>JASDDO010000012.1:389830351-391197226 GCA_030015575.1 Agapanthus africanus | reverse complement strand
CATAATTGGATGGATTCCTAAGTTGAGTAATGCTGATTAGCCTCTCTCCATTAAGTTGATATGCACTGGAGACAGCTGCATGATTTGAATCTGGTTCCAATTAAATTTGTGCCTCTGTTTCTATATTGGATATATAATGGTTCATATCCTAACGATGTTAAGATACGGGGAGTTGTCCAGCTTATGCTTAAAACCAGACACTGGATAACTCAAGACACGTTTCTGTAATAGCTGTTTGTGGGTTGACCCTGGCTTTGACGAGGGTTGACATTTCTACCATTTGGAAGATCAATAGTGATATTGTTCTAGACTCGCCACAGTTTTATTAAAATGGACTTTTTTTTGAGAAAACAGTAGTAGGAGTATGGTAGAACTGGAAATGATTCCAGAACCGCAAACGATTACGGAAAATTTAATAGGACCTATATATTCAATCAGGTTTGACATTCCAATAGCCACTCCGCAGACATGGTGGGTAACCTCAGACACCCGAGAGGTACTCTGGTAGCCTCAAGGACGGTGATAGGGAGGTTCTTGTTTACCCAGACTTGACACTACGGTTGTTCCAGACTATGAGACCCTGCATGAGGATAAGTATAGCGTCGTTCTAAACTAGCTTTAGAAGTACACGTATATATTATTCTGCCAGAGGGTTATCATAGTCAGTGGGAGCAGCGGAAGCATAGTGGGCAAGTAGCTTATGTCTATTTATAGACTTCAGCAGTAATAGCGGAGATAGATCATCTTATTTTGATGTAACAGTCATGGCTTTGACTTCATCAGAATAGGGGACGGATCTGTTGAGAAGGTAGTAGGGTATGATGTCCTGGTATTTGGATGACATACACAGAGTAGGAAGTAAAATTCCTATACTACGATCGGTTGTACTTTGGTCGTCACACAGTTGTTTCTCCACAAAGGATGTGGATATAATATCTGACATTCTGGTTCCTAGATCTATGGTTTTAGATATAGATTTGGGTAGTTTCCCAATGTGGGTACTTTGACAATATTCTAATAGTATTTTAGAATAGATGACTCCTGGCATGGTGGTGTACCTGCAGGTGATGGAGTCACCCTCTCTAAAGGTGTCTTACAGACTAAAGGGGAGAGGGATGTGCATGATTGGCAGATCACTTGCTTAGGCAATTGAGTCGATCATGAGATGTCAAGTACCACACCAGATGTTGTTTTTGCACTTGATGCGATAAGTTTATATTAATCCAATTCTGGAGAAACATAAGAAAGCAATTTTAGAACATAAGTACATGTTCTACGGATTTGATGACGGCAGCCTCCTTCGGGAGACGGATATCATTCCAGGCTTCAAAGGTGACATGGATGACAGAGTGATTGTCAGAGTAATAGTTTTCCATCAGACGAGGGACAGTATTATGGACAGGTGGTCCAAGAGGATACTGTGGGAGGCATGGTGCTGGAACCTGATTAGGTTCAGTTATCGAAACAGTCTTAGAAGTTTGGATTTGTAGTTCATTTATGAACTAGGTCCCATGATATATCCAGACATATTCTAAGACAGGTATCACTCGATTCGGGAGAAAGCTTTCTCCGCGAACTTGAGATTAAGAGAGACAAAGAAAGAAACATCAGAGCGGATCCACTCACTGAGGCTATTTCTCGAACACAAGAGTTTTACAAACTAGCTTTGTGAAACTGATTAGTAGAGTAGTTGGATGTTCGGTATCACACGGGCTGTGAGTATGCGACATCGCAATAATTAGCCTTGAGTGCAAGTGAGAGATTGTGGGAGATAGTGCCCTCAAAGCCAATTATTGGATCGCAGATACGTGATTGCAATGATTGAGGCAGGACCTATACCGATATGACAGTCTTACTCGAGATGATAGTATGCTATCTGGTTTGTATTTATCATCGTATATATGCTTTAGTTCACTATTGCATGATGATAGAGCCCATAGGATTCTTACTTGACTACCAGCAGTATGATGGCGATCATATACATGGGAGCTGGGGTCTGTAAGCACATTCTTAAAGTGTCCCTAGTCGTGGGAGTTTCGAGATAGGGCATTGATACTCCAGAGTAGACTAGTGTATACAGTCGAGACCCCGATGAGGGGCAATGGCCGGTCTCACAAGCCATTGGTGTTAGTTGGTTCACCTAAGATGTATACAGGTGCTCATTAGGTTATGAGTACACCGGACAGGACTCGCTGGGAACATGCTAGTTGGTATTATACATATCATCAGATAGCAGTTCCCTGGAGACATGTGTACATGTTAGTTTGTCGACCTGAGATCGGCATTTGCCTCGTGTGAGTTCCCACTGTGCTTAGATTACTACCCTACCACGCTCAAAGGAGTTGTGCAAACAGGTTTTAGTTGGGTACAGTCCCGAGCCACATGGAGGCAGTGAGCGGATCGTCGGGGATTCGTCTCTCCCGGTATTGGGGTTGATGTCGCGCAGTGCACGGGTGGCCATCACTCGAAATCCTCGGCCAAGGTAGTGGAGAATTACTGATTTGGATCAGTAGTTTCTCAGGTGGTGATGGGCTTCATGCCGACACGATTTATCGCGTTATTAGGGGTCTGACTTTATCCACCCCCTAGACTCGATATACGATACTCTTTAGACGAACGGACCGGATTGTATATATATTGTCACTGTTAGGCTCAGTAGGGTTTATGGATGAGTTCGCTCATCAGCTTCCTTTCCAATCAATACATAGGCAAACCGTTACGTACACCTTGTACCTCTGACGTGCTAGAGATTATACCCAGTGCCAGTATGTTGATGAGTCATTAGAGTCCCCCACAGACACTTTACCAAGTTTGGGCGAAACGTTGTAGAGGCCGTATGGGTTTATGGCAAGGTTCGGAAAATGCACGTGCGTTTTCGCACGTGTCCATTTTCGGGCAGATAATACTGGTAGGCTTTGGTTTAAGCCGGAACCCAGTATTATACTATGTAGATATAATATCTTTGTCTCAGTTGCATTTGTATTCGGTCGTAATACAAATGCGGGTATGTTTATACTGATACGGGGTTATCCTGAAATTCGTTTCAGGATCACTTTTGGAATTTGCCAGTTTCCAGATTTCTATCAGCCGTATTTAACATTTGGTTAAATGCGGATTTATCTTTTCTTGATAAGGGTGAGTCATGGTTCTAGAAGGTTCTAGATATGGTGACAATGCTTGATGACTCATTGTTAGCATTAATTGTTCCATTAATGTTTTGGTGACTAAGGTTATTGAGTCATGCTTTACATTAATGTGTTCATACTTGGTGCTAAGATATTTTCTCATGATAAGCTTTGCTTACACTCACCCACCTTGCTCCTACACTCACCCCCTCTTCCTATATGATGGCCGGCCCCCTCCCCTCCTCTTGTGACACTCTCTCACTTGATTGGAAAAAAAGATTTTGATAGATTTGGATTCACGGAAATTAGATAGCCTCATTTCTCATTTCACCCAATCCAAAAGGCAACTTCATTAACCGTTCGTCCATAGCCTTAGACGTAACGAGACAAAGTGTTCTACTCATTCTCTACTTCATCTTGGTTGTCTCTTTTAGCAAACTTGACGATCGAGTTGCCTCGCTTCAGAGGCGGGAGCCCGTCTAAAGATCTGTCGACGTGGTGCCACCTGGACGACAAGACTGGAGATCGAGGAGATCGGAGCAGCCGCAACAAAGCGTGGGATGATGGTTGAAGACCGAAGGACTCGGATCATTCGGTATAACGTTTCTACCCACTTTCTAGTTTGTTAGTTTAGCTTTAATAGCAGATCCGGGTTACGGTACGCGATAGCGCCAGTTGTAAAAAGTTTTTATTGCGCATTTGGCGTCTGTTAGACGGCCGGGGCGCTACCGTGGACTTACAGTTTAAAAAAAATATCGCGCACATTTAAAAATCGACAGAGAAGCCTAATTTCAGGGTTGCAGTTTTGTTAATTCAGAGTTGTTTCGGTTTCGTAATTAATCTAATATCGTCTAAGTTTCTAGCTTGGCTCAGATACCACTATAGGTCAGGCAACCACCCCATTCAATGGGGTCGCCCTGGCACCAAAGGGTCCTGATTGATCATCTTTTGTGTGTATGGAAAATATGTTGTCACAACCAAAGAAATTTATACCGCAATCAATTAACGATGTCGATGTAGCACGTTAATGAATACGGATCGTCCACTGAGATGCGAGTACTTGTTCGATTTTGCTTTAGATGAGTCGAATTGGAAATATAAAAGAAAATTCAAGATAGTTGATTCAAGATTTGTGAGATTTGATTTTTAAGAAACATAAAGAAATAGATTAAGAATCAAGAAGATGTCTAAATCAATTTAGTTATCAAGATTTGTAGAATAGCTTGTAGGAATCGATCGAATTAGTAGCTATGATGAATACTAATTATGACGAATCTTATCTATTGATGGATTGTAGCTAGATCGATGATGAATGAATGAAGATTAGGGATCTATTGAAGAAATTAGGGTTTCTCCTTCACTATCCCTTATTTTTTCATTGATCCTCATTCAATTCTAGCCTCTAGCAAAAAGGATCATCAATCATTTGATCCCTAATTTGCAACGAAATAATCAAGAACATTGATCTTGCTCCAAATTAGGTTATTGACGATTCTTTTTCCTAGAGTTTACAATTCTCATAATACTTAAGATTGGTAAAATGATTTCATCATCATTAGATCTACCGATTCTCTAGATTCCGTTACAAGTGGAGATTTCACTCACACAACATGAAAATTAATGAATCAAGAATCAAGAAATTTCATAATGCAAGAATGTAATGGAAATGAGAATTAATAATTTATCAACTTCATTAAATCTTCTTCAAATTTACATAACTCCTCAATTCGAGGTACAAGATTAAGCTCTCGATCACTCTTTGAAGAGGTGAATTTGTCGTCGATCTTTGCGAATTTCGATCTCCGTGAGTCATGGATCGTCATGGATCTCTTGCTCGGATGATGATCGACGTTGCGATGAAGGATCGTTGAATGCTCGCTTGATTTGCTTCTCAATGGATCTTGATTTGGCTTTGGAATTGGATTTGGGTTAGGTTTGGATTGGATCACAAGTTGTGTCACTCAACTTGTGTGTGAAATTATTGAACCCCCAATTAATGAACAACCCTCAACCTTAGATCTAGATCCCCTTTTATAAAATTCAAATGAATCTTCCTTCCAAAGCTAGGTTGTTAGAGAGAGCCTTCTAGAATGAGGTAGGTTATTAGGGAGAGCTTTCTAGAATGAGGTTGTTACAAGGAGCCTTCTAGAAGAAGATTGTTATGCAGAGCCTTCCAGAATGAGCCACATGGTAATTGAGCATCTTGAGGAGGAAAGGTTGTTGAGACGAAGCTTGTGGAGAACCTACGTCACATGATGCCCTAACTCGGCCGCGGAACCGCGGCCGATCGGCTTACTCGGCCGCGGTTCCGCGGCCAAGTAGTGAGTTACTAGCTCATTTTTTTAGAGTATTCTGATGTAGGATTTTCGGTTTCCTTTTGATGTATGGAATCTTATAATTATTTATTGGATGCTTCCAGATCTGAATTCTTTGACTTGCTGTATTTTATCGGCACTTTTATGATTCCGGTTCTTTTACCTGAAGAATTTCCTGCACACAATCTTGACGAAAGTGTTGAGATATACAAAATCATGCGTATAGTAATAAACACACAATTTCCCTCATAATGCCGGTTATAATGTATAACACATGTTATTTGATACTTTATAGACGAATTGCTAATATGTGCTATATTTATACCAAACACATTTAGTTGATTAGAAATAGTAGGGAAATTGATGTGTTAAGAATGCAATATTTTCAACTGATCAAATTCCCCCAAACTTAATTTTGATCGTCTCGAGCAAACATCTTTTATTCAAGAGAAGGAGAAAATATAAGAAAAAGAAAAACTAACTAGCACACTTTCGTAGGCAACACGATTGCTCTGAGCAGGTGCAACAAGCCTTTAAATCTCAAGGTGTCCCTAGTAGGAGGAGTGTTGTATCCTTAGGGTTTTTAGCGGATTGCACCCACAAAATCCTATAATTAAATGAAGGCTGTGAAAGTTATATATAAAGATAAGAATTGTAAAATAAAGACTTTGAAAATTAGAGTTTCTAACTACACTAGCTTTTCAGTTTTCATTAGCCCTATCTTAATAGTCATGAAAGATGTTAGAAATCACATCATCCCTCAATAAAACATCGTCTTTATTCTTCATTCCTACCTTTCTTCCAAACACTGATCATATACCCCTACGTGTGTGTAAAGAACATCCCTACACTCGGAGAATTCAATTCAAGCTATCATACTCTTGTCCATCTACCTTAGTGCTTTTTAATTGATGAACTTTTAGATGGGATTGCTCACACATTTTTCATGCGGCCGTTAATACTTCTTGAGGAACTAACCGACCGATTACTCATGTGCATGCTTTATTAGGCGTATTAGTATTTTTCTCGTCTATCAACACCTAAGACTTAGCAGTGACTCTCAAACCAGTTGGTCTAAGACACTAGGTGATGAAGCACCCTCGCTATATTTTTTATGCTGCCTTGGTGATTACAAAACCAGTGTTTATTTTTCTTCACCATTTTATCTTTTATTCTCATTTTATTATTTCCTTCATACTTTGGCTTTTAGACAAGAGCATTTCAAGGTATCCTCTATTATCCCGAGTTTCAAGACGTGTGTAAGTGCGTATAGTAGAGTATCAACGTTCAAATGTTTGGCTTCCAGAATAGGAACTATTTTTCAGACTTACTTTTATCCTCAGATTAGTGACTTCTTTCATCTTACTAACCCTTGGGACAATGGCTCATTACTATTTATTATTAGTTTCGTTTAAGAAAACATCTAACTTTCTTGGTTTTCTTAAATTTTTCTAATTTTTTAGATATAATTTTTCACTTTCTAATCTTTTATTATCTTATTTATATACAAATTTTTTTTATTATATGTTTTGTGCTTATGCAAAGTATGATGCAAATTGATGCGTAAATAAGCACAAACCTCCCCCAAACTTGTTTAGAACAGTGTGCTCACTGTTGCCATTTGTTAAAGCTCAGAAACCTGTAAGCTTGGCAGAAAAATTTATTTGCGGGGACAAGAAATATGATCGTGAAAATCTCTCCCAAACTTATTTTTGGCTCACAATTTTAAGGACAACTTTTATTTTCAAGAGCCAAAAATACACCCCCCAAACTCGAGTTAAACAATGTTAAGCTTTTAAAATCACAAGAGGGGGTCAAAGTTACTGGTCAATGCAAAACTTTGCAAAGACCGAAAGTCAACACCAACCATTCGAAAATTTTATCAGTGTAGTGCACCGGTTGGTGGAAGAACATGTTATTTAGAGCCAGGAAGAAGTGGGGAAAAGATAAGTGGTGTAATAGAATGTGTTTGTGTCTCGTTTTAGAGAGACGACACAATGATTGTGATGATGGATTACTCGCATTCTCATGATTGTCAAGAAGAAGGGGTGGAGGTTCAATTTCTTTTTGGAGTTGATTCATCTCAACACCCGTGTTTGCTAAAAATGCGAGCTCATCAGCGAAAATTTCCTCAAAGTTTTCATCGATACCCCGAATTATAATGTCATCAGAAAGAGCGGGATGATCTCTAGACTCCATCAAAGGTTCAAAATCAGCGTTAGAGGTTGACCCGGACAACTTGAAAGAAGGGTCCGTATGTGTATAATACATAATTGGGTCAAACAACAACGTATGAAAGAAGTCTAGATCAGTATTGTGAAGCTGATCAAATTCGCTGCTGTCGACATCCATTAATTCGACAGAACATGCATGAGCAGAAGGTTTGGAGGGTACACTTCCCAACTTGTAAATGTTAATCTCAATTGACATCTTCTCGAAGGATAGAGTCATAGAGCCGTTACGACAGTTGATTATAGCATTGGAAGTGGCCAAAAAGGGTCGACCGAGAATCACCGGAATTTGGTTCCGTTGGTTCGCTACAGGCTGTGTATCTATAACAATAAAGTCCACAGGAAATATAAATTCCCCGACTATTATCAACACATCCTCAAGTTCACCCCTAGGTTTGGTGATAGATCGGTCTGCCATCTGGAGAGTTGTGTTCGAGGGTTTTAACTCTCTGATACCTAATTGCTCATACACTGAATAAAGAAGCAAGTTCACACTAGCGCCTAAATCGAGTAAAGCACGATTGATATTCTTACCTCCAATAGAAATAGAAATCGTAGGATAGCCAGGGTCCTTACGTTTCCTTGGTAATTGTTGGGGAAAAGCTGTATTTACAGTACTCGACATAAAAACTTTTTCGGCACTTGAGTCTTCCTCTTCCTGGTGCATAAGTTCTTAAGAATTTTCGCATAAGACAGAACTTGTTGGATAGCATCTAGGAGAGGGATATTGATATTAACTTGCTTAAACATGTCCACAATCTTCTCCATTTGTGCATTGGGTTTGTCGGGCCCCAACCTATCTGGAAAAGGAGCTTTATCAATAAGTGTTGGGTCCAACATTAATGGAGAAGTTTGTGGGGGTGGGAAGGATGAAGTGGGTGGAGGGTTCGAGCCTTGGGGAAAATGGAGAATAGGCTCGGAAGAAGAAGGTAAACTAGACGAAATATGACAAGGAGTAGAAGTGGGAATAGAAGTGGAAGTGGAAGCCTGGGGTTCAATTGATTCCTTAAAATCAATCTGTTCACCCACATGATTGTCCAGCACTCTTCCAGATCTCAACATGGTAAGTGTATTAACATCATTATAATGTGAAGGTCCAGGATCAGGTAGGGGTTGAGCTGGAAGTTTCCCTTTCTCTCCAGCACTCATTTTGGCTGTTAACTGTGCAATTTGTTCTTCTATCAATTTGATACTCTCACCGTGGGAGGCAGAGTTCTTCTTTATATCATCGACAGAATACTTCATCTCAGCCTAAACTTGTATGAAATTTGTCAAAAGAAAATTCATGGTTTGTTCGAGTGCAGAGGAGTCATCAGTACCGGTAGAAAATGGATCAAATTTGTTAGCCGGGTTTTGAAAATTTTGTGGTTGAAAAGGGTGCTGACTCAGTTGTGGCGGTTGTTGTTGTTGTGGAGGGACCCATTGAAAGTTATTCTAGTTTGGATCCGTATATTGAGTTTGGTGTTGGATCCAAGCAAAATCAGGGTGTTTCCTCCAACCTTGGTTATATGTGGAAGAAGAAGGATCGTTTCTAGGTTGTTGCTGAAATGCAGCATTAGTGTGACCTTGAAACGGTATATTCAAACGACATTCTTCCGTCAAATGTGATGGGTTAGAACAGCAACCACACACGGTTTTGGGAAGTGTGTATTGGTTTAGGGAGGCTGAAGAGATTTTGTTTTCTATAGCATCAAGTTTCCTTTGTATTGCGGCCATTTCGGCTTTCATCATGACGGAAACATTGAGCTGATTGATACTTTCCCTAGACGATGAGTGGCTCACATTTTCCCATTGTAAAGTGTTTTGGGCAAGATCTTCTAGGTATTTCTAAGCTTCACCATCATCTTTAGATAGGAATTGGCATTGACACATGGTTTCAAGCATCCGTTTTGTTGTGAGATCAATATCCTCATAGATAATGCGACACAGATCCTATCAAGGGATTCCATGATGAGGGCATTGTAAAAGAAGATTCTTGAACCGTTCAAAATATTTCCAAAATGGTTCATTGGGAAGTTGGGTAAATTTGAAGATATCGCTCCGAACACGGCTGGTCTTATGATTGGGATAAAATTTCTTAAGGAATGCTGCAATAAATTCATCCCATTTGGCAATAGGGTGTGCGGTTGTGTTATAAAGCCACTTCTCGGCTAAATCGCACAAAGTGAATAGGAGAAGACATAAACGCAGAGCATCCATAGACAGGTGTGACGTTCCAATCATTGCACATACATTTTCAAATTTGTTGATAAAAATGTATGTGTCTTCAGACTCAAGACCGTGAAATTTGGGTAACAGTTTGATAAATTGGGGTTTGATTTCAAAATTTTCCCCGTTGGCAAGTGGAATAGAAAGGCAGGTGGGAAGGGGAACACGTGTAGGATAGTATCTCTCTTGGAGAGAAATGCGTGGAGGATTCTGCGCACCTGCAGGCGGTGGCAGAGTGGTATTTAAATTTGATGGAAATCCGTCCATCGCGGTCGTGGTGGGTGGTGGAAAGGAAATGAAGAAATACCGACTTCTGGTCCGATAGGAGAAACGCGGACAAGACGGGCACTAGAATCCCGTATCTAGCCTAACTTGCACTAAAAGGTTTAGCACAAGTGGTAACGTTGTGATAATTAGAGGAATTTGGTTTGGTGTTTGTTTTGAAAAATACGGGTTTTGAAAAATCAAATTACAAAAAATGCACACACCACCCTAGATCTAATGGTCACCTAGGTCAAGTCACTAGACCGCTCCTAGACTTCCAGAAGACAAATCGCGGGATAAATCTTTTACTGCCTCTTTATCCCTTCTGTGGCCAGGTAAGTGCCAGATAAGTGGGAGGTTCTCCACTACGTAAGTAGTGGGCCTAATTAAGTAACCACTTTCCTTAGACACACTTGCCTTAGACACCACAAAAGAAACACGGATAAACAGTAGATACCCACGACCTCCTTCCGTCCTAATAAAGCGCGACGGTCCTTAGAGTCTTGTCTAGATCTTTTTTAGTTAATGAAGGTGATGCAGATGCTAGTTTTGTGATTTTTGGGGCTTAGGAAAGGTAGTGAAATCCCCACCTAATCTGAATTTGGTCGTGCCCCTTAATTTCCGTATTAAAATATGCAAACAACCAAGATCAAAAAACACAACAAATTTTTCTTTTAGCGGCGCTGTGAATTTTGCAAAGAATCCTACAGAAAATGGTTATTGGATAAGATCAGAGAGAAGAAGACAGAACAGAGAGTATACTACAGAAACTTGAATCGCTGAAACGCCTAAACGGCGGCGGAACCGCCGCAAAAACGCACCATTCGCCGTGGATCCGCGGTTCACTGTGGGGACTAGGGTTTCAAAATTTTTCTGCAGCATCTTTGACTCCTCTGGAATTCGCAGAACTTCTCTGAATCTTGGTCACACTGCAACAATGATTCCAGATTCCCTCGCAAAAATTCACAACTAATCATTAAGCGCTTGATGCGATTTTGATCTAAAAATTCTGATGGAATGATAAATTTTCAACTCAAATAACAAAAACGAACAAATTAGCACACATCCCTGGCAACGACGCCATTTAATTGATCTTCTTCTGTGTGTATGGAAAATATGTTGTCACAACCAAAGAAATTTATACCGCAATCAATTACGGTGTCGATGTAGCACGTTAATGAATACGAATCGTCCACTGAGATGCGAGTACTTGTTCGATTTTGCTTTAGATGAGTGGAATTGAAAATATAAAAGAGAATTCAAGATAATTGATTCAAGATTTATGAGATTTGATTTTTAAGAAACATAAAGAAATAGATCAAGAATTTAGAAGATGTCCAAATCAATTTAGTTATCAAGATTTGTAGAATAGCTTGTAGGAATCGATCGAATTAGTAGCTATGATGAATACTAATTATGACGAATCTTATCTATTGATGGATTGTAGCTAGATCGATGATGAATGAATGAAGATTAGGGATCTATTGATGAAACTAGGGTTTCTCCTTCACCATCCCTTATCTTTTCATTGATCCTCATTAAATTCTAGCCTCTAGCAAAGAGGATCATCAATCATTTGATCCCTAATTTGCAACGAAATAATCAAGAACATTGATCTCGCTCCAAATTAGGTTATTGACGATTCTTTTTCCTGGAGTTTACAATTCTCATAATAGTTAAGTTTGGTAAAATGATTTCATCATCATTAGATCTACCGATTCTCTCGATTCCGTTACAAGCGGAGATTTCACTCACATATCATGAAAATTAATGAATCAAGAATCAATAAATTTCATAATGCAAGAATGTAATGGAAACGAGAATTAACAATTTATCAACTTCATTAAATCTTCTTCAAATTTACACAACTCCTCAATTCCAGGTACAAGATTAAGCTCCCGATCGCTCCTTTGAAGAGGTGAATTTGTCGTCGATCTTCGCGAAGCTCGATCACCGTGAGTCGTGGATCGTCGTGGATCTCTTGCTCGGATGATGATCGGTGTTGCGATGAAGGATTGTTGAATGCTCGCTTGATTTTCTTCTCAATGGATCTTGATTTGGCTTTGGAATTGGATTTGGGTTAGGTTTGGATTGGATCACAAGTTGTGTCACTCAACTTGTGTGTGAAATTATTGAACCCCCAATTAATGAACAACCCTCAACCTTAGATCTAGATCCCCTTTTATAAAATTCATATGAATCTTCCCTCCAAAGCTAGGTTGTTATAGAGAGCTTTCTAGAATGAGGTAGGTTGTTAGGGAGAGCTTTCTAGAATGAGGTTGTTACAAGGAGCCTTCTAGAAGAAGGTTATTATGCAGAGCCTTCCAGAATGAGTCACGTGGTAATTAAGCATCTTGAGGACGCAAGGTTGTTGAGACGAAGCTTCTGGAGAACCTACGTCACATGATGCCCTAACTCGGCTGCGGAACCGCGGCAACTCGGCCAATTCGGTCGCGGTTCCGCGGCCGAGTAGTGAGATTACTAGCTCATTTTTCTGGGTTATTCTAATGTAGGCTTTTGGGTTTCCTTCTGATGTCTAGAATCTTATAATTATATCTTGGATGCTGCCAGATTTGAATTCTTTGACTTGCTGTATTTTATTGGCACTTTTGTGATTCCGGTTCTTTTACCTGAAGAATTTCCTGCACACAATCTTGATGAAAGTGTTGAGATATACAAAATCATGTGTGTAGTAATAAACACACAATTTCCCTCATAATGCCGGTTATAATGTATAACACATGTTATTTGATATTTTGCGGACTAGTTGCTAATATGTGCTATATTTATACCAAATACCTTTAGATGATTAGAAATAGAAAGGAAATTGATGTGTTAAGAATACAATAATTTCGACTGATCAGGTCCCTCAGCAGCAACTTTTTACGCGTTCCCCCTCACGAGGACTACAACCCGTCGGAACACCTTCTGGTCTCGGGACACCCTGGGGGTATGAGCCTATGCTTTGCCACACTGTCATACAGTGAGAACCCCCCATAGGTCAACATCCAATGCCTAGTAGCTCTGATACTAGTGTAAGGATTCTCTAGCACCATCCTAGGTTTAGGGTTGCATCACATATGCTATAACAAAAATTTAAGGGGGTGCTAAACAATTCCAACCATGAATCGAACTAGAAAAATAGAGTAACAACATGCTAGTATCATATACTACAAGTGTCTAACACTAAGTGAGGAGAAATACAACCTTTGAAGACTTCCTCCTTGACTCATTGGATCAAGTGGAGTTTGAACCGGTTGGCTTGTGTCCTTCCAAGTCCACGATGATCCACCACAAAGTCCCTTTGCACTAAGCTCCAAGCTTCACTTGATCAAGGATGAAGATGAAGCAAACACTCCACACTAGTGGGTTAGAGTAAAGTGGAATGGTGATGTGGGTTCACTTAAAAAACCTTTCTTTTTAATTTCTTCTCTTTCTTTTAAAACTCTAGAGAGAGCTTTGAGGAGAGAGAGGAAGAAGGAGATGGATCAAGCTTGACTCAAGAGAATAATATGAATAACTCTAACTAAACTTAAGAGAGTAAGTGAGAATCATTCATGCTAAACTATGGTTACAAAATATCTAGATATTTTGTAACTTGAGGTTAAGCAAAACCATGGGCTACAAAACCATGGGCTAGAAAACCATTGACTATTGTCAACTCAAGAGAGTTGAATAGTCAACCATGATTATGTTGCCATTTTGCTTTTCTCAAATAAACAAAATATCTAAATATGTTACCATGTAAGTCTTGCATTGCCACTACCATTGTATCATTAACCATGACACATATATGCTTGCATGTGTGCATCCATATCAACATATATATACACTCATGCATGCAACATAAAGAAATAGGTTATAATAAATGAGCTAATGGACTTAATATTAAATCAACACTTGATTTAACAACCCGGTCATATCTCATACGACCTGTCCAATAGTAAACGATTGATTAAAATGCGGTATCTAATACACGCATTTAATCGAGCTCCCGCGCATATCACATATGCACCCCACATCATTTCTCCTGAGCTAGAGACCCCTTTGTAGGACTCTAAGACTCGTCAATACGCTAGCAGTAGACAGTGATCACATCACCTTCCTACAAACCATCAGCGGCACAAGCTGTACGTAATGGCTCCCAGGTATTAAGCGATCAGAAGAAACACAAGCAAACCTGCTAAAACTCCTGTTGAGCCAACTGGTAACACTTACCGTACAGTCCGGTCTCTTCGTCAATAGTGCTGCATATCAAGTCTAAGGGTGGTATCGTCGACCCCAATAACCCAATAAGTTATGTCGGTATATGGCTAATAACAGATCGAGAAACTACTGATAACACTTATCAGTAAATCTCAGCAGCCCTGGCCAGGGACTTCCTGTTATAGCCAATCGAACATAGCGCAACATCAACCTCCAATACCAGGAGAGACGAAACCCCTCCTATCGCTTATTGCCTCCATTTTCCTTGGGACTGTACCCAAAATCCACCTGTTTGCATGACTCAGTAGATCCGTGGTAGGGTGAAGATCAAAGTATAGTGGGAGGACACACAAGACTCTATGACGATCTCGGGTCTACAGACTAACCTGTACCAGTGTCACCTGAGAACTGCTATCCGACGATAGATATAATACCACATAGGAGTTCTCGGCGAGTCCGTTCAGTGTACCCAGTCTCACTGAGCACCCGTATACGGTCTTTGGTGTCACCACACCAATGGATATAGGTTCATCCATCACCCATCATATGGGACAAGCAACGTATACGCTAGTCTACTCTGGTGATATCGATACCCCGTCTCGATACACCCATGACTAGGAACATTTTAAGGATATGCTTATATGAACTACACATGTCCCGCTAGTATGATCCGCATCATAATCTCAGTAGTCAAGCATATCCTTAGGGCTATATCAACATGTACCAAATGAATGAAAGCATGATCAAATGAACATGTCAAGATAAAAGTGCAACCAGATAGCATACTATTATGTCGAGCAAGAATGTCCCATATATATAAATATAAATATATATATATATATATATATATATGCACACACACACATACCGGTACATACACTATCATATAATGGCCTCTAAGGAATACATATATCCAACAATAGCATCGTTGTTATCACAATACATAAGTATTAGACCAACAATGGAAGGAAACACCTGAAGTTCTGTTAGGAACTTCTTCATCTAGACTACTTCTTTTGCAGTGTCACAAGCAGCGATATACTCCGCTTCTATCGTCGAGTCAGCAACGGTGTCCTTCTTGGAGCTCTTCCAACAGACCGTCCCTCCATTGAGGGTAAAGACATAACCCGACATAGACTTGGAGTCATCCTTGGTACCCTGGAAGATGGAGTCAGCAAAGCCCTTGATCTGGAGGTCTTTTCCGTCGTACACCAAGACTATCTCCTTAGTCCTTCTCAGGTACTTGAGAATGTTCTTTACTGCTTCCAAGTGCTTCTCCCCTGGGTTTGACTGACACCGGCTTACCACGCTAAGTGCGTAAGCAACATCTGGTCTGGTACACAATATCGAATACATTATAGAGCCAACCGCAGAAGCGTAGGGTATAGATATCATGCGAGCCCTTTCCAAATCAGTCTTGGGAGTCATCTCTTTGGAGAGGGTGATTCCGTGACAAGCCAGTAGATTACTGCGCTTTGAATCTTCCATACTAAATCTTTTCAGTATGGAGTCGATGTACCTGGACTGCAAAAATCCCAACATCCTCTTAGATCTATCACGAAAGATCTGGATTCCCAGAATGTAGGAGGCATCACCCAGGTCTTTCATGGAGAACCTCTATGACAAGAATTCTTTGACTGATTGTAGCATAGGAAAGTCATTTCCTATTAAAAGAATGTCATCCACGTACAAGACGAGAAATACCACAGTTCACCCTACAATCATACTATATATGCATGGCTCATCTGGATTTTTGATAAAGTCGAATTCTTTGACCGTCTCATCAAAACAGATGTTCCAACTCCGCGATGACTACTTTAGTATATAAATGGACTTAAGCAACTTGCACACTTTCTCGGTGCTCCCACTTTAAATGAAACCATTTGGCTGATCAATATAGACGCACTCTTCCAAATTACCATTTAGAAAAGCGGTCTTTACGTCCATCTGCCAGATCTCATAATCATGGAAGGAAGCAATGGTAAGAAGGATCTGAATGGATTTGAGCATAGCCACTACAGAAAAGGTCTCATCATAGTCCAAACCAGGTCTTTGATGAAAACCTTTTGCAACAAATTTAGCCTTATAGGTTTCAACTTGTCCATCTACACCAATCTTCTTTTTGAAGATCCATTTGCAACCTACAGATTTTACCCCTTGTGGAGCAAAGTCCAAAGTCCATACTTTGTTGGTATACATGGACTCCGTTTTGGTCTGCATTGCATCCTGCCATTTCATCGAGTCGCCGCTCTAAATGGCTTGCTGGAAGCTAGTTGGCTCATCATTGTCAATGATACAATCCTCTCTATCCCCATCTATGAGAAAACTGTAGTATCTCTCGGGCGGATGAGACTGCCTACTAGTTCTGGGGAGTGGCGCAGGGTTGTCCGGTTCTTCTGAAACCTCCAGTTCTACCATACTTTCAGTAATAACTTGTGGTTCTGGAATTTCTTCCAGTTCTATTCCACTCCCACTTTTCTGATTTTCTAAAAATTCAGCTTCCAAGAAGTGGGCATGACGAGAAACAAAAACCTTTTGTTTCTCTATGTAATAGAAAAGATACCCCCTGGAGTTTTTTGGGTATCCCACAAATTTACACAGTATTGAGCGTGCCTCGAGCTTTTCCGCATTCTTCTTTTTTACAAAAGTTGGACATCCCCATGTCTTAAGGTACTTAAGATAGGGTTTCTTCCCACTCCACATCTGATATGGTGTGGTAAGCACAGTCTTAGTAGGAACCTTATTCAAAAGATATGCAGCTCATTCTAGTGTATAAACCCAGAAGGATCGCGGCAACTCAGCGTTACTCATCATGGAACGAACCATATCCAATAGGGTTCTGTTCCTCCTTTCCGATACACCATTGTGTTATGGTGTGTATGGAGGAGTAAGCTGAGGGAGAATTCTATTCTCTTTTAGGTAACGCAGGAACTCGGCACTTAAGTATTCACCACCTCGATCGGATCTTGGTGTCTTGATACTTTTGCCTGTTTGTTTTTCTACTTCATTCTTATATTCTCAGAATTTCTCAAAAGTCTCAGATTTATGTTTCATCAAGAAGACATATCCATACCAAGAGAAATCATCCGTAAAAGTAATGAAATAGGAATAACCACTTCGTACATGTGTAGACATTAGACCACACACATCGCTGTATATGAGTCCTAAGAGCTCGCTCGCTCTTACTCCGTGTCTTGTGAACGGAGTCTTTGTCATCTTTCCCATGAGAAAAGATTGACAAGTTGCATAAGACTGATATTCGAACGGATCCAAATATCCATCTCTATGTAAATTCGTCAACCGTGTTTCATTGATGTGACCCAGTCTACAATGCCATAAGAATGCCTGATTTAATTCTGGAGACTTTCTTTTAAGTGTGTTTTGGACACTGAAAACTTGAGCTTGATTTAATACGTATATACCGTTATCTAATATACCTGACCTAATCAAACTTTGATTTAGGTGAATGTGGACCACATCGCTTACAAATGTAAAATCATATCCTTCATTAGAAAGTAAAGATACAGATATGATATTACAAGCTAGACTATGTACATACAAATAGTTACGTAGAATTAATATCTGCCCACTTGTCAATCCTAGGTGATATTCCCCTATGGATATAGCGTCCACGCTCACTCCGTTAGCAACCCTGAGAGTTATATCACCTCCAGGTCCGTGAGCTGTTTAATACAGATAGTCATCATAAGGACGTTGTCCCCTACAGATGACTCGACAGCCAATCTCGCTGGAAGCAATTCCTTCGAGGTCTCATATCTTGCGATACGAGATTGCTCTCCATATAAATACTTGTTATGGAGGAAGATGGAAACTAAGTCCATCTTCTCGTGCTCCCTCTGGTTTTCACCATCTACTGAGGCCAACACAAGGCACTTGGCATTCGCACTATCCTTTTCCCTTGTCTTACGGATATCCATATCTACGACAGTGGAAACTGTACCTGGGACGGCGGGGACTTGAGTAGTAATGGGGTGGTCCGGCTTGCCATAGGCAATGGACATCTGGACAAACCTTTACCGACCAATATAGTATAACTCACTAATTTTATTATCTAGCTGTAACCTATGTCTGGTCACCTGGTCGCTGCAAATAAGAGAGAGAGAAGAAAACACTTAGCATGATGCTCTTGCAAGTTTAGATTGGTTTTTAGTTTATCTAAACAGGATGGCTCCTACTGTATCTCAAATCCTTCCTCAAACCATAAAATAAGAATTAGTCAGTATTAATCGCACCCTACAATACTTGCTTAACCATTCAGCCAGGTAGATGTTGGTACTTCGAGGGAGGTTTTCCAACGCTTTCGCGAAGTTCCTTAATTACATAACCTCTTTTCCCTGGAGGCTTAGCCCCGCTAACACCGTTCTAGACACCTACTTGGTTTATAACATTAATTGTTTTAGTGAAAAAATCTCCCGAGGAGTAGCATATACTCACAGTAAGATTGGGATCAAATATCATTGTGTGATAATCCTGAAGGAATCCTACTAACATTATCACACTCCAAATGGGATGCAACACTAACAAGTTTCAGTTTCTTTATAAACCCCAGATGTGGATTTTTGCCCCAAGCTCTTATGACCTTGATGAAGTCCAACAAATCATAAGTCACATGTCAAGTTCTATCCATCATTGTCCAGATTAATTTGAACCCACTCATACATACACTTGACGAAGGCCAACAAAGTAGTATGACTGTCCCAAACCAACGCATCTATCTATGGTACATGTGAATATCCAGCAGCTACCAATCACCATGCCTTGGCGAAGGTCAACAAACATAGCTTGAATACTGCTGAATATTCATATGAAATGACGGAAGGCTACGGCTGGTTTTGGCGAAACCGTGAACGTAATGAACTTGATTTAATCGAAGGAACCTGATAGCTTTTAATGTTAGTGATATATGCCCTATAGGCCATTATTGTGTCATTTCGGTTTCTATATTACTTGATGGAAGCTTGGGATATACACGGATATAGTAACAATTAAGCCCCACTTCATCAACATGCTGCCTAAATTCCATGGGCTTGAATCCAAAGATGCCAATATTTTCATCAAAAAATTCCAAAACGTGTGCGCGATGATGAAAAAGACCCAACTGTCCGACGATACTATACGACTACGTGTTATTTCTTTCAGTCTTTGTGATCTTGATGAAAAATGGCTGTATAGCACCGCATCTCATTCGATAACCAGTTGGGATGAATTTGTAAAAGAGTTTTTGAAGAAATTTTACCCAAATCACAAAACCGCGAGAATTCGAAACGAAATAAATCAATTCACCCAACTTCCACTGAACCATTTTGGAAGTTCTTTGACTGGTAGAAGGATCTCCTTGTTCAGTTTCCTCATAACGGTATTGAGAAATGGCAACTTTGCCAAACTTTGTACGAGAGCTTGAATCCAGAAACTAGACAGTTGATGGAAACCATCTGTCTAGCCCACTTCCTATCCAAATCCGACGAGGAGGCTTGGCAATTCTTTGACGATCTTGAGGAACAAACACTGCAGTGGGAGAGCACCAGGCCGAATGCTTCATCTTCTTCAAACTCTTCTTCCGATCAATCTAGGGCAGGAGTTCATCAACTTGATATCTCAATTGCAATGAAAGCCGAGATGGCTGCAATAATGCAAAAACTCGAGGCAATTGAGAGCAAATTTTTATAACCTTCCCCTAGCCTTGTTGCTCCCCATCGAACCATTTCTTCTTGTTGTTCCGATCTATCACATTTGATGGAAGAGTTTCCTTTAAATCCACCATTTCAGGTTCAGGATCAAGCAAATGCTTCCTTTCAGCAACGACCTAGAAATGACCCTTACTCTTCCACCTATAATCCTGAATGGAGAAATCATCCCAATTTCGTCTAGAACCAAAATCAGAATCAAAATCAAAACTAGTTCCATTGCCAAAACAACTTTTTAAGGCCTTCTCCTCAACAACAACAAGCTCAGCAACAATTTCAGTAACTCTTCCAATAGCAGCTGTAAGTCTACGCTAGCGCCCCGGCAGTCTACAGACGCCAAATGCGGAACAAAAACTTTTAACTTGGCGCTATCGTATACTTTAACCCGGATCTGCCATTATTGCTAAACTAACAAACTGTAAAGAGTGTAGGAAGGTTATACCGAACGATCCGAGTCCTTCGTTCTTCAACCATCATCCCACGCTCCGTTGCGGCTGCTCCGATCTCCTCGTCGAGGTGGCACCACATGATCGGTTCTTTAAACGGGCTCCCGCCTCTGACTCGAGGCAACTCGATCGTCAAGTTTGCCAAAAGAGACGACCAAGAATGATGTAGAGAATGAGTATATGACTTTGTCTCACTTCGTCCAAATCCGTGGACGATCGGTTAATGAAGTTGCCGTGGAAATCGGGTGATGGAATGAAATGGACTGTGAAATTCCATACACCGATAAATATCTATCATAACCCTTTCCAAATGAATCAAGTGTGAGTGAGTGAATGAGAGAGGAGGCCTTTCATTCATATATGAAGGAGGAGGGTGAGTGTAGGAGCAAGAGAGTAACCATAAGCAAAAGCTTCTCACTTCAAAATATCTTAAGCAATCCAAAAGGAATTAATAACAAAGCATGAGTCATTAGGCTAGTCATCAAAAAACCATTAATGCACTAATGAGTCATGAAGCCTAGTCATCATCTAGAACCTTCTAGAAACTTCTAGAAGCACTGACTCACCATATCTGAAGAAAAGATAAATCCGTCTTTAACCGAATGTTAAAAGACGGCTGATAGAAAACTGGAAACTGGCAACTTCCAAAAGTGATCCTGAAACAACTTTCAGGATAACCCCGAAACTGTATAAATATACCCGCATTTGTATTACGACCGAATACAAATGCAACTGAGACAAAGATATTATACCTACTCAATATAATACTCGGATCCGGCTTAAACCAAAGCCGACCAGTATCATCTGTCCGAAAATCGACACGTGCGTAAACGCACGTGCATTTTCCGAACCCTGCCATAAAACCATACGGCCTCTACAACGTTTCGCCCGAACTTGGGAAACTGTCTGTGGGGGACTCTAATGACTCGTCAGCACCCTGGCAGTGGGTTTAACCACAAACCGTCAGCGGCACTAGCAATGCGTAACGGCTGCCCACGGACTGACCTCAAGGGTGGCCGAGGAGCGAACTCAAGGGAGACCGATGAGCGAACTCCTCTGAAAACCCTACTGAGCCTAACAGTGACAATGTATATACAGTCCGGTCCGTTCGTCAATGAGTATCGCATATCTGCCTAGGGGGCTAGTAACGTCAGACCCCCAATAGCAGTATAAGTCATGTCGGAGTGAAGCCCAATAACACCCTGAGATACTACTGGAGTACCTACCAGTAAATCTCCTGCCACGGCCGTGGGCTTTGTGTAATGGCTCTCCTAGACACAGCACGATCTCGCCCCCAATACCGGGAGAGACGAATCCCCTGCCGATCCGCTCACGTGCCTCCATATGGCTCGGGACTGTACCCAAAAGCTACCTGTTTGCACGACTCCTTTGAGCCGTGGTAGGGTAGAAATCAAAGCACAGTGGGAACTCATACGAGACAAATGAAGACCTCAGGTCGATGAACTAACCTGTACACATGTCACCAGGGAACTGCTTTCTGACGATAGGTATAGTACTAACTAGCAGATTCCCGGCGAGTCCTGTCCGGTGTACTCATAACCCAATGAGCACCTGTATACATCTTAGGTGATCCAACTGACACCAGTGGCTTGTGAGACCGGCCACCGCCCCTCGTCGGGGTCTCGACTGTACACACTAGTCTACTCCGGAGTATCGATGCCCTGTCTCGAAACTCCCACGACTAGGGACCACAATTAAGGATATGCATATAAACTACCCAACTCTCACGTATATGATCGCCATCATACTGTTGGTAGTAAAGCAAGATCCTAAGGGCTCTATCAAAGTGTAACATGCAATCAGTCACCTGAACATGTACACGACTGATAAAGGCAAACCAGATAGCATACTATCATCTCGAGTAAGACTGTGCTACCGGGATAGGTCCTCCGCAATCATTGCAATCACGTACCTGCGATCCAATAATTGACTATGAGGGCACTATCTCCAACAATCTCCCACTTGCACTCAAGGCTAATATTGCGATGTCGACTACTCACAGCCCGTGTGAAACCGAAAATCCAACTCCTCTACTAATCAGTTTCACAAAGCCCGTTTGTAAAATTTTTGTGTTCGAGAAATAGCCTCGGTGAGTAGATCCGCCTAGAAGTTTCTTTCTGTATCTCTCTTAATCTCAAGTTCGCGGAGAAAGCCATCTCCCGAATTGAGTAGTACCTGTCTTAGAATATGTCTGGATATCTGATGGGACCTTAGTTCATAAATGAACTCCATATCCAAACTTCTTAGACTGAATCGATCACTGAACCTAATCAGTATCGGGCACCTTGCTTCCCAAAGTATCCTCTTGGACCACCTGTCCATAATACTGTCCCTCTTCGTCAGAGGGAAAAACTAAAACTCTGACAGTCACTCTGTCATCCACGTCACCTTTGAAGCCTGGAATGATAATCGTCTCCCGAAGGAGGCTGCCGTTATCAAATCCGTAGAACATGTACTTATGTTCTAAAACTGCTCCCTTATGTTTCTCCAGGATTGGATTAATACAAACTTATTGCATCTAGTGCAAAACCAACATTTGGTGTGGTACTTGACATCTCATGATTGACTCAATTGCCTAAGCAAGTGATCTGCCAATCATGCACATCCCTCTCCCCTTTAGTCTGTAAGACACCTTTAGAGAGGGTGACTCCATCACCTGCAGGTACACCACCATGCTAGGAGTCAACTATTCCAAAAACCATTAGAATAACTGTCAAAGTACCCACATTGGGAAACTACCCAATTCCATATCTAAAACCATAGATCTAGAAACCAGAATGTCAAATATTATATCCATATCCTGTCTGGAGAAACAACTGTGTGACGACCACAGTACAACCGATCGTAGTATAGGAATTTTACTTCCTACTCTATGTATGTCATCCAAATACCATGACATCACACCCTACTACCTTCTTAACTGATCCATCCCCTATTCTGATTGAAGTCAAACCCATGACTGTCATATCAAAATTAGATGATCTATCTCCGCTATAACTGCTCAAGTCTATAAATAGATATAAGCATCTTGCCCACTATGCTTCCGTTGCTCCCACTGACTACGACAACCCTCCTACCGGGTCTCATATCCTGGAACAACAGTAGTGTCAAGTCTTGGTAGATAAGAACCTCCCTGTCACCGTCCTTGAGCCTACCGAAGTACCTCTCGGGTGTCTGAGGTTACCTACCATATCTGCGGAGTGGCTATTGGAATGTCAAACCTGATTGAATATTTAGGTCCTATTGAATTTTCCGTAATCGTTCGCGGTTCTGGAATCACTTCCAGTTCTACCATACTCCCACTACTGTTTTCTGAAAAAAAATCCATTTTACTAAAACTGTGGCGAGTCAAGAACAATATCACTATTGATCTTGCAAATGGTAGAATATCAACCCTCGTCATAGCCAGGGTCAACCCACAAACAGCCATTACAGAAACGTGCCCTGAGTTATCCAGTGTCTGGTTTTAATCATAAGCTGGACAACTCCCCGTACCTTAATTTCTTTTAAGGTACGAACTATTCTATATCCACTATAGAAACTTTGGCACTTATTTAATTGGAACCATATTCAATCCATGCATCTGTCTCCAATGCATATCAACTTAATGGAAAAAGGCTAATCAGCATTACTCAACTTAGGAATCCATCCAATTATGAGTAACCTGAAAGAGAAACACGTTTCTCAAAACCATCACTATCATCTGAATACCAATCACAAGAATCTACATCTTCGATCTCTTTGAAGAATCCCGATACTTGTGATACCTGGTTCTCTACTTTATTCTTATACCCACAACTTCTCAAAACTTAGACCTTGTATTTATACGAAACACTTGTCTAAATACTACAGAAGTTATAAGTAAATAGAACATAGTACGAGGACCTACCCCTTTGTCCTGATGGACACTTGGACAACATACAATACTCTGTATAAGTCCGCTGAGTTAAACAACTCAAAACCTGTGCGTCGTATGTTGAAAACTGTACCCTGGCGATTTCCTCAAATATCACCAATTACAACGAATTCCGATATAATGAGGATGATCACATAATTCCCAATATCTTACTCCCACTCATTATCTGTAAAACCATACAGATATGAGAATGAAACCTGGTAAATACATACCCTTGGAGTAAGTGTCTAATCGGGAAAACAGTTTTTCCTTTAACAATGCACTGAAGCATGAAAAATGTTTCGTAGGGGTATCATGGTATTCATAGCAATGCCTCTTCCATAATCCAATTCATGACTTCAACCGTATATTTTATTGCCGTCTCTCCAAATCCCTTTATTTGTCTTTAGTCGTTACCTTCTGTACACCATCGTTACGCTAAATGGTTTTCTTCCTTCCCTACCGTTCGGCACCAGCCTATGGTTTGGAAGAAGACTATCCAGTAAGCATAATAGGTGTACCCTCCTAAACCAAGGAGTACTCGCAACTGAGAGAAGGTGATGATAAAAGACAACTGAATAATACCTTATTCTTTTAAAGGTGAAATAGGAGTGGCGATGAAGTACGCGGTTTTGGTCGTGAATGATATCAGTCGCAATTTACTTTGCCCTCTTTCTAATCCCTTTATTTTGTCTTTACATATTACCTTCTGCACACCCTACTTAGGCTAATTGGTTTTCTTCATTCCCTACCTTTCGGCACCAGCCTATGGTTTGGAATAAGACTATCCAATAGGCGTAATAGGTGTACTCTCCTAAACCAAGGAGCTCTCGCAACCTGAGAGAAGGTGATAATAAAAGACAACTGAATAAACCAATTCTATTTCTCCTGAACCTGGATCCATCCCCGAAGAAGTCCCTTCGAGTTCGTATATAACCATACGATGGATCTATCCAATGGAAGTGGATATCCGTAGTAATACGGGTGTTGTGAGAAATGCAAAGGGTAAAAGAAGGAGTGGCAATGACTTATGCAACTCAGACAATCCAAAAGCCAGTATTTTAAGAAGGTTCGGCCAACCTGGTCACTGAGTCATAGTCTAGGGTCGGTCAAAGGTCGCTGCCAAAGAGAGAGAGAGAAAAGAAACACTCTGCGTGCACTCTAACCTAGATCAGAATGGTCATCATTTTATCTAATCCGGTAACCTCCCACTGTCCTGTCAAATTCTCCTCCAAACCTAAAGAAGAATCAATCGGGATCACCCGAAGAGTAAACCAACTCATAAGTGGGAATCAGGATCCAACTCTCATCGCATGATAACGTGATGGAATGCATCCACGTTACTCATACTCCAGAAGGTATGCGCATACTCGGCAAGTTTCAGTTTCTTTAGAAACTCCTGATATAGTTTTTGCCCCATGCTCTTATGATCGTGACTAAGGGCCAGCCCACCATAAGTCACATCTCAAGTTCTTCCCATCATTATCTTGTTAATTTGAACCCACCCGTACTCGCCCTTGACTAAGGGCCAACAAGGCTGTACGACTGTCCCAAACCAACTCATCTATCTATGCAACATGTGAACACCCCAGCAGCTACCAATCACTATGTCCTAGCTAAGGGCTAGACCAACATAGCTTGAATACTACTGACCATCCATATGAAATGACGGAGGGCTACGGCTGGTTTTTGGCGAAAAACCTTTAGCGTAGTGAACTTGATATCGCTGAAGGAACCTGATAGCTTTTTAAAATATAGTGGCGAAAACCTTTTGCTAAAGAGGTCACTCCCGGTAAAGGGATCTCGGCTCTTTCCTCGTGGAATGAGGTGCAGGATATTCCACTGAATACCGCTATGCAAAGCAACATGTAATCGACTATAGTAAAGTTATTACCCTGATGCAAACTTCTGTCCAAGGGGTCTTTCCCGGTGAAGGGATATCAGCCCTTGCCTCGTCGAATGAGGTGCTGGATATTCACACCGAATACCGCTATGCATAACAAAAGAAAACGTCTTTGCAATAACACCTTTTAAATTTGTTCCAACAACTGTAAACAAGTTTGTTTTACTTTGCATTGATCAGAATCAACGCAGTCCCATCAATAATCACACCAGAAAAGAACGAAAATAAAATGTACGTATATGCCATCCGCATTCGTCACTGGGTCCCGTCATCACCCGTTAGGTTACTTAACTAACGACAGAGCGGGGACTGGACTAGTGCGGGTGTAAAACATATACAACATCTAATAGTATATAAACCAATATACAATAATCGCTCCAGGCGTGATAGTATGCAACATTACAGAAAAGTAATAAGCATCACAGAACAATACAGATAATCTGGGATCCCCGAGTTTCACAGAGCCGCTGCTGAAACTCGACGTTCCCCTGTCGTGTGGATAGCCTGTGCAATGAAACCTAGACCCCTACGGGTGCGGCAAGTTACCCGCCAAAACCTGAAGCGAGGCAGTCCGCCACAGCATAGTGAATGGAACACCTGGCACTTCATGGAATCCGGTAAATTGAGCACCCCTCCTTGGGTCAACCTGTACCCCCTACGAGTGCGGCGAATAGTCTGCCAATTCTGAAGTGGGGCCCCTCTGCCTCTCAAAGCCATGAGATGCGGACCCGTTGCTTTCCCGAACCCGGATATCCGTGCACTCTGTCTCGGGGTAAAACCTAGTACAGTAATGAAAAATAGTACAATAGGTACATCGACCGCAACCTGGTCGTGCCCCAAAAGAATATTATACAACAGGCAGTGACGGCTGTCCACAAGTTGGACGCTCGCCCCGCAATATCAAATGTACAAATAAACTCAAACTGTACTACCATTGCACACTGCTATCCACCACGACAAATCCGCAACATCACAGCACAACACAGAACATCAACGCGAATGTCACGTTCGCAAACCCGTCTAAAAGAACTATAGCAATCAGACGCGGTTTACCGATCAAATGACATTCCCGGTCGGAGATATAATGTAAGCACTGTAAACTAACGTGTTTAAATTACGATCGACCAAAGACCAAATATCAAAAAGTGGGCCCCACGGCTTACTGGTGAACAGTAACAAAACCTGGGCGCAAATGATATATACCAAAAATCACAAAATCCAAAATAAAGCCAACTGAGAAAAATTGGTTCACTGTTCCCTCTGAGGTGCGGCGGTTCCGCGGTCAAACCCTAGGTTTGACCGCGGAAGCGCGGCGCTTTAGTGGGATCACGTGACCATTTTTTCTCAGATGTCTTAAAAAACCCTGCACTGATTTTTCAGACATGTAGAATTAAATTTTGAGACCATTTAAAATCGACAGAAACTGTCGGCATAGGATTTTGTAGTTTTTGATTTCCGGTCGGATCGATGTTTTAAACGCGTTAGCACAAGTTAGAATAGCAAAATGGTGAGGCTTTGATACCACTGTAAGTCTACGCTAGCGCCCCGGCAGTCTACAGACGCCAAATGCCGAACAAAAACTTTTAACTTGGCGCTATCGTATACTTTAACCCGGATCTGCCATTATTGCTAAACTAACAAACTGTAAAGAGTGTAGGAAGGTTATACCGAACGATCCGAGTCCTTCGTTCTTCAACCATCATCCCACGCTCCGTTGCGGCTGCTCCGATCTCGTCGACCTCCGATCTCCTCGTCGAGGTGGCACCACATGATCGGTTCTTTAAACGGGCTCCCGCCTCTGACTCGAGGCAACTCGATCGTCAAGTTTGCCAAAAGAGACGACCAAGAATGATGTAGAGAATGAGTAGATGACTTTGTCTCACTTCGTCCAAATCCATGGACGATCGGTTAATGAAGTTGCCGTGGAAATCGGGTGATGGAATGAAATGGACTGTGATATTCCATACACCGATAAATATCTATCATAACCATTTCCAAATGAATCAAGTGTGAGTGAGTGAATGAGAGAGGAGGCCTTTCATTCATATATGAAGGAGGAGGGTGAGTGTAGGAGCAAGAGAGTAACCATAAGCAAAAGCTTCTCACTTCAAAATATCTTAAGCAATCCAAAAGGAATTAATAACAAAGCATGAGTCATTAGGCTAGTCATCAAAAAACCATTAATGCACTAATGAGTCATGAAGCCTAGTCATCATCTAGAACCTTCTAGAAACTTCTAGAAGCACTGACTCACCATATCTGAAGAAAAGATAAATCCGTCTTTAACCGAATGTTAAAAGACGGCTGATAGAAAACTGGAAACTGGCAACTTCCAAAAGTGAACCTGAAACAACTTTCAGGATAACCCCGAAACTGTATAAATATACCCGCATTTGTATTACGACCGAATACAAATGCAACTGAGACAAAGATATTATACCAACTCAATATAATACTCAGATCCGGCTTAAACCAAAGCCGACCAGTATCATCTGTCCGAAAATCGACACGTGCGTAAACGCACGTGCATTTTCCGAACCCTGCCATAAAACCATACGGCCTCTACAACGTTTCGCCCGAACTTGGGAAACTGTCTGTGGGGGACTCTAATGACTCGTCAGCACCCTGGCAGTGGGTTTAACCACAAACCGTCAGCGGCACTTGCAATGCGTAACGGCTGCCCACGGACTGACCTCAAGGGTGGCCAAGGAGCGAACTCAAGGGAGACCGATGAGCGAACTCCTCCGAAAACCCTACTGAGCCTAACAGTGACAATGTATATACAGTCCGGTCCGTTCGTCAATGAGTATCGCATATCTGCTTAGGGGGCTAGTAACGTCAGACCCCCAATAGCAGTATAAGTCATGTCGGAGTGAAGCCCAATAACACCCTGAGATACTACTGGAGTACCTACCAGTAAATCTCCTGCCACGGCCGTGGGCTTTGTGTAATGGCTCTCCAAGACACAACACGATCTCGCCCCCAATACCGGGAGAGACGAATCCCCTGCCGATCCGCTCACGTGCCTCCATATGGCTCGGGACTGTACCCAAAAGCTACCTGTTTGCACGACTCCTTTGAGCCGTGGTAGGGTAGAAATCAAAGCACAGTGGGAACTCATACGAGACAAATGACGACCTCAGGTCGATGAACTAACCTGTATACATGTCACCAGGGAACTGCTATCTGACGATAGGTATAGTACTAACTAGCAGATTCCCGGCGAGTCCTGTCCGGTGTACTCATAACCCAATGAGCACCTGTATACATCTTAGGTGATCCAACTGACACCAGTGGCTTGTGAGACCGGCCACCGCCCCTCGTCGGTGTCTCGACTGTACACACTAGTCTACTCCGGAGTATCGATGCCCTGTCTCGAAACTCCCACGACTAGGGACCACAATTAAGGATATGCATATAAACTACCCAACTCTCACGTATATGATCGCCATCATACTGTTGGTAGTAAAGCAAGATCCTAAGGGCTCTATCAAAGTGTAACATGCAATCAGTCACCTGAACATGTACACGACTGATAAAGGCAAACCAGATAGCATACTATCATCTCGAGTAAGACTGTGGTACCGGGATAGGTCCTCTGCAATCATTGCAATCACGTACCTGCTATCCAATAATTGACTATGAGGGCACTATCTCCAACAGCAGCAACAATTCCAAAACCCAACGAACAACTTTGCACCGTACAACAATTCGTTCCCTCAAAACAACGACTTTGTTCCGTCCGGTAGAGATAAGATCTCCTCGCTAGAATGTAGTATTGATACTTTTGTGAAGCAATCTACTTAAACCACCACCAATATCCAATCTTCTATTCAGTCTATGGTGCAACATACCGTTTCACACGGCCAAAGCATAAAAACCATCGAAGCCCAGATTGCACAACTAAATGCGACATTGAGTGAGAAAGAGAAGGGAAAGCTTCTGTCTCAACCACTCCCAAATCCTGGTCACCCATATAATGCGCATGTTATTCTCGAAGAGCAGAGCAATAATGTGAGTGCAGTTACTACATTGAGATCGGGAGGAATGCTGAACAACAACATTGGCGCAAAAATTGATGATGATGATGACACCCTTGTTGTTTCTGCTATCCCAACTTCTTCTGAGCCCGTTCTCCATTCTTCACCGGGATTTTCTTAGAAATGTGCTACTTCGAACGGACCCACATCTCACTCCATTCAAACTTGGGTTCCATTCCGTCTCCACAATCTCCTCCACAAGTATTGGACTCGACCAATTTAAATAAAGCTCCATTTCCAAACTGGTTGAGGCCCAATAAACAAAGTCCACAAATGGAAAAGATTGTGGAGTTATTCAAACAGGTTAATATAAACATTCTCTTCTTAGATGCAATCTAACAAGTCCCCTCTTATGCGAAAATATTGAAAAACTTGTGCACTAAGAAGAGAAAATCTCATGTGCCGAAGAAAGTTTTCTTGGCTAGCAATGTGAGCAATGTTCACCCTTGATTTGCAGAAAAAATGGAAGGACCCTGGCTGTCCTAAAATCTTAATTACCATTGGGGATAAGAATATCAATCGCGCTCTTCTAGACCCCGGTACTAGTGTTAACTTACTTCCATATTCAGTATACGAGAAACTCGGTGTAGGAGAACTGAAACCCACACACTCTAAACTGCAAATGGCTGACCGATCCATTACTCATCTTAGGGATGAGTTAGAGGATGTGTTAATTAAAGTCGGCGACTTCATATTCCCCATGGACATCATAGTCTTAGATACACAGCCTGTGGTTAACCCCCGGAATCAAATTTCGGTGATTCTCGGTCATCCATTTCTGGCCACCTCAAATGTTGTAATTAATTGTCGAAATGGTTCTATGAAACTATCATTCGGAAAAATAACAATTGAGCTCAACATTTTTAGGATTGGGAATCAGCCATCTGACCCGAGTGCTCATATACTGGATATCTATTATGTCCAAGAAATCGACCCCGAAACTTGTGAGTTTAAAGAATTCCTTTTCGATCCTGATAAACTTGACGCCACAAGCGTGTTTTGTTCGATCCGATTGCTTCCAGAACTAATGGAGAATATGAATATTTCACTTTTGCGGATATTTTGAACAAATCACCTGAGTTTGAATCTTTCGAGTTCACGGACGAGTCTGTCGCACCCTTTGTTGGGTTACGAAAACGCCCCGGCCATCAATCCGTGGCTAAATGCGGAACAAAAATTTTCAAAAACCGGCGCTAACGGAAGCCAAGTCTACGGATCGACCCATAAGCTCTAGATAACAAAAAACATGCATAGGGTTAGAGTGATTATACCGAATTGATCCGTGTCCTTCGGTCTTCAACCTTCTTCCCTAGCTCCTTGCGGCTTTTTTGATCAAGTTTGATCTTCGGTCTCCCCTCATCGAAGATGATCCACCCGAGAGTCTATGAATCGAGCTCAAACCTCAAATCCGAGGAAACTCGAGTATCTAGTTCGCTACACTAGATAGCCAAGGTGAAGTAGAGAGTGTGTAGGATTAGTTTGTCTTAATACACCCTAGGTTTCTCAACATATGAGACAATTAGGGTGGAGGTAGAAGAAGATTCCATGAGAGGAGAGTGTGAAGCAAAGAAAATCCAAGTAAAGATAGCTTGAGTGTTGTGAGCTTTTTATCAACCATGCCAGCAACTAAAGAAAACAACTAAAGAATAAATATCTCATGGCTCACCGCAAATATCTCACAATACAAACAAGAAACTCATCATGTCACCATGAGTCACTACATGACTCATCACCATGAGTCACCAAGTGGACATGCATGAATAAATTCCAAAACAATGACTCACACTCTCCACTTTAATAAACATTTAACCTAAATGTTTAATACAATAAGAAATGGCAACTTCTAAAAAATAATCTTTTAAAGAATTACAAGAATACCCCTCATCCGTATATACAAACTTGCATCCGTATTCCGACATAATACGAATACAACGAGACGATAATAATCAAAAAATATAATACTAGGATCCGGCTTAAACCAATCCCCACTAGTATTTTCCGTCTGAATCATGATCCGTGCACAAGTGCATGTATATGATCGAACCCTTCCATAAAACCATACGGCCTCTACATCGTTTCGCTCGAAGCAGGGAAACCCTCTGTGTAGGACTCTAAAGACTCGTCGATACGCTGGCAGTGGGTTTAACCACAAGCACGTCAGCGGCACTAGCTGTACGTAATGGCTTTCCAGGTATTGAGCGAAAGGGAGGTCGACGAGCAAACTCATCCTGAAACCCCTACTGAGCCTGATAGTGACAATATCCGTACAGTCCGGTCTGTTCGTCTATGAGTATCGCATATCGAGTCTAGGGTGTGGATAAAGTCAGACCCCTAATAACGCGACATTTAGTGTCGGTATGAAACCTATCATCACCTGAGAAACTACCGATCCTAGATTAGTAATTCTCGACTACCTTGGCCAAGGATTTCTTGTGATGGGCACTCGTGCACAATGCGACATCAACCCCCAATACTGGGAAAGACGAAACCCCTGACGATCCGCAGACTGCCTTCATGTGGCTCGGGACTGTACCCAACTAAAACCTGTTTGCACGACTCCTTTGAGCCGTGGTAGGGTAGTAATCAAAGAACAGTGGGAACTCACACGAAACAAATGACGATCTCAGGTCGATAGACTAACCTGTACATATGTCACCTGGGAACTACTATCTGACAATAGGTATAATACCAACTAGCATATTCCCGGCGAGTCCGTCCGGTGTACTTATAACCCAATGAGCACCTGTATACATCTTAGGTGAACAAACTGACACCAATGGCTTGTGAGACCGGCCACCGCCCCTCGTCGAGGTCTCGATCAGTATACACTAGTCTACTCTAGAGTATCGATTCCCAGTCTCGAAACTCCCACGACTAGGGAAATTTAAGGATGTGCTTATAGACCACCCAGCTCTCACATATATGATCGCCATCATACTGCAGGTAGTTAACCAAGAATCCAATGGGCTCTATCAACATGTAATAGTGATCTGTAATGCCACCTGAAGCATATACATGATGATAAAGACAAACGAGATAGCATTCTATCATCTCGAGTAAGACTGTTCTATCTATACAAGTCCTCCCTCATTCATTGCAATCGCGTGCCTGTGATCCAATAATTTACTTGAGGGCACTATAGCCAACAATCTTCCACTTGCACTTAAGGCTAATTATTGCGATGTCGCATACTCACAGCCCGTGTGATACCGAACACCCAACTTTTCTACTAATCAGTCTCACAAATCTCATTTGTGAAACTATTGTGTTTGAGAAATAGCCTCAGTGAGTGGATCCGCTCTAATATTTCTTTCTGTATCTCTCTATCTCAACTTCGCGAAGAAAGCTATCTCCCGAAATAAGCAATACCTATCTTAGAATATGTCTGGATATCTGATGGGACCCAGCTCACAAATGAACTCCAAATCCCGCAAACATCTTAGATTGTATCATCCACTGAATTTAATCAGTTTCCTACACCATGCCTTCTTCAGTATCCGCTTGGACCACATGTCCAAACTACTGCCCCTCATGTGAGGGAAAACTATAACTCTGATAGTCGCTCTGTCATCCAGGTCACCTTAGAAGCCTGGAATGATAACCGTCTCCAGATGGAGGCTGCTATTACCAAATCCTTAGAACATCCAACTTATGTTTATAAACCGCTTCCCAATGTTTCTCCAGGATTGGATTAATATATAAACTTATTGCAGCTAGTGCAAAAACAATATCTGGTGTGGTACTTGATATCTTATGATTGACTCAATTGCCTAAGCAAGTGATATGCCAATCATGCAAATCCCTCTCCCCTTTAGTCTGTAAGACATCCTTTAGAGAGGGTGACTCCGTCACCTGCAGGTACACAGCCATGCCACGAGTTTTCCATTCTAAAACATCTTTAGAATAGTGTCAAAGCATCCAAATTGGGAAACTTGCCAAATCTAGATCTAAAACCATAGATCTAGTAACCAGAATGCCTGATATTATATCCATATCATATGTAGAGAAATAATTGTGTGACAACCACATTATAACCGATCGTAGTATTGGAATTTCACTTCCTATAAAGTGCATGTCATCCAAATACCAGGACATCACACCATATTACCTTCTTACCAGATCCATCCTCTATTCTGATAAAGTCAAAGCCTATGACTGTCACATAAAAAATAGATGATCTATCTCCGCTATACCTGCTTTAGTCTATAAATAGACACAAGCTACTTGTCCACTATGCTTCTGCTGCTTCCACTGGCTACAACAACCCTATGGCAGAGTCATATACATGTGCACTTCTAAAGCTAGTTTAGAATGACGCTATACTCATTCTCTTGCCGGGTCTCATAGTCTAGAACAGCAGTAATGGCAAGTCTGGGTAAACAAGAACCTCACTGTCACCGTCTTTAAGGATAACGAAATATCTCTCGGGTGCCTGAGATTACCCACCATATCTATGGAGTGGCTAATGGAATGTCAAATCCGATTGAATCTTTAGGTTTTATTAAATATTCAGTAATCGTTTGTGGTTCTGGAATCACTTCCAGTTCTACTATACTCCCACTGATGTTTTCTGAAAAGAATCCATTTTACTAAAACTGGTGGCGAGTCAAGAACAATATCACTATTGATCTTCAAGTTGGTTGAAAGTTAACCCTCGTCATAGCCCGTGATAACCCATAAACAACCATTACTAAAACGTGCCTTGAGTTTATCCAGAGTCTGGTTTCAAGCTGTCACGACCCAAAGTTTGGCCCGTGACCGGCACTTGACCACGTAACGTCTACAGGCGTAACGCGATTAAGTAAGCCGAAACCCAGCAATCAAACCAGTAAAAGTATAGAGTGTTTAAAATATTTAATAGAAACATTTGTTAAACTAATAAGAAAATCTTAAGTAGATAATCACCACGATAACAATATACGACGTCGTAGCGAAGAAAAGAGCAATAAGTGGAAAACATCACACATGATATGAACTGCATAAGTAAAGTCGGCTCGCAACGAGCTCGACACTAGAGTACAAAATAATATACATCATCGTCCTCACAACTGGTCTCTAAGTCAATACATAAGTAGTAGATAGAGAGTACTAGATACAACGATGTACATAACTAAAAAATAAACAGATACCGCACAAAACCCACCTATCAACCAAAGAGCTAGTACGCCACTGTAGGGGTATCTGTATCAAAAGATGCAAGAAAGCAGCCTGCCATGACTACTCCGAAGGGCAACCTGCAAACACTGTGGCACAACGGGGGTGAGTTGCCAACTCGTGAGTAGTAAATAATATATAAAGGTAATCACGAGTATGCACGTGCTGCGATACTCTAACCTATGCCAACAGATAACACCTATATGATGAACTATATGAGCAGTAACCATGCATCAAGAACGATCTAACTGTTAGTGTATATGCCCTAAAGGCCATTACTGTATCATACTGGATTGTATATTACTTGATGGAAGCTTGGGATATTCACCTTGTATTGACATTCTTGCTCAAAATGGTATTATGCAACTTGGTTTGTTTTTGCTTTAATATGTGCATGTGATTCTTTTAGCGTACGCCTTTACACATTAGTGGAGCCCTTAGGATCTTTGCTTGATTACCAGCGTTGTGATGGCAGTCACACTCGTGGGGGCTGGGTAATCTATAAGCACATCCCTAGTCGCAGGACTATCGAGACAGGGCATCGATACTCCGGAGTAGACTAGCGCATGCGCTTCTTATCCCAGCTTGGGAAACGGTCTGTCCCACAGCCGTCAGTACATCGTACTTGAGATAGTATGTGGGTGCTCGTTAGGTTACGAGTACACTCGACAGGACTCGTCGGGAACTGTTGATTGGTATTATACCTATCGTCAGTTATCAGTTCCCAGGTGACATGAGTACAGCTTAGTCCGTTGACTTGACACTGTCACTTCGCCTCGAGTGTGTTCCCACTATACTTTGATTACTACCCTACCATGGCTCAAAGGAGTTGTGCAAACAGGTAGTTTTTGGGTGCGGTCCCGAAGCACTTGGAGGCAGTGACGGTTAGACAGGATTCATCTCTTCCGGTATTGGGGGTTGATATCGCGCTGTGTCTAGGAGAGCCATTACACAAAGTCCCTGGCCAGGGCAAGCGAGATAAACTGGTAGGTTTCCAGTGTTATCTCAGGTGTTCTGGGCTACACTCCGACACGACTTGTACCGCTAGTAGGGGACCGACGTTTACCGCCCGCTAGGCCCGCCATGCGATGTTCTTAGACGAACAGACCGGACAGTACGGAGATTGTCACATACAGGCTCAGTAGGAGTTCAGATGGGTTTACCTCGTCAGTCTTCTTATCGGCATCTACCTGGGGACCGTTACGTACAGCTAGTGCCGCTTGCGGTCTATGGTTAAACCCACTACCAGCGTAGTGTCGAGTCTTTAGAGTCCCACACAGAGGGTTATTCGCTTTTGGGCAAAACAGAGTAGAGGTTGCATGGTTTTGCGACAGGGTTCGTTCATATCCGCGCAGTTGTGCACGTTTGGCGTTCGGACAGATATTACTAGCGGGCTTTGGTTTGAGCCAGATTCTAGTATATGTTTTGGGGTTAGTTTTATCTCATAGTATTCATGTTCCTCGGAACACGAATGCGGGTGTGTATGCATAGTTGATTGAGGCGGAGGAAGAGGTTTTTCATTAGGGTTTTGGAACGGGTGCGTATGCACAGTTGACAGTCGTCTTTTTCCAAACCCTAATGAATTTGTGATATATCAATTAGTAATATTAATTAAATGAAATTGTATCATGGTTGGGTTTGTTGACTTGTTGACCAAGGTTGACTAGTTGACCATGGTTGAAACTTTGACCATCATCATTACACATCAAAGATGCTCTTTGATCTTTGCAAAAACCATTTAAGGTGAAATGATAATGGTCTCATCAAACCTTCCATCAACTTTTTCATTTGATTAAATTTATTAATTTGATTAAATCACTTATATTGTTATGGTTGTAAAAAACCATCTCATTCTATCATAACCATTCTCTCTCCTATTCATCTTCCTCCTCCTGTAGTTCAAGGAGAATCATTCTCATGAGTTGAGAAACCTCTCCTTGGAGATAAAACACCCAAATCCACTCTCTACTCATCCTAAGGTTGAAGGTCTAGCAAGCCGGAGACTTTAGTTTTCTCAAAGTTCGAGGAAGAAGCTCAAGGTAGAGACCCTCAGGTGGATCCATCTTCGACAAGAGAAGGCAACGAGGAAAGCACCATCCGACCCTACAAAGAGTCCAAGAAGAAGGAGTTCAAGTTTAGGTATAACCCCTAACCGAGTAGATAACTCTCTTGTTCGTTGCTAGTGTGTTGTTTAGCCAAGATCCGTTTTCGTAGTCCATGTTACCTAAACCCTAAGAATCGTTTTTCACCATTTCCGCAAGCTCGAAAGAACCGGGAGAGCTAACGTGGACTTACAATAGTATCAAAGCCAAACTAAACACACCCTAGCATATTAGCAAAGTATCTAGAATTTCGACCGGACAAAAACCCGCGAAACACCCCGTAAAATCCAAGTTGCCGCCGATTTTTTTTCTGCTCTAAAAGTAATAAATCATATCTTAAAAATCGGCTCAGGCTTTTTAATGAATAGGCAATAAAAATGATCCAGCGAACCGACCAACTCACCGCGGTTCCGCGGCAGAAACTTGCTTCTGTCGCGGATCCGCGGCCGAGTTGACTCGGCCGTGGATCGTTTCTCCTGCAGTTTGTTTCTAGTGGTGTTTTGTGATTTTTGAGATGGTTTGTTTCTGCCCAGAATTTCCAGAGAACAAATTTGTTTTTGGGGTGGTTACAAATCCAAATTTTGGTTGATTTTCTGTAGACTTTGGCTAATGGGTTGTATCTGTAATGTTATATATGTATTGAACGTCTGCAAATCGCTATACGTCGATTAGTGGGGGTTATACATATCTGTGATCTGTGATGTTGATGGTATGTGTATATGAATTCATTGGATTGTCGTGGATGAATAGCCGGGGGGAATTGTGAGATGAGAGTTTTGTTTATCTTTCAATTCTTGTAATATGTAAATTGATGTAATATTATTTGTATGGCCGCACAACCAGATCGGGGTTGTAGCCGTCATTGTATAATTTCTTTTTACTGTTTTTCCTCCTAGGATAGACCTAAGGTGGGGTGCACAAACTACCGGGTATCTCGAAGTACTGAGTGGCCTACTCACGAGTTGAGGGAGGTTGCTTCGCTTCGGGTAGTTGGCGGGTAGTTTGCCGCACCCGTAGGGGTCTAGGGTGGGTTGTGGCTATTCATCGCGACCGTGTAATCCGCTCTTCGTTACAGGCTCGTATGAATTGTGGATTCCTAGTATATCCAATGTATACATCTGTGATCTGGAATGGCTATCATTGCATGTGATGAATGTTTATATATATCTATATGATATCTATTTAGGCGTTGCTTATGTTTTGCATCCGCGCTATTCCAGCCCCCGCTCTGTCGTTAGTTAAGTAACCTAACGGGTGATGACAGGACCCCGTGGCGAATGCGGATGGCATAAGCGTACGTCATATTTTCGTTGTTTTCTGCAATGGTAGGATTAAATGATGGGACGCATTAGAATTAATGCAAGAAAAAATAAACCAAGTAAAAGTCGTTGGAACACTTTGAAAACCACTCGGTTCTTTTCAAAACCAAACTTTTAAATGCGGAGCTTGAACCACTCCTTTTTAAAGCTATCTCGTTCCTTCGATTATATCAAGTTCACTACGTTCACGGTTTCGCCAAAACCATTCGTAGCCCTCCGTCGTTTCACATGAATGGTCAATAAGTATTCAAGCTATGTATGTTGGCCAAAGTCAAAGCATAGTGATTGGAAGCTATTGGGTATTCATGTGCAACATAGATAGATGTGTTGGTTTGGGGCAGTCGTTCTACCATTTTGGCCAAAGTCAAGGGTATGCGCAGGTAGGCTCAAATTAACATGGAGAATGATGGGTAGAACTTGACATGTGACTTATGATATTTTGGCCAAAGTCAAGGTCATAAGAACATGGGGCAAAAATCCACATCGGGAGTTTCAAAAGAAATGAAACTTGCTAGTGTTGCATACCATTTGGAGTGTGATGATTCTGGTAGGATTCCTTCAATTTTGTCATGCGATGATATTCAGATCCCGATCCTACTATGAGTATATGCTACTCCTCGGGAAATTTTTCACTAAACAATCAATGCTATAAACCTAGTAGGTGTCTAGAAAGGTGTTAGCGGGGCTACGTCCCCAGGGAAAAGAGGTTCTTAAATTAAGGAACTTCGCGAAAGCGTTGGAAAACCTCCCTCGAAGTACCGACACTGGCCTGGCTAAACGGCTAAGCAAGTATTGTGCGGTGAGATTGATCCCGACTAATTCTTCCTTTATGGTTTGAGGAGGGATTCGAGAGACAGTGGGAGCCATCCTGTTTAGACAAACTAAAAAGCACTCTAAACTTGCAAGAGCATCATGCTAAAGTGTTTCTTCTCTCTCTTCTAATTGCAGCGACCAAACATCATGACTGGACTTAAGTTACTACTAGATAAAAACATACTGACAGGGCCAAACTATAAAGATTGGCTCAAGAACGTCAAAATGGCAATCACTTATGACAATTTGGGGTATCTTCTTACCACCAAATCTGCCCCTGTCCCAGGTCCCAAAACCAGCGTCGCGGATAGGGAAATCCGTAAGACCTGGGAAATCGACTGCGCGAAGGCCAAGTGCCTCGTGCTTGCCTCTATGGACAATGAACATCAAAGAAGGCACGAGAATATGGACCTCGAATTCATATTTCTCCATACAAAAGAACTGTATGGAGAGCAATCTCGTATCGCCAGATACGAAGTGTCGAAGAAGTTGTTTTCGGCAAGATTGGTCGTCGGATCATCGGTAGCGGAACACGTGCTTAAGATGATTGGCTACATAGAGGAGCTCGCGCACCTTGGGACCATGTTGGAGAATGAGCTCTATACGGACTTGATTCTTCAGTCCCTTCCTTCCACTTACGCCCAGTTCATCCTGAATTTCAACTTGCAAGAAAAGGAAGTTGAACTTTTAGAGCTCCTCAATATGCTGAGGAGTGCAGAGGGTACCCTACAGAAAGGTAGGGAAACACCCACTTTGTTTGTAGGAGGATCTTCCTCTTCTAGGTCCAAGGCGAAAGCCTCAAGGGAAAGAAGAAGAAAACCCCCGCCAAACCAAGGGGCGGTGTTAGTAAGAAGGATACGAAGGGAAAGGCAAAAGCAACAAAGGTAGCAAGGAAGCTTGTGGATAAGGAAGAATGCTTTTACTGTCACAAGAGTGGACACTGGAAGAAAGATTGCAGGGCTTGGAAGGCCAGAACACAGGATCTGAAGCAAGTTGCGGCTTCAGCTTCAGGTGTGTATGTTATTGAAAACTGTCTATCAATAAACTCTACGTCCTGGGTATTGGATACCGGATCAGGATCTCATATCTGTATTTCTTTGCAGGCGTTAAGAAAGCATAGGTTTTTGAAAGCCAATGACATGACCCTCAAAGTTGCAAACGGAGCTAGCATGGATGCTGAGGCAGTGGGGGACTATCACCTGGGAATGTCAGATGGACATGTTTTGGTTTTACGTAATTGCTTTTTTGTACCCAACGCAACTTGTAATATCATTTCTGTATCTTTGGTTTCTAAAGAAGGTTATGAATTTGCGTTTGTAAGTAATGTTGTAAACATTCACCTTAATCATGTTCTGATTGGGTCAGGTATATTGAGCAATGGTATATACGTATTAAACCAACCACGGATTTTCAATGTCCAGAATACACACAAAAGAAAGTCTCCGGAAACAAATCAGACTTTCTTATGGCATTGTAGACTGGGTCACATCAATGAGAGAAGGTTGACGAAGTTACATACAGAAGGATATTTGGATCCGTTCGAATATCAATCGTATGCAACTTGTCAATCCTGTCTCAAAGGAAAGATGACAAAGACTCCGTTCACTGGACACGGAGTGAGAGCGAGCAAGCTCTTGGGACTCGTACACAGCGACGTGTGCGGTTTAATGTCTACGCATGCACGAAGTGTTTATTCTTACTTCATTACTTTTACAGATGACTTTTCAAGGTACAGTTATGTCTTCTTAATGAAACATAAATCCGAAGCCTTTGGAAAATTCCAGGAATATAAGAATGAAGTAGAAAAACAAACAGGCAAAAGTATCAAGACACTGAGATCTGATCGAGGTGGTGAATACTTGAGTGCCGAGTTCCTGGATTACTTAAAAGAGAATGGAATTCTCTCTCAGCTTACTCCTCCATACACTCTGCAACATAACAGTGTATCGGAAAGACGGAACCGAACCCTATTGGATATGGTACGGTCCATGATGAGTAACGCTGAGTTACCGCGATCATTCTGGGGATATGCGCTAGAATCAGTGTAGGGTTGCTAGGCACATGCACAAGGGTCCACGAGGCATCAACCATGCCCGATTAAAAAATTAGCTGTGCCGAACAACCCGAAGCCGGATCTTTAAACTAGGGTTTAGGCGAAAACATGCATGTTAAACTCTTTAACTACTAAGTGAGAGGGATTACAACCTTTGTAGATCCGGTCCTTCACTTCTTAAGCTCCGTGTTGAAGTCCCTTCGCTGCGATCATCGTGTTCCGGACTCTCGAGAAGTTCCACGAAGAGAAAGATGCAGTCTTGCTTCCGATCATCGATACAAAAAAGATCTACCTTGAAGTTTCATTAACACAAGCTAACACTCATAATATGAAGTGAACACCCTCATCTAAATGGCAAGGGAAGATGAGGATGATGAAATAGGATTTTTTCTCTCTTTTATAATATTTTTCTCACTCATTTATCATCACTTAGAAAAAGCTAGAAAGCTTTTTCATTGAATAACTCAAGGAAGAAGATGATAGAATTCATTTGTGATGAATAATGATAGACTTTGATAAGGTTAGAAATGCAACCATGGTTCAAGTAACCATTATAGAGAATTAACTAGGGTTAGGGTTTAGGGTTGAGTTAAAGAAATATCTTGCAAAATATCTTTTCCAAAACAAAAAGGAAAACCTTCTAGAAACTTCTAGAAAGGTTTAACCCTAATCAAACCCTAACCTTGTTTAATCTCTACTAAACATGTTGCATTAGTAATTATATCATGTTACAATATTATATATCACATATATAATATTTATCGTAACAAAATAAAATAATACATTTAACATATATCGCATATATATCAATGTATTACCCGAGTGAGAAAAAGAATCTTTTAGTGAGCTAATATTAGATAATGTAATTTAAAATATCATATATATTATTATACATTAAATTATCGAATCAACACTTGATCCGACAATCCGGCCATATCGCATATAACCGACTAATATTTAGCCGTACCGATTCATCGAATAAACACCTGATCCGATGACCCGGCTGATATCAAATATCGCGAGAATAGAATATGGTATCTCATATCGCATTATACTCGGTCCCGCACATATCACATACGTGCCCCTACTCCGTTTTGCCTGAGCCAAGAAACCTCTGTGTAGGACTCTAAAGAATCGTCAATACGCCGGCAGTAGGTGATGATCATATCAAACACCCACAAGCTGCAAGCGGTCAGTGAAACGTAACAGCTACCCAGGTATTGAGTGCTCAGAAGATCAACAATCAAGCCTGTACATTCTCCTGTGAATCCAATCAGTAACACTCCCGTACAGTCCGGTCTCGTCGTCTGATATGTCGCATATCTCGCCTAGGGGTGGTAAACGTCAGACCCCAGTAGCTCGATAAGTCGTGTCGATATGAGGTCTATAACAGTTCGAGAAACTACTGATAACACTTACCAGTAAATCTCAGCAACCCTGGCCATGGATTTCCGGTTATAGCCAATCGAACACAGCGCAACATCAACTCCCTATACCGGGAGAGACGAATCCCCTCCTATCGCTCATTACCTCCATGTGATTCGGGACTGTACCCAAAAGCCACCTTTTTCCACGCCCTCTTGGACGTGGTATGATGGAAATCAAAGCACAGTGGGAATCACACAAGACTCTATGACGATCTCGGGTCAACAGACTACTCTGTACTAGTGTCACCGGAGAACTGCCATCTGACGTGAGGTATAATACCATCTGGGAGTTTTCGGCGAGTCCGTCCAGTGTACCCAGTCTCCACTGAGCACCCGTACACAATCCTTGATGTCAAACACCGATGGATATGGGATCATCCATCACCCATCATATGGGTCAAGATGCGTATACGCTAGTCTACTCTGGTGTATCGATGCCCAGTCTCGATACACCCTCGACTAGGAACAGTTATAGGATGTGCTCGTCGACTACCATGGCCCACTAGTATGATCTCATCATAGTCCCAGTAGTCGAGTACATATCCTAAGGGCTTTATCAATATGTAACATAGAGACAATCAGAGTATATGTTAAGATAAAGTGCAACCAGATAGCATACTATCATGTCGAGCAAGAAAGTCCTCCCTATATATGTCCAAGCATCCATTACAATATACATCGTATGTACAGTAATGGCCTCTAGGGCATACATATAACTAACAATCTCCCACTTGCACTAGGGCCATCTGTTTTGGTATCACATACCCAACAATTAGCTGTGGTCGAAGTATCTCATACTCAACCATCCCATAAAAGTCTCTATTGGAAAAAAGGCCTTTGTGAGGGGATCCGCGCTGTCGTCCTCTGTGTCTACTCTACTAACCTCGATCTCCCTGGTGATCAACCATCTCCATGATCAGGTGATACTGCCTAAGAATTATATCTGGATTTCTGATGGGACGGTGGTTCCTTGGCATAAGCCACAACTCAATTGTCACACAATGGTAGGAACGAAGTTCATCTCATTAACTTATATATATCCAGACTGCCTCTTTGGTAGCATCCTTGGTAACGATGTATCTTGACTTTAATCGTCTAGTATGTCACGGTATCTAGCTTGGAACTCTTCCAACATACCGTCCCTCCACTGAGGGTAAAGACAATGCCTGCGACTGACATTCAGTCGTTCTTATCACCCTGGAACCTTTCCAGTGATTCTCCCCAGGATCGATTGATACCATCTCACTACAACTAGTAAGAATCCTAACATCCAATTAGATCTATCTCATAGATCCAAAAACCCAGTATTTAGGAGGTATCACTTTGATCCTATATGGAGAATCTTTGTGATAAGCTGAGATAGACTGAGCATCGCATAGGAAACTCCTTCCCTATCAAGAGTATGTCATCCACGTACTCTACGAGGATCACCACCATACTCTCTACTACCTTTTTGTATATACAAGGTTCATCTACCATTTTGATGAAGTCAAAACTCTTTGACTACCACATCAAAACAGATGTTCCAACTCCGCGATGCCTGTTTTATCATATAAAACACCTTGCACACGTTTCTGCTGCTCCCACTGTCTACGAAGCCATCTGGATGTGTATTTATAGACGCTCTCTTCTAAAACATCATTTAGAAAAGCAGTCATGACACCCAACCACCAGATATCGTAGTTATGGTATGCAGCCATGGCAAGTAGGATCTGGATGGACTTAAGCATAGCTTTGAAAGTCTCAACTTTTCCATGTACACCAAGTAATCTTCTCAAGATATACTTGCTTCTGATGGGGATTTAACCCTTCAGACAAAGCAACCAAAGTCCATACTTTGTTGGTGTATAAGGATTCCATCTCAGATTGCTAAGCATCCAGCCATTCTTAAAGAGTCCCACTCCTGATGGCCAGCTCGAAACTAGTTGGGTCATCATCTCATGATGCAATCCTCGCTCCTACTGTCATAGAGAAACCGAAGTATCTCTCAGGTGGGTGAGGAACCCTACTAGATCGGCGGAGAGGTTGATGTTCGTTGGAAACTATTGAATCCTTTGATTCTACCAAATCATCAGCTGCAGTTTGTATAGCTGGAACATTTCCAGTTCTACATAATAGACCTTGCCTCGAGCTTGTCCGGCTTTTGCTTTTAGACATAGGCCGGAAAACCCCAAATCTTAACAGACTTAAGATATGGGCTCTTCCCTTTCCATATCACATATGAAGTGGTAGGCATATGATTTGATTTGAACCCTATTCAATAGGTATGCAGCTTCTCAAGTGCATAACTCCCAAAAGAAAATAGGAAACTCAGTTGTACTCATCATAGAGCACACCATATCACATAAGGTGTTGATGCTCCGCCCCGATATACCATCGTGCTATGGTATATGCGGAGGAGTAATGCTGAGAGAGAATCTCATTCTCCTTTAGAATAATCCAGGAATTCTGTGCTCAAGTATTCTCTTCCTTGATCTCATCAAAGGACATAATACTTATACCCGTATTTTGGTTCTCTACTTCTAACTTATATTCTGTGAATATCTCAAAAGGTTCGGACTTGTGTTTCAACAGGAACATATGTCTGAATCTTGAGAGATCATCAGAGAATGTAATGAAGTACAAAGAACCGGTCTTGGCATGCGTAGACAAGGGACCTTCATACATCAGCATGTATCAATCCCAAGAGTTCACTAACTCTTTCTCTGTTTCCAATAAACAGAGCTATGGTCATCTTATCTTTGTGACATGACCGGCAAGTTTCACAAGATGTAAATTCAAACAGATTTAAATATGCATCTAAATGTAACTTAGCTAGTCGGGTCGCATTGATATGACCTAGTCTACAATGCCTCAAGAAGGATTCGTTCATTTCTGAACTATTCCTGTTGTGTGTGTTCTGTACGTTAAGAATTGTAGTTTGATTTAGAACGTCTATGCTTTTAGATAACGTGCCTGAACCGATCAACTCTTGATATAGGAAATGTTCAAAACATTATCCAACAATACAAAATTATATCCTTTCTTTACTAATAAAGAGAGTGATATGATGTTGTATATCAGGTTCGGTATCTAATAACATTCGTTCAGAATCAATGTATTCTGGTAATACAGGGTGATAGTGACCAACAGACTTGGCTGCAACACTTGCACCGTTTCTATCTCATGAAACTTATCACCCGTTCTCAGTTCTATACCTATCTGTAACCCATGTAAAAGATTACATATGCGGGATCCTGATCTGGTATCTCATACCCAGGACGTAAAGGATACTGAGAAACAGTTCTCTGTAATGAACACACCGAAGATGATGCATCAGCATGCACTTTCTTCGTTTGGGCGGCACGGGAAATCTGGTATTCCCCAATTTCCTGCTCTGTCTTATAACAATTATAAGTTGGTGCGGGACCAACGTTCCCCAGCTCAGTATAACAAGCGGGTTCGGTCAATACATCCGTATTATTATCTTGATTAAGGCGTGATATGGTCGCTACCTGGAGAGAGAGAGAGAAGAAAACACTCAGCGTATGCTTTGCAAGATTAGATTGGTTATCTAATATATCTAATCAGGATGTCTCTCGCTATTTTAGTCAAATCTTCCTTCAAACCCTAAAAGGAAAGACTAGACGGGATTAATTACACGCTACAAGTTCGCCAATCTTTCAGCCAGGCCAGTGTCGGTACTTTAAGGGAGGTCTCCCGTGCTTTCGCACGAACCTAATTAAAGTAAACCTCGTTTTCCCAGAGGCGTAACCCCATTAACACCTTTCTAGACACCTACTTGATCTGCTAATTGTAATGTGTAAAACTCTCCCAGGAGTAACTCTTACTCGCAGCGGGTATCGGGATCCAACTATCTCATAGAAGGTATGCAATCTCATTGCAAATTTCAACACTTGAAATTCCCAATAATATTTTACCCCTAGCGTGCTATGACCTTGACGCATGTCAAACAACCCATAGTCTGGTAGTCAAGTTCAACCCGTACATTTCTTGATTGAATTAAACCCACCCGCACGACCCTTGACGCATGCCAAACAATGTCGTACGAATACCCTAATCCAATCGCATCGTATGCTAGCAGTTAAGCACTAGTTAGCTACCGTACACTACGCCTTAACGCATGCCAAACTACCGCAGCACGAATACTAAGTAATACTTATCTGAAATGATGGAGGGCTACGCAGGTTTTTAAGAAAACCATGAGCGTAATGAACTTGATATCGTTGTAGAATCGAGTGATTTTAAATGGAGTGTTTTTTAGGCCTTTCTAGTTTTGCTAAAGGGGTCACTCCTGGTGAAGGGATCGTCGGCCCTTTCCTCATCGAATAAGGTGCAGGATATTTCATAAATATCACTATGCAAAGCAAGAACTATAGAAGCAATCAAAAGACAAACCGAGTTTGTAGCATCTGCTAGTTTCACTAAAGAGGTCACTCCCGGTGAAGAGATCTCGGCTCTTTCCTTATTGAATAAGGTGCTGGATGTTCTACAAGGAACACCGCTATGCAAAGCAAGAACTAGAGCTACCAGTTTTTAAACAAGTTTCTACAACATCTTAGGTTTCTTTTAGTTTCATTAATCTCATTAATGAAGTCCCATTTTATTATGCTTCGCAAGCATCTCTTTTGAAACAAAATCTGCAATATAACATATATCTCATATATATAATATAAACATTCATCTCAGGAAGTAATATGATCTCATCACAGAACATTGCAGCAGAAGAACATATATGAAATATTGGATATACTAGGATGTCCGTGTTTTTAATACGAGCCTGTATAAAACACGGATTCCACGGTCGCGATAAATAGCCAAACCCACATCCCTAGACCCCTACGAGAGCGGAAAGCAACACTGCCAATTCTAGGGTTAGGAGACCCGGTCTTGACTCCTCGAGATGGTCTCCCACTGGACCCTAGAACCCGGTTACTTGTGCTCCCCTCCATAGGTCTACCTAATGCAGAAAAGTAAATAATATACAACGGTGACATCATCCTCAGTCCGGAAGTGCCCCAATAAAAGAATATTACATACAAATGAATTTTACATGAATGAAAAAAGAAAAACTCTCATCTCACATAAAACCCCGGGCTATTCAATCACGACGATCCAATATAACATATCACAGCAACACAAAATATCTCATATCATCAACGTAAGCAAGTATGCGTATCCCGATTGTCGTTGATGTATAGCAACGAAGCCGGCGATACACCACATACTACGCTTACGGTCACAGAAAAGAAAGTGTAAAACTACAACAGTCGGAATCCGCAACCTCCTTAGACATCGCATGCCTAACCAAATGAATTCCTTAGACATCGCATGCCTAACAATTATAAACCCCGCATTTTAGTCTCATTATCGAAAACTCTTTTCAATATCAAGTCGGGTAATTCAACAAGATTCCCGATATCCTGATCGAATGCTCGTCGCAAACTTTAGTAGACGGCCGCACCCCCGGATGCCGTCGACGAAGTGCACTAAGGCGGAACACCGCTGCCGCGAGCACCCGAACGGATGCTTTTGGCGACGGGGTTCTCCTACAGTCACTTGGTCGGGGCTATGGGGCGTGGCTGTCTGTTAAGTTTATCCGGCGAGTATCTACGTACACTACGTGATTACGACGGACTTTTGATCACATCAAAATTTCGTGGCAACCGATCAATTTGAGACTGAACTGCTAGATTTATAACATTCAAATTAATTATCTCATAACTACCTGTGGATTCCAGATATTGTATCATATTCCAGATAAATAGACAATGTTAAACTTTCCAATCGAATAATCAAACACCCAAGATTTCCCCAATATATCTCAACACTTGAAATCAGTTTAAAAACATCCATCACATGCCACAGTACCAATGGTCCAGCTGTAGAAGGGTCAAGCCAACGCCTCACATGTGGCACGCCGTACTGCCGCAAACCCTAAGGTTTAGATGCAGTTCAAGACGGTCACATAATCGAGTTAAGGTTTCTTGTCTTCTAGAGGGTCCACCGCGTTACTTGCACGACTTAGAACGTTCTTAAACTCGAGAAAAATCCAACTTTTGAAAAAATTTCCGACTGGGGAAAAAGTGAGTTATTGATATCCGCCCGAACTTTTTAACGGTTTCTAAAAATTATCCGGACAAAACTAAACAAAGTTAAATTATCTGATCGAATCAACGATTCCCCAATACAACCCTAGAGAACTCAACACTTGAGTGGAATTAAAATATTCCCAGAAAAACATAACAAGAAAGGACCTAAGAATAATTAAGTGAAATTCCAGGGACTAAGTCCAAATTTCGGCCGCGGAACCGCCGCCAAACCCTTGGTTTGGCCGCGGTTCCGCAGTCCAATTTTTGAGTTAGAGGTCCGTACTTCACAGTAATTCTTATTAGGTTTTCCTGCTTAATTTTCTGAGCATTTTTAATTTAGAAAAAACCACATTTTTGAAAAATGTACAGAGAAGGGTTCGTGTCGGGGTTTTCGGGTTCGATCGGACATTAAACTTCATCTAGACTTCGTCTAAAGATCTAGCTTGGCTCTGATACTACTATAGGGTTGCTAGGCACGCGCACAAGGGTCCACGAGGCATCAACCATGCGCGATTAAAAAATTAGCCGTGCCGAACAACCCGAAGCCGGATCTTTAAACTAGGGCTTAGGAGAAAACATGCATGTTAAACTAAGTGAGAGGGATTACAACCTTTGTAGATCCAGTCCTTCACTTCTTAAGCTCCGTGTTGAAGTCCCTTCGCTGCGATCATCGTGTTCCGGACTCTCGAGAGGTTCAACGAAGAGAAAGATGCAGTCTTGCTTCCGATCTTCGATACAAAGATGATCTACCTTGAAGTTTCGTTAACACAAGCTAACACTCATAATATGAAGTGAACACCCTCATCTAAATGGGAAGGGAAGATGAGGATGATGAAGTAGGATTTTTTCTCTCTTTTATAATATTTTTCTCACTCATTTATCATCACTTAGAAAAAGCTAGAAAGCTTTTTCAATGAATAACTCAAGGAAGAAAGATGATAGAATTCATTTGTGATGAATAATGATAGACTTTGATAAGGTTAGAAATGCAACCATGGTTCAAGTAACCATTGTAAAGAATTAACTAGGGTTAGGGTTTAGGGTTGAGTTAAAGAAATATCTTGCAAAATATCTTTTCCAAAACAAAACGAAAAACCTTCTAGAAACTTCTAAAATGGTTTAACCCTAATCAAACCCTAACCATGTTTAATCTCTACTAAACATGTTGCATTAGTAATCATATCATGTTACAATATTATATATCACATATATAATATTTATCGTAACAAAATAAAATAATACATTTAACATATATCGCATATATATCAATGTATTACCCGAGTGAGAAAAAGAATCTTTTAGTGAGCTAATATTAGATAATGTAATTTAATATATCATATATATTATTATACATTAAATTATCGAATCAACACTTGATCCGACAATCCGGCCATATCGCATATAACCGACTAATATTTATCCGTACCGATTCATCGAATCAACACATGATCCGATGATCCGGCTGATATCAAATAGCGCGAGAATAGAATACGGTATCTCATATCGCATTATACTCGGTCCCGCACATATCACATACATGCCCCTACTCCGTTTTGCCTGAGCCAAGAAACTTCTGTGTAGGACTCTAAAGAATCGTCAATACGCCGGCAGTAGGTGATGATCATATCAAACACCCACAAGCTGCAAGCGGTCAGCTAAACGTAACAGCTACCCAGGTATTGAGCGCTCAGAAGATCAACAAGCAAGCCTGTACATTCTCCTGTGAATCCAATCAGTAACACTCCCGTACAGTCCGGTCTCGTCGTCTGATATGTCGCATATCTCGCCTAGGGGTGGTAAACGTCAGACCCCAGTAGCTCAATAAGTCGTGTTGATATGAGGTCTATAACAATTCGAGAAACTACTGATAACACTTACCAGTAAATCTCAGCAACCATGGCCAAGGATTTCCGGTTATAGCCAATCGAACGCAGCGCAACATCAACTCCCTATACCGGGAGAGACGAATACCCTCCTATCGCTCATTGCCTCCATGTGATTCGGGACTGTACCCAAAAGCCACCTTTTTGCATGCCCTCTTGGACGTGGTATGATGGAAATCAAAGCACAGTGGGAATCACACAAGACTCTATGACGCTCTTGGGTCAACAGACTACTCTGTACCAGTGTCACCGGAGAACTTCCATCTGACGTGAGGTATAATACCATCTGGGAGTTCTCGGCGAGTCCGTCCAGTGTACCCAGTCTCCACTGAGCACCCGTACACCATCCTTGATGTCAAACACCGATGGATATGGGATCATCCATCGCCCATCATATGGGTCAAGATGCGTATACGCTAGTCCACTCTGGTGTATCGATGCCTTGCCTCGATACACCCTCGACTAGGAACAGTTATAGGATGTACTCGTCGACTACCATGGCCCACTAGTATAATCTCATCATAGTCCCAGTAGTCGAGTACATATCCTAAGGGCTTTATCAACATGTAACATAGAGACAATCAGAGTACATGTTAAGATGAAGTGCAACCAGATAGCATACTATCATGTCAAGCAAGAAAGTCCTCCCTATATATGTCCAAGCATCCATTACAATATACATCGTATGTACAGTAATGGCCTCTAGGGCATACATATAACTAACAATCAGCTGCATACCTTTTGAACTGAGTTCCAACTAAGATTGTGCCTTCTACACCATATCAGATGTGGTGTGGGAAGAGACCTTATCTTAAACACATTAAGACATGGGGATGTCCAGCTTTTGTCAAAAAGTAGCATGCGGACAAGCTCGAGGCACGCTCAGTACAGTGCAAGTTTGTGGGATATCCAAAGAACTCCAAGGGATATTTCTTCTATTGCGAAGAGGAACAAAAGGTTTTTGTTTCTCGGCATGCCCACTTCTTGGAAACTCAGTTTTTGGAGAATCAGATAACTGGGAGCGCAATAGAACTGGAAGAAATTCCAGAACCATGAGCTATTACTGAAAGCTTAGTAGAACCAGAGGGTTCGAAAGATCAGGACATTCCTGCGCCGCTCCGCAGAAGTAGTAGGCAGTCTCATCCGCCCGAGAGATACTACGGTTTTCTCATAGATGGGGATAGAGAGGATTGCATCATTGATAGTGATGAGCCGACTAGCTTCCAGTAGGCCATTCAGAGCATTGACTCGGTAAAATGGATGGATGCAATGCGGACCGAAATGGAGTCCATGTACACCAACAAAGTATGGACGTTGGACATTGCTCCAGATGGGGTAAAACCCGTAGGATGCAAGTGGATCTTCAAAAGGAAGATTGGTGTAGATGGACAGGTTAAGACCTATAAAGCTAGAGTTGTTGCAAAGGGTTTCCGTCAAAGACCTGTCTTGGACTATGGCGAAACCTTTTCTCCAGTAGCTATGCTGAAATCCATTCAGATCCTTCTTGCCATTGCTGCCTTCCACGATTATGAGATCTGGCAAATGGACGTAAAGACCGCTTTTCTAAATGTAAATTTAGAGGAGCGTGTCTATATGGACCAGCCAGAAGGTTTCATTCAGAGTGGGAGCAGCGGAAAGGTGTGCAAGTTGGTTAAGTCTATCTATGGACTAAAGCAGGCATCGCGGAGTTGGAACATCTGTTTTGATGAGACAGTCAAAGAATTTGGCTTTATCAAAAATCCAGATGAACCATGCATCTATAGTAGATTTGTAGCGAGAACTGTAGTATTCCTCATTTTATACGTGGATGACATTCTCTTGATAGGAAATGACATTCCTATGCTATAATCTGTCAAAGGGTTCTTGTCACACAGGTTCTCCATGAAAGACCTGGGTGATGCCACATACATTCTGGGGATCCGGATCTATCGTGACAGATCCAAGAGGATACTGGGACTCTCACAGTCCAGGTACATCGACACCATACTGAAAAGATTCGGTATGAAAGATTCTAAGCGCGGTAATCTACCGGCTTGTCACGGGATCACCCTCTCCAAAGAGATGTCTTCCAAGACTGATTTGGAAAGGGATCGCATGTCTATTATACCCTACGCTTCTGCGGTAGGCTCTATAATGTATGCGATGTTGTGTACCAGACCAGATGTATCTTATGCACTGAGTGTGGTAAGCCGGTATCAGTCAAACCCTGGGGAGAAACACTGGATAGCAGTAAAGAACATTCTTAAGTACCTGAGAAGGACTAAGGAGATGTTCTTGGTGTATGGCGGAAAAGACCACCAGGTCGAGGCCTTTGCTGACTCCAGCTTCCAGAGTGACAAGGATGATTCCATGTCTATGTCGGGTTATGTCTTTACCCTCTATGGAGGGGCGGTGTGTTGGAAGAGTTCCAAACAGGAAACCGTTGCTGACTCGACGATGGAAGCGGAATATATCGTTGCTGCAGATGCCTCAAAAGAAGCCATCTGGATAAGGAAGTTCCTAACAGAACTTCAGGTGGTTCCGTCCATTGTTGATCCAGTACCTCTGTATTGCGACAACAACGGGGATATAGCTTTAGCGAAGGAACCCAGGTCCCATTAGAAGTCCAGACACATCTTGAGGCGGTACCACCTGATCAGGGAGATCGTGGGTCGCCAGGAGATCGAGGTTCGGAGAGTTGCCACGGAAGATAACACTGCTGATCCATTCACCAAGGCCTTACCCCAGACTCAGTTCGAGCGGCTGATCGAGATGATAGGTCTTCGATACGCTAGTACATGGCCTTAGTGCAAGTGGGAGATTGTTAGTGTATATGCTCTAGAGGCCATTACTGTATCATACTGGATTGTATATTACTTGATGGAAGCTTGGGATATTCACCTTGTATTGACATTCTTGCTCAAAATGGTAGTATGCTACTTGGTTTGTTTCTGCTTTAATGTGTGCATGTGTTTCTTTTAGCATATCGCCTTTACACATTAGTGGAGCCCTTAGGATCTTTGCTTGATTACCAGCGTTGTGATGGCAGTCACACTCGTGGGGGCTGGGTAATCTATAAGCACATCCTTATGCAGGTCCCTAGTCGCAGGACTATCGAGACAGGGCATCGATACACCGGAGTAGACTAGCGCATGTGCTTCTTATCCTAGCTTGGGAGACGGTCTATCCCACAGCCGTCAGTACGTCGTACTTGAGATAGTTGTTAGTTATGTATATGCCCTAGAGGCCATTGTTGTACATATTATGTATATTATGATGGATGCTTAGATATATACAGAGAGGACTTTCTTGCTCGTCATGATAGTATGCTATTTGGTTTCACTTTATCTTAACATGTTGACTTGTATTGGTTTACTGTTTTTCTCTCACATGTTGATAAAGCCCTTAGGATCTGTACTCGACTACTGGGACTATGATGAGATAATACTAGTGGGGCCTTGGTAGTCGATGAGTACATCCTATAACTGTTCCTAGTCGAGGGTATATCGAGACAGGGCATCGATACACCAGAGTAAACTAGCGTATACGCATCTTGACCCATATGATGGGCGATGGATGATCCCATATCCATCGGTGTTTGACATCAGAGATGGTGTACGGGGGCTCAGTGGAGACTAGGTACACTGGACGGACTCGCCGAGAACTCCCAGATGGTGATATACCACACGTCAGATGGCTGTTCTCCGGTGACACTGGTACAGGGTAGTCTGTGGACCCGAGATCGTCATAAAGTCTTGTGTGATTCCCACTGTGCTTTGATTTCCATCTTACCACGTCCAAGAGGGCGTGCAAAACAGTGGCTTTTGGGTACAGTCCCGAAGCACATGGAGGCAATGAGCGATAGGAGGGGATTCGTCTCTCCCGGTATAGGGAGTTGATGTTGTGCTGTGTTCGATTGGCTATAACTGGAAGTCCCTGGCCCGAGCTGATATAGAGATTTACTGGTAAGTGTTACTAGTAGTTTCTCGACCCGTTATGAGCCATACATCGACACGACCTATCGGTTACTGGGGTCTGACGCATACCACCCCTAGACTTGATATGCGACATATCAGACGAACAGACCGGATTGTACGGGAGTGTTACTGATTGGATTCACAGGAGAACGCACAGGCTAGCTTGTTGATCTTCTGATCGCTCAATACCTGGGTGGCTGTTACGTTTAGCTGACCGCTTGCAGCTTGTGGGTGTTTGATATGATCATCACCTGCTACCGGCGTATTGACGATTCTTTAGAGTCCTACACAGAGGTTTCTTGGCTCAGGCGAAACGGAGTAGAGGCACATATGTGATATGCGCAGGACCGAGGATAATGCGATATGAGATACCGTATTATATTCTCGCGATATTTAGATATGAACCGGGTCATCGGATCAAGTGTTGGTTCGATGAATCGGTACATGATATATTAGTCGGTAATATTCGATATAGCCGGATCGTCGGATCAAGTGTTGATTCGATGATTTAATGTATAATAATATATATGATATATTGTATTACATTATCTAATATTGGCTGGCTTTATTATTTCATTTTCTCACTGGATGATACATTGATATATATGATATATATGTTAATTGTATTATTTTCTTTTGTTGCAAATATATAATATATATGTGATATATATTATTGTGACATGATATGATTTATTGTTAAACATGTTTAAGGATGATTAAATGAGGTTAGGGTTTGATTAGGGTTAGTTTCTTCATGCACCTTCTAGAAGCAATTTCTTTTGTCATGGTTAAGATATTTCTTGGTGACTCATTTCTAAACCTAACCAAACCCTAACTCTAGTTTATTCTCTACACATTATTAGCCACTCATCCTTGACCATGGTTGATACATCAATCATATAGCTTTATTTTCTATTCATCACAAAAGGATTATGATCATTATCATTTTCCATTATCATCTTCTTCTCTCTTGAAAAGCTCAATAGAAATTCTTTATGTGATGAATATATATGAGAAAATGATTTAAAAAGAAAGCATAAATACTACTCTCTCATCCTCATCTCATCTAGCCCATGAGATTAGTGTGTTCATCTCTTTAGAGTGAGAAAGCTTGAGTCTTTGCAACTTCGACGTAGATCATCGGAGATTTGGAACACTTCAAGCTAGCATGGATCGTTCGAGTCGTGGAGCCTCTCATGAGTCCGGGAGATCGTGGATCGCGGCAAAGGGACTTCTAATCGGAGCTTGTGAAGAGAAGGAGCGGACTACAAAGGTTGTAATCCCTCACACTTAGATAAAAAGTTATCATCTTGCATGTTTAACCCTAATAATCTAGCAAAGATCCCGGCTTTGGGTTGTTCGGCTCGTCTAAATTTTTATCCGGGCATGTTTGATGCCTTATGAAGCTTCACAAGAGTGCCTAGGAACCCTACAGTGGTATCAGAGCCTAGCTAGAGCATTAGGCGACGTGTTTACGAAGTTAAAACTCCGATCGAACCCGAACCGAAGTAAATAGACCCCTCTCTAGAAATTTTTCTAAAACTGGGATTTTTCTGAATTAAAAATACCTGAAAAATACTACAGGAAAATATAAGAATTACGGTGGAAAAATGATGCAATGATCCGTACAAATCGCCGCGGATCGGCGGCCAAACCCATAATTGGGCCGCGGAACCGCGGCGGTTTGAAGTGATCATGGCCCTATTTCTGCACAGTAATTCATGGTTCTGTGTTATATATTTTATGGGTATTTTTAATCTGTTTCAAGTGTTGAATATTCTGGGGTTTGTTTTGTAATAGCAGACTCGATCGGAAATTTTAAATTCATATTTCTTTCCGGATATTTAGAAACTGTTAAACTAGTTGAACGGATATCATTAACCCACTTTATCCCGGCACGTAAAACTTTCAAGCGTTGAATTTTTATTGGGTTTAAATCTTTCGGAAATATTGTACAAGTTAAACAGTGGACCCTCTAGAAGACAACAAACCTTAACTCGATTATGTGACCGTCTTGAACTGCCTTTTGAACCTTCGGGTTTGGGGCAGTACGGCGTGCCACATGTGAGGCGTTGGCTTGACCCTTCTACGGCTGGATCACTGGTACTTTGACATATTCTGGGATTATTTGAACTCCGCTCAAGAGTTGAGCACTTTGGGAAATCTTGGGTGTTTGATTATCTGTTCGGAAAGTTTAATACTGTCTATTTATCTGGAATGTGATACAATATGTGGAATTCATAGAGTTAGGCATGAAAAGCGAAGTATGTGATATTTCGGATTTACGATGTCTAAAGTGATTATGGATTCCAAATGTTGTAGTTTTACACTTTCTTTTCTGTGACCGTAAGTGTAATATGTGATATCGCCAGTTTCGTTGCTATATGTCAACGACAATTGGGATGCGCATATTTACTTACGTTGATGATATGTGATATTATGTGTTGCTGTGATATGTTATATTGGATCGTCGCGTTCTGAATAGCCGGGGGTTTTATGTGAGATGAGGGTTTTTATTTTCATTCATTTGTAATGTAATATTCTTTTATTTGGGGCACTTCCAGGTTGAGGTTGATGTCACCAGTGTATATTATTTACTTTTCCGCATTAGGTAGACCCAAGGTGGGGAGCACAAGTAACCGGGTTCTAAGGTCCAGTGGGAGGCCATCTCGAGGAGTCGAGACCGGGTCTCCTAACCCTAGAATTGGCAGTGTTACTTGCCGCTCTCGTAGGGGTCTTGGGATGTGGGTTTGGCTATTCGTCGCGACCGTGGAATCCGTGTTTTATACAGGCTCGTATTGAAAACACGGACGTCCTAGTATATCCAATATTTCATATATGTTTTTCTGCTGCAATGTTCTGTGATGAGATCATATTACTGCCTGAGACGAATGCTTATACTATATATATATGCTGATATATAAATATTACTGCTTTCGTTTCTTCTGTGATGCTTAGGAAGCATAAGCTGATGGGATTTTATTAATAAGATTAATAAAAAGAAAAGAAACCTAAAGATGTTGTAGAATCAAAACTTTATAAAAAGGGTTAGCTACAGTTTTGCTTTGCACAGCGATATATATGATATATCATGCACCTTATTCGATGAGGAAAGAGCCGAGATCCCTTCACCGGGAGTGACCTCTTTAGAGAAACTGGCAGATGCTACAAAACTCGGTTTGTCTTTTGATTGCTTTTAAAGTTTTGCTTTGCACGGCGGTATATATGATATATCCTGCACCTTATTCGATGAGGAAAGGGCCGACGATCCCTTCACCGGGAGTGACCCCTTTAGCGAAACTAAGAAAATCCTCAAAAACACTCCTTTTCAAAAACTACTCGATTCTACGACGATATCAAGTTCATTACGCAATAGGTCTTTCAGAAAAAACCTGACGTAGCCCTCCGTTATTTCAGATAAGTCTTATTTAGTATTCGTGCTACGTTTGTTGACCTCCGTTAAGGCGTAGTGTACGGTAGCTGACTAGTTTTTATCTGCTTATGCATATGATGCAGATTGGATTAGGGTAGTCGCACGGCCTTGTTGACCTCCGTCAAGGGTCGTGCGGGTGGGTTTAATTCAATCAAGAAATAACGGGTTGAACTTGACTAGTAGCCTATGGTTTGTTGACCTCCGTCAAAATCATAAGTTGCTAGGGGCAAAAAAAAATATTATCGGGAATTTCAAGTGTTGAAATTTGCAATGAGATTGCATAACTCCTATGAGATAGTTGGATCCCGATACCCACTGCGAGTAAGTGTTACTCCTGGGAGAGTTTTACACAGGACAATTAGCCGATCAAGTAGGTGTCTAGAAAAGTGTTAATGTAACATCTTCAAAAATATAAAATATTAATTTTGGGAATTTTTATAATTTAATATTATTTTATTGATTATTTTAATATTAAATGCAAATAAATAGGAAAAATGTTAGAAAAATTATGAAAAATTATGGAAAATTCTAAAATAGGGTAAATTAGTGAATTATGACATTTTTAAGTTTTTGTGATTAGTTTGACACTAGTTTAGTGCTAATCGCGTTTAAAATCGCTAATTGGGTTTTTTGGCAATTTTGTGCAAAACTTGCACATATCACTTTTTCTACACTTGTGTATTTTTCTAGCCATGGTTTTCATTTGGGTTTACTATTGGTGTGAGAAGGGTTGGGTTTTAAAAGAAAAGGGAAAAGAAAAGAAAATGCAATGATGAGGATAGGTGAGAGAGAGAGGTGGACTTTGACCTTAACCCTTAGCCTTGTTTCTCCTTCTCATTTCTTCCCCTCTCTCCCATAGCTGCTGCTGCTGCCCCTTCTCCATTTCCCTCCCCTCCTCAAGCCATGAATCATCTCTAAAAACACACCAAAACCCCAATCTCCTTTCATTAAAAATGTCCAAAATCCCTAGATCTACACATGGAGCTAAAGAAGCATGGATTTGGTCACTAGAGGGCAACTCAAGAATTTTCTTGAGTTGCTAATGAAGGTAATTTCTGAACCATTTGCTTAATTACAGCCTTTCCTATAACCCCATGTCAAGATTTTATCGATATTGTGTGATATTATGGATTTGAGAGAAACCTAGTTAGGGTTTGAGTGAATTGGTGTTGCATTATGAAATTGAGCTCAGTTAAGATTATACCAACACCCTAGTGTTTGAATTGAGACCCTAACCTGATGCTAGAACCAGAATACGGATTTTAGAAACCGATATCGGGGAAATTGTGTAATCTGTGAAGGTTAATTGGAATATGCTATCACCCGAGATGCCCTAAAATAAAATTGAGTGGAAAGTGACATGTGCAGGCATCCAGGAAGCCAACCCCAAAACCCTAGCTCCCCATTCCACTTTCCGGCCGCCAAAACCTGCATTCTGGCCGCAAATTGCGGCCAGACCAGGGAGGAGTTGCCTCGTTTTGCGTGCCTGGCCCCATTTCCTCAATTCTTGGCCCTGGGTACTTCTAGTTTTGACAGATTCTATCTAGGGTGAAATCTGGGACATATATCCTATGTTGTCGTTTTGGATTCGTGTTTCCGTATTCCGTATTTTTGGATTGGAAATGGTGGAATGTGTTTTGCCTCGACTATTGTCGTTTATACGACGATATAGAGGAGTTATTGATGGTTTTGAAAGCGTGCCATAGGTTCTCACCTATAGGCCCCTTATCGTATCGTTTTGGGTTTTATGCGCCGTTTTAGATTGAATTTGGTTTTAATGCGCATATACGATATTTTGATGTGTAGGTACCCATGAAGACTTCGGAACGACAAGCATACGTGGTGACGTCCGCAATTGGTGATGCAAGGTGAGTAGATTATATCTACAGGGGGAAGTCGGGTGGATGGCGTATAGCACCCCCGCAGTCCGTAGATAGATTATTATGTAGTTATTATGATATTAGGTGTATTATGGATAGTATAGGGTTAGAAGTGACTAGTGCAGTTCATAGTCGCGAACCCTAGGATAGAATTACACCTATACACACTCCTTGCTTATCACTTGTACTTGCACTGTGATTGATGATATGTGATGACTTTGGAGATGAGTCGATGATGTGGGCTTGGTGCCCTGGGATCGGTGATTTGATACGATTCATATGTGGGATATGATTTGTGATTCTCGCGGGCTTGGGATATGTGTTTACCCCCGCATGCATACTTACGGATGTTACCGTTTTGTACTAGACATAGAGTAGTACTCCAGACTTTATGATCTGATGATGGTGATATCTGTTATGTGATGAGACAGTGAGATGTTGACCCCTACTCAGCTATTGGGGATGCCGTACGATGATTTACCGTACGCGCCGATATTGATGATAGATCCGCACTCCTAACTCGAGGATATCTTATGATATGACATTGAGGCGAGATCACCGACTATATATCTTTATATATATACCGACTCAGATTTAGGAGGTTTCCACACCTACCCCTCCTGATCGACCTGTTACTTAGATGTAGTTTGCATAGTAGATACTTCACTGTGGTGTTGACTATAGGATATCTGCTTTTTCATGCTATTCGCATTGCTGGCATATGTTCATTGCTATACTATTATCATGTTGTTAGGACACCAGCACCATTATCGATGATGCGTATGTTTCACGTACACCGTTTGCCGGCTCACACACTTCATCATCGATAATTGCCATGCCACTACACTGTAGTACTATTGCATTCATGAGATGATTCTTCCTTCGACATATGCACATTACTATTCCATGTTGCATGATTTCCGATATGATTACCTTTCTTTACATGTCGCATACATCATGGATTGATTACATAGCACATCGTATTGGATTTACTTCTTGATGTGGATTTTCATGTGATTTCTGATTTTGAGGACCGTGGGATTATTTAAGAAAAGATGCTCTTTTATGAAAAACCCGGTTCCCTTGATATGATATTTGGGGCGTCGCCCCGTGTTTTCTCGGTGCTAGAGGATGCATTGAGAGAGGGATGACCCGGACTGACGGATTCCCGATATATACTTTGAGGTAGGGCATGATCCGGAATGACGGATGCCCGATGGATTGATATAGGGCATGATCCGGAATGACGGATGCCCGATGCATTGAGAGAGGGATGACCCGGACTGACGGATTCCCGATATATACTTTGAGGTAGGGCATGATCCGGAATGACGGATGCCCGATGGATTGATATAGGGCATGATCCGGAATGACGGATGCCCGATGCATTGAGAGAGGGATGACCCGGACTGACGGATTCCCGATATGTACTTTGATATAGGGCATGATCCGGAATGACGGATGCCCGATACAGGAGGATTTACGTGTCGATGCTAGGCACGGGTTTCATGATGTTTTTCCATGATTTTGTTTATATCCTCACATTGCATACATGATGCTTACTGTCAGTGGGTGACAGGTGGACGGGTTCCACATATATACAGACTTGGTTCATATACAGACTGGATTTACACTTATCTTACACCAATATTAGTGGTATGGGACGCTAATTTATGTGTATTGATATTATTGATATTTCTTCATTGATACTTCATGCAGACATACCTTACACTGATGACATGTTGTTACCTGAGTACCTGGCACTATATACATGATTAGATGTTACCTTGCCACCTTATTACACTCAGATGTACTCCTGTGGATATTTTACTGATCGTTGACTTAGGATTATGTCTTGCATTCGATTTATCCTTGTAGATGTTTCTATTCACGAGTTGGCAACTCACCCCCGTTGTGCCACAGCTCTTGCAGGTTATGCCGTACAGGTTCTATTGCGGCATTTCTGGCACATTTCCTTCTTGCGGGTGATTTGCTTTGGTAGGTGGATTCTTTCGTATCAGGAATCACCTTTGTATTTATTATTTCATTGTATCTAGAAATTGTCCATCAACCAAAACTTGTATATTCTTTCAGACCTAGATATCAGTGTTGTATATTTCGACCTTAGAGTCGCGCTTAGTAGTATTGCGGTTTCTTGTTGCTTTTGAGCTTTCTTTGGATTTGATCCTCGCCACTTGGCGTTGTATATTATTATATCATTGCGTGGTTGTGACCGTCGATTGACGAAGAGCTAGCTCCCGCTTGGGGATGCCTTTATCATGTTATATCTTGTTATTATCGTTTTACCCCATTCGGGGTCAGTTTTACAAAGGAAACTCTGCCGAAATTTCTAGAAAGACTGTACCGTTTTTAAAATGCACATTCGGCTTAGTTATTTAAAAACCTTGATTTCAAACCTGTATTTCTTCACTTCTTTAAACCAGTTCTTTACTTTTTTCTTCAAAATGGTTTTAGATTTCTGGGCTTTTGGCTTACTTGGATCAGATGGAGTCCTATAGGCTTCATATGGTTCAAGGGCCAGTCACGTGCTCTTTCGGGTCGTGACAAAGTTGGTATCAGAGCGCTAGGTTGACCTTGGTTCGAGTTTAAGTTTGACTATGTGGAGCCTAGGGAGTTGTTTATATACGGAACTTAGGCTTGACCTTACGGAACTTAGACTTGGTCGAGGGGGTATTCGACCCGAACTTTCGTCGTACTAGGATGACCCTTGGTTGATGGATTAGGTGACTAAAGTAGAGTGGCGTACCGTTGGTATGTTCCGCGGCATACTTACGACACGCCACTCCGCTTAAGGAACCTTAGGATGTACATACTTTCGAGATTAGTGATTCTCTTCATATCCTAGATTATACATCCATTTGAGATTCCCGCTTCTATTAGTTTCATGATCATACCTTCATTGATACTGTTCTTTCCTATGATCATGTATCCACTTTGGATCTGTTGTTTCCTTTCTTGCCACTGATGTGCTCTCTTTGATACTCGATTGAGATTCCTGTCACCATGTTTGAGCGCAGTTTGGGCTGCTGCTAGGGTTACGGCCGGTGTGAGCTCGTTTGGTACGAGGGCCGACCTTTGTGTTTTCTGGTGACATGGGAACGTCTCGAGTTAGTGTTGGTGATTGTGACCTCTAGTGGAGGCGAGTGCTTGGTTTGCACCGGATGATCGTGCCTTTGTTAGAGCTGCCAGTTGAGAGAGGACTGTTGATGTACAGTATACCTCAGGGATTGTGATGTCGCCTACCGTGCAGACAGATGGACCAGCTGTTGCTGAGATTGACAGGATGTTGCTTTCGAAGCTTACAAGCTGAGATTGCCGGAGCTTTCAAGCAGATATGAGACAGATGATAGCTAGTCTACCCGATTTGAGAGACGAAGGTGATTCGTCCGATTTTGCGCCAGAGCGGGCCCAGTTGAGTTGAAGATTTCCAGTGTGGAGAGTCTTACTCAGATCTAGAGCAGACCGACTCAGAGATGACCGCTTATGTATTGCCTTTCCTGGGGGATTGAGGCGTTGTTTGGCGTACAGGCGTATGAGCCAGTTGCTGCTGCAAATGACGAGATATCGCCCAGATGGCTGGAGCTACTGCAGCATGAGCATGTTCTTAGAGAGATGATAGCGAGTCGCTAGTCACCGAGGATGAATGACTAGGACGTGTGGTGAGTTTGCTTACCCCGATGCGAGTCATCAGGTGGATTGATTCCAGATAGAGACGACTTCACGCAGGTTCGTTGAGAGTCGATTGAGACGATCGAATGTCAGGAGCCATTTTCCAAGTTTAAAGTATACGGAAGAACATGCAGGTGATTCTATGGACCCTCTAGAAGAATGAAACCCTAACTCGACTTAATGACCGTGTGAAAGCCTTTGAACCTTCGGGTTTACGGCGGTTCCGCGGCGCCATTAGTGAGGCTTGAGTTTGCCCTTCTACGGCTGGACCACCGACGCTGTGGCATGTACTCGATACTATTAAACTGTACCCGAGATGTGAGCTCTTGGGGGATTATGAGGATCTGATGAGTCGATCGGATGGTTCGACATCTTTCGGATATCGTGATGGGACACTGCTTGGGAGACTCCAGACGCGAGCATAGCCGTTGGAGCACAGTACATGCAGCCATGTTGAGACGAGTCCGAATCAGTCGACATTGACGCAGAGTGAAGAAAAGAGTCCGTACGAGATTTCGACGAGATGACTTCCCTCTCCGCTGATATTAGAGATGTGATACACACCCCGAGGCGTGGTATATGGATATATCGTCCAGAAAGAAGCGCGATAAGTAGGCAGCCGTTCCGGAATAAGCTTTCGTTTCAGCATTGGATGACGACTTCCGGGCATTTCGGCAGGATTGAGATTTGAGAAAGGAACCTCGACAGGACTTTTCTGGAGTACGATACGAGAAGACATAGACCAGGAGTGGTCGTATTGCGCGCACCCAGCAGGACAGAGTTCAGCCTTGTCGACAAGGTAGTTGACCAGGTTCGGATAAAGGAACTTATCCAGAGGCGTTGCGAATTGATCAAGGACGGACGAGTGATGAGTATTCCTCCGATGGTTGGGACGTGTTCCCAAGGACCAGTTCGTCCCGACATCTGCTACAGAATGATGAAGCTACAGAGTACGCGATTTCGAGTCCGTGTGAGAGACTTCAGATTGGCCATGGCCGAGAACAGTGCAGTGCATCGTAGCTTAGCGTGACGTCATAGTGGACGACGATAGAGACAGTTGGAACAAGAGGTTCGTGTGAGACACTGGCGAGCTGTCATTGCTTCCCGTCGAGACTAGAGACCTGATTTGCTTACAGAGACGTTGGAATGTGACCAGTTTCTGAGAAATATTGTGCTGAGGACACAGATGCCCTTTGAGCGAGAAGAGGTCATGCAGGAGAGCTAGCCTCTGTACAGATCCGCATAGGCATGATTGGAAGAGACCTTGAGCAGGATTCCTTCCAGGACATAGCTGCCATGATGTTGCACCCAGGATCGGATGTGTGACGTGCTTTCAGAGAGCCAGAGGTCGACGCCAGTGATATGCTGCCTTACGAGTGGTCGTGAGGTTTGACCGAGAGGTGACCAGAGAAGTGCCAGAACGGAATCGTCCCCGTTAGCACACCTGACAGGGCCGATGAGCCGATTGACCGCGTGATAGGTAATCCGCAGAGAAGATAAGGAATCCAGAGAGTCAGAAGACGCTAGACCGTGAGCAAGAGGCAGGTAGATATCCTGCGCTGCTAGCTGTGGATTGCACCGACTCCTTCTCGACCTCGAAGGAGGAACTACCGAAGACGGTATTTGTGATTTGTGATTTTGTGATTCGATTATCACGTATCCGTCATTTTGGATTTCGGTATTTTGGGTGTTCTGTTTGCATGATTTAGTTTTGGTGACTGAGTTTCATGATATTGGTTTCATGCACCCACTGGATACTTATATATTTCGCGCAGAGTTTTCATGCATTTTAGTGTTATGCTTTGATTCGTGCACGCTGATGCACACGATTGTGAGATTTTCCTTTGAGGTACACCTGATTTTGGTTTGAGACGCATTTTATCGTTGATTTTGACCCGGATTTTGATGGTTGGTTTTGCACTCCGTGCTGGTGATGTGCTTTACACCTATTCGATGTTTGTTATTGGATTTCGTGATTCCATTCATGTTGAGTGCGCAGGGTTTAGATTTTCATTCGTGCACGATGGATGCACAGATTTGGATTTTCGCGTGTGTTGGGCGCATGTTTTTTAGATACGATTTTGGTGCGCACCCGATGCACTAAATCGAGATTTCTTCGTGCATGTTAGATGCACCGGACCTTGGCTGTCAGGCACATACGTTGCCCATGACAGAGGTTTCGTGCACACCCGTTGCACCTAGATGTTGTTTTGTGCACCTGTTTAGCACATATTGGATTTTTGATTTCCGTGCGCACCAGACGCACAGGATTGTGTTATGTACATTTTTGAGATTTATTCCCTTTGGAACAGTACCTTTTATGATGTTGGGTTTTTGCTTTCATGCTGAGCAGGACTAGTCAGTAGACGATACCTGGATATACTTTTGCATGTTTTACATCAGCTTTTTACGTGTATAGATTGGATGTCTACATGTGTAGTTTCGATCCATATCATATCGGTTTTGTATTGGATTTGACATTGTGTTTTTACATCGACTCCGATGATTGCAGGATGCTTGACGGAGTTTTGTTTTTGAGTTATCTGCTCAGTACCCTTGCGCATGCATTGCGCTGTGACGTTCTTTGTGTTGATGATTTCGGAGCCCCGACGACTTTGGTTTATTACTGAGATTGTTTTAGTAGTGGGGGTTTAAATTTAAATTCGGGGACCGAATTTCTTTAAGGGGGGTAGATTGTAACATCTTCAAAAATATAAAATATTAATTTTGGGAATTTTTATAATTTAATATTATTTTATTGATTATTTTAATATTAAATGCAAATAAATAGGAAAAATGTTAGAAAAATTATGAAAAATTATGGAAAATTCTAAAATAGGGTAAATTAGTGAATTATGACATTTTTAAGTTTTTGTGATTAGTTTGACACTAGTTTAGTGCTAATCGCGATTAAAATCGCTAATTGGGTTTTTTGGCAATTTTGTGCAAAACTTGCACATATCACTTTTTCTACACTTGTGTATTTTTCTAGCCATGGTTTTCATTTGGGTTTACTATTGGTGTGAGAAGGGTTGGGTTTTAAAAGAAAAGGGAAAAGAAAAGAAAATGCAATGATGAGGATAGGTGAGAGAGAGAGGTGGACTTTGACCTTAACCCTTAGCCTTGTTTCTCCTTCTCATTTCTTCCCCTCTCTCCCATAGCTGCTGCTGCTGCCCCTTCTCCATTTCCCTCCCCTCCTCAAGCCATGAATCATCTCTAAAAACACACCAAAACCCCAATCTCCTTTCATTAAAAATGTCCAAAATCCCTAGATCTACACATGGAGCTAAAGAAGCATGGATTTGGTCACTAGAGGGCAACTCAAGAATTTTCTTGAGTTGCTAATGAAGGTAATTTCTGAACCATTTGCTTAATTACAGCCTTTCCTATAACCCCATGTCAAGATTTTATCGATATTGTGTGATATTATGGATTTGAGAGAAACCTAGTTAGGGTTTGAGTGAATTGGTGTTGCATTATGAAATTGAGCTCAGTTAAGATTATACCAACACCCTAGTGTTTGAATTGAGACCCTAACCTGATGCTAGAACCAGAATACGGATTTTAGAAACCGATATCGGGGAAATTGTGTAATCTGTGAAGGTTAATTGGAATATGCTATCACCCGAGATGCCCTAAAATAAAATTGAGTGGAAAGTGACATGTGCAGGCATCCAGGAAGCCAACCCCAAAACCCTAGCTCCCCATTCCACTTTCCGGCCGCCAAAACCTGCATTCTGGCCGCAAATTGCGGCCAGACCAGGGAGGAGTTGCCTCGTTTTGCGTGCTTGGCCCCATTTCCTCAATTCTTGGCCCTGGGTACTTCTAGTTTTGACAGATTCTATCTAGGGTGAAATCTGGGACATATATCCTATGTTGTCGTTTTGGATTCGTGTTTCCGTATTCCGTATTTTTGGATTGGAAATGGTGGAATGTGTTTTGCCTCGACTATTGTCGTTTATACGACGATATAGAGGAGTTATTGATGGTTTTGAAAGCGTGCCATAGGTTCTCACCTATAGGCCCCTTATCGTATCGTTTTGGGTTTTATGCGCCGTTTTAGATTGAATTTGGTTTTAATGCGCATATACGATATTTTGATGTGTAGGTACCCATGAAGACTTCGGAACGACAAGCATACGTGGTGACGTCCGCAATTGGTGATGCAAGGTGAGTAGATTATATCTACAGGGGGAAGTCGGGTGGATGGCGTATAGCACCCCCGCAGTCCGTAGATAGATTATTATGTAGTTATTGTGATATTAGGTGTATTATGGATAGTATAGGGTTAGAAGTGACTAGTGCAGTTCATAGTCGCGAACCCTAGGATAGAATTACACCTATACACACTCCTTGCTTATCACTTGTACTTGCACTGTGATTGATGATATGTGATGACTTTGGAGATGAGTCGATGATGTGGGCTTGGTGCCCTGGGATCGGTGATTTGATACGATTCATATGTGGGATATGATTTGTGATTCTCGCGGGCTTGGGATATGTGTTTACCCCCGCATGCATACTTACGGATGTTACCGTTTTGTACTAGACATAGAGTAGTACTCCAGACTTTATGATCTGATGATGGTGATATCTGTTATGTGATGAGACAGTGAGATGTTGACCCCTACTCAGCTATTGGGGATGCCGTACGATGATTTACCGTACGCGCCGATATTGATGATAGATCCGCACTCCTAACTCGAGGATATCTTATGATATGACATTGAGGCGAGATCACCGACTATATATCTTTATATATATACCGACTCAGATTTAGGAGGTTTCCACACCTACCCCTCCTGATCGACCTGTTACTTAGATGTAGTTTGCATAGTAGATACTTCACTGTGGTGTTGACTATAGGATATCTGCTTTTTCATGCTATTCGCATTGCTGGCATATGTTCATTGCTATACTATTATCATGCTGTTAGGACACCAGCACCATTATCGATGATGCGTATGTTTCACGTACACCGTTTGCCGGCTCACACACTTCATCATCGATAATTGCCATGCCACTACACTGTAGTACTATTGCATTCATGAGATGATTCTTCCTTCGACATATGCACATTACTATTCCATGTTGCATGATTTCCGATATGATTACCTTTCTTTACATGTCGCATACATCATGGATTGATTACATAGCACATCGTATTGGATTTACTTCTTGATGTGGATTTTCATGTGATTTCTGATTTTGAGGACCGTGGGATTATTTAAGAAAAGATGCTCTTTTATGAAAAACCCGGTTCCCTTGATATGATATTTGGGGCGTCGCCCCGTGTTTTCTCGGTGCTAGAGGATGCATTGAGAGAGGGATGACCCGGACTGACGGATTCCCGATATATACTTTGAGGTAGGGCATGATCCGGAATGACGGATGCCCGATGGATTGATATAGGGCATGATCCGGAATGACGGATGCCCGATGCATTGAGAGAGGGATGACCCGGACTGACGGATTCCCGATATATACTTTGAGGTAGGGCATGATCCGGAATGACGGATGCCCGATGGATTGATATAGGGCATGATCCGGAATGACGGATGCCCGATGCATTGAGAGAGGGATGACCCGGACTGACGGATTCCCGATATGTACTTTGATATAGGGCATGATCCGGAATGACGGATGCCCGATACAGGAGGATTTACGTGTCGATGCTAGGCACGGGTTTCATGATGTTTTTCCATGATTTTGTTTATATCCTCACATTGCATACATGATGCTTACTGTCAGTGGGTGACAGGTGGACGGGTTCCACATATATACAGACTTGGTTCATATACAGACTGGATTTACACTTATCTTACACCAATATTAGTGGTATGGGACGCTAATTTATGTGTATTGATATTATTGATATTTCTTCATTGATACTTCATGCAGACATACCTTACACTGATGACATGTTGTTACCTGAGTACCTGGCACTATATACATGATTAGATGTTACCTTGCCACCTTATTACACTCAGATGTACTCCTGTGGATATTTTACTGATCGTTGACTTAGGATTATGTCTTGCATTCGATTTATCCTTGTAGATGTTTCTATTCACGAGTTGGCAACTCACCCCCGTTGTGCCACAGCTCTTGCAGGTTATGCCGTACAGGTTCTATTGCGGCATTTCTGGCACATTTCCTTCTTGCGGGTGATTTGCTTTGGTAGGTGGATTCTTTCGTATCAGGAATCACCTTTGTATTTATTATTTCATTGTATCTAGAAATTGTCCATCAACCAAAACTTGTATATTCTTTCAGACCTAGATATCAGTGTTGTATATTTCGACCTTAGAGTCGCGCTTAGTAGTATTGCGGTTTCTTGTTGCTTTTGAGCTTTCTTTGGATTTGATCCTCGCCACTTGGCGTTGTATATTATTATATCATTGAGTGGTTGTGACCGTCGATTGACGAAGAGCTAGCTCCCGCTTGGGGATGCCTTTATCATGTTATATCTTGTTATTATCGTTTTACCCCATTCGGGGTCAGTTTTACAAAGGAAACTCTGCCGAAATTTCTAGAAAGACTGTACCGTTTTTAAAATGCACATTCGGCTTAGTTATTTAAAAACCTTGATTTCAAACCTGTATTTCTTCACTTCTTTAAACCAGTTCTTTACTTTTTTCTTCAAAATGGTTTTAGATTTCTGGGCTTTTGGCTTACTTGGATCAGATGGAGTCCTATAGGCTTCATATGGTTCAAGGGCCAGTCACGTGCTCTTTCGGGTCGTGACAGTTAACGGGGTTACGCCTCTGGGAAAACGAGGTTTACTTTAATTAGGTCCGTGCGAAAGCACGGGGAACCTCCCTCAAAGTATCGACACTGATCTGGCTGAAAGATTGACGAAATTATAGGGTGTAATAATCCCAGCTAATCTTACCTTTTAGGGTTTGAAGGTAGATTTGATAAAAACAGTGGGAGATATCCTGATTAGATAAGATAATGACCAATCTAATCTTGTAAGAGCATACACTAAAGTGTTTTCTTCTCTCTCTCTCCAGGTAGTGACCATGTCAGGCCATAATCAAGATAATAATATGGATGTATTGACTGAACCCGCTTATTATACTGAGCAGGGGAACGTTGGACCCGTTCTTTCTTATAAGAGTTATAAGACTGAACAGGGAATAGAAGAATATCTAGATTCTCAATCTGCCCAAAAGAACATGCATGTTGATGCATCTTCTTCAGGTGTGTTAGTTATTGAGAACTGTTTCTCAGTTCACCCTACGTCCTGGGTATTGGATACCGGATCAGGATCCCACATATGTAAAATGTTACATGGGCTACGTAAAGGTAGAGAACTGGGAAAAGGTGATCATTCCGTTCAAGTAGGGAACGGTGCAAGTATTGCAGCCAAAGCAGTTGGCGAATATCACCTTGTATTGCCAAGTCATAATACACTGATTCTAAATGAGTGCTATTATATACCGAACATGATGTGCAACATTATATCAGTTTCTTTATTAAGTAAAGAAGGATATAATTTTGTAGTACAGGATAATGTTATGAACATATTCCTAGATCAAAAGTTGATTGCATCAGGCTCGTTACATAATGGCATATTCATTCTAAATCAGAATACAGTCCTCAATATACAAAACACACACAAGAGGAAAAGTTCAGAAATGAACGAATCTTTCTTGTGGCATTGTAGACTTGGTCATATCAATGCGACACGACTGGCTAAGTTACATAGAGATGGTTATTTGAATCCGTTCGAATTATCATCTTATGATACTTGCCATTCATGTCTCAAAGGAAAAATAACCAAAGCTCCGTTTAGTGGACACGGAGAAAGAGTTACTGAACTCTTAGGACTAATACATAGTGATGTATGCGGTCCCATGTCTACACATGCCAGGAACGGTTCTTCCTACTTCATTACATTCACTGACGATCTCTCTAGATTCGGACATGTGTTCCTGATGAAACACAAGTCTGAAGCTTTTGAGAAATTCAGAGAATATAAGCACGAAGTAGAGAATCAAACGGGCAAAAGTATTAAGATTCTTCGATCTGATCGAGGAGGTGAATACTTAAGCAATGAGTTCCTAGATTATCTAAAAGAGAATGGGATTCTCTCTCAGCTTACTCCTCCTTATACACCACAGCACAACGGTGTATCGGAGCGGAGGAATCGCACCCTATTAGATATGGTGCGCTCTATGATGAGTACAGCTGAGTTACCTATTTCCTTCTGGGGGTATGCGCTTGAGACAGCGGCATACATACTGAATAAAGTTCCTACCAAATCTGTGCCTACCACCCCATATGAGATATGGGAAGGGAAGAGACCATATCTTAATTTTGTTAAGATATGGGGTTGCCCGGTTTATGTCAAAAGACGAAACCCGGACAAACTCGAGGCAAGATCTGTTTTATGTAAGTTTATTGGATATCCCAAGCATTCGCGAGGGTATATTTTCTACCACAGTGAGGAACAAAAGGTATTTGTTGCTCAACACGCCACCTTTTTAGAAAAGGAATTTCTTGCAAAAGAGATTAGTGGCTCTGAGGTAGAACTGGAAGAAGTTCCAGCAGAACAAACTACAACAGATGATTTAGTGGAACCAGAGGATTCAGTAGTACCCGACGAACCCCAGCCTCTCCGCCGATCTAGTAGGGTTTCTCGTCCACCTGAGAGATACTACGGTTTTCTCATTGATGGTGGAAGCGTGGACTGCATCATGGATGATGATGAACCGACTAGTTTCGAGCAGGCCATCACGAGTAGTGACTCTGTGAAATGGCTGGATGCAATGCGATCTGAGATGGAATCCATGTACACCAACAAAGTATGGACTTTGGAAAATGCTCCTGAAGGGGTAAAACCCATAGGGAGCAAGTGGATCTTTAAAAAGAAATTTGGTGTAGACGGAAAAGTTGAGACTTTCAAAGATAGACTTGTAGCAAAGGGTTTTCGTCAACGACCAGGTGTGGATTATGACGAAACCTTTTCTCCAGTGGCTATGCTTAAGTCCATCCGGATCTTACTTGCCATTGCTGCATACCATGACTATGAAATCTGGCAAATGGATGCTAAGACCGCCTTTCTAAACGGTGATTTAGAAGAGAGCGTGTACATGACTCAGCCAGAGGGCTTCGTAGATAGTGGGAGTAGCAGAAAGGTGTGCAAGCTGCTTAAATCCAATTATGGGTTAAAGCAAGCATCGCGGAGTTGGAACATCTGTTTTGATGTTGTAGTCAAAGAGTTTGACTTCATCAAAAATATAGATGAACCTTGTATCTATAAAAAGGTAGCAGAGGGTAAGGTTGTCTTCCTCGTATTGTACGTGGATGACATACTCTTGATAGTAAATGATATTCCTATGCTGCAATCAGTCATGCTCTTCTTATCACAGAGATTCTCAATGAAAGATCTAGGTGATGCCTCCTGCATATTGGGAATCATGATCTATAGAGATAGATCTAAACGGATACTGGGATTGTCCCAATCCAGGTACATTGACACCATACTAAAGAGGTTTAGTATGGAAGAATCCAAGCGTGGGAACCAACCCACGATCTCTGGACTCACTCTCTCCAAAGAGATGTCTCCCAAGACTGATTTGGAGAGAGCTCGCATGCAAGGAATACCCTATGCTTCGGAAGTATGCTCTATCATGTATGCGATGCTATGTACCAGACCCGATGTAGCATACTCACTAAGTGTAGTGAGTCGGTATCAAGCAGATCCTGGAGAGAGTCACTGGACAGCTGTAAAGAACATTCTCAAGTACTTGCGAAGGACTAAGGAGATGTTCTTGGTGTATGGTAACGGAGAACTCCAGGTGGAGTCCTTTACCGATTCCAGCTTCCAAAGTGATAAGGACGACTCTAAGTCGCACTCGGGATTTGTATTTACCCTCAATGGAGGGGCGGTATGTTGGAAGAGTTCCAAACAGGATACCGTTGCAGACTCGACGATGGAGGCTGAATACATCGCTGCCAACGATGCTGCCAAGGAGGCTGTCTGGATAAAGAAGTTCATTAGTGAACTTGGTGTGGTTTCATCCATTGAGCATCCAATACCTTTGTATTGCGATAACAATGGAGCTGTGGCTTTGGCCAAGGAACCCAGGTCCCATCAAAAGTCCAGACATATTCTGAGGCGGTATCACCTGATCAGGGAGATAGTTGATCGTCGGGAGATCGAGGTCAGGAGAGTAGATACGAAGGACAACACTGCGGATCCATTCACGAAGGCTATTCCCCAGATACAGTTTGAGAGATTATTCGGGATGCTAGGTATGAGATACTACAGCAGCTGGCCTTAGTGCAAGTGGGAGATTGTTAGTTATGTATATGCCCTAGAGGCCATTGTTGTACATATGATGTATATTATGATAGATGCTTAGATATATACAGAGAGGACTTTCTTGCTCGTCATGATAGTATGCTATTTGGTTTCACTTTATCTTAACATGTTGACTTGTATTGGTTTACTATTTTTCTCTCACATGTTGATAAAGCCCTTAGGATCTGTACTCGACTACTGGGACTATGATGAGATCATACTAGTGGGGCCTTGGTATTCGATGAGTACATCCTATAACTGTTCCTAGTCGAGGGTATATCGAGACAGGGCATCGATACACCAGAGTAGACTAGCGTATACGCATCTTGACCCATATGATGGGCGATGGATGATCCCATATCCATCGGTGTTTGACATCAGAGATGGTGTACGGGTGCTCAGTGGAGACTGGGTACACTGGACGGACTCGCCGAGAACTCCCAGATGGTGATATACCACACGTCAGATGGCAGTTCTCCGGTGACACTGGTACAGGGTAGTCTGTAGACCCGAGATCGTCATAGAGTCTTGTGTGATTCCCACTGTGCTTTGGTTTCCACCTTACCACGTCCAAGAGGGCGTGCAAAACGGTGGCTTTTGGGTACAGTCCCGAATCACATGGAGGCAATGAGCGATAGGAGGGGATTCGTCTCTCCCGGTATAGGGAGTTGATGTTGTGCTGTGTTCGATTGGCTATAACTGGAAGTCCCTGGCCAGGGCTGATATAGAGATTTACTGGTAAGTGTTACTAGTAGTTTCTCGACCCGTTATGAGCCATACATCAACACGACTTATCGGTTACTGGGGTCTGAAGTATACCACCCCTAGACTTGATATGCGACATATCAGACGAACAGACCGGACTGTACGGGAGTGTTACTGATTGGATTCACAGGAGAACGCACAGGCTAGCTTGTTGATCTTCTGATCGCTCAATACCTGGGTGGCTGTTACGTTTAGCTGACCGCTTGCAGCTTGTGGGTGTTTGATATGATCATCACCTGCTACCGGCGTATTGACGATTCTTTAGAGTCCTACACAGAGGTTTCTTGGCTCAGGCGAAACGGAGTAGAGGCACATATGTGATATGCGCAGGACCGAGGATAATGCGATATGAGATACCGTATTATATTCTCGCGATATTTAGATATGAACTGGGTCATCGGATCAAGTGTTGGTTCGATGAATCGGTACATGATATATTAGTCGGTAATATTCGATATAGCCGGATCGTCGGATCAAGTGTTGATTCGATGATTTAATGTATAATAATATATATGATATATTGTATTACATTATCTAATATTGGCTCGCTTTATTATTTCATTTTCTCACTGGATGATACATTGATATATATGATATATATGTTAATTGTATTATTTTCTTTTGTTGCAAATATATAATATATATGTGATATATATTATTGTGACATGATATGATTTATTGTTAAACATGTTTAAGGATGATTAAATGAGGTTAGGGTTTGATTAGGGTTAGTTGCTTCATGCACCTTCTAGAAGCAATTTCTTTTGTCATGGTTAAGATATTTCTTGGTGACTCATTTCTAAACCTAACCAAACCCTAACTCTAGTTTATTCTCTACACATTATTAGCCACTCATCCTTGACCATGGTTGATACATCAATCATATAGCTTTATTTTCTATTCATCACAAAAGGATTATGATCATTATCATTTTCCATTATCATCTTCTTCTCTCTTGAAAAGCTCACTAGAAATTCTTTATGTGATGAATATATATGAGAAAATGATTTAAAAAGAAATCATAAATACTACTCTCTCATCCTCATCTCATCTAGCCCATGAGATTAGTGTGTTCAACTCTTTAGAGTAAGAAAGCTTGAGTCTTTGCAACTTCGACGTAGATCATCGGAGATTTGGAACACTTCAAGCTAGCATGGATCGTTCGAGTCGTGGAGCCTCTCATGAGTCCGGGAGATCGTGGATCGCGGCAAAGGGACTTCTACTCGGAACTTGTGAAGCGAAGGAGCGGACTACAAAGGTTGTAATCCCTCACACTTAGATAAAAAGTTATCATCTTGCATGTTTAACCCTAATAATCTAGCAAAGATCCCGGCTTTGGGTTGTTCGGCACGTCTAAATTTTTATCCGGGCATGTTTGATGCCTTATGAACCTTCACAAGAGTGCCTAGGAACCCTACAATAGTATGCGGGTGCTCGTTAGGTTACGAGTACACTGGACAGGACTAGTCGGGAACTGTTGGTTGGTATTATACCTATCGTCGGTTATCAGTTCCCAGGTGACATGAGTACAGCTTAGTCCGTTGACTTGACACTGTCATTTTGCCTCAAGTGTGTTCCCACTGTACTTTGATTACTACCCTACCACGGCTCAAAGGAGTCGTGCAAACAGGTAGTTTTTGGGTGCAGTCCCGAAACACTTGTAGGCAGTGACGGTTAGACAGGATTCGTCTCTCCCGGTATTGGGGGTTGATATCGCGCTGTGTCTAGGAGAGCCATTACACAAAGTCCCTGGCCAGGGCAAGCGAGATAGACTGGTAGGTTTCCAGTGTTATCTCAGGTGTTCTGGGCTACACTACGAAACGACTTGTACCGCTAGTAGGGGACTGACGTTTACCGCCCCCCTAAGCCCGCCATGCGATGTTCTTAGACGAACAGACCGGACTGTACGGAGATTGTCATATATAGGCTCAGTAGGAGTTCAGATGGGTTTACCTCGTCAGTCTTCTTATCGGCATCTACCTGGGGACCGTTACGTACAGCTAGTGCCGCTTGCGGTCTGTGGTTAAACCCAATGCCAGCGTAGTGTCGAGTCTTTAGAGTCCCACACAGAGGGTTATTCGCCTTTGGGCAAAACAGAGTAGAGGTCGCATGGTTTTGCGACAGGGTTCGTTCACATCCGCGCACTTGTGCACGTTTGGCGTCCGGACAGACATTACTAGCGGGCTCTGGTTTGAGCCAAATCCTAGTATATGTTTTTGGGTTAGTTTTATCTCATAGTATTCATGTTACTCGGAACACGAATGCAGGTTTGTATGCACAGTTGATTGAGGCGGAGGAAGAGATTTTTCATTAGGGTTTTGGAACGGGTGCGTATGCACAGTTGACAGTCGTCTTTTTCCAAACCCTAATGAATTTGTGATATATCAATTCATAATATTAATTAAATAAAATTGTGTCATGGTTGGGTTTGTTGACTTGTTGACCAAGGTTGACTAGTTGACCATGGTTGAAACTTTGACCATCATCATTACACATCAAAGATGCTCTTTGATCTTTGCAAAAACCATTTAATATGAAATGATAATGGTCTCATCAAACCTTCCATCAACTTTTTCATTTGATTAAATTTATTAATTTGATTAAATCACTTATATTGTTATGGTTGTAAAAAACCATCTCATTCTATCATAACCATTCTATCTCTTCTCTTCATCTTCCTCCTCCTATGGTTCAAGGAGAATCATTCTCATGAGTTAAGAAACCTCTCCTTGGAGATAAAACACCTAAATCCACTCTCTACTCATCCTAAGGTTGAAGGTTTAGCAAGCCGGAGAATTTAGTTTTCTCAAAGTTCGAGGAAGAAGCTCAAGGTAGAGACCCTCAGGTGGATCCATCTTCGACAAGAGAAGGCAACGAGGAAAGCACCATCCGACCACTACAAAGAGTCCAAGAAGAAGGAGTTCAAGTTTAGGTATAACCCCTAACCGAGTAGATAACTCTCTTGTTAGTTGCTAGTGTGTTGTTTAGCCAAGATCCGTTTTCGTATTCCATGTTACCTAAACCCTAAGAATCGTTTTTCACCATTTCCGCAAGCCCGAAAGAACCGGGAGAGGTAATGTGGACTTACACTAACAACATCGCTAAATGATAAGCAGGGTATGCAATAATCGTGCATAGCATGTGAAATCTAATGACATCTATATAGGATGAGCAGGGTATGCAATAATCGTGCATAGCATGTATAGTCTAATGACATCTATATAGGATGAGCAGGGTATGCAATAATCGTGTATAGCATGTGTTGTCTAATGACATCTATATAGGATGAGCAGGGTATGCAATAATCGTGCATAGCATGTGTACTCTATCAGGTACAACAGATACAGGATGAGATATAAAATACTGAATGCTGAGAATGGGAATAATAATATCTACACGAAATATCAACGTGGAAAATAATCGGTGTCCATCCATATGCCCAAATCCTATAAGTCTCATAGAATCATAGGTGCCTAGCATCGGCACACTAAAATATCATGAATCATCGTGTCTAGCATCGACACGCAAATCCTCAAGTATCGGGCTCCGTTTGCGGAATCGGCCCTCGGCCCCGGCAGTACGGATCGGCCCATATCCATCTCTCATCACTGGTCAGTATCCTCCGGATAACCGCCAGGTCCAACCAATCACCGGTAGGTAGTAGTCCCTCCGCCGGGCTCACCGTCTAACAATACGAGTCTTCTTGCCCCGGGGTACTATACCAGGTCCACCATGTACCCGCAATCGGTGCGTACCGCTCCTCGAATCGGGTATACTCACACAAGCTCTCTGGAACCGAGAAAACTCATGGTGGACGCAATGAAATATCATATCAAGGGTAACCGGGTTTTTAAAACAATTACATATTCTCTTTTGAAATATCCACGGTTCCTAAATCCAGAAATACCATGGAAACAACATTTCTCAATGCGTAAATCCATGAAAGTATGAAGATATCAATATATGTGTGCACTGGTATGAATATATTGTGTGCATGTGTGCAAGTATGAAGATATCAATATATATGTGCACTGGTATGAATATACAGTGTGCATGTGCGCAGGTATGAAGATATCAATATATGTGTGCACTGGTATGAATATACAGTGTGCAGGTGCGCAGGTATGAAGATATCAATATATGTGTGCACTGGCATGAATATACAGTGTGCATGTGCGCAGGTATGAAGATATCAATATATGTGTGCACTGGTATGAATATACAGTGTGCATGTGAGCTGGTATGAAGATATCAATATATGTGTGCACTGGTATGAATATACAGTGTGCATGTACGCAGGTATAAAGATATCAATATATATGTGCACTGGTTTGAATATACAGTGTGTATGTGCGCAGGTATGAAGATATCAATATATGTGTGCACTGGTATGAATATACAGTGTGCATGTGCGCAGGTCTTAACAATCATCAATGATGCAGCAATCAAACGATATGTATAATGCGTAGCAATCCTGTAGAGCAAGTGTCATGGCAATCACTAACGGTGTGAGTGTAACATATAAATCGTGCGCGTGCAGCTTTCACCGTTAGTGACAGTGCAGTGTTCCATACAACCATTTCTACATGCAACAAGAAGGTATGCTACTAGTCCATATGAACATCTACGACTAAATATCCTAACACGCCCTGACGCTTAACGCCATACGGGCGATTTCCCCATAGATGTTAAATCTACTCACCTGGTCGTGCACTACTCATAGCCGACCACCTGCTTCCCTTTCTTTGCTTCGTCCGATGTACCCTCCTGCGAACCTAGAATTCACACAAGGAAAATCCACATAAGCAATTATCTCGCAAAACGCGATATCGGAATCAAGCGAGAAACTCGCGTTGCGAACTAAACGCGCGTGTATACGTAATGTGTGTGCATACGCCAAAACCCAACGCGACACGCTGTGGCACATAGCGACACGCCGTGATACACAGCAAACCAACTCAACACGCATCGCACGTGTCGTGCAAGTCCTGCTACGCTAAAAATAGGTAAACGGTCCCAGATTTAATCTGGAGCAAAAACAAGAAAAATAAACAAGACCAAACCTCTTAGAATTCCTACAGACAGCTACCTGCAAAGTTTCAACAAGATCCAAGAAAAATGGGCCGATCCCTATAGGGGTGATCTCGGCCAAAATCAGGCGAAAATCCGCCAGGTTTTTACACTATGATCCTAGCACAATTCATAGCCTAGTGTATATGTTTGCTTGCTAAAATTACTATCCTAGTAACAGCAGATTCTATGTATCATAAACTTTAGCTTTAAAAACGTTTTAAAACACTTAATTGGTACAAAAAGGTATTTTAGTGCAACTGAAACAAAAGACTTGGTTTAACAGTACTAATAGCACTTAATCAAGTTAATCAACCCTAAAAACCCTGATCTTTACTTAAACCACAAGCTTAGCAATAAAACTCACCAAAAACACTAAACTTAGCTAAACAAATCCAGATTTCAACTTGCAAACAAACAAGGAAAATAAATAATACCAAACACTTTAAAACGTTCACAGACACCACTAACCAAAACACCAACACCCAAACATCAAGGAGGCATGCGACGCCGGAATTGCAAGAGGAGGTCGCCGGATTTTTGGGGAGGTGGTGGGCTCAGATTTCAACACATTAGCCTAAAAAGCCTGCAAATTAATCTGAAGTTGTTTTCTAAGCTAGAAAATGCTCACAATTGTAGCAGATCCCACAAATCCTATAATTGCTTCAAAACCGTATTTTAATGTTTCGAGTTTGCGACTTAAAGCGATTTAGCTAAATCTAGTAACACTACTAGGTTTAAACAGCAATAATTACACTTAAATGGGTTGATTAAGCTATAATAACTCTAACATAGCTTTAATCTTACCTAATACACAAAACTAGCTCTAAACTCACACTAATCGCTATCCGAAGCTAAAACAACACATGCAAGCAAGGAAAGGAGTTGGGTTCAGAGATTATACCCCCACTAGATCCTAGGATGCAAGGAGTAGGAGAAGAAGGAGATGATGTGCTTGCTGTTGCTGCTGCAAGGTGCTGTTGGTGCTGCCTGAAGCTGCTGGTGCTGATGCTGTTGCTGCGGTGCTATGCTGGTGCTGCTACTTGGTGTTGCTGCTACTTGGTGCTGCTGCTGCTGTGTACTGCTTGCTTGCTGAAGCTGGTGCTGCTGCTGATGCTGGAGCTGGTGTTGTTGTTGTGTTATTGTTGTTGGTGTTGCTACTGCTGCTGAGGCTGAGTTGTTGCTGCTGTTGCAACTTCTGCTGCTGCTGCTGCTGAGTGAATGAGTGTGTGTGTGTGTGAGTGAGAGTGTGAAGTGAGAAAAAAAGGAGTGAGGGAAAAGCAAACTAATGAGTGATATGAGAGAGTCAAACCCCCCTCTCTCTCACCTCATTAATGCAAGCATGGGCTCATGCCATGATGCCCATCATGCCTACTCTCTCTCTCTCTTTCTCCCTCCAAGTCAACTTCAATTCAAAAATCATTTTCCTTTAATATAAAAAAAATACCCTTAATTAAAATCAATTTAACTTAATAAGAAAGGGTTAGTCTACCATGGTTGCTAAACATAGTTTAACCCAAATTTTTAACCCTAGTTTACATGCACATGTGTGTGCAAGCTTAGAAAAATTCTAATAAAATATTCATTAAATTTGATAAAATATTTGAAAATCAATTAGGTAAACTTTTTATTGAAAACCATATATCAAAAAATAATTAGCCACTAAACGCATCCTAAGGTGTTACACAAGTATAAGCCGGAAAACTCCATATACCTTAACATCGTCAAGATACGATCCATTCTATATACAATACAGAAACATAGGCATTGATTTAATTAGAACCAGATTCAAATCATGCATCTGTTTCCAGTGCTTGCCAACTAAATGAAATGAGGCCAAGCAGCATTACTCATCTAGGAGTGCATCTAAATATGAGTAACCTGAAAGAGAAGTAAGTTCTCAAAACCTTTACTATCAACGAAATACCATACACAAGTATCTATATCTTCGATCACCTTGAAGAATCCTGATACTTGCAACAAATGGTTCTCCACTTTATTCTTATACCTATAACTTATCAAAATAGGGACCTTGTATTTCATCGAAATACTTGTCTAAAATTGGAGAAGTCGCAAGTAAACAGAATATAGTACGAGCACCAACCCCTTTGTCTTAATAGACACTGGACAATATATAATACTTTGTATAAGTCCTCTGAGTTTAATAACTCAAACCACGTGCGCCGTAGGTTGAAAAACTATACTATGGTTAAGAAGAATTACACCTCTGTTGAATTCTCCTTACCCAATCATCAACTGATATAGGTAAATATCATAGACATAATTTTAAAAAGTTATATCTCACTTTATAAAATAAACGTATAGATATATCAGTTTGAAATTGGTGCATAACTACGGATATTCAAAACTAAATATTTGCCGTCAGGCAAAAACCCAGGTGATTTCCTCAAATATCACCAATTACAACGAATTTCGATATAATGAGGATATAATCACATAATTCCCAATATCTTACTCCCACTCATCATCTGTAATACTATACAGATGTGAGAAACAAATCTGGTAAATAAATACCCTGGAGTAAGAATCTAATTGGGAAATAAGTTTTCAATTAACAGCGCACAGTGAATACTGAAACATGAAAATGTCTCGAAGGGGTATCCGGGTATTTCTACTAATGCCTCTTCCACTATCCAGATTCATGACTGTAACCGTATATTTCCTTGCCATCTTTCCAATCCCTTTATTTGTCTTTACTCATTACCTTCTGTACACCGCATTTAGGCTAATTGATTTTCCTCCTTCCCTACCTTTCGGCACCAGCCTATGGTTTGAAAGAAGACTATCCAATAAGCGTAATAGGTGTACTGTCACGACCCGAAGGTACGGAATGTGACTGGCACTTAAATTACGAAACGTCTAAAGACGTAACTGTAACGTTTTAAAATAAATAAATAAAATTATTTAAGTGAATTTTATAATTTTCGATAAAGTAAAACGTAGTTTTCATAAAACTAAACCGTAATTATTTTTCACTATAAATTTAAAAATACCTATTTTAATTATGATATTACTATTAAATGGTGTTTATTTAGCCACTTATAAATTTTTAGTTCAATTAAATATTTTTCCTAAATTAATTATTTTAAATATTAACATAAGCTTTATTTATATACTAAATTGGTGTAAATTACAAATTTGAATGGGGTAAATTTGCAAAAATGAACAATTGCATCTTAGAATCAAGTGTGTTTCATGCAAAATTTATTTTCAAAAGTTTACAATGGTTCTAGACCATTCTAGGTCAAATGGAGTGAAGAAAATAAAGAATTTTTAAATAAATTTATGAAAAGACTCAATTGTATGATATTTTTATGAAACCTTCTACACTTTTCTTCCCCTTTTCTCACTCTCCTCTCTTTTCCTCACCTCATGGACGGCTTCACCTCCATGGGCAGCCCCAAAATTTTCCCCCCATCAATTTTGCATTAAAAATCATCAAAATTCATCAAAAATTCAATAAAAAATCCACAAAATCCTAATAAATTCCCACCCTCTATTCTTTGCTCATCTTTACATGGATTTTGGAGATAGAAAGCATTCAATTTGGAGGCTTATTTTCATGTTTGGATTTCATGTTGTGGAGGTATAAATCTTCTTCTTTTGATTTTTTGTTATTAGATGTTTCATTTAAGCATAATTATATTTAATAAATTAATTCTATTTACAAGTTTTAAAATTCAAGTTAGGGTTTGTAAAATCAAGTTAAGGGTTTATTAATTAATTAGGGTTATAATAACTAGTTTAACACTTTTAGAAATGAAAATCATGCATGGTTGATATATAGTAATTTGTTCATTCAAATTGTTTAAATTAAGTAAATTTGCAAACTAGATTTTTGTATATTATATATATTGGGGAGATAAAATTCAAATTAACTTTTTTAACACTAGATTGTGGTTTTAGTGAGGATATTAACTTGTTAGTGGAATGAAATGTTAGTGTATATGCTCTAGAGGCCATTACTGTATCATACTGGTTTGTATATTACTTAATGGAAGCTTGGGATATTCACCTTGTATAAACAATCTTGCTCAATATAGTAGTATGCTACATGTGTTTATTTTTGTATATCACCTATACACATTAGTGGAGCCCTTAGGATCTTTGCTTGATTACCAGCGTTGTGATGGCAGTCACACTAGTGGGGGCTGGGTAATCTATAAGCACATCCTTATACAGGTCTCTAGTCGCAGGACTATCGATACAGGGCATCGATACTCCGGAGTAGACTAGCGTATGCGCTTCTCATCCTAGTGTGGGAGATGGTCTGTCCCACAGCCATCAGTACGTCGTACTGGAGATTGTATACAGGTGCTCGTTAGGTTACGAGTACACTGGACAGGACTCGTCGGGAACTGACCGGTTGGTATTATACCTATCGTCAGTTATCAGTTCCAAGGTGACATGAGTACAGCTTAGTCCGCTGACTTGACACTGTCACTTCCCCTCGAGTGTGTTCCCACTGTACTTTGATTACTACCCTACCACGGCTCAAAGGAGTCGTGCAAACAGGTAGTAGTTGGGTACAGTCCCGAAGCACTTGGAGGCAGTGACAGTTAGACAGGATTCGTCTCTCCCGGTATTGGGGGTTGACATCGCGCTGTGTCTAGGAGAGCCATTACACGAGTAGTCCCTGGCCAGGGCAAGTGAGATATACTGGTAGGCTTCCAGTGTTATATCAGGGTGTTTTGGGCTTCACTCCGACACGACTTGTACCGCTATTAGGGGACTGACGTTTACCGCCCCACTAGGCCCGCCATGCGATGTATCAGACGAACAGACCGGACTGTACGGAGACTGTCTTATTCAGACTCGGTAGGAGTTCAGATGGGGTTCACCTCGTCAGTCTTCTAATCGGCATCTACCTGGGGACCGTTACGCACAGCTAGTGCCGCTTGCGGTCTGTGGTTAAACCCCCTGCCAGCGTAGTGTCGAGTCTTTAGAGTCCCACACAGAGGGCTATTCGCCTTTGGGGAAAACAGAGTAGAGGTCGCATGGTTTTGCGACAGGGTTCGTTCTCATCCGCGCACTTGTGCACGTTTGGAGTCCGGACGGATATTACTAGCGGGCTCTGGTTTGAGCCAGATACTAGTATATGTTTTGGGGTTATTTTTATCTCATTGTATTCATGTTCCTCGGAACAAGAATGCGGGTGTGTATGCACAGTTGATTGAGGCGGAGGAAGAGGATTTTCATTAGGGTTTCGGAACGGGTGTGTATGCACAGTTGACAGTCGTCTTTTTCCAAACCCTAATGAATTTATGATATATCAATTAATAATATTAATTAAATGAAATTGTGTCATGGTTGGGTTTGTTGACTTCTTGACCAAGGTTGACTTGTTGACCATGGTTGAAACTTTGACTATCATCATTACATATCAAAGATGCTCTTTGATTCTAGCAAAACCATTTAATGTGTGTAATGATAATTGTCATTCCAAACCATCCATCAACTATTTCATTTAGATTATTATTATTAATTTGATAATTCTTTTCATATTGTGTTATGGTTGTAAAAAAAGAGTTTCATTCTATCATAACACTTCTCTCTCCTCTCTTCTTCTTCCTTCTCCTCTAGTTTAAGGAGACTCACTCTCATGTGTTGAGAAACCCTCTCCTTGAGATTAAAACACCCCAAAACCACTCTCTACTCACTCTAGGGTTAGAGGTCTAGCAAGCCAAAGACCCTAGTTCTCTCAAAGTTCGAGAAATGAGCCCAAAGGTTGAACCCTCAGGTGGATCCATCTTTGACGGAAGAAGGCGACGAGGAAAGCACCATCCAAGCTCTACAAAGGTTTCAAGAAGAAGGAGTTCAAGTTAGGTATATCATCTTTTCCGAGTAGCTAACTCTCTTTAGCTTGGTAGCTAGTTTAGTTTAGAAAAGATCCCGACTTTTGTTAGTCCATGTTGCCTAATGCGCTAAAAATTTATTTTTTATACCGTTTCCGCCTCCCCGCAAGAACCGAGGTTGGCAACGTGGACTTACAGTTGTATCAGAGCTTAACTAAACTTAAACTAGCTAAGTAGTAAAGTGTATGGAAGTTCGATCGGAAAAATCACAAAAAACCTAAACATCAAAACCCTAACTTTCTGTTGAAATTTTTTTTGCTCTAAAGATAAAAAGTTTTACTCCAAAAATTGGCTCAGGGTTTTGTGAAGACACCCACCAAAAACGGTCGCCTGAATCCTTCAAACCGCCGCGGTTCCACGGCAATGTGTATACATTTGCCGCGGAACCGCCGCCGTTTTGGCTCCTCTCACGACCGGGTTTGGTGCAGTGTTCTTCTGGTAGGGTTTTGGGATTTTTAAGATGGTTTATTTGCGCCCAGGTTTTCCAGAAAAGAATTTTTTTTTGGGGGGCCTATAAATCCGTATTTTTGGATCGAACTTCACTATACTTTGACTAATCTGTTATATCTGTGATGTTTGTATGTATTGAACGTCGGCTAATCGCTATATGTCGATTAGTCGGGGTTATACATATCTGTGATCTGTGTTTGATGATGGTATGTGTATATGAATGCGTTGGACTGTCGCGGGTGAATAGCCGGGGTGGATGTGAGATGAGTGTTTCTTATTCTTTCATTCATGTAATATGTAATTTGATGTAATATTATTTGTATGGCCTCACAACCAGGTCGGGGTTGTAGCCGTCATTGTATAATTCTTTTTACTGTTTTTGCTCCTAGGATAGACCCATGGAGGGGTGCACAAACTACCGGGTATCTCGAAGTGCCGAGTGGCCTACTCACGGCGTTGAAGGAGGTTGCTCCACTTCGGGTACTTGGCGGGTAGTTTGCCGCACCCGTAGGGGTCTTGGGTGGGGTTTTGGCTATTCACCGCGACCGTGTAATCCGCTTTTCGTTGCAGGCTCGAACGGATTGCGGATTCTTAGAATATCCAATGTATTCATCTGTGATCTGTAATGTCTATCATTGCTATATATTTATAACTATTTAGGCGTTGCTTATGTTTTACAGCCGCGCTAGCCCAGCCCCCGCTCTGTCGTTAGTTAAGTAACCTAACGGGTGATGACGGGGCCTAGTGGCGAATGCGAATGGCATAAGCGTACGTCATATTTTGGTTGTTTTCTGCAATGGTAGGATTAAATGATGGGACGCATTAAAAGAACTAATGCAAGAATATCACGTATTAAAAGAACTAATGCAAGATAATAAACCAAGCAAAAGTCGTTGGAACACTTTCGAAAAACCACTTGGTTCATTTCAAAACTAACTTTTAAATGCGGAGCTTGAGCCACTCTTTTTAAAAGCTATCTCGTTCCATCGATTATATCAAGTTCACTACGTTCACGATTTCGCCAAAACCATTCGTAGCCTTCCGTCGTTTCGCATGAATAGGCAATAGTATTCAAGCTATGTATGTTGGCCAAAGTCAAGGCATAGTGATTGGTAGCTATTGGGTATTCATGTATAGCATAGATAGATGCGTTGGTTTGGGACAGTCGTACTGCCATTTTGGCCAAAGTCAAGGGTAGGTACGGGTGGATCCAAATTAACATGGATAGTGACGGGTAGAACTTGACATGTGACTTATGATATTTTGGCCAAAGTCAAGGTCATAAGAGCATGGGGCAAAAATCCACATCGGGAGTTTCATAAGTACTGAAACTTGCTAGATTTGCATACCATTTGGAGTGTGATGATTCTGGTAGGATTCCTTCAGTTTCGTCACGCAATGATATTTGGATCCCGATCCTACTGTGAGTATATGCTACTCCTCGGGAAATTTCTCACTAAACGATTAATGCTATAAACCTAGTAGGTGTCTAGAAAGGTGTTAGCGGGGCAACGCCCCCAGGGAAAAGAGGTTCTTAAATTAAGGAACTTCGCGAAAGCGTTGGAAAACCTCCCTCGAAGTACCGACACTGGCCTGGCTGAACGGTTAAGCAAGTATTGTGCGGTGGGATTGATCCCGACTAATTCTTCCTTTATGGTTTGAGGAGGGATTCGAGAGACAGTGGGAGCCATCCTGTTTAGACAAACTAAAAACCATTCTAAACTTGCAAGAGCATCGTGCTGAGTGTTTCTTCTCTCTCTCCTAATTGCAGCGACCAATCGACATGACTGGACTTAAGTTACTTCTAGATAAAAACATACTGACAGGGCCAAACTACAAAGATTGGCTCAGGAATGTCAAAATGGCAATCACTTACGACAAGCTGGGGTATCTTCTTACCACCAAGGCTCCCCCCGTCCCAGGTCCCACCTCCAGCGTCGCGGATAAGGAAATCCGTAAGACTTGGGAGATTGATTGCGCGAAGGCCAAGTGCCTCGTACTTGCCTCTATGGACAACGAACATCAGAGGAGGCACGAGAATATGGACCAGGAATCCATATTTCCTCATACAAAAGAACTGTATGGAGAGCAGTCTCGTATCGCAAGATACGAAGTGTCGAAGAAGTTATTTTCGGCAAAATTGGCCGTCGGATCATCGGTAGCGGAACACGTGGTTAAGATGATTGGCTACATTGAGGAGCTCGCGGAACTTGGGACTACGTTGGAGAGTGAGCTCTATACGGACTTAATTCTCCAGTCCCTTCCTTCCACTTACGCCCAGTTTATACTGAACTTCAACTTACAAGAAAAAAAAGTTGAACTTTCAGAACTCCTCAACATGCTGAGGAGCGCAGAGGGCACCCTACAGAAAGGTAGGGAAACATCCACTTTGTTTGTAGGAGGATCTTCTTCTTCTAGGTCCGAGGCGAAAGCCAAGGGAAAGAAGAGGAAAGCCCCCGCCAAACCAAGGGGCGGTGTTAGTAAAGTGGATACGAAGGGAAAGGCAAAGGCAATAAAGATAGCGGGGAAGCTTGTGGATAAAGAAGAATGCTTCTATTGTCATAAGAGTAGACACTGGAAGAAAGATTGCAGGGCTTGGAAGGCCAGGACACAGGAACTGAAGCAGGTTGCGGCTTCAGCTTCAGGTTTGTATGTTATTGAAAATTGTCTTTCAATAAACTCTACTTCCTGGGTATTGGATACCGGATCAGGATCTCATATCTGTAATTCTTTGCAGGCGTTGAGAAACCGTAGGGTTTTGAAGGCAAGTGACATGACCCTCAGAGTTGCAAACGGAGCTAGCATGGATGCTAAAGCCGGGGGGGACTATCACCTGGGAATGTCAGATGGGCATGTTTTGGTTTTGCGTAATTGTTTTTTTGTACCCAACGCAACTTGTAAAATCATTTATGTATCTTTGGTTTCTAAAGAAGGTTATGAATTTGCGTTTGTAAGCAATGTTGTAAACATTCACCTTAATCAAGTTCTGATTGGATCAGGTACATTGAGCAATGGTATATACGTATTAAACCAACCACAGATTTTCAATGTCCAGAATACACACAAAAGAAAGTCTCCAGATATTAATCGGACTTTCTTATGGCATTGTAGACTGGGTCACATCAATGAGAGAAGGTTGACTAAGTTACATACAGAAGGATATTTGGATCCGTTCGAATATCAATCGTATGCCACTTGTCAATCCTGTCTCAAAGGAAAGATGACAAAGACTCCGTTCACTGGACACGGAGTAAGAGCGAGCGAGCTCTTGGGACTCGTACACAGCGACGTGTGCGGTCCAATGTCTACACATGCGCGAAGCGGTTATTCTTACTTCATTACTTTTACGGATGATTTTTCAAGGTACGGTTATGTCTTCTTAATGAAACATAAGTCTGAAGCCTTTGAAAAGTTCCACGAATATAAGAATGAAGTAGAAAAACAAACTGGCAAAAGTATCAAGATTCTAAGATCGGATCGAGGTGGAGAATACTTAAGTGCCGAGTTCCCGAATTACTTAAAAGAGAATGGAATTCTCTCTCAGCTTACTCCTCCATACACTCCGCAACATAACGGTGTATCGAAGAGACGGAATCGGACCCTATTGGATATGGTACGGTCCATGATGAGTAACGCTGAGTTACCGCGATCATTCTGGGGGGTATGCACTAGAATCAGCTGCATACCTTTTGAACCGAGTTCCCACTAAGACTGTACCTACCACACCATATGAAATGTGGTGTGGGAAGAGGCCCCATCTCAGTCACATTAAGAATTGGGGAAGTCCAGCTTTTGTCAAAAAGGAGCATGCGGACAAGCTCGAGGCACGCTCAGTACAGTGTAAGTTTGTGGGATATCCAAAGAACTCCAAGGGATATTTCTTCTACTGCGAAGAGGAACAAAAGGTTTTTGTTTCTCGTCATGCCAATTTTCTAGAACACCAGTTCTTAGAAAAGGAAATTAGTGGGAGCGCAGTAGAACTGGAAGAAATTCCAGAACCACAGACTATTACTGAAAGTTTAGTGGAACCAGAGGGTTCAAAAGAACAGGACATTCCTACGCCGCTCCGCAGGAGTAGTAGGCAGTCTCATCCGCCCGAGAGATACTACGGTTTTCTCATAGACGGGGATAGAGAGGATTGCATCATAGATTATGATGAGCCTACTAGCTTCCAGCAGGCCGTTCAGAGCGTTGACTCGGTAAAATGGCTGGATGCAATGCGGACTGAAATAGAGTCCATGTACACCAACAAAGTATGGACGTTGGACATTGCTCCAGACGGGGTAAAACCCGTAGGATGCAAGTGGATCTTCAAAAGGAAGATTGGTGTAGATGGACAGGTTGAGACCTATAAAGCTAGACTTGTTGCAAAGGGTTTTCGTCAAAGACCTGGTTTGGACTATGACGAAACCTTTTCTCCAGTGGCTATGCTGAAATCCATTCGGATCCTTCTTGCCATTGCTGCCTTCCACGATTATGAGATTTGGCAGATGGACGTAAAAACCGCTTTTCTAAATGGAAGTTTAGAGGAGTGTGTCTATATGGACCAGCCAGAGGGTTTCATTCAGAGTGGGAGCAGCGGAAAGGTGTGCAAGTTGCTTATGTCCATCTATGGACTAAAGCAGGCATCACGGAGTTGGAACATCTGCTTTGATGAGACGGTCAAAGAATTTGGCTTTATCAAAAATCCAGATGAACCATGCATCTATAGTAGATTTGTAGCGAGAACTGTAGTATTCCTCGTTTTATACGTGGATGACATTCTCTTAATAGGAAATGACATTCCTATGCTACAATCTGTCAAGGGGTTCTTGTCACACAGGTTGTCCATGAAAGACCTGGGTGATGCCTCATACATCCTGGGGATCCGGATCCATCGTGATAGATCCAAGAGGATATTAGGACTTTCACAGTCCAGGTACATCGACACCATACTAAAAAGATTCAGTATGGAAGATTCCAAGCGCGGTAACCTACCGGCTTGTCACGGGATCACCCTCTCTAAAGAGATGTCTCCCAAGACTGATTTGGAGAGGGATCGCATGTCTATTATAACCTATGCTTCTGCGGTAGGCTCTATAATGTATGCGATGTTGTGTACCAGACCGGATGTAGCTTATGCACTGAGTGTGGTAAGCCGGTATCAGTCAAACCTTGGGGAGAAACACTGGATAGCGGTAAAGAACATTCTCAAGTACCTGAAAAGGACTAAGGAGATGTTCTTGGTGTATGGCGGAAAAGACCTCCAGATCGAGGCCTTTGCTGACTCCAGCTTCCAGAGTGACAAGGATGATTCCAAGTCCATGTCGGGTTTTGTCTTTACCCTCAATGGAGGGGCGGTGTGTTGGAAGAGTTCCAAACTGGAAACCGTTGCAGACTCGACTATGGAAGCGGAATACATCGCTGCATATGATGCCGCAAAAGAAGCCGTCTGGTATGAGGAAGTTCTTGAAAGAACTTCAGGTGGTTTCGTCCATTGTTGATCCAATACCTCTGTATTGCGACAACAACGGGGCTATAGCTTTAGCGAAGGAACCAAGGTCCCATCAGAAATCCAGACACATCTTGAGGCGGTATCACCTGATCAGGGAGATCGTGGATCGCCAGGAGATCGAGGTTCGGAGGGTCGCTTCAGAAGAAAAAACTGCAGATCCATTCACCAAGGCCTTGCCCCAGACTCAGTTCGAGCGGCTGATCGAGATGATAGGTCTTCGATACGCCAGTACATGGCCTTAGTGCAAGTGGGAGATTGTTAGTGTATATGCCCTAGAGGCCATTACTGTATCATACTGGTTTGTATATTACTTAATGGAAGCTTGGGATATTCACCTTGTATAAACAATCTTGCTCAATATAGTAGTATGCTACTTGGTTTGTTTCTACTTCAATGTGTACATGTGTTTATTTTTGTATATCACCTATACACATTAGTGGAGCACTTAGGATCTTTGCTTGATTACCAGCGTTGTGATGGCAGTCACACTAGTGGAGGCTGGGTAATCTATAAGCACATCCTTATACAGGTCCCTAGTCGCAGGACGATCGAGACAGGGCATCGATACTCCGGAGTAGACTAGCGTATGCGCTTCTCATCCCAGTGTGGGAGATGGTCTGTCCCACAGCCATCAGTACGTCGTACTGGAGATAGTATACGGGTGCTCGTTAGGTTACGAGTACACTGGACAGGACTCGTCGGGAACTGACCGGTTGGTATTATACCTGTCGTCAGTTATCAGTTCCAAGGTGACATGAGTACAGCTTAGTCCGCTGACTTGACACTGTCACTTCGCCTCGAGTGTGTTCCCACTGTACTTTGATTACTACCCTACCACGGCTCAAAGGAGTCGTGCAAACAGGTAGTAGTTGGGTACAGTCCCGAAGCACTTGGAGGCAGTGACAGTTAGACAGGATTCGTCTCTCCCGGTATTGGGGGTTGACATCGCGCTGTGTCTAGGAGAGCCATTACACGAGTAGTCCCTGGCCAGGGCAAGCGAGATATACTGGTAGGCTTCCAGTGTTATCTCAGGGTGTTTTGGGCTTCACTCCGACACGACTTGTACCGCTATTAGGGGACTGACGTTTACCGCCCCACTAGGCCCGCCATGCGATGTATCAGACGAACAGACCGGACTGTACGGAGACTGTCACATTCAGACTCAGTAGGAGTTCAGATGGGGTTCACCTCGTCAGTCTTCTTATCGGCATCTACCTGGGGACCGTTACGCACAGCTAGTGCTGCTTGCGGTCTGTGGTTAAACCCACTGCCAGCGTAGTGTCGAGTCTTTAGAGTCCCACACAGAGGGCTATTCGCCTTTGGGAAAAACAGAGTAGAGGTCGCATGGTTTTGCGACAGGGTTCGTTCTCATCCGCGCACTTGTGCACGTTTGGAGTCCGGACGGATATTACTAGCGGGCTCTGGTTTGAGCCAGATACTAGTATATGTTTTGGGGTTATTTTTATCTCATTGTATTCATGTTCCTCGGAACAAGAATGCGGGTGTGTATGCACAGTTGATTGAGGCGGAGGAAGAGGATTTTCATTAGCGTTTCGGAACGGGTGTGTATGCACAGTTGACAGTCGTCTTTTTCCAAACCCTAATGAATTTATGATATATCAATTAATAATATTAATTAAATGAAATTGTGTCATGGTTGGGTTTGTTGACTTCTTGACCAAGGTTGACTTGTTGACCATAGTTGAAACTTTGACTATCATCTTTACATATCAAAGATGCTCTTTGATTCTAGCAAAACCATTTAATGTGTGTAATGATAATTGTCATTCCAAACCATCCATCAACTATTTCATTTAGATTATTATTATTAATTTGATAATTCTTTTCATATTATGTTATGGTTGTAAAAAAAAAGTTTCATTCTATCATAACACTTCTCTCTCCTCTCTTCTTCTTCCTCCTCCTCTAGTTTAAGGAGACTCACTCTCATGTGTTGAGAAACCCTCTCCTTGAGATTAAAACACCCCAAAACCACTCTCTACTCACTCTAGGGTTAGAGGTCTAGCAAGCCAAAGACCCTAGTTCTCTCAAAGTTCGAGAAAGGAGCCCGAAGGTTGAACCCTCAGGTGGATCCATCTTTGACGGAAGTAGGCGACGAGGAAAGCACCATCCAAGCTCTACAAAGGTTTCAAGAAGAAGGAGTTCAAGTTAGGTATAACATCTTTTCCGAGTAGCTAACTCTCTTTAGCTTGGTAGCTAGTTTAGTTTAGAAAAGATCCCGACTTTTGTTAGTCCATGTTGACTAATGCGCTAAAAATTTGTTTTTTATACCGTTTCCGCCTCCCCGCAAGAACCGGGGTTGGCAACGTGGACTTACATGAAAAACTTAATTTGGTTACTAGTTTCTATTGATAATTGAAAAATAGTGATAAAACATGCTATTTTGCTAACTAGATTTTGAAAACTCTTAAATAAATGAGGTTTAAAATCCAAATTATGATTTCATTATATTATTATCATCATGAATTGTAGTTTAATACATTAATTTAGGCAAAATCAAGTTTAGTCGTGAAATTATGAAATTTTGCTTGCAAGGTGTTGAAATTGATAAAATTGCAAACTAGGAATTTATTTCTAATACAAATTGGTGTAATAAAAATATGGTAATGGTTTCTATAATCTAATTAGGTTATTTAATGAATATTATGACCATTAGTTTCTTTTAAACATCAAGTTTTGAAGTAAAACGGTAAATTGGCGTTTTCGGGTTTTACGAAATCGGACGGTTTGATCGATTTTTAGGGTTTCGATGAATTAAATCATGTTTTATATTATAAGTAATGAGTTCTAAAACTATGAGTTGTTTGTTGATGTTTATCTCGATCAATCGGCGTTTGTACGCCGATATCGAGCGATATTTGGTTCTTTTGATGAGCGGGACATAGGTTTTAACCTATGTGCTTGTCGTGCGTCGTTTTGGTTTTGTCCGTGATTCAGTTTACGATATTATATGTGTTTGCATATAGGTACCCCTCACGTGGACTGCGGGCGATAAAGAGGAGGATGGCGACATCATTTTCGGCAGAAAAGGACCAGGTGAGTAGATGTATATCTACGGGGGGAAGTCGGGCTGATGGCGTTTATCACCCCCGCAAACGTAGAATAGGGATAGTACTTATTGTCATTAGGAATCCAGACGTGACCTTAGATTCTTGATGAGTAGGACCCTAGTAATGACCCTAGGTTGGACTAGACTGATTTAGAAAGACCATACCAGAGAATGAATACCTTGGAAGAGATTCGTAGGTTTCAGGTAGATACACACACGCACACACTGAGACTCGACGTGGTGTATACGTGTATGTATATATATATATATATATATATATATAGGACTAGGTGTAGGTGTATATATATATACACAATACGTATATGTGACACAAGGCTGTGATATGATACACGGGGATGAAACAATATAACTGGGCTGATGCCGTGATTCTTGGCTATACAGTCGTGTTATGATGTTAGCGGATCATTAGAAAATGAGATAATGGATTTGTATGCTTGAACAATAATAAAGGGTGTTGATGATATTGAAGTATAAGAGACTCTAAAATAGAACCCGGACCGTAACCTGTGCCTGAAATTCTGATATGATATCATATAGGTGTGACTTGATTACGACATCATATAGGTGTGACTTGATTTCGATATCATATATGTGTGACTTGATTACGATATCATATAGGTGTAACTTGATTACGATATGATCTAAGTGTGACTTAATCACAATATGATACATATGGCATGATATTTCTGAGGATAAATTAACGATGTATATTTATGCTGACAATGATATATGATTGATGTATGTGATTACAGTATAACACCTTGATCTTGACATGTGTTGATGATTATATTATACGAATGATAAGACACGTAGGTGATACTTGACCCGTACCCCGATATTGGGATGCCGTACGATGGATTTTACCGTATGAGGCATAGATATAATGATTGATTCGCACTCTTGATTTGAGGATGCCATACTACGTACGTGACGCTATTGAGGCTGGAACGCCGACTATTAGAGATATGGACTCAGACCTTAGGTGGACTCTTATTTCTTATCGACTAGTTTCTTAGGTTTAGTTCCTTAGGAGGTTAGATGGACACTAGTTTAGGCTCGAGTCATATAGTTGTTGTTATACTAGTATATCAAATGAGTGGTTATTACACATCTGTCTTTACATTCAGACCGCAATCATTGTGGTGCATGTTCATACATATATTTCTATAATCAGAATAAAACTTTGCCTGTTAGGACACCAGGACCATTACCGATGATGCGCATACTCCACGCACACTTATTTGCCGGCTCACACACATAATCATCGGTAATTGCTATGTCACGTACACTTTAGATCATATTAACTTTTATTGATAGAATCAGCTACCAGCTAGATCGATATAATATTGTGATTACTCTCTGGTGTTAGTATAGACATGGCATTTATTATTTAGACATTTCATGCATTCACATTTTCATGTTATCATGCAGTATTATGGGGCATATGCCGACACTTATCATATACTTACTCATGATTTTGGGATTTTGGATTTCTATGAGATTTCTGGATTTTAGGGAAAACCGCAAGAATATATAAAAAAAACTTCTCTCTCTCTCCTCCTCTCTTTTTAAAATATAAGATGTGGTTTTCTCGTGATGTATGTTTCGTCCACCATGAGATTTCATGTTTTCTGTTGGAATTCGAGACCCGATTCGAGGTGTGGATGAACCGTCTCGGGTACATGGTGGGCCCGGTATGGTACCCTGATTGATCTCAAAAACTATCTATTACCACAATCAAGAACGGCGTCGCTTTGCAGCTAGCCGGTGAGTACGGGTCGGTCCACAGGGATGTAGTGAATTTCCTAATCGCGCAAACGAGTTAATTCCGATGGGTGTTCGAATTTCTTATTAAATCTAAAAACTAAATCTATCATTTATCTAGGGCAAAGAATTAAATTTAACTAGGGTAAGGAATTAAAGATCTAACTAGGGCAAGGAATTAAATTTAAACTAGGGCAGAGAATAAAAAATTACCTAGGGCAAGAATTGAAATTACCTACTTACTTTACAGATGGCTCTCTCCAAACATCAACACAAGACTTGTCAGATCTGAATTTCTGAAATGAAAAGAGGCATCGATGCTCTCCAAAAGAAATCTAAATTTTATTGATAAAAAGAGGCATATGGAAGCATAAGAAATTACAATGATTTGGGTTCTATTTATAGGACATAGAAACCCTAGGTTACATTTGATTCGCATGTCTACATTTACCAAAATAGCCCTTAGGAAGACCGATCAAAGATTTTACACAATATAGTAAAATTTCCAGCTCCCGATCGCTCTCTACAGCCGCGGAACCACGGTCCTAGCCTGGGTTTGGCCGCGGTTCCGCGGTCAAACTGAAGAGTTGACTACTCAGAATTCTTGTGTTGGCTCCTGATGACTTGTACTTCCTGTTTATACAGGTCCTTTCTCAAATTGTTTTCTCGTTTTCTTCCAGATCTTTCCAATGAACATTGTAGTGGACTTTTACTGTTTCTTCATGTCGCTGCCTTTATACTCGATGAACTGTTGTTCATTGTTCCTCAAAATGTAGGCGCGATCAAAATTTCACCATTTATCATTCACAGTCTCACTTTTGCATTGTCTTTTCATTGTTTTCACTGTTTTCTGTTCAAGAACCTGTAACCTGTAACATGTAGAAGACATGCGTCAAAAGCACCTATTTATTTATAAAAAGAATAAGAATGGGGAATATAATAATGCAATATTATGGTGTGAACAAATACCCCCAAACTTATCTTTTGCTCGTCCTCGAGCAAACTTATTTTTTTTATTCTCGATAAAAACCTAACCGCACTTTCGCAGGGAAACGCGATTGCACTGAGCACGTGCAACAAGTCGTTAAACCTCTAGGTGTCCCTAGTAGGAGGAGTGTTGTCTCCTGAGGGTTTTCAGCGGATACTACCCACAAAATCCTATCAATTCAGCCCATTAACTTTTATTCTCCAATTAGGTGTTCTAACAAGGAATTCTATTATCTTCTACTTGTAAATTATCCACACATTCTTCACACTTCCTCATCATTTAACTTAAAATTATATATGCTCTATAGATTTACCTAGCTTTCGGCATCTCTTAAGTTTTCCTTCTAGGGTTCCATCTCCACTTAGGAATTTTTATCAACTCTACTAAAGATACAAGTTCTATTCTTCATTCCTTTCTCTTATCTAAACTACAATCATATATTCCCACGTGTGTGTATAAATCACCCCTACACTTGGAAATTCAAATCAAGCAATCATACCCTTGTCCATTGTCCAAAGTACTAATTAATTGGTGGATTTTAATGAATTTTGCTTACACATCGTTCATGCGATCATTAATACTTCTTGAGGTACCAACAACCGATTACAAGATGTGTTTGCACATTGAATCATAATTCCTAGTCTTGCAACATCCAAGGCTTTTAGCAGTGACTCCCAAACCAGTTGGTCTAAGGCACTAGGTGATGAAGCACCCTCGCTAAATATTTTTCTATTTTTGCAGCCTTAAGTAATCACAAAAACCAGTGTTCATTTTTTTTTCTTTATTCACTTTTTTTTCTTTTATTTTCATTGTACTAAGGAATTTAGACAAGAGCATTTCAAGGTCTCTTCTACTATTCCAAGTTTCAAGGTGCGTGATTGTGCAAATTGTAGGGTATACATTTTCAGAATCTAGACTTAAGCTAGGAATTATTTTTCAAACTTATACTTTAATAAAAACATCAATACTTTTCCTTTGTTTCGACTTAGCCCAAAAAGTGAACTCAAAATTTGCCTATTTCTAAATAAACTACAAAGACATATACTTTCTAACGTTAAACTTTAAGGAAGGTTATTTTTAGGGTTTTTAATTTACTAAATCTAAGATCTAGTTGTTCCTAACCAGTTAACCTATTTGTCAAACTCAAGTCAAAATAAGGCCAAAATTGAATACATTAATTTTTATAATTTTTGAAAATTTTCAATTTTTATGGGTTTTCAAATAAGTATGCAAATGCAAAAATATGTACAAATGAATGCGAAGGAAGAATACGTACCGAGCATACCCCCAAACTTGAACTTGACAGTGTCCTCACTGTCATGCTAAACCAAGAGGGTCAAAATGCCAGTACTCCCTTGTTTATTTATTTACAATTTATTTTATTTTTTTGAAATTTTTTATTTTTTATAGAAAAAGAAAACAAAAAAAACTATATATATATATACAAAGGTTCCCCCCAACTTAATCTCGGCCTTACACAAGCCAAAAGTTAGCACCAACCGTTCAAAAATCTTATCATGGTAATGGCCGAGTTGGTGAAATAATGGGGTGTAAAGAAGGGAAATGAGATGCACACGAGACCGTGTGGGAAGAAAGGTAGAATATGGTCTCGGTGGAGGAGAAGAATGACGAAAAGGAGAAAGAAGGAGCGCGTGATCTTGAGGGTGTAAATCGAGTGAATAAATTAGCGCAATATGTGATGACCGATGTATTAAAAGCGATTGCGCTAACCTATCAACCCGTCGAGAAATGGGGTCAAATCTCTCAAGATTCGCAAGAAAACATGGGTACGCCGAACTTGGTATTGGAGATGAAAGCGTAACGGTCTCTTGTACGGTCGGAACGATAGGAAGGACGAAAGGGATTGAATTAGGGATATTATCATTCTCACCGTAGTAAACTGTCTCGAACTTGAAATATTCCATTAATGGTTCGAAACTACTGTAGGCAACCGAGTCTGATGGTTCAACTAACTCATCTGAAAATGTAAAAGACTCAAACTCGGACGGTGAGTCATCAACATCATCCGAAAAATTGAAACACTCGTAAGTGTCATCGGCTGTGACAACTGTGTCAGATTCAAAGGAAAAGTTTTCAAGCTCACGGTCGTCAAGCGTGATCTTATGCGTGGTCGGAACGATGGAAATGAGGGAGGGTGATTTAGTTAAACGTTCAAGAAGATGAATTGGAAAATCCGACACATCAAAGAAAAATGGTTCAACCTCAATATGATCCTCAAAACTCTCCTCAATACTATCCTTATAATTCTCCTCAAAATTCAACTCATCCATGCCATTATCATCAAAATCAAGACGCATATGAGGTTCGGGAGAAATATTTAATGACTCGGGATGATGAATTGGACATAAAATATCAATCAAATCTACGGGTTCATCATCCGAAATATTCCCGGCGTCTATATCCTCAATCAAGTGAAAATCAATTTTCTTAGACACCTCATCAAAAGCATGGATATTTATCGATTTAGGTTCTAGCTGGGAGGTGTAAAGATCGAAATGATTAGGTGTGGTTTCACTCGAAAAGGGTTCTTCACAATTTGGCAAATCAAACACTACAAAATCACACAACTCGTTTTTATTTTCAACAGGTGAACTATTTAGGGCAATCGATGGAAAACCGGAGTTGTGGGCTTCAATTGGGTAAGGGTAGGTTTGATTTGGAAATCCTCTCACATTCTCACTCTGTCCAACCGCCTCCTTATACATTGAAAAATTTGGAGCTAGTTGGAAACTAGCTACCGGTTCACTCGGTTGCATAAGGGCGGCCATGGACGCTTCCACATTCCTCACCATTTTGTTTGTTGCTGCAATATAATCTTCCAACGACTGTTCCAAACTAGACATGGGTGGTGAGAGGGTTTCGGTAAAAGATTCGAAATTGTTTGGATACGTGAAACTCCCTGATGGCTGTGTAGAAACAGTGTCTAGTGAAGGTGGGAAAGTCGGGTAGGACTGGTAGGAATTGGATGGATGGACAGGAGTAGGGTCAACTTATGGATAAAAAGGCGAATGGACTTGTTGATACCTAAAACTAGATGAGTTGAGAGGGGTGAAAGATCAGCTACGAGATTAAGCAATATGCTCAGCAATGGACATCGGTTTAGGAGTTACAGCAGGACTCGGAAAAGTGGTATCAACATATGAAGGTGGTAAAGGTGGACATGGTTGACACAAAGTGGGTTGCAAAGTCAAACTGTTTCTCCTAGACGCTTCTATTTGATCTTTCAAAGATATTTTTGGCATGGAGGGATCTTCTTTAAATCGACCAAAACAATTGACGTATGACGAAAAAGTTAGGTTCAGGATACCAAAGTTCGGCCAGAGATTTATGATGTGGGGTACCCATGATAGAAGAAAGAGAAGATGAAGAAGGTAGGTGGTGGGGTGCAAGGATTTTACGCGGCAAGTTGCAAGTTTTTTTATAAAATTTTTTCTTTTTTTTCCTATTTGTTTTGCAAAAATTTTTGATACAGGGCTTAGACACAAATGCAATCAACCAGAAATGCACAATCAGGCCTAGATCTAGGGTCACCTAGGTCAGCTAGACAGCTCCTAACTGTTCCAAAGGGCTAGAAATAGGACTTCAAACTGCCTCTTCACCGCCAATTGCGGCTAGGTAAGTGCCAGGTAAGTGGGAAGGCACCACAGTAGTGGGCCTAATTAAAAACCACTAGCCTTTACACACTTTCCTAGACACCGCAAATTCAGGTTAGGATAAACGGCCGATGCCTATAACTAGTTCTCTGTCCTATTGAGCGCGACGTCCTTAGGGCTGAGTCTAGTATTTTTAATTAAGAGTGGTCAATGCAATTGCTTTAAGTGATTTCTGGGGTCCTGGGAAGGGTAATGAAATCCCTACCCAATCTGAATTGGTCAAAAGCCCCTTAAAGTCCGATTAAAATATGCAAAGCGGTAAATCAGTTGCAATCAATTATTTTTTAGCATGGCGCAAAAAATCCTGCAGAAAATCAATTATTGGAAGGTGAAAGAAGATTTTTAGCGCGAAGAATCCTGCAGAATATTTGACAAAAAGATAGATGGGGATTCGCAGAGGGGAGAAAGAGGAAACAAACCGACAAAATTTCGAGCGCTGATGTCACAAGGGGGCCGCGGAAAGGCGGTGGGAGCGCGCTTAGGTCGCGGTTTAGCGGTGGGATGGAGGCTTCAGGGCTCCAAGAAATTTCTGCTGTTCTGTACTTGCAATACCTCTCTGTTTTGATATATCCTTTTCTGATTCGCCTTCTGTAGATTTCCAGATCCGAATATGTGTGCAAATCCTGCAAAATTCAAACAACAAAGTACCCTTTCCAAAAATAACAGATGATATATTTTTATATTTTTTTTGATTTTTCAGTTTTTTATGATTTTTTAATTTTGATTAACCCGAAATTGCAAAAAGGAAATAACACGCCATCCCCGGCAACGGCGCCATTTGATTGATCTCAAAAACTATCTATTACCGCAATCAAGAACGGCGTCGCTTTGCAGCTAGCCGGTGAGTACGGGTCGGTCCACAGGGATGTTGTGAATTTCCTAATCGCGCAAACGAGTTAATTCCGATGGGTGTTCGGATTTCTTATTAAATCTAAAAACTAAATCTATCATTTATCTAGGGCAAAGAATTAAATTTAACTAGGGCAAGGAATTAAAGATCTAACTAGGGCAAGGAATTAAATTTAAACTAGGGTAGAGAATGAAAAATTACCTAGGGCAAGAAATGAAATTACCTACTTACTTTACAGAAGGCTCTCTCCAAACATCAACACTAGACTTGTCAGATCTGAATTTCTGAAATGAAAAGAGGTATCGATGCTCTCCAAAAGAAATCTAAATTTTATTGATAAAAAGAGGCATATGGAGGCATAAGAAATTACAATGATTTGGGTTCTATTTATAGGACATAGAAACCCTAGGTTACATTTGATTCGCATGTCTACATTTACCAAAATAGCCCTTAGGAAGATCGGTCAAAGATTTTACACAATATAGTAAAATTTCCAACTCACGATCGCTCTCTACAGCCGCGGAACCACGGTCCCAGCCTGGGTTTGGCCGTGGTTCCGCGGTCAAACTGAAGAGTTGACTGCTCAGAATTCTTGTGTTGGCTCCTGATGACTTGTACTTCCTGTTTATACAGGTCCTTTCGCAAATTGTTTTCTCGTTTTCTTCCAGATATTTCCAGTGAACATTGTAGTGGACTTTTACTGTTTCTTCATGTCGCTGCCTTTATACTCGATGAACTGTTGTTCATTGTTCCTCAAAATGTAGGCGCGATCAAGATTTCACCATTTATCATTCGCAGTCTCACTTTTGCATTGTCTTTTCATTGTTTTCTCTTCAAGAACCTGTAACCTGTAACATGTAGCAGACATGGATCAAAAGCACCTGTTTATTTATAAAAAGAATAAGAATGGGGAATATAATAATGCAATATTATGGTGTGAACATACCCCGGGGCAAGAAGATCGAGTTGTAGACGATGAGCCTGGCAGGGGAGGACTACCTACCGGTGATGTCTGGTACGGCGGATATCCGGAGGATACCGACCGTTGTCGTGAGATTTGATGATATGGGCCGATCCGGACTGACGGAGCCCGAGATATTGAGACTATGAGACATTGAGACTATAAGGTATTGAGACTTGAGATTTACATGTTTTGTGTCGATGCTTGACACGGATTTCCATGGTTTTCATCGTTGATATTTCAGATTCTATACACATTTTACCATGATAAAAGCTAAAGTTTTCTTATACAGATATATCTAGATTTCAGGATTGGTTATTTGACATTCATGGTGCATGCAAACTCATGCACATGACATAGTACTATATGAGGCACTGACATGAGCACGGAGCTTTTGCACTTACACGCAGCTTATTATCCTGCCATTACTAGATGATTGATGACTGGTAGTATAATAGTATATTATTATGACCTAGGACAGCGTCGTGCATTCGATTTCTTTTCACAGATATTTTCTACTCACGAGTTGGGAACTCACCCCCGTTGTGCCAAATTTTATTACAGGTTCGATGTACAGGTTTCCCTGGTAGCTTGCTGGCACATCTATTCATTCAGGGTGATTTGCACGGTAGGTTGGTTCGTTTGTATCTGAACCACCGTTGTACTTTTATTATTTCATTTGTATCTAGTAAGCTCCATCAACCAAACTTGTATTATTTGATAGTTTACTGGACCAGTTATTTACTTCGACCTTAGAGTCGCGCTTGTATTATTATGGTATCTGGTGGATTTGTTTTCTTTTAAGTTTCGAGCCTCGCCCTTTGGCGTTGTATACTATCGTGCATTGATGTGGTTGTTTCCGCCTTTTGGCATAGAGCTAGCTCCCGCTTGGGGATGCCTTTTTATTGTTTATATGTACTTATACTTGTTGTACCCGTTTGGGGCCAGTTTTTACAATGGAGACTCTGCCGAAATTTTTGAAAAAATTGGATGTTGCTTTTAAACTTGTTTTCTACATGTTTTCCTTTACTTCTTCTTCTTTTTATGGTTTAGATTTCTGGGCTTCGGCTTACTTAGGTTACGTTGAGCCTCTAGACGCTCCATAATCTAAGTGCCGGTCACGTTCCGTACTTTCGAGTCGTGACAAAGTTGGTATCAGAGCGCTTGGTTTAACCTTGTTTAAGTCTAGGTGACCCTTGGTTGATGGAGTAGGTGACTTAGGTAGAGTAACGTACCGTGGGTATGATCCACGGCATACTTACGATACGCTACTCTGCTTAAGGAGCCTTAGGATGTATATTTCTTTGCACCGTATTTCATTCGTTCCTTTGATCTATCTTCGTCGATGTCGGAAGGTGGTTTCTGTTACCGCGGTCGCACGGGCAGAGGGAGCTGCGAATCGTATGTGATGACCAGTAGGGTATCGTTTATTCTTGAGGATTGAAGCATTGTTTAGCGTGCGGACGAAGGGTATTCACATGCCATCCATACGAAATTAAAGGATTCGAACGATTGTCAGAAACCCATTTTCCTAAGTTTAAGGTATTCGGAAGAACATACAGGTATTTCTATGGACCCTCTAGAAGAATGAAACCCTAACTCTACATAATGACCACGAGAACGCCCTTGAACCTTAGGGTTTACGGCAGTTCCGCGGTGCCATTAGTGAGGCTTGGGTTTGCCCTTCTACGGCTGGACCATCGATGCTGGGGTATGTACCGAATATTTTTAAACTGTACTTGAGTGTTGAGCTCTCGGGGAATTATAGGATTTTGATGGATCGATCGAAAAGTTTAATGTAGTCCGGATATCAGGTGAAGGGATCGACTACGTGGGAGACTCTAGATTTGAGTATTGCCGTTGGTAGCGCAGTCAGCACACCTACGAAGAGACGAGTTCGAAGCAGTCGACACCAGAGGAAAGGGGGAAAGAGGCGCACATTGACGATAATGTTTACGATTGTGATTTGGTGATTTGAATTATATATTTTCGTTGATTGGATTTTGGTATTTTGAGGACTTTGTTCTACGATTGGTATTTCTTATGTGCACCTTCATTACATTCTATTTGTGTTTTATATATCAGTTGTATTGATGTTGTTTTGTACATACCCAGTGCACTTGATTTGGTTTTAATACATTTTGAGATTTTGATTTGATTTCGTGCATATGGTTACACATGATTTTGACATATGCTTCGACCTAGGTTTCATGCACTTTCGTACTGTGATTTCGATCTTGATATTCGGTGTATGATTTCGTGCACCATGTGCACCTGATTGAGATTCTTGCGCACACTTGGCGCACTTGATGCGATTTTATGCAGACCAGATGCACTAAATCGGGGTTTTGTGCAAATCAGATGCACCTGATATTGAGTCATGCACGCCCGTTGCACTTGATAGATGTTTTTGGTGCACACCTGTTGCACTTAATTTTGTTTTTGTGTGTATTCATGGTATCTGTATTTGGTTTCGATTTCAGTGTGCACCAGACGCACCCGATATTTTTATGATGTGATTGGGATTGATTTCAGTTTGAGCAGTATGTTTTTATAATCATTTCTATTTGATTTAGTAACCAGGCGGGACGTGTATGTTAAATAAAAGATATATATATATAGCTATTTTTTTAAAAAATAAACGTCCGCTACTTATGCCGTGACACGTACATTACACGGCGATTTTCAAAAGGGGTTCTTGCATGCTTCTTTATCCAGATATTTGGACGATTTTACTATGATGCGCACTGTATATAAGTTGTAGTTTTGATGTATATTATGTTGGTTTTCGTATTGGGTTTTGATATTTTATTTTCTCCATAACTCCGATGATTGCGTTATGCTTGACAGAGTTGATTTTAGTTATGTATTGATGATTTCGGAGCCCCGACGATTTGAGTGTTTTGGCTGAATGTTTTAGTAATTGGGGGGGAGTTTTAATTTAAAATTCGGGGACTGAATTTCTTAAAGGGGGGAAGATTGTAACGTTTTAAAATAAATAAATAAAATTATTTAAGTGAATTTTATAATTTTCGATAAAGTAAAACGTAGTTTTCATAAAACTAAACCGTAATTATTTTTCACTATAAATTTAAAAATACCTATTTTAATTATGTTATTACTAGTAAATGGTGTTTATTTAGCCACTTATAAATTTTTAGTTCAATTAAATATTTTTCCTAAATTAATTATTTTAAATATTAACATAAGCTTTATTTATATACTAAATTGGTGTAAATTACAAATTTGAATGCGTTAAATTTGAAAAATTGAACCATTTCATCTTAGAATCAAGTGTGTTTCATGCAAAATTTATTTTCAAAATTTTACAATGACTCTAGACCATTCTAGGTCAAATGGAGTGAAGAAAATAAAGAATTTTTAAATAAATTCATGAAAAGACTTAATTGTATGATATTTTTATGAAACCTTCTACACTTTTCTTCACCTTTTCTCACTCTCCTCTCTTTTCCTCACCTCATGGCCGGCCTCACCTCCATGGGCAGCCCCAAAATTTCCCCCCCATCATTTTTGCATTAAAAATCATCAAAATTCATCAAAAATTCAATAAAAAATCCACAAAATCTTAATAAATTCCTACCCTCTATTCTTTGCTCATCTTTACATGAATTTTGGAGATAGAAAGCATTCATTTTGGAGGCTTATTTTCATGTTTGGATTTCATGTTGTGGAGGTATAAATCTTCTTCTTTTGATTTATTGTTATTAGATGTTTCATTTAAGCATAATTAGATTTAATAAATTAATTCTATTTACAAGTTTTAAAATTCAAGTTAGGGTTTGTAAAATCAAGTTAAGGTTTTATTAATTAATTAGGGTTATAATAACTAGTTTAACACTTTTAGAAATGGAAAATCATGCATGGTTGATATATTGTAATTTGTTCATTCAAATTGTTTAAATTAAGTAAATTTGCAAACTAGATTTTTGTATATTATATATATTGGGGAGATAAAATTCTAATTAATGTTTGTAACACTAGATTATGGTATTAGTGAGGATATTAACTTGTTAGTGGAATGAAAAACTTAATTTGGTTACAAGTTTCTATTGATAATTAAAAAATAGTGATAAAACATGCTATTTTGCTAACTAGATTTTGGAAACTCATAAATAAATGAGGTTTAAAATCCAAATTATGATTTCATTATATTATTATCATCATTAATTGTAGTTTAATACATTAATTTAGGCAAAATCAAGTTTAGTCGTGAAATTATGAAATTTTGCTTGCAAGGTGTTGAAATTGATAAAATTGCAAACTAAGAATTTATTTTTAATACAAATTAGTGTAATAAAAATATGGTAATGGTTTCTATAATGTTATTAGGTTATTTAATGAATAATATGACCATTAGTTTCTTTTAAACATCAAGTTTGAAGTAAAACGGTAAATTGGCATTTTCGGGTTTTACGAAATCGGACGGTTTGATCGATTTTTAGGGTTTCGATGAATTAAATCATGTTTTATATTATAAGTAATGATTTATAATACTATGAGTTGTTTTTTGATGTTTATCTCGATCAATCGGCGTTTGTACGCCGATATCAAGCGATATTTGGTTCTTTTGCATGAGCGGGACATAGGTTTTAACCTATGCGCGTGTCGTGCGTCGTTTTAGTTTTGTCCGTGATTCAGTTTACGATATTATATGTATTTGCATATAGGTACCCCTCACGTGGACCGCGGGCGATAAATAGGAGGATGGAGACATCATTTTCGGCAGAAAAGGACCAGGTGAGTAGATGTATATCTAAGGGGGGAAGTCGGGTGGATGGCGTTTAGCACCCCAAAAAACGTAGAATAGGGATAGTACTTATTGTCATTAGGAAGCCAGACGTGACCTTAGATTCTTAATGAGTAGGACCCTAGTAATGACCCTAGGTTGGACTAGACTGATTTAGAAAGACCATACCAGAGGATGAATACCTTGCAAGAGATTCGTTGGTTTCAGGTAGATACATACACGCACACACTGAGACTCGACGTGGTGTATACGTGTATGCATATATATATATATATATATATATATATATATATATATATAGGACTAGGTGTAGGTATATATATACACACACGATACGTATATGTGATACAAGGATGTGATATGATACACGGGGATGAAACAATATAACTGGGCTGATGCCGTGATTCTTGGCTATACAGTTGTGTTATGATGTTACCGGATCATTAGAAAATGAGATAATGGATTTGTATACTTGAACAATAATAAAGGGTGGTGATGATATTGAAGTATATGGGACTCTAAAATAGAACCCGGACCGTAACCTGTGCCTGAAATTCTGATATGATATCATATAGGTGTGACTTGATTATGACATCATATAGGAGTGACTTGATTTCGATAATATGTGTGACTTGATTACGATATCATATAGGTGTGACTTGATTACGATATGATCTAAGTGTGACTTAATCACAATATGATACATATGACATGATATTTCTGAGGATAAATTAACGATGTATATTTATGCTGATAATGATATATGATTGATGTATGCGATTACAGTATAACACCTTGATCTTGACATGTGTTGATGATGATATTATACGAATGATGAGACACGTAGGTGATACTTGACCCGTACCCCGATATTGGGATGCCGTACGATGGATTTTACTATACGGGGCATAGATATGATGATTGATCCGCACTCCTGATTCGAGGAAGCCGTACTACGTACGTGACGCTATTGAGGCTGTAACGCCGACTATTAGAGAGATGGACTCAGACCTTAGGTAGACTCTTATTTCTTATCGACTAGTTTCTTAGGTTTAGTTCCTTTGGAGGTTAGATGGACACTAGTTTAGGCTCGAGTCATATAGTTGTTGTTATACTTGTATATCAAAGGAGTGGTTATTACACATCTGTCTTTACACTCAGACCGTAATCATTGTGGTGCATGTTCATACATATGTTTCTATAATCAGAATAAAACTTTGCCTGTTAGGACACCAGCACCATTACCGATGATGCGCATACTCCACGCACACTTATTTGCCGGCTTACACACATAATCATCGGTAATTTCTATGTCACGTACACTTTAGATCATATTAACTTTTATTGATAGAATCAGCTACCAGCTAGATCGATAAAATATTGTGATTACTCTCTGGTGTTAGTATAGACATGGCATTTATTATTTAAACATTTCATGCATTCACATTTTCATTTTATCATGCAGTATTATGGGGCATATGCCGACACTTTTCATATACTAACTCATGATTTTGGGATTTTGGATTTCTATGAGATTTCTGGATTTTGGGGAAAACCGCAAGAATATATAAAAAAAACTTCTCTCTCTCTCCTCCTTTCTTTTTAAAATATAATATGCGGTTTTCTCGTGATGTATGTGTCGTCCACCATGAGATTTCATGTTTTCTGTTGGATTTCGAGACCCGATTCGAGAAGTGGATGAACCGTCTCGGGTACATGGTGGGCCCGGTATGGTACCCCGGGGCAAGAAGATCGAGTTGTAGACGATGAGCCTGGCAGGGGAGGACTACCTACCGGTGATGTCTGGCGCGGCGGATATCCGGAGGATACCGACCGTTTTCGTGAGATTTGATGATATGGGCCGATCCGGACTGACGGAGCCCGAGATATTGAGACTATGAGACATTGAGATTATGAGGTATTGAGACTTGAGATTTACATGTTTTGTGTCGATACTTGACAGGGATTTCCATGGTTTTCATCGTGATATTTCAGATTCTATACACATTTTACCATGATAAAAGCTAAAGATTTCTTATACAGATATATCTAGATTTCAGGATTGGTTATTTGACATTCATGGTGCATGCATACTCATTCACATGACATAGTACTATATGAGGCACTGACACGAGCATGGAGCTTTTGCACTTACACGCAGCTTTTTATCCTGCCATTACTAGATGATTGATGACTGGTAGTATAATAGTATATTATTATGATCTAGGACAGCGTCGTGCATTCGATTTCTTTTCGCAGATATCTTCTACTCACGAGTTGGCAACTCACCCCCGTTGTGCCAAATTTTTTTACAGGTTCGATGTACAGGTTTCCCTGGCAGCTTGCTGGCACATCTATTCATTCAGGGTGATTTGCACGGTAGGTTGGTTCGTTTGTATCTGAACCGCCGTTGTACATTTATTATTTCATTTGTATCTAGTAAGCTCCATCAACCAAATTTGTATTATTTGATAGTTTACTGGACCAGTTATTTACTTCGACCTTAGAGTCGCGCTTGTATTATTATGGTATCTGGTGGATTTGTTTTCTTTTAAGTTTTGAGCCTCGCCCTTTGGCGTTGTATACTATCGTGCATTGATGTGGTTGTTTCCTTCTTTTGGCGTAGTGCTAGCTCCCTTTTGGGGATGCCTTTTTATTGTTTATATGTATTTATACTTGTTGTACCCGTTTGGGGCCAGTTTTTACAAAGAAGACTCTGCCGAAATTTTTGAGAAAATTGGATGTTGCTTTTAAACTTGTTTTCTACATATTTTCCTTTACTTCTTCTTCTTTTTATGGTTTAGATTTCTGGGCTTCGGCTTACTTAGCTTACGTTGCGCCTCTAGACGCTCCGTAATCTAAGTGTCGGTCACGTTCCGTACTTTCGGGTCGTGACAGTAACGTAATCTACGTAAGCCAAAACCCAGAAATCTAAACCAAATAAGAAATAGAGTGAAGGAAAACTTATTAAAAGAAAGCGATTTTAACCAAAACAAGTTGCATTAAATATTTAAAAAAATATCAAAAATTTCAAAAATTTCGGCCGAGTCTCATTTGTAAATACTGGCCCCCAAACCGGTACAACACATAAAAAAACATATAAATCAATAAAGGCATCCCCAAGCGGGAGCTAGCTCTTCGCCAAAGGCGGAATCACAACCACATGTCATGAATATATCATAATAATACGAAATAAGTATAAAAGCATAAAGCATCACGTCGGCTCAAGTGAGCATCGACACCAACCCATAAATACAAGTCTTACTGTGTAGTCCAATATATAAAGGTAGGTGGAGTATACTAGATACAAATAAAATATACGGTGGGAGCAAAAGAAAATCCTCCAAGACCCACCTATGAGCAAGCAGCAAGCCGAAGCAATCGAGCGAAAAAGAAGGTACACCAGCCGCTACTGTGCTGACGGGCCAGACCTGCAAGATACTGTTGTACAAAGGGGGTGAGTTTCCAACTCGTGAGTTGTAAGTAATATCTAATAAGGCTATCGTAAGCATGCAAATGCGTCACACCCTACGTATACCGATATGATACAATGCACTAGCATGAATGCAACATGAATGCATAATCAATACCCGAAACCTGAACATATCTGGTATGAGAAAATCTTTATTTTTAGATTAGAAAAGCTCCTGTGAAATAACTGAAGTAATATCAATGAAATCAACAGAAATCCGTGTCAAGTATCGACATAAAATACATATATCTTAATGCCTCAATATCTCAATGTCTCGACATCTCAATGTCACAATATTACAATATCTCTGTATCTCAAATCTCAATATCTCGGGCTCCGTCAGTTCGGATCGGTCCATATCATCAATCTCTCGACTACGGTCGGTATCCTCCGGATATCCGCCTCGTCACAAATAATAACCGGTCGGTAGTGCTCCCCTGCCAGGTTCAACGCCATCTGTGCGATCTTCTTGCCCCGAGGTACCGCACCGGGTCCGCCATGTACCCGCAGACGGTGCATCCCTCTCCTCGAATCGGGTATATAATACTGCTCAAGAACCGAGAAAACTCATGGTGGACGCCACACACATCACATCACGAGAAAACCGCAAATTTCATTTTTAAAATGATAATAGGTTTATAATTTCTTGCGGTTTTCTCCAAAATCCCGAAATCTCATCAGTACTGAAATCCTTAAGAAGAGTCACAATATGAAAACATCTCAATACTGATGGAAATTTATGATACGGTAGTATATATACCATGCGAAGTACGGCCATAAGCTATGCATAAATCATGATGCAAATGAGGTCTGTATAAATGACTAACAATCCTATGTATCCATCTTAATGAAATGAATATGCAAGTATAAGGCTACGGATTATATACGATGCATATGCACAATTATCGATCCTAAGCAAGTTCTATAGTGTTCGTGACATAGCAATTACCAATGGCGTGTGTGTTCGTATAAATAGTGCACGTGCGGCATGAACCAATGGTAATGGTGCAAGTGTCCTATGAGATGGTATCACACACACACACACACACACACATACATACGAGATGATGCAATGCAATGAGATGCATAACTAGGAAACTACGGATATAATGCAAGTACTATAAGTACTACTAAACCATCGGGCGCCTCGCGCCGTCCAAACGATCCCTCCATAGATGTGTACATCTACTCACCGGGACGCCTCGGCTAATCTGATCCGATCTCAGCTTTATCTTTCCGCGCCATGGCAGACGCCTCTGCACCCGATCCTAGAATCGCACAAAAGCAATTAAGAAAATAAATATACGAAAAGTCGCAGGACAAACGACACAAGTCAACCACGCGCACAACAAGACGTGCACACACTTGGTGCACAAACGCGCTCGCGACAACGCCACGAATTTCAACTAAGATTGCTACACATGACAACCACCAATCCTAGTACCCATTCGTACCAATTGCGCATTCACAACACATTAAATATTTTAGGAATTAGGTTATAGATCATCAAAATCTCAACTTAATTCAAATCGATTAATTTCCAAAAACCTAGTAAGCTGTCATTAACCGTTTTAATTCAATTCTAGATGTCTTAGTAAATCTAGTGGCCACAATAATCTTTTAATAACTCAATTAAGCCACACAAACCATCACTAGAATTTTATCTCACCTATTTATATTATTTATAAAAATCTAGTTTGCAAAAATCATAATTAAGACAATTTAAATGTAACAATTTAACAAATTAGCAACTAGATTAGGTTTTGCATGTCTTTGGATGTTAATCTATACATTGCAACCTTAATAATGTGCTAAAAATCCTAACTTGAATTCATAACCCCTTTCTTGAATTTTCAATTTTGAAATTAAAACCACAATTAAACACCTAATTAGACTAGATTGAAGTGATTTAGCAACAAATTAAACATGGGTTAGGATTTATACCTCACCAACATGAGATCAAACTTGAAAATCTTAGCCTCCCAAAGATGCTTCTTTGCTCCAAGATCCATACTGGTTTGGCTAAAGAATAATGGGTAAGGGTTTAATGATGAATTAGTGGAATTTTTGTGTTGATTTTTCATGGAATTTTGATGAATTTGGAGATGAAAAGGAGATGGGGGAAAAATGGGGCTGCTCATGGAGATAGGCTCGGCCATTTTGGGGAGTAGGAGAGAGAGTGAGTGAGATGTGTGGTTGTGTGTGGAAACATCTCATATTATTAAATTTTATTAAGTCTTTCATAATTAATTTATTTTGTTTTATTTTTTCTAGCCAACCTAGATTAATCTAGAACAACGGAGACAACATTAAGAAAGAATAAGCATGTTACCTACTTAGTTCTAAGTTGTCATGGTTCACTAAATTATGATTAACCCAAACCAATTTTAATTACCACTAATTAAATTTATAATTAAAAGCTTATAATAATATTTAAAATAATTAATTAAGGAAAAATATTTAAGTAAACTAACAATTTATAAGTGACTAGATAAATATCAAATACTAGCAATTACATAGTTAAAATGGGTGTATTTAAGTTTATGATGAAAAATAATTATAGTTAAGTTTTATGAAAATACGATTTATTTTATCGATTATTAGAATTTCACCTTAAGGATTTATTTATTTATTTATTTCCAAAACGTTACATGTACTCTCCTAAATACCAGGAGCCCTCGCAACCTGAGAGAAGATAATGATAAAAGACAACCTGAATGATCCTATTCAATTTCTCTTGAACCGGAGAAATGCAAAGGTGAAGTAGGAGTGGCGATGATATACGCGGCTTCGTCGTGAATGATAACAGTCGCAATTTACTTTTCCCTCTTTCTAATCCATTTATTTGTCTTCACTTATTACTTTCTGTACACCACACTTAGGCTAATTGGTTTTCTTCCTTCCCTACCGTTCGGTACCTGCCTATAGTTTGGAAGAAGACTATCCAATAAGCGTAATAGGTGTACTCTCCTAATACCAGGAGCCCTCGCAACCTGAGAGAAGGTAAAAGAGCAAAGACAACTGAATAATCCTATTCAATTTCTCTAGAACCGGAAACCATCCTCGAATCTGAACAAGTTTCTTCGAGTTCGTATGTAACTATACGATGGTCATATCTAAAAAAAGGGGATCTTCATAGTAATACGGAATGTTCCGGAGAAATGCGAAGGTTAATATAGGAGCGGCAATGATTTATGCGACTATAACAATCCAATAGCCAAAGTGTTTTAAGAAGGTTCGGTTAACTTGGTTCATGAGTTATAGTCTAGGGTCGGGCCATGGTCGCTACCAGAGAGAGAGAGAAAAGAAACACTCAGCGTGCACTCTAACCTAAATTAGAATGGTTAATCACTTTATCTAATCAGGATGTCTCCCACTGTTTTCTCGAATTCTCCTCCAAACCCAAAAGAAGAATTAGTAGGGATCATCTAAAATCACCCGAGGTGTAAACCAACTCATCAATGGGAATCGGGATCCAACTATCATCGCATGATAACTTGATGGAATCCACTCAAGTCACCACACTCCAGAAGGTATGCACATTCCTGGCAAGTTTCATGTATGTTTGAAACTCCCGATGTGATTTTTTACCCTTAGGACCCAAGTGACCTTGACGAATAATCAACAAATCAAAAGGTCCTAGTCAAGTTCAACCCGTCATTGTCTTGATTGCGTTAAACCCACCCGCACAACCCTTGATGAATAATCAATAAAGTCGTATGACCGTCCAAACAAATCCATATGTCCATAGACAGAAAACCATTACAGAGCTACCGCACACTACGCCACGGTGAATAGCAACGACAAACGTAGTGCGAATACTAAGCAATACTAATCTGAAATGACGGAGAGCTACGGCTGGTTTTTAGCGAAAAACCTTTAACGTAATGAACTTGATATCATTGAAGGAACCGAGTGGTTTTACAAATGTATAGTGGCGAAAACTTTTGCTAAAGAGGTCACTCCCGGTGAAGGGATCTCGGCTATTTCCCTGTTGAATGAGGTGCAGGATATTACAAACTGAATACCACGATGCAAAGCAAAAATAATCGACTATAGTAAAGTTATTACGTTGACGCAAACTTCTGCTTAAGGGGTCACTCCCGATGAGGGGATCTCGGCCCTTGCCTCATGGAATGAGGTGTTGGATATTCATAACCGAATACCACTGTGCAAAACAAAAGCAAACGTCTGTAATGTCTGTTTTTAAAAAACTTGGTTTCAACAACATCAAATAGGTTGGTTTTATCTTTGGATTGATCAGAATCAACGCAGTCCCATTAATTAATCATACCAGAAAAGAACGAAAAATATGATGTACGTATATGCCACCCGCATTCGCCACTGGGCCCCGTCATCACCCGTTAGGTTACTTAACTAATGACAGAGCGGGGGCTGGACTAGCGTGGGTGCAAAACATATACACTATCTACTAGTATATATATAAATATATATAACATTCATCCCAGGCATGATATAAAGTAACATCTTAGAATCTCTGCCAAGTAACACAGAGTGGTGGATAATCTAGGAGCCTCGGGTTTCATTTGAGCCGCAAATGAGACGCGACGTTCCCTGTCGTGTGAATAGCCTGTGCAATGAAAACCTAAACCCCTATGAGCGCGGCAAGTTACCCGCCAATCCCAGAAGCGAGACAACCCTAATCAACAATGTGAATAGGCCACCCAGCACTCCACGAAATCCGGTAGCTTGAGCACCCCTCCTTAGGTCAACCAATACCCCCTACGAGTGGGGTGAATAGCCCGCCAATTCTTGAGTGAGGCCCCCTTCGACTCACCGCCATGAGATGCGGGCCCGTTTCCCTCCAGAACCCGGCTAATCGTGCACTCCACCGCGGGGTAATCCTAGTACAGAAAAGAAATAAGTACAAGGGTGACTTCAACCTCAACCCGGTCGTGCCCCAAACAAATAATATACAAACGGGCAGTGACGGCAGTCCACATATCGGACGCTCGCCCCGCAATATCAAATGTAAAAATGAAACTAAACTGTACTACCATTGCACCACTGTCTATCCACCATGACGATCCAACCACAACCACAGCACAACACAGAACATCAACGTGAATGTCACATTCGCAGACCCGTCTAAAAGAGCATATAGCAGTTGGACGAGTTGTGCCACTATAATGACATTCACGGTCGCAGATAGTTATGTATGTACTAAAATCTAAGACATTAGTATTCCGCACGCAATTAGGAAACTAAACCAATTTCCAAAACCATGGAAAAAAACAGTGAGCTAAAGTTCCAAAAACCGAATGTTTAAAACCAATTCGGAAGTCCGAATCAAAACGAAACACGCTCGAACATTCATGGGGAGTTAGATTACAAAATTAACTTTGAGTCAGGGGGCCTATAGGGGGTACCCTACCTCCGAGGCCACCATGAGATGGCTAGGGGGTGAGGCAGACCTGAAACTGCCCAAGGTGGGGCAGTTTCAGGTCCCCACCGCCAAGACCACCTTATGGTGGTCTTGGGGAGTGGGCCCAGCCGTTCGGTCCCCCCGGGGATTCCCCGGGGTGCCCATGCACCATCTCGCAGCTTCTCAGTTCAAACCATGAGCCCGCGGGGTATGCAAACTTCTCAAACTTTCAGTTTTTGGAACTGTTTTTGTCGGCAGTTTTTGCATGACAAAAACGGCGGATTTCTAATGTCGTAATGAGTTAACTAAGGCTTATGGAGTGGCTCTGATACCATGTTGGGTTACAAAAGTGCCCCGGCCATCAATCCGTGGCCAAATGCGGAACAAAAACTTTCAAAAATCGGCGCTAACGGAATCCAAGTCTCCGGATCGACCCATAAGCCCTAGATAACAAAAAACATGCATAGGGTTATAGTGATTATACCGAATTGATCCATGTCCTTCGGTCCTAAACCTTCTTCCCTAGCTCCTTGCGGCTTCCTTGATCATGTTTGATCTTCGGTCTCCCCCCATCAAAGATGATCCACCCGAGAGTCTATGAATCGAGCTTCAACCTCAAATCCGAGGCAACTCGAGTATCTAGTTCGCTACATTAGATAGCCAAGGTGAAGTAGAGAGTGTGTAGGATTGGTTTGTCTCAGTACACCCTATGTTTCTCAACACATGAGATAATTAGGGTGGAGGTAGAAGAAGATGCCATGAGAGGAGAGTGTGAAGCAAAGAAAATCCAAGTGAAGAAAGCTTGAATGTTGTGAGCTATTTGTTGTGAGCTTTTTATCAAGCATGCTAGCAACTAAAGAAAACAACTAAAGAATAAATATCTCATGGCTCACCGCAAATATCTCACAATATAAACAAGAAACTCATCATGTCACCATGAGTCACTACATGACTCATCACCATGAGTCACCAAGTGAACATGCATGAATAAATGCCAAAACAATGACTCACACTCTAGACTTTAATAAAGATTTAACCTAAATGTTTACTACAATAAGAAATGGCAACTTCTGAAAAATAATCTTATAAAGAATTACAAGAATACCCATCATCCGCATATACATACTCGCATCCGTATTCCGATAGAATACGAATACAACGAGACGAAACTAATACAAAAATATAATACTAGGATCCGGTTTCAACCAAAACCCACTAGTATTATCCGTCCAAATCATGATCCGTGCACAAGTGCACATATATGATCGAACCCTGCCGTAAAACCATACGGCCTCTATATAATTTCGCCCGAAGCAGGGAAACTCACTGTGTGGGACTCTAAAGACTCGTCAATACGCTGGCAGTGGGCTTAACTATAAGCACGCCAGCGGCACTAGCTGTATGTAACGGCTACCCAGGTATTGAGCGAAAGAGAGGCTAACGAGTAAACTCATCCTGAAACTCCTACTGAGCCTGATAGTGACAATATCCGTACAGTCTGGTTTGTCCGTCTATGAGTTTCGCATATCGAGTCTAGGGGGTGGATAAAGTCAGACCCGTAATAACGTGACATTTAGTGCCGGTATGAAACTGTAACACTTTAGAATGTGTTTAGTGACTAATTATATTTAATATGTGATTTTAATAAAAAGTTTACCAAATTGATTTTCAAATATTTTTTCAAAATTTATAAATATTTTTCTAGAATTTTCCTAAGCTTGCACAAACATATGCATGTAAACTAGGGTTAGAATTTGTGTTAAACCATGTTTAACAACCATGGTAGATTAACCCCTCCTTGTTAAGATAAAATGATTTAATTTAAGGGTATTTTTTTTCTTTTAAAAAATGAAATGGGATTTAAGTTATTTCTTGTGTTGACTTGAGAGAATGAGAGAGAGAGAATGCATCATGGCAATGCCATGCTTGCATTAAATGAGAGAGAGAGGGAGTGCATCATGGCAAGCCCATGCTTGCATTTAATGAAGCAAGAGAGAGATGGGGGTTGACTCTCTTGTAGTATCATTTTCTTTTGTTGCACACTCTCATATTTCTCACACACTCTCTCTCTCTCTCTCACACACACACACAGCCTCAGCTGAAGCAACAGCATCAGCTTCAGCAACAGCAGCTACATCAGCAGCAGCTTCAGCCCCGGCAGCAGTTGCAAGCAGCAGTTGCAAGCATCAGCAACACCAAGCAGCAGCAACAGCTCCTTTCAACAGCGACAGCACATGTAGAAGCAGCCCCAGCACAGCCGCATCAGCCCCAGCAGCCCCAGCACAACAACAACATCATCAACAACAGCAACATCAACAACAACAACATCAACAGCAACAGCATCAGGAGCAGCAATAGCAACAGCAGGAGAAGCAAGCAGTAGCAGCTTCTTCCCTTCCCCTTCTTCTCCTGACCCGGCATTGTAGGGTCGAGTAAGGTATAACTTCTGGGCTCCGTTTCCATGTTCGCTAGATTGTGTGTTGGTTTAGCTTATTTAGTGATTAAATGGAGTTTTAGTGCTAGATTTGTGCTTTGATGTTAGATCTAGTTAAGTTAGAGTGTTTATTGCTAAATCAACCCTATTAGGTGTTAGTTATTCTGTTTTAGCCTAGTGGTGTCGCTAGAATTAGCTAGATAACCTTAAATCGCTAAACTTGAAACGTTAAAATACGGTTTTTGACACATATCATAGGATATTAGGATCTGCTACATTTCTGGCCCTTTCCTAGATTAGCAAACAGTTTTAGAATAGTGTGCAGGGTTGTTAGGGTGTTGTGTTGGAGTTCGAGCCCCTCTTACCGGAGGTAGACCGGCGGCCTCCTCTTGCCGGACCGGCGACGCCGGCCCCCTGTTGAGATGAGTGTGTGTGTCTTGTGTATGTAGGTGTATGTGGAGATTTGCTGTGATTAGTATTGTTTACTTTTTGAGATTTTACCTGAGACAAAATCTGGGTTTGTGTAGCCATATTATTGTGTTTTGGTGGACTTTGATGTTGAATTGGGTAATTTTGTTGGAGAACAGGGAGTTTCAGGGTGTTTGTAGTTAGATTTACCCTAATTTATACTGTTGGTATCACTTGTTTCCTGTTAATTGACCCGGATCCTTAAAATACCCCAGTGTTGCATACTTGGTGCTTAAACTAAACCCTTATTGATATTTGAAATCTGCTGTTATTAGGGTAACCTTTTTAGTAAGCAAACATATACATTAGGATATAAACTGTGTTAGGACCCTAGTGTAGCAACCTGGACCCATGCCACCGGAATTTGGCCGGCCCCCCTATGCCGTCGGCCTAAAAGTGGGTGTCTGTGTGGGTTTTTGGGTAGGTAAGTGTCTGTAGGTTTAATGATGTATTTGGTCCTGTTTGATTTGCTTGTTTTTGCTCCAGATTAAATCTGGGACCGTTTACCTATTTTTTTAGCGTAGCGGGACTTGCGCGACAAGTACGATACGTGTCGGGTTGGTTTGCTGTGAATCACAGCGTGTTGCTGTGTGCCACCACGTGTCGCGTTGGGTTTTGGTGTATGCACACACGTTACGTATACACGCGCGTCTAGTTCGCGATGCGAGCTTCTCGCTTGATTTCGATATCGCGTATTTGCGAGGTATGTGCTTATATATGGATTCATTGTGTAAATTCCAGGTTCGCAGGAGGGTACGTCAGACGCCGCCAGGAAAGGAAAGCAGGTGGTCGGCTATACTTACCACGCGACCAGGTGAGTAGATTTAACATCTACGGGGAAATCGCCCGTATGTCGTTAAGCATCAGGGCGTATTAGGATATTTAGCCATGTGTGTTCATTTGGATATACTAGTAGCATACCTTCTGTTACATATAGAACTGGTAGTATAGAACACTGCACTGTCACTAACGGTTCAAGTTGCACGAGCACGATTTATATGCTACACTCACACCGTTAGTGATTGCCATGACACTCACATTATAGGATTGCTATAAATCATATATCAGGTTGATTCCGCTTTATTGATGTTTGTCATGATTGCATATTAACATATGTTATATTCATACCATGCACACTGTATACTCACTTTTGTGCATACCTATCTTGATATGTTTACCCTTATGCCCCTATACTTCATATATTCATACTTGGGCACATATACTTCACATATCCATACTTGTGCCATATACATCATATATTCATACTTGGGCACATATACCTCACATATTCATACTTGTGCCATATACATCATATATTCATATTTGGGCACATATCCATACTTGTGCCATATACATCATATATTCATACTTGGGCACATATACATCACATATCCATACTTGTGCCCCTATACTTCATATGTAAGTCCACGTTGCTCACCCCGGTTCTTACGGGGAGGCGGAAACGGCGAAAAACAATAATTTTGGCTCAAGGCAACATGGACTCAAAGCAAGGATCTTGGCTAAACTAGAAACTAGTAAACTACTAGAAGTTTTAACTACTATGCTGTAGAAAGTATACCTCACGGAACCGGTCCTTCGGGTCTTCATTCCGCTGTCCCGCTCGTCCATCCAAGCTCCAAGCGTCGATCCGGACCTTGGGCACCTCCGCGGCCTTCTTGAGTCGAAAACGATCCACCCGAGAGATGTACACCGAGCTCCACCTCGAGCCGAGGCAACTAGGGCAAAGAGATTGCTAGTCAAGAAGCCCTAGGATGTGTAGAGGAGATGTATGGACGTGTTTGTCTTTGTGGGATCTTTTTCTCTCAACACATGAGATCAAAAGATGAGATCAAGAGGAGGAAGAAGAAGGAGAAACTTAGCAACCATGGAGCTTTTCTTTTTCTTCTCACTTCAAGAGAGAGAATGAGAAGAGAATAATGAAAAGATTAACCCAAAATGAATTGAACCATGGTTGCAATAATACACAATATCATCATTACTAATCCTATCATGATAAAGTTGTTAGGGTTTATGCCCTAGAAGGCCATTACTGTATCATACTAGTTTGTATATTACTTAATGGAAGCTTGGGATATTCACATGTATATAACAGTCTTGCTAAACATGGTAGTATGCTACTTGGTTTTTCTATCTTAATATGTGAGTGTACGTATTGATAGAGCTCTTAGGATCTTGCTTGACTACCAGCGTTGTGATGGCAGTCACACTAGTGGGGGCTGGGTAGTCTACAAGCACATCCTTATTCAGGTCCCTAGTCGTTGGATTATCGAGACAGAGTATCGATACTCCAGAGTAGACTAGTGTGTACGCTTCTCATCCCAGTTGGGGAGATGGTCTGTCCCACAGCCGTCCGTACGTCGTACTGGAGATAGTATACAGGTGCTCGTTGGGTTACGGGTACACCGGACAGGACTCACAGGGAACTGTTGATTGGTTTTATACCAGTCGTCAGTGAACAGTTCCCAGGTGACATGAGTACAGCATAGTCCGCAGACTTGACACTTCTACTTCTCCTCGAGTGTGTCCTACTGTTCTTAGATCTCTACCCTACCACGGCTCAAAGGAGTCGTGCAAACAGGTAGCAGTTGGGTGCAGTCCCGAGCACTTGGAGGCAGTGGCGGTTAGACAGGATTCGTCCCTCCCGGTATTGGGAGTAGATATCGCGCTGTGTCAGAGAGCCATTACGCAAATTCCCTGGCCAGGGCAAGCGAGATTTGCTGGTAGGTTCCAGTAGTTTCTCAGGGTGTAATGGGCTTCCCTCCGACACGACTTATACCGCTATTAGGGGACTGACGCTTGCCGCCCCCTAGGCCCGATATGCGATAGTCTTGGATGAACGGACCGGACTGTATGGAGATTGTCACATCAGACTCAGTAGGAGTTCGGATGGGTTCCCTCATCGGCCTTCTTATCGACATCTACCTGGGGACCGTTACGTACAGCTAGTGCCGCTTGCGGTCTGTGGTTAAACCCACTGCCAGCGTAGTAGTCGAGTCTCTAGAGTCCCACATAGAGAGTTTCCCTACTCCAGGCGAAACGATATAGAGGTCGTATGGTTTTACGACAAGGGTTCGGACGCATACGTGCGTTTACACGCGTACGACTTTCGGACAGTTTTTACCAGTCGGCTTTGGTTTAAGCCAGTTACTGGTATCCGGTTATTGGATTTATACAGTCTAAAGTTTTTCCGTATTTTTGCGGAAAGGAGGGGCGTTCTCGTAATTGTGTGAGAAGCTTCTAGAAGATGGTGACTAAGGAGGTTTATGTGTCATATGCATTAATTGGGTTTAGTGAGTCATGAGGGTGATTCATACATATCATTAATGCATAGTAAATGCTTAATGAGTCATGGTTATGAATCACCATTGGATATTTATGAAACTTGATTATTCATCATTTGGTTTTCTTTTATTGATGAAATTTAAAGTTTCATATATATTATGATAACTTACTATTCTCACTTGAGAATGATTATCATCTTCTCTCTCCTCAAGCTCTCCCTCTTCAAACACTAATCCTCCCCTCTCATGAGTTGAGTACAAGGATTAGCAAGACTAATTAATCCATAACCCTCTCTATATCTCATCTATCTTCTTTGATTAGCAATCCAAGAAGGTTAGTTGCCTCAAGTTTAGAGGCTAAGCTTGGAGTAAAGCTCTCGGGTGGATCATCTACTACATCGAGAAGGCCGAGGAGGACGAGGAGATCGTAAAGCCGAAGGACTTGGTTCGATAGGTATAATCCCTAAACATAGTAGTTTAGAACAACTATGTGTTTGGTTAGTTATCGTTTAGCTTCGATTCAAGCGGTTAGTCGATGTTTGTTCACTAAACAAGTTCGTTTTTGAAAATTCCGCCTCCCCACAAGTATTGGGGTGTTGTACATCGACTTACAGTGGTATCAGAGCCTCTCTAAACAATAAATAACTTACTTGCAAATTTTTATGAATTTCGAACGGAAAAAACGAAACCGGAAAACCCTAAAATATCAAGTTTCTGTCGTTTTTAAAATGAAGTCCTAAAATTTTTCAGGGAAGTTCAGAAAGCTTAAAAAGACACCAGAAGAACACCCAAGAAATTTGGGCTCCTGAATCGGCAACGCGGCCGCGGAACCGCGGCGGATCGCACCGATCCGCCGCGCTTCCGCCGCCGAGTTGCCGAGTCAGGAACCCAAATTTCCTGTGTTGCTTCTTTGTGATATTTGGTGTTTTCTGGAATATTTTATTTTTGCTCAGGTTTTAGATTTACAGAGCAGTATTGGAGCAAAATTAAAAATGTTTAATAGATCGAAATTATACAGTATTTGCTTGTTGGATTATATCTGTGATTGTATAATGTGTTCGTAAACCTCCCCTAACTGCTAGTATGTCAGTTGGCAGGGGGTTGCACATTTCTGAAATGGATTTTATCTGTTTGTGCATATGAACTGTGTTGGACTGTTGTGGTGTATAGCCGGGGTTATGTGATGGGTTATCTTTTAATTCATTTGATGTAAATGTAATTTGTTGTAATATTATTTTGCAGGGCACATCCAGGTTGCGGTTGTAGCCACCGTTGTATTATTTCATTTTACTGTTTTTGCTCCTAGGACAGACCCAAGGTGGGGTGCACAAACTGCCGGGCGGGTAGTTTGCCGCACCCGTAAGGGTCGTGGATGGGGTAATGGCTATTCATCACAACTGTGTAATCCGTATTTTGTTGCAGGCTCAAAACAAACACGGATTGCTTGCAAATCCAATTAAGTTCATCTGTGATCTGGAATGAATATCATTGCGTCAGACGAATGTAAAATATCTATATATATGATAGCTATTTAGACGTCACTTATGTTTTTCACCCGCGCTAGCCCAGCCCCCGCTCTGTCGTTAGTTAAGTAACCTAACGGGTAATGACGGGATCCCGTGGCGAATGCGGATGGCATAAGAGGATGTTGTATTTTCGTTGTTTTCTGCAATGATAGGTTAATGATGGGACGCATTATCTATAATGCAAAGAAAAATAAACCAAAGTTTTAATCGTTGGAACAATTTAAAAGAAACCACTCGGTTAATTTTAAAACGGATATTTTTTTAATGCGGAGACTTAACCACTCCTTATAAAAGCTATCAGGTTCCTTCGGTTATATCAAGTTCACTACGTTCACGGTTTCGCCAAAACCAGTCTAGCCCTCCGTCATTTCTTATGGATGGTCAGTAGTATTCAAGCTATGCTTGTTGGCATACGTCAAGGCATAGTGTTTGGTAGCTGCTGGGGTATTCATTTGTTGCATAGATAGATGTGTTGGTTTGGGACAGTCGCATTACCTTGTTGGCATACGTCAAGGGTATATACGGGTGGGTACAAATTAACAAGATAATGATGGGCAGAACTTGACATGTGACTTATGATTTGTTGGCATACGTCAAGGTCATAAGAGCATGGGGCAAAAACTTATATCGGGAATTTCTAAAGAAACTGAAATTTGCATAGATAGATGCATACCATTTGGAGTTTGATGAATGTTGGTAGGATTCCTTCAACATTATCATATGATGATATTTGGATCCCGATCCTACTGTGAGTATATGCTATTTATCAGGATATTCATCACTTAACGATCAATGCTATAAACTAAGTAGGTGTCCAGAAAAGTGTCAGCGGGGTTACGCCCCCAGAGAAAAGAGGTTATTTAATTAAGGAACTTCGCGAAAGCGTTGGAAAACCTCCCTCGAAGTATCGACACTGGCCTGGCTGAACGGTTAAGCAAGTATTGTACGGTGAGAATAGTCCTGGCTAATTCTTCTTTTATGGTTTGAGGAAGGATTCGAGAAACAGTGGGAGCCATCCAGTTTAGATAAATTAAAAACCACTCTAAACTTGCAAGAGCATCATGCTAAAGAGTTTTCTTCTCTCTCTCCTAATTGCAGCGACCCTGAAAATGACTGGACTTAAGTTACTTTTAGAGAAAAATATACTGACAGGGCCAAACTGTAAAGATTGGCTGCGGAATGTCAAAATGGCTTTGACCTATGACAAATTGGGGTACGTCCTTACCGCTACGGCACCTGCTGTCCCTGGTCCCAAATCCAGTAATGCGGATAAGGAAATCCGCAAAACCTGGGATTTAGATTGCGTGAAAGCCAAGTGCATCGTGCTTGCCTCGATGAACAATGAACATCAGAGGAGGCACGAGGATATGGACCGTGATGGCATATTTCTCCATACAAAGGAACTTTATGGAGAGCAATCTCGTATAGCAAGATACGAGACCTCTAAGAACTTGTTTCGAGCGAGGTTGGCTGTCGGGTCATCGGTAGGAGAACATGTCCTACAGATGATCGGCTATATTGAAGAGCTCGCAGACCTTGGGACGACTTTGGATAATGAGCTCTATACAGACCTTATTCTCCAGTCCCTTCCTCACACCTACGCCCAGTTTATCCTGAACTTCAACATTCAAAGAAAAGAAGTTGAACTTCCGGAACTCCTGAACATGTTAAGGAGTGCAGAGGGCACCTTGAAGAATTCAAGGGAAACACCCGCTATGTTTGTTGGCGGTACATCTTCTTCCGGGTCCAAAGCAAGGGCCAAAGGAAGGAACAAGAAGGCCGCACCCAGACCTAGAGGAGGTGTTAGTAAGGTGGGAGGGAAGGGAAAGAAAAGGTTTGCAGCACCGGTAGTTGGCCAGGATGAGTGCTTCCATTGTCACAGGAAAGGGCACTGGAAGAAGGATTGCAAGGCGTGGAACGCCAAGAACCAGGAACCGAAGCAAGCTGTGGCTTCGACTTCAGGTGTGTTCGTAATTGAGAATTGTCTGTCGATCAACTCTACTTCCTGGGTATTGGATACCGGATCAGGATCTCATATTTGCAATTCATTGCAGGCACTGAGAAACCGTAGAGTGCTGAAGGAAGGTGATATGACCCTAAAGGTTGCTAACGGAGCTAGCGTGGGAGCTGCGTCCGTCGGGGATTATCACCTAGGATTGACGAGTGGACACATTTTGGTTTTACATAACTGTTATTTTGTACCAAGCTTAACGTGTAATATCATATCAGTTTCCTTGTTATCAAATAAAGGTTATGATTTCACGTTTGTAAGAGATGTTGTCAACATCCACCTTAATCATGGTTTGATTGGGTCAGGTATACTAAATAACGGCATATATGTTTTAAACCAACTCCAAATTTTCAATGTCTAGAACACACTAAAATGAAAGTCTCCAGATTTAAATAAAGCTTTCTTATGGAATTGTAGACTGGGTCACATCAATGAGAGAAGGTTGACTAAGTTGCATAGAGAAGAATATTTGGACTCGTTCGAATATCAATCTTATGACACTTGTCAATCTTGTCTCAAAGGAAAGATGACAAAGACTCCATTCACTGGACATGGAGTAAGAGCGAGCGAGCTCTTAGGACTCATACACAGCGATGTATGTGGTCCAATGTCTACACATGCGAGAGGTGGTTATTCCTACTTCATTACTTTTACGGATGATTTCTCTAGGTTTGGACATGTCTTCTTAATGAAGCATAAATCCGAGGCCTTTGAGAAATTCCAGGAATACAAGAGTGAAGTGGAAAACCAAACAGGCAAAAGTATTAAGACACTAAGATCTGATCGAGGTGGAGAATACTTAAGTGCCGAGTTCCTAGGTTACCTAAAAGAGAAAGGAATTCTCTCTCAGCTTACTCCTCCATACACTCCACAGCACAACGGTGTATCGGAGAGACGGAATCGAACTCTATTGGATATGGTACGATCCATGATGAGTAATGCTGAGTTACCGCGATCTTTCTGGGGATATGCGCTAGAATCAGCGACACATCTTTTGAACAGAGTTCCAACCAAAACTGTGCCTACCACACCATATCAGATGTGGAGTGGGAAGAAACCCTATCTTCAGTACCTGAAGACATGGGGATGTCCAGCTTTTGTAAAAAAGCAGCATCCGGACAAGCTCGAGGCACGCTCAGTAGAGTGTAAGTTTGTGGGATATCCAAAGAACTCTACAGGATATTGTTTCTATTACGCAGAGGAACAAAAGGTTTTTGTTTCTCGTCATGCCCGCTTTTTAGAAACTGAATTTTTTGAAAATCAGAAGAGTGGGAGCGTAGTAGAACTGGAAGAAATTCCAGAACCACAAACTGCTACTGAAAGTTTGGTAGAACCGGAAGTTCAAGAAGTAAAGGACATTCCCGCACCCCTCCGCAGGAGTAGTAGGCCGTCTCATCCGCCTGAGAGATACTACGGTTTTCTCATAGATGGGGATAGAGAGGATTGCATCATAGATGATGATGAACCTACTGACTTCCAGCAGGCCATCCAGAGCGGCGACTCGGTACGATGGCTAGATGCAATGCGGACCGAAATGGAGTCCATGTACACCAACAAAGTATGGACTTTGGACTTTGCTCCAGATGGGGTAAAACCCATAGGATGCAAATGGATCTTCAAGAAAAAGATTGGTGTAGATGGACAGGTGGAAACCTATAATGCTAGACTTGTTGCAAAGGGTTTTCGTCAAAGACCTGGTTTGGACTATGACGAAACTTTTTCTCCAGTGGCTATGCTCAAATCCATTCGGGTCCTTCTTGCTATTGCTGCCTTCCATGATTATGAAATCTGGCAGATGGACGTAAAGACGGCTTTTCTGAATGGAAATTTAGAAGAGAGCGTCTATATGGATGAGCCAGAGGGTTTCAATCAGAGTGGGAGCAGCGGGAAAGTATGCAAGCTGCTTAAGTCCATTTATAGACTAAAGCAGGCATCGCGGAGTTGGAACATCTGTTTTGATGAGACAGTCAAAGAATATGACTTTATCAAAAATCCAGATGAACCGTGCATATATAGTAAAGTTGTAGCCAGAAGTGTTGTATTCCTCGTCTTGTACGTGGATGACATTCTATTGATAGGAAATGACATTCCTATGCTACAATCTGTCAAAGGATTCTTGTCACACAGGTTCTCCATGAAAGACCTGGGTGATGCCTCTTACATTCTGGGGATCCGGATCTATCGTGATAGATCCAAGAGGATGTTGGGACTTACGCAGTCCAGGTATATCGACACTGTACTGAAAAGATTCAGTATGGAAGATTCTAAGCGCGGTAATCTACCGGCTTGTCACGGAATCACCCTCTCCAAAGAGATGTCTCCCAAGACTGATTTGGAAAGGGAACGCATGTCTATTATACCCTACGCTTCTGCGGTAGGCTCTATAATGTATGCGATGTTGTGCACCAGACCAGATGTAGCTTACGCACTAAGCGTGGTAAGCCGGTATCAGTCAGACCCAGGGGAGAAGCACTGGATAGCAGTAAAGAACATTCTCAAGTACCTGAGGAGGATTAAGGAGATGTTCTTGGTTTACGGCGGAAAAGACCTCAGGTTGGAGGCCTTTGCTGATTCTGGCTTCCAGAGTGATAAGGACGATTCCAAGTCCATGTCGGGTTATGTCTTTACCGTCAATGGAGGGGCGGTGTGCTGGAAGAGCTCCAAGCAGGACACCGTTGCTGACTCGACGATGGAAGCGGAGTATATAGCTGCTTGCGATGCCGCAAAAGAAGCAGTCTGGATGAAGAAGTTCCTAACAGAACTTTAGGTGGTTCCTACCATAGTTGATCCAATACCTCTGTATTGCGACAACAACGGAGCTATAGCTTTAGCGAAGGAACCAAGGTCCCATCAGAAGTCCAGACACATCTTGAGGCGGTATCACCTGATCAGGGAGATCATTGATCGTCAGGAGATCGAGGTTCGGAGAGTTGCTTCAGAAGAGAACATTGCCGATCCATTCACGAAGGCCCTACCTCAGATTCAGTTTGAGAGGCTACTCGAGATCATTGGTCTTCGATATGCCAGTACATGGCCCTAGTGCAAGTGGGAGATTGTTAGTGTTTATGCCCTAGAAGGCCATTACTGTATCATACTAGTTTGTATATTACTTAATGGAAGCTTGGGATATTCACATGTATATAACAGTTTTGCTAAACATGGTAGTATGCTACTTGGTTTTTCTATCTTAATATGTGAGTGTACGTATTGATAAAGATCTTAGGATCTTGCTTGACTACCAGCGTTGTGATGGCAGTCACACTAGTGGGGGCTGGGTAGTCTGCAAGCACATCCTTATTCAGGTCCCTAGTCGTTGGATTATCGAGACAGAGCATCGATACTCCGGAGTAGACTAGTGTGTACGCTTCTCATCCCAGTTGGGGAGATGGTCTGTCCTACAGCCGTCAGTACGTCGTACTGGAGATAGTATACAGGTGCTCGTTGGGTTACGGGTATACCGGACAGGACTCACAGGGAACTGTTGGTTGGTTTTATACCAGTCGTCAGTGAACAGTTCCCAGGTGACATGAGTACAGCATAGTCCGTAGACTTGACACTGCTACTTCGCCTCGAGTGTGTCCCACTGTTCTTAGATCGCTACCTTACCACGGCTCAAAAAAGTCGTGCAAACAGGTAGCAGTTGGGTGCAGTCCCGAGCACTTGGAGGCATTGGCGGTTTGACAAGATTCGTCCCTCCCGGTATTGGGAGTAGATATCGCGCTGTGTCAGAGAGCCATTACGCAAAGTCCCTGGCCAGGGCAAGCGAGATATGCTGGTAGGTTCCAGTAGTTTCTCAGGGTGTAATGGGCTTCCCTCCGACACGACTTATACCGCTATTAGGGGACTGACGCTTGCCGCCCCCTAGGCCCGATATGCGATAGTCTTGGACGAACGGACCGGACTGTATGGAGATTGTCACATCAGACTCAGTAGGAGTTCGGATGGGTTCCCTCATCGGCCTTCTTATCGACATCTACCTGGGGACCGTTACGTACAGCTAGTGCCGCTTGCGGTCTGTGGTTAAACCCACTGCCAGCGTAGTAGTCGAGTCTCTAGAGTCCCACACAGAGAGTTTCCCTACTCCAGGCGAAACGATATAGAGGTCGTATGGTTTTACGACAAGGGTTCGGACGCATACGTGCGTTTACGCGCGTACGACTTTCGGACAGTTTTTACCAGTCGGCTTTGGTTTAAGCCAGTTACTGGTATCCGGTTATTGGATTTATACAATCTAAAGTTTTTCCGTATTTTTGCGGAAAGGAGGGGCGTTCTCGTAATTGTGCGAGAAGCTTCTAGAAGATGGTGACTAAGGAGGTTTAGGTGTCATATGTATTAATTGGGTTTAGTGAGTCATGAGGGTGATTCATACATATCATTAATGCATAGTAAATGCTTAATGAGTCATGGTTATGAATCACCATTGGATATTTATGAAAATTGATTATTCATCATTTGGTTTTCTTTTATTGATGAAATTTAAAGTTTCATATATATTATGATAACTTACTATTCTCACTTGAGAATGATTATCATCTTCTCTCTCCTCAAGCTCTCCCTCTTCAAACACTAATCCTCCCCTCTCATGAGTTGAGTACAAGGATTAGCAAGACTAATTAATCCATAACCCTCTCTATATCTCATCTATCTTCTTTGATTAGCAATCCAAGAAGGTCAGTTGCCTCAAGTTTAGAGGCTAAGCTTGGAGTAAAGCTCTCGGGTGGATCATCTACTACATCGAGAAGGCCGAGGAGGACGAGGAGATCGTAAAGCCGAAGGACTTGGTTCGATAGGTATAATCCCTAAACATAGTAGTTTAGAACAACTATGCGTTTGGTTAGTTATCGTTTAGCTTCGATTCAAGCGGTTAGTCGATGTTTGTTCACTAAACAAGTTCGTTTTTGAAAATTCCGCCTCCCCACAAGTATTGGGGTGTTGTACATCGACTTACAAAAGTTGATGCTACATTGAATTGACCATTATCATAACTCAAGAATTAAATAGAAAATGAAAGAAGAGTGTGGATCTCTCTTGAAGGTCAATGGTCAACACAGTCAACGGGTCAACAAAGTCAAGAGAGGTCTAAGTGGTCAAATGGTCAATGCAATTAGCCATCACTAATCTTTCACTAAAAGGATTAGTAAACAATGTCTCCGGCTCATAACGGTTTTGACCAAACGAATTGTCAAAACCCTAATGAGTGTGCCACATTAAGGTTTTGGCCGAACCAACTACCAAAACCCTAATGGGGCACCTCCTCCTTTATCGCTCCTCAAAACTGTGCATACACACCCGCATCCGCATTCTGTAGAATGCGAATGCACAGAAGACAAATCAAATCCATCTGTGCAATACTAGGATCTGGTTTAAACCAAAGCCCATTAGTATTGCCTTCCCGAACAGCATACGCACACAAGTGCACGTAAGTGATCATAGCCAGGCCGTAAAACCATACGGCCTCTACACGTTTCGCTCAGTGCAGGGAAACTCTCTGTGTGGGACTCTAAAGACTCGACACTACGCTGGCAGTGGGTTTAACCACAGACCGCAAGCGGCACTAGCTGTACGTAATGGTCCCCAGGTAGAAGTCGATAAGAAGGCCGATAAGGTAAACCCATCCGAACTCCTACTGAGCCTGTATGTGACAATCTCCGTACAGTCCGGTCTGTTCGTCTGATACATCGCATGGCGGGACTAGGGGGACGGTGAACATCAGTCCCCTAATAGCGGTACAAGTCGTGTCGGAGTGTAGCCCAGAACACCCTGAGATAACACTGGAAACCTACCAGTATATCTCGCTTGCCCTGGCCAGGGACTACTTGTGTAATGGCTCTCCTAGACACAGCGCGGTGTCAACCCCCAATACCGGGAGAGACGAATCCTGTCTAACCGTCACTGCCTCCAAGTGCTTCGGGACTGCACCCAACTACTACCTGTTTGCACGACTCCTTTGAGCCGTGGTAGGGTAGTAATCTAAGTACAGTGGGAACACACTCGAGGCGAAGTGACAGTGTCAAGTCGGCGGACTAAGTTGTACTCATGTCACCTGGGAACTGATAACTGACGATAGGTATAATACCAACCAACAGTTCCCGACGAGTCCTGTCCAGTGTACTCGTAACCTAACGAACACTCGCATACTATCTCAAGTACGACGTACTGACGGCTGTAGGATAGACCGTCTGCCCCGCTGGGATGAGAAGCGCATACGCTAGTCTACTCCGAAGTATCGATGCCCTGTCTCGATAGTCCTAAGACTAGGGACCTGTATAAGGATGTGCTTATGGTTTACCCAGCCCCATGAGTGTGAGCGCCATCACAACGCTGGTAATCAAGCAAAGATCCTAAGGGCTCTACTAATATGTATATAAGCGATATGCTAAAAGAAACACATGCACATATCGAAGTAGAGACAAACCAAGTAGCATACTACCATTTTGAGCAAGATTGTCTATACAACTGTGAATATCCCAAGCTTCCATCAAGTAATATACAAGCTTGTATGATACAGTAATGGCCTCTAGGGCATATACACTAACAATCTCCCACTTGCACTAAGGCTATGTACTGGCGTATCGAAGACCTATCATCTCGATCAGCCGCTCGAACTGAGTCTGGGGTAGGGCCTTCGTGAGTGGATCTGCAGTGTTGTTCTCCGTATTTACTCTCTTCACCTCGATCTCCCGGCGATCTACGATCTCCCTGATCAGGTGGTACCACCTCAAAATGTGCCTGGACTTCTGATGGGACCTGGGTTCCTTCGCTAAAGCTATAGCGCCGTTGTTGTCGTAATACAGCGGTATTGGATCAACAATGGTAGGAACCACCTGAAGCTCCGTGAGGAACTTCTTCTTCTAGACAGCTTCCTTTGCGGCATCGCAAGCAGCTATGTACTCCGCTTCCATAGTTGAGTCAGGAACGGTCTCCTGCTTGGAACTCTTCCAGCAAACCGCCCCTCCATTGAGGGTAAAGACATAACCTGACAGGGACTTGGAGTCATCCTTGTCACTCTAGAAGCTGGAGTCAGCAAAGGCCTCGAGCTGGAGGTCTTTTCCTCCATACACCAAGAACATCTCCTTAGTCCTTCTCAGGTACTTGAGAATGTTCTTTAGCGCTATCCAGTGTTTCTCCCCTGGGTTCGACTGATACCGGCTTACAACGCTCAATGCGTATGCTACATCTGGTCTGGTACACAACATCGCATACATTATAGAGCCTACCGTAGAAGCGTAGGGTATAATAGACATGCGATCCCTTTCCAAATCAGTCTTGGGAGACATCTCTTTGGAGAGGGTGATCCCGTGACAAGCCGGTAGATTACCGCGCTTGGAACCTTCCATACTGAACCTTTTTAGTATGGTGTCGATGTACCTTGACTGTGAAAGTCCCAACATCCTCTTAGATCTATCACGATAGATCTGGATCCCCAGAATGTAGTTGGCATCGCCCAGGTCCTTCATGGAGAACCTCTGTGACAAGAATCCTTTGACTGACTGTAGCATAGGAATATCATTTCCTATTAGGAGAATGTCATCCACGTACAAGACGAGGAATACCACAGTTCCCCCTACAATCTTACTGTAAATGCATGGATCATCTGGGTTTTTGATAAAGTCGAATTCTTTGACAGTATAATCAAAGCAGATGTTCCAACTCCGCGATGCCTGCTTAAGTCCATAGATGGATTTTAGGAACTTGCACACTTTACCGCTGCTCCCACTCTGAATGAATCCTTCTGGCTGATCCATATAGACGCACTCTTCCAAATTTCCATTTAGGAAAGCCGTCTTTACGTCCATCTTCCAGATTTCATAATCGTGGAAGGCAGCAATGGCAAGAAGGATCCGAATGGATTTCAGCATAGCCACTGGAGAAAAGGTCTCATCATAGTCCAAACCAAGTCTTTGACGAAAACCCTTTGCAACAAGTCTAGCTTTATAGGTCTCAACCTGCCCATCTACACCAATCTTCTTTCTGAAGATCCATTTGCAGCCTACGGGTTTTACCCCTTCTGGAGCAAAGTCCAAAGTCCAAACTTTGTTGGTGTACATGGACTCCATCTCGGCCCGCATTGCATCCAGCCATTTTACCGAGTCGCCGCTCTGAATGTCTTGCTGGAAGCTAGTAGGCTCACCATAATCCATGGTGCAATCCTCTCTATCCCCGTCTATGAGAAACCGTAGTATCTCTCGGGCGGATGAGACTGCCTACTACTCCTGCGGAGTGGCGCAGAGATGTCCGGTTCTCTTGAAACTTCTGGTTCTTCCAAGCTTTCAGTAATAGCTTGTGGTTGTGGAATTTCTTCCAGTTCTACTACGCTCCCACTTGCTTCTTTTTCTAAAAACTGATGTTCCAGAAAGTGGGCATGACGAGAAACAAAAACCTTTTGTTCCTCTGCGTAATAGAAAAAATACCCCCTGGAGTTCTTTGGGTATCCCACAAACTTACACAGTATTGAGCGTGCCTCGAGCTTGTCCGCATGCTGCTTTTTTACAAAAGCTGGACATCCCCATATCTTCAGATACTTAAGACAGGGTTTCTTCCCACACCACATCTGATATGGTGTGGTAGGCACAGTCTTGGAGGGAACCTTGTTCAAAAGATACGCAGCTGATTCTAGTGCATAACCCCAAAAGGATTGCGGCAACTCAGCCTTACGCATCATGGATCGAACCATATCCAATAGGGTTCGATTCCTTTTTTCCGATACACCGTTGTGTTGTGGTGTGTATGGAGTAAGCTGAGAGAGAATTCCATTCTCTTTTAAGTAGCCCAGAAACTCGGCACTTAAGTATTCACCACCTCGATCAGATCTCAGTGTCTTGATACTTTTGCCTGTTTGTTTTTCAACTTCCTTCTTATATTCCTGAAATTTCTCAAAGGCCTCGGATTTGTACTTCATCAAGAAGACATGCCCATACCTAGAGAAATCATCTGTGAAAGTAATGACGTATGAATAACCACTTCGCGCATGTGTAGACATTGGACCACACACATCACTGTGTATGAGTCCCAAGAGCTCACTTGCTCTCTCTCCGTGTCCAGTGAACGGAGTCCTAGTCATCTTTCCCATGAGACAAGATTCACAAGTGGCATAAGACTGGTACTCGAACGGATCCAAGTATCCTTCTTTATGTAACTTTGTCAACCGTGTCTCATTAATGTGACCCAGTCTACAATGCCATAAGAAAGCCTGATTTGTTTCCGGAGACTTTCTTTTAAGTGTGTTCTGGACACTGAAGACCTGAGCTTGATTCAAAACGTATATACCGTATTTTAATGTACCTGACCCAATCAGTACTTGATTTAGGTGGATGTTTACTACATCGCTTACAAAAGCAAAATCATATCCTTCCTTAGAAAGTAAGGATACAGATATGATGTTACAAGTCGCACCTGGTACATAAAAACAGTCACGCAGAATCAATATCTGCCCAGTTGTCAGTCCTAGATGATATTCCCCTACGGATTCAACATACATGCTCATTCCGTTAGCAACCCTGAGAGTCATATCACCTTTCCTGATAACCCTACGGTTTCTCAGAGCCTGTAACGAATTACAGATATGAGATCCTGATCCGGTATCCAATACCCAGGAAGTAGGGTTAACTGACATACAGTTCTCTATTACAAACACACCCGAAGCCGAAGCCACAACATGCTTCGAATTCTGGCTACTGGCTTTACAAGCCCTGCAATCCTTCTGCCCATGTTCATTCCCGTAACAATAGGAACATCCCTCTTTTACTATATCCAGTCCCGAAACTTCTGCCCTTCTCTTTCTTTCTACTTCCCTGGTTTCTTTCAGGGTAGTAGGTAGAGACTGTTGAACTAAGTCAGCATCTGACCTGTTCTTCAACATGGTCTTCAGGTCCATGAGCTCAAAAGAGCTGGTCTTTGTAAGGACGTTGCCCCCTACAGATGACCCGATAGCCAACCTCGCTGGAAGCAATTCGTTTGAGGTCTCATATCTTGATACGAGATTGCTCTCCATATAAATCTTTGTTATGGAGGAAGATAGAAACTGAGTCCATCTTCTTGTGCTGCCTCTGGTTTGCACCATCAACTGAGGCTAACACGAGGCACTTGGCTTTCGCAGAGTTCCTTTTCGATGTCTCGCGGATATGAATATCCGTGACAGGGGAAACTGGACCTGAGACGGAAGGGGTTGGATCAGTCAAGAGGTGTCCCAGCTTGTCATGGGCAATGGACATCTGGACAGACCTTTGCCAGTCATAACAGTCAGATTCAGTCATTTTATTATCTAGATGTAACCTAGGTGCGGTCACTGGGTCGCTGCAATTAAGAAAGAGAGAAGAAAACACTCAGCATGATGCTCTTGCAAGTTTAGATTGGTTTTTAATTTATCTAAACAGGATGGCTCCCACTGTCTCTCGAATCCCTCCTCAAACCATAAAGGAAGAATTAGTCAGGATCAATCTCACCGTACAATACTTGCTTAACCGTTCAGCCAGGCCAGTATCGGTACTTCGAGGGAGGTTTTCCAACGCTTTCACGAAGTTCCTTAATTAAGTAACCTCTTTGCCCTGTGGGTGTATCCCCGCTAACACCTTTCTAGACACCTACTTGGTTTATAGCATTGATCGTTAAGTGAAAAAGTTCCCGAGGAGTAGCATATACTCACAGTAGGATCGGGATCCAAATATAATCGCGTGACAAAACTGAAGGAATCCTACCAGAATCATCACACTCCAAATGGTATGCAGCGCTCGCAAGTGTCGGTACTTTTGAAACTCCCGATGTGGATTTTTGCCCCATGCTCTTATGACCTTGACGAAGGCCAACATATCATAAGTCACATGTCAAGTTCTACCCGTCATTGTCCAGGTTAATTTAAACCCACCCATACATATCCTTGACGAAGGACAAAATAGTAGTACGACTGTCCCAAACCAACGCATCTATCTATGCTACAGATAAATATTCAGCAGCTACCAATCACTATGCCTTGGCGAAGGTCAAAATACATAGCTTGAATACTACTGAATATTTAACCGAAATGACGGAGGGCTACGAATGGTTTTGGCGAAACCGTGAACGTAGTGAACTTGATATAATTGATGGAACGAGATAGCTTTTAAAAGGAGTGGTTCAAGCTCCGCGTTTAAAAAGCTGGTTTTTGAAAAGAACCGAGTGGTTTTGAAAGTGTTTCAACGACTTTTACTTGGTTTATTTTCTTGCATTAGTTCTTTTAATGCATCCCATCATTTAATCCTACCATTGCAGAAAACGACCAAAATATGACGTACGCTTATGCCATTCGCATTCGCCACGGGGCCCCATCATCACCCGTTAGGTTACTTAACTAACGACAGAGCGGGGGCTGGGCTAGCGCGACTGAAAAACATAAGCAACGCCTAAATTGATATCATATATAGATATGTAGCAATGATAGACATTACAGATCACAGATGAACACCTTGGATATACTAGGAATCCGCATTCCGTACGAGCCTGTAACGAAAAGCGGATTACACGGTCGCGATGAATAGCCAATACCCCACCCTAGACCCCTACGGCTGCGGCAAACTACCCGCCAAGTACCCGAAGCGAAGCAACCTCCCTCAACACCGTGAGTAGGCCACTCGGCACTTCGAGATACCCGGTAGTTTGTGCACCCCTCCTTGGGTCTATCCTAGGAGCAAAAACAGTAAAAAGAAATTATACAATGACGGCTACAACCCCGACCCGGTTGTGCGGCCATACAAATAATATTACATCAATTTACAAAATTTACAATGAATGAAAGAAAAAGAAACTCTCATCTCATATCCACCCCGGCTATTCATCCGCGACAATTCACCGAGTTCATATACACAAACCATCAACATTACAGATCACAGATATGTATAACCCCCACTAATCGACTTATAGCGATTAGTAGACGTTCAATACATATATCACATCACAGATAATATCCATTAGCCAAAGTCTACGGAATATTGATCAAAATACGGATTTATAACCACCCCTAAAGTCAATTTGCTCTCTGGAAATTCTGGGTGGAAAAAACATGTCTTAAAAATCCCAAAACAGCCAAACTAAAACACTGCACAAAACTTGATCCACTGCCGAGTTAAATCGGCCGCGGAACCGCGGCAATGAGCATGTTATTGCCGTGGAACCGTGGTAGTTTGATCGAGTCACTGGATCGTTTTTCTGCAGTGTTTTTACAAAACCCTAAGATGATTTTTCATATATTTTAAATAACTTTTTGAGCAGTCAAAAAATCGACAGAAACTTGAGGTTTTGCGGACGTGTTTTGCGACTTTTTTCCGATCGATATTCTAAACACTTTGCTAACTTACTAGTTTATGTTTAGCTAAGCTCTGATACCACTGTAAGTCCACGTTGCTCACCCCGGTTCTTACGGGGAGGCGGAAACGGCGAAAAACAATATTTTTGGCTCAAGGCAACATGGACTCAAAAGCAAGGATCTTGGCTAAACTAGAAACTAGTAAACTACTAGAGGTTTTAACTACTATTCTGTAGAAAGTATACCTTACGGAACCAGTCCTTCGGGTCTTCATTCCGCTGTCCCACTCGTCCATCCAACCTCCAAGCGTCGATCCGGACCTTGGGCACCTCCGCGGCCTTCTTGAGTCGAAGACGATCCACCCGAGAGATGTACACCGAGCTCCACCTCGAGCCGAGGCAACTAGGGCAAAGAGATTGCTAGTCAAGAAGCCCTAGGATGTGTAGAGGAGATGTATGGATGTTTTTGTCTTTGTGGGATCTTTTTCTCTCAACACATGAGATCAAAAGATGAGATCAAGAGGAGGAAGAAGAAGGAGAAACTTAGCAACCATGGAGCTTTTCTTTTTCTTCTCACTTCAAGAGTGAGAATGAGAAGAAAATAATGAAAAGATTAACCCAAAATGAATTGAACCATGGTTGCAATAATACACAATATCATCATTACTAATCCTATCATGATAAAGTTGATGCTACATTGAATTGACCATTATCATAACTTAAGAATTAAAAAGAAAATGAAAGAAGAGTGTGAATCTCTCTTGAAGGTCAATGGTCAACACGGTCAACTGGTCAACAAAGTCAAGAGTGGTCTAAGTGGTCAAATGGTCAATGCAATTAGCCATCACTAATCTATCACTAAAAGGATTAGTAAACAATGTCTCCGGCTCATAACGGTTTTCACTAAACGAATTGTCAAAACCCTAATGAGTGTGCCACATTACAGTTTTGGCCGAACCAACTGCCAAAACCCGTGTTGTTAAATGGTGAGCCCGGCTGAGGGACTACTACCTACCGGTGATTGGTTAGACCTGGCGATTATCCAGAGGATACCGACCAGAGTCGATAGAGGATACGGGACGACGCGTACTACCGGGGTCGAGGGCCAGTTCCGCAGATGGAGCCCCTGGGAAGATCCGATGGACGGACGCCCGATACTGGAGGATTTGCGTGTCGATACTAGACACGGCTGATTTTATGATATTTCGAGTGCCAATGTTGGGCACTCACGATTTTATGAGATTCACAGGATTTGAGGGCCGATGAGGATGACGGCGCCTGAGTTTTACTAGGATTGGGTGTATTGACGGACACCAGTTATTTTCCACGTTGATATTCCGTATAGATATTATTTCTTCCCATGCTCAGCATTTAGTATTTTACATCTCATCCTGTATTTATTGTATTTGATAGAGTACACATGCTTGCACGATAATTGCATATTCTTCTCATTCTATATAGGGTTGTTAGATTTCATTGCGAGACATGACTATCGTATACCTTGCTCATTATATGGAGAGACTATTAGGTTGCACTTGTTGCATGATTTGAGCATCCAGTTCATCATATAGATGTTATCTGTTGGCATAGGTTAGAGTATCGCAGAACGTGCATACTCGCGATTACCTTTATATGTTATCTACTATTCACGAGTTGGTAACTCAACCCCGTTGTGCCACAGTGCTTGCGGGTTGCCCATTGGAGTAGTCGCGGCTGGCTGTTTATCGCATCTTTTGACATAGATACCACTGCTGTGGCGTGCTAGACCTTTTTCTATTAGGTGGGTTTTGTGCGGTATCTGTTTACCTTTCAGTTGTACATTGTTGTCTCTAGTACTCCATCCACTTTCATGTATTGAATTAGAGACCAGTTGTGAGGACGATGTATATTATTTTTGTACTCTGGTGTCGAGCTCGTTGTGAGCCGACTTTATTTATGTAGTCTTATCATTTTTTATATTTGTTTTCATTTTTACTGCTCATTCTTCGCTACGGTGTCGTATATCATATTGTGGTGATTGTTCCGCCGTTGGGCACGATTCTCCCATTTGGGATGCTCTATTCATTTCACATGACATTTTACTTTTATCTTGCCTTTTACCCGATTTCGGGACAAATTTTTATAAGGGAAATGTTGCCAAAATTATTAAAAATAACTCTTGAACTAAAAAGGATTTCTACTAAATTACTTAAGGTTTTCTCAACATTATACAAATGTTTCTACTAAAATGTTTTAACACTCTATATTTTAAATGGTTTTGATTTCTGGGTTTCGGCTTACTTAGTCGCGTTACGCCTGTAGACGTCACGGGGTTAAGTGCCGGTCACGGGCCGAACTTTAGGTCGTGACAAAGTTAGTATCAGAGCCTATGTTTTACCTTCGGAGTGTAGGATGACTCTGGTATGATGGAGTAGGTAGCTGAAGTAGAGTGGCGTAGCGTGTGTATGTTCCGCGGCATACTCACGACGCGGTACTCCGCCTAAGCGACCTTAGGACTTATTGATTGAAATTCCTTCTTGATTATATATATACTCTTGTGATTCGATTTCCGTATCCTCATCGAATCCTACCTTCTTTTCAGCCATTATGCCGCCAAAGACTACGAGGGTGCAGACAGCGGCTGCGAGAGCCGAGATTCGTGTTGACTCGTCCGAGAAGAGGACTGATCCGGGCAGTGCAGCCGTTGTACCCAAGCAGACTGTTCCTCCTATGACAGATCAGATCGCCACGCTAGGGGCTGGTATGCAGGAGATGCGCCAGACGGTGCGATCCAACAAGCTGGAGATGCGCCAGATGATAGGATCGCTAGTTGAGACGCTTCGAGCGCAGCGACCAGAGGTAGCTCTACTAGTCACGGGGACCGCGATGGTGCCTACAGTACAGGTCGTTGCCCCTGCAGCTACAGATGTGATTGCAGTATCGCTATCAGATTTCATGAGGCTGAAGCCTTCGGTCTTCGCAGGCACCGATGCAGCCAAGGACCCACAGTCTTTTATTGATAGGATGGCCCGGATATGTCGTTCCCTTAGATGCTCAGATGCGAGATGGGTAGAGTTCGCGAGCTTTCGCCTGGAAGGACTTACGCAGAAATGGTGCGAATTGGTCGAGAAGGGTAGAGCGGCATGTCTTCCTCCGATGACCTGGACAGAGTTCGTGACGGTGTTCCTTGCCCGCTTCCTTCCCCAGAGTGTTAGGGATGCCCGAGCACGCAGATTTGAGTCCTTACGCTAGACGCCAGAGATGACAGTGGCAGAGTACGATGTGCTATTCACCGAGCTATCAGTTTATGCTCTGTACCTAGTGGCTACTGAGGAACTGCGAGTCAAGAGATTTGTCCGATGCTTGCTTACACTACTGTTCCTTGCGATCAGCGCACAGCATTACGAGACATATGCAGCAGCTGTAGACGCAGCCCTACTAGTCGAGGAGCGCTTTGCAGAGACTTCGGTAGTTCCAGGGCAGAAGAGGGTTCGTACTGATACAGTAGCACAGAGACATCCATTTAGACGCCGTGATAAACATCGTACTGGTGGCAGAGACTCAGGGCGAGGTCAGATGTTTAGCTCCTATCACCAGGAAGGTCAGCAGTCGTCCCGTGGATGCTTTGGATATGGTAGTCTCCATCACCGCGTCAGAGATTGTACCGAGCCACACCGGAGGGAGCCAGCTGTACCGCATGTCACACTTCCACCTTCCCCACCCCACAGGGCGTTGCCTATTGTACCCATTATTGCTCCGCGTCAGACCCATACACAGAGAGGTCGTGGTCGCGGAGGGTTTGTTCCTAGAGGACGAGGTGGCCGAGGCGGAGGACAGCCAGCTACCGGCAGAGTGCAGCCAGTTGCTAGTAGGGGACCTCCAGTCGTAGGTGGAAGACATGCACGGATTTTCACGTTGACGCATCAGGACGTGAAGGCGTCCAATGCGGTGGTCTCAGGTACCCTATCAGTATGTTCTGTTGACACACACGTGTTGTTCGATCACGGATCCACGCACTCGTATGTCTCCACACATTTTGTGCCGAGTTTGGGTAGAGAGTCTGGGTTGCTTGATCAGCCGCTTGTTGTGACCACTCCCGTGGGAGAGTCGTTTGTGGCTAGGCACGTGTTCCGATCCTGTGTTGTCCGTATTGGCGAGAGAGAGTTGCCTGTCGACTTGATCCTTCTTGAGATGTTGGACTTCGACGTTCTTTTGGGCATGGATTGGTTAGCCACGTGCTATGCGTCTGTGGATTGCCGCGAGAAGATAGTTAGATTTTGTTTTCCCGGCGAGTCGGCTTTTGTTGTGCAGGGGGACCGTGGTGCCGTCCCTCACAGATTGATTTCTTCTCTTCGCGCTGGACAGCTTTTGAGAAAGGGATGTCAGGGATTTCTAGCCTATGTTTGCGATACTAGAGCTACAGATGTTCCGTTGGACCATGTTCTGATTGTTCGCGAGTTCCCTAATGTATTCCCTGACGAGCATCCTGGGCTACCGCCTGAGCGCGACGTTGTGTTCTGTATTGATTTGATTCCCGGCACGGGGCCTATTTCTATACCGCCTTATCGGATGGCTCCGGCAGAGCTTTGTGAGTTGAAGAGTCAGTTGCAGGATTTGCTGGATAAGGGACTTATTCGACCCAGTGTTTCTCCTTGGGGTGCTCCAGTCCTGTTTGTCAAGAAGAAGGATGGAAGTTTACGTTTGTGTATCGACTACCGCCAGCTGAACAGGGTGACCGTGCGGAACAGATATCCGTTGCCACGCATCGACGATTTGTTCGACCAGCTTCAGGGGGTAGGATATTTTCGAGGATTGACTTGCGATCAGGATACCATCAGCTGCGAGTTCGACAGGAGGACATACCGAGGACAGCTTTCCGCACGCGTTACGACCATTATGAGTTTTTGGTGATGTCGTTCGGACTCACCAATGCGCCAACAACATTCATGGACTTGATGAACCGTATATTCAGGCCGTACCTTGACTTGTTCATCATCGTATTCATTGACGATATCTTGGTGTATTCCCGGAGTAGAGAGGAGCACGAGCAGCACCTGCGGATCACACTGCAGACTTTGAGGGAGCACCAGCTTTTTGCTAAATTCTCTAAGTGCGCGTTCTGGCTGGACAGCGTAGACTTCTTGGGTCACGTGATTACACGGGATGGTATATGTGTGGACCCGAGAAAGATTGAGGCCGTTCAGAGTTGGCCCAGACCTACATCCGTTACGGAGATTCGCAGCTTTCTAGGGCTGGCAGGCTACTACAGGCGATTTGTACAGGATTTCTCCCGCATTGCTGCACTTTTGACCGGATTGACCCGGAAGGGAGTTCCGTTCGATTGGACGGAGGAGTGCGAGCACAGTTTTCAGCAGCTATGGACTTGTTTGACTACGACACCAGTGTTATCATTGTCTTCAAGATCAGGTGGTTTTGTGGTCTATTGTGACGCTTCTCGAGTGGGGCTAGGGTGCATATTGATGCAGCATGACAGGGTGATCGCATATGCTTCACGGCAATTGAAGAAACATGAACAGAACTATCCCACTCACGATTTGGAGATGGCTGAAGTGGTCTTTGCACTTAAGATCTGGCGACATTACTTATATGGAGAGTCGTGCCAGATATTCACTGATCACAAGAGCTTAAAGTATATATTTCAGCAGCGAGACCTCAATCTCCGACAGCGCCGTTGGATGGAACTAGTGAAGGACTACGACTGCGAGATCTTATATCACCCGGGCAAGGCTAATGTGGTAGCAGATGCTTTGAGCAGGAGGCCCGAGGGTAGTCTATCTTGTTTGAGCGCAGTACAGAAGCAGTCGTCGGCAGATTGGCAGACTTTATACGACAGCCGAGTACAGATCGAGTTCATGCAGATCGGGGGACAGCTTGCGCAAGTTCGTGCACGCCCACAGTTGCTTGACCGCATACAGGAGGCACGGTGCAGTGATGACCGTTGTTCAGAGATCATGGCACAGATTGGACAGGGCAGATTCTCCGAGTTCGTGATCGATGATCAGGGGATATTACGATTTGGATCTAGACTGTGCGTACCAGATGCTGAGGGACTGCGGCGCGATATTCTTGAGGAGGCACTTCGATCGGTGTACAGTGTCCATCCCGGTTCTACCAAGATGTACCATGATATGAGAGAGGTCCACTGGTGGGACAGAATGAAGAGGGACTGTCACGCCCCGCTTCCCAGAGTACGTAAGATTGGGCACGTGACATAGCAAACCATGCTACCTGTGGGTAGGAAGTATCCATCCACAGTCACATTACGGCTGTAGAGATATCAAGAACAAGATAAATAAACTAATCTAACACATGTCCAAATCCATAATAACAAGAGTCAATAAACAATAAGTGCGGAAGCAAATGATCCAATACAATAAATAAATACTACGTCCCACAATGCGGGCTCACATCTGGAAATGAAATAAATGAACTAATCACTAAGGAACTCACAGATCAGCCTGCTGGCTGAAGTACTCCTGCTCGGTCGTCGACAGTGGTAAGGAATCTGGGCCATGCAAAACCCAGACGTCAGCGCGTCATGTCAACCAATACTATAATATGAACATGGTAATAAGCAATGCAGGGATGAACATGAATAAAGCAGTATTATGAAATAACAGTGCAGGGTAATGTGCAGTGGTAACTAAACTGTCCTATCAGGTTTCTACTCTAAAGTCTTTGAAATCAATTGGTGACTCGTCGATGTAACTCAATAGTATCCTGTGCGTGCCCGGGACCACGGTCAAGATTCTCGGGGCTGAATCCGAGACGTGCCGCTAGGCAGTAATAGGTAGCAGGATGGGCGAGTGATGTCAGCATCATCACTCCGGGGCTGGCCAAGCCCGTAAGACTGATCAGAACAGGTATCGAACTGTTGAGTTACAGGTCGGTTTCACCTTTGATTTCCCCATACCCCCAAGTTATGTATGTCAGGTCAGGTATTCAGTAATCAAGGACTAATGCCAACACAGGATCAGGTAACAGGTCAGGTTTGTCTGGATAGACAACAGGAATGGTCCATGAGGACCCCAAGTCAGGTTTGTTGGCATTAGGCATGAGATCAGGTAATCAGGCAAGTCGTGGTACAACAGGTTGAGTCGGTATGTATATATACGTCATGTGTAGCAGGGCCAGGCCAATATGTAGTGCAATCGAGTATGTGCTCACAACAGGTATACAATCAAATACTGAACAGCAGCAAGAATAAAGTAATTAACAATAACGGTTCACTTAATCACAATGGTACATGAATATGATGCAGTTGTATTATACTAGCAGGTTCGAGCACCCTTGGGGTGCAATAATCACAGTGTAGCGCAATATTAATAACAGCAGGTAATAAAGATATAAGTGTGCGACTATCATCCTCTAAATAGTAAAATGATTAGCAGGTAGTTGTTATTAAAGTTATGGCATCAAAGTACGATTTAGATGGCAGTATTATGATGCATATCACATTTCGTCCAATGAGACAAGTAACAATACTTAGTTATTATAGCAAGTTTTATGAGGCAAACACTTAATTAGTTTAACGTAGCATGTAGCAAGAGATCTTGCCTCGACGGTTTCGCAAACCGGAAAACACGAATGCAACGTCGGCGGAAAACACGAGACGGATGCACGGGCCACGGATCGAGTCCAAACAGCGAACAACGGGACCACACGGACCAGAGTACTTCGCTGGAGAGTCGGGTCCAAACGTCGGTACGGCCGGAATCCGGCAAAATGTCAAAACGGCGACGAATTAGAAAAATACGACACACGGACACTAAGACCAGCGAGGGGGTTAACACGAATGGAAAGGTAAGGAGATGCTTACAGGGAAGAACCAGGGGGCAACCACGACGGGCTCGACGGCGATGGGACGCCGGCGAGGCAGCGAAGGCTGAAAGGTTTCTGGGTTCGCTAGAAAGGGTGGTGCGATGAGTAGAGGAGGGTGCTGGCCTGCTCTGGTGTTCAAGGGGAGAAGGAGGTGGTCGGAGGTGGCTCTGGCAACGACGGCGTGGATCGACGACAAGTTTCCCGGCGACCTGGGGTTGGTGTTAAGGTTGGGCTCGGGTTCTGTGGTGGTCCGGCGAGGGGAGGAGGAAGACGAGGAGGTCAGGACGAGGGTGAAGAGAGGAAGTCTCTGGCGTCGTCGGCGATGGGAGGCGGCGGCGACGGCGGGATCTGCGTGCAGGTGGTGGCGTCGGGGTTGGGTTGCAGGCTCTGAAGGAGGGAGGAGAGGAGGTAAGGATGCTGTCGAGGCCGAGGAGGCGAGGAAGACGGTGGTGGTGGTGTTGTCGCGGGGAGATCGGCGGCGACGGCACGTGGTGGCTCGGGTTAGGGTTCTCGCAAGGTTTTCGTGGGGGAGATGAAGGAACAGGAGGGATTTATAAAAGAGAGAGAGAATATTATAGGAGAGAGATAGAGAGATATTGTTAGAGAGAGAGAGAGAATAAGATTAGAGAGATAAAGAGAGATGTAGAGAGAGACGGAGAGAGGTAGGGCCCACGAGGGATATAATCCCTCGTGATTGGCTGGGAGGCGTACGGGGAGTTAGAAATAATATTTAAAAAGGGATTTATTAGTTAATTCGTAACAAAGTAAATATTTTATAGTATTAAATATATTTAATTAAATGGGCATTTCGGCGCTAAATGAAACATTTCCAAATCGCGCCCGGGTTGCGCCCAAATATTTCAAATTCAAATTATAGGATTTTAAGCGGGTTCCAAATTTTAAAAAGAGATGTTTTGTGATTAAAATGCATGCCCCCAAGTTGGACACTTGCATGCGCGCGTAGCCGTCCAACTTGCCCGTTTAGCCGAACGGGAAGAAATCTCGACACGCGGACGCTACCACGCTACTAGTGGCGACGAGTAGGCCAACATGGATATTTTTAATTTCATTTTAGGTGTTAAAATTTGTTATGTGCCAAAATGACCTAACCGGTTAAAATTTAGCAATAAGCACCAAACAATCAGGATAACTGAAATGAGCAATGTATAACACTCAACTAGAACCAGAATAGTATAATTGGGCTCGGGTGTTACATCATACCCAACTACAAAAAATTTCGTCCTCGAAATTCCAAGAATACAAGATAGATAGCTACAGAAAAAGGTGAGGAAACTTCTGCCGGATCTCGTCTTCTCGCTCCCAAGTGGATTCTTCATGTGATCGATTACCCCAAGAAACTAGCACAAGAGGGATAACCTTGTTCTTAAGAACCTTTTCTCTTCGATCCTTGATTTCCACCGGTCGCTCCTCAAAAGTTAGGTCCTCCCGTACAGTCAACTCCGAATGATCCAAGACGTGAGTTTCATCGCGAACATACCTCCGTAGTTGAGACACATGAAACACATCGTGCACTCCTGCCAATGACTGTGGTAACGCCAAACGGTACGCTACCTCTCCAACACGCTCCAATATCTCGAAGGTTCCAACGAATCGAGGACTAAGCTTTCCCCGACTCCCAAAGCGAATCACCCCTCTAGTCGGTGATATCTTCAGGAATACCAAATCACCCACGGCGAACTCTAGAGGTCTTCTTGACGTGTCAGCCCAACTTTTCTGTCTGTCTTGAGCTGCCTTCATATGCTTCCTGATTGTATTCACCTTCTCGACTGTCTGTACCACCAAATCTGGTCCTAGTAACCTTCGTTCACCAACATCATCCCAACAAACAGGTGAACGGCACTTACGACCATACAACGCTTCAAACGGAGCCATCTGAATAGTCGCTTGGAAGCTATTGTTGTACGAAAAGTCCACCAGGTGTAGATGATCCTCCCAAGAACCTTTGAAGTCCAACATGCAAGCCCTCAACATATCTTCAAGGGTCTGGATCGTTCTCTCCGATTGTCCATCAGTTTGAGGATGATAAGCTGTGCTAAACTTCAATCGAGTCCCCAAACTCTCTTGTAAACTCCTCCAGAAGTGCGACAAGAACCGAGTGTCCCGATCGGACACGATGCTCACCGGTACTTCATGCAATCTTACAATCTCCTGCATGTACCGCTCTGCCAAAGTTTCCGTCGATTGACCAACCCGAAAAGGAATAAAGTGAGCTGCCTTGGTCAACCGATCGACAATCACCCATACTGCATTGTTGCTCTTTGGACTCCGCGGTAAAGCCGTCACGAAATCCATGGTTATAGGTTCCCACTTCCACTGAGGGATCGGAAGTGGTTGCAACAAACCAGCAACCCTTTGGTGTTCAGCCTTGACTTGCTGACACACCAAGCACTTAGCCACGAAGCGAGCAATTTCTCGTTTCATACCTTCCCACCAGAAGTGCATGGTAAAACGGTCAAGGTGGCAGGACATATTTCCTAATCACGGGTATTCTGATTCGTGTATCGGGTATAATACCCAACTACAAAAAAAATCAACCCAATTAACCTATGGCTTTGATACCAAAAGAACCATGTCACTCCCCGCTTCCCAGAGTACGCAAGATTGGGCACGTGACATAGCCAACCATGCTACCTGTGGGTAGGAAGTATCCATCCACAGTCATATTACGGCTGTAGAGATATCAAGAACAAGATAAATAAACAAATCTAACACATGTCCAAATCTATAATAACAAGAGTCAATAAACAATAAGTGCGGAAGCAAATGATCCAATACAATAAATATATAGTACGTCCCATAATGCGGGCTCACATCTGGAAATGAAATAAATGAACTAATCACTAAGGAACTCACAGATCAGCCTGCTGGCTGAAGTACTCCTGCTCGGTCGTCGACAGTGGTAAGGAATCTGGGCCATGCAAAACCCAGACGTCAGCGCGTCATGTCAACCAATACTATAATATGAACATGGTAATAAGCAATGCAGGGATGAACATGAATAAAGCAGTATTATGAAATAACAGTGCAGGGTAATGTGCAGTGGTAACTAAACTGTCCTATCAGGTTTCTACTCTAAAGTCTTTGAAATCAATTGGTGACTCGTCGATGTAACTCAATAGTATCCGGTGCGTGCTCGGGACCACGGTCAAGATTCTCGGGGCTGAATCCGAGACGTGCCGCTAGGCAGTAATAGGTAGCAGGATGGGCGAGTGAAGTCAGCATCATCACTCCGGGGCTGGCCAAACCCGTAAGACTGATCAGAACAGGTATCGAACTGTTGAGTTACAAGTCGGTTTCACCTTTGATTTCCCTATACCCCCAAGTTATGTATGTCAGGTCAGGTATTCAGTAATCAAGGACTAATGCCAACACAGGATCAGGTAACAGGTCAGGTTTGTCTGGATAGACAACAGGAATGGTCCATGAGGACCCCAAGTCAGGTTTGTTGGCATTAGGCATGAGATCAGGTAATCAGTCAAGTCGTGGTACAACAGGTTGAGTCGGTATGTATATATACGTCATGTGTAGCAGGGCCAGGCCAATATGTAGTGCAATCGAGTATGTGCTCACAACAGGTATACAATTAAATACTGAACAGCAGCAAGAATAAAGTAATTAACAATAACGGTTCACTTAATCACAATGGTACATGAATATGATGCAGTTGTATTATACTAGCAGGTTCGAGCACCCTTGGGGTGCAATAATCACAGTGTAGCGCAATATTAATAACATCAGGTAATAAAGATATAAGTGTGCGACTATCATCCTCTAAATAGTAAAATGATTAGCAGGTAGTTGTTATTAAAGTTATGGCGGCAAAGTACGATTTAGATGGCAGTATTATGATGCATATCACATTTCGTCCAATGAGACAAGTAATAATACTTAGTTATTATAGCAAGTTTTATGAGTCAAACACTTAATTAGTTTAACGTAGCATGTAGCAAGAGATCTTGCCTCGACGGTTTCGCAAACCGGAAAACATGAATGCAACATCGGCAGAAAACACGAGACGGATGCACGGGCCACGGATCGAGTCCAAACAGCGAACAGCGGGACTACACGGACCAGAGTACTTCGCTGGAGAGTCGGGTCCAAACGTCGGCACGGCCGGAATCCGGCAAAATGTCAAAACGGCGACGAATTTGAAAAATACGACACACGGACACTAAGACCAGCGAGGGGGTTAACACGAATGGAAAGGTAAGGAGATGCTTACAGGGAAGAACCAGGGGGCAACCACGACGGGCTCGACGGTGATGGGACGCCGGCGAGGCAGCGACGGCGAGCAGCGAAGGCTGAAAGGTTTCTGGGTTCGCTGGAAAGGGTGGTGCGATGAGTAGAGGAGAGTGCTGGCCTGCTCTGGTGTTCAAAGGGAGAAGGAGGTGGTCGGAGGTGGCTCTGGCAACGACGGCGAGGATCGACGGCAAGTTTCCCGGCGACCTGGGGTTGGTGTTAGGGTTGGGCTCGGGTTCTGTGGTGGTCCGGCGAGGGGAGGAGGAAGACGAGGAGGACGGGACAAGGGTGAAGAGAGGAAGTCTCTGGCGTCGTCGGCGATGGGAGGCGGCGGAGACGGCGGGATCTGCGTGCAGGTGGTGGCGTCGGGGTTGGGTCGCAGGCTCTAAAGGAGGGAGGAGAGGAGGTAAGGATGCTGTCGAGGCCGAGGAGGCGAGGAAGACGGCGGTGGTGGTGTTGTCGCGGGGAGATCGGCGGCGACGGCACGTGGTGGCTCGGGTTAGGGTTCTCGCAAGGTTTTCGTGGGGGAGATGAAGGAACAGGAGGGATTTATAAAAGAGAGAGAGAATATTATAGGAGAGAGATAGAGAGATATTGTTAGAGAGAGAGAGAGAATAAGATTAGAGAGATAAAGAGAGATGTAGAGAGAGACGGAGAGAGGTGGGGCCCACGAGGGATATAATCCCTCGTGATTGGCTGGGAGGCGTACGGGGAGTTAGAAATAATATTTAAAAGATTTAAAAAGGGATTTATTAGTTAATTCGTAACAAAGTAAATATTTTATAGTATTAAATATATTTAATTAAATGGGCATTTCGGCGCTAAATGAAACATTTCCAAATCGCGCCCGGGTTGCGCCTAAATGTTTCAAATTCAAATTATAGGATTTTAAGCGGGTTCCAAATTTTAAAAAGCGATGTTTTGTGATTAAAATGCATGCCCCCAAGTCGGACACTTGCACGCGCGTGTAGCCGTCCAACTTGCCCGTTTAGCCGAACGGGAAGAAATCTCGACACGCGGATGCTACCACGCCACTAGTGGCGACGAGTAGGCCAACATGGATATTTTTAATTTCATTTTAGGTGTTAAAATTTTTTATGTGCCAAAATGACCAAACCGGTTAAAATTTTGCAATAAGCACCAAACAATCAGGATAACTGAAATGAGCAATGTATAACACTCAACTAGAACCAGAATAGTATAATTGGGCTCGGGTGTTACAGGGACATTGCAGACTTCGTGTCGAGATGCTTGACTTGCCAGCAAGTCAAGGCCGAGTACCAGAGGCCCGCAGTAGAGTTGTAGCCGTTACCCATTCCGGAGTGGAAATGGGAACAGATTTCGATTGATTTCGTTGTGGGTCTACCCAGGACTAGGCGAGGGTATGACTCCATTTGGGTGATCGTGGATCGTTTGACGAAAGAAGCTCACTTACTGCCAGTGAAGACGACTTTCGGATTTGCTCAGTATGCCCAGATTTACATCGATGAGATTGTACGACTGCATGGAGTCCCGACATGTATTTTGTCCAACCGAGGCACCTAGTTTACCAACCGACTATAGCAGAGGCTTCAGGAGGCCTTGGGTACCCGCTTGAGTTTCAGCACAGCATTTCATCCGCAAACTGACGGTCAGTTAGAGCGGACTATTCAGACTCTCGAGGACATGCTCCGAGCGTGCGTTTTAGACTTTGGTGGTAGCTGGGATCATCATTTACCCTTGGTGGAGTTCTCCTACAATTATAGTTTCCAGGATACTATTAAGATGGCACCTTTCGAGGCTTTGTATGGGAGGAGATGTAGATCACCCGTCTGTTGGACAGAGCTTAGTGAGAGCAGTATTTTGGGGCCACAGATCGTATAGGAGACGACCGAGAAGATACAGCTGATTCGAGACAGGATGAGGATAGCTCAGAGCAGGCAGAAATCGTATGCTGACAGACACCGCCGCAGATTAGAGTTCGCAGTTGGCGATCACGTTTTTCTGAAGGTCTCTCCAATGAAGGGAGTGATGAGGTTTGGACGGAAGGGGAAGCTTAGCCCCAGATTCATAGGTCCTTTAGAGATCCTCGAGCATGTGGGCGCAGTAGCATACCGTTTAGCTCTTCCACCCGACTTCCCAGATGTTCACCCCGTATTCCACATTTTGATGCTTCGCAGATACCTACATGACCATTCGCACATGATTCAGCATCAGACCGTTCAGCTCGAACGCGATCTTTCGTTCACCGAGCAGCCAGTCCTGATTTTGGACCGGCATGTGAAGAAACTTAGATCGTAGGTCTTGCCATCAGTAAAGGTGCTTTGGCGCAGCCCGAATGGTGAAGAGATCACTTGGGAGGCCGAGGGCGAGATGCAGAAGAAGTTCCCTCATCTTTTTGAAGGTATGCGTAGCTTTATATTTTAAATTCGGGGACGAATTTCTTTAAGGAGGAAGATTGTAACACTTTAGAATATGTTTAGTGACTAATTATATTTAATATTTGATTTTGAAAAATGTTTACCAAATTGATTTTCAAATATTTTTTCAAAATTTATAAATATTTTTCTAGAACTTTCCTAAGCTTGCACAAACATGTGCATGTAAACTAGGGTTAGAATTTGGGTTAAACCATGTTTAACAACCATGGTAGATTAACCCCTCCTTGTTAAGATAAAATGATTTAATTTAAGGGTATTTTTTTTCTTTTAAAAAAGGAAATGGGATTTAAGTTATTTCTTGTGTTGACTTGAGAGAATGAGAGAGAGAGAATGCATCATGGCAATGCCATGCTTGCATTAAATGAGAGAGAGAGGGAGTGCATCATGGCAAGCCCATGCTTGCATTTAATGAAGCAAGAGAGAGATGGGGGTTGACTCTCTTGTAGTATCATTTTATTTTATTGCACACTCTCATATTTCTCACACTCTCACTCTCTCTCTCTCTCTCTCTCTCTCTCTCACACACACACACACACAGCATCAGCTGAAGCAACAGCATCAGCTTCAGCAGCAGCAGTTGCAAGCATCAGCAACACCAAGTAGCAGCTGCAAGCATAAGCACCACCAAGCAGCAGTAGCTCCTTGCAACAGCGACAACATATGTAGCAGCAGCCCCAGCACAGCAGCATCAGCACCAGCGGCCCCAGCACAACACCAACAACATCAACAACAGCAACATCAACAACACCAACATCAACAGCATCAGGAGCAGCAACAGCAACAGCAGGAGAAGCAAGCAGTAGCGGCTTCTTCCCTTCCCCTTCTTCTCCTGACCCGGCATTGTTGGGTCGAGTAAGGTATAACTTTTGGGCTCCGTTTCCATGTTCGATAGATTGTGTGTTAGTTTAGCTTATTTAGTGATTAAATGGAGTTTTAGTGCTTTGATGTTAGATCTAGTTAAGTTAGAGTGTTTATAGCTAAATCAACCCTATTAGGTGTTAGTTATTCTGTTTTGGCCTAGTGGTGTCGCTAGAATTAGCCAGATAACCTTAAATCGCTAAACTTGAAACGTTAAAATACGGTTTTTGACACATATCATAGGATATTAGGATCTGCTACATTTCTGGCCCTTTCCTAGAATAGCAAACAGTTTTAGAATAGTGTGCAGGGTTTTTAGGGTGTTGTGTTGGAGTTTGAGCCCCTCCTACCGGAGGTAGACCGGCGGCCTCCTCTTGCCAGACCGACGACGGTGGCCCCCTGTTGAGATGAGTGTGTGTGTCTTGTGTATGTGGGTGTATGTGGAGATTTGCTGTGATTAGTATTGTTTACTTTTTGAGTTTTTACCTGAGACAAAATCTAGGTTTGTGTAGCCATATTATTGTGTTTTGGTGGACTTTGATGTTAACTTGGGTAATTTTATTGGAGAACAGGGAGTTTCAGGGTGTTTGTAGTTAGATTTACCCTAATTTATACTGTTGGTATCACTTGTTTCCTGTTAATTGACCCAGATCCTTAAAATACCCTAGTGTTGCACACTTGGTGCTTAAACTAAACCCTTATTGATATTTGTTTTCATTTTTACTGCTCATTCTTCGCTACGGCGTCGTATATCATATTGTGGTGATTGTTCCGCCGTTGGGCGTGAATCTCCCATTTGGGATGCTCTATTCATTTCACATGACATTTTACTTTTATCTTGCCTTTTACCCGATTTCGGGACAAATTTTTATAAGGGAAATATTGCCAAAATTATTAAAATTAACTCTTGAACTAAAAAGGATTTCTACTAAATTACTTAAGGTTTTCTCAACATTATACAAATGTTTCTACTAAAATGTTTTAACACTCTATATTTTAAATGGTTTTGATTTCTGGGTTTCGGCTTACTTAGTCGCGTTACGCCTGTAGACGTCACGGGGTTAAGTGCCGGTCACGGGACGAACTTTGGGTCGTGACAGAAACCTATCACCACCTAAGAAACTACCGATCCTAGATCAGTAATTCTCGACTACCTTGGCTAAGGATTTCTGGTGATGGCCACCCGTGCACAACGCAACATCAACACCCAATACCGGGGGAGACGAGACCCCTGACGATCCGCTCACTGCCTCCATGTGGCTCGGGACTGTACCCAACTAAAACCTGTTTGCATGACTCCTTTGAGCCGTGGTAGGGTAGTAATCAAAGCACAGTGGGAACTCACACAAGACAAATGACGATCTCAGGTCGATAAACTAACCTATACACATGTCACCTGGGAACTGCTATCTAACAATATGAATAATACCAACTAGCATGTTCCCTTCGAGTTCTTCAGGTGTACTCATAACCCAATGAGCACTTGTATACATCTTAGGTGAACAAACTGACACCAATGGCTTGTGAGACCGGCCACCGCCCCTCGTCAGGGTCTCGATCAATATACACTAGTCTACTCTGGAGTATCGATGCCTAGTCTCGAAACTCCCATGAATAAGGACATTTAAGGATGTGCTTATAGACCACCCAGCTCTCACGTATATGATCTCCATCATACTGCAGGTAGTCAAGCAAGAATCCTATGTGCTCTATCAACATGTATTAGTGATCTGTAATGCCACCTGAATCATGTACATGATGATAAAGACAAACCAGATAGCATACTATCATCTTGAGTAAGACTGTTCTATCCGTATAGGTCCTCCCTCAATCATCGCAATCGCGTGCCTGTGATCCAATAATTGACTTGAGGGCACTATACCAACACCCTCCGAGTCCATCGCTTACAAGCATTTCGAATCTCTCTTGGAATCCTTCGAGTTTGAGCTTCGGTCCATTGTCTTGCCTTCAATTGTTTCTCCGCCGACCTTCGAACTAAAGCCTTTACCGTCTCACCTCAAGTATGCATACTTGGGTGAGAACGAGACGCATCTTGTGATCATTTCAGCTTCTCTATTTTTAGAGCAAGAGGAAGCCTTTCTTTCTTTCTTGTGATCTAGTCGACAAGTTTTTGGTTGGACTTTAGCGGACATCAAAAGGATTAATCCCTTGATTGTTGAACATCATATAAATCTGATGTATGATGCCAAGCCAACCCGGGACCCACAGAGACAGTTAAATCACGTCATGAAGGAAGCTGTGAAAAAGAAGATCGTCAAATGTCTGGATAGTGGTATCATTTACCCGATATCCGATAGCTAGTGGGTAAGTCCAATACATGTTGTCCCTAAGAAGTCTGGCATCACGGTCATCACCAACGAAGTGAATGAGTTAATTCCGACTCGCACCCAAACCGGGTGGCGAGCTTGTATTGATTACCAGAAACTCAACGCTGCTACGCGGAAAGATCACTTCCCACTTCCAATTATTGACCAAATACTCGAGCGCTTAGATGGACACGAGTTTTACTGTTTCTTAGACGGTTTGTCAGTGTACAACTAAGTTCCCATCGATGAAAAAGACCAGGAAAAAACCATTTTTACTAGTCCTTTTGGCACGTTCGCATACAGACTCATGCCCTTCGGGTTGTGCAATGCCCCCGCTACTTTCCAGCATTGTATGATGGAATTTTTTTCTGATATGGTTGAGAAGTTTCCGGAGATATTCATGGACGATTTCTCTATTTATGGATATTCCTTTGACGAGTGTTTACAACACCTTGGCCCTATCCTTACCCGGTGTAAGGATAAAAATCTCACTTTAAACTGGGAGAAATGCCACTTCATGGTGCAAGAAGATTTTGTCTTAGGACATATCATTTCACGAGACATTATCGAGGTTGACAAAGCAAAGATTAATGTCATTTCAAACCTCCCTCCTCCAAAATGCGTCAGAGATATCATATTTTTCCTTGGCCATGCCGGTTTCTATAGACGGATCATCAAGGACTTTAGCAAAATTGCTAAACCCTTGACTCTTGTTTTGGCCAAAGACACAACGTTCCATTTTAACTCGAACTGTTTGACTGCCTTTGAATCACTGCGAAACTCACTCACTACCGTTCCCGTTCTTTCATCTCCCAACTAGACTCATCCTTTCAAGATTATGTGTGATGCATCCGACTTTGCCATTGGTGCTGTCTTAGGATAGCATATCGATAAGATGCTGCATGTGATTTACTATGCGAGACAAACCTTGAATGATGCGCAAATGAACTATACAACAATCGAGAAAGAGTTTTTGTTGTTGTATTCGCTTTAGAAAAATTCAGACCCTATCTCATTGGCTCCCCAGTCATCGTATACATTGATCATTCCGACTTGAGGCATCTTTTCAAGAAAAAGGATGCCAAGTCTCGGTTAATATGTGGATCCTCTTACTGCATGAATTTGACCTTGTTATTAAGGACAAAATAGGATGTGAAAATATAATTGCCGACCATCTTCCTCGACTCGCTTCTTCGCCGACGTTTCAACTGCATATAAATGATTCTTTTCCAGACGAGCATCTCTTGACCATATCTTGCGAACCATGGTTTGCAGATATCGTGAACTATTTAGTAACTAGACTTGTACCTAGAAAATGGTCGAGTCAGGACAAATACCGATTTCTATCCCAAGTAAAACACTTTTACTGGGACGAACTATCTGTTTAAGTATTATCCTGACTAAATCATCCATCGGTGCATCTTGAACACTGAGTATAAGAGTATCTTGTCTTTTTGCCACGAGCAAGCATGTGGAGAACACTTTGGCACTAGGAAAACTGCGGAAAAAGTCCTGCAATGCGGCTTTTACTGGCCGACGCTATTCAAAGATGCATACGAACCTTGCAAGACTTGCTCCCAGTGTCAGCACCTAGGCTGGATCTCGAAAAGAAATGAAATGCCTCTCCAACCAATTTTGGTTGTTGAGATGTTTGATGTTTGGGGGATAGACTTCATGGCCAGTTTCCTAACTCTTTTGGGAACTTATACATTCTGGTTAGCTATTGATTATGTCTCAAAATGGGTCGAGGCAGTACCAAGCCGAACTAACGATAACATGGTTGTTGATTGTTATGTTTTTGCCATGTCGTATTTTAGAAAGAGTTTAGAAATTACCGCAATCAAAACGGTGTCGCGTGTAGTGAGCCGCGATGAGTACGGGTCGTCCGCAGGGAGATGGTAAGTTTTTAGGCTTATATTGACGAGTTAACAATGTATTTTGATTTGTTGATTAAACTAAATATCGCAACAAGGATATGTATAGTAAAAGGACTTGTTAAGGGTAGTAATAGGTTAGCTTGTATAAAGGTGAAGTTTGCCGTATCCTTATAGACCCAGCATTGGTATTGACACTAAAGCAATAGGTAATAACGCGGATTAGGGAACTTGAAATACGGTATTTTTGGCATTTCGCTAAATCCGTCTTTCTTGTCCCTTGTCCTTCCGTTGTTATCTCTTGATTCTAGCTTCCAGCAAACCACTAGCAATCCGGTCACGATTAGGGATCATCGCTATCGGGGTAAGATAGGATGCCTAGCGGAGCGGAATTACGAGTGATTTGCACGGAGTTTCAATTGCAAAGTTTAAGGTTTTTAGCAAATAACATCTTCAAATACAATTTAACTATATTCAACCCTTAACAAGTACAGCGACTACTCACACATATTTATAAAGTAAAAATAAGAAAAAAGGGAAAAGAGTAAGGAACATAATGAAAAATACGATAAAAGAAAGAAAAAGAGAGAACCAATGAATCCAAGTACGAATATCTCCAAGTGTACGTAAGCCCGGTGAAGTGTGAAATCCAAAGACAAAACTTTAAGGTTGCAAGCTCACTTAAGAGGTTGCAGATCAAAGTAAAGCGAGAATTTCACAAGTTCAAATATGTAAACATAGAACAAGACATGGTAATAAAAAATGAGAACTTTTTATTGAATCACAAACAAGTTACACTAATTTTGAAGCCAAGAACCTAAATCTTAAGTTTGCATGCTCAATGAAGAAGTTGCAAGGTCAAGGCAAAAGGACAAGAGCTAAAGAATTACAAAGGAAAGCAAGCTTACAAATTACAAGAGTTTTGATTCAAAACTAAAACAAAAGGTATCTCATTCCTTTGCCCTCTGTTCTGTATTTATAGGCTCAAAAGATGAATAAACAAATAATAACAAAATGATGACAAGGCAGTAAGGAGGGGCCCACAGAAGTTTGAGTCACATTGAAGGCAGGGGGGCCGGCGACCTCGGTTTTGGTGAGCATGTGCTCGGCCAAAATCTAAGCCCCTAAGCTCGTATTTGGAGTGTGGTCTTCTGTTGTCTTTAGTATCACTCTAGTGTTGTTTATTTTCTCTATTTTGGCTTTTGATGCACTCAGGGTTTTGGAGCGAACTTGTAGCTTCAAATCACATCAACTCTTTTTGCATTAAATGCACATCACACTCATGCCAACTTGCACCAAGTCATCATGTCATGGGCAGCTCTCTTCACTAGGTTCATGAACCAACAAGCTAGTTGTACACACTTGTATGTGTTGGACCATTTGTTTAAAAAATGTGTACACAAGAATGTTGCAAAAAGAAACTTATGAAGTATTGGTCGGTTTGCGGTTCTGGTTACAGTGTCGTCTTACAAATGATATATCCATGATTTTAAGCGTATTTCCAGTATTTTGTCACGGATACCTGTAATCTGTAATACTGAGCAGACACAGGTTAATAGTACCGATATATACAAAAAAATGGATAATGAATGAGCGGTATTAAAATACAATATTCTGGTATAAACAAATACCCCCAAACTTATCTTTTGCTCATCCTGATCAAAACAAAAAGAAAAGAATCCTAACCTCACTTTCGCAGGGAACACGATTGCACTGAGCTCGTGCATTAAGCTGTTAAACCTCTAGGTGTCCCTAGTAGGAGGAGTGTTGTCTCCTGAGGGTTTTCAGCTGATTTCACCCACAAAATCCCGTCAAGCTAGTTTTGCGAAATAACTATGATTCTAACCCTAAGGTTTTGTTTTAAAGCTAGCAATTCTATTATTTTAAAGTTAGAACAATCAAACCTTTATTTTTCACACCTCGCTTCTTATTTAACTAAAGATTCTATATGTCTATACGTGGAGTGCAAATAGTGTCGTTAAGTTTCAAAAGGGTCGATTAAAGTCGACATGTCACACAATAAAGCCTAGATAAAGATTTAAAAAGGATCACACAAGTTTTATAAAGAGTTAAGTACATCTCAAGTTTTGTTTTCCAGTTAGGTTTCAAATTCAGAATTTCTATCTTCCTTAATAGGAAACTAGGTCTTATTTTTCACTCCACCTTCGTCTTGTTTTCGTTTCATACACACCTCTGTGAACATGCAATAGTCTTAATCATAGGATAAAACCTTCATATCTCCGTTAAAAATATTTTATAAAAATCCTGTCTTTTGTCAAGATTATTCTCACACAAAGAACCGTTAGGAATTTTAACTCGGAGAGAACACTTGCTTGAATTTGTTTTAATTTGTACTTTCTAGGCTTCTTAGCGAGCTTTGGGCCAATGCACCCAAACCAGTTGGTTTTAGGGCATTAGGTGTTAAGACACCCCGGCGGACTTAATTGCTCAAGTTATCTAGGCCCTAAAACAAAAGACCAAATTTGGCGTGAAAATCATGATGAATTAATGCGAACGGAGATATTACCGGTAGTTCAATTAATTTTTTTTGGATAAAAGACGTGTTTAGTGGGTTAGGTGTGTAATCACTCCAATCAAGTTCCAGATGGGTTATTCTTCAGAATTAGTTTCAATTAAGGTATCAATAACATCTCTTCATATCCTCTTCACTTCATAAGATATTCTTGATATTACTTATATCAGAACAAACCTATTTGATCCTCAGAAAATAGTTTATCAATTAAAAAGTTTTCAGACAAAATAGACTTGTCATCTAATTTTTAAAACTCACGACACGTGTAGTGTGATGTAAAGACGTATATTAGCTATAGTTAACATCAAAGGAGGGTTATCTTTTAGGTTTTCAAAATCTAAAAAAAGGATTTAGTTATTCCTTATCTTATCAAACAAAACTGTCGAAATATTGAATCTTAGTTCTCCCACTAGCTAACTTGACGACAAAGTTTTTATGTTTTAGAAAATTTTCTGATTTTTATGGGTTTTAGTATGCAGATGCAAAATATACATATGAATGCGAAGGTTAGAAATGCGTACCGAGCGTACCCCCAAACTTAAACTGGACAGTGCCCTCACTGTCATTGTACATCAAGAAGGCAAATTTATTGAAGGGTCAAAATCGTCGGTTATATAAAAAAAATTCTTTTTTTTTGGTTTTTTTTTGAATGAGAACTGAGTATCACCAGACAAGATTGCTCGTCAAAAATGGATATGCACCGGACAAGAATATCCACATATATATACAAAAAGCAGTATATACATACCCCCAAACTTATTTGAAACAGTGTCCACTGTTTTTGGATGGATAACCGAAGTTTGGTGGTAGGCAGAGGAAGATTATGCAGGGCAAACCGGCTCCTGTAAGACCAGGAGCTCCTCTGTTGGTTCAACGCTAAGGTACGGTTTCAGTCTGTGTCCGTTTACTTTGAAAAACGAACCGTCCTTTGGATTTTCCAAATCTACAGTGCCTTTCGGGTACACATTCCGCACAAAAAATGGCCCTTTTCAGCGAGATCTAAGCTTACCTGGATGGAAATGTAGCCGGGTGTCGTAAAGCAGTACCTGTTGACCAGGTGCGAAAGTTTTGCGCAAAAGGTGTTTATCGTGAAACACCTTCGTTCGGTTGTTAACGACAACCGCGTTTTCGTAAGCCTCATCCCGAAGCTCGCTCAATTCGTTTAACTGCAGCTTCCGATGGTTGCCCGCATCTTCGAGAGATAGATTCAGCTCCTTTATCGCCCAAAATGCACGATACTCTATTTCCACTGGAAGGTGGCAAGCCTTTCCGTAAACAAGCCGATAGGGAAACATGCCAAGATCGGTCTTATAAGCAGTTCGAAATGCCCAAAGGGCATCAGTGAGTTTTAAAGACCAATCCTTACGGTTCTTGGAAACCGTCTTCTCCAATATCTGCTTGATATGCCGATTTGAAACCTTGGCTTGCCTACATGTTTGGGGGTGGTAGGGTGTTGATAGCTTATGATTAATGGAATACTTCCGCATCAAGGCCTCGAAAGTCCTATTACAGAAATGAGTTCCATTGTCACTAATGATCGCGCTGGGGTGCCCAAACCGGGAAAAGATGTTTTCCTTAAGAAATCTAACGACAACCTTGTTGTCGTCAGTCCGGCTGGGCACAGCCGCGACCCACTTAGAGACATAATCAACAGCGAGAAGAATGTATAAGTTCCCAAAAGAGCTGGGAAACGGCCCCATAAAATCAATCCCCCAAACATCAAAAATCTCCACAACCAAGATTGGTTGGAGCGGCATCTCGTTTCTCTTGGATATCCGGCCCAAGTGTTGGCACCGGGAGCAAGTCTTGCAGTAGTCATGAGCGTCTTTGAAGAGTTGTGGCCAGTAGAAACCACACTACAAGATCTTCTCGGCTGTCTTTCTGGGGCCAAAGTGCCCGCCACATGCTTGATCATGGAAAAACGACAGCACACTCTTGAATTCATTGTCAGGGACACACCGACGAATAATCTGGTCGGGACAGTACTTGAACAGATAGGGTTCGTCCCAGTAAAAGTGTTTTACTTGGGATAAGAATCGAAGTCTGTCCTGACTTGACCATTCAGTCGGTAGTAATCCTGTGGCCAAATAGTTCACAATATTTGCGAACCAGGGTTCGCAAGATACTATCAAGAGCCGTTCATCCGGAAAAACGTCGTTGATCGGAAGTTGAAGCGTTGGCGAAGAAGGGAGTCGTGAAAGATGGTCGGCGAGGACGCTGTCCGATTTAAATTTGGGGGTATGCTCGGTAAGCCTTCTATCCTTACATTCATTTGTAAATTCTGCATTTGCATATATTTTTTTTAAAAATCCATAAAAATTGATTTTTTTTCTAAAAAGCGGAAAAACTTTGTTGTCAAGAATTTAGATTAAAAATTCCGACTGTTTAGTTTGATAAGATAGAAACGACTAAGTCCTATTTTTAGATATTGAAAATCCAAAAGATAACCCTCTTTTGAATTTAGCCGTAGCTAATATACGTCTTTACATCACACTACACGTGTCGTGAGTTTGAAAATTAGATGACAAGTTTGATATGTCTTAAAACTCATTTAAATTGATAAATTTCTTTAGGATCTAACATGTTTTTCTGAGATAAGTAATATCAAGAATAATTTATAAAGTGAAGTGGATATGAAAGGATATTATTGAAACATTAATGGAAGTTGTGTCTAAAAAATAACTCATCTGGAACTTGATAGGAGTGGGTACACACTTGATCTGCACAAACACGTCTTTTATCTTGAAAATAAATGAACAACTTGCTATATCTCCGTTCGCATTAAATTCTTATGATTTTCACGTTAAAATAAGTCTTTTGTTTTAGGGCCAATGTGACTTGGGCAATTAAGTCCGCTAGAGTGTTTCTACACCTAATTCCCTAAAACCAACTAGGTTGGAGGCATATGCCCAAAGCTCGCTAAGAAACCTAGAAAGTCCATTTTAAAACAAAGTTAAGCAAGTATTCTCTCCGGGTTAAAATTCCTAATGGTTCTTTGTGTGAATAATCTTGGCTAAAGACGAGTTTTTATAAAAATATTTTTAATTGAGATGTGAAGGTTTTATCCGATGTAAAGACTATTGCATATTTATGAAGGTGTGTATGAACAAAAATAAGTAAAAGATGGAGTGAAGAATAAGGCTTAATTTTCTGTTAAAAATGATAGAATTTCTGAATTTGAAACCTAGTTGGAAAATAAAACTTGAGAAAAGTTTAACTCATTAGAAACTTGTGTGATCTTTTTAAAGTTTTATCTGGTCCGTATTTTTTGACATGACAACTCTAATCGAAGTTTTTGAAACGTAACGACGCTATTTGCACACGCACGTAAAGAAATATATGATCTTAAGTTAAATAATAAGTAAGGTGTGAAAAATAAGGGTTTGATATTTCTAATGAGTGATAGAATTTCTAGCTTAGATACTGAAGCCTAGGATAAGAATCGGCCGTGATTTCGCGAAACTAGCTTGACGGGATTTTGTGGGTGCAATCCACTGAAAACCCTCAGGGAGACAAAAACTCTTCCTTTAGGGTAACCTAAAGGTTTAACAGCTTGTTACACATGCTCGGTGCAATCGCTTTCCGTGCGAAAGTGAGGATATAATTTTGTTTTGCTCGAGACGAGCAAAAGATAAGTTTGGGGGTATTTGTTCATTGTGTAAAACTACATTTTAATACCGTTTATTCGTTATCATTTTCGTGAATATCGGTGCTTTTAATCCGTGTCTTCTTAATAAGTACATGATACAAGTATTCGTGACAAAATACTGGAAACACACTTAAAATGCATAGATACGACATATGTGAGCCGATCTGCAATCAGAACGGAAAACCGATCAAAGTCCAAGAAGTTTTTGTAACAAAACAAGTGTGCATAATAAAAAGAAGCAAATGTTCCAACATGATAAAAATTGTGCAAGTATTTTCATGTATGAACACAAGTAGGCAGCCATGAGTTGGCATGGCAAGTGGATTAAGGTGTGATAAATGTTGTAAAGTTGTGATTTGATATTTACTTTTTTAGTTGATAAAGTTTGATCTTTTCCCTCTAAATAACTAGAGTTCAACCACAAGATATTTAGCTAAATCAAACAATACCAGAGAGATGCTATTGATGTAAGAATACAAAGCAAAGAAAGTGGGCCCTACTGGCCGCCAGAAAACCACCCATGTCACAAAACCGGCGGCCCAATTTTCTCCAAATGACCTCGTGCTTCTTTTGTGGACCCCATGTCGTCTCATAAGTCCATTTGTATTGTTTGATTTTTTAAACTTGCTGATAAATACTAGATCATAAAAAGAGTCACGGGTCCATGTTTTAGACCACATTCTTTATTTTAGATGTTATCTTTTAATTTACATTTTGTAATCTTGAGTTCTAGCCCTTCCTCTTGACCTTGTAACTTCTTTACTAAATTTACAAGCTTAAGATTTTGGTTCTTGAATTCAATAGTTTGTATTTGAAAGGTTCCTAGGCACCCTAGTGATGTCTCACAAGTGATCAAACACGCTAATTTCTAAAAAATACGGTGCCTATAAACCCTAGAACGGATCGTTTGCTAAAAAACTAGGCGAAAAACAATCTAGTTAACAGTTAACTAATGGGATATTGGAATTACAACCTTTGTAGATCCGTTTGTCCACCTCCATAGCTCCGCAACGAAGTGCCTTCGCTGTCCAAGTGAACTCCCGGGCTCTAGCGTCGGCTTCGTCGAAGAATAAGCGAGCTAGGTCGTCGATGTCCATGCCGAAGATGATCTACGTCGAGGCATCGCTAAATCAAGCTCCAACTTCGCCAAGTCAAGAAACTTGTGAAGGAAACACACTCTACTACTTGGCAAGAGGTAGAGGATGAAGAAATAGGAGTTGGGTTCACTTTAGAATTGGATTTCTCACTCAAATACATCAATCACCATTGATGAAGAGAGCTTTCTTCTTGTGAGGAAGAAGAAGAAGAAGATGAAAAAGTTATGATAAGTTATTTTAAAAATGAATAAGAATTAAAACTTATCATACTTTTAACCTTAGTTAAGTGTAGAGAAAATACCATGGTTAATAGAATGGTTAGAGTTAAGGATAAGAACAAAAAGGAGACTAAGTCAAAACTTCAAGAATCTTCAACTAAAAAACAAAATAAGCAACCATTCATTTATCCTTTTTCTTTTTCCAAAATGAATGAATAAGAAAAAGATAAATGAATAAATAATCAAAACCCTAATCATTAACTTAAACCATGGTTTGATTCTTTACACTTAACCAAGTAATCATGTATCATCAAACATGATACAAACATGTGCACAAAACTATATCGCATATACAATGTGTACAATTCTAGTGAGAAAATCCTTTTAAAGTGAACCAATACTAGTTAATGCAAAGTTATATATCAAATATATAAATATGCACTAAATCATTAAATCAACACTTGATTTAACGATCCGGTCATATCGGATATAACCGACTAGTATCATATGTATCAGCTTATCGAATCAATCCTTGATTCGATAACTAGGTTATATCGCATATAACCATTCGATACATTCATCGCGAGAATAGAATACGGTATCACATACACGAATTATTCTCAGTCCCGCACATATCTCATATGCGCTCCGATTTCGTTTCGCTTGAGCCAGGAAACCTCTGTGTAGGACTCTAAAGACTCGTCAATACGCCGGCAGCGGATGATGATCATATCAAACACCCACAAGCCGCAAGCGGTCTGCTAAACGTAACGGCCACCCGGGTATTGAGCGATCAGAAGATCGACGAGCAAGCCCGCTCACACTCCTGTGAATCCAACCAGTAACACTTACCGTACAGTCCGGTCTGTCCGTCTGATATGTCGTATATCTCGCCTAGGGGTGGTAAACCTCAGACCCCAATAGCTCGATAAGTCATGCCGACTTGAGGTCCATAACATTCATGAAACTACTGATAACTCTTACCAGTATATCACAGCAACCCTGGCCAGGGATTTCCTGTTATGGCCAGTCGAGCATAGCACAACATCAACCCCTAATACCGGGAGAGACGAATCCCCTCCTATCGCTCATTGCCTTCATGTGAATCGGGACTGTACCCAAAAACCACCTGTTTGCACAACTCAGTAGAGCCGTGGTATGGTGGAAATCAAAGCACAGTGGGAGACACACAAGACTCTATGACGATCTCGGGTCAACAGACTAAGCTGTACCAGTATCACCAGAGAACTGCCATCTGACGTGAGGTATAATACCATCTGGGAGTTCTCGGCGAGTCCGTTCAGTGTACCCAGTCTCCACTGAGCACCCGCATACCATCTTCGATGTCAAACACCAATGGATATGGGATCATCCATCGCCCATCGCATGGGTCGAGAAGATATGCGCTAGTCTACTCTGGAATATCGATGCCCCGTCTCGATATTCCCTCGACTAGGAACATTTCAAGGATGTACTCATGGACTATCCAGGCCCCACTAGTATGATCTGCATCACAGTCCTGGAAGTCGAGTACACATCTTAAGGGCTTTATCAACATGTAATCAGAGAGACAGAAAGTATACATGTTATGATAAAGAGCAACCAGATAGCGTACTATCATGTCGAGCAAGAAAGTCCTACCTATATATGTCCCAGCATCCACTGCAATATACATCCAATGTACAGTAATGGCCTCTAGGGCATACATATAACTAACAATCTCCCACTTGCACTAGGGCCATCTGCAGCAGTTGTTGCAGTATCACATACTCAACCATTCCCAAAAAGTCTCTCTTTGGGAAAAGGTCCTTCGTGAGTGGATCCGCCGTGTTAACCTCAGAGTCTACTCTCCTAACCTCGATCACTCTGGAGATCAACTATCTCCATGATCAGGTGATGCTTCCTCAGAATATGTCTGGGTCACTGATGGGACCAGGGTTCCAAGGTCTAAGCCACACTTCCATTGTCATACAATGGCAGGAACCTAGTTCATCTTATGAACCAATATACACCCAAACTGCCTCTTTGGTAGTATCTTTAATAGCGATGTTACCAGCCTTTATCGTCTAGTTTGCCACGGTATCTAGCTTGGAACTCTTCCAACATACCGTCCCTTTACTAAGGGTAAAGACAATGCCCGTGACTGACATTCATTCGTCTTTATCACCCTGGAACGTTTCCAGTGATTCTCCCCAGGATCGATTGATACCATCTCACTACATCTAGTGAGAATCCTAGCATCCAATTACATCTATCTCATAGATGAAAACTCAGGATTTAGGAGGTATCACTTTGATCCTTTTTGGAGAATCCTAGTGATAATAGGAGATTGACCGATCGTATTATAAGAAACTCTTTTCCTATCAAGAGTATGTTTTCTACGTACAATACGAAGATCATCACCATACTCCATACTACCCTTTTGTATATACAAGGTTCGTCTACCATTTTGATGAAGTCAAACACTTTGACTATCACATCAAAACAGACGTTCCAACTCCGCGATGCCTGCTTTATTATGTAAAGCAACTTGCACACGTTTCCGCTGCTCCCACTGTTTACGAAGACCTCTGGCTGTGTTCTTATAGACGTTCTCTTCTAAATCAGTATTTAGAAAAGTAGTCAGGGCACCCAACCACCAGATATCGCAGTCATGGTATGTAGCCGTGGCAAGTAGGATCTGGATAGACTTAAGCATAGCTACTGGAAAAAGGTTTCATCATTATCCACGCCTGGTCGATGACGAAAACCTTTAACAAGTCTAGCTTTGAAAGTCTCAACTTTTCCATCTACACCAAGTAATCTTCTCAAGATATACTTGCTCTTGATGGGGATTTAACCCTTCAGATATAGCAGCTAAAGTCCATACTTTGCTGGTGTACATGGATTCCATCTCAGATTGCTAAGCATCCAGCCATTCTTACAGAGTCCCTACTGTCGATGGCCAGCTCGAAACTAGTTGGGTCATCATCTCATGATGCAATCCTTGCTCCCACTGTCATCGAGAAACCAAGGTATCTCTCAGGCGGATGAGGAACCCTACTAGATCGGCGGAGAGGCTGAGGTTCGTCGGGAACTATAGAATCCTTTGGTTCTGTCAAATCATCAACTGCAGTTTTGTATAGCTGGAACCTTTCCAGTTCTACAGAACTGATCCTGCCTCAATATTGTCCGGATTTTGCTTTAAACATAGGCCGGACAACCCCAAATCTTAACTCACTTAAGAGATGGGATCTTCCCACACCATATTTTATATGGAGTGGTAGGCAGTGATTTGATTCAAACCTAATTCAATAGGTATGCAGCTTCTCAAGTGCATAACCCCAAAAGGAAATAGGTAACTCAGTAATACTCATCATAGAGCACACCATATCTAATATTGTGCAATTGCTCCGCCCTGATACACCGTTGTGCTGTGGTGTATTCAGAGGAGTAGTACGGAGAGAGAATCGCATTCTCCTTTAGAATGGTCCAGGAATGCCATGCACTAGTATTCTCCTCCCTGATCTCATCATAGGACATAATACTTATACCCGGTTATTGGTTCTCTACTTCTAACTTATATTCTGTGAATACCTCAAAAGGTTCGGACTTATGTTTCAACAGGAACACATGACTGAATCTTGAGAGATTATCAGAGAATATAATGAAGCATAAAGAACCAATCCTGGCATGTGTAGAAAGGGGACCTACATACATCAACATGTATCATCCCAAGAGTTCACTAACTCTTTCTCTGTTTCCAATAAACAGAGCTATGGTCATCTTATCTTTGTGACATGACTGGCGAGTTTCACAAGATGTAAATTCAAACTAATTTAAATATGCATCTATATGTAACTCCAGCTAGTCGGGTCGCATTGATATGACCTAGTCTACAATACCTCAAGAAGGATCCGTCCATTTCTGAACTATTCCTCTTGTGTGTGTTCCATATACTAAGAACTGTAGTTTGATTTAGAACATCAATGCTTTTAGATAACGTGCCTGAACCGATCAACTTTTGATATAGGAAATGTTCAAAACATTATCCAACAATACAAAATTTTATCATTTCTTTACTTATAAAGAGACAGATATGATTTTGTATATCAGGTTCTGTATCTAATAACATTCATTCAGAATCAATGTATTACTATACAGGGTGACAGTGACCAACAGACTTGGCTGCAACACTTGCCCCATTTTCTGCCTCATGAAACTTATCACCCGTTCTCAGTTTTTCTACCCTTTTGTAGCCCTATGTAACATCTTACATATCTGGGATCCTGATCCGGTATCATATACCAAGGATGCGGAGGATACTGAGAAACAGTTCTGTATAATGAACACACCCGAAGATGATGCATCAGCATGTACTCTCTTCGTTTGGGCGGCACGGGAAATCTGGTATTCCCCAATTTCCTGCTCTGTCTTATAAGAATTATAAGTAGGAGCAGGACCAATGTTCCCCAGCTCAGTATAACAAGCGGGTTCGGTCAATAATCCGTTTTATTATCTTGATTAAGGCTTGATATGGTCGCTACCAGGAGAGAGAGAGAAGAAAACACTCAGCGTGCGCTCTGTCAAGAATAGATTGGTTATATATTATATCTAATCAGGATGGCTCCCACTGTTTTTATCAAATCTTCCTTCAAACCCTAAAAGGAAAGACTAGCCGGGATTAATTACACTCTACAAGTTCGCCAATCTTTCAGCCAGGCCAGTGTCGGTACTTTGAGGGAGGTTCCCCGTGCTTTCACACGGACCTAATTACTGTAAACCTCGTTTTCCCAGAGGCGTAACCCCGTTGACACCTTTCTAGACACCTACTTGATCGGCTAATTGCAAAGTACAAAACTCTCCCAGGAGTAACAATTACTCGCAGTGGGTATCGGGATCCAACTATCATATAGAAGGTATGGAATCTCATTGCAAATTTCAATACTTGAAACTCCCGATAAAGGTTTTTACCCCTAGCGCCTATGACCTTAACTATGGTCAACAAATCATAAGTACTAGTCAAGTTATACCTGTCATTTCGTGATTAATTAGACCCACCCACATGACCCTTAACTAAGGTCAACAAAGTCACGCGACTGTCCTAACTAATCGCATCATATGCGGTGTAGGAAGACATCACTTAGCTACCGTACACTGTGCCTTGACTATGGTCAACAAACACAGCACGAATACTAAGTACTCTACTTCCTAAAATGACGGAGGGTTGCGACTGGTTTTTGTGAAAATCTTTGACGCTTTGAACTTGATCTCGTTGCGGAATCAAATGGTTTTTAAATGGAATGTTTTTGAAGCTTTTCTAGTTTTGCTAAAGGGGTCACTCCCGGTGAAGGGATCGTCGGCCCTTTCCTCGTCGAATGAGGTGCGGGATATATCATATATATCACTGTGCAAAGCAGAAACTATAGAAGCGATCAAATGACAAACCGAGGATTGTAGCATCTGCCAGTTATTGCTAAAGGAGTCACTCCCGGTGAAGGGATCTCGGTCCTTTCCCTATCGAATAAGGTGCAGGATGTTCTACAAGGAACACCACGATGCAAAGCAAGAACTGTAGCTACCTGTTTTATTTTGAAATTCGATTCCACAACATCAATTAGGTTTATTTTCTTTCATTAATCTCATTAATGAATATCCCATCATTTAATTTACCTAAACATCACAGATAGATATGACGTACACTTATGCCATCCGCATTCGCCTCGATGTCCCCTCGTACACCGTTAGGTTAGGTAACTAACGGCAGAGCGGGGCAGGGCTAGCGCGGGTGCAAAACATAAGTAACGTCTATATAATATATCATATATACTATATATAATATCTGCCACAGAACATCGCATGATCTCAGATAAAACACAGCAGAAGAAACATATGAAATATTGGATATACTAGGACGTCCGTGTTTTCAATACGAGCCAGTATAAAACACGGATTCCACGGTCGTGATGAATAGCCAATCCCACACCCCTAGACCCCTACGAGAGCGGCAAGAAACCTTACCAATTCTGGAGTTAGGAGACCCGGGCTCGACTCCTCGAGTTGGTCTCCCACTGGACTCCAGAACCCGGTTACTTGTGCTCTCCTCCTTGGGTCTATCCTAGTGCGGAAAAATAAATAATATACATCAACGGTGACAACTTCCGCAACCTGGAAGTGCCCCAATAAAAGAATATTACATATAAGTTTTTACATGAATGAAAATGAAAAACACTCATCTCACATAAAAAAAACCCCGGCTATTCAAACACGACGATCCAATATAACATATCCAGCAACACATAACATCACATGTCATCAACGTAAGTAAATATGTGCATCCCAATTGTCGTTGACATATAGCAACGAAACCGGCGATATCACATATTACACTTACGGTCACAGAAAAGAAAGTGTAAAACTACAACAGTTGGAATCCGCAACCACCTCAGACATCGCATGCCTGACCAAATGAATTACTTAGACATCGCATGCCTAACAATTATAAACCCCGCATTTTAGTCTCATTATCGAAAACTCTTTTCAATATCAAGTCGGGCAATTCAACAGGATTCCCGACATTCTGATCGAATGCTCGTCGCAAACTTCAGTAGACGGCCGCACCCCTGATACCGTCGACGAAGTGCACCAAGGCGGAACACCGCTACCGCGAGCACCCGAACGGATGCTTTCGGCGACGGGGTTCTCCTACAGTCACTTGGTCGGGGCTATGGAGTGAGGCTGTCTATTAAGTTTACCCGGCGAGTATCCGCGTACGCTACGTGATTGCGACGGACTTTTGATCACATCAAAATTCCGTGGCAACCGATCAAGTGAGACTAAACTGCTATGTTTATAACACTCATTCAGTTATCTCATAACTATTTGCAAATTCCAATTATTGTATCCCATTCCAGATAAACAGAAAATGTTAAACTTTTCGATCGAACAATCGAACACCCAAGTTTTCTCGATACAGATCAACACATGAAATAAGTCTAACAACATTCAGTTCGTGCCTCAGTACCAACGGTCCAGCCGTAGAAGGGTCAAGCCAACGCCTCACATGTGGCACGCCGTACTGTCCCAAACCCGAAGGTTCAAAGGACAGTTCAAGACGGTCACATAATCGAGTTAAGGTTTGTTGTCTTCTAGAGGGTCCATCGCGTTACTTGCACTACTTAGAACGTCGTTAAACTACGGAAAAATCCAACAATTGGAAGTTTCCCGGCAGGGGAAAAAGTGGGTATTCATATCCGGTCGAACTTTTTAACATATTCTAAAAATACCCGGAAAAGCACACCGACAAAATTTAGACAGTCCGATCGAATACACCGAGTTCCCAATACAACTCAGAACATTCAACTCTGGAATAAATTTTAAATATTCCCATAAAATCCAGAATAATTAAATAGGAATTACTGTGCAGAAAATATATGATGACGTCACTACCTAGCCGCGGAACCGCCGCGGAAGCTGGGCTTCTGCCGCGGTAGCTGGGCTTCTGCCGCGGTTCCGCGCTCTTTTGGATGAATCTTTCGCCTGAGTTTGCACAGTAATTCTTATAATTATTTATTGAATTTTTTAGGCATTTTTAATACACAAAAATCCGCATTTTCGGAAAAAGTCCAGAGAGCATATTCCGGTCGGGGTTTTGTGTTCGTTCGGACTTCTAACTCCGTCAGGACTTCGCCTAAGGCTCTAGCTAGCCTTTGATACCACTGAAAGGTTCCTAGGCACCCTAGTGATGTCTCACAAGTGATCAAACACGCTAATTTCTAAAAAATACGGTGCCTATAAACCCTAGAACGGATCGTTTGCTAGAAAACTAGGCGAAAAACAATCTAGTTAACAGTTAACTAATGGGATATTGGAATTACAACCTTTGTAGATCCGTTTGTCCACCTCCATAGCTCCGCAACGAAGTGCCTTCGCTGTCCAAGTGAACTCCCGGGCTCTAGCGTCGGCTTCGTCGAAGAATAAGCGAGCTAGGTCGTCGATGTCCATGCCGAAGATGATCTACGTCGAGGCATCGCTAAATCAAGCTCCAACTTCGCCAAGTCAAGAAACTTGTGAAGGAAACACACTCTAATACTTGGCAAGAGGTAGAGGATGAAGAAATAGGAGTTGGGTTCACTTTAGAATTGGATTTCTCACTCAAATACATCAATCACCATTGATGAAGAGAGCTTTCTTCTTGTGAGGAAGAAGAAGAAGAAGATGAAAAAGTTATGATAAGTTATTTTAAAAATGAATAAGAATTAAAAATTATCATACTTTTAACCTTAGTTAAGTGTAGAGAAAATACCATGGTTAATAGAATGGTTAGAGTTAAGGATAAGAACAAAAAGGAGACTAAGTCAAAACTTCAAGAATCTTCAACTAAAAAACAAAATAAGCAACCATTCATTTATCCTTTTTCTTTTTCCAAAATGAATGAATAAGAAAAAGATAAATGAATAAATAATCAAAACCCTAATCATTAACTTAAACCATGGTTTGATTCTTTACACCTAACCAAGTAATCATGTATCATCAAACATGATACAAACATGTGCACAAAACTATATCGCATATACAATGTGTACAATTCAAGTGAGAAAATCCTTTTAAAGTGAACCAATACTAGTTAATGCAAAGTAATATATCAAATATATAAATATGCACTAAATCATTAAATCAACACTTGATTTAACGATCCGGTCATATCGGATATAACCGACTAGTATCATATGTATCGGCTTATCGAATCAATCCTTGATTCGATAACTAGGTTATATCGCATATAACCATTCGATACATTCATCGCGAGAATAGAATACGGTATCACATACACGAATTATTCTCGGTCCCGCACATATCTCATATGCGCTCCTATTTCGATTCGCTTGAGCCAGGAAACCTCTGTGTAGGACTCTAAAGACTCGTCAATACGCCGGCAGCGGATGATGATCATATCAAACACCCACAAGCCGCAAGCGGTCTGCTAAACGTAACGGCCACCCGGGTATTGAGCGATCAGAAGATCGACGAGCAAGCCCGCTCACACTCCTGTGAATCCAACCAGTAACACTTACCGTACAGTCCGGTCTGTCCGTCTGATATGTCGCATATCTCGCCTAGGGGTGGTAAACGTCAGACCCCAATAGCTTGATAAGTCATGCCGACTTGAGGTCCATAACATTCTGAAACTACTGATAACTCTTACCAGTATATCACAGCAACCCTGGCCAGGGATTTCCTGTTATGGCCAGTCGAGCATAGCACAACATCAACCCCCAATACCGGGAGAGATGAATCCCCTCCTATCGCTCATTGCCTTCATGTGAATCGGGACTGTACCCAAAAACCACCTGTTTGCACAACTCAGTAGAGCCGTGGTAGGGTGGAAATCAAAGCACAGTGGGAGACACACAAGACTCTATGACGATCTCGGGTCAACAGACTAAGCTGTACCAGTGTCACCAGAGAACTGCCATCTGACGTGAGGTATAATACCATCTAGGAGTTCTCGGCGAGTCCGTTCAGTGTACCCAGTCTCTACTGAGCACCCGCATACCATCTTCGATGTCAAACACCAATGGATATGGGATCATCCATCGCCCATCGCATGGGTCGAGAAGATATGCGCTAGTCTACTCTGGAATATCGATTCCCCGTCTCGATATTCCCTCGACTAGGAACATTTCAAGGATGTACTCATGGACTATCCAGGCCCCAGTAGTATGATCTGCATCACAGTCCTGGAAGTCGAGTACACATCCTAAGGGCTTTATCAATATGTAATCATAGAGACAGAAAGTATACATGTTAAGATAAAGAGCAACCAGATAGCGTACTATCATGTCGAGCAAGAAAGTCCTACCTATATATGTCCCAGCATCCACTGCAATATACATCCAATGTACAGTAATGGCCTCTAGGGCATACATATAACTAACAGTATTTCTTCTTGCAATTTTAATAAAAGTTTCAATTCTAGCTTCAAAGTTGTATGATTTGTGGCACTTAGAACTTAGATTTTTAATCCCTTGCTTCTCTCTCATCTTGCAACCTATTTAGTGAGCTTGCAAGCTTAGATTGAGATTATTGGGTTCATTTGATTGAACATAACAAGACTCACTTGGCTACTCTTGCTTGTACATTTGGTTCTTAGTATATTTCTAACTTTCACTTTCACTTGCTATGGTGTCTTTGATCTATCTTCTCTTTTGTGTTTTGTTTGTTTTTGTGAGTATGTATGAGTAGTATAATTTCGGTCCCGCACATATCACATATATGCTCCTACTTCGTTTCGCCTGAGCCAGGAAACCTTTATGTAGGACTCTAAAGAATCGTCAGTACGCCGACAGTAGGTGATGATCATATCAGTCACCCACAAGCCGTTAGCAGTACTAGCTGGACGTAACGGCTACTCGGGTATTGGGCGATCAGAAGATCAACAAGCAAGCCTGCTCATACTCCTGTGAATCCAATAAGTAACACTACCGTACAGTCCGGTCTCTTTGTCTGATATGTCGCATATCCAGCCTGGGGGTGGTAAACGTCAAACCCCTATAGCTTGATATGTCATGCCGATGTGAGGCCCATAATGGTTCGAGAAACTACTGATTACACTTACCAGTAAATCTCAACAACTCTGGTTAGGGATTTCCTGTTATGGCCAATCGAGTACAGAGCAACAATACAAATCTACATGTTAAGACAAAGAGCAACCAAATAGCTTACTATCATGTCGAGCAAGAAAGTCCTCCCTATATATGTCCAAGCATCACTATAATATACATCATATGTACAATAATGGCCTCTAGGGCATACATACAACTAACATCAAGAGCTACAATTACCACATATTGATGCAGCATCTTCTTCCTTTATGCCTCGGAGCATCGGTAAAACCAGAAGTTGGTCTCGTGCTTAATGAATTTTGCACGTATTTCCGCCAATTTGTTCCAAAAACGTGGACGTCAATGAGATAACAGAGCTCAAAAAAGATATTCCTTTGATCTTCTGCAAGCTCGAAACTATCTTTCCACCTACCCTTTTCAACATTATTGTTCATTTTTCCGTCTATCTTGTTAGGGTTCCTAGCGTTTTAGCTGTCACAACCGCGGCCTATGTGGAATGAAAAACAAAAAACTAGAGGTGCTAGAAACTCGAAACCCTAGAATCTAAACCAAATACATGAACTAGAAAAACTACAAGGAGGTTTTAACTACTATGGAAGAGGGTTATACCAAGAGATCGAGTCCTACGTTCTTCATCTCCTCTTCTTTAGCTCTTTGGGGTCTCCTTGATCGAGCTTGACCGCCGTGCATGGTTACCTAAGACGGCAGCAAGGTTTCGGGAGGCATCTTCCATGCCAAATTCAAAAATTTACTATTTTAGCTAACCCTAATCAGGAATCGTTAACTAGAAATCGACGGAAAATAAAATGCAAACACTTTGCAAGTGTAGTGAGTATGGAATACAACCTTTGTAGACCGGTCCTGCACTTCAATAGCTCCGTGTAGTAGTCCCTTTTACTGCGATCATGAACTCCGGACTTTAGAGAGGCTCCCATGAAGAAACGAAGATGCTTGCTTCGATGTCTTCGAGGCCGAAGATGATCTACGTCGAGGAGACACTAACCCAAGCTATCTCTTCACTAATTATGGAATTAGTGAAGGAAACACCCTATACTAAATGGCAAGTAGTAGAGGATGATGAAGTAGGATGTTTGCTCACATTAGATTTGATACTCTCACACTTTTTCTCATACCTCTATTGAAGCTAGAAAGCTTTGAGGAGGAAGAAGAAGAAGAAGAATGAACTCATCATATGAATTGTGTGTGAGGTTAGAAATGCAACCAAGGGTTAAGCATGTCATGGTTAACCCTTGTAGAGAGTTAACCATGAGCTAGGGTTAAAGGTTAGGTCAAGAAATATCTTAAGCCAGACAAAGAGAATGGACAAAGTCAAAGATGCCTTGAAGCTTCTACAAGCTTTCAACAAATATCATCCATGACAAATATCCATAATATTTGAATTACTTAATGATAAATTATAAACCCTAATCTTAAGCCTAGCATGGTTCATGTCTCATAAACCCTAGTTGCATTTGTAACCTAGCATGATACATTTAACATATATCACATATATATCAATGTATCCAAAGTGAGAAAAGAAATCATAAGTGAACTAATATTAGTTAATGTAATGTAATATTTCAAATATATAATTATACATTAGATTATCAAATCAACTCTTGATTTAATAATCCGGCTATATCACCTATAACCAACTAATATCATATGAATCAACTTATCGAATCAACACTTGATCCGATAACCCGGCTATATCATATATAACCGACTGATATCTCATATAATGAGAATAGAATACGGTATCTCATATCGTATCAATTTCGGTCCCGCACATATCACATATGTGCTCCTACTCCGTTTCGCTTGAGCCAGGAAACCCCTGTGTAGGACTCTAAAGACTCGTCAATACGCCGGCAGTAGGTGATGATCATATCAAACACCCACAAGCCGCAAGCGGTCTGCTAAACGTAACGGCCACCCGGGTATTGAGTGATCAGAAGATCAACAAGCAATCCTACCCACACTCCTGCGAATCCAATCTGTAACACTTCTGTACAGTCCGATCTCTTCATTTGATATGTCGCATATCTCGTCTAGGGCGGTAAACGTCAGACCCCAGTAACTCGATAAGTCGTGTCGATATGAGGCTCATAACGGGTCGAGAAACTACTGATAACACTTACCAGTATATCTCATAAGCAACCTTGGCCATGGACTTCCCATTATAGCCAATCAAGCATAGCGCAACATCAACTCCTAATACCGGGAGAGACGAAACCCCTCCTATCGCTCATTGCCTCCATGTGACTCGGGACTGTACCCAAAATCCATTGTTTTGCACGTTCTCTTGAATGTGGTAAGGTGGAAATCAAAGCACAGTTGGAATCACACAAGACTCTATGACGATCTTGGGTCTACAGACTAACCTGTACTAGTGTCACCAGAGAACCGCCATCTGACGTTAGGTATAATACCATCTGGGAGTTCTCGGCGAGTTCGTTCAGTGTACCCAGTCTCCACTGAGCACCCGTATACTGTCTTTGATGTTAAACACCAATGTATATGGGATCATCTATCGCCCATCTACATGGGTCGAGAAGCTATACGCTAGTCTACTCTGGTATATTGATGCCCTGTCTTGATACACCTATGACTAGGAACATTTGAAGGATGTACTTAGCGACTGCACTATCCCCACTAGTATGGTTTGCATCATAGTCCTGGTAGTCAAGTACTCATCCTAAGGGCTTTATCAACATGTAACATAGAGACAATCAAAGTACATGTTAAGATAAAGAGCAACCAGATAGCATACTATCACGTCGAGCAAGAAATTCCTCACTATATATGTCCAAGCATCCACTACAATATACATCGTATATACAGTAATGGCCTCTAAGGCATACATATAACTTACAATCTCCCACTTTCACTAGGGCCATCTGTTGTAGTATCACATACCCAACAATCAGCAGTGGTTGAAGTATCTCATACTCAACCATCCCATAAAAGTGTCTTCTGGGAATAGGCCTTTGTGAGTGGATCCGCCGTGTTGTCCTCTGTAGTCTACTCTCTTAACCTCGATCTCCCTGGAGATCATCCATCTCTATGATCAGGTGATACTGCCTAAGAATATGTTTGGATCATAGATGGGACGGGGGTTCCTAGGCCAAAGCCACGACTCCATTGTCACACAATGGTAGGAACGAAGTTCATCTCATGAACTAATATACATCCAGTCTAGCTCTTTGGTTGTATCCTTGGTAGCAATGTATCCAGCCTTTATCGTCTAGTTTGCCACGGTATCTAGCTTAGAACTCTTCCAACATACCGTCCCTCCACTGAGGGTAAAGGCAATGCCTGTGACTGACATTCAGTCGACCATACCACCCTCGAAGCTATCCAGTGATTCTCCCTAGGATCTACTGATATCATCTCACTACACCTAGTGAGAATCCTAACATCCATTTAGATCTATCTCATAGATCCACAACCCAGGATTTAAGAGGTATCACCTTGATCCTACAGAGAGAATCCTTGTGATAAAAGGAGATTGACCGAGCGTAGCATAGGAAACTCCTTTCCTATCAAGAGTATGTCATCTACGTACAATACGAGGATCATCACCATACTCCTTACTACCTTTTTGTATATACAAGTTTCATCTACCATTTTGATGAAGTCAAACTCTTTGACTACCACATCAAAACAAATGTTCCAACTCTGCGATGCCTGTTTTATCCCATAAAGCAACTTGCACACATTTCCGCAGCTCCCACTGTCTACGAAGCCCTCTGATTGTGTACTTATAGACGCTCTCTTCTAAATCAACATTTAGAAAAGCAGTCATGACACCCAACTTCCAGATATCGTAGTCATGGTATATAGCAATGGCAGGTAGGATCTGGATGGACTTAAGCATAGGGACTAAAAAAGGTTTCATCATTATTCATATCTGGTCGATGACGAGAACCTTTTGCAACAAGTCTTAGCTTTGAAAGTCTCAACTTTTCGATGTACACCAAGTAATCTTCTCAAGATTTACTTGGTCCTGATGGGGATTTAATCCTTCAGAAAGCAACCAAAGTCCATATTTTGTTGGTGTACATAGATTCCATCTCAGATCGCATAGCATCCAGCCACTCTCACAGAGTCCCCACTTCTGATGGCCTGCTCGAAACTAGTTGGGTCATCATCTCATGATGCAATCCTCTCTCCCACTGTCATAGAGAAAACCGAAGTATCTCTCAGGTGGGTGAGGAACCCTACTAGATCGGTGGAGAGGCTGAGATTCGTTGGAAGCTATTGAATCCTCCGGTTCTACCAAATCATCAGCTGTAGTTTGTATAGCTGGAACTCCTTCCAGTTCTACCTCATGACCACTAATTTCTTCACAAGAAATTCCCTTTTCTAAAAAGGTGGCATGCTGAGAAATAAAACACCTTTTGTTCCTCGGTGTGGTAGAAGATATTCCCTTACGAATGCTTGGGATATCCAACAAATTTCCACAGAACTGTCATTGCCTCGAGCTTGTCCGGTTTTTGCTTTTATACATAGGCAAGACAATCCAAATCTTAACATACTTAAGAGATGGGCTCTTCCCATTTCATATCACATATGTAGTGGTAGGCACCCGATTTGATTGAAACCCTATTCAGTAGGTATGCATCTTCACAAGTGCATTACCCTCAAAAGGAAATAGGAAACTCAGTAGTACTCATCATATAGCACACCATATCACATAGGGTGCGATTGCTCCGCCCCGATACACCGACGTGGTGTGGTGTATACGAAGGAGTAATGCTGAGAGAGAATCTCATTCTCCTTTAGAATAGTCCAGGATCTCCGTTCTTAAGTATTCTCCTCCCTGATCTCATCAAAGGACATAATACTTATACCCGTTTTGGTTCTCTACTTCTGACTTATATTCTTTGAATATCTCAAAAGGCTCAGACTTGTGTTTCAACATGAACATATGTCCGAATCTTGAGAGATCATCAGTGAATGTAATGAAGTACAAAGAACCGTTCCTGGCATGTGTAGACAGGGAACCTTTATACATCATCATGTATCAATCCCAAGAGTTCTTCTAACTCTTTCTCTGTTTCCAATAAACGGAGCTATCGTCATCTTATCTTTGTGACATGATTGGCAAGTTTCACAAGATATAAATTCAAACTGATTTAAATATGCATCTTTATGTAACTTCAGCTAGTCGGGTCGCATTGATATGATCTAGTCTACAATGCCTTAAGAAGGATTTGTTTATTTCTGAACTCTTCCTTTTGTGTTTGTTCCGTACGTTAAGAACTATAGTTTGATTTAGAACGTATATGCTTTTAGATAACGTGCCTGAACCGATCAACACTTGATATAGGAAAATGTTCAAAATATTATTCAACAATACAAAATTATATCCTTCTTTATTTAATAAAGAGACTAATATGATGTTGTATATCAGGTTCGGTATCTAATAGCATTCGTTCAGAATCAATGTATTTGGTAATACAGGGTGACAACTGCCAACATACTTGGCTGCAACACTTGCACCGTTTCCAACTCTTGAAACTTATCACCCTTTCTCAGTTCTGTACTGCAGGGTTTCCTAGCATGGCAGCAAGGTTTCGGGAGGCACTTCCATGCTAAATTTAAAAATTTTCTGTTCTAGCTAACCCTAACTAAGAATTGTTTACTAGAAATCGATGGAATGTCATATGTAAACACTTTACATTCTAAGTGAGCAAGAAATACAACCTTTGTAGACTGGTCCTTCACTTCAATAGCTCCGTGTAGTAGTCCCTTCGCTGCGATCATGAACTCCTGACTCTAGAGAAGCTCCCTTGAAGAAACGAACATGCTTGCTTTGAAGACTTCAAGGCCGAAGATGATCTACGTCGAGGAGACACTAACTCAAGCTATCTCTTCACTAACTATGGAATTAGTGAAGCAAACACCCTATAATAAATGGCAAGTAGTAGAGGATGATGAAGTAGGAAGTGGGCTCACTTTAGATTTTATTTTCTCACACTTTTTCCATCGACTCCATTGAAGCTAGAAAGCTTTGAGGAAGAAGAAGAAGAATAAGAATGAACTCATCATATGAATTGTATGTTAGGTTAGAAATGCAACCAAGGGTTAAGCATGTCATGCTTAACCCTTGTAGAGAGTTAACCATGAGCAAGGGTTAAAGGTTAGGTCAAATAACATCTTAAGCTAGACAAAAGGAGTGGACAAAGTCAAAGATGCTTACAAGCTTCTACAAGCTTTCAAGAAATATCAACCATGACTAATTCCACAATTTTTGAATTACTTAATGATAAAATTATAAACCCTAATCTTAACCCTAGCATGTTTTAACCCTCATTAACCCTAGTTGCATTTGTAACCTAGCTTGATACATTTAACATATATCACATATACATCAATGTATCCAAAGTGAGAAGAAATCATAAGTGAGCTAATACTAGCTATTGTAATGTAATATATAAAATATATAATTATACATTAGATTATCAAATCAACTCTTGATTTAATAATCCGGCTATATCACCTATAACCGACTAATATCATATGAATCAACTTATCGAATCAACACTTGATCCGATAACCCGGCTATATCATATATAACCGACCGATATCTCATATCGCGAGAATAGAATACGGTATCTCATATCGTATCAATCTCGGTCCCTCACATATCATATATGTGCTCCTACTCTGTTTCGCTTGATCCAAGAAACCCCTATATATGACTCTAAAGACTCGTCAATACGCCGGTAGTAGGTGATGATCATATCAAACACCCACAAGCTGCAAGCGGTCTGCTAAACGTAACGGCCACCCGGGTATTGAGCGATCAGAAGATAAACTAGCAAGCCTGCTCACACTCCTGCAATTCCAATCAGTAACACTACCGTACAGTCCGGTCTCTTCGTCTGATATGTCGCATATCTCGTCTAGGGGTGGTAAACGTCAGACCCTAGTAAATCGATATGTCGTGTCGATATGAGGCTCATAACGGGTCGAGAAACTACTGATAACACTTACCAGTATATCTTTGAAGCAGCCTTGGCCAAAGACTTCCTGTTATAGCCAATCGAGCACAGCGCAACATCAACTCCCAATACCGAGAGAGACGAAACCCCTCCTATCGCTCATTGTCTCCATGTGACTCGGGACTGTACCCAAAAGCCACCGTTTTGCACGTTCTCTTGAACGTGGTAAGGTGGAAATCAAAGCACAGTGGGAATCACACAAGACTCTATGACGATCTCGGGTCTACAGACTAACCTGTACTAGTGTCACCAGAGAACCGCCATCTGACGTTAGGTATAATACCATCTTGGAGTTCTCAGCGAGTCCGTCCAGTGTACCCAGTCTCCACTGAGCACCTGTATACTGTCTCTGTTGTCAAACACCAATGGATATAGGATCATCCATCGCCCATCTACATGGGTCGAGAAGCTATACGCTAGTCTACTCTGGTATATCGATGCCCTGTCTCGATACACCCACGACTAGGAACATTTGAAGGATGTACTTAGCGACTACACTGTCCCCACTAGTATGATCTGCATCATAATCCTGGTAGTCAAGTACTCATCCTAAGGGCTTTATCAACATGTAGCATAGAGACAATCTGTGTATATGTTAAGATAAAGAGCAACCAGATAGCATACTATCATGTCGAGCAAGAAAGTCCTCACTATATATGTCCAAGCATCTACTACAATATACATCGTATGTACAGTAATGACCTCTAGGGCATACATATTACTAATAATCTCCCACTTGCACTAGGGCTATCTATTGTAGTATCTGATTGATAGTTTCTTGGCGTGTTAAGTAAAATGTTTCACAACCAAAGAAATTTATACCGAAATCAATTAACAGTGTCGATGTAGCGCGTTAATGAATACGGATCGTCCACTGAGATGCGTGAATTTGTTTGATCTTTCCTTAAATGAGTCAAAATGAAAATATAAAAGAAAATGATTCAAGATTTGTGAGATTTCATTTCACGAAACAAAAAGAAAATAGATCTAGAATCAAGAATCAAGAAGATGTCCAAATCAGTTTAGTTATCAAGATTTGTAGAATAGCTTATAGAATTCGATCAAATTAGTAGTAGTGATGAATCTAGAGATGACTAATCTTATCTATTGATAATTTGTAGCTAGAACGATGGTGACAAATGAAGATTAGGGATCTATTGAAGAAACTAGGGTTTCTCCTTCTCTATCTCTTGTCTTTTCATTGATCATCATTTGGATCTAGCCTTTAGCAAAGAGAATCATCAATCATTTGATCCCTAGTTTGCAACGAAATTCACGATAACATGATCTCGATCCAAATTAGGTCATTGATGATTCTTTTTCCTAAAGTTCACAAATCTCATAAGACTTAAGATTAGTATTAGGATTTTATCATCACTTGATCTACCGATTCTCTCGAATCCTCCACAAGCGGAGATTTCACTCACACATCATAAAATTTAACGATTCACACATGAAATATTTCATAATGCAAGAATGTAATGAAAACGAGAATTAACAATTTATCACCTTCATTAAATCTTCTTCAAATTTATACAACTCCTCAATTCGAGATTATGCTCTCGATCGCTCCTTTGAAGAGGTGAATTTGTCGTCGATCTTTGCGAAGCTCGATCGCCGTGAGTCGCGGATCGTCGTGGATCTCTTGCTCGGATGATGATCGGCGTTGCGATGAAGGATCGTTGATTGCTCGCTTGATTTGCTTCTCAATGGATCTTAATTTGGCTTTGGATTTGGGTTAGGGTTTGGATTGGATCACAAGTTGTGTCACTCAAATTGTGTGTGAAAAATTATTCAACCCCCAATTAATGAACCCCCAATTAATGAACAACCTCAACCCTAGATCTAGATCTCCTTTTATTAATTCAAATTCAAATTTCCCTCCAAAAGCTAGGTTGTTGGAGAGAGCCTTCTAGAATATGGTTGTTGGAGAGAGCCTTCTAGAAGAAGGTTGTTATGTAGAGAAGTTTCCAGAAGAAGTCTGTTACACTGGAGCGTCTAAGGTAAGCGAGGTTGTTAGAATGAAGCTTCTGGAGAGACACGTCACCCTAATCCCTCAACTCGGCCGCGGAACCGTAGCACCTCGGCCGACTCGGCCGCGGATCCGCAACCATTTAATGAGATCTCTGCATCATTTTTCTGTGCTCTTCTTCTGTTGATGTTTGGGTCTTCTTCTGATATCTGGAATCTTTTTATCTCTTCTGAATCTCTGCCAGATTTGAATTCTTTGACTTGCTGTAATTTATCGGCACTTTTGTGATTCTGGTTCTTTGTCCTGAAGAATTTTCTGCACACGATCTCAATGAAAGTGTTGAGATAAACAATATCATGCGTGCAGTAATAAACACACAATTTCCTATAAAGAATGTTGAATATATATACAACACATGGTATTTAGTATTTTCCAGACAGACTGGTAATATGTGTTATCAACTATCCTTAAATGATCAGAATAATGAGGAAATTGATGTGTTACAAGTTGCATTATTTTCGACTGAACAAATTCCCCCAAACTTAATTTTGATCGTCTCGAGCAAACATCTTTTATTTTAAAGAGAAAGAGAGAATAGAAAGAAAGAGAAAAACTAACTAGCACACTTTCGTAGGCAAAAACGATTGCACTGAGCAAGTGTAACAAGCCTTTAAACGTCTAGGTGTCCCCAGTAGGATGAGTGTTGTCTCCTGAGGGTTTTCAGCGGATTGCACCCATAAAATCCTATAATAAGAGGAAGACTGTGAAAGTTACATATAAAGATAACAATTGTAAAAGAAAGACTTTGAAAATTAGAATTTCCAACTACACTAGCTTTTTGGTTGTCATGAGCCCTATCTTAATAGTCATGAAAAAATGTTAGAAATCACATCATCCCTCAATAAAACATTTCCTTTATTCTTCATTCCTACCTTTCTTCCAAACACCGATCATATACCCCTACGTGTGTGTAAAGAACATCCCTACACTCAGAGAATTCAATTCAAGCTATCACACTCTTGTCCATCTACCTCAGTACTTTTTAGTCGGTGAATATTTTAGATAGAATTACTCACACATTTTTCATGCGACCGTTAATACTTCTTGAGGTACTAACCGACCGATTACTCATGTGCTTGCTTATTAGGCGTATTAGTATTTTCCTCGTCTTGCAACACCTAAGGCTTAGCAGTGACTCCAAACCAGTTGGTCTAAGGCACTAGGTGATGAAGCACCCTCACTATATTTTTTTTATGCTGCCTTGGTGATTGCAAAACCAGTGTTCATTTTTCTACACCATTTTATATATTATGCTTCATTTATTATTTTCTTCATACTTTGGCTTTTAGATAAGAGCATTTCAAGGTATCCTCTACTATCCCGAGTTTCAAGACGTGTGTAAGTGCGTATAGTAGGGTATCAACATTCAAATGTTTGGCTTCCAGAATAGAAACTATTTTTCAGACTTATTTTTATCCTCAGATTAGTGACTTCTTTCATCTTACTAACCCTTGGGACAATGGCTCAAAACTACTTATTACTAGTTTCGTTTAAGAAAACTTCTAACTTTCTTGGTTTTCTTAAATTTTTCTAATCTTTTAGATATAATTTTTCACTATCTAATATTTTATTATCTTATTTATGTACACATTTTTTTTATTATATGTTTTGTGCTTATGCAAAGTATGATGCAAAGTGATGCGTAAATAAGCGCAAACCTTCCCCAAACTTGTTTACAACAGTGTCCTCACTGTTGCCATCTATTAAATCTCAAAAACCTATAGGCTTGGGAGGAAAATTTATTAACGGGCTACATGAAATATGATCGTGAAAATCTCCCCCAAACTTATTTTTGGCTCATAATTTTTGAGGACAACTTTTATTTTCAAAAGCCAACAATATACCCCCCCCCAAAACTTGAGTTAAACAATGTTAATCTTTTAAAATCACAAGAGGGGGTCAAAGTTACTAGTCAATGCAAAGCTTTACAAAGACCGAAGGTCAACACCAACCATTCGAAGATTTTATCAGTGTAATGCACCAGTTGGTGGAAGAATATGTTGTATAGAGCCAGGAAGAAGTGGGAAAAAGATAAGTTGTGTAATAGAATGTGTTAGCGTCTCGTTTTGGAGAGACGACTCAATGATTGTGATGGATTACTCGCATTCTTGTGATTGTCAAGAAGAAGGGGTGGATGTTCAATTTCTTTGTTTTGGAGATGATTCATCTCAACACCCGTGTTTGCTAAAAATGTGAGTTCATCAGCGAAGCTTTCATCGATATCCCGAAGAATAATGTCATTGGAAAGAACGGGATGATACTCAGACTCCATGAAAGGTTCAGAATAGGCGTTAGATGTTGACCCGGACAACTCAAAAGAAGGGTCCGCATGTGTATAATACATATCTGGGTCAAACAACAACGTATGAATAGAGTCTAGATCAATATCGTGAAGTTGATCAAATTCGCTACTGTCGACATCCATTAATTCGACAGAACACACTCGAGCATGAGGTTCGGAGGCTTCACTTCCCAACTAGTAAATGTTAAGTTCAATTGACTTGTTCCCGAAGGATAGGGTCATAGAACCGTTTCGACAATTGATTACAGCGTTGGAATTCGCAAGAAAAGGTCGACCTAGAATCACCGGAATTTGGTTCCGTGGGTTTGCTACAGGCTGTGTATCCAAAACAATAAAGTTCACAGGGAATATGAATTCCACGAATTTTATCAATACATCCTCTAACATACCCGTTAGTTTGGTGATAGATCGATCTGCCATTTATAAAGTGCATTGCGATGGATTTAATTCTCCGATACCCAATTGCTCATACACAGAATATGGAAGCAAGTTAACACTAGCGCCTAAATCGAGTAAAGCACGATTGATATTCTCACCCCCAATAGAAATAGAAATTGTAGGACAGCCAGGGTCCTTACGTTTCCTTGGTAATTGTTGGGGAAAAGCTGTGTGTACAGTACTCGACATGAAAACTTTTTTCGGCACTTGAGTGTTCCTCTTCCTAATGCACAAGTTCTGAATAATTTTTGCATAAGACGGAACTTGTTGGATAGCATCTAAGTGAGGGATATTGATGTTAACTTGCTTAAACATGTCCACAATCTTCTCCATTTGTGCATTAGGTTTGTTGGCCCTCAATCTGTTTGGAAATGGAGCTTTATCAATAAGTGTTGGGTCCAACATTTGTGGAGAAGTTTGTGGGGGTGGGAAAGATGAAGTGGGTGGAGGGTTCGAGCCTTGGGGAAAACGGAGAATAGGCTCGAAAGAAGAAGGTAAACTAGACAAAATAGGGTAAGAAGTAGAGGTGGGAATGGAAGTGGAAGTGGAAGCCTGGGGTTCAATTGATTCCTCAATATCAATCTGTTCACCCACATGATTGTACAGCACTCTTCCAGATCTCAACGTGGTAATAGCACTCATATCATTATAATGCGAGGGTCCAGGATCTGGTAGGGGTTGAGCTGGAAGATTCCTTTTCTCTCTAGCACTCATTGCTGCAGTTAATTGTGCAATTTGTGCTTTTATCAATTTGATACTCTTACCGTGGGAGACAGTGTTTTGCACTAACGTCTGGATAGATGTAGTTAAAATGTCATTCGTTTGCATGGACTGTGTAATGAACATGTCGAGTGCAGAGGGTGTAGCAGTACCAGCAGAAGAAGGATCATAGTTGTTGGCCGGGTTTTGAAAATTTTGTGGTTGAAAGGGGTGCTCACTCGGTTGTGGAGGTTGTTGTTGCTGTGGAGGGACGCATTAAAAGTCATTTTGGTTTGGAACCGTATTTTGAGTTTGGTATTGGTTCCAAGAAAAATCAGGGTGATTCCTCCAACCTTGATTATAAGTGGAAGAAGAAGGATTGTTTCCAGGTTTTTCTTGAAATGCAGCATTAGTGTGACCTTGAAACGGTACATTCAAAGGACATTCTTCCATCAAATGCGATGGATTTGAACAATAACCACACACGGTTTTGGGAAGTGTGTATTGGTTTAGGGAGGCTGAAGAGATTTTGTTTTCTATAGCGTCGAGCTTCCTTTGTATTGCGGCCATTTCGGCTCTCATTGTGACGGAAACATCGAGCAGATTTATGCCTTTCCCAGACAATGGTTGACTAACACTTTCCCATTGTAAAGTGTTTTGAGCAAGATCTTCTAGGCATTTCCAAGCTTCACCATCATCTTTAGACAGGAATTGACAATGACACATAGTTTCAAGCATCTGTTTTGTCGTGAAATCAATACCCTCATAGATAATTCGAAAAAGATCCCATCTAGGGATTCCGTGATGAGGGCATTGTAAAAGAAGATTCTTGAACCGTTCAAAGCATTTCCAAAATGGTTCATTGGGAAATTGGGTAAATTTGAAGATTTCACTTCGAACACGGCTGGTCTTATGATTGGGATAAAATTTCTTAAGGAATGCTGCAACGAATTTGTCCCATGCTGAAATAGAATATGCGGGTGTGTTATAAAGACACTTCTCGGCTAAATCGCACAAAGTGAACGGGAGAAGACGTAAACGCAGAGCATCCATAGACTGTTGTGACGTTCCAATCATTGCGCATACGTTTTCAAATTTGTTGATAAAAACTTATGCGTCTTCAGACTCAAGACCGTGAAATTTGGATAACAGTTTGATAAATTGGGGTTTGATTTCAAAATTTTCCCCGTAGGCAGGTGGAATAGAAAGGCAGGTGGGAAGGGGAACACGTGTTGGATAGCATCTCTCTTAGAGAGAAATGCGTGGAGGATTCTGCGCACCTGTGGGCGGTGGCAGAGTGGTGTTAAAGTTTGATGGAAATTCGTCCATCGCGGTCGTGGTGGGTGGTGGGAAAGAAGATGAAGAATTACTGACTCTGGAGTCGATAAAAGAAACGCGGACAAGACGGGAAATAGAATCCCATGTCCAGCCTAACATGTGATAAACGGTTGTAGCACAATTGGCAGCGTTGGTGATAATTAGAGGAAAAGTTGGTTGGTGTTTGTTTTGAAAAATACGGGTTTTGAAAAATCAAATCACAAAAAATGCACACACCTCCCTAGATCTAATGGTCACCTAGGTCAAGTCACTAGACCGCTCCTAGACTTCCAGAAGACAAATCGCAGGATAAATCCTCTACTGCCTCTTTACCCCTTCTGTGGCCATGTAATTGGGAGGTTCTCCGCTAGGTAAGTAGCGGACATAATTAAGTAACCGCTTGCCTTAGACACCATAAAAGAAACGCGGATAAACAGTAGATTACCCACGACCTCCTTCTGTCCTAATTGAGCGCGACGGTCCTTAGAGTCTTGTCTAGATTTTTTTTAATTAATGAGGGTGATGCGGATGCAAGTTTGTGATTTTTGGGGCTTAGGAAGGGTAATGAAATCCCTACCTAATCCGAATTTGGTCTTTGCCCCTTAATTTCCGTATTAAAAATATGCACAAAACAACCAAATTCAAGAAACGTAACAATTTTTTTTTTCTTTTAGCGCGCTGAGAATTTTTGCAAAGAATCTTGCAGAAAATTGTTATTGGACAAGATCAGAAAGAAGAGGAGAGAATAGAGAATATACCACAGATGTTTGGAACACTGAAACGCCTAAATGGCAGCGGAACCACCGCAAAAACCTGCAAAACGCCGTGGATGCGCGGTGGAACAGAGGAATTAAGGTTCCAAAATTTTCCTGTAGCTTCTTGTACTCCTCTGGAATTTGTAGATCTTCTCTGAATCTTGATCTCACTGCTAAGATGATTCCAGATTCCCTCGCAAAAATTCAAACACTAATCGTTAAGCACTTGAAACGATTCTTGAATTAAAATTTAATGGAATAATAAATTTTCAACTCAAATTGCAAAAACGAACAAATTAGCACACATCCCGGGCAACGGCGCCATTTGATTGATAGTTTCTTGACGTGTTGAGTAAAATGTTTCACAACCAAAGAAATTTATACCGCAATCAATTAACGGTGTCGATGTAGCGCGTTAATGAATACGGATCGTCCACTGAGATGCGTGAATTTGTTTGATCTTGCCTTAGATGAGTCGAAATGAAAATATAAAAGAAAATGATTCAAGATTTGTGAGATTTCATTTCACGAAACAAAAATAAAATAGATCTAGAATCAAGAATCAAGAAGATGTCCAAATCAATTTAGTTATCAAGATTTGTAGAATAGCTTGTAGAATTCGATCAAATTAGTAGTAGTGATGAATCTAGAGATGACTAATTTTATCTATTGATAATTTGTAGCTAGAACGATGGCGACAAATGAAGATTAGGGATCTATTGAAGAAACTAGGGCTTCTCCTTCTCTATCCCTTGTCTTTTCATTGATCATTATTTGGATCTAGCCTTTAGCAAAGAGAATCGTCAATCATTTGATCCCTAGTTTGCAACGAAATTCACGATAACATGATCTCGATCCAAATTAGGTCATTAATGATTCTTTTTCCTAAAATTCACAAATCTCATAAGACTTAAAATTAGTATTAGGATTTTATCATCACTTAATCTACCGATTCTCTTGAATCCTCTACAAGCGGAGATTTCACTCACACATCATAAAAATTAACGAATCATAAATGAAATATTTCATAATGCAAGAATGTAATGAAAACGAGAATTAACAATTTATCACCTTCATTGAATCTTCTTCAAATTTATACAACTCCTCAATTCGAGGTACAAGATTAAGCTCTCGATCGCTCCTTTGAAGAGGTGAATTTGTCGTCGATTTTTGCGAAGCTCGATCGCCGTGAGTCGCGGATCATCGTGGATCTCTTGCTCGGATGATGATCGGCATTGCGATGAAGGATCGTTGATTGCTAGCTTGATTTGCTTTTCAATGGATCTTGATTTGGCTTTGGATTTGGATTTGGGTTAGGGTTTGGATTGGATCACAAGTTGTGTCACTCAACTTGTGTGTGAAAAATTATTCAACCCCCTATTAATGAACAACCTCAACCCTAGATCTAGATCTCCTTTTATAAATTCAAATTCAAATTTCCCTCCAAAAGCTAGGTTGTTAGAGAGAACCTTCTAGAATAAGGTTGTTGGAGAGAGCCTTCTAGAATAAGGTTGTTGGAGAGAGCCTTTTAGAAGAAGGTTGTTATGCAGAGAAGTTTCCAGAAGAAGTCTGTTACACTGGAGCGTCTAAGGTAAGCGAGGTTGTTAGAATGAAGCTTCTGGAGAGATACGTCACCCTAATCCCTCAACTCGGCGGCGGAACCGCAGCAACTCGGCCGACTCGGCCACGGATCCGCAACCATTTAATGAGATCTCTGCATCATTTTTCTGTGCTCTTCTTATGTTGATGTTTGGGTCTTCTTCTGATATCTGGAATCTTTTTATCTATTCTGAATCTCTGCCAGATTTGAATTCTTTGACTTGCTGTAATTTATCGGTACTTTTGTGATTCTGGTTCTTTGTCCTGAAGAATTTTCTGCACACAATCTCAATGAAAGTGTTGAGATAAACAATATCATGCGTGCAGTAATAAAAACACAATTTCCTATAAAGAATGTTGAATATATATATACAACATGTGGTATTTATTATTTTCCAGACAGACTGGTAATATGTGTTATCAACTATCCTTAAATGATCAGAATATTGAGGAAATTGATGTGTTACAAGTTGCATTATTTTCGACTGAACAGTATCTCATACCCAACAATCAGCAGTGGTTGAAGTATCACATACTCAACCATCCCATAAAAGTCTCTCCTGGGAATCGGTCTTTGTGAGTGGATCCGCTGTGTTGTCCTCTATATCTACTCTTCTTAACCTCGATCTCCCTGGAGATCAACCATCTCCATGATTAGGTGATACTGCCTAAGAATATGTCTTGATCACTGATGGGATGGGGGTTCCTAGGGCTAAGCCACAACTCCATTGTCACACAATGGTAGGAACGAAGTTCATCTCATGAACTAATATATATCCAGACTACCTCTTTGGTAGCATCCTTAGTAGCAATGTATCCAGCCTTTATCGTCTAGTATGTCACGGTATCAAGCTTGGAACTCTTCCAACATACCGTCCCTCCACCGAGGGTAAAGATAATGCCTGTGACTGACATTCAGTCGACCTTATCACCCTGGAAGCTATCCAGTGATTCTCCCCAGGATCGATTGATACCATCTCACTACACCTAGCAAGAATCCTAACATCCAATTAGATCTATCTCATAGATTCAAAACCCAGGATTTAGGAGGTATCACCTTTGAACCTATATGGAGAATCCTTGTGATAAGAGGTGATTGGCCGAGTGTAGCATAGGATACTCATTTCCTATCAAGAGTATGTCATCCACGTACTATACGAGGATCATCACCATACTCCCTACTACCTTTTTGTATATACAAGGTTCTTCTACCATTTTGATGAAGTCAAACTCTTTGACTACCACATCAAAAAAGATGTTCCAACTTCGCGACGCCTGTTTTATCTCATAAAGCAACTTGCACACGTTTCCGCTGCTCCCACTGTCCACGAAGCCCTCTGGTTGTGTACTTATAGACGCTCTCTTCTAAATCACTATTTAGAAAAGCAGTCATGACACCCAACAGCCAGATATCGTAATCATGGTATGTAGCAATGGCAAGTAGGATCCAGATGGACTTAAGCATAGGGACTAGAAAAGGTTTCATCATTATCCACACCTGGTCGATGAAGAGAACCTTTTGCAACAAGCCTTAGCTTTTGAAAGTCTCAACTTTTCCATGTACACCAAGTAATCTTCTCAAGATATGCTTGCTCCTGATGGGGATTTAACCCTTCAGATAAAACAACCAAAGTCCATACTTTGTTGGTGTATATAAATTCCATCTCAGATCGCTTAGCATCCAGCCATTCTTACAGAGTCGTCACTCTTGATGCCCTGCTCAAAACTAGTTGGGTCATCATCTCAAGATGCAATCCTCGCTCCCACTGTCATAAAGAAAACTGAAGTATCTCTCACGTGGGTGAGGAACCCTACTAGATTGGCGGAGAGGCTGAGGTTCGTTGGAAGCTATTGAATCCTCCGGTTCTACCAAATCATCAGCTGTAGTTTGTATAGCTGGAACTCTTTCCAGTTCTATCTCATGACCACTAATTTCTTCACAAGAAATTCCCTTTTCCCAAAGGTGGCATGCTGAGAAACAAAACACCTTTTGCTCCTCAGTATGGTAGAAGTTATTCCCTTGCGAATGCTTGGGATATCCAACAAACTTCCACAGAAGTGACCTTGACATAGGCCGGACAACCCTAAATCTTAACATCCTTAAGACATGGGCTCTTCTCATACCATATCTCATATGGAGTGGTAGGCACCTGATTTGGTTGGAACCCTATTCAATAGGTCTGCAACTTCTTAAGTGCATAACCCCCAAAAGGAAATAGATAACTCAGTAGTACTCATCATAGAGCACACCTTATCACACAAGGTGCAATTGCTCCGCCCCGATATACCAACGTGCTGTGGTGTATACGGAGGAGTAATGCTGAGAGAGAATCTCATTCTCCTTTAGAATAGTCCAGGAATTCCGTGCTCAAGTATTCTCCTCCTTGATCACATCATAGGTTATAATACTTATACCCATTTTAGCTCTCTACTTCTAACTTATATTCTATGAATTTCTCAAAAGCTTCAGACTTGTGTTCCAACAGGAACGCATGTGCGAATCTTGAGAGATCATCAGTGAATGTAATGAACTACAAAGAACCAGTCCTGGTATGTGTAGACAGGGGATCTATATACATCATCATGTATCAATCCCAAGAGTTCATCTAACTCTTTCTCTGTTTCCAATAAATGGAGCTATGGTCATCCTATCTTTGTGACATGATTGGCATGTTTCACAAGATGTAAGTTCCAACTGATTTAAATATGTATCTTAATGTAACTTAGCTAGTCAGGTCACATTGTTATGACCTAGTCTACAATGCCTCAAGAAGGATTCATTCATTTCTGAACTCTTCGTCTTGTGTGTGTTCTGTACATTAAGAATTGTGGTTTGATTTAGAACGCATATGCTTTTAGATAACATGCCTGAACCGATCAACTCTTGATATAGGAAATGTTCAAAACATTATCCAACAATACAAAATTATATCTTTCTTTACTAAATTAAGAGACTGATATGATATTGTATATCAGGTTCGGTATCTAATAACATTCACTCAGAATCAATGTATTTCGTAATACAGGGTGATAACTGCCAACATACTTGGCTGCAACAATTGCATCGTTTCCAACACTTGAAATTTATCACCCATTCTCAGTTCTCTACCTATCTATAGCCCATGTAACATATTGCATATGTGGGATTCTGGTCCGGTATCTCATACCCAGGACGTAAAGGATACTGAGAAACATTTCTCGGTAATGAACACACCCGAAGAAGATGCATCATCATGCACTTTCTTCGTTTGGGCGGCACGATAATCCTGGTAATCCCCAATTTCCTGCTCGGTCTTATAACAATTATAAGTTGGAGCGGGACCAACGTTCCTTAGCTCAGTATAACAAGCGGGTTCGGTCAATGCATCCGTATTATTATCTTGATTAAGGTGTGACATGGTCGCTACCTGGAGAGAGAGAGAAGAAAACACTCAGTGTATGCTCTTGCAAGATTAGATTGGTTATTAATTTATCTAATCAGGATGGCTCTCACTGTTTTAGTTAAATCTTCCTTCAAACCCAAAAAGGAAAGACTAGCCGGGATTAATTACACCCTACAATTTCGCCAATCTTTCAGCCAGGCCAGTGCTGGTACTTTGAGAGAGGTTCCCCGTGCTTTCGCACGGGCCTAATTAAAATAAACCTCATTTTTCAAGGGGCGTAACCCCGTTAACACCTTTCTATACACCTACTTGATCGGCTAATTGTAATGTGTAAAACTCTCCCAGGAGTAACTCTTACTCGTAGTGGGTATCGGGATCCAACTATCTCATAGGAGGTATGCAATCTCATTGCAAATTTCAACACTTGAAATTCCCGATAATGTTTTACCCCTAGCATCCTATGACCTTGACGAAAGCCAACAAACCATATGCTACTAGTCAAGTTCAACCCGTACATTTCCTAATTGAATTAAACCCACCCGCACGACCCTTGACGAAAGCCAAACAACGCTGTACGAATACCCTAATCCTATCACATCGTATGCTAGTAGATAAGCACTTGTTAGCTACCGTACACTACGCCTTGACAAATGCCAAACTACCGCAGCACGAATACTAAGTAGTACTTATCTGAAATGACGGAGGGCTACGACAGGTTTTTAAGAAAACCTTTTGCGTAATGAACTTGATATCGTTGTAGAATCGAGTGATTTTGAAATGGAGTGTTTTTTAGGCTTTTACTAGTTTTGCTAAAGAGGTCACTCCCGGTGAAGGGATCTCGGCTCTTTCCTTATCGAATAAGGTGCAGGATATTTTACAAATACCACTATGCAAAGAAAAAACTATAAAAGCAATCAAATGACAAACCGAGTTTCTAGCATCTGCTAGTTTCGCTAAAGAGGTCACTCCCGGTGAAAGGATCTCGACTCTTTCCTTATCGAATAAGGTGCTGGATATTCAACAAGGAATACCGCTATGCAAAGCAAGAACTAGAGCTACCAGTTTTCGAGACAAGTTTCTACAACATCTTTAGGTTTCTTTTATTTCAATAATCCCATTAATGAAGTCCCATTTATTATGCTTCCCAAGCATCACATATGAAACGATAGCAGCGATATTAATTATATCTCATATATATAATATAGGTATTCGTCTCAGAATATAATCAATGATCACATCACAGAATATCGCAGTAGAATAAAAACATATGAAATATTTGATATACTAGGATTTCCGTGTTTTAAATTAAGCCTGTATAAAACACGGATTCCACGGTCGTGATGAATAGCCAATCCTACATCCCTAGACCCCTACGAGAGCGGCATACAACCCTACCAATTCTAGAGTTAGGAGAACCGGTCTCGACTCCTCGAGATGGTCTCCCACAGGACCATAGAACCCGGTTACTTGTGCTCCCCGTCTTGGGTATATCCTAATGCGGAAAAGTAAATAATATACAATGGTGACATCATCCTCAACCCGGAGGTGCCCCAATAAAAGAATATTATATACAATGAATTTTACATGAATGAAAATAAAAACTCTCATCTCACATAAAACCCCCGGCTATTCAAAACACGACGATCCAATACACAACAACACATAACATCACATGTCATCAACGTAAGTAAATATGCGTATCCCAATTGTCGTTGACGTATAGCAACGAAACCGGCGATACACCACATATTACATTTACGGTCGCAGAAAAGAAAGTGAAAAACTACAGCAGTTGGAATCCGCAACCACCCTAGACATCACATGCCTAACCAAATGAATTCCTTAGACATCACATGCCTAACAATTATAAACCCCGCATTTTAGTCTCGATACCGAAAACACTTTTCAGTAACAAGTCAGGTAATTCAACAAGATTCCCGACATCCTGATCGAATGCTCGTCGAAAACTTTAGTAGACGACCGCACCCCCCAATACCGTCGACGAAGTGCACTAAGGCAGAACACCGCTGCCGCGAGCACCCGAACGGATGGTTTTGGCGACGGGGTTCTCCTAATGTCACTTTGTAGGGGCTATGGGGAGTGGCTATCTTATAATGTTACCCGGCGAGTATCCGCATACGCTACGTGATTGCAACGTACTTCTGATCGCATAAAAATCCCGTGGCAACCGATCAAATGAGACTTAACTGCTAGATTTATAAAATTCAAATTAATTATCTCATAACTACTTGTGGACTCCAAATATTGTATCCCATCACATGATACCCGGACGACGTTAAACTTTTTGATCGATTCATCAAAGTCCCATAATTTCCCGACAGCTCAACACTTGAGCACTGTTTTAGTAATACCCAGAATATGCCACAGTACCTATGCACCAGCCGTAGAAGGGCAAACCCAAGCCTCACTCTTGTCGCCACGGAACTACGGTAAACCCTTGGGTTTGACCGCAGTTCCGCGATCCAAAAAGTCGAGATAGGGTTTCATTCTTCTAGAGGGTTCATAGGATTACTTGCATGTTTTTCCGAATACGTTAAATTTGGAAAAATGAGATTTTGACATTCGATCGAACTTTTTAACTTCGTCTAGACAACATGCAAATAACCCGAAACAATGTTAAAACTACGAATAAGAAACACTCCGAATTGCTTATAGTGTAATTTCACGTCACGTGCAAAATTAGCAAAAACAAACAACACCTGAGACATCAAAATCAAGTCACTGGAACACACAAAAATTTTCGGGGGGAGCTCGGAATTGGGCCGAGATCATGCACATGGTCGCCAGCCAAATTTTCCCCAAACTTCCTCAAATTTCACCAGTGTTCATGTTATATCATATACAACACTCTGTACTTGTTTAAAAAAAATTTTGACAATTATTTAAAATCGACAGAAACTACAATTTTGCGTTTCAAGTTTCGGAGTATTTCGGTTTCGTAATCTTAACAAAATCCTTATAAATTTTTAGCATGGCTCTGATACCACTGCAGGGTTTCCTAGCACGGCAGAAAGGTTTCGGGAGGCATCGTCCATGCCAAATTCAAAAATTTGCCGTTCTAGCTAACCCTAACTAAGAATCGTTTACTAGAAATCGACGGAATATTATATGTAAACAATTTACATTCTAAGTGAGCTAGGAATACAACCATTGTAGACCGGTCCTTCACTTCAATAGCTCCATGTAGTAGTCCCTTCGCTGCAATCATGAACTCCGGACTCTAGAGAGGCTCCCTTGAAGAAACGAATATTCTTGCTTCGAAGACTTCGAGGCCGAAGATGATCTACGTCGAGGAGACACTAACCCAAGCTATCTCTTCACTAACTATGGAATTAGTGAAGCAAACACCCTATAATAAATGGCAAGTAGTAGAGGATGATGAAGTAGAAAGTGGGCTCACTTTAGATTTCATTTTCTCACACTTTTTCCATCAACTCCATTGAAGCGAGAAAGCTTTGAGGAAGAAGAAGAAGAATAAGAATGAACTCATCATATGAATTGTATATAAGGTTATAAATGCAACCAAGGGATAAGCATGTCATGCTTAGCCCTTGTAGAGAGTTAACCATGAGCTAGGGTTAAAGGTTAGGTCAAATAATATCTTAAGCTAGACAAAAAGAGTGGACAAAGTCAAAAATGCTTAAAAGCTTCTACAAGCTTTCAACAAATATCAACCATGACTAATTCCACAATTTTTGAATTACTTAATTGTAACATTTCAGAAAAATAAAATATTATTTTTGGGAATTTTTATGATTTAATATTAATTTTAATGAATATTTTAATATTTCGGTATAATTAAATACCGATAAAAAGGGAAAAATTTGGAAAATTATGGAAATTACTAAAAAAGGGCACTTTATGTGATTTAAGCGAATTATGAGAGTTTATGTGTTATTTGACACTAATTTAGTTCTAATCGCGATTAAAAATCGCTAATCGGATTTTAAGCGTGTTTTGTACACTATATCATTTTTAACACTTGTTGCATTTTTCTCCATGGCGTTTCTTCATGATTCATGCATTGCTATTGGTTTTGGGTTACTATTGAGGAGAGAAGAAATAGAAAGGAAAAGAAAAGAAAAGTCAAGAGGGATGGGCAAGAGAGAGAAAGAGAGGGTGAGGGGTCAACCATGTCTTGAGCCATTCCCACTCCATTCTTTCCCTCATTTCTCTCCCCTCTCCTCATCTAGCTGCTTCTGCTGCTGCCCCTCTCTCCCTCCTCCAATACAACCCCCAAAACTCCATTAAAAACACCTCAAAACCCCATCTCCATTTCATAAAAAAGTTGCACAAGCTCACTAGCTGCCCAATGGACCAAGAAAGCTTGCATTTTGGACACTTGGGGCAACTCAAGAAATTTTCTTGAGTTTCCAAATGAGGTATTTTCTGAACCATTAGCTTAGTTTTCCCATTGCTTTTACATCCATGTTAGATTAGAACTGATATTGTGTGGTTTTGGTGAACTTTGGAAATTCCAAATTAGGGTTTAGGGTTTGAATTGATTCCAAAGGTGAATTGAGGTGTAATTAGGGACTACAACCCCTGTTGTGATGTTACATTGGACTAAAACAGAAACTAGAAACTCGGAATACGGATTTAGAAAAATGATAAAGGAAGAATTGTGGATTCTGTGATTTTATTTGGAAATCTGCTAACACCCGGGTCACCTGAAAATATTTTTGCTAGGACAGAGAGATGTGCAGGCACCCAGGAAGATAACCCCAAGACCCTAGCCCCTGACTCCACCTTCAGACCGCAAAAATAATCCTTCTGGCCGCAAATTGCGGCCAGACCTGGGCCATTTGGCCTCGTTCTTGTTCTGTGGTCCCCTCATCAGTAAATTAAACCCTTGGCATATGCAAAATTGTCTGGTTTGACCTAGGGTAAAATCTGGGACCATTTACAATAGTTGCTGTTTTGATTCGTGGTTTCATTTCTCGTATTTTGATTCTGGATTTATGTATTTGTGTTTTACCTCGATCACTTGACGTTTGTACGACGATATCGAGGGTTGTTGATGGTGTTGGAAGCATAGTCCATAGGTTCTAACCTATAGGCCTTAGCGTGTCGTTTTGGGTTTTCCGATGTGATTTTCATATGCTTTTGCGATTTTGTTATTTTTGTAGGTACCTTCACGAGGGTTTCATATGATGAAGAAGATGAAGGCGACATCGACACCGGCACGCAGGATGCAAAGTGAGTAGATTATATCTACGGGGGAAGTCGGGTGGATGGCGTATAGCACCCCCGCAGTTCGTTGTGATGTATACGAATACGTATACACACATATATATTTTATATGTTGATTTGATTTTATCGATGATAAAGATGGGTTCTAGGTGTTCTTGGATTGGTTTAGTGTTAGTTGCGAAACCCTGGAGTAGTGGTTGCACCCACACACACGCACACACATACTTGCATACATTCTTTCTTTTACCTGTGCGTACATGGGGATGTGTATATTTACACATGGGTATGGGACTATGTGTTCATATGCTGGATTTGAGGATAGTACTGGGGATATGAGATGAGTCGATGAGATTGGATTTGAGGCCGTGAGATCGGTGATATGACAGGGTTCGTATTTGAGATACGACATGATGTTTTAGCGGGTCCTTTGACGTAGTGTTTCATACACATGCATGCATACATAGATGGTATCAGTATTGTACTAGACGTAGGTCAGTACCCCGGATCTTGATGTTTGATAAAGAGGATACCAGATGAATGGTGTGATTGATGTGACATTGACCCGTACCCAGATTTGTGAGGCCGTACGACGGATGTACCGTACGAGTTTTATATTGATGATAGGTCCGCGCTCTTGACTTGAGGATGTCATATTGTAGATTTTGGATCGTATATGATACTATTGAGACGGGATCACCGACTATTATTTATATATGTATCGACTCAGATGTTAGGCAGTTTCCTTACCTTTCGTTTAGCCTGTTAGCTCAGCCCTATAGTTTAGTGCAGTTGTTAGACTAGATTCGATTCCGACCTATTTCAAAACTAACGAATCGTGGGTATTTTAAAAGACAGGCCAAGGGATTCTATGGATATTTCAAAGGACGTATCTTTTCTTAAAAACATCGTAGCCCTTATTTCCAAAACACCGCGATTCGTGTTATTTCAAAAGGCACTACTGTATGACTTATAATTATATTAAATGCAGATTAGTTATCATTGTGTTTATCATTCAGCTCCCGCACATTATTGCTGTTCGCTCCGCATCACATACTTATATTGTGATTTCATATACCATTATTGATATCATGCTGTTAGGACCAGCACCATTACCGATGTTGCGTATGTTCCACGTACACTTATTTGCCGGCTCACACACATCATCATCGGTAATTGCCATGTCACGTACACTTTAGAGAATATTATTTCATTGATATAGCTTATTAGCTGATAGTTTTGACATGATATTAGTGTACTTGCCCTATATGCCAGTTTAGACATTGCGGTTATTACTTGCTATATCATGCATATTATTATTCACTGTTATGCGGTATTATGGAGTTTTATGCCTATATTCACTGTTTACATGCTGTTGATGATTGGATTTCGGATTTTCATGAGATTTCCTGGATTTGGGAGAAAACCGCAAGAATATTTATAAACTTCTCTCTCTTTTTTTAAAACGAAATGTGCGGTTTTCTCATGATGTATGAGTCGTCCACCATGATGTTTTCTCGGTTATGAGATGGATTTCGAGACCCAATTCAAGGAGTTGGATGAACCGTCTGCGGGTACATGGTGGACCCGGTAAGGTACCCCGGGGCAAGAAGTTCGAGTAGTAGACGATGAGCCTGGCAGGGGAAGACTACCTACCAGTGATTTTATCTGACGCGTCGGATATCTGGAGGATACTGTCGTGGCCCTTGATTGATGTTAGGGGTTGATCCGGATTGACGGCGCCCTAGATAGTGAGATTGAGACACTAAGATTTTGAGATATTGAGATATTGATATTTGATAATACAGGCCAGTCCGGATAGCTGGGGCCTGAGATATTGGGATATTGGGATTTATGTTTTGTGTCGATGCTAGACACTGTTTATGCTGATTTCATTTATGATACCTCGTTTTAAATATACAGAAATCTCACTAAGTTATGAAAGTAGTTTCTTCATTTGTATGTATTCTGTTTTCATGCATCATACCTCATTCATATGATATATTGCTACCCGAGGCACTGACACGAGCACATGGGATTACACATGGGTTAGATGTTTACCCTTGTCACCTTTTCATGCTTCAGACCTGTCATTTTGAGGATTATATGTATTGATCGTATGGCCTAGGATTGCGTTATTCATGCGATTTCTACTCGTAGATGTTTTCTACTCACGAGTTGGCAACTCACCCCCATTGTGCCACAGTTTCTTGCAGGTTTTGCCGTACAGGTTTCATTACGGCTTTGCTGGCACACTGCTTCCTTTCCGGGTGATTTGCTTGGTAAGTGGGTTCACTTGCATCGTGACCACTATTATACCTTGTATATTATTTATTTCTATTGTATCTAGTAAACTCTATCAACCAAACATGTATTTATTTCAGAGATAGAGACCAGTGATATTTATTCTTTCGACCTTAGAGTCGCGTGTTGTATTTCTATGGATTTCATACTGTTTTGAGTTTCCTTTTGAGTTTTGATCCTCGCCCTTCGGCGTTATATATTATATTGCTTGCGTGGTTGTGACCGTTGATTGACGAAGAGCTAGCTCCCGCTTGGGGATGTCTTTATTCATTATATATGCTTTATCAGGTTTTGTACCCGTTTGGGGTCAGTATTTACAAAGGAAACACTGCCGAAATTTTTAGAAAAAACTTGGGATTTTAAAAATGCATATTTCGGCGTATGTTGCAAAACTACTTGATTTAAATTGGTTTTTCCTTCACTCTACTACTTTACTTGGTTTGGATTTATGGGTTTTCGGCTTACTTAGATTACGTACGCCTCGAGACGTTTCGTAAATTAAGTGCTGGTCATGTTCCGTACTTTTTGGGTCGTGACATTAATGATAAAATTATAAACCCTAATCTTAACCCTAGCATGGTTTAACCCTCATTAACCCTAGTTGCATTTGTAACCTAGCTTGATACATTTAACATATATCACATATACATCAATGTATCCAAAGTGAGAAAAGAAATCATTAGTGAGCTAATACTAGCTAATGTAATGTAATATATCAAATATATAATTATACATTAGATTATCAAATCAACTCTTGATTTAATAATCCGGCTATATCACCTATAACCGACTAATATCATACGAATCAACTTATCGAATCAACACTTGATCCGATAACCCGGCTATATCATATATAACCGACCGATATCTCAAATCGCGAGAATAGAATACAGTATCTCATATCGTATCAATCTCGGTCTCGCACATATCACATATGTGCTCCTACTCCGTTTTGCTTGAGCTAGTAAACCCCTGTGTAGGACTCTAAAGACTCGTCAATACGCCGGTAGTAGGTGATGATCATATCAAACACCCATAAGCCGCAAGCGGACTGCTAAACGTAATGGCCGCCCGGATATTGAGCGATCAGAAGATCAACAAGCAAGCCTGCTCACACTCCTCTGAATCCAATCAGTAATACTACCGTACAGTCCGGTCAATTCGTCAAATATGTCGCATATCTCGTCTAGGGGTGGTAAACGTCAGACCCCAGTAACTCGATATGTCGTGTCGATATGAGGCTCATAACGGGTCGAGAAACTACTGATAACACTTACCAGTATATCTCTGAAGCAGCCTTGGCTAAGGACTTCCTGTTATAGCCAATCGAGCACAACGCAACATCAACTCCCAATATCGGGAGAGACGAAACCCCTCCTATCGCTCATTTCCTCCATGCGACTCGGGATTGTACCTAAAAGCCACTATTTTGCACGTTCTCTTGAATGTGGTAAGGTGGAAATCAAAGCACAGTGTGAATCAAACAAGACTCTATGACAATCTCGGGTCTACAGACTAACCTGTACCAGAGTCACTAGAGAACTGCCATCTGACGTTAGATATAATACCATCTGGGAGTTCTCGGCGAGTCCGTCCAGTGTACCCAGTCTCCACTGAGCACCCGTATACTGTCTCTGATGTCAAACACCAATGGATATGGGATCATCCATCGCCCATCTACATGGGTCGAAAAGCTATACGCTAGTCTACTCTGGTATATCGATACCCTGTCTCGATACACCCATGACTAGGAACATTTGAAGGATGTACTTAGCGACTACACTGTCTCCACTAGTATGATCTGTGTCATAATCCTGGTAGTCAAGTACTCATCCTAAGGGCTTTATCAACATGTAGCATAGAGACAATCAGTGTACATGTTAAGATAAAGAGCAACCAGATAGCATAATATCATGTCGAGCAAGAAAGTCATCACTATATATGTCCAAGCATCCACTACAATATACATCGTATGTACAGTAATGGCCTCTAGGGCATACATATTACTAACATCTACCTATTATAGCCCATGTAACATATTACATATGTGGGATCCTGATCCGTTATCTCATACCTAGGACGTAAAGGAAACTAAGAAAACAGTTCTCGTTAATGAACACACCCGAAGAAGATGCATCATCATAAACTATCTTTATTTGGGCGGCACGGAAATTCTGGTAATCCCCTATTTCCTGCTCGGTCTTATAACAATTATAGGTTGGAGCGGGACCAACGTTCCTAAGCTCAGTATAACAAGCGGGTTTGGTCAATACATCCGTATTATTATCTTGATTAAGACATGACATGGTCGCTACCTGGAGAGAGAGAAGAAAACACTCAGCGTATGCTCTTGCAAGATTAGATTGGTTATTAATATATCTAATCAGGATGGCTCACACTGTTTTAGTCAAATCTTCCTTCAAACCCTAAATGTAAAGACTAGCCGGGATTAATTACACCCTACAAGTTCGCCAATCTTTTAGCCAGGCCATTGTCGGTACTTTGAGGGAGGTTTCCCGTGCTTTCGCACAGACCTAATTAAAATAAACCTCGTTTTCTCAGAGGCATAACCCCTTTAACACCATTCTAGACACCTACTTGATCGGCTAATTGTAATGTGTAAAACTCTCCCAGGAGTAACTCTTACTCGCAGTGGGTAATGGGATCCAACTATCTCATAGGAGGTATGCAATCTCATTGCAAATTTCAACACTTAAAATTCCCGATAATGTTTTGCCCCTAGCAACTTATGACCTTGGCTAAGGTCAACAAATCATAAGCGCTAGCCAAGTTCAACCCGATATTTCCCGATTGAATTAAACCACCCGCACGACCCTTGGCTAAGGTCAACAAAGTCGCACGACTACCCTAACACAGTCGCATCATATGCTTAGCAGATAAGCACTAATTAGCTACCGCACACTACGTCTTGGCTAAGGTCAACAAACGTTGCACGAATACTAACTAGTACTTATCTGAAATGACGGAGGGCTACGACAGGTTTTTAAGAAAACCTTTTGCGTAATGAACTTGATATCGTTGTAGAATCGAGTGAATTTTAAAAGGAGTATTTTTGAGGCTTTTACTAGTTTTGCTAAAGAGGTCACTCGTGGTGAAGGGATCTCGGCTCTTTCCTTATCAAATAAGGTGCATGATATTTCACAAATACCACTATGCAAAGCAAAAACTATCAAAGCAATCAAAAGACAAACCGAGTTTGTAGCATCTGCTAGCTTCATTAAAGAGGTCACTCTCGGTGAAGGGATCTCGGCTCTTTCCTTATCGAATAAGGTGCTGGATATTCTATAAGGAATACCGCTATGCAAAGGAAGAACTAGAGCTGCCAGTTTTCGAGACAAGTTTCTACAACTTCTTTAGGTTTCTTTTATTTCATTAATCTCATTAATGAAGTCCCATTTAATATACTTCCCAAGCATCACATATGAAACGAAAGTAACAATATATAATATATATCATATATATATAATATAAGCTTTCGTCTTAGAATATAATCAATGATCACATCACAGAATATCGCAGCAGAATAAAAACATATGAAATATTGGATATACTAGGATTTCCAGGTTTTATTTTATGCCAGTATAAAACACGGATTCCACGGTCACGATGAATAGCCAATCCCACACCCCTAGACCCCTACGAGAGCGGCAAGCAATCTTATCAATTCTAGAGTTAGGAGACCCCGTCTTGACTCCTCGAGATGGTCTCCCACTGGACCCTAGAACCCGGTTACTTGTGATCCCTGCCTTGGGTCTATCCTAATGCGGAAAAGTAAATAATATACAATGGTGACATCATCCTCAACCCGGAAGTGCCCCAATAAAAAAATATTACATACAATGAATTTTACATAAATGAAAATGAAAAACTCTCATCTCACATAAAACCCCCGGCTATTCAAACACGACGATCCAATATAACATATCACAGCAACACATAAGATCACATGTCATCAACGTAAGTAAATATGCGTATCCCAATTGTCGTTGACATATAGCACCAAAACCGGTGATACACTACATATTACACTTACAGTCGTAAAAAAGAAAGTGAAAAACTACAACAGTTGGAATCCGCAACCTCCTTAGACATCATAAACCCAATGTATCTCATACTTAGGATTTCATGGCTAACGAAATGAATTCCTTAGACATCACATGCCTAACAATTATAAACCCCGCATTTTAGACTCGATATTGAAAACACCTTTTAATATCAAGTCGGGCAATTCAACAAGTTTCCCGACATCCTGATCGAATGCTCGTCGGAAACTTGATGTGACGACTTGAAATTGACACGTGACGGCCCTTAAACTACGCAACGTCTACAGACGTAATGCAATTTAAGTAAGCCGAAAACCCAGCAATCTATACCATCAAAAAGTAGTAAGTGATAATAACATTTTTAAAACTTTTGAAATCTCAAACCAAAATCTTTAAAGTCCCAACTTTATTTCCTTTAAAAATTTGGCAGCACCTCCTTTATAAAAACCAGCCCCAAAAGGGGCATAACAAAGATAATAAGTAAAGCATCCCCAAACGGGAGCAAATACACGCCTAAAGACGGAAAACAACCACCACAACAGATATACGACGCCTTAGCGAAGAAATAAAAGACGATATAAAGAAACTGCATAAAAGACCTCCAAGTCATCAAAATAATATTCAATATCGTCCTCATAAGTAGTTCTCTAAGTCAATACATGATAATGGTAGATGGAGAGTACATGATACAATGAATATACAATGATCAACATCGGATAACCGCAAAACCCGCCTGTAGCAAAACTGCCCACAGTCAGCCGTAGCGGTATCCGCAGCAAAAGATGATACGATAGATGAAAAAGCCCTGCCTCGACTGCCCTGAGGGACAACCTGCAAAACACTGTGGCACAACGGGGGTGAGTTGCCAACTCATGAATAGTAAATAACATATGCAGGTAATCGCAAGTATGCACGTACAGAGCGAATCTAACATATGCAAGCGGATAGCAATAAATGGCAATATGTATGCAACAGTCATGAAAGGTACTCTATCAGGTACTACTAATACATGAAGCAATAAATGGCAATATGTATATGCAACAGTCATGAAAGGTACTCTATCAGGTACTACTAATACATGAAGCATGCATATAAAATAAATGCGGAGTATAGGATAAAACATGTCATCCTCACGGAATCCTGACCTCGTGGCAGGACCAAAGTCCATCAAGACAATCAAAATCCCAAATTTCCTCAAATCAGCCCCCAAATTGACACTCATAACCTGTAAGTCTCATATATCCTGAGTGTCGAATATCAAGTAAATCTCATATATCCAGTATCGAATATCAAGTAAATCTCATATATCCTATATCCAATATCAAGTAAATCTCATATATCCTATATCCAATATCAAGTAAGTCCCATGAAATGAATAAGCATATTTGCATGAATCATTATAATGATGTATATAAATTAGATATGTATACATATATATTAGCGTCCCATTCCACTTATATATATATATATATATATTTGCATATATAACAGCGTCCCATTCCACTGTTATATATACTTAGGATTAAAAATATCATGAAAACATGTGTCTAGCATCGACACATAAATACTCATCTATCAGGCATCGTCACCACAACTTCCCCTGAATTGTTCGTATCATACGTCCATCGGAAACCCGAGTACCCAGCTGTTGGCACTCGAATTCCCCGTATCCATACGTACGTGACTCCGGTCGATATCTACGCGATCACCGACGAGTCCAAAATTGTCACCGGTAGGTATGATTCCCCTGTCAGGCTCATCGGCGTGGTCCATCGACATACCTTTCTTGCCCCAGGGTACCTTTGGGCCCTACCATGTACCCGCACATGGCCCACGACGCCTCCTCGCATGGGGTATATATCAGAACCGAGAAATCTCATGGTTGCTGCTGAAATATCATATCAAGAGAAACCGAGTTTTTCAAATAATGCATAATTTCATGAAACTACTACGGTCCTCAAATCAAAAAAACATCATGAAAAATCCATATCTCAATGCGAAAACCCATGAATATAATATATGCAACATAAAACTGTAATGTGAGCATATAAAGGAAAAGCCGCTATTTAACTGCAACAAGTTAATATATATCATGCGGTTCCTAATTTCTCCAAGTCCATATAACATCAAATAAAGGTGAACATGTAGCTATAGCCAGATATATATGTAAACATATAGGTATATCAAGGTATATGTATCTACCTATCAGTAATGATGTAATACCCTCTAGGTATAAGTGTAAGTATGTATGCAAGATGTACATGTAGCTATGTCTCATATGTGTATATACCTATCACTAATGGTACAATACCATATAGGTATATGGATAACTAGCATGTCAAGGCATATGTGTAAGCATGTAGGTATATAGGTATGCTACATGTCATATGCACAATGGAATATGAATCAATGTCTCAATGTCTCTAACCAAACAATATCATATATATATGTGTGTTGTGCGTGTCATGGCAATTATTAACGGTGTGTGTGGCATACAATCAGTGCTCGTGCAATATGAGCTGTCAATAATAGTGCAGTGTCCAAAAGATACAAGTCCAAGCACAATAAGTAATAATATGCAATGAGGTGTATGCGCAAACTCTATATATGCAATAGAATATGCGACTCATATCATAACATTTTTAGCCCAGACGCCTAACGCCATGCGAGTGATTCCCCTGTGGAAGTTAAATCCACTCACCAACGCTCCTGGCTAAGTAAAGCCAACCACCTGTTTCCCCTTCTTTGCAGCGTCCGAAGTCCCCGACTGCGAACCAAAAACATAAAACAATATAACAAGTATGTAAATTAGCAAACGACCAATAACACGTACAAACTACATTTGACCGACGCGACAACTCCAAACAAACTCTCAAGTGTTCGTCTACTGTCTAACATGCATAGCGACACAACGAAACCAACTCAAAGCAACTGCTACACAGAACACGAACCGTATCGGATAACGTAACGCGCGTAAACGAAACACTTGAAAACAAGCAAGTGATCCCAAATTTTTCTACACAAACAATTTGTAAAAGTTGCACAAACCACAATACCTCACATAACCCCAGAGACCCCTATTCCAAAATACACCACCAACCACCCCACACTGGCCGCAAATTGCTGCCAGAACCATTAAATATGCGGCCATATCTTGAGGGAATGGGCTCGTATTTTGAGGGTAGGTTCTAGGTCACTACACTAGGTTGTTAGTGTATATGCCCTAGAGGCTATTACTGTATCATACTATTTTGTATATTACTTGATGGAAGCTTGGGATATTCACAGTTGTATAAACAATCTTGCTCAAAATGGTAGTATGATACTTGGTTTGTTTCTAATTTAATATGTGCATGTGTTTCTTTTAGCATATCGCTTATACATATTAGTGGAGCCCTTAGGATTTTTTGCTTGATTACCAGCGTTGTGATGGCAGTCATACTAGTGGGGGCTGGGTAATCTACAAGCACATCCTTATACAGGTCCCTACTCGTAGGATTATCGAGACGCGGCATCGATACTCCGGAGTAGACTTGCGTATACGATTCTCATCCCAGCAGGGGAGATGATCTGTCCCACAGCCATTAGTACATCTTACTGGAGATAGTATGCGGGTGCTCGTTAGGTTACGAGTATACTGGACAGGACTCGTCGGGAACTGTTGGTTGGTAATATACCTATCGTCAGATAACAGTTTCCAGGTGACAGGAGTACAGCTTAGTCCGTCGACTTGACACTGCTATTTCACCTCGAGTGTGTTCCCACTTTACTTTGATTACTACCCTACCACGGCTCAAAGGAGTCGTGCAAACAGGTATTAGTTGGGTGCAGTCCCGAAGCACTTGGAGGAAGTAGCGGTTAGATAGGATTCGTCTCTCCCGGTATTGGCGGTTGATATCACGCTGTGTCTAGGAGAGCCATTACACAAAATCCCTGGCCAGGGCGAGCGAGAATTACTGGTAGTGTTTCCAGTAGTTTCTCAGGGTGTTCGGGGCTACACTCCGGCATGACTTGTACTGCTATTAGGGGTCTAACGTTTACCGCCCCCTAGGCCCGACATGCGATACTCATAGACGAACAGACCGGAGTGTACGGAGATTGTCACATTCAGGCTCAGTAGGAGTTGGGATGGGTTTACCTCATCGGCCTTCTTATCGACATCTACCTAGGGACCGTTACGTACAGCTAGTGCTGCTTGCGGTCTGTTGTTAAACCCACTGCCACCGCAGTGTCGAGTCTTTAGAGTCCCACACAGAGAGTTTCCCTACACTGGGCAAAAGGTGTAGAGGCCGTATGGTTTTTGCGGCAGGGCTACGATCACTTAGGTCCACTTGTTTGCGTATGATGTTCGGGTAGACAATACTAGTGGGCTTTTGTTTAAGCCGGATCCTAGTATTGTATGGATGGATTAATTTCATCTTCTGTGCATTCATATTCTACGGAATGCGGATGCGGGTGTGTATGCACGGTTGTGAGGAGCGAAGAAGGAAGTGCATCATTAGGGTTTTGATCATTGACTTGGTCAAAATGATTATGAGGTGGAGGAAAATATTTACTAATCTTTTTAATGATAATTTTGTTATGGCTAATTGTTTTGACCATTTGACCATGTTGACAATTTGACCTAGTTGACCATTGTTGACTTGGATCTTTCTTGTGAGCTCTAGACTCTTCTTTGGCTTTGGATTTAATTTGAGATGATAAGGGTCAAATCAAGTAGCCATCACACTTTATCATGATAAGAGATTAGTAATTATTTTTCTTATGCATCATTATCTTCTTCTCATTCTCTCTCATCAAAAGAGATCTCCCATGGTTGCTTCATCTTCCTCCTCACTAAAAAATCCTTTAGCTCTCATGTGTTGAGAAAATAAGGATCTAAATAGACAAACAAATCCATCTCATTCCTCTACATCATCTAGGACATCAAGAATAGCAAACTTGTTGCCCTAGTTACCTCGGCTTGAGGTGGAGCTTGGACTACAGACTCTCGGGTGGATCGTCTTCGACTCTAGGAGGCCGTGGAGGTGACCAAGATCCGGATCGATCCTCGGAGCTTGCATGAACGAGGAGGACAGCGGAGAGAAGACCCGAAGGACTTGTTGCATGAGGTATAATCTCCTAAGCATAGTAGATAGAACCTCATGTAGTTTGTTAGCAATGGTTTGGCAAAGATCCTTGGCTTTAGTCTATGTTGCTTTTGTAAGAAAGTTTCGATTTTTACTTGTTCCACCTCCCCGTAAGTACCGGGGTGAACAACATAGACTTACAGTGGTATCAGAGCCTCGCTAAACCATTACTAACTTGTTAGCAAAGTGTTAGAAATTCGAGCGCCGAAAAAAATCGCAAAACACCTCAAAAATTGCACTTTTCTGTCGATTTTAAAATCTGGTCCAAAATTTTTTCCAGGGAACTTAAAAATACATGCAGGCTTTTTTAAGAAGACCCAAGAAAAATGAGATCGTGACTCGGTGAGACCGCCGTGGAAGCGCGGCGAAACCATGGGTTTCGCCGCGGATCCGCGGCCGAGTCGACTCCGAGTCAGCTCGGTTTTCCTGCAGAATGTCTATCTTGGTGTTTTGTGATTTCTCTGATATTTTGTTTCTGCCCAGATTTTGTTGAGTACTGTGTTGTGCTTGGGGTAGATTCAAATCTGGTAATCGATCGAAATTTTAAGTACTTTAGCTAATCGGACCTTCTGTGATGTGATATATGTACTGAACGTCTACTAATCGCTATACGTCGATTAACGGGGGTTGTGCATATCTGTGATCTGTGATGTTGGTTTATGGATATGAACTTGTTGGATCGTCGTGATGAATAGCCGGGGATGTGAGATGAGGTTTTTCATTTTTCATTCGATGTAAAATTTGTAATTTGATGTAATATTATTTTATGGCCGCACATCCGGGTTGAGATTGTAGCCGTCATTGTATATTATTTCTTTTACTGTTTTTGCTCCTAGGATAGACCCAAGGTGGGGTGCACAAACTACCGGGTACTTTGAAGTGCCGAGTGGCCTACTTACGTTGTTGAGGGAGGTTGCTTCACTTCGGGTACTTGGCGGGTAGTTTGCCGCACCCGTAGGGGTCTAAGGTGGGGTTTAGCTATTCATCGCGATCGTGTAATCCGTCTTTCATTGCAGGCTCAAACGAAGCGCGGATTCCTAGTATATCCAATGTGTTCATCTGTGTTCTGGAATGGCTATCATTGCATCTGACGAATGTATATATCTATATATGATATCTAGTAGGCGTTGCTTATGTTTTTCATCCGCGCTAGTCCAGCCCCCGCTCTGTCGTTAGTTAAGTAACCTAACGGGTGATGATGGGGCCCCGTGGCGAATGCGGATGGCATAAGCGTACGTCATATTTTCGTTGTTTTCTGCAATGGTAGGATTAATTGATGGGACGCATTAATTAATACAAAGAAAACAAACCAAAGCTGAATCGTTGGAACAATTTCAAAACCACTCGGTTTTTTCAAAACAGAAAAACTTTTAAAAACGCGGAGCTTAAACCACTCCTTTTTAAAGCTATCAGGTTCCTTCGATTATATCAAGTTCACTACGTTCACGGTTTCGCCAAAACCATTCGTAGCCCTCCGTCATTTCAGTTAAATGTTCAGTAGTATTCAAGCTATGTATTTTGACCTTCGCCAAGACATAATGATTGGTAGCTGCTGAATATTTATCTGTAGCATAGATAGATGCGTTGGTTTGGGACAGTCATACTACTATTTTGTCCTTCGTCAAGGATATGTACGGGTGGGTTCAAATTAACCTGGATAACGACGGGTAGAACTTGACATGTGACTTATGGTATGTTGGCCTTCGTCAAGGTCATAAGAGCATGAGGCAAAAATCCACATCGGGAGTTTCTAAAGAAATTGAAACTTGCTAGTGCTGCATACCATTTGGAGTTTGATAATGTTGGTAGGATTCCTTCAGCATTATCACACAATGATATTTGGATCCCGATCCTACTGTGACTATCCGCTACTCCTCGGGAGACTTTTCACTTAACGATCAATGCTATACACCAAGTAGGTGTAAAGGTGTTAGCGGGGCTATGCCCATAGGGAAAAAGGTTATTTAATTAAGGAACTTCGCGGAAGCGTCGTAAAACATCCCTCGAAGTACCGACACCAGCCTGGCTGAACGTTAAGCAAGTATTGTACGGTGAGATCAATCCCGACTAATTCTTCCTTTATGGTTTGAGGAAGGATTCAAGAAACAGTAAGATCCATCCTGTTTAGATAAACTAAAAACCAATCTAAACTTGCAAGAGCATCATGCTAAGTGTTTTCTTCTCTCTCTCTCTTAATTGCAGCGACCCAGTGACCAGACATAGGTTACATCTAGATAATAAAATGACTGAATCTGACTGTTATGATTGGCAAAAGTCTGTCCAAATGTCCATTACCCATGAAAAGCTGGGACACCTTTTAACTAATCAAACCCCTGCCGTCTCAGGACAAGTTTCCCCTGTCACGGATATTGATATCCGTAAGACATCGGAAAAAGACTGTGCGAATGCCAAGTGCCTCGTATTGGCCTCAGTTGATGGTGCATACCAGAAGCAGCACGAGAAGATGGACTTAGTTTCTGTCTTCCTCCATAACAAAGATTTATATAGAGAGCAATCTCGTATCGCAAGATATGAGACCTCGAACAAATTGCTTCAAGCGAGGTTGGCTGTCGGGTCATCTGTAGGGGACAACGTCCTTACAGAGACTAGATATTTTAATGAGCTCATAGACCTGAAGACCACGTTGAAGAACGGGTCAAATACTGACTTGATTCTACAGTCTCTGCCCTCTACTTATACCCTGAAAGAAACCAGGGAAGAAGAAGGAAAGGGAAGGGCAAAAGATTCGGGACTGGATATAGTGAAGGAGGGACGTTCCTATTGTTACGGGAAAGGACGTTGGCAGAAAGATTGCAGGGCTTTGAAAGCCAGTAGCCAGGATTCGAAGCATGTTTTGGCTTCGACTTCGGGTGTGTTTGTAATAGAAAACTGTATGTCAATTAACTCTACTTCCTGGGTACTGGATACCGGATCAGGATCTCACATCTGTAATTCATTATAGGCTTTGAGAAACCATAGAGTTATCAAGATAGGTGATATGACTCTCAGTGTTGCTAACGGAATGAGCGTGGACGCTGAATCCGTAGGGGAATATCACCTTGGATTGACAAGTGGGCAGATATTGATTCTTCGTAACTGTTTGTTTGTACCTAGTATGGCTTGTAATATCATATCTGTATCCTTACTTTCTAAGGAAGGATATGATTTTACTTTTGTAAGCGATGTGGTCCACATCCACCTAAATCAAGTTCAGATTGGGTCAGGTACATTAGAAAACGGAATATACGTACTGAATCAAGCTCAGGTTTTCAATGTCCAGAACACATTTAAAAGAAAGTCTCCGGAATTAAATCAGGCTTTCTTATGGCATTGTATACTGGGTCACATTAATGAGACACGGTTAACAAAGTTACATAAAGAGGGATACTTGAATCCGTTCGAGTATCAGTCTTATGCTACTTGTGAATCTTGTCTCATGGGAAAGATGTCAAAGACTCCGTTCACTGGACACGGAGTAAGAGCAAGCGAGCTCTTGGGACTCATACACAGTGACGTGTCTGGTCCAATGTCTACACATGCGTGAAGTGGTTATTCATACTTCATTACTTTTACGGATGATTTCTCTAGGTATGGACATGTCTTCCTGATGAAGCATAAATCCGAGGCCTTTGAGAAATTTCGGGAATACAAGAACGAACTTGAAAAATAAACAGGCAAAAGTATCAAGACACTGAGATCTGATCGAGATGGTGAATACTTGAGTGCCGAGTTTCTTGGCTACTTAAAAGAGAATGGTATTCTCTCTCAGCTTACTCCTCCATACACACCACAACACAAGGGTGTATCGGAAAGACAGAATCGAACTCTATTGGATATGGTTCGTTCCATGATGAGTAAGGCTGAGTTACCGCGATCTTTCCGGGGTTATGCACTAGAAACAGCTACATATCTTTTGAACAAGGTTCTAACCAAGACTGTGCCTACCACTCCATATCAGATGTGGAGTGGGAAGAAACTGTTAGTGTATATGCCTTAGAGGCCATTACTGTATCATAGTAGTATGTATATTACTTAATGGAAGCTTGGGATATTCACCTTGTATTGACAATCTGGCTCAAAATGGTAGTATGCTACTTGGTTTGTTTTTGCTTTAATGTGTGCATGTGTTTCTTTTAGCATATCACCTTTACACATTAGTGGAGCCCTTAGGATCTTTGCTTGATTACCAGTGTTGTGATGGCAGTCACACTCGTGGGGCTGGATAATCTATAAGCACATCCTTATGCAGGTCCCTAGTCGCAGGACTATCGAGACAGGGCATCGATACTCCGGAGTAGACTAGCGTATGCGCTTCTTATCCCAGCTTGGGAGACGGTCTGTCCCACAGCCGTCAGTACGTCGTACTTGAGATAGTATGCGGGTGCTCGTTAGGTTACGAGTACACTGGACAGGACTCGTCGGGAACTGTTGGTTGGTATTATACCTATCGTCAGTTATCAGTTCCCAGGTGACATGAGTATAGCTTAGTCCACTGACTTGACACTATCACTTCGCTTCGAGTGTGTTCCCACTGTACTTTGATTACTACCCTACCATGGCTCAAAGGAGTCGTGCAAACAGGTAGTTTTTGGGTGCAGTCCCGAAGCACTTGGAGGCAGTGACGGTTAGACAGGATTCTTCTCTCCCGGTATTGGGGGTTGACATCTCGCTGTGTCTAGGAGAGCCATTACACGAGTAGTCCCTGGCCAGGGCAAGCGAGATATACTGGTAGGTTTCCAGTGTTATCTCAGGGTGTTCTGGGCTACACTCCGACACGACTTGTACCTCTATTAGGGGACTGACGTTCACCACCCCCTAGGCCCGCCATGCGATGTATCAGACGAACAGACCGGACTGTACAGAGATTGTCACATTCAGGCTCAGTAGGAGTTCAGATGGGTTTCACCTCGTCCGTCTTCTTATCGGCATCTACCTGGGGCCGTTATGTGCAGCTAGTGCTGCTTGCGGTCTGTGGTTAAACCCACTGCCAGTGTAGTGTTGAGTCTTTAGAGTCCCACACAGAGAGCTATTCACCTTTAGGCAAAAGAGTAGAGGTCGCATGGTTTTGCGACAGGTCGCATGGTTTTGCGGCAGGGTTCGGTCACATCCGCGCACTTGTGCACGTTTAGTGACCGGGCAGTTATTACTAGTAGGCTTTGGTTTAAGCCAGATCCTAGTATACGTTTTGGGATTGATTTTATCTCGTTTGCATTCATGTTCCCCGGAACGCAGATGCGGGTGTGTATGCACGATTGACAGAGAGACAGAGGCAGAGGATTCTCATTAAGGTTGTTGACTGGTGACTATTGACTTTTGCTAAACCCTAATGAGAATAAGAAATATGATTAATGATAATATTAATTAAGTATTATTGTGTCATGGTTGGGATGAAGGTTGACTTTTTTGACTTGTTGACTTGGTTGACCGGTTGACTAGGTTGGACTGGTTGACCATCATCATTACAATGGTTGTCATTTCATGCAAAGACTTTTGCTTGCTTGTTATGCTTTGCAAAATGAGTGCATGAAATGATAATGCAACTTGATATGATTTGAACCATCACATAATACTCAATTATTATTATTATTATTATTATTATTATTCTTTTTGGATTATGAGAGAGAGGTTGAGAAAGGTCTTGCTCATTCTTGGATTTACTTTCTCTCTCTTGAGCTCTCTCATCCTCAAGCTCTCTCCTTCTTCCTCTTGCTCTCTCTCTAGTTCATGGTTCACTTGTCTCATGTGTTGAGAAACAAGAACCATTGAGATAAAACCCAACACACTCCTCTACTCATCCTAGTTCACAAGGTTTTGCAAATCAAGTGTTCTTGTTTCTTCAAGTTTGAAGAGAAGCCAAAAGGTAGAAGCTTTCGGGTGGATTCATCTTCGGCGCGAGAAGACGACGAGGGTAGGCCGGTCCGTACACCACAAGAGTTGAAGAAGAAGGAGTTCAAGAAAGGTATAACCCCCTAACCGAGTAGGTAAAACTCTTAGTTAAGTTTGTTAGATGGTTGTTTAACAAAGATCCGTATTTTGAGTCCATTTTACCACCTCTAGAAAAATCATTTTTCATCATTTCCGCAAGCCTGTAAGTACCGGGAGAGGTAGCGTGGACTTATAGTGGTTTCAGAGCCTAGTTAAACACTATCTAACATGTTAGCATAGTAACTAGAAATTCGATCGGAGAAAAAGTCACGAAACGAACCCGAAAAAAATCATGTTTCTGTCGATTCTGTATTCTGTTCAAAAATTGAAAAATCATACTCCAAAAATCGACTCAGGCTTTTTAAAACACACTCAAGAAATTTGGTCCATAGAACTGTTCAAAGCGCCGCGGAACCACGGCGGGAGCATGCTCCCGCCGAGGATCCACGGCCGAGTTGAGTCAGTCGTGGCTCAATTTTCTTGCAGTGTGTTTCTGGGGGTGTTTTGGGATTTTTAAAATATTATTTTTCTGCCCGGATTTTCCAGAAAGAGAAATTTGTGTTTGGGGCTTAAAAATCCGTATTTTGATCGAACTTCTAAAGACTAAAGCTAACGGGTTTATATCTGTGATGTGATATGATGTATTGAACGTTCGCTAATCGCTATACGTCGATTAGTGGGGGTTATACATATCTGTGATCTGTAATGTTGATGGTATGTGTATATGAATTCATTGAATAGTCAAGGGTGAATAGCCGGGGGTTGTGAGATGAGAGTTTTCTTTTCTTTCAATTCATGTAATATGTAAATTGATGTAATATTATTTGTATGGCCGTACAACCGGGTCGGGGTTGTAGCCGTCATTGTATAATTTCTTTTTACTATTTTTGCTCCTAGGATAGACCCAAGGTGGGGTGCACAAACTACCGGGTATCTCGAAGTGCCGAGTGGCCTACTCACGAGTTGAGGGAGGTTGCTTCGCTTCGGGTACTTGGCGGGTAGTTTGCCGCACCCGTAGGGGTCTAGGGTGGGGTTTGGCTATTCACCGCGACTGTGTAATCCACTTTTCGTTACAGGCTCATACGAATTGCGGATTCCTAGTATATCCAATGTGTTCATCTGTGATCTGGAATGGCTATCATTGCAATATATCTATATATGATATGTTATGCATCCGCGCTAGTCCAGCCCCCGCTCTGTCGTTAGTTAAGTAACCTAACGGGTAATGACGGGGCCCTGTGGCGAATGCGGATGGCATAAGCGTACGTCATATTTTGGTTGTTTTCTGCAATGGTAGGATTAAATGATGGGACGCATTAAAAATTAATGCATGAAAATAAACCAAAGTAAAGTCGTTGGAACAATTTCAAAAACCACTCAGTTCTTTTCAAAAACCAACTTTTAAACGCGAAGTTTGAGCCACTCCTTTTAAAAGCTATCTCTTTCCATCGATTATATCAAGTTCACTAAGTTCACGGTTTCGCCAAAACCATTCGTTGCCCTCCGTCATTTCAGTTAAATATTCAGTAGTATTCAAGCTATTTATTTTGACCTTCGCCAAGTTATAGCGATTGGTAGCTGCTGAATATTTATCTGTAGCATAGATAGATGCGTTGGTTTGGGACAGTCGTACTACTATTTTGGCCTTCGTCAAGGGTATGTATGGGTGGGTTCAAATTAACCTGGACAATGACGGGTAGAACTTGACATGTGACTTATGATATGTTGGCCTTCGTCAAGGTTATAAGAGCATGGGGTAAAAATCCACATCGGGAGTTTCAAAAGAACTGAAACTTGCTAGCGCTGCATACCATTTGGAGTGTGATGATTCTGGTAGGATTCCTTCAGTTTTGTCACGCGATGATATTTGGATCCCGATCCTACTGTGAGTATATGCTACTCCTCGGGAACTTTCTCACTTAACGATCAATGCCATAAACCAAGTAGGTGTCTAGAAAGGTGTTAGCGGGGCTACGCCCACTGGGAAAAGAGGTTACTTAATTAAGGAACTTCGCGAAAGCGATGGAAAACCTCCCTCGAAGTACCGACACTGGCCTGGCTGAACGGTTAAGCAAGAATTGTACGGTGAGATTGATCCCGACTAATTCTTCCTTTATGGTTTGAGGAGGGATTTGAGAGACAGTGGGAGCCATCCTGTTTAGATAAATTAAAAACCAATCTAAACTTGCAAGAGCATCATGCCGAGTGTTTTCTTCTCTCTTTCTTAATTGCAGCGACCCAGTGACCACACATAGGTTACATCTAGATAATAAAATGACTGAACCTGACTGTTATGATTGGCAAAGGTCTGTCCAGATGTCCATTACCCATGACAAGCTGGGACACCTCTTAACTAATCAAACCCCTGCCGTCTCTGGACCAGTTTCCCCTGTCACGGACATTGACATCCGTATGACATCGGAAAAAGACTGTGCGAAAGCCAAGTGCCTCGTGTAAGCCTCAGTTGATGGTGCAAACCAGAGGCAGCACGAGAAGATGGACTCAGTTTCTATCTTCCTCCATAACAAAGATTTATATGGAGAGCAATCTCGTATCGCAAGATATGAGACCTCGAACGAATTGCTTCAAGCGAGGTTGGCTGTCGGGTCATCTGTAAGGGGCAACATCCTTACAGAGACCAGCCATTTTGAGCTCACGGACCTGAAGACCACGTTGAAGAACGATTCAAGTACTGACTTGATTCTACAGTCCCTGCCTTCTGCTTATACCCTGAAGGAAACCAGGGATGAAGAAGGAAAAGGAAGGGCAAAAGTTTCGGCACTGGATGTAGTTAAAGAGGGACGTTCCTATTGTAACGGGAATGAACATTGGCAGAAAGATTACAGGGATTGCAAAGCCAGTAGCCAGAATTCGAAGCATGTTGTGGCTTCGGCTTCGGGTGTGTATTGTAATAGAGAACTGTATGTCAGTTAACCCTACTTCCTGGGTATTGGATACCGGATCAGGATCTCATATCTGTAATTCGTTAGAGGCTCTGAGAAACCGTAGGGTTATCAAGAAAGGTGATATGACTCTTAGGGTTGCTAACGGAATGAGCATGTATGCTGAATCCGTAGGGAATATCATCTAGGACTGACAACTGGGCAGATATTGATTCTGCGTGACTGTTTTTATGTACCAGGTACGACTTGTAATATCATATCTGTATCCTTACTTTCTAAGGAAGGATATGATTTTGCTTTTGTAAGCGATGTAGTAAACATCCACCTAAATCAAGTTCTGATTGGTCACGTACATTGAAAAACGGTATATACGTTTTGAATCAAGCTCAGGTCTTCAGTGTCCAGAACACACTTAAAAGAAAGTCTCCGGAATTAAATCAGGCTTTCTTATGGCATTATAGACTGGGTCACATCAATGAGACACGGTTGACAAAATTCATCTTATTTTTCGGAATTGGGTAGGGGGAAACCCAGAATTGGAAACATAAAGAAGGATACTTGGATCTGTTCGAGTACCAGTCTTATGCCACTTGTGAATCTTGTCTCATGGGAAAGATGACAAAGACTCCATTCACTAGACACGGAGAAAGAGCGAGCGAGCTCTTGGGACTCATACACAGTGACGTATGTGGTCCAATGTCTACACGTACGCGAAGTGGTTATTCATACTTCATTACTTTCACTAATGATTTCTCAAGATATGGGCATGTCTTCTTGATGAAGCACAAATCCAAGGCCTTTGAGAAATTTCAGGAATACAAGAATGAAGTTGAAAAACAAACAGGCAAAAGTATCAAGACACTGAGATCTGATCGAGGTGGTGAATACTTGAGTGCCGAGTTTCTGGGCTACTTAAAAGAGAATGGAATTCTCTCTCAGCTTACTCCTCCATACACATCACAACACAACGGTGTATCGGAAAGGAGGAGTCGAACCCTATTGGATATGGTTCGTTCCATGATGAGTAAGGCTGAGTTGTCGCGATCCTTCTGGGGTTATGCACTAGAATCAGCTGCATATCTCTTGAACAAGGTTCCTTCCAAGACTGTGCCTACCACTCCATATCAGATGTGGTGTGGGAAGAAACCCCATCTTCAATATCTGAAGATATGGGGATTTCCATCTTTTGTAAAAAAGCAGCATGCGGAAAAGCTCGAGGCACGCTCAGTACTGTGTAAGTTTGTGGGATACCAAAAGAACTCCACGCGGTATTTTTTCTGTTACGCAGAGGAACAAAAGGTTTTTGTTTCTCGTCATGCCCACTTTCTGGAACATCAGTTTTTAGAAAAAGAGACAAATGGGAGCGTAATAGAACTGGAAGAAATTCCAGAACCACAAACTATTACTGAAAGCCTGGAAGAACCAGAAGTTTCAGGGGAACCGGACATTCCTGCGCCGCTCCGCAGGAGTAGTAGGCAGTCTCATTCGCCCGAGAGATACTACGGTTTTCTCATAGACGGGGATCGAGAGGATTGCATCATTGAAAATAATGAGCCTACTAGCTTCCAGCAAGCCATTCAGAGCGGTGACTCAGTAAAATGGCTGGATGCAATACGGAGCGAGATGGAGTCCATGTACACCAACAAAGTTTGGACTTTGGACATTGCTCCAGAAGGGGTAAAACCCGTAGGATGCAAATGGATCTTCAGAAAGAAGATTGGTGTAGATGGGCAGGTTGAAACCTATAAAGCTAGACTTGTTGCAAAGGGTTTTTGTCAAAGACCTGGTTTGGACTATGACGAAACCTTTTCTCCAGTGGCTATACTCAAATCCATTCAGATCCTTCTTGCCATTGCTGCCTTCCACGATTATGAGATCTGGCAGATGGACGTAAAGACGGCTTTTCTAAATGGAAATTTGGAAGAGTGCGTCTATATGGATCAGCCGGAGGGTTTCATTCAGAGTGGGAGCAGCGGTAAAGTGTGCAAATTGCTTAAGTTCATTTATGGACTGAAGCACGCATCGCGGAGTTGGAACATCTGCTTTAATGATACTGTCAAAGAATTCGACTTTGTCAAAAACCCAGATGAACCATGCATTTACAGTAAGATTGTAGGGAGAAATGTGGTATTCCTCGTCTTGTACGTCGATGACATTCTCCTAATAGGAAATGATATTCCTATGCTACAGTTAGTCAAAGGATTCTTGTCACAGAGGTTCTCCATGAAGGACCTGGGCGATGCCAACTACATTCTGGGGATCCAGATCTATCGTGATAGATCTAAAAGGATGTTGGGTCTTTCACAGTCAAGGTACATCGACACCATACTGAAACGATTCAGTATGGAAGATTCCAAGCGCGGTAATCTACCGGCTTGTCACGGAATCACCCTCTCCAAAGAGATGTCTCCCTAGACTGATTTGGAAAGGGCTCGCATGTCATCAATACCCTACGCATCTGCGGTAGGCTCTATTATATATGCGATATTGTGTACCATACCAGATGTTGCATACGCATTGAGCATTGTAAGCCGGTATCAGTCGAACCCAGGGGAGAAACACTGGATAGCAGTAAAGAACATTCTCAAGTACCTGAGAAGGACTAAGGAGATGTTCTTGGTGTATAGCGGAAAAGACCTCCAGATCGAGGCCTTTGCTGACTCCAGCTTCCAGAGTGACAAGGATGACTCCAAGTCCAAGTCGGGTTATGTTTTTACCCTCAATGGAGGGGTGGTTTGCTGGAAGAGCTCCAAGCAGGAAACCGTTGCTGACTCAACTATGGAAGTGGAGTACATAGCTGCTTGCGATGCCGCAATGGAAGCTGTCTAGATGAAGAAGTTCCTCACGGAGCTTCTGGTGGTTCCTACCAGTGTTGATCCAATACCGCTGTATTGTGACAACAACGGCGCTATAGCTTTAGCGAAGGAACCCAGGTCCCATCAGAAGTCCAGGCATATTTTGTGGCGGTACCACCTGATCAGGGAGATCTTTGATCGCCGGGAGATCGAGGTGAAGAGAGTAAATACGGAAGATAACACTGCTGATCTACTCACCAAGGCCTTACCCCAGACTCAGTTCGAGCGGCTGATCGAGATGATAGGTCTTCGATACGCCAGTACATGGTCTTAGTGCAAGTGGGAGATTGTTAGTGTATATGCCCTAGAGGCCATTACTGTATCATACTAGTATGTATATTACTTAATGGAAGCTTGGGATATTCACCCTGTATTGACAATCTTGCTCAAAATGGTAGTATGCTACTTGGTTTGTTTCTGCTTTAATGTGTGCATGTGTTTCTTTTAGCATATCGCCTTTACACATTAGTGGAGCCCTTAGGATCTTTGCTTGATTACCAGCGTTGTGATGGCAGTCACACTCGTGGGGCTGGGTAATCTATAAGCACATCCTTATGCAGGTCCCTAGTCGCAGGACTATCAAGATAGGGCATCGATACTCCAGAGTAGACTAGCGTATGCGCTTCTTATCCCAGCTTAGGAGACGGTCTGTCCCACAGCCGTCAGTACGTCGTACTTGAGATAGTATGCGGGTGCTCGTTAGGTTACGAGTACACTGGACAGGACTCGTCGGGAATTGTTGGTTGGTATTATACCTATCGTCAGTTATCAGTTCCCAGGTGACATGAGTACAGCTTAGTCCGCTGACTTGACACTGTCACTTCGCCTCGAGTGTGTTCCCACTGTACTTTGATTACTACCCTACCACGGCTCAAAGGAGTCGTGCAAACAGGTAGTTTTTGGGTGCAGTCCCGAAGCACTTAGAGGCAATGACGGTTAGATAGGATTCGTCTCTCCCGGTATTGGGGGTTGACATCGCGCTGTGTCTAGGAGAGCCATTACACGAGTAGTCCCTGGCCAGGGCAAGCGAGATATACTGGTAGGTTTCCAGTGTTATCTCAGGGTGTTCTGGGCTACACTCCGACACGACTTGTACCGCTATTAGGGACTGACGTTCACCACCCTCTAGGCCCGCCATGCGATGTATCAGATGAACACACCGGACTATACGGCGATTGTCACATTCAGGCTCAGTAGGAGTTTAGATGGGTTTCACCTCGTCCGTCTTCTTATCGGCATCTACCTGGGGGCCGTTACGCACAGCTAGTGCCGCTTGCGGTCTGTGGTTAAACCTACTGCCAGCGTAGTATCGAGTCTTTAGAGTCCCACACAGAGAGCTATTCGCCTTTAGGCAAAAGAGTAGAGGTCGCATGGTTTTGAAACAGGTCGCATGATTTTGCGGCAGGGTTCGGTCACATCCATGCACTTGTGAACGTTTAGTGACCGGGCAGTTATTACTAGTGGGCTTTGGTTTAAGCCAGATCCTAGTATACGTTTTGGGATTGATTTTATCTCTTTTGCATTCGTGTTCCCCTGAACGCGGATGCGGGTGTGTATGCACGATTGACAGAGAGACAGAGGCAGAGGATACTCATTAGGGTTGTTGACTGTTGACTATTGACTTTTGCTAAACCCTAATGAGAATAAGAAATATGATTAATGATAATATTAATTAAGTATTATTGTGTCATGGTTGGGATGAAGGTTGACTTTGTTGACTTGACTTGGTTGACCGGTTGACTAGGTTGGACTAGTTGACCATCATCATTACAATGGTTGTCATTTCATACAAAGACTTTTGCTTGCTTGTTGTACTTTGGAAAATGAGTGCATGAAATGATAATGCCACTTGATATGATTTGAACTATCACATAATACTCAATTATTATTATTATTATTATTATTATTATTATTATTATTATTATTATTATTCTTTTTGGATTATGAGAGAGAGGATGAGAAAGGTCTTGCTCATTCTTGGATTTACTTTCTCTCTCTTGGGCTCTCTCATCCTCAAGCTCTCTCCCTCTTCCTCTTGCTCTCTCTCTAGTTCATGGTTCACTTGTCTCATGTGTTGAGAAACAAGAACCATTGAGATAAAACCCAACACACTCCTCTACTCATCCTAGTTCACAAGGTTTAGCAAACCAAGTGTTCTAGTTTCTTCAAGTTTGAAGAGAAGCCAAAAGGTAGAAGCTTTCGGGTGGATCCATCTTCGGTGCGAGAAGACGACGAGGGGAGGCCGGTCCGTACACTACAAGAGTTGAAGACGAAGGAGTTCAAGAAAGGTATAACCCCTTAACCGAGTTGGTAAAACTCTTAGTTAGGTTTGTTAGATGGTTGTTTAACAAAGATCCGTATTTTGAGTCCATTTTACCACCTCTAGAAAAATCGTTTTTCATCATTTTCGCAAGCCCGTAAGTACCGGGAGAGGTAGCATTGACTTACAGAAACCCTGTCTTAAGTATCTTAAGACATGGGGATCTCCAGCTTTTGTTAAAAAGCAGCATGCGGACAAACTCGAGGCACGCTCAGTACTATTTAAGTTTGTGGGATACCCAAAGAACTCCAGGGGATATCATTTCTATTACGCAGAGGAACAAAAGGTTTTTGTTTCTCATCATGCCCACTTTTTGGAACATCAGCTTTTAGAAAAAGAAACAAGTGGGAGCGCAGTAGAACTGGAAGAAATTCTAGAACCACAAGCTATTACTGAAAGTTTGGTAGAACCAGAAGTTTCAGGAGAACCGGAAATCCCAGCGCGACTCCGCAGGAGTAGTAGGTAGTCTCATCCGCCCGAGAGATACTACGATTTTCTCATAGACGGGGATCGAGAGGATTGCATCATTGAAAATAATGAGCCTACTAGCTTCCAGCAGGCCATTCAGAGCGGTGACTCGGTAAAATGGCTGGATGCAATACGGACCGAGATGCAGTCCATGTACACCAACAAAGTTTGGACTTTGGACATTGCTCCAGAAGGGGTAAAACCCGTAGGATGCAAATGGATCTTCAGAAAGAATATTGGTGTAGATGGGCAGGTTGAAACCTATAAAGCTAGACTTGTTGCAAAGGGTTTTTGTCAAAGACCTGGTTTGGACTATGACGAAACCTTTTCTCCAGTGGCTATGCTCAAATCCATTCAGATCCTTCTTGCCATTGCTGCCTTCCACGATTATGAGATCTGGCAGATGGACGTAAAGACGGCTTTTCTAAATGGAAATTTGGAAGAGTGCGTCTATATGGATCTGCCGGAGGGTTTCATTCAGAGTGGGAGCAGCGGTAAAGTGTGCAAATTGCTTAAGTTCATTTATGGACTGAAGCAGGCATCGCGGAGTTGGAACATCTGCTTTGATGATATTGTCAAAGAATTCGACTTTATCAAAAATCCGGATGAACCATGTATTTACAGTAAGATTGTTGGGAGAACTGTGGTATTCCTCGTCTTGTACGTAGATGACATTCTCCTAATAGGAAATAACATTCCTATGCTACAGTCAGTCAAAGGATTCTTGTCACAGAGGTTCTCCATGAAGGACCTGGGCGATGCCAACTACATTCTGGGGATCCAGATCTATCGTGATAGATCTAAGAGGATGTTGGGACTTTCACAGTCCAGGTACATCGACACTATACTAAAACGATTCAGTATGGAAGATTCAAAGCGCGGTAATCTACCGGCTTGTCATGGAATCACCCTCTCCAAAGAGATGTCTCCAAAGATAGATTTGGAAAGGGCTCGCATGTCATCTATACCCTATGCATCTGCGGTAGGCTCTATAATGTATGCGATGTTGTGTACCAGACCAGATGTAGCATACGCATTGAGCGTTGTAAGCCGGTATCAGTCAGACCCAGGGGAGAAACACTGGATAGCAGTAAAGAATATTCTCAAGTATCTGAGAAGGACTAAGTAGATGTTCTTGGTGTATGGCGGATTGGACCTCCAGATCGAGGCCTTTGCTGACTCCAGCTTACAGAGTGACAAGGATGACTCCAAGTCCATGTCGGGTTATGTCTTTACCCTCAATGGAGGGGCGGTTTGCTGGAAGAGCTCCAAGCAGGAAACCGTTGCTGACTCAACTATGGAATCGGAGTACATAGCTGCTTGCGATACCGCAAAGAAAGCTGTCTGGATGAAGAAGTTCCTCACGGTGCTTCAGGTGGTTCCTACCGTTGTTGATCCAATACCGCTGTACTGTGACAACAGCGGCGCTATAGCTTTAGCGAAGGAACCCAGGTCCCATCAGAAGTCCAGACACATTTTGAGGCGGTACCACCTGATCAGGGAGATCGTAGATCGCCGGGAGATCGTAGATCGCCGGGAGATCGATGTGAGGAGAGTAGATTCGGAGAATAACACTACAGATCCACTCACGAAGGCCATACCCCAGACTCAATTCGAGCGGCTGATCGAGATGATAGGTCTTCGATACGCCAGTACATGGCCCTAGTGCAAGTAGGAGATTGTTAGTGTATATGCCTTAGAGGCCATTACTGTATCATATTAGTTTGTATATTACTTGATGGAAGCTTGGGATATTCACAGTTGTATAGGCAATCTTGCTCAAAATGGTAGTATGCTACTTGGTTTGTTTCTACTTTAATATGTGCATGTGTTTCTTTTAGCATATCGCTTATACATATTAGTGGAGTCCTTAGGATCTTGTGCTTGATTACCAGTGTTGTGATGGCAGTCACACTAGTGGGGGCTGGGTAATCTATAAGCGCATCCTTATACAGGTCCCTAGTCGTGGGATTATTGAGACGGGGAATCGATACTCCGGAGTAGACTAGCGTATAAGCTTCTCATCCCAGCAGGGGAGATGGTCTGTCCCACAGCCATTAGTACGTTGTACTGCAGATAGATGCGGGTGCTCGTTAGGTTACGAGTACACTGGACAGGACTCGTCGGGAACTGTTGGTTGGTAATATACCTATCGTCAGATAACAGTTCCCAGGTGACAGGAGTACAGCTTAGTCCGTCGATTTGACACTGCTACTTCGCCTCGAGTGTGTTCCCACTTTACTTTGATTACTACCCTACCACGGCTCAAAGGATTCGTGCAAACAGGTAGTAGTTGGGTGCAGTCCCGAAGCACTTGGAGGCAGTAGTGGTTAGATAGGATTCGTCTCTCCCGGTATTGGGGGTTGATATCGCGCTGTGTCTAGGTGAGCCATTACACAAAGTCCCTGGCCAGGGGGTTCTGAATCGACGGTTTTGCTCGAGAATTAATGGTAGTGTTTCCAGTTGTTTCTCAGGATGTTCTGGGCTACACTCCGGCATGACTTGTACCGCTATTAGGGGTCTGACGTTTACCGCCCCCTAGGCCCGTCATGCGATACTCATAGACGAACAGACCGAACTGTACGGAGATTGTCACATTCAGAATCAGTAAGAGTTCGGATGGGTTTACCTCATCGGCCTTCTTATCGACATCTACCTGGGGACCGTTACGTACAGCTAGTGCCGCTTGCGGTCTGTGGTTAAACCCACTGCCAGCGTAGTGTCGAGTCTTTAGAGTCCCACACAGAGAGTTTCCCTGCACTGGGCAAAAGGTGTAGAGGCTGTATGGTTTTTGCGGCAGGGCTACGATCACTTACGTGCACTTGTGTGCGTATGATGTTCGGGCAGACAATATTAGTGGGCTTTGGTTTAAGACGTATCCTAGTATTGTATGGATGGATTAGTTTCGTCTCTGTGCATTCGTATTCTACGGAATGCGGATGCGGGTGTGTATGCACGGTTGTGAGGAGCGTAGAAAGAAGTGCCTCATTAGGGTTTTGACCATTGACCTGGTCAAAACGATTATGAGGTGGAGGAAAATATTTACTAATCTTTTTAATGATAATTGTGTTATGGCTAATTGTTTTGACCATTTGACCTTGTTGACAATTTGACCTAGTTGACCATTGTTGACTTGGATCTTTCTTGTGAGCTCTAGACTCTTCTTTGGCTTTGGATTTAATTTTAGATGATAAGGGTCAAATCAAGTAGCCATCACACTTTATCATGATAAGAGATTAGTAATTATTTTTCTTATGCATTATTATCTTCTTCTCATTCTCTCTCATCAAAAGAGAGCTCCCATGGTTGCTTCATCTTCCTCCTCACTACAAAATCCTTTAGCTCTCATGTGTTGAGAAAATAAGGATCTAAATAGATAAACAAATCCATCTCCTTCCTCTACATCACCTAGGACATCAAGAATAGCAAACTTGTTGCCCTAGTTACCTCGGCTTGAGGTGGAGCTCGGACCACAGACTCTCGGGTGGATCGTCTTCGACTCTAGGAGGCCACGGAGGTGACCAAGATCCGGATCGATCCTCGGAGCTTGCATGGATGAGGAGGATAGTGGAGAGAAGACATGAAGGACTTGTTGCATGAGGTATAATCTCCTAAGCATAGTAGATAGAACCTCATGTAGTTTGTTAGCAATGGTTTGGCAAAGATCCTTGGCTTTAGTCTATGTTGCTTTTGTAAGAAAGTTTCGATTTTTACTTGTTCCGCCTCCCCGTAAGTACCGAGGTGAGCAACGTAGACTTACATAGGTCACTGTGATGGGAACTTTTCCAATAATTATCTGGTTTGATGGCAGATCATCCGAGACCCAAAACTACACTAAAAATACGATATTTACCCAAAACGAAAATATACGCGATCTAAACTGAAACTAAAAAGCTACGCAACACTAAAAAGTCTTACTTAACAGAAAGAGATCATTACCTACTCCCACAAGCTCAAAGATCCTAGCTTTCAAAGCTCCAAGGCATCCAAGAGGCAAAACAAGTCCTAAGATGTGATTTTTGTGAGATTTGAAGAAGTTTAGTGTAGGTTTAGTGAAGGGATTAGCAAGTGTTCAGTTGAGGGAAGAAGACAATGAGAAAGAGATAGAGAATGAGAGAATGAAATGATAAAGAGAGAGAGTGAGATGAAAAGAGAGAGAGGTGAGTGCAAGGGGTGAGTGCACCCTTGCATTAACTCACACAATAATGCAAGCATGACTCACCATGCCACCTAACATCCAAACAAAACCATGAAGAAAATATCTTCTCTCTCAACAAATATCTAGAGAATAAGGTTAAGCTTTTAAACAAAGGATTAGGATTATGTTAAGTTGTCATGGTCACTAAAGTAGATTAACACAAACACACCCTCATATAAACATGCACAAGCGTGTGCAAGCCATAACAAATAATAATAAATTATTAATTAAATGTTATAAAATGTGAGGAACCCAAATTGGTAAACTTTTTACCAAAAACCTGTTGGAGATAGTGCCCTCAGAGTCAATTATTAGATCACAGGCACGTGATTGCAATGATTGAGGGAGGACCTATCCCGGTAGGACAGTCTTACTCGAGATGATAGTATGCTATCTGGTTTATCTTTATCATCGTGTACTGCTTTAGGTGACCTGACAGGTCGCTATTACACGTTGATAGAGCCCCTAGGATTCTTGCTTGACTGCCAGCGGTATGAGGGCGATCTTATACATGGGAGCTGGTAGTCTATAAGCACATCCTTAAAAGGTCCCTAGTCGTAGGAGTTTCGAGACAGGGCATCGATACTCCATTAGTAGACTAGTGTATACAGTCGAGACCCCGACGAGGGGCGGTGGTCAGTGTCACAAGCCACTGGTGTCAGTTGGTTCACCTAAGATGTATACAGGTGCTCATTGGGTTATGAGTACACCGGACAGGACTCGCCGGGAACCTGCTAGTTGGGATTATACCAGACGTCAGATAGCAGTTCCTAGGTGACATGTGTACAGGTTAGTTCATCGACCTGAGATCGTCATTTGTCTCGTGTGAGTTCCCACTGTGCTTTGATTACTACCCTACCACGGCTCCAAGGAGTCGTGCAAACAGGTTTTAGTTGGGTACAGTCCCGAGCCACATGGAGGCAGTGAGAGGATCTGCAGGGGTTCGTCTCTCCCGGTATTAGGGGTGAGGTCGCGCTGTGTCTAGGAGAGCCATTACACAAAGCCCTCGGCCGAGGCAGGAGATTTACTGGTAGGTATTCCAGTAGTATCTCAGGGTGTTCTGGGCTACTCTCCGACACGACTTGTACCGCTTTTGGGGGTCTGACTTTTACCAACCCCCTAGGCCCGCCATGCGATGCTCATAGACGAACGGACCGGACTGTACGGATATTGTCACTGACAGGCTCAGTAGGGTGACAGGATGAGTTCGCTCATCGACGTCCCTTTTGGTCTATAGCTGGTGGCCCATCACGTATTGGCTTATACCTCTGACGTGCTAGTGGTTAAATCCACAACCATAGTATTGACGAGTCTTTAGAGTCCACCACACATTCAGTTACTCAAGTTTCGGGAGAAACGCTGTAGAGGCCGTATGGAGATATGGCAGGGTCCGATCAGATACGTGCGGTATTGCACGGATCAGGATTGGACAGTTTGTACTTGTGGCCGTATGGTTATATGGCAGGGTTCGATCAGATACGTGCGGTATTGCACGGATCAGGATCGGACGGATATTACTAGCCGGCTTTGGTTTAAGCCGGATCCTAGTATAGTACAGTGTAGATTTTGTCTCATTGCATTTGTATCCGGTAGGAATACAGATGCGGGTGTGTATGCACAGTATCGGGGTTTTCCTGTAATTTATTACGGGACCAGTTTTCTGGAGTTGCCTGTTTGCATTCTGTTCCGGCCGGTTTTCCTTTGTTCTTTCCCGGCCGGACTTTTCCGATGGAGGGTGTTATTTGCAAGTTTGCAAATAACATATTGTGAAGGGGTTTCTTGCATATGGATTGATTATGATGGCATCTTTTCTTTTCAACCATCATTTGATTCTCTTTACATCACTTGATTTGCATTAATGGTGATTAGAGTTGATTTGGAGTTGATGTGAGATTGTTATCATGATGTTTTGGATGTGGTCACCCATTCTCTTCTCCTACACTCACCTCCCTTCTTGTTATGGTTTGATATTCATTCCTCCACTATTCTCACATGAGATGAGAGACTTCACTTGTGAGAAAAAGAAAGAGAGAGTTTCATTTTTGAGCTTGTGGCATTTTTGATCTCATCTCATGCTAGGAAAAATGCAAGCACCATTTTTCCTTATCTTGATTCCTCCATCATCTTCAAAAGCAACTAAAAACCCAAATGAGATATTGCATCTACAGTACATTCTACAGCAAATCTTGGGCACGTCGACTTGCCAGCTTCGTGCCCGAGTTGCCTCGGTATTGAGGTGGGAGCCCGTAAAAGATGCAGGCGATGTGGTGCCCTTCCGGCAAGGAGGCGACGACATGGAGACAGGACTTTCCGCGGGAGATCGGGACGATGACGAGAAGACCGGAAGACTCGGATCACTTGGTATACTTCTCTTCCCATCTCTTGTTAGCTAGTAGAGGTTAATGGTTAACGATCCGGGTTACTTTGTCCGCGGTAGCGCCAGTTTCCAAGTAAGGAAAATTTTTGATTCCGCATTTTGGCCTCGGTAAGACGGCCGGGGCGCTGCCGTCGCGCAACATGGTATCCGAGCCACGCCATTAAACTAGTCTAGCTTGCTCTAGTATGTTTAAAGACCCGATCGAACAAAAATCCCAAAAACCGTATTTTTCTTCACATCAGTTTCTGTCGAAATTTTTTGGAGTCCAAAAATTTTTCAGGTTGTAGCAGAATGATGTACAGAGAATCCTAAGAACACTGGAAAAATTTGGTAACTTAATCCTTGCGTACGACCGCGGAACCGCGGCCTTAACCCCTATTTGGCCGCGGTTCCGCCGCAGGAAGTTGGAATCACTTCACCATATTTTTACAGTGGGCTTGCGGGCTGGAAATAAGGGTTTTGGTATATTTTGTTTGGGCCCAGATTTTCTCCCAGTGCTACAGTAATGCTTTGGGGCCCACTTGGTATATTTTGTTCGATCGGATATTTTAAACTTGCTAGTTCACAGTATTTACATTATATCTGCGACCGTGAATGTCACTTGATCGGTAAATCCCGTTTAACTGCTATAGCCCGGTTAGACGGATTTGTGAACGTGACTTTCACGTTGATGTTCTGTATTTATGTTGTGATGTTGCGGATCGGTCGTGGGGGATAGCCTGGATGCAATGTTAGTACAGTTTTGTTTTATATGTACATTTGATATTGCGGGGCGAGCGTCCGACATGTGGACAGCCGTCACTGCCTGATTGTATTATTCTTTTGGGGCACGACCTGGTTGCGGTCGATGTACCCGGTGTATGTATATTTTACTTTCTGTACTAGGATTACCCCGTGAAGGGGTGTACGGATAGCCGGATTCTAGAAGGCAACGGGCCCGGATCTCATGGCATTGAGACGGAGGGGGCTTCACTCTAGGATCGGCGGGCTATTCGCCGCACTCGTAGGGGGTACAGGTTGACCCAGGAGGGGTGCCCAAGTTACCGGATTCCGTGAAGTGCTGGGTGGTCCATTCACGTTGCTGAAGGGGGCTGCCTCGCTTCAGGTTTTGGCGGGTGACTTGCCGCGCCCGTAGGGGTCTAGGATTTTCATTGCACAGGCTATCCACACGACCAGGGGAACGTCGGGTTTCAGCAGCGGCTCTGTGAAACCCGGGGATCCCAGATATCTGTATTGTTCTGTGATGCTGTACATTTCTGTGATGTTGCATTCTTATCACGCCTTGAGCGAATATAATATATTGGTATATATATTAGTAGATGTTGTATATGTTTTGCATCCGCTCTAGTCCAGTCCCCGCTCTGTCGTTAGTTAAGTAACCTAACGGGTGATGACGGGACCCAGTGGCGAATGCGGATGGCATATACGTACATCATTATTTTCGTTCTTTGTGGTGTGATTAATTGATGGGACTGCGTTGATTCGGATCATTGCAAGCTAAACAAACCTATTCTGATGTTGTTGGAACATTTTTCAAAAAGCTGTTATTGTAAGGACGTTCACTTTTGTTTTGCATCGTGGTATTCATTTGGAATATCCTGCTCCTCAGTCGACGAGGCAAGGGCCGAGATCCCTTCACCGGGAGTGACCCCTTGGACAAAAGTTTGCGTCAGGGAAATAACTTCACTATAGCCGATTACTTTTGCTTTGCATCGTGGTATTCAGTTGGAATATCCTGCACCTCATTCTATGGGGAAAGAGCCGAGATCCCTTCACCGGGAGTGACCTCTTTAGCAAAGGTTTTCGTCACTATATTTTTATAAAAGGCTATGCAGTTCCTTCAACGATATCAAGTTCATTACGTTAAAGGTTTTTCGCCAAAAACCAGTCGTAGCCCTCCGTCATTTCAGATTAGTATTACTTAGTATTCGTGCTGCGTATGTCGTGCTTAGCCGAGGCGTAGTGTTCGGTAGCTATGTAGTGCTTTTCTGTTGCATGGATATGAGATTGGTTAGGACAGTCGTGCGGTCATTTTGGCTCAGTCAAGGATTCGTGCGGGTGGGTCTAATGCAATCAAGATAATGATGGGTTGAACTTGACTAGGATCCTTTGATATGTTGGCTCAGTCAGGGTAACTTGGGTCCTAGGGGTAAAAATCCACATCGGGAGTTTCAAAAGAACTGAAACTTGCCAGGCATGCGCATACCTTCTGGAGTGTGGTGACTTGAGTGGATTCCGTCAAGTTATCATGCGATGATAGTTGGATCCCGATTTCCACTGATGAGTTGGTTTACTCCTCGGGTGATCCCGACTAATTCTTCTTTCAGGTTTGGAGGAGAATTTGAGGTACAGTGGGAGGTTTCCAGATTAGATAAAGTGATAACCATTCTGATTTAGGTTAGAGTGCACGCTGAGTGTTTCTTTTCTCTCTCTCTTTGGCAGCGACCATTGACCCGACCCTAGACTATGACTCAGTGACCAAGTTGACCGAACCTTCTTATAAGACTGGCTTTTGGATTGTCAGAGTTGCAAACCTCATTGCCACTCCTACTTTTACCCTTTTCTCCAGGACACCCCGTATTACTACGAACGTCCACTTCCATTGGACAAAACCATCGTATGGTTATATACGAACTCGAAGGAATTTATTCGAGGATGGTTTCCGGTTCTGGAGAAAACGGGTAGGACTATTCAGTTGTCTTTTCCTTTTACCTTCTCTCAGGTTGCGAGTACCCCTTGGTTTAGGAGTAGTACACCTATTACGCAAATTGGATAGTCTTCTTCCAAACCTTAGGCTGGTGCCGAACGGTGGGGAATGAAGAAAACCAATTAGCATAACGATGGTGTGCAGAAGGTATTAAGTTAAGACAAAGCAAGGGATTAGTAGGAGGGCAAAGTAAATTGTGACTGCTATTCGCGACCAAACCAAGTATTTCTTCGCCAATCCTAAATCACCTTTGTATTTCTCCAGGACACTCCGTATCACTACGAAGATCCCAAGTTTATTGGATAATCCATCGTATGGTTATATACAAACTCGAAAGGAACTTGTTCCAGTTCGGGGATGGATTCTGGTTCAGGAGAAATAGGAATAAGGTTTATTCAGTTGTCTTTTATCTTCACCTTCTCTCGTTTTGCGAGTGCTCCTAGGATTAGGACAGTACACCCATTATGCTTATTGGATAGTCTTCTTCCAAACCATAGGCTGGTGCCGAACGGTAGGGAAGGAAGAAAACCATTTGGCCTAAAGGGGTGTACAGAAGGTAATGACTAAAGACATATAAAGGGATTTGGAGAAATGGAAAAGAATTATACGGTTACAGTTATGAATCTGGATATTGGATGAGGCATTACTAGGAATACCAGGATACCCTAACGAAACATTTCAATGTTTCAGTTTCACTGTGTACTGTTAAAAGAAAGCTGATTTCCCAATTAGACACTTGCTCCAGGGTATGTATTTACCAGGTTTGATTCTCACATCTGTATGGTTTTACAGATGATGAGTGGGAGTAAGTTATTGGGAATTGGGTGATCATCCTCATTATATCGGGATTCGTTGTAATCGGTGATATTTGAGGAAGTCACCAGGGTTGTTTGCCGGACGACAATTATTTGGTTTTGAATATCCGCTATTATGCACCAATTTCAAATTGATATATCTGTACGTCAATTTTTATAGAGTGAGATATACCTTTTTGAAATTATGTCTACGACATTTACCTATATCAGTGGATGGTTAGGTAAGGAGCATTAAACAGCGGTGTAATTCTTCTTAACCATAAGTACAGTTTTCAACCTACGACACACAGTGAATAAGTTATCAGACTCAAGGGACTTATACAGAGTATTGTATGTTGTCCAGGGTCCATCAGGACAGAGAGGATGGTCCCCGTACTATATTCGGTTTACTTATGACTTCTCTAGTTTTTAGACAGGTGTTTCGTGGAAACACAGGGTCTGAATTTTGAGAAGTTATAGGTATTTGAATAAAGTAGAGAACCAGGTATTGCAAGTATCGGGATTCTTCAAAGTGATCGAAGATGTAGATACTTGTGTATGGTATTCAGTTGATAGTAATGATTAAGAGAACTTGCTTCTTTTTCAGGTTACTCATAATTGGAAGCATTCCTAAGTTGAGTAACGCTGATCGGCATTCTTCCATTTAGTTGACATGCACTGGAGACAGCTGCATGATTTGAATCTGGTTCAATTAAATCAGTGCCTCTGGTTCTATATTGGATATAGAACAGTTCATATCTTAACGATGTTAAGGTACGGGGAGTTGTCCGGCTTATGATTAAAACCAGACACTGGACAACTCAAGGCACGTTTCTGTAATGGCTGTTTATGGGTTGACCCAGGCTATGACGAGGGTTGACTTTCTACCATCTAGAAGATCAATAGTGATATTGTTCTTGACTCACCACAGTTTTAATAAAAATGGATTTTTTCAAAAAAGGGTAGTGGGAGTATGGTAGAACTGGAAGCGATTCCAGAACCGCAAACGATTACTGAAGATTTGATAAAGAACCTAAAGATTCAATCTGATTTGACATTCCATTGGCCACTCCGCAGATATGATGGGTAACCTCAGGCACTCGAGAGGTACTTCGGTATGCTCAAGGACGGTGGCAGGGAGGTTCTTGTTTACCCAGACTTACCATTGCTGTTGTTCCAGACTGTGAGACCCGGCAGGAGGATGAGTATAGCGTCGTTCTAAACTAGCTTTAGAAGTGCACGTCTATATGACTCTGGCAGAGGGTTGTCGTAGTCAGTGGGAGCAGCGGAAGCATTGGTGGTCATCAGGCTTATGTCTATTTATAGACTAAAGCAGTTATAGCGGAGATAGATCATCTATTTCTGATGTGACAGTCATAGGTTTGACTTCATCATGTAAGTCTATGCTAGCGCCCCGGCCGTCTACAGACGCCAAAATGCGGAACAAAAACTTTTAAACTGGCGCTATCGTAGACTTTAACCCGGATCTGCCATTATTGCTAAACTAACAAACTGTAAATAGTGTAGAATGGTTATACCGAACGATCCGAGTCCTTCGTTCTTCAACCATCATCCCACGCTCCGTTGCGGCTGCTCCGATCTCGTCGATCTCCGATCTCCTCGTCGAGGTGGCACCACATGATCGGTTCTTTAAACGGGCTCCCGCCTCTGACTCGAGGCAACTCGATCGTCAAGTTTGCTAAAAGAGACGACCAAGATTGATGTAGAGAATGAGTAGATGACTTTGTCTCACTTCGTCCATATCCGTGGACGATCGGTTAATGAAGTTGCCGAGGGAATTGGGTGATGGAATGAAATGAGCTGTGGATTCCATACACCCCAAATCTATCATAATCCTTTTTCCAATGAAATGAAATCAACAACAATCAGAGAGAGAGGAGGGGGCCGGCCTCTTATAAAGAGAGGGGGGTGACCGTAGGAGAGGGGGGGTAACCTTAAGTAAATATCATGTGTGAACACATGGAAAAATCAAGCATAAAGATCTTTAAGCAAAACAAGAAATGGTTTATATCAAAGCATGAGTCACACGACACCTCACCCAATCTAGAACCTTCTAGAACCTTCTAGAAGCATGACTCACTCTCATCCAAGAAAAGATAAATCCGTCTTTAACCGAATGTTAAAAGACGGCTGATAGAAAACTGGAAACTGGCAACTTCCAAAAGTGATCCTGAAACGACTTTCAGGACAACCCCGAAACTGTATAAATATACCCGCATTTGTATTACGACCGAATAAAAATGCAACTGAGACAAAGATATTATACCTACTCAATATAATACTCGGATCCGGCTTAAACCAAAGCCGACCAGTATCATCTGCCCGAAAACTGACACGTGCATAAACGCACGTGCATTTTCCGAACCCTGCCATAAAACCATACGGCCTCTACAACGTTTCGCCCGAACTTGGGAAACTGTCTGTGGTGGACTCTAATGACTCGTCAGCACCGTGGCAGTGGGTTTAACCACAAACCGTCAGCGGCACTAGCAATGCGTAACGGCTGCCCATGGACTGACCTCAAGGGATGCCGATGAGCGCACTCATCCGGAAAACCCTACTGAGCCTAACAGTGACAATGTATATACAGTCCGGTCCGTTCGTCAATGAGTATCGCATATCCGCCTAGGGGGCTTGTAACGTCAGACCCCCAATAGCAGTATAAGTCTTGTCGGAGTGAAGCCCAATACACCCTGAGATACTACTGGAGTACCTACCAGTAAATCTCCTACCATGGCCATGGATTTGTGTAATGGCTCTCCTAGACACAGCACGACCTCGCCCCCAATACCGGGAGAGACGAATCCCCTGCCGATCCGCTCACGTACCTCCATATGGCTCGGGACTGTACCCAAAAGCTACCTGTTTGCACGACTCCTTTGAGCCGTGGTAGGGTAGAAATCAAAGCACAGTGGGAACTCACACGAGACAAATGATGACCTCAGGTCGATGAACTAACCTGTACACATGTCACCAGGGAACTGCTATCTGACGGTAGATATAATACTAACTAGCAGATTCCCGGCGAGTCCTGTCCGGTGTACTCATAACCCAATGAGCACCTGTATACATCTTAGTTGATCCAACTGACACCAGTGGCTTGTGAGACCGGCCACCGCCCCTCGTCGGGGTCTCGACTGTACACACTAGTCTACTCCGGAGTATCGATGCCCTGTCTCGAAACTCCCACGACTAGGGACCACAATTAAGGATATGCATATAAACTACCCAACTCTCACGTATATGATCGCCATCATACTGTTGGTAGTAAAGCAAGATCCTAAGGGCTCTATCAAAGTGTAACATGCAATCAGTCACCTGAACATGTACACGACTGATAAAGGCAAACCAGATAGCATACTATCATCTCGAGTAAGACTGTCCTACCGGGATAGGTCCTTCGCAATTATTGCAATCACGTACCTGCGATCCAATAATTGACTATGAGGGCACTATCTCCAACAATCTCCCACTTGCACTCAAGGCTAATATTGCGATGTCGACTACTCACAGCCCGTGTGAAACCGAACATCCAACTCCTCTACTAATCAGTTTCACAAAGCCCGTTTGTAAAACTATTGTGTTCGAGAAATAGCCTCAGTGAGTGGATCCGCCTAGAAGTATCTTTCTATATCTCTCTTAATCTCAAGTTCGCGGAGAAAACCATCTCCCGAATTGAGTAATACCTGTCTTAGAACATGTCTGGATATCTGATGTGACCTTGGTTCATAAATGAACTCCATATCCAAACTTCTTAGACTGAATCGATCACTGAACCTAATCAGTATCGGGCACCTTGCTTCCCACAGTATCCTCTTGGACCACCTGTCCATACTACTGTCCCTCTTCATCAGAGGGATTAACTATAACTCTGACAATCACTCTGTCAACCACGTCACCTTTGAAGCCTGGAATGATAATCGTCTCCCGAAGGAGGCTGCCGTCATCAAATCCGTAGAACATGTACCTATGTTCTAAAACTGCTTCCTTATGTTTCTCCAGGATTGGATTAATACAAACTTATTGCATCTAGTGCAAAACCAATATTTGGTGTTGTACTTGACATCTCATGATTGACTCAATTGCCTAAGCAAGTGATCTGCCAATCATGCACATCCCTCTCCCCTTTAGTCTGTAAGACACCTTTAGAGAGGGTGACTCCATCACCTGCAGGTACACCACCATGCTAGGAGTCAACTATTCCAAAAACCATTAGAATATCTGTCAAAGTACCCACATTGGGAAACTACCCAAATCCAGATATAAAACCATAGATCTAGAAACCAGAATGTCAAATATTATATCCATATCCTGTCTGGAGAAACAACTGTGTGACGACCACAGTCCAACCGATTGTAGTATAGGAATTTTACTTCCCACTCTGTGTATGTCATCCAGATACCATGACATCACACCCTACTACCTTCTTAACTGATCCATCCCCTATTCTGATTGAAGTCAAACCCATGACTGTCACATCAAAATTAGATGATCTATCTCCGCTATCACTGCTCAAGTCTATAAATAGATATAAGCATCTTGCCCACTATGCTTCCGCTGCTACCACTGACTACGACAACCCTCCTACTGGGTCTCATATCCTGGAACAACAGTAGTGTCAAGTCTTGGTAGATAAGAACCTCCCTGTCACCGTCCTTGAGCCTACCAAAGTACCTCTCGGGTGTCTGAGGTTACCTACCATACCTGCGGAGTGGCTATTGGAATGTCAAACCTGATTGAATATATAGGTCCTATTAAATTTTCCGTAATCGTTCGCGGTTCTGGAATCACTTCCAGTTCTACCATACTCCCACTACTGTTTTCTGAAAAAGATCTATTTTTACTAAAACTGTGGCAAGTCAAGAACAATATCACTATTGATCTTCTTAATGGTAGAATATCAACCCTCGTCATAGCCAGGGTCAACCCACAAACAGCCATTACAGAAACGTGCCCTGAGTTATCCAGTGTCTGGTTTTAATCATAAGCTGGACAACTCCCCGTACCTTAATATCTTTTAAGGTACGAACTATTCTATATCTAATATAGAAACTTTGGCACTTATTTAATTGGAACCAAGATTCAATCCATGCAGCTGTCTCCAGTGCATATCAACTTAATGGAAAGAGGCTAATCAGCATTACTCAACTTAGCAATCCATCCAATTATGAGTAACCTGAAAGAGAAACACGTTTCTCAAAATCATCACTATTTATCTGAATACCAATCACAAAAATCTACATCTTCGATCTCTTTGAAGAATCCCGATACTTGTGATACCTGGTTCTCTACTTTATTCTTATACCCACAACTTCTCAAAACTTAGACCTTGTATTTCTACGAAACACATGTCTAAATACTAGAGAAGTTATAAGTAAACAGAACATAGTACGAGGACCTACCCCTTTGTCCTGATGGATACTGGACAACATACAATACTCTGTATAAGTCCGCTGAGTTAAACAACTCAAAACCTGTGCGTTGTAGGTAGAAAACTGTACCCTGGCAATTTCCTCAAATATCACCAATTACAAAGAATTCCGATATAATGAGGATAATCACTTAATTCCCAATATCTTACTCCCACTCATCATCTGTAAAACCATACAGATATGAGAATGAAACCTGGTAAATACATACCCTTGGAGTAAGTGTCTAATCGGGAAAACAGTTTTTCCTTTAACAATGCACTGAAACATGAAAATGTTTCGTAGGGGTATCCTGGTATTCATAGCAATGCCTCTTCCATAATCCAATTCATGACTTCAACCGTATATTTTATTGCCATCTCTCCAAATCCCTTTATTTGTCTTTAGTCGTTACCTTCTGTACACCATCGTTAGGCTAACTGGTTTTCTTCCTTCCCTACCGTTCGGCACCAGCCTATGGTTTGGAAGAAGACTATCCAGTAAGCATAATAGGTGTACCCTCCTAAACCAAGGAGTACTCGCATCTCGAGAGAAGGTGACGATAAAAGACAACTGAATAATACCTTATTCTTTTAAAGGTGAAATAGGAGCGGCGATGAAGTACGCGGTTTTGGTCGTGAATGATATCAGTCGCAATTTACTTTGCCCTCTTTCTAATCCCTTTATTTTGTCTTTACATATTACCTTCTGCACACCCTACTTAGGCTAATTGGTTTTCTTCATTCCCTACCTTTCGGCACCAGCCTATGGTTTGGAATAAGACTATCCAATAGGCGTAATAGGTGTACTCTCCTAAACCAAGGAGCTCTCGCAACCTGAGAGAAGGTGATAATAAAAGACAACTGAATAAACCAATTCTATTTCTCCTGAACCTGGATCCATCCCCGAAGAAGTCCCTTCGAGTTCGTATATAATCATACGATGGATCTATCCAATGGAAGTGGATATCCGTAGTAATACGGGTGTTCTGAGAAATGCAAAGGGTAAAAGAAGGAGTGGCAATGACTTATGCAACTCAGACAATCCAAAAGCCAGTATTTTAAGAAGGTTCGGTCAACCTGGTCACTGAGTCATAGTCTAGGGTCGGTCAAAGGTCGCTGCCAAAGAGAGAGAGAGAAAAGAAACACTCTGCGTGCACTCTAACCTAGATCAGAATGGTCATCATTTTATCTAATCCGGAAACCTCCCACTGTCCTGTCAAATTCTCCTCCAAACCTAAAGAAGAATCAATCGGGATCACCCGAAGAGTAAACCAACTCATCAGTGGGAATCAGGATCCAACTCTCATCGCATGATAACGTGATGGAATGCATCCACGTTACTCATACTCCAGAAGGTATGCGCATACTCGGCAAGTTTCAGTTTCTTTAGAAACTCCTGATATAGTTTTTGCCCCATGCTCTTATGATCGTGACTAAGGGCCAGCCCACCATAAGTCACATGTCAAGTTCTTCCCATCATTATCTTGTTAATTTGAACCCACCCGTACTCGCCCTTGACTAAGGGCCAACAAGGCTGTACGACTGTCCCAAACCAACTCATCTATCTATGCAACATGTGAACACCCCAGCAGCTACCAATCACTATGTCCTAGCTAAGGGCTAGACCAACATAGCTTGAATACTACTGACCATCCATATGAAATGACGGAGGGCTACGGCTGGTTTTTGGCGAAAAACCTTTAGCGTAGTGAACTTGATATCGCTGAAGGAACCTAATAGCTTTTTAAAATATAGTGGCGAAAACCTTTTGCTAAAGAGGTCACTCCCGGTAAAGGGATCTCGGCTCTTTCCTCGTGGAATGAGGTGCAGGATATTCCACTGAATACCGCTATGCAAAGCAACATGTAATCGACTATAGTGAAGTTATTACGCTGACGTAAACTTCTGCCCAAGGGGTCAGTCCCGGTGAAGGGATATCAGCCCTTGCCCCGTCGAATGAGGTGCAGGATATTCCACTGAATACCGCTATGCATAACAAAAGGAAACGTCTTTGCAATAACACTTTTTAAATTGTTCCAAAAACTGTAAACAGGTTTGTTTAACTTTGCGTTGATCAGAATCAACGCAGTCCCATCAATCAATCACACCAGAAAAGAACGAAAATAAAATGTACGTATATGCCATCCGCATTCGTCACTGGGTCCCGTCATCACTCGTTAGGTTACTTAACTAACGACAGAGCGGGGACTGGACTAGCGCGGGTGTAAAACATATACAACATCTAATAGTATATAAACCAATATACAAAAATCGCTCCAGGCGTGATAGTATGCAACATTACAGAAAAGTAATAAGCATCACAGAACAATACAGATAATCTGGGATCCCCGAGTTTCACAGAGCCGCTGCTGAAACTCGACGTTCCCCTGTCGTGTGGATAGCCTGTGCAATAAAACCTAGACCCCTATGGGTGCGGCAAGTTACCCGCCAAAACCTGAAGCGAGGTAGTCCCCACAGCATAGTGAATGGAACACCCGGCACTCCACGGAATCCGGTAAGCTTGGGCACCCCTCCTTGGGTCAACCTGTACCCCCTACGAGTGCGGCGAATAGTCTGCCAATTCTAGAGTGGGACCCCTCTGCCTCTCAAAGCCATGAGATGCGGACCCGTTGCCCTCCCGAACCCGGCTATCCGTGCACTCCGTCTCGGGGCAAAACCTAGTACAGTAATGAAAAATAGTACAATAGGTACATCGACCGCAACCTGGTCGTGCCCCAAAAGAATATTATACAACAGGCAGTGACGGCTGTCCACAAGTTGGACGCTCGCCTCGCAATATCAAATGTACAAATAAACTCAAACTATACTACCATTGCACACTGCTATCCACCACGACAAATCCGCAACATCACAGCACAACACAGAACATCAACGCGAATGTCACGTTCGCAAACCCGTCTAAAAGAACTATAGCAATCAAACGCGGTTTACCGATCAAATGACATTCCCGGTCGGAGATATAATGTAAGCACTGTAAACTAACGTGTTTAAATTTCGATCGACCAAAGACCAAATATCAAAAAGTGGGCCCCACAGCTTACTGGTGAACAGTAACAAAACCTGGGCGCAAATGATATATACCAAAAATCACAAAATCAAACACAGAACCCACTGAAAAAATTTGGGAGCACGTGCTCCCCACATGGCCGCGGAAGCGCGGCCAAACCATGGGTTTGGCCGCCTTTCCGCGGCAGCTTGGAGGAGTCACGACCCCAAATTTTGTCGTGGCTCTTAAAAACGCCTGCACAGTATTCTGAGATGTGTAGAATAATTTTATCAGACCGTTTAAAAACAACAGAAACTGTCGAGCTAGGATTTTGCCGTTTTTGATTTTCGGTTCGATCGATGTTTTGAACACGTTAGCACAAGTTAGCATAGCAAAATGGTTAGGCTTTGATACCACTGTAAGTCTACGCTAGCGCCCCGGCCGTCTACAGACGCCAAAATGCGGAACAAAAACTTTTAAACTGGCGCTATCGTAGACTTTAACCCGGATCTGCCATTATTGCTAAACTAACAAACTGTAAAGAGTGTAGAATGGTTATACCGAACGATCCGAGTCCTTCGTTCTTCAACCATCATCCCACGCTCCGTTGCGGCTGATCCGATCTCGTTGATCTCCGATCTCCTCGTCGAGGTGGCACCACATGATCGGTTCTTTAAACGGGCACCCGCCTCTGACTCGAGGCAACTCGATCGTCAAGTTTGCTAAAAGAGACGACCAAGATTGATGTAGAGAATGAGTAGATGACTTTGTCTCACTTCGTCCATATCCGTGGACGATCGGTTAATGAAGTTGCCGAGGGAATTGGGTGATGGAATGAAATGAGCTGTGGATTCCATACACCCCAAATCTATCATAATCTTTTTTCCAATGAAATGAAATCAACAACCATCAGAGAGAGAGGAGGGGGCCGGCCTCTTATAAAGAGAGGGGGGGTGACCGTAGGAGAGAGGGGGTAACCTTAAGTAAATATCATGTGTGAACACATGGAAAAATCAAGCATAAAGATCATTAAGCAAAACAAGAAATGGTTGATATCAAAGCATGAGTCACACGACACCTCACCCAATCTAGAACCTTCTAGAACCTTCTAGAAGCACGACTCACTCTCATCCAAGAAAAGATAAATCCGTCTTTAACCGAATGTTAAAAGACGGCTGATAGAAAACTGGAAACTGGCAACTTCCAAAAGTGATCCTGAAACGACTTTCAGGACAACCCCGAAACTGTATAAATATACCCGCATTTGTATTACGACCGAATACAAATGCAACTGAGACAAAGATATTATACCTACTCAATATAATACTCGGATCCGACTTCAACCAAAGCCGACCAGTATCATCTGCCCGAAAACTGACACGTGCGTAAACGCACGTGCATTTTCCGAACCCTGCCATAAAACCATACGGCCTCTACAACGTTTCGCCCGAACTTGGGAAACTGTCTGTGGAGGACTCTAATGACTCGTCAGCACCCTGGCAGTGGGTTTAACCACAAACCGTCAGCGGCACTAGCAATGCGTAACGGCTGCCCATGGACTGACCTCAAGGGATGCCGATGAGCGCACTCATCCGGAAAACCCTACTGAGCCTAACAGTGACAATGTATATACAGTCCGGTCCGTTCGTCAATGAGTATCGCATATCCGCCTAGGGGGCTAGTAACGTCAGACCCCCAATAGCAGTATAAGTCGTGTCGGAGTGAAGCCCAATACACCCTGAGATACTACTGGAGTACCTACCAGTAAATCTCCTACCATGGCCATGGATTTGTGTAATGGCTCTCCTAGACACAGCACGACCTCGCCCCCAATACCGGGAGAGACGAATCCACTGCCGATCCGCTCACGTGCCTCCATATGGCTCGGGACTGTACCCAAAAGCTACCTGTTTGCACGACTCCTTTGAGCCGTGGTAGGGTAGAAATCAAAGCACAGTGGGAACTCACACGAGACAAATGACGACCTCAGGTCGATGAACTAACCTGTACACATGTCACCAGGGAACTGCTATCTGACGGTAGATATAATACTAACTAGCAGATTCCCGGCGAGTCCTGTCCGGTGTACTCATAACCCAATGATCACCTGTATACATCTTAGGTGATCCAACTGACACCAGTGGCTTGTGAGACCGGCCACCGCCCCTCGTCGGGGTCTCGACTGTACACACTAGTCTACTCCGGAGTATCGATGCCCTGTCTCGAAACTCCCACGACTAGGGACCACAATTAAGGATATGCATATAAACTACCCAACTCTCACGTATATGATCGCCATCATACTGTTGGTAGTAAAGCAAGATCCTAAGGGCTCTATCAAAGTGTAACATGCAATCAGTCACCTGAACATGTACACGACTGATAAAGGCAAACCAGATAGCATACTATCATCTCGAGTAAGACTGTCCTACCGGGATAGGTCCTCCGCAATCATTGCAATCACGTACCTGCGATCCAATAATTGACTATGAGGGCACTATCTCCAACACATCAGAATAGGGGATGGATCGGTTAAGAAGGTAGTAGGGTGTTATGTCCTAGTATTTGATGACATACACAGAGTAGGAAGTGATATTCCTATACTACGATCGGTTATACTTTGGTCGTCACACAGTGGTTTCTCCACATAGGACTTGGTTATTATATCGTACATTCTGGCTACTAGATCTATGGTTTTAGATTTAGATTTGGGTGGTTTCCCAATCAGGGTACTTAGACAGCATTCTAAGAGTATTTAGAATGGACGACTCCTGGCACGGTTGTGTACCTGCAGGAGATGGAGTCACCCTCTCTAAAGGTGTCTTACAGACTAAAGAGGAGAGGGATACGCATGATTGAAAGATCACTTGCTTAGGCAATTGAGTCAATCATGAGATGTCAAGTACCACACCAGATGTTGTTCTTGTAGTAGATGCAATAAGTTGATATTAATCCAATCCTGGAGAAATAGTCGGAAGTAGTTTTAGAACATAAGTTGATGTTCTAGGGATGTGATAACGACAGCCTCTTTTAGGAGACGGTTATCATTCCAGGTTTCCAAGGTGACATGGACGACAAGGAGGTTGTCAGTGTTATAGTTTTTCCTTCTGACGAGGGGCGGTATTTTGGACAGATAGTCCAAGGCAATACTGAGGGAGGCATGTCCAGGATACTGATTAAGTTCAGTTGTCGATACAGTCTAAGAAGTTTGGATTTGGAGTTCATTTATGAGCTAGGTCCCATCAGACATCCAGACATATTCTAAGACAGGTATTGCTCATTTCGGGAGATGGCTTTCTCCGCGAACTTGAGATATAGAGAGACATAGAAAGAAACATCTGAGCGGATCCACTCACTGAGGCTATTCCTCGAACGCAATAGTTTCGCAAACGGGTTTTGTGAGACTGACTAGTAGAGGAGTTGGGTGTTCGGTATTACACGGGCTGTGAGTATGCGACATCGCAATAATTAGCCTTGAGTGCAAGTGGGAGATTATTGGAGATAGTGCCCTCAGAGTCAATTATTGGATCACAGGCACGTGATTGCAATGATTGAGGGAGGACCTATCCCGGTAGGACAGTCTTACTCGAGATGATAGTATGCTATCTGGTTTATCTTTATCATCGTGTACTGCTTTAGGTGACCTGACAGGTCGCTATTACACGTTGATAGAGCCCCTAGGATTCTTGCTTGACTGCCAGCGGTATGAGGGCGATCTTATACGTGGGAGCTGGTAGTCTATAAGCACATCCTTAAAAGGTCCCTAGTCGTAGGAGTTTTGAGACAGGGCATCGATACTCCATTAGTAGACTAGTGTATACAGTCGAGACCCCGACGAGGGGCGGTGGTCGTCTCACAAGCCACTGGTGTCAGTTGGTTCAGCTAAGATGTATACAGGTGCTCACTGGGTTATGAGTACACCGGACAGGACTCGCCGGGAACCTGCTAGTTGGGATTATACCAGACGTCAGATAGCAGTTCCCAGGTGACATGTGTACAGGTTAGTTCATCGACCTGAGATCGTCATTTTTCTCGTGTGAGTTCCCACTGTGCTTTGATTACTACCCTACCACGGCTCAAAGGAGTCGTGCAAACAGGTTTTAGTTGGGTACAGTCCCGAGCCACATGGAGGCAGTGAGCGGATCTGCAGGGGTTCGTCTCTCCCGGTATTGGGGGTGAGGTCGCGCTGTGTCTAGGAGAGCCATTACACAAAGCCCTCGGCCGAGGCAGGAGATTTACTGGTAGGTATTCCAGTAGTATCTCAGGGTGTTCTGGGCTACGCTCCGACACGACTTGTACCGCTTTTGGGGGTCTGACTTTTACTAACCCCCTAGGCCCGCCATGCGATGCTCATAGACGAACGGACCGGACTGTACGGATATTGTCACTGACAGGCTCGGTAGGGTGTCAGGATGAGTTCGCTCATCGACGTCCCTTTTGGTCAATAGCTGGTGGCCCGTCACGTATTGGCTTATACCTCTGACGTGCTAGTGGTTAAATCCACAGCCATAGTATTGACGAGTCTTTAGAGTCCACCACACATTCAGTTACTCAAGTTTCGGGCGAAACGCTGTAGAGGCCGTATGGAGATATGGCAGGGTCCGATCAGATACGTGCGGTATTGCACGGATCAGGATTGGACAGTTTGTACTTGTGGCCGTATGGTTATATGGCAGGGTTCGATCAGATACGTGCGGTATTACACGGATCAGGATCGGACGGATATTACTAGCCGGCTTTGGTTTAAGCCGGATCCTAGTATAGTACAGTGTAGATTTTGTCTCATTGCATTTGTATCCGGTAGGAATACAGATGCGGGTGTGTATGCACAGTATCGGGGTTTTCCTGTAATTTATTACGGGACCAGTTTTCTGGAGTTGCCTGTTTGCATTCTGTTCCGGCCGGTTTTCCTTTGTTCTTTCCCGGCCGGACTTTTCCGATAGAGGGTGTTATTTGCAAGTTTGCAAATAACATATTGTGGAGGGGTTTCATGCATATGGATTGATTATGATGGCATCTTTTCTTTTCAACCATCATTTGATTCTCTTTACATCACTTGATTTGCATTAATGGTGATTAGAGTTGATTTGGAGTTGATGTGAGATTGTTATCATGATGTTTTGGATGTGGTCACCCATTCTCTTCTCCTACACTCACCGCCCTTCTTGTTATGGTTTGATATTCATTCCTCCACTATTCTCACATGAGATGAGAGACTTCACTTGTGAGAAAAAGAAAGAGAGAGTTTCATTTTTGAGCTTATGGAATTTTTGATCTCATCTCATGCTAGGAAAAATGCAAGCACCATTTTTCCTTCTCTTGATTCCTCCATCATCTTCAAAGGCAACTAAAACCCCAAATGAGATATAGCATCTACACTACATTCTACAGCAAATCTTGGGCACGTTGACTTGCCAGCTTCGTGCCCGAGTTGCCTCGGTATTGAGGTGGGAGCCCGTAAAAGATGCAGGCGACATGGTGCCCTTCCGGCTAGGAGGCGACGACATGAAGACAGGACTTTCCGCGGGAGATCGGGACGATGACGAGAAGACCGGAGGACTCGGATCACTTGGTATACTTCTCTTCCCATCTCTTGTTAGCTAGTAGAGGTTAATGGTTAACGATCCGGGTTACATTGTCCGCGGTAGCGCCAGTTTCCAAGTAAGGAAAATTTTTGATTCCGCATTTTGGCCTCGGTAAGACGGCCGGGGCGCTGCCGTGGCGCAACAAAACCCGCATTATCATCTCAACTAACATTAATCTAAATCTAAGGCGTTACAATCTCCCCCCTATAAAAATTCGTCCCCGAATTTAAAATTCTCACTAAGAATACCTTCAAAGAGATGAGTACAAAACTCCCAAATCTCTCTCGCAGTCTCCCAAGTGATCACCTCACTATACGGCTACGCAAAAGAAACCTCTACAGATGGCAAGTCCCTTGACCGATGTTTCTCCACCTACCGATCCAATAACACTATCGGCTGCCAGTGAATGAAAAGATCGCGCCCAAGCTATATGGTCTGGTGTTGAATCATGTGAGAAAGGTCATGAAGGTATTTGTGAAGTATCGACACAAGGAATACGGGGTGAATACTCAATAATCTGGGCGGAAGTGCCAAATTATAGGCAACGGAACTAACTCGCTTTAAGGATCTCAAAAGGACCAACAATCTTAGGATAAGCTTCCTAAAACTCTACACGTCATTCATCGGAAAATCCGTAGGAATACATGATCTCCCACTGCTAACTCAAGTCTGCGACCACCACGGTCGGCATAAGACCTCTGTCTGCATCGGGCTGCTCTCATCCTGACATGAATCAACTGGATCATCTCCGAATCCTCTCGACTAGCTGGAGTCCAAAAATCCTACTCTCGCGGAGTCAGAAAAACAGAATAGCGATCGACACCACCTACTAAACAAGGCCTAAAGGTTGCCAATTAGAATGTCTTCTGATAACATCTATCGAAGGAGAACCCGAACAATGGCAAGTGACGATCCCAACTGCTAACAACAATTAGTACGCATGCACAAGCATATCCTCCAGAGTCTGTATAGCCCGCTCTCACAAACCATCGTCCTGCGGATGGAAAAGCGGAGCTAAAGCTCAACCAGTACCCAAGGCTTCCTGAAGCTTCTGCCAAAGACGGCAAGCGAACAGGGTGCCTCTATTGGATACAACACATGAAGGAACTCCGTGCAATGCACAAACTTAACGAAGAACAACTGAGCAAACTGAGCTTAACCGGACAACAAACACCCAAATAGAGTCACACCCTGTCTAGACCTGGGTAGACACCACAACGAAATTCATGGAGATCTGCTCCCATTCCTACTCTGGAACAGTTAAAGGTTGCAACTCTCCAGCCGGTCTCAAATGCTCAACCTTAGCTTACAACAAGACAGACACCTTGAACGAAATCCGAAACTTCACCCTTCATCCCCGCCCACCCGTAACTATCTCACAAGTCACATCACATATTGGTGGAACTTGAATGAACACAGAAAGCTGACTGATGTTCCTGCTCTAGGATTTCGCGTTTCTACCCATCAATATCAGGTACACACAAACACATCCTTAAACGTAGCACACCATGGTCACAAATCAAGGACTTCGAATCATTACCCAGCCGAGTATGCTCAAGAATCTCAGACAAACGAGTATCGGCGGGATGTGCCTCGTGAAAACGATTAAGGAAAAATGGACGGGCGCGGACATGAGCAAGCTGTCCCTCAGTAGAGGCGAACTTAAGCCGTAATCAACAATCGCACAAGAACTGTAAATCTGCAGAAGACTATCTCAGAACTGCGCACAACTGGGACAAGCTAATCCCGGGCCTACGACTCCAGCATCAGCTACCACAATCACCTTGCCACGGTTAATGAGGATCTCATAAACACAATCCTTCACAAGCTCCATCCAACAGCGCTGTCTCAACAATCAAAACCCGCTGCAGGAAGATGTATATTAAGCTCTGGTGGTCCGTAAAAATCTGACACGACTCTCCTCACAAGTAGTGTCTCCAGATCTCCAACGCAAGACTACCGTGGTCATCGCCAGATCAGGAGTGGGATAATCCTGCTCGTACATCCTCCAATTTTCGGGAAGCAAAAGCGATAACTCTAAAATGCCACATCAATGCAAAAATCGAGCCCCACTCATGAAACATCACAGTTAGACAACAAAGTCGCCCGAACCAGAAAGCAAAGAAAGAACTGGTGCAGTTGTCAACCGAGTCTTCAACTGCTGAAAACTCCGCACGCATGCCTCAGTCCAAAGAAAAGGAACCTCCTTTCTGGCCAGTCCAGTCAACGGTGCAGCGATACACAAGCAATCCTGCATGAAACAGCAGTAAAAACCTGCTAAACCCAAAAATCTGCGGACCTCCATCCCGGATATAAGTCAGGGCCCAAGCTGTACGATCTCGATTTCCCTCGGGTCCATACGAAAGCCGTCTCCCGTAACTACAAGACCTAGGAGTCAACACAATCAAGCCTGATGGAACACTCCGAGAATTTAGCAAACTGCTGGAGCTCTCCCAATGTCTGCAAAGCAAATTCTCAAGTGCTGCCTACGTTCCTCACGACTCTTGGAAAAGACCAGAATGTCATCAATAACACAACAATCAACTGGTCGAGGAACGTCCTGAAGAAATCTGGTTCATCATATCCACTTTTGCTGCTAGGGCATCGGTGAGTCCAACGACACCACCAACACTCATAAAGCCCATAGCGCGCACAAAAGCAGTTTTCGGAATGTCATCACTCCGAACCCGCAACCAATGATGACCTGATCCAAACAACTTAGAAAATGTCTCGCACACTGGAGCTGATCGAAGAAATTGTCAATGCGAGGTAAAGAATACCTATCCGCATCGTAACCCGGTTCAATTGACGATCCATCAATACATAACATCAACTACCGTCCTTCTCCTGACGAACAGAATAGGAGCTCCCCAAAGCAAAACACTCTAACGCATAAGCCCCCTATCTAGCAACTCTGCAGCTGATCCTTAAGCTCCCTAAGCTCCGCCGGCTCATCGAGAACAACGTCGGAAACTCCCACACGATAGGAACCCAGTCCAACGAACCCACTGTGGCTCTCGTATCACGAATGAAAGCCAAGAATCCTCGACATCTTCTCCTCAAAAGCCGACTAGCGAAAAAGGCTGAATTCAAGCTGTGAGAGGCGGCACCACTGTCCCCCTGCACAACAAGAACTGACTTACCGGGAAAACAAAACCTGACTGTTTCCTCGCGGCAATCCACAGACGCATAGCACATAGCTAACCAGTCCGTGCCCAGGAGAACGTCAAATCCAACATCTCTAGAAGGATCAAAACGACAGACGAATCTCTATCTCCTATCCGATTGGCACACGACCGAAACACGTGTCGCGCAACTAAGGAATCGCTGACAGAAGTTAGCACAACAAACGGCTGATCTAGCTAACACGACTCTCGGCCCAACCACGACACAAAGTGTGTAAAACAAACAAGTGCATCAAAAGAACATACGAATTAAGAATACCTGAAAACTCTGCATTGGACGCCCGCGCGTCCCGATGAGTAGAAGCAAACTCTCGTGTCTGCCCCCTACCCGCAACTGGCTGAACTCCTCCTCTGCCAACCTGTCCCCTCTGAGCGAATCCTCCGTGACCATAACCTCTCTACACATAAGTCTAACGCGGTGCCAAGGAATAATGTCTGACGAAGTGTTGAAGGCTCCCGCATCGAAAACATCCACTCCATGGCTGCTGACCCTCCTGGGGATGAGCGCTGAGCGACTGTCCTCGTCCCAAGCCTTTGCTACTCCTGCGACGTGCACGAAACCTATCACGGTGAGTGAACCTCTATCCTTGGGCTGGTACACCTGCATGAGCCCACCTCTATCTTCGGACTCCCAAAGTCTCAGAAAGACGCACCTCATCGAATAGGGCCGCGTCCAATGGTGCTGTATACGTAACACTATACTGTGTGCTGATCGCAAGGAACAACTGGGTAACAGGGGTGGCAACCTCCTGTCGCTGCGCTCGACTGGCCTCAACCAACGACCTCATCGTCTGGCGCAATTCCTGCATCTCTGCCTCAAGCCTAGCGATACGATCTATCGAAGGCAGATCCATCTGCTCTTGTACAGCGAGCGTACCATCCTGGTCAAACCCCGTCCCACATGAATCAACTCTAACCTCGGCTCTCACTGCATCACTCTGAACCCTCATAGTCACCGGCGGCATAAGGCTACAAATGGAAGAAGGATTTGATAAGAACACGGAAATCGAATCACAAGGATATGTCTCATCAAGCAAGGAATTTCATGCAATTAGTATTTAGGTTACTTAGGCGAAGTACCATGTCGTAAGTATGCAGCGGACATACACACACTACGTTACTCTGCTTAAGCTACCTACTCCATCATACCAAGGTCATCCTACACTCCAAAAGGTAAAACCTAGCACTCTGATACCAACTTTGTCACGATCCAAAATTGGCACGTGACGGCCCTTAAACTACGCAATGTCTATAGGCGTAACATAATTTAAGTAAGCCGAAAACCCAACAATCTAAACCATCAAAAAGTAGTAAGTGATAATAAAATTTTTAAAACTTTTTAAATCTCAAACCAAATTCTTTAAAATCCAACTTTATTTCCTTTAAAAATTTGGCAGCACCTCCTTTGTAAAAACCAGCCCCAAAAGGGGTACAACAAAGATAATAAGTAAAGCATCCCCAAACGGGAGAAAATACACGCCTAAAAGCGGAAAACAACCACCACAACCGATATACGATGCCGTAGCGAAAAAATAAAAGACGATATAAAGAAACTGCATAAAAGACCTCCAAGTCATCAAAATAATATACAATATCGTTTTTACAAGTAGTTCTCTAAGTCAATACATGATAATGGTAGATGGAGAGTACAGGATACAACGAATATACAATGATCAATTTCGGATAACCGCAAAACCTACATGTAGCAAAGCTGAACACAGTCAGCCGTAACGGTATCCGCAGCAAAAGATGATACGATAGATGAAAAAGCCTTGCCTCGATTGCCCTGAAGGACAACCTGCAAAACACTGTGGCACAACGGGGTGAGTTGCCAACTCGTGAATAGTAAATAACATATGTAGGTAATCGCAAGTATGCAAGTACAGCGCGAATCTAACATATGCAAGCGGATAGCAATAAATGGCAATATGTATGCAACAGTCATGAAAGATACTCTATCAGGTACTACTAATACATGAAGCAATAAATGGCAATATGTATATGCAACAGTCATGAAATGTACTCTATCAGGTACTACTAATACATAAAGCATGCATATAAAATAAATGCGGTGTATGGGATAAAACATGTCATCCTCACGGAATCCTGATCTCGTGGCAGGACCAAAGTCCATCAAGACAATCAAAATCCCAAATTTCCTCAAATCAGGCCCCAAATTGGCTCTCATATCCTGTAAGTCTCATATATCCTGAGTGTCCAATATCAAGTAAATCTCATATATCCAGTATCCAATATCAAGTAAATCTCATATATCCTGTATCCAATATCAAGTAAGTCTTATGAAATGAATAAGTATATTTGCATGAATCATTATTATGATGTATATAAATTAGATATGTATACATATATATTAGCATCCCATTCCACTAATATATATATATATATATATATATATATATATATATATATATAACAGCGTCCCATTCCACTGTTATATATATTTAGGAGTAAAAATATCATGAAAATATGTGTCTAGTACCGACACATAAATACTCATCTATGAGGCGTCGTCACCACGACTGCCCCTGATATGTACGTATCATACGTCCATCGGAAACCCGAGTACCCAGCTGTTGGCACTCGAATTCCCCGTATCCATACGTACGTGACTCTGGTCGATATCTACGCAATCACCGACGAGTCCAAAACTGTCACCGGTAGGTATGATTCCCCTGTCAGGCTCATTGGCGTGTCCATCGACATACCTTTCTTGCCCCGGGGTACCTCCAGGCCCCACCATGTACCCGCACACGGCCCACGACGCCTCCTCGCATGGGATATATATCAGAACCGAGAAATCTCTTGGTGGCTGCTGAAATATTATATCAAGAGAAACCGGGTTTTTCAAATAATGCATAATTTCATGAAACTACGACGGTCCTCAAATCCAGAAAACATCATGAAATACTCATATCTCAATGCGAAAATCCTTGAATATAATATATGCAATATAAAACTGTAATGTGAGCATATAAAGGAAAAGCCGCTATTTAACTGCAATAAGTTAATATCTATCATGCGGTTCCTAATTTCTACAAGTCCATATAACATCAAATAAAGGTGAACATGTAGGTATAGCAAGGTATATGTATCTACCTATCAGTAATGATGCAATACCCTCCAGGTATAAGTGTAAGTATGTATGCAAGATGTACATGTAGCTATGTCTCATATGTGTATATACCTATCACTAATGGTACAATACCATATAGGTATATGGGTAACTAGCATGTCAAGGCATATGTGTAAGCATGTAGGTATACAGGTATACTATATGTCATATGCATAATGGAATATGAATCAATATCTCAATGTCCCAGACCAAACAATATCATATATGTATGTGTGTTGTGCGTGTCATAACAATTTATTGACGGTATGTGTGATATACAATCGGTGCTCGTGCAACATGAGCTGTCAATAATAGTGCAGTGTCCAAAAGGTACAAGTCCAAGCACAACAAGTAATAATATGCAATGAGGTGTATGCACAAACTCTATATATGCAATAGAATATGCGACTAATATCATAACATCTCTAGCCCAGACACATAACACCATGCGGGCGATTCCACTATGGATGTTAAATCCACTCACCAACGCTTCTGGCTAAGTAAAGCCAACCACCTGTTTCCCCTTCTTTGCGGCGTCCGAAGTCCCCGCATATGAACCTAAAACATAAAACAATATAACAAGTATGTAAATTAGAAAATGACCAATAACACGTACAAACTACGTTTGACCGACGCGACAACTCCAAACAATCTCTCAAGTGTTCGTTTAGTGGCTTACGTGCATAGCGACACAACGAAACCAACTCAGAGCAACAGCTATACAGAACATGAACCGTATCGGATAACGTAAGGCGCGCAAATGAAACACTAGAAAACAAGCAAGTGAGATTTTGCTACACAACCAATTTGTAAAAGTTGCACATACCACAAGACCTCATACAACCCCAGAGACCTCTACTCTAAAATACACAACCAACCACCCCACTCTGGCCGTAAATTGCGGCCAGAACCATTAAATCAGCGGCCATATCTTGAAGGAATGGGCTCGTATTTTGAGGGTAGGTTCTAGGTCACTACACTAGGCCACTGTGATGGGAACTTTTCCAATAATTATCTAGTTTGATAGCAGATCATCCGAGACCCAAAACTACACTAAAAATATGATATTTACCCAAAACGAAACTATACGCGATCTAAACTGAAACTAACAAGCTACGCAACACTAAAAAGACTAACTTAATAGAAAGAGATCATTACCTAATCCCACAAGCTCAAAGATCCTAGATTTCCAAGTTCCAAGGCATCCAAGAGGCAAAACAAGTCCTAAGATGTGATTTTTGTGAGATTTGAAGAAGTTTAGTGTAGGTTTAGTGAAGGGATTAGCATGTGTTCAGTTGAGGGAAGAAGAAAATGAGAAAGAGATAGAGAATGAGAGAATAAAATGATAAAGAGAGATAGAGTGAGATGAAAAGAGAGAGAGGTGAGTGCAAGGGGTGAGTGCACCCTTGCATTAACTCACACAATAATGCAAGCATGACTCACCATGCCACCTAACATCCAAACAAAACCATAAAGAAAATATCTTCTCTCTTAACAAATATCTAGAGAATATGGTTAAGGTTTTAGACAAAGGATTAGGATTAGGTTAAGTTTTCATGGTCACTAAACTAGATTAACACAAACATACCCTCACATAAACATGCACAAGTGTGTGCAAGCCATAACAAATAATAATAAATTATTAATTAAATGTTATAAAATGTGAGGAACCTAAATTGGTAAACTTTTTACCAAAAACCCGCATTATCGTCTAAACTAACACTTATCTAAATCTAAAGCGTTACACTTTAGTAGACGGCCGCACCCCCCGATGCCATCGACGAAGTGCAATAAAGCAGAACATCGATGCCGCGAGCACCCGAACGAATGCTTTTGGCGACGGGGTTCTCCTACAGTCATTTGGTCGGGGCTAGGGGCGTGGCTATCTATTAAGTTGACCCGACGAGTATCCGCATACGCTACTTGATTGTGACGGACTTTTGATCACATCAAAATCCCGTGGCAACCGATCATCTGAGACTAAATTGCTAGATTTATAACATTCAAATTAGTTATCTCATAGCTACTTTTGTGGATTCCAAATATTGTATCCTATCACATAATATCCGGATGACGTTAAACTTTTCGATCGAGTCATCAAAGTCCCACAATTTCTCGACAGCTCAACACTTGAGCACAGTTTTAGTAATACCCAGAATATGCCACAGTACCTATGCACCAGCCATGGAAGGGCAAACCCAAGCCTCACTCATGTTGCCACAGAACTACGACAAACCCTAGGGTTTGACCGCGGTTCCGCGATCCAAAAAGTCGAGTTAGGGTTTCATTCTTCTAGAGGGTTCATAGGATCACTTGCATGTTTTTCCGAATACGTTAAACTTGGAAAAATGGGTTTTTAACATTCGATCGAACTTTTTAACTTCATCTAGACAACATGCGAATAACTCGAAACAATGTTAAAACTACGAATAGGAAACACTCCGAATTTTTTATAGTGCAAGATTGCATCACATGCAAAATTAGCAAAAACAAACAACACATGAAACACCAAACCTAAGTACCTAGAACACACCCAAAAATTTAACCCATTCCTCCATAAAAAAACGATGTCGCCGGAATCCCTGGGCATGTCGCCGGCCATCTTTCGAGAAGGGGGGTGAAATTTCTTGTGTGTTCATGGTGTATCACATACAATATTCTGCACTTGTTTAAAAAATTTCTGAAAGCTTTTTAAAATCGAAAGAAACTTGAGTTTCGCGTTGCAAGTTTCAGAGTTGATTCGGTTTCGTAATTCTAACAAAATCCGTCTAAATTTCTAGCATGGTTCTAATACCACTGCAGGGTTACCTAATTCGGCAGCAAGGTTTCGGGAGGCATCTTACATGCCAAATTCAAAAATTTATCGTTTTAGCTAACCCTAACTAAGAATTGTTAACTAGAAATCAACGGAAAATAAAATGCAAACACTTTGCAATTCTAGTGAGCAAGGAATACAAGCTTTGTAGACCGGTCCTTCACTTTAATAGCTCCGTGTAGTAGTCCCTTTCGCTGCGATCATGAACTACGGACTCTATAGAGGCTCCCTTGAAGAAACGAACATGCTTGCTTCGATGCCTTCGAGGCCGAAGATGATCTATGTCGAGGAGACACTAACCCAAGCTATCTCTTCACTAATTATGGAATTAGTGAAGCAAACACCCTATACTAAATGAAAAGTAGTATAGGATGATGAAATAGGAAATTTGCTCACGTTAGATTTGATTTTCTCACACTTTTTCTCATACCTCCATTGAAGCTAGAAAGCTTTGAGGAAGAAGAAGAAGAAGAAGAATGAACTCATCATATGAATTTTGTGTGAGGTTAGAAATGTAACTAAGGGTTAAGCATGTCATGCTTAACCCTTGTAGAGAGTTAACCATGAGCTAGGGTTAAAGGTTAGGTCAAGAAATATCTTAAGCTAGACAAAGAGAATGGACAAAGTCAAAGATGCCTTGAAGCTTCTACAAGAATTCAACAAATATCATCTATGACAAATATTCAAAATATTTGAATTACATAATGATAAATTATAAACCCTAATCTTAACCCTAGCATGGTTCAAGTCTCATAAACCCTAGTTGCATTTGTAACCTAGCATGATGCATTTAACATATATCACATATATATCAATGTATCCAAAGTGAGAAAAGAAATCATAAGTGAGCTAATACTATTTAATGTAATGTAATATATCAAATATATAATTATACATTAGATTATCAAATCAACTCTTGATTTAATAATCCGGCTATATCACCTATAACCGACTAATATCATATAAATCAACTTATCGAATCAACACTTGATCCGATAACCCTGCTATATCATATATAACCGACTGATATCTTATATCGCGAGAATAGAATAATGTATCTTATATTGTATCAATCTCGGTCCCGCACATATCACATATGTGCTCCTACTCCGTTTCTCTTGAGCTAGGAAACCCCTGTGTAGGACTCTAAAGACTCGTCAATACGCCGGCAGTAGGTGATGATCATATCAAACACCCACAAGCCGCAAGCGGTCTTCTAAACGTAAAGGCCATCCGGGTATTGAGCGATCAGAAGATCAACAAGCAAGCCTGCTCACACTCCTGCGAATCCAATCAGTAACACTACCGTATAGTCTGATCTCTTCATCTGATATGTCGCATATCTCGTCTAAGGGCGGTAAACGTCAGACCCCGGTAACTCGATAAGTCGTATCGATATGAGGCTCATAACAGGTCGAGAAACTACTGATAACACTTTCCAGTAAATCTCTAAAGCAGCCTTGGCCAAGGACTTCCTGTTATAGCCAATCGAGCACAGCGCAACATCAACTCCCAATACCGGGAGAGACAAAACTCCTCCTATCGCTCATTGCCTCGATATGACTTGGGACTGTACCCAAAAGCCACCGTTTTGCACGTTCTCTTGAACGTGGTAAGGTGGAAATCAAAGCACAGTGGGAATCACACAAGTCTCTATGACGATCTCGGGTCTACAGACTAACCTGTACCAGTGTCACCAGAGAACTGCCATCTGATGTCAGGTATAATACCATCAGAGAGTTCTCGGTGAGTTCGTTCAGTGTACCCAATCTCCACTGAGCACCTGTATAATATCTCTGATGTCAAACACCAATGGATACGGGATCATCCATCGCCCATCTACATGGGTCGAGAAGCTATACGCTAGTCTACTCTGGTATATCGATGCCATGTCTCGATACACCTACGACTAGGAACATTTGAAGGATGTACTTAGCGACTGCACTGTCCCCACTAATATGATCTGCATCATAGTCCTGGTAGTTAAGTACTCATCCTAAGGGCTTTGTCAACATGTAACATAGAGACAATCAAAGTACACGTTAAGATAAAGAGCAACCAGATATCATACTATCATGTCGAGCAAGAAAGTCATCCCTATATATGTCCAAGCATCCACTACAATATGCATCGTATGTACAGTAATGGCCTCTGGGGCATACATATAATTAACACGCCGGTCTTCCACCGTCGAAGATGATCCATCCGAAGGATGTGGTTCATGACTCTAGTTCCACACTAAAAACAAGTGAAGCAATTAAAAACCCTAAATTCCTAGTCTAGAGTGCTTAGAGATGTAGTGTTGTTGTTTTAGTATTTTTCTATCTCACTTCAACCCTTTATTCTCAACTCATGAGAGTGTGGGATTGGAGGAGCTCAAGAAAAGAGCTAGTGAGGAGAGAGAAGCAAAATGGTGAGAATGAACTAAAAATCATGAAAGAACAGTCAACCATGGTTTTGTATAAAACAATTTTACAAAAAAAAATATAGCAACCATGCTTAAATAGTTTGCATAAATGAATATACAATTCATTTGTTAATACTATTCAAGTATGGTTCTCACCATTCTCACATCACTTCCTTTACACCTCATTTTCCATTTAAATGGATAAACCAAAAATGAGGTGTTCACCTTCTAGAATGTTTTCCGTATATATATATATAATACACTCTACCGTATATCATACACGTATTCGTATCAAAATACGAATACCCAAAGAGATAGAATAATACAAAGAACATAATACTAGAATATACATATCGAAATATATATATATATATGTAAATTATTAAATCAATTCCTGATTTAATAATCCGGCTTAATCCTAAGCCTGCTAGTATTATCAACCGTCCGATCAAAAGTCCGGGTTACTAATACACTCATTTGGTCGAAACACTGCACGTATTAAAACACGGCCACTACATCATTTCGCCTAAACCAGGAAAACCCTCTGTGTGGGACTCTAAAGACTCAACAGTAAGCTTGTAGTGAGTTATCTGATAAATTAATGACCACAAGCACGTTAGCGGCACTAGTTGTACGTAACAGCTACTTGGGTATCTATCGAAAAGAAAGGCCGACGAGAAAGCTCATCCAAACCCCTGTGAAGCTTATCTATGACAATCTTCATATAGTCCGTGTTGGGTTATGCCAGAGCCCTAGCTATCAAACCGTGGCTTATCGCGGAACAAAAATTTAAAAAAAAACATGAATACGGATCTACTATTAACCCTAAACCTTGTTGGATATAGTGCCCTTAAGGCAATTATCGTAGTCGCAGACAGGTGATTATGATGATTGAGGGAGGACCTATACCAGTAGAACAGTCTTACTCGAGATGATAGTATGCTATTTGGTTTGTATTTATCATCACTATTACATGTTGATAGAGCCCATAGGATTCTTTCTTGGCTACCAGCATTATGATGGCGATCATATACGTGGGAGCTGGAGGTCTATAAGCACATTCTTAAATGTCCCTAGTCGTGGGAGTTTCGAGACTGGGCATCGATACTCCAGAGTAGACTAGTGTATACTGATCGAGACCCCGATGAGGGGCGGTGGCCGGGTCTCACAAGCCATTGGTGTTAGTTTGTTCACCTAAGATAGTATACAGGTGCTCATTGGGTTATGAGTATACTGTACGGACTCGCCGGGAACCTGCTAGTTGGTACTATACCTATTGTCAGATAGCAGTTCCCAGGTGACATGTGTAAAAGTTAGTATGTCGACCTAAGATCGTCATTTGTCTCGTGTGAGTTCCCACTGTGCTTTGATTACTACCCTACCACAGCTCAAAGGAGTCGTGCAAACAGGTTTTGGTTGGGTACAGTCCTGAGCCATATGGAGACAGTGAGCGGATCGTCGGGGATTCGTCTCTTCCGGTATTGGCGGTTGATGTCGCGCAATGCACGGGTGGCCATCACCAAAAATCCTTGGCCAAGGTAGTCGAGAATTATTGATCTAGGATCGTTAATTTCTCATGTGGTGATGGGTTTCATACCGACACGAATTATCAAGTTGTTAGGGAGTTGTTAGGGGAAATGAGGTGGAGGGTGAGTTGGCATGAGCATGGGCTTGAGCATGTAGAGAGGTATGGCATGGACTTGTTTATTGTAAAAAGGAGTGGAGATATTTTGTGTATGCATGAGTGAGGGGGAAGCCACCTTTTTGGTGTGAAGCTTGCTCATTTTCTTCACTTGATGCCACACTCACTTATGCTCACAACACTTAGCCATTTCTTTAGTTGCTCATGCCATGGTTTTCTTCACCTCCTTCTTCATCTTCTTGAGTTGCTCTTTTGAGCATTGTGATGAGAGGAAAATTATAGTGACATATTCCTACACCTCCACTCTCCATTGCTAGCAACCTTGGAGCGTCGGTTACTTCGCTTGGCGAGGTTGAAGCTTGCGCTATTTCCCTCAGGTGGATCATTGTAGATGGAGGAAGACCGGAAAACAAATTCGATCAAGGAGCCTCTAGGAGTTTGGGATGAAGGTTGAAGACCGAAGGACACGGATCAACTCAGTATAACCATTCCTAACTCTTTTTATAGTTGCTAGTATAGAGTTTAGGGTAGATCCGGGAATCGGGTTGTGGTACCGCCGGTTTAGTAATTTTTTGTTCCGCATTTGGCCACGGTTTGATGGCCGAGGTGCTTCTGTAATCCAACATGGTATCAGAGCTAGGTTTTAAACCCTTAGCTAGCTTGTTTAGACAATGTTAAAGTATCAAAACCGAAACGACCCCGAAACAGTACACTGCATATTCCAGGTTCTGTCGAATTTTCAAAGTCTTCAAAAAATTTTTTAAGCAACTGCAGAAGACTACTTGAGTGACCACTAGAACACCCTACAAAAACGAGCCCAAACCGCCGGATTTGACCCGGCCAGATTGCTTAAAAAACAGGTGAGGCCGGTCCAATGTGTAGGGTTACTAGGCACTCTAACAAGGGTTAAGGAAGCATCAAACATGCCCGTTTAAAATTTTAGCCGTGCCGAATAACCCTAAACAAGATCGTTGCTAGAAAATTAGGGTTACATGTGCAAGCAAACTATGTTTACAACTAAGTGAATAGGAAATACAACCTTTGTAGATCGGTCCTTCACTTCATTTGCTCCTTGTTGAAGTCCCTTCACTGCGATCATGGTTCTCCCGGGCTCTTGCATGGCTTCACGAAGCGAAAGTTGCGACCTTGCTTGAATTCTCCGAGGCTAAAGATGATCTACGTCGAGGGAATTCCGACTCAAGCTTCTACTTCACTAACTTGAGAATTAGTGAAGCAAACACCCTATACTAAGGTGCTAGTCTAGTAGAGAATGGAGAAATAGGAAGTAGGTTCTCTTTAGAATTTGTTTTCTCACAAGCTTTCTCACTTTGGATCAAACCCTAGCTAGCTTTTCTTTTGAACAAATGAAGAAGATGAACAAAAGAAAGAGGAGAGGATAATGATCAAGTGTGTGAGCTAACAATGGTGAGTGAGTATCATATACTAACTCTTGTAGAGACTTAACCCTAGGCTAATTGTTATGGTTGGGTTAATAAAATCCATAGTAAAAATAAACTCAAGTTGAATTAGTCAATGCATCCACAAGCTTCCACAAGCTTCATGCATTTTCTTATCCTCCACTTGATTTTGTAATTACTTTAAATATTAAAAACCCAAACTAAAAATTAGCATAGTGTAAGTCTCATACACCCATGGATGATGTATCATCAACCATGATACAAAAATATAACACATTTTAATATATATCATATATATAGTAAATATGTGTACATGTGAGAAAAAACCCTAAGTAAACATGTGTTAGTTAATGTAAACTAGTATATCAAATATACAATTATACAATAAATTATAAAATCAACACTTGACTTAATAATCCGGTCATATCACATATAACCGACTAACATCCAATGTATCGACTTATCGAATCAACACTTGATTCGATAACCCGACTATATCATATATAATCGACCGATACAAAAAGTCACGAGAATAGAATACGGTATCACATACATGCATTATTCTCGGTTCCGCACATATCACATATGCGCCCCTATTTCATTTTGCCTGAGCCAGTAAAACCTCTATGTAGGACTCTAAAGACTCGTCAATATGCCGGTAGTAGGTGATGATCACATCACGCACCCATAAGCCGTCAGCGGTACTAGCTGGACGTAACGGCTACCCGGGTATTGAGCGATCAGAAGATCAGCAAGCAAGCCTGCTCCAACTTCTGTAAAAGCCTGCCGGTAACACTTCTCGTACAGTCCGGTCTCCTCGTCTGATATGTCGCATATCAAGTTTAGGGTGGTAAACGTCAGACCCCAATAACCGATAAGTCGTGCTGATGTGAGGCTCATAACGGGTCGAGAAACTACTGGTAACACTTACCAGTAAATCTCTAAATCAGCCCTGGCCAGGGACTTCCCTGTTACGGCCAATCGAGCACAGCGCAACATCAACCCCCAATACCGGGAGAGACAAAACCCCTCCTATCGCTCATTGCCTCCATGTGACTCAGGACTGTACCCAAAAACCACCGTTTTGCACGCCCTATGGACGTGGTAAGGTGGAAATCAAAGCACAGTAGGAATCACACAAGACTCTATGACGATCTCGGGTCTACAGACTAACCTGCACAAGTGTCACCAGAGAACTGCCATCTGACGTGAGGTATAAAACCATCTGGGAGTTCTCGGCGAGTCCGTCCAGTGTACCCAGTCTCCACTGAGCACCCGTATACCATCTCTGATGTCAAACACCAATGGATATGGGATCATCTATCGCCCATCTCATGGGTCGAGAAGCGTATACGCTAGTCTACTCTGGTATATCGATGCCCTGTCTCGATACACCCATGACTAGGGACCTTGAAGGATGTACTTATGGACAACCATGTCCCCACTAGAATGATCCGCATCATAATCCAGGTAGTCAAGTACACATCCTGAGGGCTTTACCAACATGTAACTATAAGACAGTACAAAGAGACAAGTATACATGTTAAGATAAAGAGTAACCAGATAGCATACTATCATATCGAGCAAGAAAGTCCTCTCTATATATGTCCAAGCATCCAATATAATATACATCATCTGTACAATACAGGCCTCTAGGGCATACATACAACTAACAATCTCCCACTTGCACTAGGGCTAGCTGCTGTATTATCGCATACCAAGCATCCCGAAGAGTCTCTCAAACTGTCTCTGGCGAATGGCCTTCGCGAGTGGATCCACAGTGTTGTTCTTCGTGTCAACCCTCCTGACCTCGATCTCCCGGCGATCAACTATCTCCCGGATCAGGTGATACCGCATCAGAATATGCCTGGATCGCTGATGGGACCTGGGTTCCTTGGCCAAAGCCACCGCTCCATTGTTATCACAATACAAAGGTATTGGATGCTTAATGGATGGAACCACTCCAAGTTCAGTAATGAACTTCTTGATCCAGACAGCCTCTTTGGCAGCATCGTTGGCAGCGATGTATTCAGCCTCCATCGTCGAGTATGCCACGGTTTCCTGCTTGGAACTCTTCCAGCTAACTGCCCCTCCGTAAAGGGTAAAGAAAAAACCCTACTGCGACTTAGAGTCGTCCTTATCACTCTGGAAGCTCGAATCGGTAAAGGACTCCACCTGGAGTTCTCCGTTACCATACACCAAGAGCATCTCTTTAGTCCTTCGTAAGTACTTGAGAATGCTCTTCACAGCTGTCCAGTGACTCTCTCCAGGATTAGCTTGATACCTACTCACTACACTTAGTGAGTATGCTACATCGGGTCTGGTACATAGCATCTTGTACATGATAGAGCCTACAGCCGAAGCATAGGGTATCTCTTGCTTGCGAGCTCTCTCCAAATCAGTCTTGGGAGACATCTCTTTGGAGAGAGTGAGCCCTGAGATCGTGGGTAAAAACCCACGTTTGGACTCTTCCATACTAAACCTCTTTAATATGGTGTAAATGTACCTGGATTGGGACAATCCCAATATCCTTTCAGATCTATCTCTATAGATCCTAATTCCCGATATGCAGGAGGCATCACCTTGATCTTTTATTGAGAATCTTTGTGATAAGAAGAGCTTGACCGATTGCAGCATAGGAATGTCATTTCCTATCAAGAGTATGCCGTCCACGTACAATACGAGGAAGACAACCTTACTCTCTGCCACCTTCTTGTAGATACAAGGTTCATCTACGTTTTTGACGAAATCAAACTCTTTGATAACGACATCAAAGCAGATGTTCCAACTCCGCGATGCTTGATTTAATCCATAAATGGATTTAAGCAGCTTGCACACCTTCCCGCTGCTCCCACTATCTATGAAGCCCTCTGGCTGAGTCATGTACACGCACTCTTCTAAATCACCGTTTAGAAAGGCGGTCTTAACATCCATTTGCCAGATTTCATAGTCATGATATGCAGCGATGGCAAGCATGATCCGGATGGATTTAAGCATAGCCATTGGAGAAAAGGTTTCGTCATAGTCCATACCTGGTCTTTGACAAAAACCCTTTGCAACAAGTCTAGCTTTGAAAGTCTCCGCTTTCCCATATACACCAAGTTTTTTCTTGAAGATCCATTTGCTCTTACCCCTTCAGGAGCATCTTCCAAAGTCCATACTTTGTTGGTGTACATGGATTCCATCTCGGACCGCATTGCATCCAACCATTTCACTGAGTCTCTACTCGTGATGGCCTGCTCGAAGCTAGTTGGGTCATCATCAACCATGATGCAATCCTCGCTCCCACCATCCATAAGAAAACCGTAGTATCTCTCAGGTGGGTGAGGAACCATACTAGATCGGCGAAGAGGCTGAGGTTCGTTGGGAACTACTGAATCCTCCGGTTCAACCAAATCTTCTGTCGTAGTCTGTATTGCTGGAACCTCTTCCAGTTCTACCTCCATGCCACTAATCTCTTTTTCAAGAAATTCCTTTTCTAAAAAGAGGGCATGTCGAGAAACAAACACTTTTTGTTCCTAGATTTGGTAGAAGATATACCCGCGCGAATGTTTGGGATATCCAATAAACTTACACAGAATGGACCTTGCAGCGAGTTCGTCCGGATTTTGCATTTTTACATAGGCCGGACAACCCCGTATCTTAACATAATTAAGACATGGTCTCTTTCCTTTCCATATCTCATATGGAGTGGTTGGCACAGATTTGGTGGGAACGATATTCAATAGGTCTGCAGCTGTTTCCAATGCATACCCCCAGAAGGAAATAGGTAACTCAGCTGTGCTCATCATAGAGCGCACATATCTAATAGGGTGTGGTTCCTCCGTTCCGATACACCGTTGTGCTGTGGTGTATATGGAGGAGTTAGCTGAGAGAGAATCCCATTCTCTTTTAGGAAGTCCAGGAATTCATTGCTCAAGTTTTCTCCTCCTCGATCAGATCGAAGAATTTTAATACTTTTTCCGGTTTGGTTCTCGACTTCTTGTTTATATTCTCTAAATTTCTCAAAAGCTTCTGATTTATGTTTCATCAGGAACACATATCCGAATCTAGAGAGATCGTCAGTGAATGTAATGAAGTATGCTGAACCATTCCTGGCATGTGTAGACATGGGGCCACATACATCACTATGTATAAGCCCCAAGAGTTCTGTAACTCTTTCTCCGTGTCCCGTAAACGGAGTTTTGGTCATCTTGCCTTTGAGACATGACTGGCAAGTGTCATAAGATGAAAATTCAAACGGATTCAAATATCCATCTTTATGCAACTTAGCTAGTCGTGTCGCATTGATGTGACCCAGTCTACAATGCCACAAGAAGGACTCGTTTATTTCTGAATTCTTCCTCTTGTGTGTGTTTGTTATGCTCAGAACTGTTGATTGATTTAGAACATAAATGCCATTGCACATCGTGCCTGATCCAACCAACTTTTGGTTTAGAAAAATGTTCATAATATTATCCTGTAATACAAAATTATATCCCTCTTTACTCAACAAAGAAACCGATATAATGTTGCATATCAGGTTCGGCATGTAATAGCATTCGTTCAGAATCAATGTATTACCAGTTGGCAATACAAGGTGATATTCCCCGACGGTTTTAGCTGCAACAATTGCACCATTTCCAACCCTTATGTCTTTATCACCTTCTCCAAGTTCTCTACCTTTCCTAAGCCCATGTAACCGATTACATATATGGGATCCTGACCCGGTATCTAATACCCAGGACGTAGAGGAAATGGAGAAACAGTTCTCAGTAACGAACACACCCGAAGAAAATGCATCAACATGTACTTTCTTCATTCGGGTGACATGGGAATCCTGGTATTCCCCTATATCCTGTTCAGTCTTATAACTCTTATAAGAAAGAACGGAACCAATGTTCCCCAGCACAGTATAACATGCGGGTTCGGTCAATACATCCATATTATTATCTTGATTAAGGCATGATATGGTCGCTACCTGTAGAGAGAGAGAAGAAAACACTTTAGCGTATGCTCTCGCAAGATTAGATTGGTTATTATTTTATCTAATCAGGATGGCTCCCACTGTTTTTATCAAATCTTCCTTGAAACCCTAAAAGGAAAGACTAGCCAGGATTAATTACACCCTACTATTTCGCCAATCTTTCAGCCAGCCAGTGTCGGTACTTTGAGGGAGGTTCCCCGTGCTTTCGCACGGACCTAATTAAAGTAAACCTCATTTTCCCAGAGGCGTAACCCCGTTGACACCGTTCTAGACACCAACTTGATCGGCTAATTGTCTCGTGTAAAACTCTCCGGGGAGTAACAATTACTCGCGGTGGGTATCGGGATCCAACTATCACATAGAAGGTATGCAATCTCATTTCAAATTTCAACACTTGAAATTCCCGATAATATTTTGCCCCTAGCGTCCCATGACCTTGACGCAGGCCAACAAACTATAGTGCGCTAGTCAAGTTCAACCCGTCATTTCTTGATTGAATTAAACCCACCCGTACGACCCTTGATGCAGGCCAACAGAGTCGCACGACTACCCTAATCCAATCTGCATCATATGCATAAGCAGATAAATAATAGTTAGATACCGCACACTACGCCTTGACGCAGGCCAACAAACGTAGCACGAATACTAAGTCAGACTTATCTGAAATAAAGGAGGGCTACGACAGGTTTTTCTGAAAACCTATTGCGTAATGAACTTGATATCGTTGTAGAATCATGTGAATTTTTAAAATGGAGTGATTTTGAGGCTTTCATTAATTTTGCTAAAGAGGTCACTCCCGGTGAAGGGATCTCGGCTCTTTCCTTATGGAATAAGGTGCAGGATTTATCATATACATCACTATGCAAAGCAAAACTCCAAAAGCAATCAAAAACAAACCGAGTGTTGTAGCATCTGCCAGTTTTGCTAAAGAAGTCACTCCTGGAGAAGGGATCTCGGCTCTTTCCTCATCGAATAAGGTGCGGGATATATCATATATATCGCTATGTAAAGCAAAACTATAGCTACCCTTTTTGAAAAATTTGATTCTACAACATCTTTTAGGTTTCTTTTCTTTCATTAATCACATTAATGAAGTCCCATCATTTAAGTCACCTAAACATCACAGATAAATACGACGTACACTTATGCCATCCGCATTCGCCTCGATGTCCCCTCGTGCACCGTTAGGTTAGGTAACTAACGGCAGAGCAGGGCAGGGCTAGCGCGGGTGTAAAACATAAGTAACGTCTATATAATATATCATATATACTATATACAGTATTTATCACAGCACATCAAATGATCACATCACAGATATCGCAGCAGAAGAAACATATGAAACATTGGATATACTAGGACGTCCGTGTGTTATTTTGAGCCTCTATAAAACACGGATTCCACGGTCGCGATGAATAGCCAAAACCCACACCTCTAGACCCCTACGAGAGCGGCAAGCAACCCTACCAATTCTAGAATTAGGAGACCCGGACTCGACTCCTCGAGTTGGTCTCCCACTGGACTCCAGAACCCGGTTACTTGTGCTATCCTCCTTCGGTCTATTCTAGTGCGGAAAAGTAAATAATATACAAATGGTGACATCGACCTCATTCCGGAAGTGCCCCAATTAAAAGAATATTACATACAATTAATTTTACATGAATGAAAATAAAACTCTCATCTCACATAAAAACCCCCCGGCTATTCAGAACGCGATAATCCAATATAACATATCCAGCAACACATAACATCACATGTCATCAACGTAAGTAAATATGCGCATCCCAATTGTCGTTGACATATAGCAACGAAATTGGCGATATCACATATTACACTTACGGTCACAGAAAAGAAAGTGTAAAACTACAACATTTGGAATCCACAATCTCTTTAGATATCGTAAATCCGAAATATCACATATTTCGCATTTCATGCCTAACCTGTGTGAATTCCACATATTGTATCACATTCCAGATAAATAGACAGTATTAAACTTTTCGATCGAATAATCAAATACCCAAGATTTCCTAAATAGCTCAACACTTGAGCGGAGTTCAAAAATTCCAGAATACGTCACAGTAGCAACGTTCCAGCCGTAGAAGGGTCAAGCCAACGCCTCACATGTGGCACGCCGTACTGCCCCAAACCCTAAGGTTCAAAGGGCAGTTCAAGACGGTCATATAATCGAGTTAAGGTTTGTTGTCTTCTAGAGGGTCCATCGCATCACATGCACATTTTTCCGAAAGATTTAAACCCGAGAAAAATTCAACCCTTGAATGTTTTTCGTACCGGGAAAAATTGAGTTAGTGATATCCGTTCGAACATTTTAGTACTTTCTAAATTATCCGGAATAACATAACAAAATTAAATGCTCCGATCGAATCGATGATTACAAAATAACCCCAAAAATACTCAACATATGAGTCAGTTTAAAAATACCCATAAAATAGCACTATCAGATAGAAGAATTACTGTGCAAACCAAATAATCCAATCCTTCTGTACGGCCACGGATCCGCGACCCAAGCAGGGTACGACTGCGGTTCCACGGTGAGAAGTACGGATTACGTCATCGAATTTCACAGTAATGCTTAGAAAATCCTGCTGAATTTTTTAGGTATTTTTAATTATGAAAAACACAGTTCTGAAAAAATGTACAGGGTGGTATTCATTTTGACGTATTCGGGTTCGTTCGGAGTTTTAACTTCGTTAACACATCGCCTAATGCTCTAGCTAGGCTCTGATACCACTGTAGGATTACTAGGCACTCTAACAAGGGTTAAGGAAGCATCAAACATGCCCGTTTAAAATTTTAGCCGTGCCGAATAACCCTAAACTAGATCGTTGCTAGAAAATTAGGGTTACATGTGCAAGAAAACTATGTTTACAACTAAGTGAATAGGAAATAAAACCTTTTTAGATCGGTCCTTCACTTCATTTGCTCCTTGTTGAAGTCCCTTCGCTGCGATCATGGTTCTCCCGGGCTCTTGCATGGCTTCACGAGGCGAAAGGTGCGACCTTGCTTGAAGTCTCCGAGGCCGAAGATGATCTACGTCGAGAGGATTCCAACTCAAGCTTCTACTTCACTAACTTGAGAATTAGTGAAGCAAACACCCTATACTAAAGTGCTAGTCTAGTAGAGGATGGAGAAATAGGAAGTGGGTTCTCTTTAGAATTTGTTTTCTCACAAGCTTTTTCACTTTGGATCAAACCCTAGCTAGCTTTTCTTTTGAACAAATGAAGAAGATGAACAAAAAAAAGAGGAGAGGATAATGATCAAGTGTGTGAGCTAACCATGGTGAGTGAGTATCATATACTAACTCTTGTAGAGACTTAACCCTAGACTAATTGTTATGGTTGGGTTAATAAAATCCATAGTAAAAACAAACTCAAGTTGAATTAGTCAATGCATCCACAAGCTTCATGCATTTTCTAATCCTCCACTTGTGTCACGACCCGAAAATTTGGCACGTGACGGCCCTAATACTACGCAACGCCTACAGACGTAATGCAGTAAAAGAAAGCCAAAACCCAGAAATCTAAACCATGAAAATACGGATAAGATAATAAAAGTTTTTGAATCATTTGAAATTGCAACCCAAATTCTTTAAAAGAGCCTTTGCAAAAACAAACCCCAAAATGGGTACAACTAATAAAGATAAATAAAGCATCCCCAAACGGGAGCAAAAACACGCCCAACGGCGGAAAACAAACACCACAACAAATATACGACGTGGTAGCAAAGAAATAAGAGACAAAAGAAAGGAACTGTATAAAAGGCAACAAAACCACAATAATATACAATATCGTCCTCACCAAGTCTCTAAGTCACAACATAATAGTAGATGGAGAGTACAAGATACAACAAATAGACAATACAAAATACAGATAACCACCAAAACCCACCTAAGCAAAACGGCAAACTGTGAGTCGATGCGGTATCTGTAGCAAAAGATGATAGATGAATAGCCAGCCTCGACTACTCTGGCGAAACACCTGCAAACACTGTGGCACAACGGGGGTGAGTTGCCAACTCGTGAATAGTAAATAACATATGCAGGTAATCGCAGGAATGTACGTACAACATGAATCTAAGATATGCAATTTACAGTAATAACATATCATATGAATGCAGAATAATGGAAAGTACACCAGCAAGTACAACCAATATAATAAAGCAATAATGATATGACAACAGTATGCAATAACCATGCAATAGGGATATGAGAATGTAAATTTTGAACACTTATGAAAGGTATACTAACAGGTACTACTAATACATGAAGCAGTGCACAAATAGATAAAGGTGAGGTATGGAGTGAAATATGTCATTCCCACGGAATCCTGACATCGTGGTAGGATCACAATCCAGCAAGACAAATCAAATCCCAATTCCTCAAATCAGCCCCCAAATCGGCTCTCATATCAACTAAGTATCGCATCTCCTCAATTACACAATATCAAGTATATCTCGTATATCCCGAATGTACAACATCAAGTAGATCTCACATAATCGAATGTACAACATCAAGTATATCTCACATATATCGAATGTACAACATCAAGTGGATCTCACATATCTCGTATGTACAAAACAGCAATCTCATAAATATCCTGTATCCAATATCAAATGAATCACCTATATCCCAAATCAAATTATCAAGTAAAATCTAACATCCTAAATATAATGAAATAAATAAATATGATGAGGTCAATACACATATATTAGCGTCCCATTCTACTAATATTCATGTAAGGGTATATATAACAGCGGATAAATCCCTTGTTATATATACAAGGAGTAATTAGAAATATCATGAAACCAAGGTGCCATGCATCGACACAGAAATACTGATCTATCATATGCCATCTCCCAGACTAACATCCTGATTGGTACGTATCACACGCTATCCCGAACACTCGAGTGCCTAGCTCTGACCCTCGCCTCTCGACGTATCCATACGTACATGACTCCCGTCGGTATCCACATGATCGCCGCCGAGTCATTGGTCCTTTCACCGGAAAGTATGGTTCCCCTAAGCCTCATCGCCTGACACCACGACATCGTTCTTGCTTCGGGGTACCTCCGGGCCCCACCATGTACCAGCACACGGACCCCTCCTTTCCTCGCGTGGGGTATACACATCGTAAACGACAAATCTCATGGTGGATGCTGAAATATCATATCAAGGGAAACCGGGTTTTTCAAATAATACATAATTTCATGAACTACCACGGTTCCCAAATCCAGAAAATATCATGAAAAATCCATATCTCAATGCGAAAATCCATGAATAAAGTATACGCATCATGAATCTGAAATGCGAGCATATAAAGGAAAAGCTGCAATTAACTGTAACAAGTTAATATAATGTCAGGCGGTTCCTAATCTCTCCAATTCTAAAATAACATCAAGTAAAGGTAAACATGTAGCTATAGCCATATATATGTGCAACATAAAGGTATAGCAAGGTATATGTATCTACCTATAAGTAATGATGTAATATACCCCCTGGGTATAAGTGAAGTATGTAAGTCTACGGTAGCGCCCCGGCCGTCTTTCAGACGGCAAAATGCGGAACAAAAACTTTTATAACTGGCGCTATCGTATACTATAACCCGGATCTGCCATTAACGCTAAACTAACAATCTACAAAGAGGGAAGAAAGGTTATAAAAAACGATCCGAGTCCTTCGTTCTTTAACCATCATCCCACGCTCCGTTGCGGCTGCTCCGATCTCGTCGATCTCCGATCTCCTCGTCCAGGTGGCACCACATCGTCGGATCTTTAAACGGGCTCCCGCCTCTGACTCGAGGCAACTCGGTCGTCAAGTTTGCTAAAAGAGACGACCAAGATTGATGTAGAGAACGAGTGGAATACTTTGTCTCGCTTCGTCCAAAGCCATGGAAGAACGGTTAATGAAGTTGCCATTGGAATCGGGTGATGGAATGAAAAGAGCTGTGAAATTCCATACGCCGAAAACTATCATAATCTTTTAACCAACAACCATTTCTTTTTCTTACAAAGTGAGTGTATGAGAGAGGAGGAGGGTCGGCCAGATATATAGAGGTGGGGGGTGTGTGTAGGAGAGGGGGAGGTGACAATAAGAAAATATCTAGTGTGAACACAAAGTGTGAACACAATTAATGAAAATGATGAATCATTAACCTAGTCATCATGCATTAATGGAATCATTAAATGCAACCAAGACTCACTAAACACCTCACCACTTCTAGAACCTTCTAGAAGCTTCCACACTTATCTCAAGAAAAGATAAATCCGTATTTAACCAAATGTTAAATACGGCTGATAGAAAACTGGAAACTGGCAACTTCCAAAAGTGATCCCGAAACGAATTTTTGGATAACCCCGTAACTGTATAAATATACCCGCATTTGTATTACGACCGAATACAAATGCAACTGAGACAAAGATATTATATCTACTCTGTATAATACATGGATCCGGCTTAAACCAAAGCCCACCAGTATTATCTGCCCGAAATATGACATGTGCGTAAACGCACGTGCATTTTCCGAACCCTGCCATAAAACCATACGGCCTCTACAACGTTTCGTCCGAACTTGGGAAACTATCTGTGGGGGACTCTAATGACTCGTCAGTACCCTGGCAGTGGGTTTAACCACAAGTCGTCAGCGGCACTAGCTGTGCGTAACGGCTGCCCATGGACTGACCTCAAGGGAGGCTGATGAGGGAACTCATCCAGAAACCCTACTGAGCCTAACAGTGACAATGTATAAACAGTCCGGTCTGCTCTTCTATGAGTATCGCATATCCGGCCTAGGGGGCTAGTAACGTCAGACCCCCAATAGCTGTATAAGTCGTGTCGGAGACAAGCCCTGAACACCCTGAGATACTACTGGAGTACCTACCAGTAAATCTCACCTGCCTTGGCCAAGGACTTGGTGTAATGGCTTTCCTAGACACAGCACGACCTCCACCCCCAATACCGGGGGAGACGAATCCCCTGCCGATCCTCTCACGTGCCTCCATGTGGCTCGGGACTGTACACAAAAACTACCTGTTTGCACGACTCCTTTGAGCCGTGGTAGGGTAGAAATCAAAGCACATTGGGAACTCACACGAGACAAATGATGACCTCAGGTCGATGAACTAACCTGTACACATGTCACCAGGGAACTGCTATCTGACGATATGTATAATATCAACTAGCAGATTCCCGGCGAGTCCTGTCCGGTGTACTCATAACCTAATGAGCACCTGTATACATCTTAGGTGATCCAACTTACACCAGTGGCTTGTGAGACCGGCCACCGCCCCTCGTCGGGGTCACGACTGTATACACTAGTCTACTCCGGAGTATCGATGCCCTATCTCAAAACTCCCACGATTAGGGACCACTATTAAGAATAAGCTTATAGACCACCCAACTCTCACTTATATGATCGCCCTCATACTTTTGGTAGTCAAGCAAGATCCTAAGGGCTCTATCAAAGTGTAATCGTGATCAGTCACCTGAACCTATACACGATTGATAAAGGCAAACCAGATAGCATACTATCATCTCGAGTAAGACTGTCCTACCGGTATAGGTCCTCCGCAATCATTGCAATCACGTGCCTGCGATCCAATAATTGACATTGAGGGCACTATATCCAACAAAGTATGTCTATAAGGTATACCTGTAGCTATGTCACAAAGTGTGTATGTACCTAACACTAATGGCACAGTACCCTATAGGTATACAGGTAACTAGCATGTAAGTATATGAAGGCATATATGTAAGCATGTAATTATACAGGTATGCTATATGTCATATGCGATGAGAAATATGAATCAATGTCACAATGTCCCTAACCAAGCAATATCCTAGCTATAAGTGGTTTGTGTGTGACATGGCAATTATTGACGGTGTGTGTAGCATACAATCAGTGCTCGTGCAACATGAATCGTCAATAATGTGTGCAGTGTCCTAAAGCTACTAGTCCAAGCACGGCAAAATCTAAGTAATAGGGTAAATGCGCAATTCTAAATATGACATAGAATATGCGACAGAAATAACATCTCTAGCCCAGACGCATAACGCCATGTGGGCGATTCCCCTGTAGATGTTAAATCTACTAACCGACGCTCCAAGCTAGGTGAATCCTACCACCTGTTTTCCCCTGTAGCAGTGTCCGTAGTCCCCGCCTGCGAACCTGCTGTAAGTGCACGGCGGCGCCCCGGCCGTCAATCCGACGGCCAAACGCGGAAACGGTGATAAACTTTAATTTTGCGGACTTTGCAAACCGGCACCACCGCGCACTAAACCCCGGATCGTGCCATTAAACTAGTCTAAGCTATCTAGAGAGGGGGTAGAGAAGTATACCATACGATCCGAGTCCTCCGGTCTTCATCTCCACTCCGATCTCCTCTCGGGATCTCCGTCCGTCTCCTCCTCGTCGGAAAGGGCACCACGAAGCCGGATACTTTTACGGGCTCCCACCTCAATACCGAGGCAACTCGCGCATGAAGCCGGCTACTCGACATGCTCAAGATTTGCTGTAGGAATATAGTGTAGAGTGAATGTCTCACTTTGGGGTTGGTGGCCATAGATGGAGGAATGGTGTGTAGAAAATTGGTGCTTTCAATTTTCTAGCAATGGAATGAGATGAAGAATGATATACACCAAATGAATCACTCTCATTTTTCTCCTCTCAAGATGAAGCTCTCATTTTTTCTTCTCTTTCTTTTTCTCATCTCTTTTCTAAAATGAAAACTATCATACTTAGAAAAAATGGTGGAGGATAGATTTTGAAGCATGAAGGGAGGTGATGGTAGGAGAAAGCAAGAGGTGACCACAACCTTAAACATCATCATAACGAATCTACATCAATCCTAATCCTTTCTTATCACATTAAAGCAAAGGAAAAGACTAAGAAAGAATCAAATGATGGTGGAAAAAGAAAAGATGCTTTCATAATTAAAACATATGCAAGAAAATCCTCCACAAAGTGTAATTAGCAAAACTGCAAATTACCCCCTCCATCGGTAAAGTCCGGCCGGGAAAGAACAAAGGAAATCCGGCCGGAACGAAATGCAAACTGGCAACTCCAGAAAACTGGTCCTGTAATAAATTACAGGAAAACCCCGATACTGTGCATACACACCTGCATCTGTATTCCGTCCGGATACAAATGCAATGAGACAAAATCTACACTGTACTAAACTAGGACCGGCTTAAACCAAAGCCGGCTAGTAATATCCGTCCGATCCTGATCCGTGCAATACCGCACGTATCTGATCGAACCCTGCCATATAACCATACGGCCACTAGTACAAACCGTCCGATCCTGATCCGTGCAATACCGCACGTATCTGATCGGACCCTGCCATATCTCCATACGGCCTCTACAGCGTTTCGCCCGAAACTTGAGTAACTGAAAGTGTGGTGGACTCTAAAGACTCGTCAATACTATGGCTGTGGATTTAACCACTAGCACGTCAGAGGTATAAGCCAATACATGACGGGCCACCAGCTATTGACCAAAAGGGACGTCGATGAGGAAGCTTACCCCGACACCCAACTGAGCCTGTCAGTGACAATATCCGTACAGTCCGGTCCGTTCGTCTATGAGCATCGCATGGCGGGCCTAGGGGGTTGGTAAAAGTCAGACCCCCAAAAGCGGTACAAGTCGTGTCGGAGTGTAGCCCAGAACACCCTGAGATACTACTGGAATACCTACCAGTAAATCTCCTGCCTTGGCCAAGGTCTTTGTGTAATGGCTCTCCTAGACACAGCGTGACCTCACCCCCAATACCGGGAGAGACGAAACCCCCGAAGATCCGCTCACTGCCTCCATGTGGCTCGGGACTGTACCCAACTAAAACCTGTTTGCACGACTCCTTTGAGCCGTGGTAGGGTAGTAATCAAAGTACAGTGGGAACTCACACGAGACAAATGACGATCCCCAGGTCGATGAACTAACCTGTACACATGTCACCTGGGAACTGCTATCTGACGTCAGGTATAAGACCAACTAGCATGTTCCCGGCGAGTCCTTTCCGGTGTACTCATAACCCAATGAGCACCTGTATACATCTTAGGTGAACCAACTGACACCAGTGGCTTGTGAGACCGGCCACCGCCCCTCGTCGGGGTCTCGACTGTATACACTAGTCTACTCTGGAGTATCGATGCCCTGTCTCGAAACTCCTACGACTAGGGACCTTTTAAGGATGTGCTTATAGACTACCAGCTCCCACGTATATGATCGCCCTCATACTGCTGTGGTCAAGCAAGAATCCTAGGGGCTCTATCAACGTGTAATAGCGACGTGTCAGGTCACCTAAAGCAGTACACGATGATAAAGGTAAACCAGATAGCATACTATCATCTCGAGTAAGACTGTCCTACCGGGATAGGTCCTCCCTCAATCATTGCAATCACGTGCCTGTGATCCAATAATTGACTCTGAGGGCACTATCTCCAACAATCTCCCACTTGCACTCAAGGCTGATTATTGCGATGTCGCATACTCACAGCCCATGTGATACCGAACACCCAACTCCTCTACTTGTCAGTCTCACAAAGCTCGTTTGCGAAACTATTGCGTTCGAGGAATAGCCTCAGTGAGTGGATCCGCTCTGATGTTTCTTTCTATGTCTCTCTATATCTCAAGTTCGCGGAGAAAACTATCTCCCGAAATGAGCAATACCTGTCTTAGAGTGTCTGGATGTCTGATGGGACCTAGCTCATAAATGAACTCCAAATCCAAACTTCTTAGACTGTATCGTCAACTGAACTTAATCAGTATCCTGCGCCATGCCACCCTCAGTATTCCCTTGGACCATCTGTCCAAAATACTGCCCCTCATCAGAGGGATAACTATAACTCTGACAACCTCCTTGTCGTCCATGTCACCTTGGAAGCCTGGAATGATAACTGTCTCTCGAATGAGGCTGTCGTTATCATATCCCTAGAACAGCCACTTATGTTCTTAAACTGCTTCCGACTGTTTCTCCAGGATTGGATCAATGTTAACTTATTGCATCTACTGCAAGAACAACATCTGGTGTGGTACTTGACATCTCATGATTGACTCAATTGCCTGAGCAAGTGATCTGCCAATCATGCACATCCCTCTCCCCTTTAGTCTGTAAGACACCTTTAGAGAGGGTGACTCCATCACCTGCAGGTATACTACCGTGCCAGGAGTCGTCCATTCTAAATACTCTTAGAATGCTGTCTAAGTACCCTGATTAGGAAACCACCCAAATCTAGATCTAAAACTATAGATCTAGTAACCAGAATGTCTGATATATATCCAAGTCCTGTGTGGAGAAACCACTGTGTGACGACCAAAGTCTAACCGATCGTAGTATAGGAGTTTCACTTCCTACTACCTTCTCAACAGATCCATCCCCTACTCTGATGACGTCAAACCTATGACTGTCACATCAGAAATAGATGATCTATCTCCGCTACATCTGCTTTAGTCTATAAATAGACACAAGCCTGATGTCCACCAATGCTTCCGCTGCTCCCACTGACTACGACAACCCTCTGGCAGAGTCATATAGACGTGCACTTCCAAAGCAAGTTTAGAACGACACTATACTCATCCTCCTGCCGGGTCTCGCAGCCTGGAACAACAACAATGGCAAGTGTGGGTAAACAAGAACTTCCCTGTCACCGTCCTTGAGGCTACCGGAGTACCTCTCGGGTGCCTGAAGTTACCCACCTTATCTGCGGAGTGGCCAATGGAATGTCAAATCAGATTGAATCTTTAGGTTCCTTATCAAATCTTCAGTAATCGTTTGCGGTTCTGGAATCATTTCCAGTTCTACCATACTCCCACTGCTGTTTTTGAAAAAATCCATTTTTAATAAAACTGTGGCGAGTCTTGAACAATATTTCTATTGATCTCCCAGATGGTAGAAAGTCAACCCTCGTCATAGCCTGGGTCAACCCACAAACAGCCATTACAGAAATGTGCCTATGAGTTATCCAGAGTCTGGTTTTAAGCATAAACCGGACAACTCCCCGTACCTTAACAATGTTAAGATATGAACTGTACTATATCCAATATAGAACCAGAGGCACTGATTTAATTGAACCAGATTCAAATCATGCAGCTATCTCCAGTGCATGTCAACTAAATGGAAGGAGGCCGATCAGCGTTACTCAACTTAGGAATGCTTCCAATTATGAGTAACCTGAAAGAGAAGCAATTTCTCTTTATCATTATTATCAACTGAATACCATACACAAGTATCTACATCTTCGATCACTTTGAAGAATCCCGATACTTGCTACACCTGGTTCTCTACTCTATTCAAATACCTATAACTCCTTAAAACTTAGACCCTGTGTTTCTACGAAACACATGTCTAAGAACTAGAGAAGTCAAAAGTAAACAGAATATAGTATGAGGACCAACCCCTCTGTCCTAATGGACACTGGACAACATACAATACTCTGTATAAGTCCGCTGAGTCTAACAACTCTTTCACTGTGTGTTGTAGGTTGAAAACTGTACTTATGGTTAAGAAGAATTACACCGCTGTTTAATGCTCCTTACCTAACCATCCACTGATATAGGTAAATGTCGTAGACATAATTTCAGAAAGGTATATCTCACTCTATGAAAATAGACGTACAGATATATCAATTTGAAATTGGTGCATAAAAGCGGATATTCAAAACCAAATATTTGCCGACCGGCAAACAACCCATGTGATTTCCTCAAATATCACCGATTACAACGAATCCCGATATAATGAGGATGATCACCCAATTCCCAATAACCTACTCCCACTCATCATCTGTAAAACCATACAGATGTGAGAATCATACTTGGTAAATACATACCCTGGAGTAAGTATCTAATCGGGAAATCAGTTCTCTTTTAACATTACACAGTGAAACTGAAACATCAAAATGTTTCGATGGGGTATCCTGGTATTCCTAGTAATGCCTCTTCCATTATCCAGATTCACAACTATAACCGTATAATTCTTTGCCACCTCTCCAAATCCCTTCATATGTCTTTAGTCATTACCTTCTGTACACCCCTTTAGGCCAAATGGTTTTCTTCCTTCCCTACCGTTCGGCACCAGCCTATGGTTTGGAAGAAGACTATCCAAAAAGCATAAAGGGTGTACTGTCCTAATCCTAGGAGCACTCGCAAAGCGAGAGAAGGTGAAGATAAAAGACACCTGAATGTACTTTATTCCTATTTCTCCTGAACCAGGATCCATCCCCGAACTGGAACAAGTTCCTTTCGAGTTCGTATATAACCATACGATGGATTATCCAATAAAGTGGGATCTTCGTAGTGATACGGAGTGTCCTGGAGAAATACAAAGGTGATTTAGGATTGGCGAAGAAATACTTGGTTTGGTCGTGAATAGCAGTCGCAATTTACTTTGCCCTCTTACTAATCCCTTGCTTTGTCTGAACTTAATACCTTCTGTACACCGTTTAGGCTAACTGGTTTTCTTCATTCCCTACCGGTCGGCACCAGCCTATGGTTTGGAAGAAGACTATCCAATTTGCGTAATGGGTGTACTACTCCTAAACCAAGGAGTACTCGCAGCCTGAGAGAAGGTGAAAAGAAAAGACAACTGAATAGTCCTATCCGTTTTCTCCAGAACCGGAAACCATCCTCGAAGTCCTTCGAGTTCGTATCTAACCATACGATGGTTTTGTCCAATGGAAGTGGACGTTCGCAGTAATACGGGGTGTCCTGGAGAAAAGGGTAAAAATAGGAGTGGCAATGAGGTCTGCAACTCTGACAATCCAAAAGCCAGTGTTAAGAAGGTTCGGTCAACTGAGTCATAGTCTAGGGTCGGGTCAATGGTCGCTGCCAGAGAGAGAGAGAAAAGAAACACTCAGCGTGCACTCTATCCTAGATCAGAATGGTTACCAATTTATCTAATCTGGAAACCTCCCACTGTACCTCAAATTCTCCTCCAAACCTGAAAGAAGAATTAGTCGGGGTCACCCGAGGAGTAAACCAACTCATCAGTGGGAATCGGGATCCAACTCTCATCGCATGACAACGTGACGGAATCCGCTCACGGTAGCACACTCCAGAAGGTATGCGCATATCTGGCAAGTTTCAGTTCTTTTGAAACTCCCGATGTGATTTCTGCCCCATGCTCTTATGAACTTGGCGTGAGGTCAAAATATCATAAGTCACATGAAAAGTTATACCCATCATTATCCAGGTTAATTTGAATCCACCCGTACATACCCTTGACGTAGGCCAAAATAGTAGTACGACTGTCCCAAACCAACGCATCTATCTATGCAACAGATAAATACCCGGCAGCTACCAATCACTATGCCTTGGCGTGAGGTCAAAATACATAGCTTGAATACTACCGAATATTTAACTGAAATGATGGAGGGCTACGAATGGTTTCTGGCGAAAACCTTTAACGTAAAGAACTTGATATCGTTGAAGGAACGGATAGCTTTTTATAAAATATAGTGACGAAAACCTTTACTAAAGAGGTCACTCCCGGTGAAGGGATCTCGGCTCTTTCCCCGTAGAATGGGGTGCAGGATATTCCAAATGAATACCACGATGCAAAGCAAAAGTAATCGGCTATAGTGAAGTTAATGCCCTGATGCAAACTTCTGTCCAAGGGGTCACTCCCGGTGAAGGGATCTCGGCCCTTGCCTCGTCGACTGAGGAGCAGGATATTCCAAATGAATACCACGATGCAAAACAGAAGTGAACGTCCTTGCAATAACAGCTTTTAGAAAAGTGTTCCAACAACATCAGATTAGGTTTGTTTAACTTGCATTGATCCGAATCAACGCAGTCCCATCAATTGATCACACCAATAAAGAACGAAAATATACTGACGTACGTATATGCCATCCGCATTCGCCACTAGGTCCCATCATCACTCGTTAGGTTAGCTTACTAACGACAGAGCGGGGACTGGACTAGCTCGGATGAAAAACATATACAACATCTACTAATATATATACCAATATATTATATTCGCTCAAGGCGTGAAAAGAAATGCAACATCACAGAAATGTACAGCATCACAGAACAAAACAGATATCTGGGATCCCCGGGTTTCACAGAGCCACTACTGAAACCCGACGTTCCCCTGGTCGTGTGGATAGCCTGTGCAATGAAATCCTAGACCCCTACGGGCGCGGCAAGTTACCCGCCAAAACCTGAAGCGAGGCAGCCCCCTTCAGCTCCGTGAATGGACCGCCCAGCACTCCACGGAATCCGGCAACTTGGGCACCCCTCCTGGGTCAACCTGTACCCCCTACGAGTGCGGCGAATAGCCCGCCAATCCCAGAGTGAAGCCCCCTCCGTCTCAATGCCATGAGATGCGGGCTTGTTGCCCTCTAGAACCCGGCCATCCGTGCACCCCACCGCGGGGTAATCCTAGTACAGAAAGTAAAATATACATACACCGGGTACATCGACCGCAACCAGGTCGTGCCCCAAAAGAATAATACAATCAGGCAGTGACGGCAGTCCACATGTCGGAAGCTCGCCCCGCAATATCAAAAGTACATAATACCACCACAACTGTACTAGCATTGCATCCAGGCTATCCCCACGATCGATCCGCAACATCACAGCATAAACATAGAACATCAACGTGAAAGTCACGTTCGCAAATCCGTCTAACCGGGCTATAGCAGTTAGACAGGATTTACCGATCGAGTGACATTCACGGTCGCAGATATAATGTAAATACTGTGAAAAATGTGTTTAAAATATTCCGATCGATCAAAAATTAACAAGTGGGCCCTCAATCAAAACTGTAGCACTCACAGAAATCCTGGGCCCAATTTTAATATTCCAAAACCCATATTTTAAGCCCAGAAGGCCTCTGAAAAAATTTGGTGATGTGATGTGAATAGTGCGCGGCGGAAGGGCCGCACGAGGGGGGGTTTCGCGGCGCTTCCGCGCTCCCACTGTGGAGTTACATCGTCAAATTTTTACAGAACACTTAGATTTTCCAGTACATCAATATTTTACAACCTGAAAAAATTTTCGAGACCAAAAATTTTCAACAGAAACTGATTCGAGCTAAAATGCAGTTTTGGAACATTCGATCGATCGAAACAGAAAAACACATTACACCAAGCTAGACTATGTTAATGGCGAGGCTCTGATACCACTGTAAGTGCACGGCGGCGCCCCGGCCGTCAATCCGACGGCCAAACGCGGAAACGGTGATAAACTTTAATTTTGCGGACTTTGCAAACCGGCACCACCGCGCACTAAACCCCGGATCGTGCCATTAAACTAGTCTAAGCTATCTAGAGAGGGGGTAGAGAAGTATACCATACGATCCGAGTCCTCCGGTCTTCATCTCCACTCCGATCTCCGTCCGTCTCCTCCTCGTCGGAAAGGGCACCACGAAGCCGGATACTTTTACGGGCTCCCACCTCAATACCGAGGCAACTCGCGCATGAAGCCGGCTACTCGACATGCTCAAGATTTGCTGTAGGAATATAGTGTAGAGTGAATGTCTCACTTTGGGGTTGGTTGCCATAGATGGAGGAATGGTGTGTAGAAAATTGGTGCTTTCAATTTTCTAGCAATGGAATGAGATGAAGAATGATATACACCAAATGAATCACTCTCATTTTTCTCCTCTCAAGATGAAGCTCTCATTTTTTCTTCTCTTTCTTTTTCTCATCTCTTTTCTAAAATGAAAACTATCATACTTAGAAAAAATGGTGGAGGATAGATTTTGAAGCATGAAGGGAGGTGATGGTAGGAGAAAGCAAGAGGTGACCACAACCTTAAACATCATCATAACCAATCTACATCAATCCTAATCCTTTCTTATCACATTAAAGCAAAGGAAAAGACTAAGAAAGAATCAAATGATGGTGGAAAAAGAAAAGATGCTTTCATAATTAAAACATATGCAAGAAAATCCTCCACAAAGTGTAATTAGCAAAACTGCAAATTACCCCCTCCATCGGTAAAGTCCGGCCGGGAAAGAACAAAGGAAATCCGGCCGGAACGAAATGCAAACTGGCAACTCCAGAAAACTGGTCCTGTAATAAATTACAGGAAAACCCCGATACTGTGCATACACACCTGCATCTGTATTCCGTCCGGATACAAATGCAATGAGACAAAATCTACACTGTACTAAACTAGGACCGGCTTAAACCAAAGCCGGCTAGTAATATCCGTCCGATCCTGATCCGTGCAATACCGCACGTATCTGATCGAACCCTGCCATATAACCATACGGCCACTAGTACAAACCGTCCGATCCTGATCCGTGCAATACCGCACGTATCTGATCGGACCCTGCCATATCTCCATACGGCCTCTACAGCGTTTCGCCCGAAACTTGAGTAACTGAAAGTGTGGTGGACTCTAAAGAATCTTCAATACTATGGCTGTGGATTTAACCACTAGCACGTCAGAGGTATAAGCCAATACATGACGGGCCACCAGCTATTGACCAAAAGGGACGTCGATGAGGAAGCTTACCCCGACACCCAACTGAGCCTGTCAGTGACAATATCCGTACAGTCCGGTCCGTTCGTCTATGAGCATCGCATGGCGGGCCTAGGGGGTTGGTAAAAGTCAGACCCCCAAAAGCGGTACAAGTCGTGTCGGAGTGTAGCCCAGAACACCCTGAGATACTACTGGAATACCTACCAGTAAATCTCCTGCCTTGGCCAAGGTCTTTGTGTAATGGCTCTCCTAGACACAGCGCGACCTCACCCCCAATACCGGGAGAGACGAAACCCCCGAAGATCCGCTCACTGCCTCCATGTGGCTCGGGACTGTACCCAACTAAAACCTGTTTGCACGACTCCTTTGAGCCGTGGTAGGGTAGTAATCAAAGTACAGTGGGAACTCACACGAGACAAATGACGATCCCCAGGTCGATGAACTAACCTGTACACATGTCACCTGGGAACTGCTATCTGACGTCAGGTATAAGACCAACTAGCATGTTCCCGGCGAGTCCTTTCCGGTGTACTCATAACCCAATGAGCACCTGTATACATCTTAGGTGAACCAACTGACACCAGTGGCTTGTGAGACCGGCCACCGCCCCTCGTCGGGGTCTCGACTGTATACACTAGTCTACTCTGGAGTATCGATGCCCTGTCTCGAAACTCCTACGACTAGGGACCTTTTAAGGATGTGCTTATAGACTACCAGCTCCCACGTATATGATCGCCCTCATACTGCTGTGGTCAAGCAAGAATCCTAGGGGCTCTATCAACGTGTAATAGCGACGTGTCAGGTCACCTAAAGCAGTACACGATGATAAAGGTAAACCAGATAGCATACTATCATCTCGAGTAAGACTGTCCTACCGGGATAGGTCCTCCCTCAATCATTGCAATCACGTGCCTGTGATCCAATAATTGACTCTGAGGGCACTATCTCCAACACCTGCAACAATAAAGCAACAAAGCAATATATATTAATAACAACCTAAAATACTCACAATCTACACGGACCAACACGACACACTTACGTACTCTAAAGGGTTCGTATTGTAGCTAACGCGTATAGCTACACTACGAAACCAACTCAGCGCAACAGCAACACGGAACACGCATCGTATCGGATAACGTATCGCACGAAACGAAACACAAGGAATACGCTAAATGATCCCAGATTTTCCTGTGCTAACCAAATGTAAAAATTGCAAGTACCATGAGCCAACAAATAACCCAGAGACCCCCTACACCAAAACCCCAAACCCCAACTCCCCAGTCTGGCCGCAAATTGCGGCCATATTGAATAAATCTGCGGTCAAGACGAGGTGGATTTGGCTCGTATTTGGTGGGTAGGTTCTGTATCTCTATACTAGGCTACTGTCCAGTCAATTTTTGCAACACACTTTTAGTTTCATAGCAGATCATCCGAGATCATAAAACGACACTAAAAAATACGGTTTTTATCCAAAACGATACGATACGCGACAAAAACAGCAACTTTAAAGCTAAGCTACACAATAAACACCTAAAGAACAGAAAAGAAACAATACCTAATCAAAAGAACACAAAGATCCAAGCTTTGAGCATTCCAAAGCAAGCAAGAGGGAAAACATGAAGAAAGATGTGATTTTTGTGAAGATTTTGGTGAATTGTGATGAATTGGGTGATGAGAATGGAGAGTGTTCAGTTGAGAGAGAGAATGAGATGAAGAAAATGAGTTAGAGAAAAAGAGAGAAGGTGTGAGGATAAGAGAGAGGGAGGTGATTGTAGGAGAGAGATAGGAGAGTGAGTGTATCATGCATTAATCTCTAATGCATTCACATACAGCTCATCTTGCCACTTTTCACTCAAAAAAGAAATATCTTTCTCTCATCTCACAAAAGATCTAGGGATAAAGGGTTAAGGAGGGATTAAACAAGGATTGGGTTAAGGTCAAGGTTGCTAATCACAAAAACTAGCACAAACAAACCCTCACTTTTTATGTGCACACGTGCGTGCATGCTTATAACAAATAATAATAATTTATTAATTAAATGTTATAAAAAGCGAGGAACCCGAATTGGTAAACTTTTTACAGTAAACCCGCATTAAAATAACACTAAAAGTGGGAAAAATTCAAATTGGACCAAAACGTCCCATATAACCCCAAAGTTTGCGCACTAGCTTTATTTTAGCTAAATTAGGTGTTGGCAAGTATATATGGCCGTTTGATCACGTCGGTACAAAACAGAAGATACCGACGAATTTCACCCAAAAACGGAAACAAACACAAAACGATTTCTAAAACGTTACAATCTCCCCCTTATAAAAATTCGTCCCCGAATTTAAAATTTTCAATAAGCGTACCTTCAAAGAGAAAAGTGCAAAACTCCCAATTCTCGCTTGCAGCCTCCCAAGTGATCACCTCACTATACGGCTACGTTCAAGAAAACTCTCCACAGATGGCAAGACCCTTGACCGAAGTTTCTCCACCTGCCGAACCACTAACACACATGGCTACTGGTGAACGAAAAGATCGAGTCCAAACTAATGGTCTGTGCTGAATCATGTGATAAGGTCATGAAGGTAATTGCAAAAAAAATCAACACAAAGAATACGGGGTGAATAATCAATAATCTGGGCGGAAGTGCCAAATTAAAGGCAACGGAACTAACTCGCTTAAAGGACCTCAAAAAGACCTAAAATTCTGGGACAAGCTTCCCAAAACACAACATGTCATTCATCGGAAAGTCCGTAGGAATACATGATCTCCCACTGCGAACTCAAGTCGGCGACCAACACGGTCGGCATAAGACCTCTGTCACCACTGGGCGACTCATCCTGACCTGAACCAACTGGATCATCTCCGAAGTCTCTAGACTAGCTGAGGTCCAAAATCCTACTACGCAGAGTTAGAAAACAGACTGGTGACCGACACGACCTAACTAAACCTAAAGGTTGCCAATTGGAGTGTCTCCTGATAACAGCTATCAAAGGAGAACCCTAGCAATGGCTAGTGACGATCCCAACTGCCAACAACAATAAACACAAACACAGAACTTAACAAAGAACAACTGAGCACTCTGAGCAAAACTGGACAACAAGCATCCGAACGGAATCACCCTGACTAAACCTGGATAGACACTACAACGAAATTCGTAGAGATCTGCTCCCACTCCCACTTCGGAGCGGTTAAAGATTGCAACTCTCCAGCCGGTCTCAGATGCTCTACCCAAACACACAACAAGACAAACACCTTGAAACGAAACCTGACATTTCTCTTTACATTCCTGCCCACCCGTAACTATCTTACAAGTCACGTCAATATTGGTGGAACTTGAATGAAAACAAAGATTTGACAGATGTGCCAGCTCTAGGATTTCACGTCTCTACCCGATGATATCAGGTACACAAACGCGTCCCTAATTTAGCACACCATTGTAACAATTCAAGAACTCTGAATCATTACCCAGCCGAGTATGCTCAAGTATCTCTGACGAACGAGCATCGGCGGTAGTGTTTCGCGAAAAACGGTTAAGGAAAAGTGGTCGGGCGCGGACATGAGCAAGCTGTCCCCTACGTAGAGACGAACTAAGCTGTACTCGAAGATCACACAAGAACTGTAAATCTGCGGAAGACTATCACAACAATCAAATCCGCTGCAGGAAGATGCATATTAAGCTCTGGTGGCTCGTGAAAATCTGACATGACTCTCTAACCAGTAGTGTCTCCAAATCTCCAACGCAAGACCACCGCGGCCATCTCCAGAGCGTGAGTGGAATATCCTGCTCGTACTCCCTCCAGATGTAGGGAATCAAAAACGATAACTCTATAGTGTCACCTCAGTACACAATCGAGTCCCGCTCGTGAAACATTACAGTTAAACAACAAGGTCGCCCGAACTAAAAAGCAAGAAGAACTGGTGCAGTTGTTAACCGACTCTCCAACTGCTGAAAACTCCGCACACATGCCTCAGTCCAAGGAAAAAGAAACTCCCTTCCGGTCCATTCAGTCGACGGTGCAGCACTACACTAGCAATCCTGCACGAAACCGCGGTAAAAACCTATTAAGCCCAAAAATCTGCAGACCTCCATCCAGCACACAAGTCTGGGCCTAAGCTGTAGGGCCGCGATCTTCCTCGGAACCATACAAAACCATCTCCCGTAACCATAAGACCTAGGAGTCAACACAAACAAGCCTGAAGAAATCAGGTTCATCATGTCTACGAATGCCGCTAGGGCATTGGTGAGTCCGACGACACCACCAAAACACACAAAACCCGTAGCACTCACAGGCAGTCTTCGGAATGTCATTACTCCGAACCCGCAACAATGATGACCTGATCCCAAACAAACTAAGAAAATGTCTCGCACTCTGGAGCTGATCGAAGAAATTGTCACGGCAAGGTCAAGGATACCTATCCGCACCGTAAGCCGGTTCAATTGACGATCAATCAATACAAAACCTATATTGTCGTCTTCCTCCTTGACGAACAGAAATAGGAGCTCCCAATGTGAAACACTCAGACGCACTAGCCCCCCAACAAACAACTCGGCAGCTGATCCTTAAGCTCCCTAAGCTTCGCCGGCTCATCTGGAACAACGTCGGATAACTCTCGCACGAAAGGAACCTGGTCCAACAAACCAACTGTGGCTCCGGTACCACGAATGAACGCCAAGAATCCACGACATCCTCTCCTCAAAAGCCGACTAGCGAAAAAGGCTGAATTCAAGCTGTGAGAGGCGGCACAACTATCCACCTGCACAACAAGAACCGACTTGCCGGGAAAACAAGTCCTGACTGTTTCCTCACGGTAGTCCACAGACGCCTTAACACGTAGCTAACCAATCCATGCCCAGGAGAACGTTAAATCTAACATCTCTAGAAGGATCAAGTGGCGGATGAATCTCCTAACCGGAAGGCACACGACTGAAATACGTATTGCGCAATAAAAGAATCGCTGAAAGAAATTAACACAACAAACGGCTGATCTAGCTAACACGATCCTCGTCCCAACCACGGCACAAAGTGTGAAAAAACCCAACAAGTACAACGAAAGAACATACGAAATAAGGATACCTGGAAACTCTGCATTGGACGCCCATGCGTCCCGATGAGTAGAAGCAAACTCCTGTGTCTGCCCCCTACCCGCAGCTGACTGCACTCCTCCTCTGCTAGACTGACCCCTCTGAGCGAACCTTCCACGTCCACGGCCTCTCTGAACACGACCCTGACACGGCGCTAAGGAACAATCCCTGATGAGGTGATGAAGGCTCCCACACCAGAAACATCCACGCGACGACTGCTGACCCTCCTGGGGATGAGAGCTGAACGACTGTCCACGTCCTAAGCCTCTGCTACTCCTGCGACGATCACAAAATCTGTCTCGATGACCAGGCCTCTGTCTCTGGGCTGGTACACCGGTACGAGTCCTCCACTGTCCTGGAACTCTCTGAGTCTCTGGAATATGCGCCTCGTCAACTGGAGCTGCAACCATGGGTGCTAAGTAGGTGACGGACTGCTGCATGCTGAACGTAAGTGACAACTGAGTAACAGGGGTGACAACCTCCTGTCGTACCTCCCGAACGACATCGACTAAAGAACTCATAATCTGGCGGAAGTCCTGCATCTCTGCCACAAGCCTAGCAAGCTGCTCTGTCGAAGGCTGATCCGTCTGCACCTGTGCAACAAGAGTGCCATCCTGGTCAATGCTCGTCTCGCCCGAGCTAACTCTGACCTCGGCCCTCGCTGCATCACTCTGAGTCCCCATAGTCATCGGAGGCAAGGCTATAAATTGAAAAAGGATTCAATAAGAATATGGAAGTCGAATCACAAGATATGAATCCTCAAGGAAGGAATTTCAACCAATTTGTACTTAGGTCACTTTAGGCGGAGTACCGCATCGTGAGTATGCTGCAGACATACACACACTACGTTACTCTTCTTAAGCTACCTACTCCATCATACCAAGGTCATCCTACTCTCCGAAAGGTAAAACCTAGCGCTCTGATACCAACTTTGTCACGACCCGAAAATTTAGCACGTGACGGCCCTAATACTACGCAACGCCTACAGACGTAACGCAGTAAAAGAAAGCCAAAACCCAGAAATCTAAACCATGAATATACGGAAAAGATAATAAAAGTTTTTGAAACATTTGAAATCGCAACCCAAATTCTTTAAAAGAGACCACTTTCTTTCTTTAAAAATTTGGCAACACGCCCATTGCAAAAACAAACCCCAAAATGGGTACAACTAATAAAGATAAATAAAGCATCCCCAAATGGGAGTAAAAACACGCCCAACGGCGGAAAACAAACACCACAACAAATATACGACGCCGTAGCGAAGAAATAAGAGACAAAAGAAAGGAACTGTATAAAAGGCAACAAAACCACAATAATATACAATATCGTCCTCACCAAGTCTCTATGTCACAACATAATAGTAGATGGAGAGTACAAGATACAACAAATACACAAAACAAAATACAGATAACCACCAAAAGCCACCTAAGCAAAACGGCACACTGTGAGTCGATGCGGTATCTGTAGCAAAAGATGATAGATGAATAACCAGCCTCGACTACTCTGGGGAAACACCAGCAAACACTGTGGCACAACGGGGGTGAGTTGCCAAATCGTGAATAGTAAATAACATATGCAGGTAATCGCAGGAATGTACGTACAACATGAATCTAAGATATGCAATTTACAGTAATAACAGGTCATATGAATGCAGAATAATGGAAAGTACACCAGCAAGTACAACCAATATAATAAAGCAATAATGATTTGACAACAGTATACAATAACCATGCAATAGGGATATGAAAATGTAAATGTGCAACAATTATGAAAGGTACACTAACGGGTACAACTAATACATGAAGCAGTGCACAAATAGATAAAAGTGAGGTATGGAGTGAAATATGTCATTCCCACGGAATCCTGACATCGTGGTAGGATCACAATCCAGCAAGACAAATCAAATCCCAATTCCTCAAATCAGCCCGCAAATTGGATCTCATATCAACTAAGTATCACATCTCCTCAATTACACAATATCAAGTATATCTCGTATATCCCGAATGTACAACATCAAGTAGATCTCACATAATCGAATGTACAACATCAAGTATATCTCACATATATTGAATGTACAACATCAAGTGGATATCACATATCTCGTATATACAAAACAGCAATCTCATAAATATATTGTATCCAATATCAAATGAATCACCTATATCCCAAATCAAATTATCAAGTAAAATCTAACATCCTAAATATAATGACATAAATAAATATGATGAGGTCAATACACATATATTAGCGTCCCATTCCACTAATATTGGTGTAAGGGTATATATAACAGCGGATAAATCCCCTGTTATATATACAAGGAGTAATTAGAAATATCATGAAACCAAGGTGCCAAGCATCGACACAGAAATACTGATCTATCATATGCCGTCTCCCAGACTAACATCCTGATAGGTACGTATCACACGCTATCCCGAAAGCTCGAGTGCCTAGCTCCGACCCTCGCCTCTCGACGTATCCATACGTACATGACTCCCGTCGGTATCCACATGATAGCCGCTGAGTCATTAGTCCTGTCACCGGAAAGTATGGTTCCCCTAAGCCTCATCGCCTGACACCACGACATCGTTCTTACTTCGGGGTACCTCCGGGCCCCACCATGTACCCGCACACGGACCCCTCCTTTCCTCGCGTGGGGTATACACATCGTAAACGACAAATCTCATGGTGGATGCTGAAATATCATATCAAGGGAAACCGGGTTTTTCAAATAATGCATAATTTCATGAACTACCACGGTTCCCAAATCCAGGAAACACTATGAAAAATCCATATCCCAATGCGAAAATCCATGAATAAAGTATACACATCATGAATCTGAAATGCGAGCATATAAAGGAAAAGCAGCAATTAACTGTAACAAGTTAATATAATGTCAGGCGGTTCCTAATCACTCCAATTCTAAAATAACATCAAGTAAAGGTAAACATGTAGCTATAACCAAATATATGTGCAACATAAAGGTATAGCAAGCTATATGTATCTACCTATAAGTAATGATGTAATATACCCCCTGGGTATAAGTGAAGTATGTCTATAAGGTATACCTGTAGCTATGTCACAAAGTGTGTATGTATCTAACACTAATGGCACAATACCCTATAGGTATACAGGTAACTAGCATGTAAGTATATGAAGACATATATGTAAGCATGTAATTATACAGGTATGCTATATGTCATATGCGATCAGAAATATGAATCAATGTCACAATGTCCCTAACCAAGCAATATCCTAGCTATAAGTGGTTTGTGTGTGACATGGCAATTATTGACGGTGTGTGTAGCATACAATCAGTGCTCGTGCAACATGAATCGTCAATAATGTGTGCAGTGTCCTAAGGCTACTAGTCCAAGCACGACAAAATCTAAGTAATAGGGTAAATGCGCAATTCTAAATATGACATAGAATATGCGACAGAAATAACATCTCTAACCCAGACGCATAACGCCATGCGGGCGATTCCCCTGTAGATGTTAAATCTACTCACCGACGCTCCAAGCTAGGTGAATCCTACCACCTGTTTTCCCTTGTAGCAGTGTCCGTAGTCTCCGCCTGCGAACCAGAAATAATAAAGCAACAAAGCAATATATATTAATAACAACCTAAAATACTCACAATCTACACGGACCAACACGACACACTTACGTACTCTAAAGGGTTCATATTGTAGCTAACGCGTATAGCTACACTACGAAACCAACTCAGCGCAACAGCAACACAGAACACGCATCGTATCGGATAACGTATCGCACGAAACGAAACACAAGGAATACGCTAAATGATCCCAGATTTTCCTGTGCTAACCAAATGTAAAAATTGCAAGTACTTTGAGCCTACAAATAACCCAGAGACCCCCTACACCAAAACCCCAAACCCCAACTCCCTAGTATGGCCGCAAATTGCGGCCAGATTGAATAAATCTGCGGCCAAGACAAGGTGGAGTATTTGGTGGGTAGGTTCTGTATCTCTATACTAGGCTACTGTCCAGTCAATTTTTGCAACACACTTTTAGTTTCACAGCAGATCATTCGAGACCATAAAACGACACTAAAAAATATGGTTTTTATCCGAAACGATACGATACGTGACAAAAACAGCAACTTTAAAGCTAAGCTACACAATAAACACCTAATGAACAGAAAAGAAACAATACCTAATCAAAAGAACACAAAGATCCAAGCTTTGAGCATTTCAAGGCAAGCAAGAGGGAAAACATGAAGAAAGATGTGATTTTTGTGAAGATTTTGGTGAATTGTGATGAATTGGGTGATGAGAATGGAGAGTGTTCAGTTGAGAGAGAGAATGAGATGAAGAAAATGAGTTAGAGAAAAAGAGAGAAGGTGTGAGGATTAGAGAGAGGGAGGTGAGTGTAGGAGAGAGATGGGAGAGTGAGTGTATCATGCATTAATCTCTCATTAATGCATTCACATACACCTCATCTTGCCACCTTTCACTCACAAAAGAAATATCCTTCTCTCATCTCACAAAAGATCTAGGGATAAAGGGTTAAGGAGGGATTAAACAAGGATTGGGTTAAAGTCAAGGTTGCTAATCACAAAAACTAGCACAAACAAACCCTCACTTTTTACGTGCACACGTGTGTGCATGCTTATAACAAATAATAATAATTTATTAATTAAATGTTATAAAAAGTGAGAAACCCGAATTGGTAAACTTTTTACAGTAAACCCGCATTAAAATAACACTAAAATTGGGAAAAATTCAAATTGGACCAAAACGTCCCATATAACCCCAAAGTTTGCGCACTAGCTTTATTTTAGCTAAACTAGGTGCTGGCAAGTCTATATGGCCGTTTGATCACAGTCGGTACAAAACAGAAGATACTGACGAATTTCACCCAAAAACGGAAACCAACACAAAACGATTTCTAAAACGTTACAACTTGATTTTGTAATTACTTTAAATATTAAAAACCCAAACTAAAAATTAGCATAGTGTAAGCTCATACACCCATGGATGATGTATCATCAACCATGATACAAAAATATAACACATTTTAATATATATCATATATATAGTAAAGATGTGTACATGTGAGAAAAAACCCTTAGTGAACATGTGTTAGTTAATGTAAACTAGTATATCAAATATACAATTATACAATAAATTATTAAATCAACACTTGACTTAATAATCCGGTCATATCACATATAACCGACTAACATCCAATGTATTGACTTATCGAATCAACATTTGATTCGATAAACCGGCTATATCATATATAACCGACCGATACAAAAAGTCGCGAGAATAGAATACGGTATCACATACACGCATTATTCTCGGTCCCGCACATATCACATATACGCCCCTATTTCGTTTTGCCTGAACCAGTAAAACCTCTATGTAGGACTCTAAAGACTCGTCAATACGCCGGCAGTAGGTGATGATCACATCACGCACCCACAAGCCGTCAGCGGTACTAGCTGGACGTAACGGTTACCCGGGTATTGAGCGATCAGAAGATCAACAAGCAAGCCCGCTCCAACTCCTGTAAAAGCCTGCCGGTAACACTTCCCGTACAGTCCGGTCTCCTCGTCTGATATGTCGCATATCAAGTCTAGGGGTGGTAAACGTCAGACCCCAATAACCGATAAGTCGTGCTGATGTGAGGCTCATAACGGGTCGAGAAACTACTGGTAACACTTACCAGTAAATCTCTAAATCAGCCCTGGCCAGGGACTTCCCTGTTACGGCCATTTGAGCACAGCGCAACATCAACCCCCAATACCGGGAGAGACGAAACCCCTACTATCGCTCTTTGCCTCCATGTGACTCGGGACTGTACCCAAAAACCACCGTTTTGCACTCCCTCATAGACGTGGTATGGTGAAAATCAAAGCACAGTGGGAATCATACAAGACTCTATGACGATCTCCGGTCTACAGACTAACCTGCACAAGTGTCACCAGAGAACTGCCATCTGACGTGAGGTATAATACCATCTGGGAGTTCTCGGCGAGTCCGTCCAGTATACCCAGTCTCCACTGAGCACCCGTATACCATCTCTGATGTAAAACACCAATGGATATGGGATCATCCATCGCCCATCTCATGGGTCGAGAAGCGTATACGCTAGTCTACTCTGGTATATCGATGCCCTGTCCCGATACACCCACGACTAGGGACCTTGAAGGATGTACTTATGGACTACCATATCCCCACTAGTATGATCCACATCATAGTCCAGGTAGTCAAGTACACATCCTAAGGGCTTTACCAACATGTAACTATAAAACAGTACAAAGAGACAAGTATACATGTTAAGATAAAGAGCAACCAGATAGCATACTATCATATCGAGCAAGAAAGTCCTCTCTATATATGTCCAAGCATCCAATATAATATACATCATATGTATAATACTGGCCTCTAGAGCATACATACAACTAACACAATGTTGGAGTTTAGTTTTGAATTTTGTAGGGTGCTCTAGTCTCTAGAATATTGGTTCAGTGGTATTGCTTGTTTTGTCCATTTTGGATATTATGTTATCTTTTGTTCAGGGGAAATTCGGGGTGTTTCGAAGCCGATAATTTAACACTGTTTAAATGATTATCAGTATATGCATTACTATCTGCAACCGTGAATGTCATTCGAGCGGTACAACTCGTCTAATTTCTATATGTTCTTTTAGAAGGGTTTGGGAACGTGACATTCACATTGATATTCTACGTTGTGCTGTGTTGTGGTTAGATCGTCGTGGTGGATAGCTTGGGTGCAATGTTAGTACAGTTTAGTTTCATTTGTACATTTGATATTGCGGGGCAAGCGTCCGACATGTGGACTGCCGTCACTGCCTGTTTGTATATTATTTGTTTGGGGCACGACCGGGTTGAGGTCGATGTCACCCTTATACATATTATTTTCTTTTCTGTACTAAGATTACCCCGCGGTGGAGTGCATGAATAGCCGGGTTCTAGAGGACAACGGGTCCGCATCTCATGGCGTTGAGACGGAGGGGACCTTACTCTAGAATTGGTAGGCTATTCATCACACTCGTAAGGGGTATAGGTTGACCCACGGAGGGGTGCCAAAGTTACCGGATTCCGTGAAGTGTTAGGTGGCTCATTCACGTTGTTGAAGGGGGTTGCCTCACTACTGGTTTTGGTGGGTAACTTTCCGCGCTCGTAGGGGTCTAGGTTTTCATTGCACAGGCTATCCGCACGACAGGGAACGTCGGGTCTCATTTGCGGCTCAAGTGAAACCCGGAGCTCCAGGATTATCCACCATTCTGTGTTGCTTCTGTGATGTTGCTTTATATCATGCCTGGGATGATTGTTATATATATTTATATATATACTAGTAGATGTTGTATATGTTTTGAACCTGCGCTAGTCCAGTCCCCGCTTTGTCGTTAGTTAAGTAACCTAACAGTGATGACGGGATCCAGTAGAGAATGCGGATGGCATATACGTACATCATATTTTTGTTCTTTTCTGGTGTGATTAATTGATAGGACTGCGTTGATTTTGATCAATGCAAGGATAAAGCAAACCTATATATGATGTTGTTGGAACCAAGTTATTTTAAAAAATGACATTACAGAAGTTCTCTTTTTCTTTGCACAGCGGTATTCGGTTATGAATATCCAGCACCTTAATCGATGAGGCAAGGGCCGAGATCCCTTCACCGGGAGGGACCCCTTGGGCAGAAGTTTGCTGCGTAATAACTTCACTATAGTCGATTCTTTTGCTTTGCATCATGGTATTCAGTTTGGAATATCCTGCATCTCAATCGACGAGGAAAGAGCCGAGATCCCTTCACCGGGAGTGACTTCTTTAGCAAAATTTTTCGCCACTATATATTTGTAAAACCTATCTAGTTCCTTCAATGATATCAAGTTCATTACGTTAAAGGTTTTTCGTTAAAAACCAGCCATAGCCCTCCGCCATTTCAGATAGGTATCTCGTAGTATTCATGCTATGTACGTTGGTCTCTATCAAGGCATAGTGTACGGTGGCTACGTGATACGTGTCTGTAGCATGGATATGCGATTATCCAGGACAACCACATAGTCACATTGGTCTTTATCATGGGCTTGTGCGGGTGGGTTTAGACCAATCTTGGATAATGACGGGTTAAACTTGACTAGCGACTTATGGCACGTTGGTCTCTATCAAGGCCATGAAGTCGTTAGGGGTAAAAATCACATCGGGAGTTTCAAACATACAGGAAACTTGCCAGGCTTGCGCATACCTTATGGAGTGTGGTGACTTGGGTGGATTCCATCAAGTTATCATGCGATGATAGTTGGATCCCGATTCCCACTGATGAGTAGGATTAATCCTCGGGTGATTTTAGATGATCCTGACTAATTCTTCTTTTATGTTTAGAGGAGAATTCGAGGAAACAGTGGGAGACATCCTGATTAGATAAAGTGATTAACCATTCTATTCTAGGTTAGAGTGCACGTTGAGTATTTCTTTTCTCTCTCTTTTTGGCAGCGACCATGACCCGCCCTAAACTAAAACTCATGAACCTAGTTAACCGAACCTTCTTAAAACACTTTGGCTTTTAGAATGTCACGGTATCGCATATATCATTGCCACCTCTATATCACCTTTCCATTTCTCCAGATCACCCCATATCACTACGAAGATCCGCACTTATTGGATAATCCATCGTATAGTTACATACGAACTCGAAGGAACTTGTTCCAGATTCGAGGATGGATTCTGGTTCTGGAGAAATTGAATAGGATTATTCGGTTGTCTTTTCTCTTTACCTTCTCTCAGGTTGCGAGAGCTCTTAGGATTAGGAGAGTACACTTATTATGCTTATTGGATAGTCTTCTTCCAAACCATAGGCAGGTGCCGAAAGGTAGGGAAGGAAGAAAATCAATTAGCCTATGTGTGGTGGACATAAGGTAATAAGTAAAGACAAATAAAGGGATTAGAATAACGGCAAAGAAAATTGCGATTGATATCATTCACGACAAAACCGTGTATGCTCCTGCCACTCCCACATCCACTTTGGATTTCTCCAGAACACTTTGCATCACTACGAACGTCCATAATGCTTGGACATGCCATCGTATAGTTACATACGAACTCGAAGGAATTCGTTCCGGATTCGAGGATGGTTTCTGGTTCAGGAGAAATAGAATAGGATTATTTAGATGTCTTTTCCCATTACCTTCTCTCAGGTAGCGAGGACTCCTGGCATAAGGAGTGTACACATATTACGCTTATTGGATAGTCTTCTTCCAAACCTTAGGCTGGTGCCGAAGGGTAGGGAAGGAAGAAAACCAATTAGCCTAAAGCAAGTGTAAAGAAGGTAATAAGTAAAGACATATAAAGGGATTGGAGTGAGGGCATGGAGTTATACGGTTACCGTCATGAATCAGGATAGTGGAAGAGGCATTACTAGGAATACCCGATTAACCCCTTCAAAACATTTTCATGTTTCAGTTTCACTGTGCAATGTTAATTGAAAACTGACTTCCCAAATTGGAATCTAACTCCAGGGTATGTATTTACCAAATCAGTTTCTCACATCTGTATGTTATTACAGATGGTGATTGGGAATAAGATATTGGGAATTGGGTGATTATATCCTCATTATATCGGAATTCGTTGTAATTGGTGATATTTGAGGAAATCACCTGGGTTTTGCCGGATGGAAAATTTTTGGTTTTGAATATTCGTAGTTATGCACCAGTTTCAAACTGATATATCTATACGTTTATTTTGTAAAGTGAGATATAACTATTTGAAATTATGTCTGTGACATTTGCCTATATCAGTTGATGGTTACGTAAGGTGCATTCAACAGCGGTGTAATTCTTCTTAACCATAGTATAGTTTTTATGACGCACAGGGTTTGAGTTATTGAACTCAGGGAACTTATACAAAGTATTGTATGTTGTCCAGTATCCATTAGGACAAAGGGGTTGGTACTCTACTATATTCTGTTTATTCATGACTTCTCCAGTTCTAGACAACCATTTCGTTGAAATACAAGGTCCAGATATTGAGAAGTTATAGGTATAAGAATAAAGTAGAGAACCATTTGTTGGAAGTATCAGGATTCTTCGAGGTAGTCAAAGATGTAGATACTTGTGCTAGGTATTCCGTTGATAGTAATAGTTTTGAGAACTTGCTTCTCTTTTAGGTTACTCATATATGGATGCACTCCTAGTTGAGTAATGATGATTAGCCTCTTTCCATTTGGTTGATATGCACTGGAGACAGCTGCATGATTTTGAATCTGTTTTCATTTAAATTAGTGCATTTGTTTCTATATGGTATATAGAATCAATTTGTATCTTAACGATGTTAAGATATAGGGAGTTGTCTGGCTGATGCTTAAAACCAGAATTTGGACAAACTCAAGGCACGTTTCAGTAATGGCAGTTTGTGGGTTATCCCGAGCTTTGACGAGGGTTAACTTTCTACCATTAGGAAGATCAATAGTGATATTGTTTTTAACTCGCCACAGTTTTAGTAAAATGAATTTTTCAGAAAACAGAAGCGGGAGTATGGTAGAACTGGAAGTGATTCCAGAACCACAAACGATTACTGAAAATTTAATAGAACCTAAAGATTCAATTGGATTTGATGTTCCATTAGCCACTCTTCAGATTTGGTGGGTAACCTTAGGTACCCAAGAGGTACTTCGGTCTTCTCAGAGACGGTGACAGGGAGGTTCTTGTTTACCCAGACTTACCATTGCTGCTGTTCTAGACTATAAGACCCGGCAGGAGGATGAGTATAGCGTCGTTCTAAACTAGTTTTAGAAGTGCATGTGTATATGAATCTGCCAGAGGGTTGTTGTAGTCAGTGGGAGCAGCGGAAGCATAGTTGGCAAGTAGCTTATGTCTATTTATAGACTAAAGCAGGTATAGTGGAAATAGATCATCTTTTTTTGATGTGACAGTCATAGGCTTTGACTTCATCAGAATAGGAGATGGATCTGGTAAGAAGGTTGTAGGGTGTAATATCCTGGTATTTGGGATGACATACACTTTATAGGAAGTGAAATTCCTATATACGATCGGTTCTACTTTGGTTGTTACACAGTTGTTTCTCCACATAGGACATGGATATAATATCAGGGTTTCTGGTTACTAGATCTATGGTTTTAGATCTAGATTTGGGAAGTGTCCCAATTTGGGCACTTGACACTATTCTAAAGTGTTTTAGAATGGACGACTCCTGGAATGGTGGTGTACCTGCAGGTGATAGAGTCACCCTCTCTAAAGGTGTCTTACAGACTAAAGAGGAGAGGGATCTGCATGATTAGCATATCACTTGCTTAGGCAATTGAGTTAATCATGAAATGTCAAGTACCACACCAGATGTTATTTTTGCACTAGCCGCAATAAAGATATATTTATCCAATCCTGGAGAAATGCAGGGAAGCTGTTTATGAACATAAATGGACGATCTAGGATATGGTAATGGCAGCCTCCTTCGGGAGACGGTTATCATTTCAGGCTTCCAAGGTGACATGGATAACAGAGTGGCTGTCGGAGTTATAGTTTTCCCTCTTTTGAGGGACAGTATGTTGGAAAGGTGGTCCAAGAGGATCTGAGGAAGGCATGGAGCAGTATACTGATTAAGTTCAGTGGACGATACAGTCTAAGAAGTTTGCTGGATTTGGAGTTCATTTGTGAATTGGGTCCCATCAGATATCCTGACATATTCTAAGACGGGTATTTCTCATTTCGGAAGTTAGCTTTGTAAGTCCATGTTACGCACCCCACGTGTTCGCGGGGAGGCGGAATATATGAAAAACAATTTTCAAAGCTTCGTAACACGGACTTGAGCACGCGGATCGTGTCTAAACCACTACTAGCAAACTGTATGAGGTTTAACTACTCGGTCTTGAAGTTATACCTTACGTTACAAGTCCTACGGGTCTTCATTGCCGTCTACCTCGTCATCGTAGGCTCCAAGGATCGTAACGGATCGCGGCTACCTCGACGGCCTCCTTGAGTCAAAGAAGATCCACCCGAGAGTCTATAGTCCGAGCTCCTATCTCGAATCTGAGATAACTACGGCTTCTAGTTTGCTAAGCTAAAAGTCCTAAATGGTGTAGAGTTTTTAGATGGATTACTTTGTCTCTCTAAACTCTAGAATCCTCAACACATGAGAGCTTTTAGGGTTTGAGGAAGAAGATGAAGACTTGAGGAGAGAGAAGGTGTTTGTGATAATGATAATGAATTATTCTCATGCTTGAATGATAATGAAGCATACAAATATCTCTTGATAAATATCTAGAAATATCTTGTAAGCTTCATTTAATTCAAAGGGTGAATCACCTCATGAGTCATGGTTCATTTAATGAAAACTACACCTCATCTCCTCCATCTCATTTCCTTCTACAAGCTTCCCGACAAATTATGAGACTGCCCCTCCCATCCGTATTTACGAAAAAACACGGATAAACTGAGACCAAATAAATCCATCAGTATAATATTAGAATCCGGCTTAAACCAAAACCCACTAGTATTATCTGCCCGATCACAGTACATGCACAAGTGTACGTAAGTAATCGCGGCCCTGCCGTAAAACCATACGGCCTCTACACCTATTGCCCGGTTCAAGGAAACTCTCTATGTGGGACTCTAAAGACTCGACACTACGCTGGCAGTAGATTTAACTACAGGCCGCAAGCGGTACTAGCTGTACGTAACGGTCCCCAGGTAGACGTCGATAAGAAGGCCGATGAGGTAACTCATCCGATCTCCTACTGAGCCTGTATGTGACAATCTCCGTACAGTTCGGTCTGTTCGTCTAAGAGTATCGCATATCGGGCCTAGGGGGATGGTGAACATCAGACCCCTAATAGCGGTATAAGTCATGTCGGAGTGTAGCCCAGAACACCCTAAGATACTACTGTAACACCTACCAGTAAATCTCACTTGCCGTGGCCACGGACCTTTGTGTAATGGCTCTCCAACACAGCGCGATATCAACCCCCAATACCGGGAGAGACGAATCCTATCTAACCGCCACTGCCTCCAAGTGCTTCGGGACTGTACCCAACTACTACCTGTTTGCACGACTCCTTTGAGTCGTGGTAGGGTAGTAATCAAAGTACAGTGGGAACACACTCAAGGAGAAGTTGCAGTGTCAAGTCGACGGACTAAGCTGTACTCATGTCACCTAGGAACTGCTACCTAATGACAGGTATAATAACCATCAGCAGTTCCCGGCGAGTCCTATCCAGTGTACCCGTAACCTAACGAGCACCTGTATACTATCTCCAGTACGACGTACTGATGGCTGTGGGACAGACCATCTCTCGACCTGGGATGAAAAACGTATACACCAGTCTACTCTGGAGTATAGATGCCCCATCTCGATAATCCTACGACCAGGGAACTGTATAATGATGTGCTTATAGACTACCCAGTCCCACTAGTGTGACTGTCATCACAACGCTGGTAATCAAGCAAAGATCCTAAGAGCTCTACTAATATGTATAAGCGATATGCTAAAAGAAACATACGCGCATATCTGATTAGAAACAAACCAAGTAGCATACTACCATTTTTAGCAAGACTGTCAATACAACTGTGAATATCCCAAGCTTCCATTAGTAATATATAAGCCAGTATAATACAATAATGGCCTCTAGGGCATATACACTAACAATCTCCCACTTGCACTAGGGCCATGTACTGGCGTATCGCAGACCTATCATCTCGATTAGCCGCTCGAACTGTGGCTGAGGGATGGCCTTCGTGAGTGGATCAACAGTGTTATCCTCTGTATGTACTCTCTTCACCTCGATCTCCCAGTGATCAACGATCTCCCTGATCAGGTGATATCACCTTAAGATGTGTCTGGACTTCTGATGGGACCTGGGTTCCTTCGCTAAAGCTATAGCGCCGTTGTTGTCACAATACATCGGTATTGGATCAACAATGGTAGGAACCACCTGAAGTTCAGTCAAGAACTTATTCACCCAGACAGCTTCTTTTGCGGCATCGCAAGCAGCTATGTACTCCACTTCCATCGTCAAGTCAGGAACGGTGTCCTTCTTGGAGCTCTTCCAAAAGACCGCCCCTCCATTGAGGGTAAAGACATAACCCGACATGGACTTAGAGTCATCTTTGTCACTCTGGAAGATGGAGTCAGCAAAAGCCTCGATCTGGAGGTCTTTTCCGCCATACACCAAGAACATCTCCTTAGTCCTTCTCAGGTACTTGAGAATGTTCTTTACTGCTATCCTGTGCTTCTCCCCTGGGTTCGACTGATACCGGCTTACAACTTTCAATGCATAGGCTACATCTGGTCTGGTACATAACATCACATACATTATAGAGCATACCGCTGACGCGTACGGTATAGATGAAATGTGAGCCCTTTCCAAATTAGTCTTTGGAGACATCTCTTTGGAGAGGGTGATTCTGTGACAAGCCGGCAAATTACCGCGCTTAGAATCTTCAATACTGAATCTTTTAAGTATGGTGTCTATGTACCTTGACTGTGAGAGTCCAACCATCCGTTTAGATCTATCCTGATAGATCTGGATCCCCAGAATGTAGGAGGCATCACCCAGGTCCTTCATGGAGAACTACTGTGACAAGAATCCTTTGACTGACTGTAGCATAAGAATATCATTTCCTATTAAGAGAATGTCATCCAGGTACAAAACGAGGAATACTACAATTCTCCCAACAATCTTACTGTAAATGCATGGTTCATCTGGATTTTTGACAAAGTTGAATTCTTTAACAGTATCATCAAAATAGATGTTCCAACTCCGCGATGCCTGCTTTAGTCCATAAATGGACTTAAGCAACTTGCACACTTTCCTGCTGCTCCCACTCTGAATGAAACCCTCTGGCTGATCTATATAGATGCACTCTTCCAAATTACCATTTAGAAAAGCCGTCTTTACGTCCATCTGCCAGATCTCATAATCGTGGAAGGCAGCAATGGTAAGAAGGATCCGAATGGATTTGAGCATAGCCACTCGAGAAAAGGTTTCGTCATAGTCCAAACCAGGTCTTTGACGAAAACCCTTTTGCAACAAGTCTAGCCTTATAGCTTTCAACCTTTCCATCTACACCAACCTTCTTTCTGAAGATCCATTTGCATCCTATGGGTTTTACCCCTGCTGGAGCAATGTCCAAAGTCCATACTTTGTTGGTGTACATGGACTCCATCTCGGTCCGCATTGCATTCAGCCATTTTACCGAGTCGCCGCTCTGAATGGCTTGTTGGAAGCTAGTAGGCTCATCATTGTCAATGATGCAATCCTCTCGATCCCTATCTATGAGAAAACCGTAGTATCTCTCAGGCGGATGAGACTACCTAGTACTTCTGCGGATTGGCACTGGGATGTCCCTTTCTTCTGAAACTTCTGGTTCTACCAAGCTTTCAGTAATAGCTTGTGGTTCTGGAATTTCTTCCAGTTCTATTGCGCTCCCACTCTTCTAATTTTCTAAAAATTCAGCTTCCAAGAAGTGGGCATGATGAGAAACAAATACCTTTTTCTCCTCTGCGTAATGGAAAAAATACCCCTTGGAGTTCTTTGGATATCCCACAAACTTACACTGTACTGAGCGTGCCTCGAGCTTGTCTGCATGCTGCTTTTTTACAAAAGCTGGACACCCCATGTCTTAAGGTACTTAAGACAGGGTTTATTTCCACTCCACATCTGATATGATGTGGTAGGCACAATCCTGGTTGGAACCTGGTTCAAAAGATATGCAGCTGATTCTAGCGCATAATCCCAGAAGGATCTTGGTAACTCAGCCTTACTCATCATGGAACGAACCATATCCAATAGGGTTCGATTACGCCTTTCCGATACACCATTGTGTTGTGGCATGTATGGAGGAGTAAGCTGAGAGAGAATTCCATTCTATTTTTGGTAACCCAGGAACTCGGCACTTAAGTATTCACCACCTCGATCAGATCTTAGTGTCTTGATATTTTTGCCTGTTTGTTTTTCTACTTCATTCATGTATTCTCGGAACTTCTCAAAAGCCTCGGATTTGTGCTTCATCAAGAAGACATGTCCATACCTAGAGAAATCATCCGTAAAAGTAATGAAATAGGAATAACCACTTCGCGCATGTGTAGACATTGGACCGCCTACATCGTTGTGTATGAGTCCTAAGAGTTCGCTCGCTCTTACTCCGTGTCCTGTGAACGAAGTCCTTTTCATCTTTCCCATGAGATAAGATTGACAAGTGGCATAAGACTGATAGTCGAACGGATTCAAATATCCTTCTCTATGTAACTTCATCAACCGTGTTTCATTGATGTGACCCAATCTACAATGTCATAAGAAAGCTTGATTTGTTTCTGGAGACTTTCTTTTAAGTGTGTTCTGAACACTGAAAAGCTAAGCTTGATTCAATACGTATATACCGTCCTCTAATGTACCGGACCCAATCAGAACTTGATTTAGGTGGATGTGCATGACATCGCTTACAAATAAAAAATCATATCCCTCTTTAGAAAGCAGGGGCACTGATATGATATTACAAGCCAAACTAGGTACATATAAACAGTTACGTAGAATCAATTTCTGCCCACTTGTCAGTCCTAGATGATATTCCCTCACGAATTCAGCATCCACGCTCATTCTGTTCGCAACTCTTAGAGACATATCACCTACTCTGATAACTCTACGGTTTCTCAAATCCTGTAACGAATTACAGATATGAGATCCTGATCCGGCATCTAGTACTCAGGAAGTAGAGTTAACTGACATACAGTTTTCAATCACAAACACACCTGAAGTCGAAGCTACAACATGCTTCGGTTCCTGGATTCTGGCTTTCCAAGCCCCGCTGTCGCGACCCGAAAGAGCACGTGACTGGCCCTTGAACCATATGAAGTCTATAGGACTCTATCTGATCCAAGTAAGCCAAAAGCCCAGAAATCTAAAACCATATTAAAAGTAAATAAGAAAACTGGTTTATGAAGTAAAGAAAAACATGTTTGAAGTCAAGGTTTTTAAATAACTAAGCCAAATATGCATTTTTAAAATGTAAAGTCTTTTCTAAAAATTTCGGCAGAGTTTCTTTTGTAAATAATGGCCCCGAACGGGGTACAACAAGAACAATATATATATGCAATGATAAAAGGCATCCCCAAGCGGGAGCTAGCTCTTCGTCAATCGACGGTCACAACCACGCAAGAAATAATAATATACAACGCCAAAGGGCGATGATCAAAACCCAAAAAGGGACTCAAAACAGCCAGAAAACCACAGTACTACAAGCGCGACTCTAAGGTCGAAATAATACATCACTGTGCCTAAGTATGAAACAAAATACAAGTTTTGGTTGATGGAATTTCTAGATACAAAGAATAATAAATGTACAATGGTGGTTCTGATACAAAGAACCCACCTACCGAAGCAAGTCACCCATATAGAAGCAGTGTGCCAGAAAAGCCGCTATGGAATCTGTACGGCATGAACCTGCAAGAACTATGGCACAACGAGGGTGAGTTGCCAACTCGTGAATAGAAAATATCTACAAGCAGAGATCGAATGTATGACCCATCCTAGGTCAATACAATCAGATATAAATAAACCTCAATATGAATAAGTATGCAGCATGCTAAACCGCCAATGTAATCTCTATACATGAGTGTCGTGCCAAGTGCTCGTGCCAGTGCCTCAGGTAGTAGCATATCATAAATATGAGGTAAAATCAGTGTAATCAAATCTGCATGTACGTGGATCCCGTCCACTCATCACCCAATGACAATAACCATCATGCATGTAAATATCATCAGCATATGCAGGGAAATATGAGGATATAACCAAAAGCATGGAACCTGAGTGCCTAGCATCGACACTCGAAAACATCATGAAAACCTGTGCCTAGCATCGGCACGTAAATCCTTAGATATCGGGAATCCGTCTGTCCGGGTCAGCCCACTCTCTCATATATGGAGCATCCGTCAGTCCGGGTCAGCCCACTCTTTCATATATCGGGCATCCGTCAGTCCGGGTCAGCCCACTCTCTCATATATCGGGCATCCGTCAGTCCGAGTCAGCCCACTCTCTCATACATCGGGCATCAGTAAGTCCGGGTCAGCCCACTCTCTCATACATCGAGCCCCACCATGTACCCTCATACGACACCACTCCTCGTATGGAGTATAAGATCAGGACCGATAAATCTCATGGTGGCAGCACAAAAATCATATCAAGGGAAACCGGGTTTTTCAAATAAGTACATACCTTGCTTTGAAATTATCCATGGTTCCCAAATCCACAAATATCATGAAAACGAATATCTCGATGCGTATAATCAGAAAGCATGATGTATGTGACATATTAATGAAATGCAAGTACAACAGGATATCACGCAACATGGAATAATAGTATGCACATACAAGGTCCTATCCTGATGCAATAATACTACTGTGTAGTGACATGGCAATTATCGATGATGAAGTGTGTGAGCCGGCAACAAGTGTACGTAGAACATACACATCATCGATAATGGTGCTGGTGTCCTAGCAGCATGACTGTAATATATCAACAACACAAGCGATGCAATCCAAATAGCATGAGTATGCGGAATCGAATAATCAACACAACAGTAAAGAATCCACCTCAATAAATATATCATGCAGCCTTGACATTTGAAACAAGACGAATCGGGTTTTTAATAAAATAAGGGCCACGGTGTTTTAAGAAAAGATGCTTCGTTTGAAAATACACGTAGAATCCTTTTTGCCTATCTTTAAAATATCCCCGATTCGTTAGTTTTGCAATAGGTATGACTCGGTCTAGTCCAATGTCTACTAAGCCAAGTCCATCAGGAGGGGTATGGAAACCACCTAAATCTAAGTCGATATATATATATATATATATATAAATATAATAGTCAGTAATCCCGCCTCAATAGTATCACAAACGATATAACATCCTCGAGTCATGAGCGCGGATCTATCATTAATGTAGGCTCGTACGGTAAATCGTCGTACGGCATCCCAATAGCTGGGTACAGGTCAATATCACATTCATCTTATCACATATCAGGTATCACTACCATCATATCACATAATCTAGGGTACAGATCTAAGTCTAGTACAATCGATACCATCTACATAGGTATGAATGCGGGGTAACACACATGCCCAAAAGCCCGCTAAACCATCATGCCGTATCTCAAATACGGACTCTGTCATATCACCGAATCTCCCGGCCTCAATCAAATCACATCGACTCATCTCAATCCCACGTATCATACTCAAATCCCGTATATGAACACATAGTCCCATACCCATGTGTAGATATACACACCTCCAAATGCGCACTGAAAAAATAAAGAATGTATGCAAGTATATGTGTACGTGTATGTGTGGGTGCAACCACTACTCTCGGGTTTCGCACTATACTAAACCAATACATCCTTATCATCCATAATCCATTATTACCATCAATAACTTAAACAACACATAATAAATATACATCTGTATACGTATTCGTATACATCACCACGGACTGCGGGGGTGCTATACGCCATCCACTCGACTTCTCCCCGTAGATATAAATCTACTCACCTTGCGTCTTTATCTGTTGACGTCGCCGCGCTTTTTCTTGTCGTCCCGAAGTCTTCATGGGGTACCTACACATTAATGTATCGCAAATGCGTATCAAAACCAATTCAAGACTAAAACGGCATACAAAACCCAAAACGATACGCTATGACCTATAGGTTAGAACCTATGAACAACGCTTCCAAAACCATCAACAGCCCTCGATATCGTCGTATAAACGCCAAGTAGTCGAGGTAAAACACCATACGCAAACTCAGAATTCACAATACGGAAATACGGAAGAACGAATCCAAAACAACAACTTAGGAAATAGGCTCCAGATTTCATCCTAGGTCAAATTAGACAAATCTATACATGCCAGGGGTCTAATATACTGGTAAGGGGGCACCAAAACCAAAACGAGGAAAATACACCATGGTCTGGCCGCAATTTGTGGCCAGAATGGATAAATTTACGGCCGGGAATGGGAGGTAGGGGCTAGGGTTCTGGTGGTAGCTTCCTGGGTGCCTGCACATGTCACTGTCCATTCAATATAATTTTCAGAGTCTCGGGTTGATAGCAGATCTTAAATAAGCTTAACAGATTCCACAAACTTTCCGACATCGGTTTCTAAATCCGTATTCCGGGTCTTAAGTCTCAGGTTTGGGTCTCCATACATGCACTAGGGTATTTATATAACCTCTACTGAGCTCAATTTCATATTACAACACAAAATTTCCCATAACCCTAACTAAGTTTTCCTTAACTCCACAAAATCAAACAATATCGGTTCAATCTAAACACGGGGTAATGGTAATCCATAAACTAAGATTAAGGTCCAGAAAATACCTCATTTAGCAACTCAAGAATTTTCTTGAGTTGCCCCTAGTGGCCAAAATCCTTGCTTCCTTGGTCCAATGTGTAGATCTTGAGCTTATGCACACTTTTTGTGAAATGAGGGTGGGGTTTTGGTGATGTTTGTGAGATGATCTGGGGCTTGAAGAGGGGAGTGAGAATGAGGTGCAGGAGCAGCAACAACAAGAGATGGAGGAGGAGAGAAATGAGTGAAGGTTGAAGAGGAAAATGGCTAAGTCTTGGTCAAAACAAGACCATACCTCTCTCTCTCACCAAACCTCATATTTTATTCCTTTTCCATTTTCTTTTATTTTCCTTTCTTCAATTTCCTTTCTCACATAAATAGTAACCCCAAAACAAACCATGGTGAAAATGCACAAGTGTAGAAAAAGATATGTGCATGTTTTGCACAAAATTGCTTAAAAGCCGATTAGCGATTTTTAATCGCGATTAGCATTAAATTAGCATATAACTAATCATAAAAACTTAAAAATGGCATTATTCTATAAAATACCCTATTTTAGAATTTTCCATAATTTTCCATAATTTTTCCCATTTATTTGTATTTAATTATACCAGAATATTAAAATATTCATTAAAATAATATTAAATTATAAAACTTCCCAAAAATAACATTTTATTATTTTGAAACGTTACAATCAACCCCCTTTAAAGAAATTCGGTCCCCGAATTTAAATTTAAACCCCCAAATACTAAAACATTTCAGTAAAAATCCAATTTGTCTGGGATCCAAAAACATCAATACATAGCGAATATCATAAAAATGTATTGTTCTATTAGAAATCAATCCCCAAAAATGTATATATAAGAATATCATGTGCGTCTGGTGTGCAAGGAATCCAAAATCCATATATGTGTCATACAGGTGCACAAAACAACATCTAGTTGCAACTGGTGTGCACGAAACATCTGTCATAGGCAACGTGTGTGCCTGACAGCAAAACCCAGGTGCATATGACATGCATGAAGAATCCCGATTTAGTGCATCTGGCGTGCCCTAAAATCGTATATCAAGACACTAAAGGTGCATGAAAACTATGCTGAAAGTGTACATCAAATCACTGCATAAGATAGGCGTGAAATCATAATCAATACCTCAAATGTAATAACTATGCGCAAAATATAAATACCCAGTGGGTGCATGAAAACAAATATCATGAAATTCAGCCATCAAGACTAAATCACACAAACAGAAAGCCCGAAATACCGAAATCCAAGATGACGGATATGTGATAACCGAATCACAAAATCACAAATTATAAATACCGTCGTCGGTAGTTCCTCCTTCAAAGTCGAGAAGGTGCCGGTGCATCAAATAGTAGCAGCGCAAGATATCTACTTGCCTCTTGCTCCCGGTCTGGCGTCCTCTATCTTTGGGTCCGTATCTTCTCTGCGGATTACCTATCTCGCAATCAATCGACTCATCAGCCATGTCCGGTGTGCTAACGGGGACGATTCCGTTCTGGCACTTCTCTGGTCATCTCTTGGTCAATCATCACGACTACTCGTAAAGCGGCATGTCACTGGCGTCGTCCTCTAGCTCTCTGAATACACATGACACATTTGATCCTGGATGCAAATATCATTGCAGCAGTGTCCTGGAAGGAATCCTGCTCAGGGTCTCTTCCGATTTTGCCTATGCCGAACTGTACGGAGGCTGGTATTCTTGCATAATCTTTTCTCGCTCAATGGACATCTGTGTCCTCAGCACAACATTTCTCGGAAACAGGTCGCATCCCAACGCCTCTGTAAGCATACCAGGTCTCTGGTCTCGATGAGAAGTAATGACAGCTCGTCATCGCCTCGCACGAACCTCTTGTCCCGCTTGTCTGTATCATCGTCCACTTCGACGTCACGTCTCTATTTGCGCACTGCAATGCTCTCGGCTACGGTCAATCCAAAGTCCCTCACACGGACTCGAAATCATGAACTCGGTATCTTCATCACTCAGTAGAAGATATCTAGCCAAACACGTCCTCAGCGTGCATATCGCGTCTTTGATGTCAGCGGAGTAGAACGTCATCTCATCAAAATCTCGTGCGAACTCTTTACTCCGCTTGTTCCAAGGTCGACTGATTCGGACTCGTCTCATCATGGCTGCACGGACTACGCTCCAACGGCTATACTCGTATCTGAAGTCTCCCAAGCAGTGTGTCCCATCACAATATCCGAAAGATGTCGAACCATCCGATCGACTCGTCAGAACCTCATAATCCCCTAAGAGCTCAACATCATGGGTACAGTTTAATAGTATCGAGTACATACCACAGCATCAGTGGTCCAGCCGTAGAAGGGCAAACCCAAGCCTCACTAATGGCACCGCGGAACTGCCGCAAACCCTAAGGCTCAAAGTCTTTCACACGGTCATTATGTCGAGTTAGGGTTTCATTCTTCTAGAGGGTCCATAGAATTGCTTGCATGTATTTCTGAATACTTAAACTTAGAAATGGGTTCCTGACATTCGATCGTCTTAATCGACTCTCAACGAATCTGCGAGAAGTCGTCTCTAGCTGGAATCAATCTACCTGATGACCTCGCATCGGGGTAAGCGAACGAACCGCATGTCCTAGTCATTCATCCTCGGTGACTAGCGGCTCACCATCATATCCTAAGTATATGCTCAAGCTGCAGTAGCTCCAACATCTGGGGCGATATCTCGTCATTTGCAGCAACAACTGGCTCATCCGTCCGTATGCTGAACAGTGCCTCAATCATCATGAATAAGCGACCTATCAATGGTCATCACATCCTGGCTGACCTCTATCAGTGGCTCAATCCTCTGGTACCGATCGGCACGTCCGGTAAAATCTCGTAAAAGCGATCAATCAAACGCTCACGGCGTGAAAACACAATAAGACGACGCCTCTATATACAATCGTATGTCTCTGGAATCACGCCCTGGTCATTCCTCGTCCATGACGAGCTCAAGCTGATTCAACTCGAGCCGTAGCTCACTCTACCCGTGCAATCGCGGCAGGAAAATCATAACAAGTATCGATGAGGATATATCATAGGAAGGAATATAATACTGTACAAAGAAATGTATATCTTAAGGTTTCTTAAGCGGAGTGGCGTGTTGTAAGTATGCCGCGGAACATACGTACGGTACGTCCCTCTACTCAAGCTACCTACTCCATCAACCAAGGGTCATCCTATGCGATGAAAGTTTGGGTATAATACCCCCTCGACCAAGTCTAAGTTCCGTAAGGTCAAGCCTAAGTTCCGTATATATATAACCGCCCTAGGCTCCACATAGTCAAACTTAGACTCGAACTAAGGTTAACCGAGCGCTCTGATACCAACTTTGTCACGACCTGAAAGAGCACGTGACTGGCCCTTGAGCCATATGAAGTCTATAGGACTCCATCTGATCCAAGTAAACCAAAAGCCTAGAAATCTAAAACCATATTAAAAGTAAATAAGAAAACTGGTTTAAGAAGTAAATAAAAACATGTTTGAAGTCAAGGTTTTTAAATAACTAAGCCGAATATGCATTTTTAAAATGTAAAGTCTTTTCTAAAAATTTCGGCAGAGTTTCTTTTGTAAATACTGGCCCCGAACGGGGTACAACAAGAACAATATATATATGCAATGATAAAAGGCATCCCCAAGCGGGAGCTAGCTCTTCGTCAATCGACGGTCACAACCACGCAAGCAATAATAATATACAACGCCAAAGGGCGAGGATCAAAACCCAAAAATGGACTCAAAACAGCCAGAAAACCACAGTACTACAAGCACGACTCTAAGGTCGAAATAATACATCACTGTGTCTAAGTCTGAAACAAAATACAAGTTTTAGTTGATGGAATTTCTAGATACAATGAATAATAAATGTACAATGGTGGTTCTGATACAAAGAACCCGCCTACCCAAGCAAGTCACCTATATAGAAGCAGTGTGCCAGAAAAGCCGCTATGGAATCTGTACGGCAAGAACCTGCAAGAACTGTGGCACAACGGGGGTGAGTTGCTAACTCGTGAATAGAAAATATCTACAAGCAGAGATCGAATGTATGACCTATCCTAGGTCAATACAATTAGATATAAATAAACCTCAATATGAATAAGTCTGCAGCATGCTAAACCGGCAATGTAATCTCTATACATGAGTGTAGTGCCAAGTGCTCGTGCCAGTGCCTCAGGTAGTAGCATATCATAAATATGAGGTAAAATCAGTGTAATCAAATCTGCATGTACGTGGATCCCGTCCACTCGTCACCCAATGACAATAACCATCATGCATGTAAATATCATCAGCATATGCAGGGAAATATGAGGATATAACCAAAAGCATGGAACCTGAGTGCCTAGCATCGACACTCGAAAACATCATGAAAACCTGTGCCTAGCATCGGCACGTAAATCCTCAGATATCGGGCATCCGTCTGTCCGGGTCAGCCCACTCTCTCATATATCGGGCATCCGTCAGTCCGGGTTAGCCCACTCTCTCATATATCGGGCATCCGTCAGTCCGGGTCAGCCCACTCTCTCATAAATCGGGCATCCGTCAGTCCGGGTCAGCCCACTCTCTCATACATCGGGCATCCGTCAGTCCGGGTCAGCCTACTCTCTCATACATCGGGCCCCACCATGTACCCTCATACGGCACCACTCCTCGTATGGAGTATAAGATCAGGACCGATAAATCTCATGGTAGCAGCGCAAATATCATATCAAGGGAAACCGGGTTTTTCAAATAAGTACATACCTTGCTTTGAAATTATCCACGGTTCCCAAATCCACAAATATCATGAAAACGAATATCTCGATGCATATAATCAGAAAGCATGATGTATGTGACATATTAATGAAATGCAAGTACCACAGGATATCACGCAACATGGAATAATAGTATGCACATACAGGGTCCTATCCTGATGCAATAATACTACTGTGTAGTGACATGGCAATTATCGATGATGAAGTGTGTGGGCCGGCAACAAGTGTACGTAGAACATACACATCATCGATAATGGTGCTGGTGTCCTAGCAGCATGACTGTAATATAACAACAACACAAGCGATGCAATCCAAATAGCATGAGTATGCGGAATCGAATAATCAACACAACAGTAAAGAATCTACCTCAATAAATATATCATGCAGCCCTGACATTTGAAACAAGACGAATCGGGTTTTTTAATAAAATAAGGGCTACGGTGTTTTCAGAAAAGATGCTTCGTTTGAAAATACACGTAGAATCCTTTTTGCCTATCATTAAAATATCCCCGATTCGTTAGTTTTGCAATAGGTATGACTCGGTCTAGTCCAATGTCTACTAAGACAAGTCCATCAGGAGGGGTATGGAAACCACCTAAATCTAAGTCGATACATATATATATATATATATAAATATAATAGTCAGTAATCCCGCCTCAATAGTATCACAAACGATATAACATCCTCGAGTCATGAGCTCGGATCTATCATCAATGTAGGCTCGTACGGTAAATCGTCGTACGGCTTCCCAATAGCTGGGTACAGGTCAATTTCACATTCATCTCATCATATATCAGGTATCACTACCATCATATCACATAATCTAGGGTACAGTTCTAAGTCTAGTACAATCGATACCATCTACATAGGTATGAATGCGGGGTAACACACATGCCCAAAAGCCCGCTAAACCATCATGCCGTATCTCAAATACGAACTCTGTCATATAGCCGAATCTGACGGCCTCAATCAAATCACATCGACTCATCTCAATCCCACGTATCATACTCAAATCCCGTATATGAACACATAGTCCCATACCCATGTGTAGATATACACACCTCCAAATGCGCACAGATAAAAGAAAGAATGTATGCAAGTATATGTGTACGTTTATGTGTGGGTGCAACCACTACTCTAGGGTTTCGCACTATACTAAACCAATACATCCTTATCATCCATAATCCATTATTACCATCAATAACTTAAACAACACATAATAAATATACGTGTGTATACGTATTCGTATACATCACCACGGACTGCGGGGGTGCTATATGCCATCCAACCGACTTCTCCCCGTAGATATAAATCTACTCACCTTGCGTCTTTATCTGTTGACGTCGCCACGCTTTTGCTTGTCGTCCCGAAGTCTTCATGGGGTACCTACACATTAACGTATCGCAAATGCATATCAAAACCAATTCAAGACTAAAACGGCATACAAAACCCAAAACTATACGCTATGACCGATAGGTTAGAACCAATGGACAACGCTTCCAAAACCATCGACAACCCTCGATATCGTCGTATAAACGCCAAGTAGTCGAGGTAAAACACCATACGCAAACTCAGAATTCACAATACGGAAATACGGAAGCACAAATCCAAAACAGCAACTTAGGAAATAGGCTTCAGATGTCACCCTAAGTCAAATTAGACAAATCTATACATGCCAGGGGTCTAATATACTGGTAAAGGGGCACCAAAACCAAAACGAGGCAAATCCACCATGTTCTGGCCGTAATTTGCGGCCAGAATGGATAAATTTGCGGCCGGGAATGGGAGGTAGGGGCTAGGGTTCTGGTGGTAGCTTCCTGGGTGCCTGCACATGTCACTGTCCATTCAATATAATTTTCAGAGTCTCGGGTTGATAGCAGATCTCAAATAAACTTAACAGATTCCGCAAACTTTCCGACATCGGTTTCTAAATCCGTATTCCGGGTCTCAAATCTCAGGTTTGGGTCTCCATACATGCACTAGGGTATTTATATAACCTCTACTGAGCTCAATTTCATATTACAACACAAAATTTCCCATAACCCTAACTAAGTTTTCCTTAACTCCACAAAATCAAACAGTATCGGTTCAATCTAAACACGGGGTAATGGTAATCTATAAACTAAGCTTAAGGTCCAGAAAATACCTCATTTGGCAACTCAAGAATTTTCTTGAGTTGCCCCTAGTGGCCAAAATCCTTGCTTCCTTGGTCCAATATGTAGATCTTGAGCTTATGCACACTTTTTGTGAAATGAGGGTGGGGTTTTGGTGATGTTTGTGAGATGATTTAGGGCTTGAAGAGGGGAAGGAGAATGAGGTGCAGGAGCAGCAGCAGCAAGAGATGGAGGAGGAGTGAAATGAGTGAAGGTTGAAGAGGAAAATGGCTAAGTCTTGGTCAAAAGAAGACCATACCTCTCTCTCTCACCAAACCTCATATTTTATTCCTTTTCCATTTTCTTTTCTTTTCCTTTCTTCAGTTTCCTTTCTCAAATAAATAGTAACCCCAAAACAAACCATGGTGAAAATGCACAAGTGTAGAAAAAGATATGTGCTTGTTTTGCACAAAATTGCTTAAAAGCCGATTAACGATTTTTAATCGCGATTAGCATTAAATTAGCATATAACTAATCATAAAAACTTTAAAATGGCATAATTCTATAAAATACCCTATTTTAGAATTTTCCATAATTCTTCCCATTTATTTGTATTTAATTATACCAGAATATTAAAATATTCATTAAAATAATATTAAATTATAAAACTTCCCGAAAATAACATTTTATTATTTTGAAACGTTACACCTGCAATCCCTCTGCCAATGCCCCTTCCTATAACAACAGGAACAATCCTCTTTCCCTACTGTTAACCCCAAAACTTTTACCTTTCCCTGTCCTTCTATCTTACTGACACCGCATATCAGCTTTGTAGAGGTCTTCTTCTTCTCACCCTTAGCTTCCGCCTTGGATCCAAAAGAGAAAGATTCTCCAATAAGCAGAGCGGATGTTACCCTGGTTTCTTTCAGGGTGCCCTTATCCGGAAGTATAACTTTCTTCCCCTGGACGTAAGTAGGAGATAGGAACTGTAGAATCAAGTCAGCATATGACCCGTTTCTCAACGTAGTCTCCAGATCCGTGAGCTTATTAATATAGCTTGTCATCGTAAGGACGTTCTCCCCTACAGATGACCCGACAGCCAAGCTCGCTTGAAGCAATTCGTTCGAGATCTTATATCTTGCGATATGAGATTGCTCTCCATATAAGACTTTTTTATGGAGAAAGATAAAAACTAAGTCTGTAACGTTTTGAAAATCGTTTCGGTGAAATTTCGGAAAATTGGTAAAATGAGGGGGTTTTCTGTAAAAAAGTCAAAATACAAATATCATTATTATAAAATTAAATATTCATATTCTATCTATGTAATTGCTAGTATTTGATATTTATTGAGCAACTAGTGAAATTTCAAATTTTCTGAAAATTTTTCCAAAAATAATTATTTTAATATTATTTTAAGCCGTCACTAATATATTTAATTAGGAAGAATTACAAAATCAAAATCCGACTCCTACCCATTTCTCATTAGCCAAAATTGAATGGATCTAGGGAACAAGATTTCAATTTGGGAGGCTATGTGTGCTTGTAGATCTTCAAATTTATTGGGTATAAATTCTAACCATTTTTTCTTAATTTGTTAGTTAATTTCTTAAAGCTAAGTTATTTAAGTGTTAATTTGGTTCTTATTGCTAATTTGAGAATTCAAGAATATGGTTTGAAGCTAATTTGGGTTTAACCATCACTATTAGGATAATCAAGTGTAGATTATCATCTTGTGGAATTGTAAAACCTTACCCAGTAACTGGTTTGCTAATTGTTATTTTAAAATTTTACTAATTAAAGCTATTTTGCTAACTAGGGTTTTTGGATAATTATTAAATGCTTTAGATTAAATATAATTAAAGTTTCATATCATTATTAATATTATAATGAGTGGTTTAATGCCTTTGGAGCATTCAAAACCAAGCGTAGTTGTTGTTTTGTGCATTTTCACTCGAAATTGTTAAAATTAGATAAATTGCAAAACTAGAATTTTTAGTTTTATAAGAATTGATGAGATTAATTTTTTGAAATGGGTTGTATGACTCATTTAAGATGTTTGATAAGTATTATAGCCGCTAGATTTGTTTAAACGTCGAGTTTTATACTAAAACGGGTAATTTTTGCTTGCTAGATTTTCGGAAAAATGGCTTTTAAAGTGAATTTGGGGGTTTTTGTGAATTTTAACATATTTTATATTATAATTAGTGTTCGTGAATGTGAAAATGAGTGTGTTTGTGTTTTTCTCGATGGTTTGACGTTTGTACATCGACATCGAGGGTTGGTTTGGCTATTCTTGCATGCGTAGGCGATAGGTTTTGACCTAGGCGTGATACGCGTGCCGATTTGATTTTTGTATGCCGTTTCGATTTCGAATTTGGTTTTAATGCGATACGGTGCGTTATGATTTTTAGGTACCCCATGTGGACTTCGAGACGACAAGAAAGTGCGTGGCGACGTCGGCACCGACGAGCGAGGACCAGGTGAGTAGATTTAATTCTATGGGGAGAAGTCGGGTGGATGGCGTATAGCACCCCCGCAGTTCGTGGTGATGTTTACGAATACGTATACCCACATATATTTTGATGATATATTGTTGAGTTTATTGATGATAAAGATAGATTTTAGGTGTGGGTGGATAGGTTTAGTGTTGCGAGACCCTAGAGTAGAGGTTGCACCACATTTACACACACACCCCCATACTTGCATACATTCTTCTTTCATATGTGCTTATATGGGATTATATTGTTATGTGTTCACATGGGTATGGGACTATGTGTTTACATACTGGATTTGAGGATAGTATTGGGATTTGAGATGAGTCGATAAGATTTGATTGAGACCGCGAGAACGATGATATGGCAGGATTCATACTTGAGATACATCCTGATATTATAGCGGATATTTGGACGACGTTACATGTGAATAGTGTTATACATTGAATGGTTGACATGTGATCGTGATATAAGATAAGATATAGTAAGATATTCATAATAGGTCGCATTAGGCGATGTATACCTCTTTATGACGATATATGATGATGATATGGGTTTGTATGAGGCTGTAGATCAGCAGTCAGATCATGACTATATTGATGATATTAGTATCGTACTAGACGTAGGTCAGTACCCGGATTATGATCTTTGATAAAGAGGATACCAGATGAATAATGTGATATCGACCCGTACCTAGATTTAGGATGCCGTACGACGGATTTACGTATGAGCTATATATTGATGTTTGATCCACGCTCTTAACTTGGGAATATTTGATTATAGATATGGTATCGGATGTGATATTATTGAGGCAGGATCACCGACTAACATATACATGTAGGTATATGTATCGATTCAGAGGTTTGGCGGTTTCCTTACCTTCAGTAGCCAGTTAGCTTAGCCCTTTAGTTTAGTGTAGTTGTTAGACTAAATTTATATTAAATATAGATTTGTTATCTTGTGTCTAGTATTTAGCTCCCGCTCATTATTGCTGTTGCACCGCATCGCATACTTATTTTTGACTCATATTCTATTGTTAATATCATGCTGTTAGGACACCAGCACCATTACCGATGACGCGTATGTACTACATACACTTACTTGCCGGCTCACACACATCTTCATCGGTAATTGCCATGTCACGAACACTTTAGAAAATACTATTTCATTTGACATAGGTTGTTAGCTAATAGTTTAAACATTGTAGTTATTACTTGCTACTTCATGCATGTTATTATTCATTGATACGCCGCATTCATGGATTTTTTATGTCTATATTCACTGTTTACATGCTATTGAGGATTTGGATTCGGATTTTCATGAGATTTCCTGAATTTAGGGAAAAACCGCAAAAACACTTATAAACTTCTTTCTCTTTCTTTTTAAAAGAAAAGTGCAGTTTTCCCATGATGTATGAGTCGTCCACCATGAGTTTGCTGATGGATTTCGAGACCCGATTCGAGGAGTTGGATGAACCGTTTCGGGTACATGGTGGACCCGGTGCGGTACCCCGGGGCAAGAAGATCGCTGATGATGGCGTTGAGCCTGGCAGGGGAGCACTACCGACCGGTGATATTACCCGACGCGTCGGATATCCGGAGGATACCGTCGTGGTTTTGAGATTGATGGTAGGGGCCGGTCTGGACTGACGGCGCCCTAGATAGTGAGATTGAGACATACATAGATATTTGAGATATTGAGGTACAGAGATTGCGACACAGAGATATCGAGATATTTGGATATTTGTTTTGTGTCGATGCTAGGCACTATTTATGCTGATTCATTTATGATACCTCGTTTTTTTAAAAAGGATACAGAAATCTCACTAATTTATGAATGCAGTTTTATTCAGTACATGCATTCTGTTTCATGCATTCATACATCATCCATATGATATATTGCTACCTGAGGCACTGACACGGGCACATGGGATTTCACTCGAGTTAGATATTTACCCTAGCCATTGTTATAGGCTGCATGTTATATATATTGAGGATATATTATGATCGTTGACCTAGGATTGCGTTGTTCATGCGGTTTCTGTTCGTAGATGTTTTTCTACTCACGAGTTGGCAACTCACCCCCGTTGTGCCACAGTTTCTTGCAGGTTTTGCCGTACAGGTTTCATTACGGCTTTGCTGGCACTACTTCCTTTTCCGGGTGATTTGCTAGTAGGCGGGTTTATTCGTATCGTACCCCCCATTATATACCTTGTATATTATTACTCTTTTGTATCTAGAAGTTCCATCAACCAAACATGTATTTATTTTTGAGATAGAGACCAGCGATGTTATTCTTTCGACCTCAGAGTCGCGCGTTACATTTCTGTGGATTTCTTGTTGTTTTGAGTTTCCTTTTGAGTTTTGATCCTCGCCCTTGGCATTGTATATTATATTGCTTGTGTGGTTGTGACCGTCGATTGATGAAGAGCTAGCTCCCGCTTGGGGATGCCTTTTATTGATTTCGTATACTATTCATGTTGTATCCCGTTTGGGGGCCAGTATTTACAAAGGAGACTCTGCCGAAATTTTCAGGAAATATTTGATGTTTTAAAAAAACGCATAACTCGGCTTATGCTATTAAAACTACTTGATTTTAAATTGGTTTTCCGTCACTCTACTACTTTTCTTGGTTTGGATTTCTGGGTTTTCGGCTTACTTAGATTACGTACGCGTCGAGAAGTTTCGTAGTTTAAGTTCTAGTCATGTTCCGTACTTTCGGGACGTGACAAAGTTGGTATCAGAGCGTTAGGTTTTACCTTCGGAGCGTAGGATGACCCTTGGTTGATGGAATAGGTGACTAAAGTAGAGTGACGTACCATGGGTATGTTCCGCGGCATACTTACGATACGCTACTCCACTTAAGGAGCCTTAGGATGTACATTTCTTTGTTCAGTATTATATTCATTCCGGATCTAGCCTCATCGGTAACAGTCATGGTTTTGCTTCCACGATTACGGGCAGGGAGAGCTACGGCTAGAGTTGCAGTCAGCATGAGCTCGTCACGAACGAGGACTGACCAGGGCGTGTTTCCAGGGACATACGATTGCATTGAGAGGCGTCGTCTGATTGTGTTTTCGCGCCATGAGCGTTTGACAGATCGCTTTTACGAGATTTCTCGGACGTGCCGGTCAGTACCAGAGGATTGAGCCAATGATAGAGGCCAACCAGATTTTGTTGACCGTTGGTGTATTGCTTGTTCATGATGTTTGAGGCACTGTTCAGCATGCAGACGAGTGAGCCAGTTGTTGCTGCGAACGACGAGATATCGCCCTAGATGTTGGAGCTATTGCAGTACGAGTTGTACTAAGAGAGGATTGAAGGTCGCTAGTCACCGAGGATGAATGACTAGGACATGTGGTTCGTTCGCTACCCTGATGCGAGGTCATCAGATAGATTGATTCCAGTTAGAGACGACTTCACCCGGAGATGTTGAGAGTCGACAGAGATGATCGAATGTCAGAAACCTATTATTCCAAGTTTAAAGTATTCGGAAAGACATGTAGGCAATTCTATAGAGCCTCTAGAAGAATGAAACCCTAACTCGACTTAATGACCGTGTGAAATCCTTTGAACTTTTGGGTTTGCGGCAGTTCCGCGGCGCCATTAGTGAGGCTTGGGTTTGCCCTTCTACGGCTGGACCATCGATGTCGTGGTACTACTCGATACTGTTAAACTGTACCCAAGATGTTGAGCTCTTGGGGGATTATGAGGTTTTTGTTGGAGATAGTGCCCTCAGAGTCAATTATTGGATCACAGGCACGTGGTTGCAATAATTGAGGGAGGACCTATCCCGGTAGGACAGTCTTACTCGAGATGATAGTATGCTATCTGGTTTACCTTTATCATCGTGTACTGCTTCAGGTGACCTGACAGGTCGCTATTACACGTTGATAGAGCCCCTAGGATTCTTGCTTGACAGCCAGCAGTATGAGGGCGATCATATACGTTGGAGCTGGTAGTCTATAAGCACATCCTTAAAAGGTACGTAGTCGTAGGAGTTTCAAGACAGGGCATCGATACTCCATTAGTAGACTAGTGTATACAGTCGAGACCCCGACGAGGGGCGGTGGCCGGTCTCACAAGCCACTGGTGTCAGTTGGTTCACCTAAGATGTATATAGGTGCTCATTGGGTTATGAGTACACCGGACATGACTCGCCGGGAACATGCTAGTTGGTCTTATACCAGATGTCAGATAGCAGTTCCCTGGTGACATGTGTACAGGTTAGTTCATCGACCTGAGATCGTCATTTGTCTCGTGTGAGTCCCCACTGTGCTTTGATTACTACCCTACCACGGCTCAAAGGAGTCATACAAACAGGTTTTAGTTGGGTACAGTCCCGAGCCACATGGAGGCAGTGAGCGGATCTGCAGGGGTTCGTCTCTTCCGGTATTGGGGGTGAGGTCGTGCTGTGTCTAGGAAAGCCATTACACAAAGCCCTCGGCCGAGGCAGGAGATTTACTGGTAGGTATTCCAGTAGTATCTCAGGGTGTTCTGGGCTACACTCCGACACGACTTGTACCGCTTTTGGGGTCTGACTTTTACCAACCCCCTAGGCCCGCCATGCGATACTCATAGACGAACGGACCGGACTGTACGGATATTGTCACTGATAGGCTCAGTAGGGTGTCAGGATGAGTTCGCTCATCGACGTCCCTTTTAGTCAATAGCTGGTGGCCCGTCACGTATTGGCTTATACCTCTGACGTGCTGGTGGTTAAATCCACAGCCATAGTATTGACGAGTCTTTAGAGTCCACCACACTTACAGTTACTCAAGCTTTCGGGCGAAACGCTGTAGAGGCCGTATGGAGATATGGCAGGGTCCTATCAGATACGTGCGGTATTGCACGGATCAGGATCGGACGGTTTCTACTAGAGGCCGTATAGATATATGGCAAGGTTCGATCAGATACGTGCGGTATTGCACGGATCAGGATCGGACGGATATTACTAGCCGGCTTTGGTTTAAGCCGGATCCTAGTTTAGTACAGTGTAGATTTTGTCTCATTGCATTTGTATCCGGTAGGAATACAGATGCGGGTGTGTATGCACAATATCGGGGTTTTCCTGTAATTTATTACGGGACCAGTTTTCTGGAGTTGCCAGTTTGCATTCCGTTCCGGCCGGTTTTCCTTTGTTCTTTCCCGGCCGGACTTTTCCGATGGAGGGGGTTATTTGCAAGTTTGCAAATAACATTTGTGGAGGGGGTTTCTTGCACTTGAGGCATTATGAAAGATTAAGCATCTTTGCTTTTCGTGATGGCTTGCTTTTTGAGATTAGAAGTGATTAGAAATTGATTTGAGAGAATTATCATTACCTTTTGATATGAAGCTTACTTTTGATGTAGTCACCCTTTTGCATCTCCTACACTCACCTCCCTTCTTGTTATTGATTGATATTCATTCCTCCACCATTCTCACAAGAGAGAGGAGGCTTCACTTGAGAGAAAAAGAATGAGAGAGTTCATTTTTGGTTATGTGAGGAATTCTTCATCTCTATCCTTCTTGCTAGAAAATTGAAAGCACCAATTTTCTTAACCTCCTCCTTCATCCTCCATGGCAAGTAAAACCCCAAATGAGATATAGCCTCTACACTACATTCTACAGCAAATCTTGGGCACGTCGACTTGCCAGCTTCATGCCCGAGTTGCCTCGGTATTGAGGTGGGAGCCCGTAAAAGATGCAGACGATGTGGTGCCCTTCCGGCAAGGATGCGACGACCGGAGTTTCCGCGGGAGATCGGGATGACGACGAGAAGACCGGAGGACTCGGATCACTCGGTATATCTCTCACCCCTTCTCTTGACAGCTAGCATTAGGTTAATGGTTACGATCCGGGTTTATTGTCCGCGGTAGCGCCAGTTCAAAAGTTAAGAAAAATTTTGATTCCGCATTTTGGCCTCGGATAGACGGCCGGGGAGCTGCCGTGGCGCAACATGGTTTTAGAGCCACGCCATTAACCTTGCCTAGCTTGTTCTAATGTGTTTTACTTATCCGATCGACCAAAATTCCAAAATCCGCGTTTTGCATGCATCAGTTTTCTGTCGAATTTTTCCGGGCTCTAAAAATTTTTCAGGTTGTAGAAAAGTGATGTACTGATAGTCGTAAGAACACTGGAAAAATTTGATGACCCGATCCCTCCGTACGACCGCGGAACCGCGGCCATAACCCCCCTTTGGCCGTGGTTCCGCCGCAGGAATGTGGGTTCATGTCATCGTTTCTTTGCAGTGGGCTTGTGGGCTGAAAATAGGGGTTTTGGTATACTTTGTCTGGGCCCAGAATTTCTGTGAGTGCTACAGTATTGCTTGGGGGCCCACTTGTTAATTTTTGATCGATCGGATATTTTAAACACATTATTTCACAGTATTTACATTATATCTGCGACCGTGAATATCACTTGATCGGTAAATCCTGTCTAACTGCTATAGCCCGGTTAGACGGATTTGCGAACGTGATTTTCACGTTGATGTTCTGTGTTTATGCTGTGATGTTGCGGATCGGTCGTGGGGATAGCCTGGTTGCAGTGGTAGTACAGTTTTGTTTATATATGTACATTTGATATTGCGGGGCGAGCGTCCGACATATGGACTGCCGTCACTGCCTGTTTGTATTATTCTTTTGGGGCACGGCCTGGTTGCGGTCGATGTACCCGGTGTATGTATATTTTACTTTCTGTACTAGGATTACCCCAAGGTGGGGTGCACGGATAGCCGAGTTCTAGAGGGCAACGAGCCCGCATCTCATGGCATTGAGACGGAGGGGTCTTCACTCTAGGATTGGCGGGCTATTCGCCGCACTCGTAGGGGGTACAGGTTGACCCAGGAGGGGTGCCCAAGTTACCGGATTCCGTGAAGTGCTGGGTGGTCCATTCACGTTGATGAAGGGGGCAGCCTCGCTTCAGGTTTTGGCGGGTGACTTGCCGCGCCCGTAGGGGTCTAGGATTTTCATTGCACAGGCTATCCACACGACCAGGGGAACGTCGGGTTTCAGCAGCGGCTCTGTGAAACCTGGCGCTTCCAGATATCTGTATTGTTCTGTGATGCTGTACATTTCTGTGATGTTGCATTTTATCACGCCTTGAGCGAAATATAATATATTGGTATATATATTAGTAGATGTTGTATATGTTTTGCATCCGCGCTAGTCCAGTCCCCGCTCTGTCGTTAGTTAGCTAACCTAACGGGTAATGACGGGACCCAGTGGCGAATGCGGATGGCATATACGTACATCAGTATATTTTCGTTCTTTGTGGTGTGATCAATTGATGGGACTGCGTTGATTCGGATCAATGCAAGATAAACAAACCTATTCTGATGTTGTTGGAACAATTTTTCAAAAAAGCTGTTGTTGCAAGGACGTTCACTTTTGTTTTGCATCGTAGTATTCAGTTGGAATATCCTGCTCCTCAGTCGACGAGGCAAGGGCCGAGATCCCTTCACCGGGAGTTACCCCTTGGACAGAAGTTTGCGTCAGGGTAATAACTTCACTATAGCCGATTACTTTTGTTTTGCATCGTGGTATTCAGTTGGAATATCCTGCACCTCATTCTACGGGGAAAGAGCCGAGATCCCTTCACCGGGAGTGACCTCTTTAGCAAAAGTTTTCCGTCACTATATTTTTATAAAAGGCTATGCAGTTCCTTCAACGATATCAAGTTCATTACGTTAAAGGTTTTTCGCCAAAAACCATTCGTAGCCCTCTGTCATTTCTTATGGGTATTATTTAGTATTCGTGCTGCGTTTGTTGACTCCGTCAAGGCGTAGTGTACGGTAGCTAAATGGTGCTTGTTTGTTGCATAAATGGGATTGGTTAGGACAGTCGTGCGGCCTTGTTGACTCCGTCAAGGGCATGTACGGGTGGGTTTAATGCAATCCAGATAATGACGGGTTGAACTTGACTGGGACTCTTTGATTTGTTGACTCCGTCAAGGTCACTTGAGTCCTAGGGGTAAAAATCACATCGGCAGTTTCAAAAGTACTGAAACTTGCCAGATATGCGCATACCTTCTGGAGTGTGGTGACGTGAGCGGATTCCGTCACGTTATCATGCGATGAGAGTTGGATCCTGATTCCCACTGATGAGTTGGTTTACTCCTCGGGTCACCCCGACTAATTCTTCTTTCAGGTTTGGAGAAGAATTTGACGTTACAGTGGAAGGTTTCCAGATTAGACAAAGTGATAACCATTCTGATCAAGGTTAGAGTGCACGCCGAGTGTTTCTTTTCTCTCTCTCTCTTTGGCAGCGACCATTGACCCGACCCTAAGACTATGACTCAGTGACCAAGTTGACCGAACCTTCTTTAACACTGGCTTTTGGATTGTCAGAGTTGCAAACCTCTTTGCCACTCCTGCTTTTACCCTTTTCTCCGGGACACCCCGTATTATTACGAACGTCCACTTCCATTGGACAAAACCATCGTATGGTTTTATACGAACTCGAAGGACTTCGAGGATGGTTTCTGGTTCTGGAGAAAACGGATAGGACTATTCAGTTGTCTTTTCTTTTCACCTTCTCTCAGGTTGCGAGTACTCCTTGGTTTAGGAGTAGTACACCTATTACGCAAATTGGATAGTCTTCTTCCAAACCATAGGCTGGTGCCGACCGGTAGGGAATGAAGAAAACCAGTTAGCCTAAACGGTGTACAGAAGGTATTAAGTTAAGACAAAGCAAGGGATTAGTAAGAGGGCAAAGTAAAGTGCGACTACCATTCACGAACAAACCAAGTATTTCTTCGCCAACCCTAAATCACCTTTGTATTCTCCAGGACACTCCGTATTACTAGGAAGATCCCAGTTTATTGGATAATCCATCGTATGGTTATATACGAACTCGAAAGGAACTTGTTCCAGTTCGGGGATGGATCCTCGTTCAGGAGAAATAGGAATAAAGTACATTCAGGTGTCTTTTATCTTCACCTTCTCTCGCGTTGCGAGTGCTCCTAGGATTAGGACAGTACACCCTTTATGCTTTTTGGATAGTCTTCTTCCAAACCATAGGCTGGTGCCGAACGGTAGGAAGGAAGAAAACCATTTGGCCTAAAGGGGTGTACAGAAGGTAATGACTAAAGACATATAAAGGGATTTGGAGAGATGGCAAACAATTATACGGTTACAGTTGTGAATCTGGATAATGGAAGAGGCATTACTAGGAATACCAGGATACCCCATCGAAACATTTCAATGTTTCAATTTCACTGTGTACTGTTAAAAGAAAACTGATTTCCCGATTAGACACTTGCTCCAGGGTATGTATTTACCGGGTTGGATTCTCACATCTGTATAGTTTTACAGATGATGAGTGGGAGTAAGTTATTGGGGATTAGGTGACCATCCTCATTATATCGGGATTCGTTGTAATTGGTGATATTTGAGGAAGCCACCTGGGTTATTTGCCGGTCGGCAAATATTTGGTTTTGAATATCCGTTGTCATGCACCAATTTCAAATTGATATATCTGTACGTCTTTTTTTATAGAGTGAGAGATACCTTTTTGAAATTATGTCTATGACATTTACCTATATCAGTGGATGGTTAGGTAAGGAGCATTGAACAGCGGTGTAATTCTTCTTAACCATAAGTACAGTTTTCAAACTACGACGCACAGTGAATGATTTATTAGACTCAGGGGACTTATACAGAGTATTGTATGTTTTCCAGCGTCCATGAGGACAGAGGGGTTGGTTCTCGTACTATATTCGGTTTACGTATGACTCCTCTAGTTTTTAGACAGGTGTTTCGTGGAAACACAGGGTCTGAATTTTTAGAAGTTATAGGTATTTGAATAAAGTAGAGAACCAGGTATTGCAAGTATCGGGATTCTTCAAAGTGATCGAAGATGTAGATACTTGTGTATGGTATTCAGTTGATAGTAATGATTAAGAGAACTTGCTTCTCTTTCAGGTTACTCATAATTGGAAGTACTCCTAAGTTGAGTAACACTGATCGGCCTCCTTCCATTTAGTTGACATGCAATGGTGACAGTTGCATGATTTGAATCTGGTTTAATTAAATCAGTGCCTCTGTTTCTATATTGGATATAGAACAGTTCATATCTTAACGATGTTAAGGTACGGGGAGTTGTTCGGCTTATGCTTAAAACCAGACTCCGGATAACTCAAGGCACGTTTCTGTAATGGCTGTTTGTGGGTTGACCCAGGCTATGACGAGGGTTGATTTTCTACCATCTGGAAGATCAATAGTGATATTGTTCTTAACTCGCCACAGTTTTAATTAAAAATGGATTTTTTTCAGAAAACAGTAGTGGGAGTATGGTAGAACTGGAAGTGATTCCAGAACCACAAACGATTACTGAAGATTTCATAGGAACCTAAAGATTCAATCTGATTTGACATTCCATTAGCCACTCCGCAGATATGGTGGGTAACCTCAGGCACTCGAGAGGTACTTCGGTATGCTCAAGGACGGTGGCAGGGAGGTTCTTGTTTACCCAGACTTGCCATTGCTGTTGTTCCAGACTGTGAAACCCAGCATGAGGATGAGTATAGCGTCATTCTAAACTGGCTTTAGAAGTGTACGTCTATATGACTCTGCCAGAGGGTTGTCGTAGTCAGTGGGAGCAGCGGAAGCATTGGTGGACAGGTGGCTTATGTCTATTCATAGACTTAAGCAGATATAGCGGAGATAGATCATCTATTTCTGATGTGACAGTCATGGGTTTGACTTCATCAGAATAAGGGATAGATCTGTTAAGAAGGTAGTAGGGTATGATGTCCTGGTATTTGGATGACATACACAGAGTAGGAAGTGATATTCCTATACTACGATCGGTTATTCATTGGTTGTCACACAGTGGTTTCTCCACATAGGACTTGGATATTATGTCAGACATTCTGGTCACTAGATCTATGGTTTTAGATCTAGATTTGGATGGTTTCCCAATCTGGGTACTTTGACAGCATTCTATGAGTATTTAGAATGGACGACTCCTGGCACGGTAGTATACCTGCAGGTAATGGAGTCACCCTCTCTAAAGGTGTCTTACAGACTAAAGGGGAGAGGGATACGCATGATTGACAGGTCACTTGCTTAGGCAATTGAGTCAATCATGAGATGCCAAGTACCACACCAGATGTTATTCTTGCAGTGGGTGCAATAAGTTGATATTAATCCAATCCTGGAGAAACAGTCGGAAGCAGTTTTAGAACATAAGTTGATGTTCTAGGGATGTGATAACGACAGCCTCTTTTAAGAGACGGTTATCATTCCAGGCTTCCAAGGTGACATGGATGGCAGAGTGGCTGTCAGAGTTATAGTTTCTCCTTCTGACGAGGGGCAGTATTTTGGACAGGTGGTCCAAGGCAATACTGAGGGAGGTATGGCGCTGGGTACTGATTAAGTTCAGTTATCGATACAGTCTAAGAAGTTTGGATTTGGAGTTCATTTATGAGCTAGGTCCCATCAGATATCCAGACATACTCTAAGACAGGTATTGCTCATTTCAGGAGATGGTTTTCTCCGCGAACTTGAGATATAGAGAGACATAGAAAGAAACATCACAGCGGATCCACTCACTGAGGCTATTCCTCGAACGCAATAGTTTCGCAAACGAGCTTTGTGAGACTGACTAGTAGAGGAGTTGGGTGTTCGGTATCACACGGGCTGTGAGTATGCGACATCGCAATAATTAGCCTTAAGTGCAAGTGGGAGATTATTGGAGATAGTGCCCTCAGAGTCAATTATTGGATCACAGGCACGTGATTGCAATGATTGAGGGATGACCTATCCCGGTAGGACAGTCTTACTCGAGATGATAGTATGCTATCTAGTTTACCTTTATCATCGTGTACTGCTTCAGGTGACCTGACAGGTCGCTATTACACGTTGATAGAGCCCCTAGGATTCTTGCTTGACAGCCAGCAGTATGAGGGCGATCATATACGTGGGAGCTGGTAGTCTATAAGCACATCCTTAAAAGGTCCCTAGTCGTAGGAGTTTCGAGACAGGGCATCGATACTCCATTAGTAGACTAGTGTATACAGTCGAGACCCCGATGAGGGGCGGTGGCCGGTCTCACAAGCCACTGGTGTCAGTTGGTTCACCTAAGATGTATACAGGTGCTCATTGGGTTATGAGTACACCGGACAGGACTCGCCGGGAACATGCTAGTTGGTCTTATACCAGATGTCAGATAGCAGTTCCCTGGTGAGATGTGTACAGGTTAGTTCATCAACCTGAGATCGTCATTTGTCTCGTGTGAGTTCCCACTGTGCTTTGATTACTACCCTACCACGGCTCAAAGGAGTCGTGCAAACAGGTTTTAGTTGGGTACAGTCCCGAGCCACATGGAGGCAGTGAGCGGATCTGCAGGGGTTCGTCTCTCCCGGTATTGGGGGTGAGGTCGCGCTGTGTCTAGAAGAGCCATTACACAAAGCCCTCGGCCGAGGCAGGAGATTTACTGGTAGGTATTCCAGTAGTATCTCAGGGTGTTCTGGGCTACACTCCGACACGACTTGTACCGCTTTTGGGGTCTGACTTTTACCAACCCCCTAGGCCCGCCATGCGATACTCATAGATGAACGGACCGGACTGTACGAATATTGTCACTGACAGGCTCAGTAGGGTGTCAGGATGAGTTCGCTCATCGACGTCCCTTTTAGTCAATAGCTGGTGGCCCGTTACGTATTGGCTTATACCTCTGACGTGCTAGTGGTTAAATCCACAGCCATAGTATTGACGAGTCTTTAGAGTCCACCACACTTACAGTTACTCAAGCTTTCGGGCGAAACGCTGTAGAGGCCGTATGGAGATATGGCAGGGTCCGATCAGATACGTGCGGTATTGCACGGATCAGGATCGGACGGTTTGTACTAGAGGCCGTATAGATATATGGCAAGGTTCGATCAGATACGTGAGGTATTGTACGGATCAGGATCGGACAGATATTACTAGCCGGCTTTGGTTTAAGCCGGATCCTAGTTTAGTACAGTGTAGATTTTGTCTCATTGCATTTATATCCGGTAGGAATACAGATGCGGGTGTGTATGCACAGTATCGGGGTTTTCCTGTAATTTATTACGGGACCAGTTTTCTGGAGTTGCCAGTTTGCATTCCGTTCCGGCCGGTTTTCTTTTGTTCTTTCCCGGCCGGACTTTTCCAATGGAGGGGGTTATTTGCAAGTTTGCAAATAACACTTGTGGAGGGGGTTTCTTGCACTTGAGGCATTATGAAAGATTAAGCATCTTTGCTTTTCATGATGGCTTGCTTTTTGAGATTAGAAGTGATTAGAAATTGATTTGAGAGAATTATCATTACCTTTTGATGTGAAGCTTACTTTTGATGTGGTCACCCTTTTGCATCTCCTACACTCACCTCCCTTCTTGTTATTGATTGATATTCATTCCTCCACTATTCTCACAAGAGAGAGGAGGCTTCACTTGAGAGAAAAAGAATAAGAGAGTTCATTTTTGGTTATGTGAGGAATTCTTCATCTCTATCCTTCTTGCTAGAAAATTGAAAGCACCAATTTTTTTAACCTCCTCCTTCATCCTCCATGGCAACTAAAACCCCAAATGAGATATTGCCTCTACACTACATTCTACAGCAAATCTTGGGCACGTCGACTTGCCAGCTTCATGCCCGAGTTGCCTCGGTATTAAGGTGGGAGCCCGTAAAAGATGCAGACGATGTGGTGCCCTTCCGGCAAGGATGCGACGACCGGAGTTTCCGCGGGAGATCGGGACGACAACGAGAAGACCGGAGGACTCGGATCACTCGGTATATCTCTCACCCCTTTTCTTGACAGCTAGCATTAGGTTAATGGTTACGATCCGGGTTTATTGTCCACGGTAGCGCCAGTTCAAAAGTTAAGAAAAATTTTGATTCCGCATTTTGGCCTCGGATAGACGGCCGGGGCGCTGCCGTGGCGCAACAGTTTTGACAGATCGATCGGATGGTTCGACTTCATTCGGATGCTAGGTGGTGAGATGCATTCTTGGGAGACTCTAGATACGAGGGTAGCCGTTGGAGCTCAGTCCTTGTAGCCACGACGAGACGAGTCTGAAGTAGTCGACATCAGAAAAAAGTAGAGTAAGAGGTTCGTACGAGATCTTGATGAGACGACGTTCCACTCCGCCGACATCAGAGATGCGATACGCATGCCGAGGCATTGTACTTGGATATACCTTCCAGAAGAAGTCGCGATGAGTATGCGCCCGTTCCGGAACGAGAATAGATCTAGTAAGGGACGATGACTTCCGGACAGTTCGGCAGAGACGAGATTTGGGAGAGATTTCGACAGGACCTTTCTGGAATGAATTACGAGAATACTTGGACCCAGGAGTGGTCATGTTACGCACACCGGCAAGCCAGAGTTCAGGATCGTCGACGGGACATGCTATGAGTGACCACGACAGTTGGCCAGAGATTCTTGGAGGATGTGCTTGAGCGGGACTATTCCGCCATACTTGATTTTGGTATTTTGAGTGATATATTCGCATGATTCGGTTTTGATGATTGAGTTTCATGATATCGTTTTCATGCGCCATGGTTGCACCTACTGAGTATTTACGATTTTTGCACAGTTGTTGCACTTGAGATAGTTTTCGTGCCTTGATTTCTCATGTTTGTGATTATATGGATTCCATACAGTTGAGTTGATTTTGTGTGTATATACGCACACGATTTGGCTTTTGCACTCGGTATGATTCACATATTCTTGCAGTGCAGTGATACGTATTTTGTGCACTTAGATGCACTGGATTTCGATTTCGATTGTGATACTCGATGTTTGTTTTATGCACCTGATTTGATTTTGCGCATGTTCGGCGCTTGATATTGGATTTCATGATTTCGTGCATGATGGATGCACCCGGTTTGGATTTTCGTGCATGTTGAGCGCATGTTTTGAGAAGCGATTTTGGTTCACACCAGATGCACTAAATCGAGATTCTTCGTGCGTGTCAGACGCACATGTCCTTGCTGTCAGGCATACACGTTGCCTATGACAGATGTTGTGTGCACACCCGATACACTTAGATGTTGTTTTTGTGTGCATGTATGGCACATATATGGATTCTGATTTCCGTGCGCACCAGACGCACATAGCATTTATATGCATATTTTGGGATTGATTTCTTATGGAGCAGTACATTTTTATGATGATTGCTATTAGTTTTTGTACTGATCAGGACTAGTCAGAGGACAGTACCTGAATATATTTTGCATGCATTGATAGTTATTGAAGGGATTTCCAAAAAGCGAGCTATAGTCTCAGTATTTACCTACGTGTCTGATATGACACGAAATGCTTAAAACAAGGAGACCCTTCTAAATTGTTTCCAAAATGGCGGAACGTACATAGTAAACAAAGGATATATATATATATATATATATATATATATATATATATATATGTAGTTATTTTCTTACAATAGACATCCGCCACTATGCAGTGCTGCGAGCATCGCACAACGATTTGAAGAAGATTTGGCATGCATTGCTTCCAGATGTTTTAATGATGTATATCATATTGATTTTCATGCTGGATTTAGACATTGTGTCTTCACCATGACTCCGATGATTGCGGGATGCTGGACGGAGTTTTGATTTTGAGTTACATGCTCATTTTTCATGCGCATGCATTGCGCTACGATTTGTTTTATGTATATTTCGGAGCCCCGACGACTTGATGGTTTTGCTTAGATGTTTTAGTATTTGGGGGGAGTTTTAATTTAAATTCGGGTACCGAATTTCTTTAAGGGGGGAAGATTGTAACGTTTTGAAAATCGTTTCGGTGAAATTTCGGAAAATCGGTAAAATGAGGGGGTTTTCTGTAAAAAGTCAAAATACAAATATCTTTATTATAAAATTAAATATTCATATTCTAGCTATGTAATTGCTAGTATTTGATGTTTATTGAGCCACTGGTGAAATTTCAAATTTTCTGAAAAATTTTCCGAAAATAATTATTTTAATATTATTTTAAGCCGTCACTAATACATTTAATTAGGGAAAATTAAAAATTGGAATGATTTGAAAAAAATTTTGGGCATCATAAAAAATTAAACAAAATTTTAACACGTTATTTTTTAAATGAAATGAAGTTGTTAATCGGTTTTAGAAAATATTGAAGAAAAAGGCTTTTTTGGTGAAATTAGTGTAAGTGGAAGTGGGGTATAACTTTTATCTTTGTTTCTCACCTAAACAAGACCCACACTGTAAGTCCATGTCACGCACCCCACGAGCTTTCGGGGAGGCGGAATATATGAAAAACGATTATCAAAGTTTCGTAACACGGACTTGAGCACACAGATCGTATCTAAACCATTACTAGCAAACTACGAAAAGTTTAACTACTCGGATTCGAAGTTGTACTTCACGTTAATTGTCCTTCGGGTCTTCATCGCTGTCCTCCACTCCTCGTAGGCTCCTTGGAACGTCGGCACCTTAACGGCCTCCTCGAGTCAAAGATGATCCACCCGATAGCTCCTACTCAAAACTTGATCTCTAACATGAGATAACTAGGTTTCTTTAGTTGCTAATCAGTGACCTAGGTGATATAGAGTGAGGTTATGGATTAATTAATCTATCTAATCCTTGATCTCAACACATGAGAGGGGAGGATTAGGGTTTCAAGAGAGAGCTTGAGGAGAGAGAAGGTGAGCATGAGTTATGAATGAAAAAGCTTCTCACTTCTAATATATTATGAAGCATAAGAAATTATCAAATGAATAAATCAAATGCATTATCATCATGCTTCATTAAATATATGCAATGAATCATCAAGTGAGTCATTAAGCAATAAATGCTTCATTAACTCACTTGAATGATTCATCTAAATGAGTCACTAGATCATTAATTGCTTATGCCACCTAAACCATCAAGTCATCACTTTACTAGAAGCTTCCCGTCAAATTACTAGAACGTCCCTACTATCTGTGAAAACACGGAAAAACTTTAGACTGTATAAATCCAATTACCCTATACTAGAATCTGGATTAAACCAAAGCCGGCTAGTAAAAACTGTACGAACGTCGTACGTGCGTTTAAACACGTAAGCGTCCGAACCCTTGTCGTAAAACCATACGACCTCTATTTCGTTTCGCCTGGAGCAGGGAAACTCTCTGTGTGGGACTCTAAAGACTCGACACTACGCTGGCAGTGGGTTTAACCACAGACCGCAAGCGGCACTAGCTGTACGTAACGGTCCACGGGTAGATGTCGATAAGAAGGCCGATGAGGAAACCCATCCGAACTCCTACTGAGCCTGATGTGACAATCTCCGTACAGTCCGGTCTGTTCGTCTAAGACTATCGCATATCGGGCCTAGGGGCGGCAAGCGTCAGTCCCCTAATAGCGGTATAAGTCGTGTCGGAGCGTAGCCCATTACACCATGAGAAACTACTGGAACCTACCAGTAAATCTCTCTTGCCCTAGCCAGGGACTTTGCGTAATGGCTCTCTGACACAGCGCGATATCAACTCCCAATGCCGGGAGAGACGAATCCTGTCTAACCGCCACTACCTCCAAGTGCTCAGGATTGCACCCAACTGCTACCTGTTTGCACGACTCATTTGAGCCGTGGTAGGGTAGCAATCTAAGAACAGTGGGACACACTCGAGGAGAAGTAGCAGTGTCAAGTCTGCGGACTATGCTGTACTCATGTCACCTGGGAACTGTTAACTAACGACGGGTATAATACCAACCAAAAGTTCCCCTGCGAGTCCAGTCCGGTGTACCCGTAACCCAACGAGCATCTGTATACTATCTCCAGTACTACGTACTGATGGCTGTGGGATATACCATCTCCTTAATTGGGATGAGAAGCGTACACACTAGTCTACTCCGGAATATCGATGCCCTGTCTCGATAATCCAATGACCAGGGACATGTATAGGATGTTGCTTATAGACTACCCAGCCCCCACTAGTGTGACTGCCATCACAATGCTGGTAATCAAGCAAAGATCTTATGGGCTCTACTAATATGTATGAATGATACGTTACAAGAAACATATTCACATATTAAAGTAGAAACAAACCAAGTAGCACACTACCATTTTTAGCAAGACTGATATATAACTGTGAATATCCCAATCTTCCTTTAAGTAATATACAAGCTAATATGATACAATAATGGCCCCTAGGGCATATACACTAATAATCTGCCACTTGCACTAGGGCCATGCACTGGCATATCGCAGACCTATCATCTCGAATAGCCTCTTGAACTGCGTCTGAGGAATGGCCTTTGTGAATGGTTCAACAGTGTTATTCTCTGTATCTACTCTCTTTTCCTCGATCTCCCAGCGATCTACGATCTCCCTGATCAGGTGATACCGTCTTAAGATGTGTCTGGACTTCTGATGGGACCTGGGTTTCTTCGCTAAAGCTATAGCGCCATTGTTGTCGCAATACAGAGGTATTGGACCAACACTGGTAGGAACCACTTGAAGTTCTATGAGGAACTTCTTCATCCAGACAACTTCTTTTGCGACATCGCAAGTAGCTATGTACTCCGCTTCCATCGTTGAGTCAGCAACGGTCTCCTGCTAGGAACTCTTCCAACAGACCGCCCCTCCATTGAGGGTAAAGACATAACCCGACATGGACTTGGAGTCATCCTTGTCACTCTAGAAGCTTGAGTCGGCAAAGGCCTCGATCTGGAGGTATTTTCCGCTATATACCAAGAACATCTCCTTAGTCCTCCTCAGGTACTTGAGAATGTTCTTTACTGCTATCCAGTGCTTCTCCCCTGGGTTTGTCTGATACCGGCTTACAACGCTCAATGCGTATGCTACATCTGGTCTGGTACATAACATCGCATACATTATAGAGCCTACCGCAGAAGCGTAGGGTATAATCGACATGCGATCCCTTTCCAAATCAGTCTTGGGAGACATCTCTTTGGAGAGGGTGATTCCATGACAAGCCGGTAGGTTACCGCGCTTAGAATCTTCTATACTGAATCTTTTCAATATGGTGTCTATGTACCTGGACTGCGAAAGTCCCAACATCCTCTTTGATCTATCACGATAGATCTGGATCCCCAGAATATAGGTGGCATCACCCAGGTCCTTCATGGAGAATTTCTGTGAAAAGAATCTTTTGACTGACTGTAGCATAAGAATGTGATTTCCTATTAGGAGAATGTCATCCACGTACAAGACGAGGAATACAACAACTCTCCCTATAATCTTACTGTATATATATGCATGGTTCATCTGGATTTTTGATAAAGTCGAATTCTTTGACAGTATCATCAAAATAGATGTTCCAACTCCGCGATGCCTGCTTTAGTCCATAAATGGACTTAAGCAACTTGCACACTTTATCGCTACTCCCACTCTGATTGAATCCCTCTGGCTGATCCACACACTCTTCCAAATTACCCTTTAGAAAGGTCGTCTTTACGTCCATCTGCCAGATCTCATAATCATGGAAGGCAGCAATAGCAAGAAGGACCCAAATGGATTTGAGCATAGCCACTGTAGAAAAGGTTTCGTCATAGTCCAAACCAGGTCTTTGACGGAAACCCTTTGCAACAAGTCTACCCTTATAGGTTTCAACCTGTCTATCTACACCAATCTTCTTTTTAAAGATCCATTTGCATCCTACGGGTTTTACCCCATCTGGAGCAATGTCCAAAGTCCATTCTTTGTTAGTATACATGGACTCCATTTCGGTCCGCATTGCATCCAGCCATTTTATCGAGTCGCCGCTCTGAATGGCTTGCTGGAAGCTAGTAGGGTCATCATCATCAATGACGCAATCCTCTCTATCCCTATTTATGAGAAAACCGTAGTATATCTCAGGCGGATGAGACGGCCTACTACTCCTGCGGAGGGGTGCGGGAATGTCATGTTCTTCTTGAACTTCTGGTTCTACCAAACTTTCAGTAGTAGTTTGTGGTTCTGGAATTTCTTCCAGTTCTATTTTGCTCCCACTTGTTTCCTTTTCTAAAAACGGATATTCTAGAAATGGGCATTACGAGAAACAAAAACCTTTTGTTCCTCTGCGAAATAGAAATAATATCCCATGGAGTGCTTTGGATATCCCACAAACTTACACTGTACTGAGCGTGCCTCGAGCTTGTCCGCATGCTGTTTTTTAACAAAAGCTGGATATCCCCAAATCTTCAAATACTGAAGATAGGGTTTCTTCCCACTCCACATCTGATATGGTGTGGTAGGCATAGTCTTGGTAGGAACTATGTTCAAAAGATATGCCGCTGATTCTAGCGCATATCCCCAGAAAGATCGTGGTAACTCAGCCTTACTCATTATGGAACGAACCATATCTAATAGGGTTCGATTCCTCATTTCTGATACACCGTTGTGTTGTGGTGTGTATGGAGGAGTAAGCTGAGAGAGAATTCCATTCTCTTTTAAGTAACCCAAGAACTCGGCACTTAAGTATTCACCACCTCGATCAGATCTCAGTGTCTTGATACTTTTGCCTGTTTGGTTTTCCACTTCATTCTTGTATTCTTGGAATATCTCAAAAGCCTCGGATTTATGCTTCATTAAGAAGACATATCCATATAGGGTTACCAGGCACTCTAACAAGGGTTAGGGAAACATCAAACATGCCCATTTAAAATTTTAGCCGTGCTGAATAACCCTAAACAAGATCGTAGCTAGAAAATTAGGGTTTCATATGCTAGTAAACTACGTTTACGACTAAGTGAATACGAAATACAACCTTTGTAGATCGGTCCTTCACTTCTATAATTCCTTGTTGAAGTCCCTTCGCTGCGATCGTGGTTCTTCCGGACCCTTGCATGGCTTCACGAGGCGAAAGACGCGTCCTTGCTTGAAGTCTTCGAGGCCGAAAATGGTCTACGTTGAGGGGATGCCAACTCAAGCTTCTACTTCACTAACTTGAGAATTAGTGAAGCAAACACCCTAAACTAAAGTGCTAGTCTAGTAGAGGATGGAGAAATAGGAAGTGGGTTCTCTTTAGAATTTTATTTCTCACAATCTTTCTCAATTTGGATCAAACCCTAGCAAGCTTTTTTCTTTTGAACAAAGAAGAAGAAGATGAACTAAAGAAAGAGATGAGGATAATGATCAAGTGAGAAGTTAACCATGGTGAGTGAGTATCATATACTAACTCTTGTAGAGACTTAACCCATGGCTAATCCTTATGGTTGGGTTAACAAATATCCATAGTAAAAACAAACTCAAGTGGACTTAGTCAATGCATCCACAAGCTTCTACAAGCTTCATGCATTGATCTAATCCTCCACTAATTTTGTAATTACTTAAAATATAAAAACCCAACATAATAGATAGCATGGTGTAAGTCTCATACACCCAAGTCATGTGTATCATCAACCATGACACAAAAAGAAAACACATTTTAATATATATCACATATATATTAAAGTTGTGTTCATGTGAGAAAAAACCTAAAGTGAACTAGTGTTAGTAAGTTTAACTAGTATATCTAATGTACAATTATATACTTAATTATTAAATCAACACTTAACTTAATAATCCGGTCATATCTCATATAACTGACTAACATCCATTGTATCGACTTATCGAATCAACACTTGGTTCGATAACCCGGCTATATCATATATAACCGACCGATACTTAAAGTCGCGAGAATAGAATACGGTATCACATACATGCATTATTCTCGGTCCCGCACATATCACATATGCGCTCCTATTTCGTTTTGCCTGAGCTAGTAAAACCTCTGTGTAGGACTCTAAAGACTCGTTAATACGACGGCGGTAGGTGATGATCACATCAAGCACCCACAAGCCGTCAGCGGTACTAGCTGGATGTAATGACTTCCCGGGTATTGAGCGATCAGAAGATCAGCAAGCAAGCCCGCTCCAACTCCTGTAAAAGCTTGCCGGTAACACTTCCCGTACAGTCCGGTCTCCTCGTCTGATATTTCGCATATCAAGTCTAGGGGTGGTAAACGTCAGACCCCAATAACCGATAAGTCGTGCCGATGTGAGGCTCATAACGGGTCGAGAAACTACTGGTAACACTTACCGGTAAATCTCTAAATCAGCCCTGGCCAGGTACTTCCTTGTTACGGCCAATCGAGCACAGCGCAACATTAACCCCCAATACCGAGAGAGAAGAAACCCCTCCTATCGCTCATTGCCTCCATATGACTCGGGACTGTACCCAAAAACCACCGTTTTGCACGCCATCATGGATGTGGTAAGGTGGAAATCAAAGCACAGTGGGAATCATACAAGACTCTATGACGATCTCGGGTCTACCGACTAACCTGCACAAGTGTCACCAGAGAACTGCCATCTGACGTGAGGTATAATACCATCTGGGAGTTCTCGGCGAGTCCGTCCAGTGTACCCAGTCTCCACTGAGCACCAGTATACCATCTCTGATGTCAAACACCAACGGATATGGGATCATCCATCGCCCATCTCATGGGTCGAGAAGCGTATACGCTAGTCTACTCTGGTATATCGATGCCCCGTCTCGATACACCCACGACTAGGGACCTTGAAGGATGTACTTATGGACTACCATGTCCCCACTAGTATGATCCGCATCATAGTCCAGGTAGTCAAGTACACATCCTAAGGGCTTTACCAACATGTAACTATAAGACAGTATAAAGAGACAGGTATACATGTTAAGATAAAGAGCAACCAGATAGCATACTGTCATATCGAGCAAGAAAGTCCTCTCTATATATGTCCAAGCATCCAATATAATATACATCATCTGTACAATACTGGCCTCTAGGGCATACATACAACTAATAATCTCCCACTTGGACTTGGGCCAGCTGCTGTAGTATCGCATACCAAGCATCCCGAAGAGTCTCTCAAACTGTATCTGGGGAATGGCCTTCGTGAGTGGATCCGCAGTGTTGTTCTTTGTGTCAACCCTCCTGACCTCGATCTCCCGGCGATCAACTATCTCCCGGATCAGGTGATACCGCCTCAGAATATGCCTGGATCGCTGATGGGACCTGGGTTCCTTGGCTAAAGCCACCGCTCCATTGTTATCGCAATACAAAGGTATTGGATGATCAATGGATGGAACCACTCCAAGTTCAGTAATGAACTTCTTGATCCAGACAGCCTCTTTGGCAGCATCGTTGGCAGCGATGTATTCAGCCTCCATCGTCGAGTCTGCCACGGTTTCCTGCTTGGAACTCTTCCAGCTAACCGCCCCTCCGTAGAGGGTAAAGACAAAATCCGAGTGCGACTTAGAGTCGTCCTTATCACTCTGGAAGCTCGAATCGGTAAAGGACTCTACTTGGAGTTCTCCGTTACCATACACCAAGAGAATCTCTTTAGTCCTTCGTAAGTACTTGAGAACGCTCTTCACAGCTGCCCAGCGACTCTCTCCAGGATCAGCTTGATACCTACTCACTACACTTAGTGAGTATGCTACATCGGGTCTGGTACATAGCATCGCGTACATGATAGAGTCTACAGCCGAAGCATAGGGTATCCCTTGTATGCGAGCTCTCTCCAAATCAGTCTTGGGAGACATCTCTTTGGAGAGAGTGAGCCCTGAGATCGTGGGTAAAAACCCATGTTTGGACTCTTCCATACTAAACCTCTTTAGTATGGTGTCAATGTACCTGGATTGGGACAATCCCAATATCCGTTTAGATCTATCTCTATAGATCATAATTCCCAGTATGCAGGAGGCATCACCTAGATCTTTCATTGAGAATCTTTGTGATAAGAGGAGCTTGACTGATTGCAGCATAGGAATATCATTTCCTATCAAGAGTATGTCGTCCACGTACAATACGAGGAAGACAACCTTACTCTCTGCCACCTTCTTGTAGATACAAGGTTCATCTTGTTAGTTATATGTATGCCCTAGAGGCCATTACTGTACATAGGATGTATATTGTAGTGGATGCTGGGACGTATATAGGAAGGACTTTCTTGCTCGACATGATAGTAAGCTATCTGGTTACTCTTTACCTTAACGTGTATACTGATTGTCTCTCTGTTACATGTTGGTAAAGCCCTTAGAATGTGTACTTGACTACCTGGACTATGATGCGGATCATACTAGTGGGGACATGGTAGTCCATAAGTACATCCTTCAAAGTCCCTAGTCGTGGGTGTATCGAGACGGGGCATCGATATACCAGAGTAGACTAGCGTGTACCTTCTCGACCCATACATATGGGCGATGGATGATCCCATATCCATTGGTGTTTAACATCAGAGATGTTATACGGGTGCTCAGTAGAGACTGGGTACACTGGACGGACTCGCCGAGAACTCCCGGATGGTATTATACCTCACGTCAGATGGCAGTTCTCAGGTGACACTGGTACAGAGTAGTCTGTTGACCCGAGATCGTCATAGAGTCTTGTGTGGTTCCCACTGTGCTTTGATTTCCATCTTACCACGTCCAAGAGGGCGTGCAAAATGGTGGTTTTTGGGTACAGTCCCGAGTCACATGGAGGCAATGAGCGATAGGAGGGGATTCGTCTCTCCCGGTATAGGGAGTTGATGTTGCACTGTGTTCGATTGGCTATAACAGGAATTCCCTGGCCAGGGCTGATCAGAGAATTGCTGGTATGTGTTACCAGTAGTTTCTCGACCCGTTATGAGCCTCATATCGACACGACTTATCGAGCTATTGGGGTCTGACGTTTACCACCCCTAGGCAAGATATGCGACAGATCAGACGATCAGACCGGACTGTACGGTTGTGTTACTGGTTGGATTCACTGGAGTTTGAGCGGGCTTACTCGTCGATCTTCTGATCGCTCAATACCCGGGTGGCCGTTACGTTTAGCAGACCGCTTGCGGCTTGTGGGTGTTTGATATGATCATCATCTGCTGCCGGCGTATTGACGAGTCTTTAGAGTCCTACACAGAGGTTTCCTGGCTCAAGCGAAACGAAATAGGAGCGCATATGAGATATGTGCGGGACCGAGAATAATGCGTGTATGTGATACCGTATTTCATTCTCGCGATGAATGTATCGAATGGTTGTATGCGATATAACCTAGTTATCGATTCAAGCGTTGATTCGATAAGCCGATACATTGTATACTAGTCGGTTGTGTGCGACATGACCGGATCATTGAATCAAGTGTTGATTTAATGATTTAATGCATAATTATATATTTAATATATTACTTTGCACTAACTAGTATCGGTTTACTTTAAATGGATTTTCTCACTTGGATTGTGCACATTGTATATGTGATATATTTTTGTGCACTTGTATGTATCATGTTTGATGATGCATGCTAACTTGTGTTTTGTGTAAAGTTTAAACCATGGTTATGTAATGGTTAGGGTTTTCATTTTCATATCTATTTATTTATTTATTTATTTATTCATTTTGGAAAATGATAAGCATAATGCAAAATGGTGGCTTTCTTTAGAAGCTTGTTGAAGCTTCATGAAGACTTTGACCAAGTGACCATTTTGTCTCATGATTAACCATAACCATTCCATTCAACCATGATTAACTCTCTACACTTGACCATGGTTATTATTATGATAAGTATTGATTTACTTTTTATTTTTAAAAACAACTTATCATAATAATCTTCTTCTTCTTCATCTTCTTCACTTGATGAAAACCATTCTTCATCAATGGTGATTGATGAAAACAAGTGAGAAATCCAATTCTAAAGTCTACCCACTTCCTATTTCTTCATCCTCTACCTCTTGCCAAGTAGTAGAGTGTGTTTCCTTCACAAGTTTTCATGGCTTGGTGAGGGTGGAGCTTGATCTAGCGATGCCTCGACGTAGATCATCTTCGGCACGTCGTCGATGACCTAGCCCGCTTATTCTCCGATGAAGCCGACGCAAGAGCCCGGGATTTGATATGGACAGCGGAGAGGACTTCATTGCGGAGCCGTGGAGGTGGAGGACCGGATCTACAAAGGTTGTATTTCCGTATTCTTATAGTTTAGTTGTAAACTAGTTTCATTTTCGCCTAGAAATCTAGCCAACGATCCGTATTAGGGTTTCTCGGCACCCCGTATTTTTGAAATTGGCATGATCGATGCCTTGTGAGACCTCATTAGGGTGCCTAGGAACCCTACACATCTATGTTTTTGACGAAATCAAACTCTTTGATAACGACGTCAAAGCAGATGTTCCAACTCCGCGATGCTTGCTTTAATCCATAAATGGATTTAAGCAGCATGCACACCTTCCCGCTGCTCCCACTATCTACGAAGACCTCTGGCTGAGTCATGTACACGCACTCTTCTAAATCACCGTTTAGAAAGGCGGTCTTAACATCCATTTGCCAGATTTCATAGTCATGATATGCAGTGATGGCAAGCATGATCCGGATGGATTTAAGCATAGCCGCTGGAGAAAAGGTTTCGTCATAGTCCATACCTGGTCTTTGACGAAAACCCTTTGCAACAAGTCTAGCTTTGAAAGTCTCCACTTTCCCGTCTACACCAAATTTTTTCTTGAAGATCCACTTGCTCCCAATGGGTTTTACCCCTTAAGGAGCATCTTCCAAAGTCCATACTTTGTTGGTGTACATAGATTCCATCTCAGACCGCATTGCATCCAGCCATTTCACTGAGTCCCCACTCGTGATGGCCTGCTCGAAGCTAGTTGGGTCATCATCAACCATGATGCAATCCTCGCTCCCACCATCGATGAGGAAACCGTAGTATCTCTCAGGTGGGTGAGGAACCCTACTAGTTCGGCGGAGAGGCTGAGGTTCGTTGGGAACTACTGAATCCTCTGGTTCCACTAAATCTACAGTTGCAGTTTGTGTATCTGGAACCTCTTCCAGCTCTACCACTTTGCCACTAATTTCTTTTACAAGAAATTCCTTTTTCTAAAAAGGTGGCATGTTGAGCAACAAACACTTTTTGTTCCTCACTGTGGTAGAAAAAATACCCATATGAGTTCTTTATATATCACACAAACTTGCAAAGAACTGACCGTGCCTCGAGTTTGTCCGGATTTTGTCTTTTTACATAGGCCGGACAACCCCATATCTTAACTCGTTTAAGATATGGCCTCTTCCCACTCTATATCTCATATGGTGTGGTAGGTACAGATTTAGATGGAACTTGATTCAATAGGTATGCTGCTGTCTCCAGCGCATACCCCCAGAAGGAAATAGGTAACTCAGCTGTGCTCATCATAGAGCGCACCATATCTAATAGGGTGTGGTTCCTCCGTTCCGATACACCGTTGTGCTATGGTGTATTTGGAGGAGTCAGCTGAGAGGGAATCCCATTCTCTTTTAGGAAGTCCAGGAATTCATTGCTCAAGTATTCACCTCCTCGATCAGATCGAAGGATTTTAATACTTTTCCCGGTTTGGTTCTCGGCTTCTTGTTTATATTCTCTAAATTTCTCAAAAGCTTCTGATTTGTGTTTCATTAGGAACACATATCCGAATCTAGAGAGATCGTCAGTGAATGTAATGAAGTACGCAGAACCATTCCTGGCATGTGTAGACATGGGGCCGCATACATCACTATGTACCAGTCCCAAGAGTTCCGTAACTCTCTCTCCGTGTCCCGTAAACGGAGTTTTGGTCATCTTGCCTTTGAGACATGACTGGAAAGTGTCATAAGATGAAAATTCAAACGGATTCAAATATCCATCTTTATGCAACTTAGCCAGTCGTGTCGCATTGATATGACCCAGTCTACAATGCCACAAGAAGGATTCGTTCATTTCTGAACTCTTCCTCTTGTGTGTGTTTGTTATGTTCAGCACTGTTGATTGATTTAGAACATAAATGCCATTGCACATCGTGCCTGATCCAACCAACTTTTGGTTTAGAAAAATGTTCATAAAATTATCCTGTAATACAAAATTATATCCTTCTTTACTCAACAAAGAAACCGATATAATGTTGCATATCAGGTTCGGCATGTAATAGCATTCGTTCAGAATCAATGTATTACCAGTTGGCAATACAAGGTGATATTCCCCGACGGTTTTAGCTGCAACAATTGCACCATTTCCAACCCTTATGTCTTTATCACCTTCTCCAAGTTCTCTACCTTTCCTAAGCCCATGTAACTGATTACATATATGGGATCCTGACCCGGTATCTAATACCCAGGACGTAGAGGAAATGGAGAAACAGTTCTCCGTAACGAACACACCCGAAGAAAATGCATCAACATGTACTTTCTTCATTCGGGTGGCATGGGAATCCTGGTATTCACCTATATCATGTTCAGTCTTATAACTTTTATAAGAAAGAATGGAACCAACGTTCCCCAGCACAGTATAACATGTGGGTTCGGTCAATACATCCATATTATTATCTTTATTAAGGCATGATATGGTCGCTACCTGGAGAGAGAGAGAAGAAAACACTTTAGCGTATGCTCTTGCAAGATCAGATTGGTTATTATTTTATCTAATCAGGATGGCTCCCACTGTTTTTATCAAATCTTCCTTCAAACCCTAAAAGGAAAGACTAGCCGGGATTAATTACACCCTACAACTTCGCCAATCTTTCAGCCAGGCCAGTGTAGGTACTTTGAGGGAGGTTCCCCGTGCTTTCGCACGGACCTAATTAAAGTAAACCTCGTTTTCCCAGAGGTGTAACCCCGTTGACACCTTTCTAGACACCTACTTGATCGGTTAATTGTCCTGTGTAAAACTCTCCCATGAGTAACAATTACTCGCAGTGGGTATCGGGATCCAACTATCTCATAGAAGGTATGCAATCTCATTGCAAATTTCAACACTTGAAATTCCCGATAATATTTTGCCCCAAACGATCTATGACCTTGACAAGGTCAACAAACCATAGACCGTAAGTCAAGTTCAACCCGTCATTTCTTGATTGAATTAAACCGACCCGCACGACCCTTGACAATGTCAACAAGGCCGTACGACTACCCTAAAACAATCTGCATCATATGCATAAACAGATAAATACTGGTCAGCTACCGCACACTACGCCTTGACAAGGTCAACAAACGCAACACGAATACTAAGCAGGACTTATCTGAAATGACGGAGGGCTACGACAGGTTTTTTCTGAAAACCTATTGCGTAATGAACTTGATATCGTTGTAGAATCATGTGAATTTTGAAAAGGAGTGTTTTTGAGGCTTTTCCTAGTTTCGCTAAAGAGGTCACTCCCGGTGAAGGGATCTCGGCTCTTTCCTCATCGAATAAGGTGCGGGATATATTACATATATCACTATGCAAAGCAAAAAACTCCAAAAGCAATCAAAATACAAACCGAGTGTTGTAGCATCTGCCAGTTTTGCTAAAGAGGTCACTCCCGGTGAAGGGATCTCGGCTCTTTCCTCATCGAATAAGGTGCGGGATATATCATATATATCGCTATGCAAAGCAAAACTGTAGCTACCCTTTTTGAAAAATATGATTCTTCAACATCTTTTAGGTTTCTTTTCTTTCATTAATCACATTAATAAAGTCCCATCATTTAAGTCACCTAAACATCACCGATAAATACGACGTACACTTATGCCATCTGCATTCGCCTCGATGTCCCCTCGTGCACCGTTAGGTTAGGTAACTAACGGCAGAGTGGGGCAGGGCTAGCGCGGGTGTAAAACATAAGTAACGTCTATATAATATATCATATATACTATATTCTGTATTTATGACATCACATCACATGATCACATCATAGATATCGCAGCAGAAGAAACATATGAAACATTGGATATACTAGGACGTCCGTGTTTTATTTTGAGCATCTATAAAACACGGATTCCACGGTCACGATGAATAGCCAAAACCCACACCCCTAGACCCCTACGAGAGCGGCAAGCAACCCTTACAATTCTAGAGTTAGGATACCCGGACTCGACTCCTCAAGTTGGCCTCCTACTGGACTCCAGAACCCGGTTACTTGTGCTCTCCTCCTTGGGTCTATCCTAGTGCGGAAAAGTAAATAATATACAAATGGTGACATCGACCTCATCCCGGAAGTGCCCCAATAAAAGAATATTACAAACATTTAATTTTACATGAATGAAAATAAAAACTCCCATCTCACATAAAAACCCCCGGCTATTCAAAACGCGACGATCCAATATAACATATCCAGCAACACATAACATCACATGTCATCAACGTAAGTAAATATGCGCATCCCAATTGTCGTTGACATATAGCAACGAAACCGGCGATATCACATATTACACATACGGCCACAGAAAAGAAAGTGTAAAACTACAACATTTGGAATCCACAATCTCTTTAGACATCGTAAATCCGAAATATCATATACTTTGCATTTCATGCCTAACTGTATGAATTCCACATATTGTATCACATTCCAGATAAATAGAAAGTATTAAACTTTTCGATCGAATAATCAAATACCTGAGATTTCGTAAATAGCTCAACACTTGAGCGGAGTTCAAAAATTCCAGAATACGTCACAGTAGCAACGGTCCAGCCGTAGAAGGGTCAAGCCAACGCCTCACATGTGGAACGCCGTACTGCCCCAAACCCTAAGGTTCAAAAGGCAGTTCAAGACGGTCACTTAATCGAGTTAAGGTTTGTTGTCTTCTAGAGGGTCCATCGCGTCACATGCACGTTTTTCCGAAAGATTTAAACCCGAGAAAAATTCAACACTTGAATGTTTTTCATGCCGGGAAAAATTGAGTTAATGATATCCGTTCAAACGTTTTAATACTTTCTAAATTATCCGGAATAACAAAACAAAATTAAATTCTCCAATCGAATCGACGATTACAAACTAAACCCCAAAATACTCAACACTTGAGTCAGTTTAAAAATACCCAGAAAATAGCACTTTCATATATCAGTATTACTGTGCAGAAACCAAGTCAAACACTCACTGTACGGCCGCGGATCCGCGGTACAAGCAGTCTATTGCCGCGGTTCCGCGGCCGTCCGTACGTCTTACGTCACCATTTTGCATAGTAATGCTTAGAAAACCCTGCTGAATTTTTAGGTATTTTTAATACTGAAAATACACAGTTTTGAAAAAATGTACAGAGAGGGGTTCATTTTGACATATTCAGGTTCGTTCGGAGTTTTAACTTCGTTAACACATCGCCTAATGCCCTAGCTAGGCTCTGATACCACTGTAGGGTTACCAGGCACTCTAACAAGGGTTAAGGAAACATCAAACATGCCCATTTAAAATTTTAGCCGTGCCGAATAACTCTAAACAAGATCGTTGCTAGAAAATTAGGGTTTCATATGCTAGTAAACTACGTTTACGACTAAGTGAAAACGAAATACATCCTTTGTAGATTGGTCCTTCACTTCTATAGCTCCTTGTTGAAGTCCCTCCGCTGCGATCGTGGTTCTTCCGGACCCTTGCATGGCTTCACGAGGCGAAAGACGCGTCCTTGCTTGAAGTCTTCGAGGCCGAAGATGATCTATGTCGAGGGGATGCCAACTCAAGCTTCTACTTCACTAACCTGAGAATTAGTGAAGCAAACACACTAAACTAAAGTGCTAGTCTAGTAGAGGATGGAGAAATAGGAAGTGGGTTCTCTTTAGAATTTTATTTCTCACAATCTTTCTCACTTTGGATCAAACCCTAGCAAGCTTTTTTCTTTTGAACAAAGAAGAAGATGAACTAAAGAAAGAGATGAGGATAATGATCAAGTGAGAAGTTAACCATGGTGAGTGAGTATCATATACTAACTCTTGTAGAGACTTAACCCATGGCTAATCCTTATGGTTGGGTTAACAAATATCCATAGAAAAAACAAACTCAAGTGGACTTAGTAAATACATCCACAAGCTTCTACAAGCTTCATGCATTGATCTAATCCTCCACTAATTTTGTAATTACTTAAAATATAAAATCCCAACATAATAGATAGCATGGTGTAAGTCTCATACACCCAAGTCATGTGTATCATCAACCATGATACAAAAAGAAAACACATTTTAATATATATCACATATATATTAAAGTTGTGTTCATGTGAGAAAAAACCTAAAGTGAACTAGTGTTAGTAAATGTAAACTAGTATATCTAATATACAATTATACACTTAATTATTAAATCAACACTTGACTTAATAATCCGGTCATATCTCATATAACCGACTAACATCCATTGTATCGACTTATCGAATCAGCACTTGATTCGATAACCCGACTATATCATATATAACCGACCGATACTTAAAGTTGCGAGAATAGAATACGGTATCACATACATGCATTATTCTCGGTCTCGCACATATCACATATGCGCTCCTATTTCGTTTTGCCTGAGCCAGAAAAACCTCTGTGTAGGACTCTAAAGACTCGTTAATACGCCGGCAGTAGGTGATGATCACATCAAGCACCCACAAGCCGTCAGCGGTACTAGCTGGACGTAACGGCTACCCGTGTATTGAGCGATCAGAAGATCAGCAAGCAAGCCCGCTCCAACTCCTGTAAAAGCCTGCCGGTAACACTTCTAGTACAGTCCGGTCTCCTCGTCTGATATGTCGCATATCAAGTCTAGGGGTGGTAAACGTCAGACCCCAATAACCGATAAGTCGTGCCGATGTGAGGCTCATAACGGGTCGAGAAACTACTTGTAACACTTACCGGTAAATCTCTAAATCAGCCCTGGCTAGGGACTTCCCTGTTACGGCCAATCGAGCACAGCGCAACATCAACCCCCAATACCGGGAGAGACGAAACCCCTCCTATCGCTCATTACTTCCATGTGACTCGGGACTGTACCAAAAAACCACCTTTTGCACACCCTCATGGACGTGGTAAGGTGGAAATCAAAGCACAGTGGGAATCACACAAGACTCTATGACGATCTCGGGTCTACAGACTAAGCTGCACAAGTGTCACCAGAGAACTGCCATCTGACGTGAGGTATAATACCAACTGGGAGTTCTCGACGAGTCCGTCCAGTGTACCCAGTCTCCACTGAGCACCCATATACCATCTCTGATGTCAAACACCAATGGATATGGGATCATCCATCGCCCATCTCATGGGGCGAGAAGCGTATACGCTATTCTACTCTGGTATATCGATGCCCCGTCTTGATACACCCATTACTAGGGACCTTAAAGGATGTACTTATGGACTACCATGCCCCCACTTGTATGATCCGCATCATAGTCCAGGTAGTCAAGTACACATCCTAAGGGCTTTACCAACATGTAACTATAAGACAGTATAAAGAGACAAGTATACATGTTAAGATAAAGAGCAACTAGATAGCATACTATCATATCGAGCAAGAAAGTCCTCTCTATATATGTCCAAGCATCCAATATAATATACATCATCTGTACAATACTGGCCTCTAGGGCATACATACAACTAACAATCCATACCTAGAGAAATTATCCGTAAAAGTAATGAAGTAGGAACAACCACCTCGCGCATGTGTAGACATTGGACCGCACACGTCACTGTATACGAGTCCCAAGAGCTCGCTTGCCCTTGCTCCGTGTCCAGTAAAGGAGTCTTTGTCATCTTTCCTATGAGACAAGATTCACAAATAGCATAAGATTGATATTCGAACCGATTCAAATATCCTTCTCTATGTAACTTAGTCAACCTTCTCTCATTGATGTGACCTAGTCTAAAATGCCATAAGAAAGCCTGATTTAATTCCGGAGATTTTCTTTTAAGTGTGTTCTGGACATTGAAAACCTGAGCTTGACTTAATACGTATATGCCGTTATCTAATATACCGGACCCAATCATTACTTGATTTAGGTGGATGTGAACTACATCGCTTACGAATGTAAAATCATATCCCTCTCTCGAAAGTGAGGATACTGATATGATATTACAAGTCATACTAGGTACATACAGACAGTTACGTAGAATCAATATCTGCTAACTTGTCAAACATAGGCGATATTCTCCCACGGATTCAGCATCCACGCTCATTCCGTTTGCAACTCTGAGAGACAAATCACCTACCTTTATAACTCTACGGTTTCTCAAAGTATGTAATGAATTACAGATATGAGATCCTGCTCCGGTATCTAGTACCCAGAAGTAGAGTTAATTGACAAACAGTTCTCAATTACAAACACACTTGAGGCCGAAGCCACAACATGCTTCGTATCCTGGCTACTAGCTTCCAAAGCCCTGCAATCTTTCTGCCAATGCCCAATCCCATAATAATAGGAACGTCCCTCTTTTACTACATTCAGTCTTGAAACTTTTGCCCTTCTCTTTCCTTCTACTTTCCTGGTTTCCTTCAGGGTAGAAGGCAGAGACTGTAGAATCAAGTCAATATAGCTAGTCATTGTAAGGACGTTGTCTCTTACAGATGACCCGATAGCCAACCTCGCTTGAAATAATTCATTCGAGGTCTCATATCTTGCGATACGAGTTTGCTCTCCATATAAATTTTTGTTATAGAGAAAGACGGAAACTGAGTCCATCTTCTTGTGCTGCTTCTGGTATACACCATCAACTGAAGCTAACACGAGGCACTTGGCTTTCGCTTTATCCTTTTCCCTTGTCTGACGGATATTCATATCCGTGACGGTGGAAACTAGACCTGGGACGGCGGCATCTTGAATAGTAATAGGGTGGTCCAGCTTGTCATAGGCAATGGACATCTGGACAGATCTTTGCCAGTCATATAAGTCAGATTCAGTCAATTTCTTATCTAGATGTAACCTATTCGTGGTCACAAGGTCGCTGCAATTTAAGAGAGAGAGAAGAAAACACTTTAGCATGATGCTCTTGCAAGTTTAGAGTGGTTTTTAATTTATCTAAACAGGATGGCTCCCACTGTTTCTCGAATCCCTCCTCAAACCAAAAAGGAAGAACTAGCCAGGACTATTCTCACCATAGAATACTTGCTTAACCGTTCAGCCAGGCCAGTGTCGATACTTTGAGGGAGGTTTTCCAACGCTTTCGCGAAGTTCCTTAATTAAAGAACCTCTTTTCTCTGGTGGCGTAACCCCGCTGACACCTTTCTAGGCACCTACTTTGTTTATAGCATTGATAATTAAGTGACGAATCTCCTGATAAGTAGTATATACTCACAGTAGAATCGGGATCCAAATATCATCGTATGATAATGTTGAAGGAATCCTACCAACATTCATCAAACTCCAAATGGTATGCATCTCTTTGCAAATTTCAGTTTCTTTAGAAATTCCCGATATAAATTTTTGCCCCATGCTCTTATGACCTTGGTGTTGGTCAAAATGTCATAAGTCACATGTCAAGTTCTACCCATCATTATCCTTGTTAATTTGAACCCATCCGTACATATCCTTGACGTTGGCCAAAATGATAATACGACTGTCCCAAACTAACTCATCTATCTATGCAACAAATGAATACCCAGCAGCTACCAAACACTATGCCTTGGCGTTGGTCAAAATACATAGCTTGAATACTACTGAATACCCAAATGAAATGATGGAGGGCTACGAATGGTTTTGTCAAAACCGTGAACGTAGTGAACTTGATATAATCGAAGGAACCTGATAGCTTTTTAAAAGGAGTGGTTAAAGCTCCGCAATTAAAAATTCTGCTCTTTTAAAATAACCGAGTGGTTTCTTTGAAATTTGTTCCAACGACTTAACTTTGGTTTATTTTCTTTACATTATAATAATGCGTCCCATCATTTATCTTATCATTGCAGAAAACAACGAAAATACCACGTCCTCTTATGCCATCCGCATTCGCCACGGTGTCCCGTCAACACCCGTTAGGTTACTTAACTAATGACAGAGCGGGGGCTGGGCTAGCGCGGGTGTAAAACATAAGTGACGTCTAATAGCTATCATATAAAGATCTTGTACATACGTCAGACGTAATAATAGGCATTCCAGATCACTGATGAACTTTATTGGATATACTATCAATCCGCGTTTGCTTTGAGCCTGCAACAAAAGACGGATTACACAGTTCTGATGAATAGCCATTACCCCACCCTAGACCCCTACGGGTACGGCAAACTACCCGCCAAGTACCCGAAGTGAAGCGGTCTCCCTCAACAACGTGAGTAGGCCACTAAACACTGCAAAGTACCCGGTAGTTTGTGCACCCCACCTTGGGTCTATCCTAGGAGCAAAAAAAAGTAAAAATGAAATAATACAATGGTGGCTACAACCGCAACCTGGATGCGCCCCGCAAAAGAATATTACATCATATTACAATTACATCGAATGAATGAATATAAAACACATCTCAAACTTTGGCTAATCATCACAACATTTCAATCAAGTCCATATACACAAACAGTAAACATTACAGAAATGTGCAACCACCTGCCAACCGACATACTAGCAGTTAGGGGAGGTTTACGAACACATTAAACATTACAGATAAAAACCCAATTAGCAAATAACTTAGAACATCGATCGACTACCTTTTTCCATGTCTACCCCAAAAGCAAACCAGCACAGAAGTAACCTGGGCAGAAACAGAATATACTGGAAAACAAAACACCAAAAAACATGAATAACAGAGCAAATCCGAGTCAACTCGGGGTTGACTCCGCGGCGGATCCACGGCCAAAAGCACCATTTGGCCGCGGATCCGCGGCCGTCTTGTCGAGTTGAGTGCTCGTATTTTCCTAGTATTCTTATAATTCCCTGCTGTGAATTTTAAGGCATATCAAATTTTTTTTTTCAACACGTTTAAAATTAACAGAAACTGATAGGGTTCCGGGGTTTCGTTTTCGCGTTTTTCCGACGATCGAAGTTCTAATTAGTTGCTAACAAGCTAGTAATGGTTTAGTTGGCTCTGATACCACTGTAAGTCCATATCACGCACCCCACGAGCTTGCGGGAAAGCGGAATATATGAAAAACAATTATCAAAGCTTCGTAACACGGACTTGAGCACACGGATCGTATCTAAACCATTACTAGCAAACTACGAAAGGTTTAACTACTCGAATTCGAAGTTGTACTTCATGTTAATTGTCCTTTGGGTCTTCATCGCTGTCCTCCACTCCTCGTAGGCTCCTTGGAACGTCGGCACCTTAACGGCCTCCTCGAGTCAAAGATAATCCACCTGAGAGCTCCTACTCAAAGCTTGATCTCTAACATGAGATAACTAGGTTTCTTTAGTTGCTAATCAAAGTGACCTAGGTGATATAGAGTGAGGTTATGGATTAATTAATCTATCTAATCCTTGATCTCAACACATGAGAGGGGAGGATTAGGGTTTCAAGAGAGAGCTTGAGGAGAGAGAAGGTGAGCATGAGTTATGAATGAAAAAGCTTCTCACTTCTAATATATTATGAAGCATAAGAAATTATCAAATGAATAAATCAAATGCATTATCATCATGCTTCATTAAATATATGCAATGAATCATCAAGTGAGTCATTAAGCAATAAATGCTTCATTAACTCACTTGAATGATTCAACTAAATGAGTCACTAGATCATTAATTGCTTATGCCACCTAAACCCTCAAGTCATCACTTTTCTAGAAGCTTCCCGTCAAATTATGAGAACGCCATTACTATCCGTGAAAACACGGAAAAACTTTAGACTGTATATTCCAATAACCTTATACTAGAATCTGGCTTAAACCAAAGCCGGCTAGTAAAAACTGTCCGAACGTCGTACGTGCGTTTAAACACGTAAGCATCCGAACCCTTGTCGTAAAACCATACGACCTCTATATCGTTTCATCTGGAGCAGGGAAACTCTCTGTGTGGGACTCTAAAGACTCGACACTACACTGGCAATGGGTTTAACCACAGACCGCAAGCGGCACTAGCTGTACGTAACGGTCCCCAGGTAGATGTCGATAAGAAGACCGATGAAGAAACCCATCCGAACTCCTACTGAGCCTGATGTGACAATCTCCGTACAGTCCGGTCTGTTCGTCTAAGACTATCGCATATCGGGCCTAGGGGGCGGCAAGCGTCAGTCCCCTAATAGCGGTATAAGTCGTGTCGGAGCGTAGCCCATTACACCCTGAGAAACTACTGGAACCTACCAGTAAATCTCGCTTGCCTTGGCCAGGGACTTTGCGTAATGGCTCTCTGACACAACGCGATATCAACTCCCAATACCGAGAGAGACGAATCCTGTCTAACCGTTACTGCCTCCAAGTGCTCGGGACTGCACCCAACTGCTACCTGTTTGCACGACTCCTTTGAGCCGTGGTAGGGTAGCAATCTAAGAACAGTGGGACACACTCGAGGCGAAGTAGCAGTGTCAAGTATGCGGACTATGCTGTACTCATGTCACCTGGGAACTGTTAACTGACGACGGGTATAATACCAACCAACAGTTCCCCTGCGAGTCCAGTCCGGTGTACCCGTAACCCAACGAGCATCTGTATACTATCTCCAGTACTACGTACTGATAGCTGTGGGACAGACCATATCCCCATCTAGGATGAGAAGCGTACACACTAGCCTACTCCGGAATATCGATGCCCTGTCTCAATAATCCAACGACCAGAGATATGTATATGATGTTGCTTATAGACTACCCAACCCCCACTAGTGTGACTGCCATTACAACGCTGGTAATCAAGCAAAGATCCTATGGGCTCTACTAATTTGTATGAATGATACATTACAAGAAACATATTCACATATTAAAGTAGAAACAAACCAAGTAGCACACTACCATATTTAGCAAGACTGATATATAACTGTGAATATTCCAAGCTTCCATGAAGTAATATACAAGCTAGTATGATACAATAATGGCCCCTAGGGCATATACACTAACACACACCCATCCCTAAAATTCTGGACCGAGCCTTTGCTGTCCCCCTCTATCTCACACTTCTATTTGGTTTGAAAAGAAAACAAGAGAAGAAAAGGAAATGAAAGAATAAAAGAATGTATAAGATTGGTTTTTGACTTTTATCTTTGACTTTGAAACCAACACCCTCTCTTTCTCACTCTCCCACTCACCTCACCCCTCCACACTCTCGGCCACAAATCAGCCACCCCATTTTCTCCAAGTATCCATCTTCCTTCACCTCCATTTTCCTTCAAAAAAATCAACAAAAATCAACACAAACCCTCACAAAATCAAAATCCGACTCCTACCCATTTCTCATTAGCCAAAATTGAATGGATCTAGGGAACAAGATTTTAATTTGGGAGGCTATGTGTGCTTGTGGATCTTCAAATTTATTGGGTATAAATTCTAACCATTTTTGCTTAATTTGTTAGTTAATTTCTTAAAGCTAAGTTATTTAAGTGTTAATTTGGTTCTTGTTGCTAATTTGAGAATTCAAGAATATGGTTTGAAGCTAATTTGGGTTTAACCATCACTATTAGGATAATCAAGTGTAGATTATCATCTTGTGGAATTGTAAAACCTTACCTAGTAACTAGTTTGCTAATTGTTATTTTAAAATTTTACTAATTAAAGCTATTTTGCTAACTAGGGTTTTTGGAAAATTATTAAATGCTTTAGATTAAATATAATTAAAGTTTCATGTCATTATTATTATTATAATGAGTGGTTTAATGCCTTTGGAGCATATAAAACCAAGCGTGGTTGTTGTTTTGTGCATTTTCACTCGAAATTGTTAAAATTAGATAAATTGCAAAACTAGAATTTTTAGTTTTATAAGACTTGATGAGATTAATTTTTTGAAATGGGTTGTATAACTCATTTAATATGTTTGAAAAGTATTATAGCCGCTAGATTTGTTTAAACGTCGAGTTTTGTACTAAAACGGGTAATTTTTGCTTGCTAGATTTTCGGAAAAATGGCTTTTAAAGTGAATTTGGGGTTTTTGTGAATTTTAACCTATTTTAAATTATAATTAGTGTTCATGAATGTGAAAATGAGTGTGTTTGAGTTTTTCTCGATGGTTTGACGTTTGTACATCGACATCGAGGGTTGGTTTGGCTATTCTTGCATGCGTAGGCGATAGGTTTTGACCTAGGCGTGATACGCGTGCCGATTTGATTTTCGTATGCCGTTTCGATTTCGAATTTGGTTTTAATGTGATACGGTGCGTTATGATATGTAGGTACCCCATGTGGACTTCGAGAAGACAAGCAAGCGCGTGGCGACGTCGGCACCGGCGAGCGAGGACCAGGTGAGTAGATTTATATCTACGGGAAGAAGTCGGGTGGATGGCGTATAGCACCCCCGCAGTTCGTGGTGATGTATACGAATACGTATACACACATATATTTTGATGATATATTGTTGAGTTTATTGATGATAAAAATAGATTTTAGGTGTGAGTGGATAGGTTTAGTATTGCGAGACCCTAGAGTAGAGGTCGCACCACATTTACACACACACCCATACTTGCATACATTCTTCTTTCATATGTGCTTATATGGGGTTATATTGTTATGTGTTCACATGGGTATGGGACTATGTGTGCACATACTGGATTTGAGGATAGTATTGGGATTTGAGATGAGTCGATAAGATTTGATTGAGACCGCGAGAACGGTGATATGGCAGGATTCGTACTTGAGATACATCCTGATATTATAGCGAATCGTGGGACGATGTTACATGTGAATAGTGTTATACATTGAATGGTTGACATGTGATCGTGATATGAGATTAGATATAGTAAGATATTCATAATAGGTCGCATTAGGCGATCTATACCTCTTTATGACGATATATGATGATGATATCGGTTTGTATGAGGCTGTAGATCAGCAGTCAGATCATGACTATATTGATGATATTAGTATCGTACTAGATATAGGTCAGTACCCAGATTATGTTCTTTGATAAAGAGGATACCAGATGAATAATGTGATATCGACCCGTACCCAGATTTGGGATGCCGTACGACGGATTTACGTACGAGCTATATATTGATGTTTGATCCGCGCTCTTGACTTGGGAATATTTGATTATAGATATGGCATCGGATGTGATATTATTGAGGCAGGATCACCGACTAACATATACATGTAGGTATATGTATCGACTCAGAGGTTAGGCGGTTTCCTTACCTTCAGTAGCCAGTTAGCTTAGCCCTTTAGTTTAGTGTAGTTGTTAGACTAAATTTATATTAAATATAGATTTGTTATCTTGTGTCTAGTATTTAGCTCCCGCTCATTATTGCTGTTGCTCCGCATCGCATACTTATTTTTGACTCATATTTTATTGTTAATATCATGCTGTTAGGACACCAGCACCATTACCGATGACGCGTATGTACCACGTACACTTACTTGCCGGCTCACACACATCTTCATCGGTAATTGCCATATCACGAACACTTTAGAAAATACTATTTCATTTGACATAGGTTGTTAGCTAATAGTTTAAACATTGTAGTTATTACTTGCTACTTCATGCATGTTATTATTCATTGATATGCCGCATTCATGGATTTTTTATGTCTATATTCACTGTTTACATGCTATTGAGGATTTGGATTCGGATTTTCATGAGATTTCCTGGATTTAGGGGAAAACCGCAAAAACACTTATAAACTTTTTTCTCTTTTTTTTAAAAGAAAAGTGCGGTTTTCCCATGATGTATAAGTTGTCCACCATGAGTTTGCTGATGGATTTCGAGACCCGATTCGAGGAGTTTGATGAACCATTTCGGGTACATGGTGGACCCGGTGCGGTACCCCGGGGCAAGAAAATCGCAGATGATGGCGTTGAGCCTGGCAAGGGAGCACTACCGACCGGTGATATTACCCGACGCGTCGGATATCCGGAGGATACCGTCGTGGTCTTGAGATTGATGGTAGGGGCCGGTCTGGACTGACGGCGCCCTAGATAGTGAGATTGAGACATACAGAGATATTTGAGATATTGAGGTACAGAGATTGCGACACAGAGATATCGAGATATTTGGATATTTGTTTTGTGTCGATGTTAGGCACTGTTTATGCCGATTCATTTATGATACCTCATTTTTTCTACTCACGAGTTGGCAACTTACCCCTGTTGTGCCACAGTTTCTTGCATGTTTTGCCGTACAGGTTTCATTACGGATTTGCTGGCACTACTTCCTTTTCCGGGTGATTTGCTAGTAGGTGGGTTTATTCGTATCGTACCCCCATTATATACCTTGTATATTATTACTCTGTTGTATCTAGAAGTTCCATCAACCAAACATGTATTTATTTTTGAGATAGAGACCAGTGATGTTATTCTTTCGACCTTAGAGTAGCGCGTTACATTTCTGTGGATTTCTTGTTGTTTTGAGTTTCCTTTTGAGTTTTGATCCTCGCCCTTGGCGTTGTATATTATATTGCTTGTGTGGTTGTTGTAGGGTTGCTAGGTACGCGCACAAGGGTCTACGAGGCATCAACCATGCCCGATTAAAATTTTAGCCGTGCCGAACCACCCGAATACGGATCTTTAAACTAGGGTTTAGGCAAAAACTAACATGTTAAACACTTTAACACTAAGTGAGAGAGATTACAACCTTTGTAGATCCGGTCCTTCACTTCATTAGCTCCGTGTTGAGGTCCCTTCGCTGCGATCATCATACTCCGGACTCTCGAGAGGCTCCACGAAGAAAAAGATGCAGTCTTGCTTCCGGTCTTCGATACAAAGATGATCTACCTTGAAGTTTCGTTAACACAAGCTATCACTCATGAAATGATGTGAACACCCTCATCTAAATGGAAAGGGAAGATGAGGATGATGAAGTAGGATTTTTGCTCTCTTTTATAATCTTTTTCTCACACTCATTCATCACTTGAAAAAAAAAACTAGCAAGCTTTTTTCATGAAGAAAGAAGAAGGAAGAAGATGAAGAATAATAGAATTATCCTTTTGTGATGAATAGTAATCAAGAATATATGATTGATTATCAAACCATGGTCAAGGAAGAGAGGCTAAACCTATGTAGAGAATAAACTAGAGTTAGGGTTTGGTTAGGTCAAAGCATGAGTCATAACAAAATATCTTTATCATGACAAAATAGAATCCTTCTAGAATGAACAAGAAGGTGCTAACCCTAATCAAACCCTAATCCCTATTTATCATCCTTAAACATGTTTTATAATAAATCATATCATGTCACAATAATATATATCATATATATATTATATATTTGCAACAAAAGAAAATAATACAATTAACATATATCACATATATATCAATGTATTAACCGAGTGAGAAAAAGAAACTTTTAGTGAGCTAATATTAGTTAATGCAATTTAATATATCAAATATATTATTATACATTAAATTATCGAATCAACACTTGATCCGACAATCCGGCTATATCGCATATAACCGACTAATATTTATTCGTACCGATTCATCGAATCAACACTTGATCCGATGACCCGGGTGATAACAAATATAGCGAGAATAGAATATGGTATCTCATATCTCATTATCCTCGGTCCCGCACATATCACATATGTGCTCCTACTCCGTTTTGCCTGAGCCAAGAAACCTCTGTGTAGGACTCTAAAGAATCGTCAATACGCCGGCAGTAGGTGATGATCATATCAAACACCCACAAGCTGCAAGCGGTCAGCTAAACGTAACAGCTACCCAGGTATTGAGCACTCAGAAGATCAACAAGCAAGCCTGTACATTCTCCTGTGAATCCAAATAGTAACACTCCCGTACAGTCCGGTCTCGTCGTCTGATATGTCGCATATCTCGCCTAGGGTTGGAAAACGTAAGACCCCAGTAGCTCGATAAGTCGTGTCGATATGAGGTCTATAACAATTAGAGAAACTACTGATAACACTTACCAGTAAATCTCAGCAACCCTGGCCAGGGATTTCCGGTTATAGCCAAACGAACACAGCACAACATCAACTCCCTATACCGGGAGAGACGAATCCCCTCCTATCGCTCATTGCCTCCATGTGATTCGGGACTGTACCCAAAAGCCACCTTTTTGCACGCCCTCTTGGACGTGGTATGATGGAAATCAAAGCACAGTGGGAATCACACAAGACTCTATGACGATCTCGGGTCAACAGACTACTCTGTACCAGTGTCACCGAAGAACTGCCTGTAAGTCCATGCTACCTCTCCCGGTACTTACAGGCTTGCGGAATTTGATGAAAAACGATTTTCTAGAGGCGGTAACATGGACTTAAAACCGGATCTTTGTTAAACATCTAACTAACAACCTAACTAGGAGTTGTTAACTGCTCAGTTAGGGGGTTATACCTTTCTCTCTTGAACTCCTTCGTCTTTAAACCTCGATGGTGTACGGATCGGCTTCACCCCGTCGTCTCTTTACGCCGAAGATCGATCCACCCGAAAGCTTCTACCTTTGGCTTCTTCTTCGAACTTTGAAGAAACTAGTTCACTCGGTTTTCTAAACCTTGTGAACTAGAGTGAGTAGATGAGAGTGTGTTGGGATTTTTCTCTATGGTTCTTGCTTCTCAACACATGAGACAAGTGAACCATAGACTAGAGAGAGAGGGAGAGCAAGAGGAAGAGGGTAAGAGCTCAAGCCTAGAGAGAGAATGGATATGATAGAATGAGCAAGACTTTTCTCTCTTGGCTCTCATAATCCAAATCAATCATAACAAATCATAGCAATCAAGTATTATGTGATGGTTTAAGCTACAATAGCCATATCATTTCATGCACTCATTTTGCACAAGATAAACAAGCAAGCAAAAGTCTTTGCCATGAAATGATAGCTATTGTCATGATGATGGTCAACTAGTCCAACCTAGTCAACCGGTCAACAAAGTCAACAAGTCAACAAAGTCAACCCCTTAACAACCATGTCACCATAATACTTAATTAATATTATTGTTAATTATATTTCATATTCTCATTAGGGTTTAGTAAAAAGTCAATAGTCAACAGTCAACAACCCTAATGAGAATCCTCTGCCTCTGTCTCTCCGTCAATTGTGCATACACACCCGCATCCGCGTTCCGAGGAACACGAATACATACTAGATAAAACCAATCCCAAAACGTATACTAGGATCTGGCTTAAACCAAAGCCCGCTAGTGTTAACTGTCCGGACACTAAACGTGCACAAGTGCACGGATGTGACCGAACCCTGTCGTAAAACCATGCGACCTGTCGCAAAACCATGCGACCTCTACTCTTTTGCCTAAAGGCGAATAGCTTTCTGTGTGGGACTCTAAAGACTCGACACTATGCTGGCAGTGGGTTTAACCACAGACCGCAAGCGGCACTAGCTGTGCGTAACGGTCCCCAGGTAGATGCCGACAAGAAAGACTGACGAGGTGAAACCCATCTGAACTCCTACTAAGCCTGAATGTGACAGTCTCCGTACAGTCCGGTCTGTTCGTCTGATACATCGCATGGCGGGCCTAGGGGGCGGTAAACGTCAGTCCCCTAATAGCGGTACAAGTCGTGTCGGAGTGAAGCCCATAACACCCTGAGATAACACTGGAAACCTACCAGTATATCTCGCTTGCCATGGCCAGGGACTACTCGTGTAATGGCTCTCCTAGACACAGCGCGATGTCAACCCCCAATACCGGGAGAGACGAATTCTTTCTAACCGTCACTGCCTCCAAGTGCTTCGGGACTGCACCCAACTACTACCTGTTTGCACGACTCCTTTGAGCCGTGGTAGGGTAGTAATCAAAGTACAGTGGGAACACACTCGAGGCGAAGTGACAGTGTCAAGTCAGCGGACTAAGCTGTACTCATGTCACCTGGGAACTGATAACTGACGATAGGTATAATACCAACCAGTCAGTTCCCGACGAGTCCTGTCCAGTGTATTCGTAACCCAACGAGCACCCGCATACTATCCAAGCACGACGTACTGACGGCTGTGGGACAGACCATCTCCCATACTGGGATGAGAAGCGCATACGCTAGTTAACTCCGGAGTATCGATGCCCTGTCTCGATAGTCCTGCGACTAGGGACCTGCATAAGGATGTGCTTATAGATTACCCAGCCCCCACTAGTGTGACGGTCATCACAACGCTGGTAATCAAGCAAAGATCCTAAGGGCTCCACTAATGTGTATAGGTGATATACTAAAATAAACACATGTACACATTGAAGTAGAAACAATCCAAGTAGCATACTACTATTTTGAGCAAGATTGTATATACAACTGTGAATATCCCAAGCTTCCATTAAGTAATATACAAACTAGTATGATACAGTAATGGCCTCTAGGGCATATACACTAACAATCTCCCACTTGCACTAAGGCCATGTACTGGCGTATCGAAGACCTATCATCTCGATCAGCCGCTCGAACTGAGTCTAGGGCAAGGCCTTGGTGAATGGATCTGCAGTGTTATCTTCTGAAGCAACCCTCCGAACCTCGATCTCCTGGCGATCCACGATCTCCCTGATCAGGTGTTACCGCCTCAAGATGTGTCTGGATTTCTGATGGGACCTGGGTTCCTTCGCTAAAGCTATAGCCCCGTTCTTGTCGCAATACAGAGGTATTGGATCAACAATAGAAGGAACCACCTGAAGTTCTTTCAAGAACATCCTCATCCAGACGGCTTCTTTTGCGGCATCAGATGCAGCGATGTATTCCGCTTCCATAGTCGAGTCAGCAACGGTTTCCTGTTTGGAACTCTTCCAACACACCGCCCCTCCATTGAGGGTAAAGACAAAACCCGACATGGACATGGAATCATCCTTATCACTCTGGAAGCAGGAGTCAGCAAAGGCCTCGATCTGGAGGTCTTTTCCGCCATACACCAAGAACATCTCCTTAGTCCTTCTCAGGTACTTGAGAATGTTCTTTACCGCTATCCAGTGTTTCTCCCCAGGGTTTGACTGATACCGGCTTACTACACTCAGTGCATAAGCTACATCCGGTTTGGTACACAACATCGCATACATTATAGAGCCTACCGCAGAAGCGTAGGATATAATAGACATGCGATCCCTTTCCAAATCAGTCTTGGGAGACATCTCCTTGGAGAGTGTGATCCCGTGACAAGCCGGTAGATTACCGCGCTTGGAATCTTCCATACTGAATCTTTTCAGTATGGTGTCGATGTACCTGGACTGTGAAAGTCCTAATATCCTCTTGGATCTATCATGATGGATCCGGATCCCGAGGATGTATGAGGCATCACCCAGGTCTTTCATGGAGAACCTGTGTAACAAGAACCCCTTGACAGATTGTAGCATAGGAATGTCATTTCCTATTAAGAGAATGTCATCCACGTATAAAACGAGGAATACTACAGTTCTCGCTACAAATCTAATATAGATGCATGGTTCATCTGGATTTTTGATAAAGCCAAATTCTTTGACGGTCTCATCAAAGCAGATGTTCCAACTCCGCGATGCCTGCTTTAGTCCATAGATGGACTTAAGCAACTTGCCTACCTTTCCGCTGCTCCCACTCTGAATGAAACCCTCTGGCTGGTCTATATAGACACACTCCTCTAAATTTCCATTTAGAAAAGCGGCCTTTACGTCCATCTGCCAATTCTCATAATCATAGAAAGCAGCAATGGCAAGAAGGATCCGAATGGATTTCAGCATAGCCACTGGAGAAAAGGTTTCGTCATAGTCCAAGCCAGGTCTTTGACGGAAACCCTTTGCAACAAGTCTAGCTTTATAGGTCTCAACCTGTCCATCTACACCAATCTTCCTTTTGAAGATCTACTTGCATCCTACGGGTTTTACCCCATCTGGAGTAATGTCCAACGTCCATACTTTGTTAGTGTACATGGACTCCATTTCGGTCCGCATTGCATCCAGCCATTTTACCGAGTCAACGCTCTGAACGGTCTGCTGGAAGCTAGTAAGCTCATCATAATTAATGATGCAATCCTCTCTATCCTCGTCTATGAGAAAACTGTAGTATCTCTCGGGTGGATGAGACTGCCATTACGCCTGCGGAGCGGCGTAGGAATGTCCTGTTCTTTTGAACCCTCTGGTTCCACTAAGCTTTCAGTAATAGTCCGTGGTTCTGGAATTTCTTCCAGTTCTACTGCGCTCCCACTGATTTCCTTTTCTAAGAACTGGTGTTCTAGAAAGTGGGCATGACGATAAACAAAATCCTTTTGTTCCTCTTCGCAGTAGAAGAAATATCCCTTGGAGTTTTTTGGATATCCCACAAACTTGCACTGTACTGAGCGTGCCTCGAGTTTGTCCACATGCTGCTTTTTGACAAAAGCTGGACTTCCCCATGTCTTAATGTGATTAAGATGGGGCCTCTTCCCATACCACATCTCATATAGTGTGGTAGGCACAGTCTTAGTGGGAACTCGGTTCAAAAGGTATGCAGCTGATTCTAGCGCATACCCCCAGAATGATCGCGGTAACTCAGCGTTACTCATCATGGACCGTACCATATCCAATAGGGTTCGGTTCCGTCTCTCCGATACACCGTTATGTTGCGGAGTGTATGGAGGAGTAAGCTGAGAGAGAATTCCATTCTCTTTTAAGTAATCCAGGAACTCGGCACTCAAGTATTCACCACCTCGATCCGATCTTAGAATCTTTATACTTTTGCCGGTTTGTTTTTCTACTTCATTCTTATATTCCTGGAACTTTCCAAAGGCTTCGGATTTATGTTTCATTAAGAAGACATAACCGTACCTTGAAAAGTCATCCATAAAAGTAATGAAGTAAGAATAACCGCTTCGTGCATGCGTAGACATTGGACCGCACACGTCGCTGTGTACGAGTCCCAAGAGCTCGCTCGCTCTTACTCCGTGTCCAGTGAACGGAGTCTTTGTCATCTTTCCTTTGAGACAGGATTGACAAGTGGCATACGATTGATATTCGAACGGATTCAAATATCCTTATGTATGTAACTTAGTCAACCTTCTCTCATTGATGTGACCCAGTCTACAATGTCATAAGAAAGTCTGATTGATTTCTGGAGACTTTCTTTTGTATGTATTCTGGACATTGAAAATCTGTGGTTGGTTTAATACGTATATACCATTGCTCAATGTACCTGACCCAATCAGAAATTGATTAAGGTGAATGTTTACAACATTGTTTACAAACGCAAATTCATAACCTTCTTTAGAAACCAAAGATACAGAAATGATATTACAAGTTGCGTTGGGTACAAAAAAGCAATTACGCAAAACCAAAACATGTCCATCTGACATTCCCAGGTGATAGTCCCCCACGGCCTTAGCATCCATGCTAGCTCCGTTTGCAACTTTGAGGGTCATGTCACCTGCCTTCAAAAATCTACGGTTTCTCAACGCCTGCAAAGAATTACAGATATGAGATCCTGATCCGGTATCCAATACCCAGGAAGTAGAGTTTATTGATAGACAGTTTTCAATAACATACACACCTGAAGCTGAAGCCGCAACTTGCTTCAGATCCTGTGTTCTGGCCTTCCAAGCCCTGCAATCTTTCTTCCAGTGTCCACTCTTATGACAATAGAAGCATTCTTCTTTTCCCACAAGCTTTCCCGCTATCTTTGTTGCTTTTGCCTTTCCCTTCGTATCCACTTTACTAACACCGCCCCTTGGTTTGGCGGGGGCTTTCTTCTTCTTTCCCTTGGCTTTCGCCTTGGACCTAGAAGAGGAAGATCCTCCTACAAACAAAGTGGATGTTTCCCTACCTTTCTGTAGGGTGCCCTCTGCGCTCCTCAGCATGTTGAGGAGTTCTGAAAGTTCAACTTCCTTTTCTTGTAAGTTGAAGTTCAGGATAAACTGGGCGTAAGTGGAAGGAAGGGACTGGAGAATTAAGTCCGTATAGAGCTCATTCTCCAACGTGGTCCCAAGGTCTGCGAGCTCCTCAATGTAGCCAATCATCTTTAAGCACGTGTTCCGCTACCGATGATCCGACGGCCAATCTTGCCGAAAACAACTTCTTCGACACTTCGTATCTTGCGATACGAGATTGCTCTCCATACAGTTCTTTTGTATAGAGAAATATGGATTCGAGGTCCATATTCTTGTGCCTCCTCTGATGTTCATTGTCCATAGAGGCAAGCACGAGGCACTTGGCCTTCGCGCAGTCTAGTTCCCAGGTCTTACGGATTTCCTTATCCGCGACGCTGGTTTTGGGACCTGGGACAGGGGGAGCTTTGGTGGTAAGAAGATACCGCAGCTTGTCGTAAGTCATTTCCATTTTGACATTCCTGAGCCAATCTTTGTAGTTTGGCCCTGTCAGTATGTTTTTATCTAGAAGTAACTTAAGTCCAGTCATGTCGATTGGTCGCTGCAATTAGGAAAGAGAGAAGAAACACTCAGCATGATGCTCTTGCAAGTTTAGAGTGGTTTTTAGTTTGTCTAAACAGGATGGCTCCCACTGTCTCTCGAATCCCTCCTCAAACCAAAAAGGAAGAATTAGTTAGGATCAATCTCACCGTACATTTCTTGCTTAACCGTTCGGCCAGGCTGGTGTCGGTACTTCGAGGGAGGTTTTCCAATGCTTTCGCGAAGTTCCTTAATTAAATAACCTCTTTTCCCTGTGGGCGTAGCCCCGCTAACACCTTTCTAGACACCTACTTAGTTTATAGCATTGATCGTTAAGTGAGAAATTTCCCGAGGAGTAGCATTTACTCACAGTAGGATCGGGATCCAAATATCATCGCGTGACAAAACTGAAGGAATCCTACCAGAATCATCACACTCCAAATGGTATGCAGCGCTAGCAAGTTTTAGTACTTATGAAACTCCCGATGTGGATTTTTGCCTCATGCTCTTATGACCTTGACTTTGGCCAAAATATCATAAGTCACATGTCAAGTTCTACCCGTCATTCTCCAGGTTAATTTGGACCCACCCGCACCTACCCTTGACTTTGGTCAAAATGGCAGTACGACTGTCCCAAACCAACGCATCTATCTATGCTGCACATGAATAACCAATAGCTACCAATCATTATGCCTTGACTTTGGCCAACATACATAGCTTGAATACTATTGACCATTCATGTGAAACGACGGAGGGCTACGAATGGTTTTGGCAAAACCGTGAACGTAGTGAACTTGATATAATCGATGGAACGAGATGGCTTTTAAAAGGAGTGGCTCAAGCTCCGCATTTAAAAGTTGGTTTTGAAAAGAACCGAGTGGTTTTTCGAAAGTGTTCCAACGACTTTTACTTGGTTTATTTTCTTGCATTAGTTCTTTTAATGCATATTTTTCTTGCATTAGTTCTTTTAATGCGTCCCATCATTTAATCCTACCATTGCAGAAAACAACCAAAATATGACGTACGCTTATGCCATTCGCATTCGCCACGGGGCCCCATCATTACCCGTTAGGTTACTTAACTAACGACAGAGCGGGGGCTGGGCTAGCGCGGCTGTAAAACATAAGCAATGCCTAAATAATATCATATATAGATATACATTGCAATGATAGCCATTCCAGATCACAGATGGACACATTAGATATACTAGGAATCCGCAATTCGTACGAGCCTGTAACGAAAAGCAGATTACACGGTCGCGGTGAATAGCCAATACCCCACCCAAGACCCCTACGGGTGCGGCAAACTACCCGCCAAGTACCCGAAGCGGAGCAACCTCCCTCAACACCGTGAGTAGGCTACTCGGCACTTCGAGATACCCGGTAGTTTGTGCACCCCCTCCATGGGTCTATCCTAGGAGCAAAAACAGTAAAAAGAAATTATACAATGACGGCTACGACCCCGACCCGGTTGTGTGGCCATACAAATAATTATTACATCAATTTACAAATTTACATGAATTGAAAGAAAAGAAAACTCTCGTCTCACAACCCCCGGCTATTCACCCGCGACAATCCAATGAATTCATATACACAAATCAATAACATTACAGATCACAGATTTGTATAACCCCCACTAATCGACATATAGCGATTAGAAGACGTTCAATACAAATATCACATCACAGATAAATACCCGTCAGCTTAAGTCTTTAGAAACTCGATCAAAATACGGTTTTTAAAGCCCCAAAAACAAATTTTTCTTTCTGGAAAATCTGGGCCGAAAAAACATATACCAAAATTCCCAAAATAACCCACTGAGTATACTGCAGTAAAGAAGATCCAGAGATGAGTTTAATCGGCCGCGGAACCGCGGCAATAGCAAGCTATTGCCGCGTTTCCGCGGCGGTTTGATGGGTTCACAGGACTGTCTTTCTACAGTAGACTCTAAAAACCCTGAGTCGATTTTTAAAGCATGATTTATTACTTTTACAACACTTTGAAAATAGACAGCAAGTTTGATATCCGGGTGTATTTCGCGACTTTTTCTCCGATCGAATTTCTAGTTACTATGCTAACATGTTAGGTAGTGTTTAACTAGGCTCTGATACCACTGTAAGTCCATGCTACCTCTCCCGGTACTTACGGGCTTGCGGAATTTGATGAAAAATGATTTTCTAGAGGCGGTAACATGGACTCAAAACCGGATCTTTGTTAAAAATCTAACTAGCAACCTAACTAGGAGTTGTTAACTACTCGGTTAGGGGGTTATACCTTTCTTTCTTGAACTCCTTCATCTTTAAACCTCGATGGTGTACGGATTGGCTTCACCCCGTCGTCTCCTTGCGCCGAAGATCGATCCACCCGAAAGCTTCTACCTTTGGCTTCTTCTTCAAACTTGGAAGAAACTAGTTCACTCGGTTTGCTAAACCTTATGAACTAGAGTGAGTAGATGAGAGTGTGTTGGGATTTTTCTCTATGGTTCTTGCTTCTCAACACATGAGACAAGTGAAACATAGACTAGAGAGAGAGGGAGAGCAAGAGGAAGAGGGTGAGAGCTCAAGCCAAGAGAAAGAATGGAAATGATAGAATGAGCAAGACTTTTCTCTCTTGGCTCTCATAATCCAAAGCCATCATAACAAATCATAGCAATCAAGTATTATGTGATGGTTTAAGCTACAATAGCCATATCATTTCATGCACTCATTTTACACAAGATAAACAAGCAAGCAAAAGTCTTGGCCATGAAATGATAGCTATTGCCATGATGATGGTCAACTAGTCCAACCTAGTCAACCGTCAACAAAGTCAACAAGTCAACAAAGTCAACCCCTCAACAACCATGTCACCATAATACTTAATTAATATTATTGTTAATTATATTTCATATTCTCATTAGGGTTTAGCAAAAAGTCAATAGTCAACAGTCAACAGTCAACAACCCTAATGAGAATCCTCTCCCTCTGTCTCTCCGTCAACTGTGTATACACACCCGCATCCGCGTTCCGAGGAACACGAATACATACTAGATAAAACCAATCCCAAAACGTACACTAGGATCTGGCTTATACCAAAGCCCGCTAGTGTTAACTGTCCGGACACTAAACGTGCACAAGTGCACGGATGTGACCGAACCCCGTCGCAAAACCATGCGACCTGTCGCAAAACCATGCGACCTCTACTCTTTTGCCTAAAGGCGAATAGCTTTCTGTGTGGGACTCTAAAGACTCGACACTACGCTGGCAGTGGGTTTAACCACAGACCGCAAGCGGCACTAGCTGTGCGTAACGGTCCCCAAGTAGATGCCGACAAGAAAGACTGACGAGGTGAAACCCATCTGAACTCCTACTGAGCCTGAATGTGACAGTCTCTGTACAGTCCGGTCTGTTCGTCTGATACATCGCATGGTGGGCCTAGGTGGGCGGTAAACGTCAGTCCCCTAATAGCGGTACAAGTCGTGTCAGAGTGAAGCCCATAACACCCTGAGATAACACTGGAAACCTACCAGTATATCTCGCTTGCCCTGGCCAGGGACTACTCATGTAATGGCTCTCCTAGACACAGCGCGATGTCAACCCCCAATACCGGGAGAGAAGAATCCTGTCTAACCGTCACTGCCTCTAAGTGCTTCGGGACTGCACCCGACGACTACCTGTTTGCACGACTCCTTTGAGCCGTGGTAGGGTAGTAATCAAAGTACAGTGGGAACACACTCGAGGCGAAGTGACAGTGTCAAGTCAGCGGACTAAGCTGTACTCATGTCACCTGGGAACTGATAGCTGACGATAGGTATAATACCAACCAGTCAGTTCCGGACGAGTCCTGTCCAGTGTACTTGTAACCCAACGAGCACCTGCATACTATCTCAAGCACGACGTACTGATGGATGTGGGACAGACCGTCTCCCACACTGGGATGAGAAGCGCATACGCTAGTCTACTCCGGAGTATCGATGCCCTGTCTCGATAGTCCTGTGACTAGGGACCTGCATAAGGATGTGCTTATAGATTACCCAGCCCCCACTAGTGTGACTGCCATCACAACGCTAGTAATCAAGCAAAGATCCTAAGGGCTCCACTAATGTGTATAGGTGATATACTAAAATAAACACATGTACACATTGAAGTAGAAACGAACCAAGTAGCATACTACTATTTTGAGCAAGATTGTATATACAACTGTGAATATCCCAAGCTTCCATTATGTAATATACAAACTAGTATGATACAGTAATGGCCTCTAGGGCATATACACTAACACTGCCATCTGACATGAGGTATAATACCATCTGGGAGTTCTCGGCGAGTCCGTCCAGTGTACCCGGTCTTCACTGAGCACCCGTACACCATCCTTGATGTCAAACACCGATGGATATGGGATCATCCATCGCCCATCATATGGGTCAAGATGCGTATACGCTAGTCTACTCTGGTGTATCAATGCCCTGTCTCGATACACCCTCAACTAGGAACAGTTATAGGATGTACTCGTCGACTACCGTGGCCCTACTAGTATGATCTCATCATAGTCCCAGTAGTCGAGTACATATCCTAAGGGCTTTATCAACATGTAACATAGAGACAATCAGAGTATATGTTAAGATAAAGTACAACCAGATAGCATACTATCATGTCGAGAAAGAAAGTCCTTCCTATAAATGTCGAAGCATCTATTACAATATACATCATATGTACAGTAATGGACTCTAGGGCATACATATAACTAACAATCTCCCACTTGCACTAGGGCCATCTGTTGTGGTATCATATACCCAACAATTAGCTGCGGTTGAAGTTTCTCATACTCAACCATCCCATAAAAGTCTCTACTGGGAAAAAGGCCTTTGTGAGTGGATCCGCGCTGTTGTCCTCTGTGTCTACTCTCCTAACCTTGATCTCCTTGGAGATCAACCATCTCCATGATCAGGTGATACTGCCTAAGAATTATATCTGGATTTCTGATGGGACGGTAGTTCCTTGGCATAATCCACAACTCCATTGTCACACAATGGTAGGAACGAAGTTCATCTCATGAACTTATATTTCCAGACTGCCTCTTTGGTAGCATCCTTGGTAAAGATGTATCTTGCCTTTAATCGTCTAGTATGTCACGGTATCTAGCTTGGAACTCTTCCAACATACCGTCCCTCCACTGAGGGTAAAGACAATGCCTGCGACTGACATTCAGTCGTCCTTATCACCCTGGAACCATTCCAGTGATTCTCCCCAGGATCTATTGATACCATCTCACTATAACTAGTTAGTATCCTAACATCCAATTAGATCTATCTCATAGATCAAAACCCAGGATTTAGGAGGTATCACTCTGATCCTATATGGAGAATCTTTGTGATAAGTGGAGATTGACCGAGCGTAGCATAGGAAACTCCTTCCCTATCAAGAGTATGTCATCCACGTACTCTACGAGGATCACCACCATACTCTCTACTACCTTTTTGTATATACAAGGTTCATCTACCATTTTGATGAAGTCAAACTCTTTGACTACCACATCAAAACAGATGTTCCAACTCCGCGATGCCTGTTTTATCATATAAAACATCTTGTACACATTTCCGCTGCTCCCACTGTCTATAAAGCCCTCTGGCTGTGTACTTATAGACGTTCTCTTCTAAAACATCATTTAGAAAAGCAGTCATGACACCCAACCACCAGATATCGTTTTCATGGTATGTAGCCGTGGCAAGTAGGATCTGGATGGACTTAAGCATAGCTTTGAAAGACTCAACTTTTCAATGTACACCAAGTAATCTTCTCAAGATATACTCGCTCCTGATGGGGATTTAACCCTTCAGATAAAGCAACCAAAGTCCATACTTTGTTGGTGTATAAGGATTCCATCTCAGATCGCTAAGCATCCAGCCGTTCTTACAGAGTCTCACTCCTGATGGCCAGCTCGAAACTAGTTGGGTCATCATCTTATGATGCAATCCTCGCTCCCACTTTCATAGAGAAACCGAAGTATCTCTCAGGTGGGTGAGAAACCCTTCCAGATCGGCGGAGAGGCTGAGGTTTGTTGGAAACTATTGAATCCACATTCAATAGGCATGCGGCTTCATAAGTGCATAACTCCTAAAAGGAAATAGGAAACTCAGTAGTACTCACCATAGAGCACACCATATCACATACGGTGTTATTGCTCCGCCCCGATATACCAACGTGCTATGGTGCATACGGAGGAGTAATGCTGAGAGAGAATCTCATTCTCCTTTAGAATAGACCCGGAATTCCGTGCTCAAGTATTCTCCTCCTTGATCTCATCGAAGGACATAATACTTATACCCGTATTTTGGTTCTCTACTTCTAACTTATATTCTGTGAATATCTCAAAAGGTTTGGACTTGTGTTTCAACAGGAACATATGTTAGATCCTTGAGAGATCATCAGAGAATGTAATGAAGTAAAAAGAACCGGCCTTGGCATGTGTAGACAGGGGACCTTACATACATCAACATGTATCAATCCCGAGAGTTCACTAACTCTTTCTCTGTTTCCAATAAACAGAGCTATGGTCATCTTATCTCTGTAACATGACCGGTGAGTTTCACAAGATGTAAATTCAAACTAATTTAAATATGCATTTAAATGTAACTTCAGCCAGTCGGGTCGCATTGATATGACCTAGTCTACAATGCCTCAAGAAGGATTCGTTCATTTCTGAACTCTTCCTCTTGTGTGTGTTCCGTATACTAAGAACTGTAGTTTGATTTAGAACATCAATGCTTTTAGATAACGTGCCTGAACCGATCAGCTCTTGATATAGTAAATATTCAAAACATTATCCAACTATAGAAAATTATATCCTTTCTTTACTAATAAAGAAAAAGATATGATGTTTTATATCAGGTTCGGTATCTAATAACATTCATTCAGAATCAATGTATTCTGGTAATACAGGGTGATAGTGACCAACAGACTTGGCTGCAACACTTGCACCGTTTTCTGTCTCATGAAACTTATCACTCGTTCTCAGTTCTCTACCTATCTGTAGCCCATGTAACAGATTACATATGCGGGATCCTGATCCGGTATCACATACCCAAGACGTAAAAGATACTAAGAAACAGTTCTCTGTAATGAACACACCAGAAGATGATGCATCAGTATGCACTTTCTTCGTTTGGACGGCACGGGAATTCTGGTAATCCCCAATTTCCTGCTCTGTCTTATAACAATTATAAGTTGGAGCGGGACCAACGTTCCCCAGTTCAGTATAACAAGCGGGTTCGGTCAATACATCCGTTTTATTATCTTGATTAATGCGTGATATGGTCCCTACCTAGAGAGAGAGAGAAGAAAACACTCAGCGTATGCTCTTGCAAGATTAGATTGGTTATCTAATATATCTAATCAGGATGTCTCCCACTGTTCTAGTCAAATCTTCCTTCAAACCCTAAAACGAAAGACTAGCCGGGATTAATTACACGCTACAAGTTCGCCAATCTTTCAGCCAGGCCAGTGTCGGTACTTTGAGGGAGGTCCCCCGTGCTTTCGCACGAACCTAATTAAAGTAAACCTCGTTTTCCCAGAGGCGTAACCCCGTTAACACCTTTCTAGACACCTACTTGATCGGCTAATTGTAATGTGTAAAACTCTCCCAGGAGTAACTCTTACTCGCAGCGGGTATCGGGATCCAACTATCTCATAGAAGGTATGCAATCTCATTGCAAATTTCAACACTAAAGACTAGCCGGGATTAATTACACGCTACAAGTTCGCCAATCTTTTAGCCAGGCCAGTGTCGGTACTTTGAGAGAGGTCCCCCATGCTTTCGCACGAACCTAATTAAAGTAAACCTCGTTTTTTCAGAGGCGTAACCCCGTTAACACCTTTCTAGACACCTACTTGATCGGCTAATTGTAATGTGTAAAACACTCCCAGGAGTAACTCTTACTCGCAGCGGGTATCGGGATTCAACTATCTCATAGAAGGTATGCAATCTCATTGCAAATTTCAACACTTGAAATTCCCGATCATATTTTACCCCTAGCAGCTATATGACCTTAACATGGTCAACAAATCATAAGTGCTAGTCAAGTTCAACCCGTCATTTCCTGATTGAATTAAACCCACCCGCACGACCCTTAACATGGTCAACAAAGTCGCACGACTACCCTAATCCAACCGCATCATATGCTTATACAGATAAAGACTAATTAGCTACCGCACACTACGCCTTAACATGGTCAACAAACGTGGCACGAATACTAACTAGTACTTATCTGAAATGACGGAGGGCTACAACAGGTTTTTAAGAAAACCCTTTGCGTAATGAACTTGATATTGTCGTAGAATCGAGTGATTTTTAAATGGAGTGTTTTTTAGGCTTTTCTAGTTTTGCTATAGGGGTCACTCCCGGTGAAGGGATCGTCGGCCCTTTCCTCATCGAATAAGGTGCAGGATATTTCACAAATATCACTATGCAAAGAAAGAACTATAGAAGCAATCAAAAGACAAACCGAGTTTGTAGCATCTACTAGTTTCACTAAAGAGGTCACTCCCGGTGAAGGGATCTCGGCTCTTTCCTTATCGAATAAGGTGCTGGATGTTCTACAAGGAACACCGCTATGCAAAGCAAGGACTAGAGCTACCAGTTTTTAAACAAGTTTCTACAACATCTTAGGTTTCTTTTATTTCATTAATCTCATTAATGAAGTCCCATTTTAATATGCTTCACAAGCATCACATTTGAAACGAAATCTGCAATATAACATATATCTCATATATATAATATAAACATTCGTCTCAGGCAGTAATATGACATCATCACAGAATATTGTAGCAGAAGAACATATATGAAATATTGGATATACTAGGACGTCCGTGTTTTCAATACGAGCCTGTATAAAACACGGATTCCACGGTCGCGATAAATAGCCAAACCCACATCCCAAGACCCCTACGAGAGCGGCAAGTAACACTGGCAATTCTAGGGTTAGGAGACCCGGTCTCGACTCCTCGAGATGGTCTCCCACTGGACCCTAGAACCCGGTTACTTGTGCTCCCCGCCTTGGGTCTACCTAATGCGGAAAAGTAAATAATATACATCAACGGTGACATCTTCCGCAACCTGGAAGTGCCCCAATAAAAGAATATTACATACAAATGAATTTTACATGAATGAAAATAAAAACCCTCATCTCACATAAAACCCCCGGCTATTCAAACACGACGATCCAATATAACATATCACAGCAACACATAATATCTCATATCATCAACGTAAGTAAGTATGCATATGCCGATTGTCGTCGATGTATAGCAACGAAAACCGGAGATACAACTACATACTACACTTACGGTCACAGAAAAGAAAGTGTAAAACTACAACAGTTGGAATCTGCAACTTCCTTAGACATCGCATGCCTATCCAAATGAATTCCTTAGATATCTCATGCCTAACAGTTATAAACCTCGCATTTTAGTCTCATTATCGAAAACTCTTTTCAATATCAAGTCGGGCAATTCAACAAGATTCCCGACATCCTGATCGAATGCTCGTCGCAAACTTTAGTAGACGGCCGCACCCCCAGATGCCGTCGACGATGTATACTAAGGCGGAACACCGCCGCCGCGAGCACCTGAACGGATGCTTTTGGCGACGGGGTTCTCCTACAGTCACTTGGTCGGGGCTATGGGGCATGGCTGTCTGTTAAGTTTATCCGGCGAGTATCCGCGTACGCTACGTGATTGCGACGGACTTTTGATCACATCAAAATTCCGTGGCAACCGATCATCTGAGACTAAACTGCTATGTTTATAATATTTAAATCAGTTATCTCATAACTATGTGTGGATTCCAAATATTGTATCACATTCCAGATAAATAGACAATGTTAAACATTCCGATCGAATAATCAAACACCCAAGATTTCCCAAATATATCTCAACACTTGAAATCAGTTTAAAAACATCCATCACATGCCACAGTACCAATGGTCCAGCCGTAGAAGGGTCAAGCCAACGCCTCACATGTGGCACATCGTACTGCCACAAACCCTAAGGTTCAGAGGCAGTTTAAGACGGTCACATAATCGAGTTAAGGTTTGTTGTCTTCTAGAGGGTCCACCGCGTTACTTGCACGACTTAGAACGTTCTTAAACACGAGAAAAAATCCAACTTTTGAAAAATTTTCCGACAGGGGAAAAAGTGAGTTATTGATATCCGTTCGAACTTTTTAACAGTTTCTAAAAATTATCCGGACAAAACTAAACGAAGTTAAATTATTCGATCGAAACATCGAGTCCCCAATACAACCCTTGAAAACTCAACAGTTGAGTGGAATTAAAATATTCCCAGAAAAAATTGCCAATAAAGGACCTAAGAATAAATACAAGAAATTCCCGGGACTAACTCAAAATTTTGGCCGCGGAACCGCCGCAAAACTCCTGGTTTGGCCGCGGTTCCGCGGCCATTTTAGCGAATTAGAAGTCCGTACTTCACAGTAATTCTTAGTTTTTCCTGCTTGTTTTTCTGAGAATTTTTAATTAATAAAAAACCATATTTTTGAAAAATGTACAGAGAAAGGTAAACATCGGGGTTTCGGGTTTCGATCAGACTTTAAACTTTGTCTAGACTTCGCCTAAAGCTCTAGCTTGGCTCTGATACCACTGTAGGGTTGCTAGGCACGCGCACAAGGGTCTACGAGGCATCTACCATGCCCGATTAAAATTTTAGCCATGCCGAACCACCCGAATACGGATCTTTAAACTAGGGTTTAGGCAAAAACTAACATGTTAAACACTTTAACACTAAGTGACAGAGATTACAACCTTTGTAGATCCGGTCCTTCACTTCATTAGCTCCGTGTTGAGGTCCCTTCGCTGCGATCATCATACTCCGGACTCTCGAGAGGCTCCACGAAGAAAAAGACGCAGTCTTGCTTCCGATCTTTGATACAAAGATGATCTACCTTGAAGTTTCGTGAACACAAGCTCTCACTCATGAAATGATGTGAACACCCTCATCTAAATGGCAAGGGAAGATGAGGATGATGAAGTAGGATTTTTTCTCTCTTTTATAAACTTTTTCTCACACTCATTCATCACTTGAAAAAAAAAACTAGTAAGCTTTTTTCAAAAAGAAAGAAGAAGGAAGAAGATGAAGAATAATAGAATTATCCTTTTGTGATGAATAGTAATCAAGAATATATGATTGATTATAAAACCATGGTCAAGGATGAGAGGCTAAATCTATGTAGAGAATAAATTAGAGTTAGGGTTTGGTTAGGTCAAAGCATGAGTCATAACAAAATATCTTTATCATGACAAAATAGAATCCTTCTAGAATGAACAAGAAGGAGCTAACCCTAATCAAACCCTAATCCCTATTTATCATCCTTAAACATGTTTCATAATAAATCATATCATGTCACAATAATATATATCACATATTTATTATATATTTGCAACAAAAAAAATAATACAATTAACATATATCGCATATATATCAATGTATTAACTGAGTGAGAAAAAGAATCTTTTAGTGAGCTAATATTAGTTAATGCAATTTAATATATCAAATATATTATTATACATTAAATTATCGAATCAACACTTGATCCGACAATCCGGCTATATCGCATATAACCGACTAATATTTATCCGTACCGATTCATCGAATCAACACTTGATCCGATGACCCGGGTGATAACAAATATCGCGAGAATAGAATACGGTATCTCATATCGCATTATCCTCGGTCCCGCACATATCACATATGTGCTCCTACTCCGTTTTGCCTGAGCCAAGAAACCTCTGTGTAGGACTCTAAAGAATCGTCAATACGCCGGCAGTAGGTGATGATCATATCAAACACTCACAAGCTGCAAGCGGTCAGCTAAACGTAACAGCTACCCAGGTATTGAGCGCTCGGAAGATCAACAAGAAAGCCTGTACATTCTCCTGTGAATCCAAATAGTAACACTACCGTACAGTCCGGTCTCGTCGTCTGATATGTCGCATATCTCGCCTAGGGGTGGTAAATATCAGACCCCAGTAGCTCGATAAGTCGTGTCGATATGAGGTCTATAACAGTTCGAGAAACTACTGATAACACTTACCAGTAAATCTCAGCAACCCTGGCTAGGGATTTCCGGTTATAGCCAATCGAACACAGCACAACATCAACTCCCTATACCGGGAGAGACGAATCCCCTCCTATCGCTCATTGCCTCCACGTGATTCGGGACTGTACCCAAAAGCCACCTTTTTTCACGCCCTCTTGGACGTGGTATGATGGAAATCAAAGCACAGTGGGAATCACACAAGACTCTATGACGATCTCGGGTCAACAGACTACTCTGTACCAGTGTCACCGGAGAACCGCCATCTGACGTGAGGTATAATACCGTCTGGGAGTTCTCGGCGAGTCCGTCCGGTGTACCCAGTCTCCACTGAGCACCCGTACACCATCCTTGATGTCAAACACCGATGGATATGGGATCATCCATCGCCCATCATATGGGTCAAGATGCGTATACGCTAGTCTACTCTGGTGTATCAATGCCCTGTCTCGATACACCCTCAACTAGGAACAGTTATAGGATGTACTCGTCGACTACCGTGGCCCCACTAGTATGATCTCATCATAGTCTCAGTAGTCGAGTACATATCCTAAGGGCTTTATCAACATGTAACATAGAGACAATCAGAGTATATGTTAAGATAAAGTACAACCAGATAGCATACTATCATGTCGAGCAAGAAAGTCCTCCCTATATATGTCCAAGCATCCATTACAATATACATCATATGTACAATAATGGCCTCTAGGGCATACATATAACTAACAGTTGTGACCGTCGATTGACGAAGAGCTAGCTCCCGCTTGGGGATGCCTTTTACTGATTTCGTATACTATTCATGTTGTATCCCGTTTGGGGGCCAGTATTTACAAAAGAGACTCTGCCGAAATTTTCAGGAAATATTTGATGTTTTAAGAAAACGCATAACTCGGCTTATGCTATTAAAACTACTGTAGGGTTCCTAGGCACTCTAGTGAGGTCTCACAAGGCATCTACCATGCCAATTTCAAAAAATAACGGTGCCGAGAGACCCGACTACGGATCGTTTGCTAGAAAACTAGGCGAAATAGAAACTAGTTAACACTTAACTACTAGTTTAACGGAAATACAACCTTTGTAGATCCGGTGCTCCACCTCCATGGCTGCGCAACGAAGCCCTCTCCGCTGTCCAAAAAGAATCCGGGCTCTAGCGTCGACTTCATCGGAGAATAAGCGAGCTAGGTCGTCGATGTCCATGCCGAAGATGATCTACGTCGAGGCATCGCTAAATCAAGCTCCGACTTCACCAAGTCAAGAAACTTGTGAAGAAAACACACTCTACTACTTGGCAAGAGGTAGAGGATGAAGAAATAGGAAGTGGGTAGACTTTAGTTTTGGATTTCTCACTCATTTGCTCAATTCACCATTGATGAAGAAAGCTTTTTCTTCTTGAGTTCAAGGAAGAAGAAGAAGAAAATGATATGATAAGTTCAATTAAAAAAAGAAAAGAATAATCCATTCTTATCATAACATAACTCAAGTTAAGTGTAGAGAATTGACCAAGGTTAAAGAATGGTTAGGGTTAAGGAGATGAGACAAAAATGGTGACTTCATGAAAGCTTCATGAAGCTTCTTGTTAAAAAAACAAAACTAGCCACCATTTTTCACTTCTTTTCCTTTTCTCATTTATCTTTTAAATGCAAATGAAAAGATAAATGAAAGAATAAAAGAAAACCCTAATCATTTACTTAACTTAGGTTTAATTCATTACACTTAACACAAAAGATATGTATCATCAAACATGATACAATCAAGTGCACAAAAATCATATCGCATATGCAATGCGCACACCCGAGTGAGAAAATCCATTTAAAGTGAACCAATACTAGTTAATGCAAAGTAATATATCAAATATATAATTATGCATTAAATCATTAAATCAACTCTTGATTCAATGATCCGGTCATGTCGCACATAACCGAATGGTATCATCAGTAACATCTTATCGAATCAACACTTGATCCGATAACTCGGCTATATCGCATATAACCGATCAATGTCATATCGCGAGAATCGAATACAGTATCACATACTGGTATTATTCTCGGTCCCGCACATATCTCATATGCGCTCCTATTTCGTTTTGCTTGAGCCAGGAAACCTCTGTGTAGGACTCTAAAGACTCGTCAATACGCCGGCAGCAGATGATGATCATATCAAACACCCACAAGCCGCAAGCGGTCTGCTAAACGTAACGGCCACCCGGGTATTGAGCGATCAGAAGATCGACGAGCAAGCCCGCTCATACTCCTGTGAATCCAACCAGTAACACTACCGTACAGTCCGGTCTGATCGTCTGATATGTCGCATATCTCGCCTAGGGGTGGCAAACGTCAGACCCCAATAGCTCGATAAGTCGTGTCGATATGAGGTCTATAACAATTCGAGAAACTACTGGTAACACTTACCAGTAAATCTCAGCAACCCTGGCCAGGGATTTCCTGTTATAGCCAATCGAACACAGCGCAACATCAACTCCCTATACCGGGAGAGACGAATCCCCTCCTATCGCTCATTGCCTCCATGTGACTCGGGACTGTACCCAAAAACCACCGTTTTGCACGCCCTCTTGGACGTGGTAAGATGGAAATCAAAGCACAGTGGGAACCACACAAGACTCTATGACGATCTTGGGTCAACAGACTACTCTGTACCAGTGTCACCTGAGAACTGCCATCTGACGTAAGGTATAATACCATCTGGGAGTTCTCGGCGAGTCCGTCCAGTGTACCCAGTCTCCACTGAGCACCCATATATCATCTCCGATGTCAAACACCAATGTATATGGGATCATCCATCGCCCATCTGTATGGGTCGAGAAGGTATACGCTAGTCTACTCTGGTATATCGATGCCCCATCTCGATATACCCACGACTAGGGACTTTGAAGGATGTACTTATGGACTACCATGTCCCTACTAGTATGATCCGCATCACAGTCCAGGTAGTCAAGTACACATCCTAAGGGCTTTACCAACATGTAACAGAGAGACAATCAGTGTACACGTTAAGGTAAAGAGCAACCAGATAGCATACTATCATGTCGAGCAAGAAAGTCCTCCCTATATATGTCCCAGCATCCACTACAATATACATCCTATGTACAGTAATGGCCTCTAGGGCATACATATAACTAACAATCTCCCACTTGCACTAGGGCCATCTGTAGCAGTGGTTGTAGTATCTCATACTCAACCATCCCATAAAAGTCTCTCTCTGGGAATAGGCCTTCGTGAGTGGATCCGCCGTGTTGTCCTCTGAGTCTACTCTCCTTACCTCGATCACCCTGGAGATCAACCATCTCCATGATCAAGTGATACTGCCTTAGAATATGTCTGGATCACTGATGGGACCTGCGTTCCTTGGCATAAGCCACAACTCCATTGTCACACAATGGGAGGAACATAGTTCATCTCATGAACCAATATACACCCAAACAGCCTCTTTGGTAGCATCTTAAGTAGCGATGTATTCTGCCTTTATCGTCTAGTATGCCACGGTATCTAGCTTGGAACTCTTCCAACATACCGTCCCTTTACTGAGGGTAAAGACAATGCCTGCGACTGACATTCAGTCGTCTTTATCACTCTAGAACACTTCTAGTGATTCTCCCCAGGATCGATTGATACCATCTCACTACAACTAGTGAGTATCCTAACATCCATTTAGATCTATCTCATAGATCCAAAATCCAGGATTTAGTAGGTATCACTTTGATCCTATGTGGAGAATCATTGTGATAAGCGGAGATTGATCGAGCGTAGTATAAGAAACACCTTTCTTATCAAGAGTATGTCATCCACGTACTCTACGAGGATCACCACCATACTCCCTACTACCTTTTTGTTTGTACAAGGTTCATCTACCATTTTGATGATGTCAACTTCTTTGACTACTTCATCAAAACAGATGTTCCAACTCCGCGATACCTGCTTTATCCTATAAAGCATCTTGCACACGTTTCCGCTGCTCCCACTGTCTACGAGGCCCTCTGGCTGTGTACTTATAGACACTCTCTTCCAAAACATCATTTTAGAAGAGCTGTCATGACACCCAACCACCAGATATCGTAGTCATGGTATGTAGCCGTGGCAAGTAGGATCTGGATGGACTTAAGCATAGATCCTTAGAAAAGGTTTCAACATAATCCATACCTGGTCAATGATGCAAACCTTTAACAAGTCTAGCTTTGAAAGTCTCAACTTTTCCATGTACACCAAGTAATCTTCTCAAGATATACTTGCTCCTGATGGGGATTTAACCCTTCAGATATAGCAACCAAAGTCCATACTTTGTTGGTGTATAAGGATTCCATCTCAGATCGCTAAGCATCCAGCCATTCTTACAGAGTCCCTACTCTTGATGGCCAGCTCGAAACTAGTTGGGTCATCATCTCATGATGAAATCCTCGCTCCCACTGTCATAGAGAAACAGAAGTATCTCTCAGGTGGGTGAGGAACCCCACTAGATCGGCGGAGAGGCTGAGGTTCGTTGGTTTCTACTGAATCCTTTGGTTCTACCAAATCAGCTGCTGTCATTTGTATAGCTGGAACCTTTCCAGTTGTACTTAACAGACCTTGCCTCGAGCTTGTCCGGATTTTGCTTTTAGACATAGGCCGGACAACCCCAAATCTTAACTAACTTAGGATATGGGCTCTTCCCCTTCCATATCACATATGAAGTGGTATGCACTGATTTGATTCGAACCCTATTCAATAGGTATGCAACTTCTCAAGTGCATAACCCCCTAAGGAAAAAGGTAACTCAGTATTACTCATCATAGAGCACACCATATCAAATAGGGTGTATCTGCTCTGCCCCGATATACCATCGTGCTATGGTGTATACGGAGGAGTAATGCTGAGAGAGAATCTCATTCTCCTTTAGAATAGTCCAGGAATTCCATGCACAAGTATTCTCCTCCTTGATCTCATCATAGGGCATAATACTTATACCCGTATTTTGGTTCTCTACTTCTAACTTATATTCTGTGAATATCTCAAAAGGTTCGGACTTGTGTTTCAACAAGAACATATGTCTGAATCTAAAGAGATCATCAGAGAACGTAATGAAGTATAAAGAACCAATCCTGGTATGTGTAGACAGGAGACCTACATACATCAACATGTATCATCCCAAGAGTTCACTAACTCTTTCTCTGTTTCCAATAAACAGAGCTATGGTCATCTTATCTTTGTGACATGACTGGCGAGTTTCACAAGATGTAAATTCAAACAGATTTATATATGCATCTAAATGTAACTCCAGCTAGTCAGGTCGCATTGATATGACCTAGTCTACAATACCTCAAGAAGGAATGGTTCAATTCTGAACTCTTCCTCTTATGTGTGTTCTATATACCAAGAACTGTAGTTTGATTTAGAACATCAATGCTTTTAGATAACGTGCCTGAACCGATCAACTTTTGATATAGCAAATGTTCAAAACATTATCCAACAATACAAAATATTATCGTTTCTTTACTAATAAAGAGACAGATATGATTTTGTATATCAGGTTCGGTATCTAATAACATACGTTCAGAATCAATGTATTACAATACAGGGTGACAGTGACCAACAGACTTGGCTGCAACACTTGCCCCGTTTTCTGCCTCATGAAACTTATCACCCGTTCTCAGTTTTTCTACCCTTTTGTAGCCCTATGTAACATCTTACATATCTGGGATCCTGATCCGGTATCATATACCAAGGATGCGGAGGATACTGAGAAACAGTTCTGTATAATGAACACACCCGAAGATGATGCATCAGCATGCATTCTCTTCGTTTGGGCGGCACGGGAAATCTGGTATTCCCCAATTTCCTGCTCTGTCTTATAACAATTATAAGTTGGAGCGGGACCAACGTTCCCCAGCTCAGTATAACAAGCGGGTTTGGTCAATAATCCGTATTATTATCTTGATTAAGGCGTGACATGGTCTCTACCAGGAGAGAGAGAGAAGAAAACACTCAGCGTGCGCTCTTGCAAGAATAGATTGGTTATTATTTTATCTAATCAGGATGGCTCCCACTGCTTTTTATCAAATCTTCCTTCAAACCTTAAAAGGAAAGACTAGCCGGGATTAATTACACACTACAAGTTCGCCAATCTTTCAGCCAGGCCAGTGTCGGTACTTTGAGGGAGGTCCCCCGTGCTTTCGCACGAACCTAATTAATGTAAACCTCGTTTTCCCAGAGGTGTAACCTCGTTAACACCTTTCTAGACACCTACTTGATCGGCTAATTGTAATGTATAAAACTCTCCCAGGAGTAACTCTTACTCGCAGCGGGTATCGGGATCCAACTATCTCATAGAAGGTATGCAATCTCATTGCAAATTTCAACACTTGAAATTCCCGATAATATTTTGCCCCTAGCTCGCTATGACCTTGACGCATGCCAAACAACCCATAGTCTGCTAGTCAAGTTCAACCCGTCATTTCCTGATTGAATTAAACCCACCCGCACGACCCTTGACGCATGCCAAACAACGCCGTACGAATACCCTAATCCAATCGCATCGTATGCTAGCAGATAAGCACTAGTTAGCTACCGTACACTACGCCTTGACGCATGCCAAACAACCGCAGCACGAATACTAACTAGTACTTATCTGAAATGACGGAGGGCTACGACAGGTTTTTCTGAAAACCTATTGCGTAATGAACTTGATATCGTTGTAGAATCAAATGATTTTTAAAATGGAGAGCTTTTGAGGCTTTTCTAGTTTTGCTAAAGGAGTCACTCCCGGTGAAGGGATCGTCGGTCCTTTCCTCGTCGAATGAGGTGCAGGATATATCATATATATTACTGTGCAAAGCAAAAACTCTTAAAAGCAATCAAAAGACAAACCGAGTGTGTAGCATCTGCCAGTTATTGCTAAAGGAGTCACTCTTGGTGAAGGGATCTCGGTCCTTTCCTTATCGAATAAGGTGCAGGATATATCACATATACCGCTGTGCAAAGCAAGAACTGTAGCTACCTGTTTTATTTTGAAATTCGATTCTACAACAACTTTAGGTTTCTTTTATTTCATTAATCTCATTAATGAAGTCCCATCATTTAATGTACCTAAACATCACAGATAAATACGACGTACACTTATGTCATCCGCATTCGCCTCGATGTCCCTTCGTGCACCGTTAGGTTAGGTAACTAACGACAGAGCGGGGCAGGGCTAGCGCAGGTGTAAAACATAAGTAACGTCTATATAATATATCATATATACTGTAAACTGTATCTATCACAGAACATCACATGATCACATCACAGATATCGCAGCAGAAGAATCATATGAAATATTGGATATACTAGGACGTCCGTGTTTTTAATACGAGCCAGTATAAAACACGGATTCCACGGTCGTGATGAATAGCCAAACCCACACCCCTAGACCCCTACGAGAGCGGCAAGTAACCCTACCAATTCTGGAGTTAGGAGACCCGGACTCGACTCCTCGAGTTGGTCTCCCACTGGACTCCAGAACCCGGTTACTTGTGCCCTCCTTCTTGGGTCTATCCTAGTGCAGAAAAGTAAATATTATACAAACGGTGACAACTTCCGCTACGTGGAAGTGCCCCAAATGAAAGAATATTACATACAATTTTTTACATGAATGAAAATGAAAGACACTCATCTCACATAAAAACCCCCGGCTATTCGTACACGACGATCCAATATAACATATCCAGCAACACATAACATCACATGTCATCAACGTAAGTAAATATGCGCATCCCAATTGTCGTTGACATATAGCAACGAAACCGGCGATATCACATATTACACTTACGGTCACAGAAAAGAAAGTGTAAAACTACAACAGTTGGAATCCGCAACCACCTCAGACATCGCATGCCTGACCAAATGAATTACTTAGACATTGCATGCCTAACAATTATAAACCCCGCATTTTAGTCTCAAAATCGAAAACTCTTTTCAATATTAAGTCGGGAAATTCAACAAGATTCCCGACATCCTGATCGAATGCTCGTCGCAAACTTTAGTAGGCGGCCGCACCCCCGATACCGTCGACGAAGTGCACCAAGGCGGAACACCGCTACCGCGAGCACCCGGACGGATGCTTTCGGCGATGGGGTTCTCCTACAGTCACTTGGTCGGGGCTATGGGGTGTAGCTGTCTATTAAGTTTACCCGACGAGTATCCGCGTACGCTACGTGATTGCGACGGACTTTTGATCACATCAAAATTCCGTGGCAACCGATCAAGTGAGACTAAATTGCCATGTTTATAACATTCATCCAGTTATCACATAACTTTTGTGAATTCCAATTGTTGTATCACATTCCGGATAAATAGAAAATGTCAAACTTTCCGATCGAACAATCGAACACCCAAGTTTTCCCGATACAGCTCAACACATGAAATAAGTCTAACAACATTCAGTTCGTGCCTCAGTACCAACGGTCCAGCCGTAGAAGGGTCAAGCCAACGCCTCACATGTGGCACGCCGTACTGCCCCAAATCCGAAGGTTCAAAGGGCAGTTCAAGACGGTCACATAATCGAGTTAAGGTTTGTTGTCTTCTAGAGGGTCCATCGCGTTACTTGCACTACTTAGAACGTCGTTAAACTACGGAAAAATCCAACACTTGGAAATTTCCCGACAGGGGAAAAATTGGGTATTTATATCCGGTCGAACTTTTTAACATAGTCTAAAATTTATCCGGAAAGCCACACAGACAAAATTTGATATTCCGATCGAAACTCCGAAACCCCAAAACCACCTCTGAAGAATTCAACTCTTGAAAAATTATTAAAAAATCCCATAAAACTCAGCATATTAAAAAAGGAATTACTGTGCAAAAGGGAGTCAAAGACTCAAAAGTAGCGCCGCGGAACCGCCGCGCCACGTGGGCTTAGGCCGCGGTTCCGCGCTGTTATGACGGAGTTAGATCTCCGTTTTTCAAAGTAATTCATAAAAATCCCTGCTGAATTTTTTAGCACTTTTTAATATGGAAAAATCCCAGATTTTACAAAATGTCCAGAGAGCATGATTGTGATCGGGTTTCGGGTTCGTTCGGACTTCAAATTCCGTCTGGACTTCGCCTAAGGCTCTAGCTAGGCTCTGATACCACTGTAGGGTTCCTAGGCACTCTAGTGAGGTCTCACAAGTCATCTACAATGCCAATTTCAAAAAATAACGGTGCCGAGAGACCCGACTACGGATCGTTTGCTAGAAAACTAGGCGAAATAGAAACTAGTTAACACTTAACTACTAGTTTAACGGAAATACAACCTTTGTAGATCCGGTGCTCCACCTCCACGGCTGCGCAACGAAACCCTCTCCGCTGTCCAAAAAGAATCCGGGCTCTAGCGTCGACTTCATCGGAGAATAAGCGAGCTAGGTCGTCGATGTCCATGCCGAAGATGATCTACGTCGAGGCATCGCTAAATCAAGCTCCGACTTCACCAAGTCAAGAAACATGTGAAGAAAACACATTCTACTACTTGGCAAGAGGTAGAGGATGAAGAAATAGGAAGTGGGTAGACTTTAGTTTTGGATTTCTCACTCATTTGCTCAATTCACCATTCATGAAGAAAGCTTTTTCTTCTTGAGTTCAAGGAAGAAGAAGAAGAAAATGATATGATAAGTTCAATTAAAAAAAGAAAAGAATAATCCATTCTTATCATAACATAACTCAAGTTAAGTGTAGAGAATTGACCAAGGTTAAAGAATGGTTAGGGTTAAGGATATGAGACAAAAATGGTGACTTCATGAAAGCTTCATGAAGCTTCTTGTTAAAAAAACAAAACTAGCCACCATTTTTCACTTCTTTTCCTTTTCTCATTTATCTTTTAAATGCAAATGAAAAGATAAATGAAAGAATAAAAGAAAACCCTAATCATTTACTTAACCTAGGTTTAATTCATTACACTTAACACAAAAGATATGTATCATCAAACATGATACAATCAAGTGCACAAAAATCATATCGCATATGCAATGCGCACACCCGAGTGAGAAAATCCATTTAAAGTGAACCAATACTAGTTAATGCAAAGTAATATATCAAATATATAATTATGCATTAAATCATTAAATCAACTCTTGATTCAATGATCCGGTCATGTCGCACATAACCGACTGGTATCATCAGTAACATCTTATCGAATCAACACTTGATCCGATAACTCGGCTATATCGCATATAACCGATCAATGTCATATCGCGAGAATCGAATACAGTATCACATACTGGTATTATTCTCGGTCCCGTACATATCTCATATGCGCTCCTATTTCGTTTTGCTTGAGCCAGGAAACCTCTGTGTAGGACTCTAAAGACTCGTCAATACGCCGGCAGCAGATGATGATCATATCAAACACCCACAAGCCGCAAGCGGTCTGCTAAACGTAACGGCCACCCGGGTATTGAGCGATCAGAAGATCGACGAGTAAGCCCGCTCATACTCCTATGAATCCAACCAGTAACACTACCGTACAGTCCGGTCTAATCGTCTGATATGTCGCATATCTCGTCTAGGGGTGGCAAACGTCAGACCCCAATAGCTCGATAAGTCGTGTCGATATGAGGTCTATAACAATTCGAGAAACTACTGGTAACACTTACCAGTAAATCTCAGCAGCCCTGGCCAGGGATTTCCTGTTATAGCCAATCGAACACAGCGCAACATCAACTCCCTATACCGGGAGAGACGAATCCCCTCCTATCGCTCATTGCCTCCATGTGACTCGGGACTGTACCCAAAAAACCACCGTTTTGCACGCCCTCTTGGACGTGGTAAGATGGAAATCAAAGCACAGTGGGAACCACACAAGACTCTATGACGATCTCGGGTCAACAGACTACTCTGTACCAGTGTCACCTGAGAACTGCCATCTGACGTAAGGTATAATACCATCTGGGAGTTCTCGGCGAGTCCGTCCAGTGTACCCAGTCTCCACTAAGCACCCGTATATCATCTCCGATGTCAAACACCAATGGATATGGGATCATCCATCGCCCATCTGTATGGGTCGAGAAGGTATACGCTAGTCTACTCTGGTATATCGATGCCCCATCTCGATATACCCACGACTAGGGACTTTGAAGGATGTACTTATGGACTACCATGTTCCTACTAGTATGATCCGCATCACAGTCCAGGTAGTCAAGTACACATCCTAAGGGCTTTACCAACATGTAACAGAGAGACAATCAGTGTACACGTTAAGGTAAAGAGCGACCAGATAGCATACTATCATGTCGAGCAAGAAAGTCCTCCCTATATATGTCCCAGCATCCACTACAATATACATCCTATGTACAGTAATGGCCTCTAGGGCATACATATAACTAACAACTACTTGATTTTAAATTGATTTTCCGTCACTCTACTACTTTTCTTGGTTTGGATTTCTGGGTTTTCGGCTTACTTAGATTACGTACGTCTCGAGACGTTTCGTAGTTTAAGTGCCGGTCATGTTCCGTACTTTCGGGACGTGACAAAGTCCATCTTCTCGTGCTGCCTCTTGTTTACACCATCAACTGAGGCTATCACGAGGCACTTGGCATTCGTAAATTCTTTTTCCATTGTCTTACAGATATCCATATCCGCGGTGGTGGAAACTGGACCTGGGACGGCGGGGTTTTGAGTAGTAATGATGTAGTCCAGCTTGTCATAGGCAATGGACATTTGAACAAACCTTTGCCAGTCATTACAGTCAGATTCAGTCATTTTATTATCTAGATATAACCTAGTCTTGGTCACAAGTTCGCTGCAATTAAGAGAGAGAGAGAAGAAAACACTTAGAACGATGCTCTTGCAATTATAGATTGGTTTTTAATTTATCTAAACAGGATGGCTCCCACTGTTTCTCGAATCCTTCCTCAAATCATAAAAGAAGAACTAGTCAGGACTAACCTCACCGTACAATACTTGCTTAACCGTTCAGCCAGGTTAGTGTTGGTACTTCGAGGGAGGTTTTACGACGCTTTCACGAAGTTCCTTAATTAAATAACCTCTTTTCCCTGGAGGCGTCGCCCCGCTAACACTGTTCTAGACACCTACTTAGTTTATAGCATTGATCGTTAAGTGAAAATCTCCCGAAGAGTAGCATATACTCATAGTAGGATCGGAACCCAAATATCATTGTGTGATAATGCTGAAGGAATCCTACCAACATTATCAAACTCTAAATGGTATGCAGCACTAGCAAGTTTCAGTTTCTTTAGAAACTCCCGATGAGGATTTTTGCCCCATGCTCTTATGACCTTGACTAAGGCCAACAAATCATAAGTCACATGTCAAGTTCTACCCATCATTGTCCAGGTTAATTTGAACTCACCCGTATATACCCTTGACTAAGGCCAACAAAGTAGTACGACTGTCCCAAACCAACGCATCTATCTATGCTACATGTGAACACCCTGCAGCTACCAATCACTATGCCTTGACTAAGGCCAACAAACATAGCTTGAATACTACTGACTATTCATATGAAACGACGGAGGGCTACGATTGGTTTTGGCGAAACCGTGAACGTAGTGAACTTGATATAATCGAAGGAACCCGATAGCTTTTTAAAAGGAGTGGTTTAAGCTCCACAATTAAAAAACTGTTGTTTTAAAATAACCGAGTGGTTTTTAAACTTTGTTCCAACGATTCAACTTTGGTTTATTTGATTTGCATTAATCTAATGAAATCCCATCATTTAAACCTATCATTACAGAAAACAACGAAAATACAACGTACGCTTATGCCATCCGCATTCGCCACTGGGCCCCGTCATCACCCGTTAGGTTACTTAACTAACGACAAAGCGGGGGCTGGACCAGCGTGGATGCAAAACATAAGCAACATTTACTATATATCATATATAGATATGTACATTCATCTGACGCAATAATAGGCATTCCAGATCACAGATGAACACATTGGATATATTAGGAAGTCCGCATTTCGTTTGAGCCTGCAACAAAAGACGGTTTCCACGGTCGTGATGAATAGCCAAACCCCACCCTAAACCCCTACGGGTGCGGCAAACTACCCCCCAAGTACCTGAAGTGAAGCAGTCTCCCTCAACAATGTGAGTAGGCCACTTAGCCCTTCCATGTACCCGGTAGTTTGTGCACCTCATCTTAGGTCTATCCTAGGAGCAAAAACAGTAAATGAAAAAATACAACGGTGGCTACAACCTCAACCCGGATGTGCTCTGCGAAATAATATTACAACAAATTACAATTTACAACGAATGAAAGATAAAAACCCTCATCTCACATCCCCGGCTATTCATCCACGACAATCCAACAAGTTCATATACACAAACCAATATCACAGAAATGGGCAACCCCCAACTAACCGACATATAGAAATTAGCGGAAGTTTACGAACACATTAAACGGAACTTGTAATATTAAACAACATCAAACTGCAACTTCGAAACAACCGTTATTTGCCACAGTAAAGAATTTACATTAAAATCAAAATTGGCAAAAACAAACAACTCCTGAAACCCTAGATTAAAGTCAAAAAGCCACACACCAAAAATGGAGCAATTCCTCCCAACTGGGGCCGAGCTCGCCGGAAAAATAGGCAGAGTGGCCTGCCACTTTTGGGTGGAATTGCCTAATTTTTGTTCTGTGTTCTTTTTACAGTTCAAATAGCATTCTGCACTTGTTTAAATAATTTTCAGAGCTTATCTAAAAAACAACAGAAACTTGAATCGTGGCGTCGATGTTTTCGGGTCGTTTCGGTTTCATTGTTTAACTTGTTGTTTAAACTGCTAGCTATGGTTTAGTAGGCTTTGATACCACTGTAAGTCCATGTCATGCACCCTACGTGTTCGCGGGGAGGCGGAATATATGAAAAACAATTTTCAAAGCTTCGTAACACGGACTTGAGCACACGGATCGTGTCTAAACCATTACTAGCAAATTGTATGAAGTTTAACTACTCGGTCTCGAAGTTATGCCTCACGTTACAAGTCCTTCGGGTCTTCAACGCTGTCCTCCTCATCATCGTAGGCTCCAAGGATCGTAACGGATCGCTACTACCTAGACGGCCTCCTCGAGTCAATAACGATCCACCCGAGAGTCTATAGTCCGAGCTCCTATCTCGAATCTAAGATAACTACGGCTTCTAGTTTTCCAAGTTAGAAGTCCTAGATGGTGTAGAGTATTTAGATAGATTACTTTGTCTCACTAAACCCTAGGATCCTCAACACATGAGAGCTTTTAGGGTTTGAGGAAGAAGATGAAGACTTGAGGAGAAAGAAGGTGTTTGTAATAATGATAATGAATTATTCTCATGCTTGAATAATAATGAAGCATACAAATATCTCTTGATAAATATCTAGAAATATCTTGTAAGCTTCATTTAATTCAAAAGGTGAATCACCTCATGAGTCATGGTTCATTTAATGAAAACTACACCTCATCTCCTCCACCTCATTTCCTTCTAGAAGCTTCCCGAAAAATTACGAGACTGCCCATCCCATCCGTATTTACGAAATAACACAGATAAACTAAGACCAAATAAATCCATCAATATAATACTAGAATCCGGCTTAAACCAAATCCCACTAGTATTATCTGCCCGATCACAGTACGTGCATAAGTGTACGTAAGTAATCACGGACCTGCCGTAAAACTATACGGCCTCTACACCTATTGCCCGGTGCAGGGAAACTCTCTGTGTGGGACTCTAAAGACTCGACACTATGCTGGAAGTGGGTTTAAACATAGGCCGCAAGCGGTACTAGCTGTACGTAACGGTCCCCAGGTAGACGTCGATAAGAAGGCCGATGAGGTAACTCATCCGATCTCCTATTGAGCCTGTATGTGACAATCTCCGTACAGTCCGGTCTGTTCGTCTAAGAGTATCGCATATCGAGCCTAGGGGGATGGTGAACTTCAGACCCCTAATAGCGGTATAAGTCGTGTTGGAGTGTAGCCCAGAATACCCTGAGAAACTTGTCACGACCCGAAAGTACGGAACGTGACTGGCACTTAGATTACGAGACGTCTAAAGGCGTACCGTAACCTAAGTCAGCCAAAGCCCAGAAATCTAACCCAAAATCAAAAGAGAGTGAAGGAAAAACCTTTAATGAAGACGATTTTCAAATCAATTAAGTTGCAAAGAATCCCTTTTTAAAACATCAAAAATTTCTGAAAATTTCGGCAGAGTCTCCCCTGTATTTTCTATCCCCCAAAATGGGTACAACAAGATAATAAACCTGTAATTATAAAAATGGCATCCCCAAGCGGGAGCTAGCTCTTCGCCCAAGGCGGATCACAACCACATGCAATATAATAGTAGTATTAAGAAAAAGAGCATAAGAGAGATGCAAATACCAGAAAACACACGTCGGCTCAAGTGAGCTCGACCCAAAAGAAACCACACATATACAAATCTCTCAGTCTCATCACTAGGTCGCATATACAATACAAGTGGTAGATGGAGAATACTAGATACAATGATAAAGCAAAAAGAAATAAAGTATACTCGCAACCCACCTACGGGCGATGTCGCGAGTCTGAGCAAAAGGAACTGATGACAAGATAGCCCGCCGCTACAAGACTGACGGGTCCGACCTGCAAGACACTGTGGCACAACGGGGGTGAGTTGCCAGCTCGTGAGTAAATATAACATCTAATAAGGCAATCGTAAGAATGCACGCAATGCACCACAACATGCATGTCCATATGTGATATAATAACTCTAGTATGCATGCACATGTATGCAATATCTTTTCTAACTCTTTAAGTGTTTTAAATGTTAATGTTACTGCATTCTTAACTTTTAGAAAACGAATGTCTGCATAATAGCTAAATATCATCAAGAAATCCTCAGAAAACCCGTGTCAAGCATCGACACCAAATAGGAATCATATCTGTCTCAATGTCGGGCTCCGTCAGTCCGGATCGGCCCATATCATAAATCTCACGACAACGGTCGGTATCCTCCGGATATCCGCCGCGCCAGACATCACCGGTAGGTAGTCTTCCCCTGCCAGGCTCATCGTCTACAACTCGATCTTCTTACCCCGGGGTACCATACCGGGCCCACCATGTACCCAAGACGGTTCATCCACTCCTCAAATCGGGTCTCGAAATCCAACAGAAAACATGAAAACTCATGGTGGACGACACATACATCACGAGAAAACCGCAACTTTGTTTTGAAAATGATAAATATAAGGTTTTGTTAAATTCTTGCGGTTTTCCCCAAAAATCCAGAAATCGCAGCAATACTGAAATCCTCAAGAAAACCATAATGTCCACATGTTATATATATGATAAATGTCTATGATATCAATGTGTATGATGTGAATTTTGGCTAAAGTTCTATATAAATATGATGATGATCCGAGATATGTGCATGCGATGCAGTTTCATATATCAAGTTTGAATGCAGGTGACGATATTAAGATAAACAGGTTCTATCGTGCACGTGGCATGTCAATTTCCAAAGGCGTGTGTGTCACATGAATAGTGCGCATGCAATAGATGCCCATGGTAAGGTGTTCGTGTCCTACGAAATGATATCGCATAGGTAGAGATGAATGTCCATGCAATTTAACATACTGTTCGCCGTGAGGGTATGCAATGTACATAAAGGGATAAACTGTCTAACAATATAAATCTTGCATAAAGTATGGTAATCCTAACTGGGGGGGGCGCCTCGCGCCATCCAGATGATTCCCCCATAGATGAATACATCTACTCACCTAAAATCCCCGCTAATCTGATTCGGCTACCGCTTTGCCTTTACGCGCCGTGTCCGATGTTTCTCCGATCGATCCTATATTTGCACAATATCAAGCATAAGATTACAAAACCTAACACACTGAAAATCACAATATACAATTATTAACGCTCTCGAATTAATCATAGCATGCACTCAGTGCGCGGAAAAACGCACGAAAATCGCAATCCTTTAACTAAAATCGTCATTTCGGGGAAATCGATTAAACTACAACCCGACTAGACGAAACCCCGCGTTCGCGCATTCTAATAATCCTATACGAAGCTAATAATATTGCTAACCTAACGCAAATTGACCGCATTCTATTTTCTACAAAAATCTAGTAAGCGAATTTCTAGCCGATTTGATACAAACATCGAAATTTGACGATTTAACAAGCATATAAATACACCATTAACCACTACAACCAATTAGAAACCCAAAGCCCTAATTTAACTCTAACCCCATGCTTCAAACCCTAATCCACAATCAAATCCCTTACTTGAATTTTCAAAACTAACCATTTCAATGAAATTAATCATTTTAAAATACTAAACTAGCTTTATTAAACTACAAATTAACAACTAGTTTAGGATTTTCACCTCTCAAGCTTGAACCCTAGCTTGATCAAGTCACCAAGAAGCCTCTTTTCATCATGTTCTTGAACAAATTTGGGTTGAAGAGAGAAGGCATTAGGGTTAGGCTTTGAATGGAGAAAGAAATTGTGGATTTTTATTGATTTTTAGCATGAAAATGAAGCAAGAATGAAGTGGGAAGTGGGGAATTTCTGCAGGAAGAGGGTCGGCTGCAGCAAGAGGAGGAGGTGGGGAAATTTTGGGGAAGTTTCTAGCTAATTACAACATCATATGATATCATATCATGCTTTCATATCAACCTTTTTCCAAAAAAACCCCTTTTTAAGCCATTTTTTTCATAATTTTCCCACCAAAAATCAAAAAGTTTGCAAGACATGATATAATTTTATTAACACCATATTTTAGCTTATAAAGACTCCAAATTAAGAAATTTACCTAATTAAATTTGTATTTATTCCTAATTAAATGTATTTAAAAAGGCTTAAAATAATAAAAAAATAATTAATTACGAAAAAAAATTTATTTAACTAGAAAATTATAAATGACATTTTAGTGACAAAATTATAGTAATATCTTATTTAAATTTTGTATAATTAGGTCTACAATGAAAAATATCACTTTTGACTTTTTACGGAAAAAGCCGAAAAATTAGCCGATTACCGAAAAACTGCCTAAACGATTTTCGAAGGGTTACAATCTTCCCCCCTTAAAGAAATTCGGTCCCCGAATTTAGAATTTAACTACGCGTACCTTCAAAAAGATGGGGATATCTCTTCCTCATCTCGACCTCGGTCTCCCAGGTGACCTCCTCGCTGTTCGGGCCACGCCAAAGGACCTTGACGGACGGTATGACCTTCGACCTCAATTTCTTCACCTGCCGATCCAAGATGACAACCGGCTGCTCGGTGAAAGAAAGGTCACGCTCTAGCTGGATCGTCTGGTGCTGAACCGCCTGGGAGGGATCATGAAGGTACTTGCGGAGCATCGAGACATGGAATACGGGGTGAATATCGGGGAAGCTGGGCGGAAGAGCTAACAGATAAGAGACTGGACCAACACGCTCTAGGATCTCGAAAGGACCAACATATCTAGGGCTCAGTTTCCCCTTCCGCCCAAATCTCATCACACCCTTCATCGGAGAGACCTTCAGGAAAACATGATCGCCAACAGCGAACTCGAGTCGGCGACGACGCCTGTCAGCATAAGATTTCTGCCTGCTCTGTGCCGCTCTCATCCTGTCCCGAATCAGCTGTATTTTCTCGGTCGTCTCCTGCACAATCTGCGGCCCCAAAATACTGCTCTCCCTAAGCTCTGTCCAACATACTGGCGATCGACATCTCCTCCCATATAAAGCCTCGAAAGGTGCCATCTGAATCGTCTCCTGGAAGCTATTATTGTAGGAAAACTCGATCAAAGGCAAATGACGATCCCAGCTACCACCGAAATCTAAAACACAAGCTCTGAGCATGTCCTCAAGAGTCTGAATAGTACGCTCCGACTGACCGTCAGTCTGAGGATGAAAGGCTATGCTAAAACTCAATCGGGTGCCCAAAGCTTCCTGTAGTTTCTGCCACAATCGGCTGGTAAACTGGGTGCCACGGTCGGACACGATGCAAGTCGGAACACCATGCAGTCGCACAATCTCATCAATATAAACCTGGGCATACTGAGAAAATCCAAAAGTGGTCTTCACTGGCAGAAAGTGAGCCGCTTTCGTCAGTCGATCCACAATCACCCAAATAAAGTCGTACCCTCGACTGGTCCTGGGTAGACCCACAACTGTTAGTGTTTATGCCCTAGAAGGCCATTACTGTATCATACTAGCTTGTATATTACTTAATGGAAGCTTGGGATATTCACATGTATATAACAGTCTTGCTAAACATGGTAGTATGCTACTTGGTTTTTCTATCTTAATATGTGAGTGTACGTATTGATAGAGCTCTTTGGATCTTGCTTGTCTACCAGCGTTGTGATGGCAGTCACACTAGTGGGGGCTGGGTAGTCTACAAGCACATCCTTATTCAGGTCCCTGGTCGTTGGATTATAGAGACAGAGCATCGATACTCCGGAGTAGACTGGTGTGTACGCTTCTTATCCCAGTTGGGGAGATGGTCTGTCCCACAGCCGTCAGTACGTAGTACTGGAGATAGTATACAGGTGCTCGTTGGGTTACGGGTACACCGGACAGGACTCACAGGGAACTGTTGGTTGGTTTGATACCAGTCGTCAGTGAACAGTTCCTAGGTGACATGAGTACAGCATAGTCCGCAGACTTGACACTGCTACTTCGCCTCGAGTGTGTCCCACTGTTCTTAGATTGCTACCCTACCACGGCTCAAAGGAGTCGTGCAAACAGGTAGCAGTTGGGTGCAGTCCCGAGCGCTTGGAGGCAGTGGCGGTTAGACAGGATTCGTCCCTCCCGGTATTGGGAGTAGATATCGTGCTGTGTCAGAGAGCCATTACACAAAGTCCCTGGCCAGGGCAAGCGAGATTTACTGGTAGGTTCCAGTAGTTTCTCAGGGTGTAATGGGCTTCCCTCCGACACGACTTATACCGCTATTAGGGGACTGACGCTTGCCGCCCCCCTAGGCCCGATATGCGATAGTCTTGGACGAACGGACCGGACTGTATGGAGATTGTCACATCAGACTCAGAAGGAGTTCGGATGGGTTTTCTCATCGGCCTTCTTATCGACAACTACCTGGGGACCGTTACGTACAGCTAGTGCCGCTTGCGGTCTGTGGTTAAACCCACTGCCAGCGTAGTAGTCGAGTCTCTAGAGTCCCACACAGAGAGTTTCCTACTCCAGGCGAAACGATATAGAGGTTGCATGGTTTTGCGACAAAGGGTTCGGACGCATACGTGCGTTTACGCACGTACAACTTTCGGACAGTTTTTACCAGTCGGCTTTGGTTTAAGCCAGTTACTGGTATCCGGTTATTGGATTTTTACTGTCTAATGTTTTTCCGTATTTTTGCGGATTGGAGGGGCGTTCTCGTAATTGTACGAGAAGCTTCTAGAAGATGTGACTAAGGAGGTTACTTATGGATAAGAAAGTGAGTCATGAGGTGATTCATCATTATCATTAATTGCACCATAAATGATAATGACACATGCTTAATGAATCACCATTAGATATTTGTGAAGCATGCTTATTCATCACTCATTTTCTTTTATTGATAAATGAGAATGCTTCATAATATATTATGATACACTCTCTCTCTTCTCATTATCTTATCTCACATTCTCTCTCCTCAAGCTCTCATCTTCAAGATATTAATCCTTAATCCTCATGTGTTGAGATCAAAGGTTTAGTTAGACTTAAGCATCCATTACCTTCACTCTATATCATCCTTTCTTCTTTGATTAGCAATCAAAGTAGATTAGTTACCTCAAGTTAGAGGTTTAGCTTGGAGTTTTGCTCTCGGGTGGATCGTCTACTACCTAGAGAAGGCCGAGGAGAACAAGGAGATCGTAAAGACGAAGGACTAGTTTTCATTAGGTATAATCCCTTAACACTATAGTTTAGTATAGCTATGTGTTCGGTTATTATTTGTTTAGCTTCGATTCAAGCGGTTAGTCGATGTCCGTTCTTTAAACTTGATCGTTTTTGAAAATTCCGCCTCCCCACAAGTACTGGGGTGTACTACATCGACTTACAGTGGTATCAGAGCCTCGCTAAACAATAAATAACTTAATTGCAAATTTGTACGAATTTCGAACGGAAAAACGAAGCCGGAAAACCCAAAATCTGTAAAGTTTCTGTCGAATTTAAAATGATGTCCTAAAATTTTTCAGGTGATCTCAGAAAGCTTGTAAACAGTCCAGAAGAACACACAAGAAATTCGAGCCCATGAATCGGCTAAAGCGCCGCGGAAGCGCGGCGGATCCCACCGATCCGCCGCGGTTCCGCGGCCGAGTTGCCGACTCATGGACTCGTATTTCGTGTGTGGGTCCTCTCTGGTATTTGGGGTTTTCTGGAATATTTAATAATTGCTCAGGTTACTGTTTAACAGAGCAGATTTTGGAGCAATATTGATGTTGTTTATTCGATCGAATTGTACAGTATTTGCATATTGGATTATATCTGTGATTGTTTAATGTGTTCGTAAACCTCCCCTAACTGCTAGTATGTCGGTTGGCAGGGGGTTGCACATTTCTGAAATGGTTATATCTGTTTGTGCATATAAACTGTATTGGACTGTTGTGGTGTATAGCCGGGGTTAGCAATGGGTTATTGTTTAATTCATTTGTTGTAAATGTAATTTGTTGTAATATTATTTTTACGGGGCACTTCCAGGTTGCGGTCGTAGCCACCGTTGTATTATTTCATTTTACTGTTTTTGCTCCTAGGATTGACCCAAGGTGGGGTACACAGACTGCCGGGTGTGTAGTTTGTCGTACCCGTAGGGGTCGAGGGTGGGGTAACGGCTATTCATCACAACTGTGTAATCTGTCTTTTCTTGCAGGCTCAAAAGAAATACAGATTGCTTGCAAATCCAATATTGTTTATCTGTGTTCTGGAATAAATATCATTGCGTCAGACGAATGTAAAATATCTATATTTATGATAGCTATTTAGACGCCACTTATGTTTTACACCCGTGCTAGCCCAGCCCCCGCTCTGTCGTTAGTTAAGTAACCTAACGAGTGATGACGGGACCCCGTGGCGAATGCGGATGGCATAAGAGGACGTTGTATTTTCGTTGTTTTCTACAATGATAGGTTAATGATGGGACACATTATCTATAATGCAAAGTAAAACAAACAAAAGTTTAAATCGTTGGAACAATTTAAAAGAAACCACTCGGTTATTTTAAAAACAGATATTTTTAAATGCGGAGATTTAACCACTCCTTTTAAAAGCTATCAGGTTCCTTCGATTATATCAAGTTCACTACGTTCACGGTTTCGCCAAAACCATTCGTAGCCCTCCGTCATTTCATTTGGGTATTCAGTAGTATTCAAGCTATGCATTTTGGCCAAAGTCAAGGCATAGTGTTTGGTAGCTACTGGGTTTTCATTTGTTGCATAAGATAGATGAGTTGGTTTGGGACAGTCGTATTACCATTTGACCAAAGTCAGGGGTATATACGGATGGGTTCAAATTGACAAGATAATGACGGGTAGAACTTGACATGTGACTTATGACATTTTGACCAAAGCCAAGGTCATAAGAGCATGGGGCAAAAAAAAAAAAAACTTATATCGGGAATTTCAAAAGAAACTGAAATTTGCAAAGAGATGCATACCATTTGGAGTTTGATGAATGTTGGTAGCACTCCTTCAACATTATCATACGATGATATTTGGATCCCGATCCTACTGTGAGTATATGATACTTATCAGGATATTCGTCGCTTAACGATCAATGCTATAAACCTAGTAGGTGTCCAGAAAAGTGTCAGCGGGGTTACGCCCCCAGAGAAAAGAGGTTATATAATTAAGGAACTTCGCGAAAGCGTTGGAAAACCTCCCTCGAAGTATCGACACCGGCCTGGCTGAACGGTTAAGCAAGAATTGTACGGTGAGAATAGTCTTGGCTAATTCTTCTTTTATGGTTTGAGGAAGGATTCGAGAAACAGTGGGAGCCATCCAGTTTAGATAAACTAAAAACCACTCTAAACTTGCAAGAGCATCATGCTAAAGAGTTTTCTTCTCTCTCTCCTAATTGCAGCGACCCTGAAAATGACTGGACTTAAGTTACTTTTAGAGAAAAATATACTGACAGGGCCAAACTATAAAGATTGGCTGCGGAATGTCAAGATGGCTTTGACCTATGACAAACTGGGTTACGTCCTCACCGCTACAGCACCTGCTGTCCTTGGTCCCAAATCCAGCAATGCGGATAAGGAAATCCGCAAAACCTGGGATTTAGATTGCGCGAGAGCCAAGTGCATCGTGCTTGCCTCGATGAACAATGAACATCAGAGGAGGCACGAGGATATGTCCCTAGATGGCATATTTCTCCATACAAAGGAACTTTATGGAGAGCAATCTCGTATAGCAAGATACGAGACCTCTAAGAAATTTTTTCGAGCGAGGTTGGCTGTCGGGTCATCGGTAGGTGAACATGTCCTACAGATGATTGGCTACATAGAAGAGCTCGCAGACCTTGGGACGACTTTGGATAATGAGCTCTATACAGACCTTGTTCTCCAGTCCCTTCCTCCCACCTACGCCCAGTTTATCCTCAACTTCAATCTTCAAGGAAAAGAAGTTGAACTTGCGGAACTCCTGAACATGTTAAGGAGTGCAGAGGGCACCTTGCAAAAGGCAAGGGAAACACCCGCTATGTTTGTTGGCGGTGCATCTTCTTCCGGGTCCAAGGCTAGGGCCAAAGGAAGGAAGAAGAAGGCCGCACCCAAACCTAGAGGAGGTGTTAGTAAGGTGGGAAAGAAGGGAAAGAAAAAGTTTACAGCACCGGTAGTTGGCCTGGATGAGTGCTTCCATTGTCACAGGAAAGGGCACTGGAAGAAGGATTGCAAGGCGTGGAACGCCAAGAACCAGGAACCGAAGCAAGCTGTGGCTTCGACTTCAGGTGTGTTTGTAATTGAGAATTGTCTGTCGATCAACTCTACTTCCTGGGTATTGGATACCGGATCAGGATCTCATATTTGCAATTCATTGCAGGCACTGAGAAACCGTAGAGTGCTGAAGGAAGGTGATATGATCCTCAGGGTTGCTAACGGAGCTAGCGTGGGAGCTGCGTCCGTCGGGGATTATCACCTAGGATTGACGAGTGGACACATTTTGGTTTTACATAACTGTTATTTTGTACCCAGCTTAACGTGTAATATCATATCAGTTTCCTTGTTATCAAATAAAGGTTATGATTTCACGTTTGTAAGAGATGTTGTCAACATCCACCTTAATCATGGTTTGATTGGGTCCGGTACTCTAAATAACGACATATATGTTTTAAACCAACTCCAAATTTTCAACGTCCAGAACACACTAAAAAGAAAGTCTCCAGATTTGAATAAAGCTTTCTTATGGCATTGTAGACTGGGTCACATCAATGAGAGAAGGTTGACTAAGTTGCATAGAGAAGGATATTTGGACACGTTCGAATATCAAACTTATGACACTTGTCAATCCTGTCTCAAAGGAAAGATGACAAAGACTCCATTTAGTGGACAAGGAGTAAGAGCGAGCGAGCTCTTAGGACTCATACACAGCGATGTATGTGGTCCAATGTCTACACATGCAAGAGGTGGTTTTTCCTATTTCATTACTTTCACGGATGATTACTCAAGATACGGATTCATTTATCTGATGAAACATAAATCCGAGGCTTTTGAGAAATTCCAAGAGTATAAGAATGAAGTAGAAAACCAAACAGGCAAAAGTATTAAGACACTAAGATCTGATCGAGGTGGAGAATACTTAAGTGCCGAGTTCCTAAGTTACCTAAAAGAGAAAGGAATTCTCTCTCAGCTTACTCCTCCATACACTCCACAGCATAACGGTGTATCGGAGAGACGGAATCGAACCTTATTGGATATGGTACGATCCATGATGAGTAATGCTGAGTTACCGCGATCTTTCTGGGGTTATGCGCTAGAATCAGCGGCATATCTTCTGAACAGGGCTCCTACCAAGACTGTGCCTACCACTCCATATCAGATGTGGACTAGGAAGAAACCCCATCTTCAGCATATGAAGATTTGGGAATGTCCAGCTTTTGTTAAAAAGCAGCATGTGGACAAGCTCGAGTCACGATCAGTAAAATGTATGTTTGTGGGATATCCAAAGAACTCCAAGGGATATTATTTCTATTACGCAGAGGAACAAAAGGTTTTTGTTTCTCGTAATGCCCATTTTCTGGAAAATCATTTTTTAGAAAAGGAAATAAGTGGGAGCGAAATAGAACTGGAAGAAATTCCAGAACCACAAACTGCTACTGAAAGTTTGGTAGAACCGGAAGTTCAAGAAGAACAGAACATTCCCGCACCCCTCCGCAGGAGTAGTAGGCCGTCTCGTCCGCCTGAGAGATACTACGGTTTTCTCAAAGATGGGGATAGAGAGGATTGCATCATAGATGATGATGAACCTACTGACTTCCAGCAGGCCATCCAGAGCGGCGACTCGGTACGATGGCTAGATGCAATGCGGACCGAGATGGAGTCCATGTACACCAACAAAGTATGGACTTTGGACTTTGCTCCAGATGGGGTAAAACCCATAGGATGGAAATGGATCTTCAAGAAAAAGATTGGTGTAGATGGACAGGTGGAAACCTATAAGGCTAGACTTGTTGCAAAGGGTTTTTGTCAAAGACCTGGTTTGGACTATGACGAAACCTTTTCTCCACTGGCTATGCTCAAATCCATTCGGGTCCTTCTTGCTATTGCTGCCTTCCATGATTATGAAATCTGGCAGATGGACGTAAAGACGGCTTTTCTGAATGGAAATTTAGAAGAGAGCGTCTATATGGATCAGCCAGAGGGTTTCAATCAGAGTGGGAGCAGCGGGAAAGTATGCAAGCTGCTTAAATCTATTTATGGACTAAAGCAGGCATCGCGGAGTTGGAACATCTGTTTTGATGAGACAGTCAAAGAATATGACTTTATCAAAAATCCAGATGAACCGTGCATATATAGTAAAGTTGTGGCCAGAAGTGTCGTATTCCTCGTCTTGTACGTGGATGACATTCTATTGATAGGAAATGACATTCTTATGCTACAATCTGTCAAAGGATTCTTATCACACAGGTTCTCCATGAAAGACCTGGGTGATGCCTCTTACATTCTGGGGATCCGGATCTATCGTGATAGATCCAAGAGGATGTTGGGACTTTCGCAGTCCAGGTATATCGACACTGTACTGAAAAGATTCAGTATGGAAGATTCTAAGCGCGGTAATCTACCGGCTTGTCACGGAATCACCCTCTCCAAAGAGATGTCTCCCAAGACTGATTTGGAAAGGGAACGCATGTCTATTATACCCTACGCTTCTGCGGTAGGCTCTATAATGTATGCGATGTTGTGTACCAGACCAGATGTAGCTTACGCACTGAGCGTGGTAAGCCGGTATCAGTCAGACCCAGGGGAGAAACACTGGATAGCAGTTAAGAACATTCTCAAGTACCTGAGGAGGACTAAGGAGATGTTCTTGGTTTACGGCGGAAAAGACCTCAGGTTGGAGGCCTTTGCTGATTCCGGCTTCCAGAGTGATAAGGACGATTCCAAGTCCATGTCGGGTTATGTCTTTACCCTCAATGGAGGGGCGGTGTGCTGGAAGAGCTCCAAGCAGGACACCGTTGCTGACTCGACGATGGAAGCGGAGTATATAGCTGCTTGCGATGCCGCAAAAGAAGCAGTCTGGATGAAGAAGTTCTTAACAGAACTTCAGGTGGTTCCTACCATAGTTGATCCAATACCTCTGTATTGCGACAACCACGGAGCTATAGCTTTAGCGAAGGAACCAAGGTCCCATCAGAAGTCCAGACACATCTTGAGGCGGTATCACCTGATCAGGGAGATCATTGATCGTCAGGAGATCGAGGTTCGGAGAGTTGCTTCAGAAGAGAACATTGCTGATCCATTCACAAAGGCCCTTCCTCAGATTCAGTTCGAGCGGCTACTCGAGATCATCGGTCTTCGATACGCCAGTACATGGCCCTAGTGCAAGTGGGAGATTGTTAGTGTTTATGCCCTAGAAGGCCATTACTGTATCATACTAGCTTGTATATTACTTAATGGAAGCTTGGGATATTCACATGTATATAACAGTCTTGCTAAACATGGTAGTATGCTACTTGGTTTTTCTATCTTAATATGTGAGTGTACGTATTGATAGAGCTCTTAGGATCTTGCTTGTCTACCAGCGTTGTGATGGCAGTCACACTAGTGGGGGCTGGGTAGTCTACAAGCACATCCTTATTCAGGTCCCTGGTCGTTGGATTATCGAGACAGAGCATCGATACTCCGGAGTAGACTGGTGTGTACGCTTCTCATCCCAGTTGGGGAGATGGTCTGTTCCACAGCCGTCAGTACGTAGTACTGGAGATAGTATACAGGTGCTCGTTGGGTTACGGGTACACCGGACAGGACTCACAGGGAACAGTTGGTTGGTTTGATACCAGTCGTCAGTGAACAGTTCCCAGGTGACATGAGTACAGCATAGTCCGCAGACTTGACACTGCTACTTCGCCTCGAGTGTGTCCCACTGTTCTTAGATTGCTACCCTACCACGGCTCAAAGGAGTCGTGCAAACAGGTAGCAGTTGGGTGCAGTCCCGAGCGCTTGGAGGCAGTGGCGGTTAGACAGGATTCGTCCCTCCCGGTATTGGGAGTAGATATCGTGCTGTGTCAGAGAGCCATTACGCAAAGTCCCTGGCCAGGGCAAGCGAGATTTACTGGTAGGTTCCAGTAGTTTCTCAGGGTGTAATGGGCTTCCCTCCGACACGACTTATACCGCTATTAGGGGACTGACGCTTGCCGCCCCCCTAGGCCCGATATGCGATAGTCTTGGACGAACGGACCGGACTGTATGGAGATTGTCACATCAGACTCAGTAGGAGTTCGGATGGGTTTTCTCATCGGCCTTCTTATCGACAACTACCTGGGGACCGTTACGTACAGCTAGTGCCGCTTGCGGTCTGTGGTTAAACCCACTTCCAGCGTAGTAGTCGAGTCTCTAGAGTCCCACACAGAGAGTTTCCTACTCCAGGCGAAACGATATAGAGGTTGCATGGTTTTGCGACAAAGGGTTCGGACGCATACATGCGTTTACGCACGTACGACTTTCGGACAGTTTTTACCAGTCGGCTTTGGTTTAAGCCAGTTACTGGTATCCGGTTATTGGATTTTTACTGTCTAAAGTTTTTCCGTATTTTTGCGGATTGGAGGGGCGTTCTCGTAATTGTACGAGAAGCTTCTAGAAGATGTGACTAAGGAGGTTACTTATGGATAAGAAAGTGAGTCATGAGGTGATTCATCATTATCATTAATTGCACCATAAATGATAATGACACATGCTTAATGAATCACCATTAGATATTTGTGAAGCATGCTTATTCATCATTCATTTTCTTTTATTGATAAATGAGAATGCTTCATAATATATTATGATACACTCTCTCTCTTCTCATTATCTTATCTCACATTCTCTCTCCTCAAGCTCTCATCTTCAAGATACTAATCCTTAATCCTCATGTGTTGAGATCAAAGGTTTAGTTAGACTTAAGCATCCATTACCTTCACTCTATATCATCCTTTCTTCTTTGATTAGCAATCAAAGTAGATTAGTTACCTCAAGTTAGAGGTTTAGCTTGGAGTTTTGCTCTCGGGTGGATCGTCTACTACCTAGAGAAGGCCGAGGAGAACAAGGAGATCGTAAAGACGAAGGACTAGTTTTCATTAGGTATAATCCCTTAACACTATAGTTTAGTATAGCTATGTGTTCGGTTATTATTTGTTTAGCTTCGATTCAAGCGGTTAGTCGATGTTCGTTCTTTAAACTTGATCGTTTTTGAAAATTCCGCCTCCCCACAAATATTGGGGTGTACTACATCGACTTACAACAACGAAGTCCATGGAGACCTGCTCCCACTTCCACTCAGGGATGGGCAAAGGCTGTAACTCGCCGGCTGGCCTCTGGTGCTCGGCCTTGACTTGCTGACAAGTCAGGCATCTCGACACAAAGTCTGTAATATCCTTCTTCATCCCGTCCCACCAGTAAACCTCTCTCAAATCACGGTACATCTTGGTGGAACCTGGGTGAACACTGTATACTGATCTATGTTCCTCCTCGAGAATATCACGCCTCAGTCCCTCTGAATCTGGCACGCACAGTCGAGTCCCAAATCGAAGTATCCCCTGATCATCAATCATGAACTCAGAAACTCTGCCCTGCCGAATCTGCTCAATAATCTCTAAGATACGGGCATCGCCGGACTGTGCCTCGCGGATACGGTCAAGTAACTGTGGGCGTGCTCTGAAATGGGCCAGCTGTCCCCCCGTAAGAGTAAACTCGAACTGCACTCTGCTATCACATAACGCCTGCCAATCCGCCATCGACTGCATCTGTACTGCGCTCAAACAAGATAAGCTACCTCCGGGCCTCCTACTCAAAGCATCAGCCACCACATTCGCCTTGCCCGGATGGTATAAAATCTCGCAGTCATAATCCTTCACCAACTCCATCCAACGGCGCTGCCTCAGGTTCAAATCTCGCTGCTGGAAGATATATTTCAAACTTTTGTGGTCAGTGAATATCTGGCACGACTCACCGTATAGGTAATGTCTCCAGATCTTGAGTGCAAACACCACTGCAGCCATCTCTAAATCATGGGTGGGGTAGTTCTGCTCGTGTTTCCTCAGCTGCCGAGAAGCATACGCGATAACACTGTCATGCTGCATCAATACACATCCCAGCCCCACTCTAGAAGTATCACAATATACCACGAACCCGCCTGATCCTGAAGGCAATGCTAACAATGGTGCAGTAGTCAGACGAGTCTTCAACTGCTGGAAGCTATCCTCACATGCCGGGGTCCAATCAAAAGGAACCCCCTTCCGGGTCAACCCGGTCAACGGTGCAGCAATGCGGGAGAAATCCTGGACGAAACTTCGATAATAGCCGGCCAGACCTAGAAAACTGCGAACCTCTGTAACTGATACTGGTCTAGGCCAACGCTGAACTGCCTCGATCTTCTTCAGGTCCACGCAAATACCATCTCTCGTCACCACATGACCCAAGAAGTCGACACTGTCTAACCAGAATGCGCACTTGGAGAATTTGGGGAACAGCTGATGCTCCCTCAAAGTCTGTAATGTGATACGTAAGTGCTGCTCATGCTCCTCCCGGCTCCGAGAATAAACCAAGATGTTGTCAATGAACACAATGATGAACTGATCGAGATACGGCCTGAATACACGGTTCATCAAATCCATAAATGCTGCCGGGGCATTGGTGAGCCCGAACGACATCACCAAGAACTCATAATGACCATATCGAGTACGGAAAGCTGTCTTCGGAATATCCTCCTTCCGAACCCACAACTGGTGATAACCTGACCGTAAATCAACCTTCGAGAAAAACCCCGCACCCTGGAGCTGATCAAATAAGTCATCAATGCGGGGTAGGGGATACCTGTTCCGCACAGTAACCCGGTTCAGCTGACGATAATCAATGCATAAGCGCATACTTCCGTCCTTCTTCTTAACAAACAAGACGGGAGCACCCCAAGGTGACACACTCGGTCGGATAAGCCCCTTGTCCAGCAAGTCCTGTAACTGATCCTTTAGCTCTCTCAGCTCCGCCGGGGCCATCCGATAAGGAGGTATAGAAATAGGCCCCGTGCCAGGGATCAAGTCAATACAGAACTCAATCTCGCGCTCTGGTGGCAGACCAGGCAGCTCGTCAGGAAATACATCAGGAAACTCTCTCACAACAGGGACCTGGTCCAACGGAACCTCTGTGGAGCTAGTATCACAAACATAAGCTAAGAATCCCTGACACCCTTTCCTTAAGAGCTGACCAGCGCGAAGAGATGAAATCAAGCTGGGAAGGGTAGCGCTACGATCTCCCTTAATAATAAGAACCGGCTCGCCAGGAAAACTGAATCTGACTGCCTTTTCACGGCAGTCCACAGATGCATAACAGGTGGCTAGCCAGTCCATACCAAGAAGAACGTCAAAGTCTAGCGTATCGAGGAGAATCAAATCTACTGAAGAATCTCTCTCCCCGATACGAACAGAACACGATCGATACACAAAACGGGCAACAAAAGACTCGCCTACCGGGGTAATAACGACAAGCGGCTGATCTAACGGAGAAGACTCTCGGCCCAACCTCGGTGCAAAATACGTGGAAACATAGGAATGTGTGGAGCCTGGATCAAATAATACCCGTGCATCAAAAGAACATACTGGCAGAGTACCTGTCACGACGGCATTGGATGCCTGTGCATCCTGAGGAGTCAATGCGAACACTCAGGCCTGTCCACCACTAATAGCTGGCTGTGCTCTGCCTCTACCTCGGCCTCTGCATCTGCCTCTGTCGCCTCGTCCTCTCTGAACCGGACCGCCACGCCCACGGCCTCTAGAAGCATCTGGCTGGCGTGAAGCATCATCAGGAGTAGGAAGTAAAGCTCTCTGCGATGGTGGTGAAGGTGGTAAAGTTACATGCGGGACTGTCGCCGTGCCCTGACGTCCCATGGTACAGTCTCTGACACGGTGGTACTGACTCCCACACCGAAAACATCTTGGAGACGACTGCTGGGTCTGTGGATATGAACCAAATAACTGACCTCGTCTCAATCCTCTGCCTCCGCCATCCCCCGGAAATAATCTATCACGATGTCTGCCCATCTGCCGCTGAGCTGGCGTATCAGTACGGATCCTCTTCAGCCTAGAAGCGACCGGAGTCTCAGAAATACGCTCCTCCAAAAGTAAGGCTGCATCCATCGCGGCTGCGTATGTATCAAAGTGCTGGGTGCCGATGGCAAGGAATAGCTGTGTATCAAGCCCTCGTACAAACCTCTTTATCCTCTTCTCTTCTGTGTCGACTAGGTACGGTGCATATCGAGACAACTGGGTAAACTGTATATCATACTCCGACACTGTCATCCCAGGAGTCTTACGCAAAGACTCAAAACTACGGGCTCGAGCATCTCGGACACTCTCCGGAAGAAAACGGGCAAGAAATGCAGATGTAAACTCATCCCAGGTCATAGAAGGTAGACCTGCAGCTCGGCCTCTCTCTACTGAATCGTACCATGTCTGGGCAAGACCCTCCAGACGAAAACTCGCAAACTCTACCAATCTATCATCAGAACACCTCAACGAACGACAAATCCGAGCCATCCTATCAAGAAATGCCTGTGGGTCCTCTGTCGCATCTGTACCGGTAAAAGCTGGAGGTCTCAATCTCATGAACTCCTGTAGTGAAACAGGGATAGTCTCCGTAGTAGCAGCAGGAGTGACCATCTGTGCAGCAGGTACGATCGTGGTCTGTGCGGTGGAAGGAACGTCCTCGGATCTCTGTGCCCGGCTGGACTCAACTAAAGATCCCATCATCTGCCGCAACTCTTGCATGCCGGCCTCTAATCTGGCAATACGGTCAGGATAAGGCGGATCAGTAGGACCCTGAGGGGTAGGCGTATCCTCCCGCTCGATCCTCGCCTCAGACGAGCCCGCTCGAATCTCATCCCTAGCGGCAGCCCGTTGAGCTCTCGTAGTCTTTGGCGGCATCGAAGCTGGAATAAGAAACATGACTAATAAGATCATTGCAATTGAATCAAGGAATGCAAGGAATCAAGAAAGGAAATACAAGCAATTATGTCCTAAGGTTACTTAGGCGGAGTACCGTATCGTAAGTATGCCGCGGATCATACCCACGTTACGCCACTCTCTTAAGTCACCTACTCCATCTACCAAGGTCGTCCTACACTCAGAAAGGTAAAACCTACGCTCTGATACCAACTTTGTCACGACCCGAAAGTACGGAACGTGACTGGCACTTAGATTACGAGACGTCTAAAGGCGTACCGTAACCTAAGTCAGCCAAAGCCCAGAAATCTAACCCAAAATCAAAAGAGAGTGAAGGAAAAACCTTTAATGAAGACGATTTTCAAATCAATTAAGTTGCAAAGAATCCCTTTTTAAAACATCAAAAATTTCTGAAAATTTCGGCAGAGTCTCCCCTGTATTTTCTATCCCCCAAAATGGGTACAACAAGATAATAAACCTGTAATTATAAAAATGGCATCCCCAAGCGGGAGCTAGCTCTTCGCCCAAGGCGGATCACAACCACATGCAATATAATAGTAGTATTAAGAAAAAGAGCATAAAAGAGATGCAAATACCAGAAAACACACGTCGGCTCAAGTGAGCTCGACCCAAAAGAAACCACACATATACAAATCTCTCAGTCTCATCACTAGGTCGCATATACAATACAAGTGGTAGATGGAGAATACTAGATACAATGATAAAGCAAAAAGAAATAAAGTATACTCGCAACCCACCTACGGGCGATGTCGCGAGTCTGAGCAAAAGGAATTGATGACAAGATAGCCAGCCGCTACAAGACTGACGGGTCCGACCTGCAAGACACTGTGGCACAACGGGGGTGAGTTGCCAGCTCGTGAGTAAATATAACATCTAATAAGGCAATCGTAAGAATGCACGCAATGCACCACAACATGCATGTCCATATGTGATATAATAACTCTAGTATGCATGCACATGTATGCAATATCTTTTCTAACTCTTTAAGTGTTTTAAATGTTAATGTTACTGCATTCTTAACTTTTAGAAAACGAATGTCTGCATAATAGCTAAATATCATCAAGAAATCCTCAGAAAACCCGTGTCAAGCATCGACACCAAATAGGAATCATATCTGTCTCAATGTCGGGCTCCGTCAGTCCGGATCGGCCCATATCATAAATCTCACGACAACGGTCGGTATCCTCCGGATATCCGCCGCGCCAGACATCACCGGTAGGTAGTCTTCCCCTGCCAGGCTCATCGTCTACAACTCGATCTTCTTGCCCCGGGGTACCATACCGGGCCCACCATGTACCCAAGACGGTTCATCCACTCCTCGAATCGGGTCTCGAAATCCAACAGAAAACATGAAAACTCATGGTGGACGATACATACATCACGAGAAAACCGCAACTTTGTTTTGAAAATGATAAATATAAGGTTTTGTTAAATTCTTGCGGTTTTCCCCAAAAATCCAGAAATCGCAGCAATACTGAAATCCTCAAGAAAACCATAATGTCCACATGTTATATATATGATAAATGTCTATGATATCAATGTGTATGATGTGAATTTTGGCTAAAGTTCTATATAAATATGATGATGATGCGAGATATGTGCATGCGATGCAGTTTCATATATCAAGTTTGAATGCAGGTGACGATATTAAGATAAACAGGTTCTATCGTGCACGTGGCATGTCAATTTCCAAAGGCGTGTGTGTCACATGAATAGTGCGCATGCAATAGATGCCCATGGTAAGGTGTTCGTGTCCTACGAAATGATATCGCATAGGTAGAGATGAATGTCCATGCAATTTAACATACTGTTCGCCGTGAGGGTATGCAATGTACATAAAGGGATAAACTGTCTAACAATATAAATCTTGCATAAAGTAGGGTAATCCTAACTGGGGGGGGGCGCCTCGCGCCATCCAGACGATTCCCCCATAGATGAATACATCTACTCACCTGAAATCCCCGCTAATCTGATCCGGCCACCGCTTTGCCTTTACGCGCCGTGTCCGATGTTTCTCCGACCGATCCTATATTTGCACAATATCAAGCATAAGATTACAAAACCTAACAAACTGCAAATCACAACATACAATTATTAACGCTCTCGAATTAATCATAGCATGCACTCAGTGCGCGGAAAAACGCACGAAAATCGCAATCCTTTAACTAAAATCGTCATTTCGGGGAAATCGATTAAACTACAACCCGACTAGACGAAACCCCGCGTTCGCGCATTCTAATAATCCTATACGAAGCTAATAATATTGCTAACCTAACGCAAATTGACCGCATTCTATTTTCTACAAAAATCTAGTAAGCGAATTTCTAGCCGATTTGATACAAACATCGAAATTTGACGATTTAACAAGCATATAAATACACCATTAACCACTACAACCAATTAGAAACCCAAAGCCCTAATTTAACTCTAACCCCATGCTTCAAACCCTAATCCACAATCAAATCCCTTACTTGAATTTTCAAAACTAACCATTTCAATGAAATTAATCATTTTAAAATACTAAACTAGCTTTATTAAACTACAAATTAACAACTAGTTTAGGATTTTCACCTCTCAAGCTTGAACCCTAGCTTGATCAAGTCACCAAGAAGCCTCCTTTCATCATGTTCTTGAACAAATTTGGGTTGAAGAGAGAAGGGATTAGGGTTAGGCTTTGAATGGAGAAAGAAATTGTGGATTTTTATTGATTTTTAACATGAAAATGAAGCAAGAATGAAGTGGGAAGTGGGGAATTTCTGCAGGAAGAGGGTCGGCTGCAGCAAGAGGAGGAGGTGGGGAAATTTTGGGGAAGTTTCTAGCTAATTACAACATCATATGATATCATATCATGCTTTCATATCAACCTTTTTCCAAAAAAAACCCTTTTTAAGCCATTTTTTTCATAATTTTCCCACCAAAAATCTAAAATTTTGCAAGACATGATATAATTTTATTAACACCATATTTTATCTTATAAAGACTCCAAATTAAGAAATTTACCTAATTAAATTTGTATTTATCCCTAATTAAATGTATTTAAAAAGGCTTAAAATAATAAAAAAATAATTAATTACGAAAAAAAATTTATTTAACTAGAAAATTATAAATGACATTTTAGTGAAAAAATTATAGTAATATCTTATTTAAATTTTGTATAATTAGGTCTACAATGAAAAATATCACTTTTGACTTTTTACGGAAAAAGCCGAAAAATTAGCCGATTACCGAAAAACTGCCTAAACGATTTTCGAAGGGTTACAAAACTACTGGAACACCTACCAGTAAATCTCACTTGCCGTGGCCATGGACTTTTGTTCAATGGCTCTCCAACACAGCGCGATATCAACCCCCAATACCGGGAGAGACGAATCATGTCTAATCGCCACTGCCTCCAAGTGCTTCGGGACTGTACCCAACTACTACCTGGTTGCACGACTCCTTTGAGCCGTGGTAGGGTAGTAATCAAAGTACAGTGGGAACATACTCGAGGAAAAGTACCAGTGTCAAGTCGACGGACTAAGCTGTACTCACGTCACCTGGGAACTGCTACCTGACGACATGTATAATAACCATCAGCAGTTCCCGGCGAGTCCTGTCCACTGTACCCGTATCCTAATGAGCACCTGTATACTATCTCTAGTACGATGTACTGATGGCTTTGCGACAGACCATCTCCTGACCTGGGATGAGAAACGTAAACACCAGTCTACTCCGGAGTATCGATGCCCCGCCTCGATAATCCTACGACCAGGGACCTGTATAAGGATGTGATTAAAGACTACCCATCCCCGACTAGTGTGAATGCCATCACAATGCTGGTAATCAAGCAAAGATCCTAAGGACTCTACTAATATGTATAAGAGATATGCTAAAAGAAACATACGCACATATCTGAGTAGAAACAAACCAAGTAGCATACTACCATTTTTAGCAAGACTGTCAATACAACTGTGAATATCCCAAGCTTCCATTAGTAATATACAAGCCAGTATGATACAATAATGGCCTCTAGGGCATATACACTAACAAGATTTCTCTACGAAGTTGAGATATATAGAGATACAGAAAGAAACATTGAAGCGGATCTACTCACTGAGACTATTTCTCGAATACAATAGTTTCACAAACGAGCTTTGCGAAACTGATTAGTAGAGAGTTGGGTGTTCGGTATCACATGAGCTGTGAGTGTGTGACACCGCAATAATTGGCCTTAAATGCAAGTGGGAGATTGTTGGCAATAGTGCCCTCAAGGCAATTATCGTAGTCGTAGACAGGTGATTGTGATGATTGAGAGAGCACCTATACCGGTAGAATAGTCTTACTCAAGATGATAGTATGCTATCTGGTTTGTTTTTATCATCACTATTACATGTTGATAAAGCCTATAGGATTCTTGCTTGACTACCAGCATTATGATGGCGATCATATACGTGGGAGCTGGAGGTCTATAAGCACATCCTTAAATTTCCCTAGTCGTGGGAGTTTTGAGACTGGGCATCGATACTCCAGAGTAGACTAGTGTATACTGATCGAGACCCCGACGAGGGGCGGTGGACAAGTCTCACAAGTGTTAGTTATGTATATGCCTTAGAGGCCATTATTGTACATATGATGTGTATTATAGTTGATGCTTGGATATATATAGAGAGGACTTTCTTGCTCGACATGATTGTATGCTATCTGTTTGCTCTTTGCCTTAACATGTAGATTTATATTGTGATACTGTCTTGCTCTCACATGTTGATAAAGCCCTTAGGATATGTACTTGACTACTAGGACTATGATGGAGATCATACTTGTGGGGCCAGGGTAGTCCACAAGTACATCCTTTAATTGTTCCTAGTCGAGGGTGTATCGAGACAGGGCATCGATATTCCAGAGTAGACTAGCGTATACGCTTCTTGACCCATATGATGGGCGATGGATGATCCCAAATCCATTGGTGTTTGACATCAAAGATGGTATACGAGTGCTCAGTGGAGACTAGGTATACTGAACGGACTCGCCGAGAACTTCTAGTTGGTATTATACCTATCTTCGGATAGCATTCTCCGGTGACACTGGTACATGTTAGTCTGTCAACCCGAGATCGTCATAGAGTCTTGTGTGATTCCCACTTTGCTTTGATTTCCACCTTACCACGTTCAAGAGAACGTGCAAAACGGTGGCTTTTAGGTGTAGTCCCGAATCACATGGAGGCAATGAGCGATAGGAAGGGTTTCGTCTCTCCCGGTATTTGGGGTTGATGTTGCGCTGTGCTCGATTAGCTATAACAGGAAGTCCCTGGCCAGGGCTGATATGGAGATCTACTGGTAAGTGTTATCAGTAGTTTCTCGACCCGTGATGAGCCTCACATCAGCACGACTTATCGATTACTGGGGTCTGATATTTACCATCCCTAGACTGGATATGTGACATATCAGACGAAGAGACCGGACTGTACGGTAGTGTTACTGACAGGCTTTACAGAAGTTAGAGCGGGCTTGCTTGTTGATCTTTTGATCGCTCAATACCCGGATAGCCGTTACATCCAGCTAGTACCATTGACGGCTTGTGGGTGATTGATATGATCATCACCTTCTGCCGGCGTATTGACGAGTCTTTAAAGTCCTACACAGAGGTTTACTGGCTCAGGCAAAATGAAGTAGGAGCATATATGTGATATGTGCGGGACCGAGATTAATACGTGTATATGATACCATACTTTATTCTCGCGATATGTGATATCGGCCGGTTATATATGATATAGCCGGGTTATCGGATCAAGTGTTGATTCGATAAAATGATACATATAATATTAGTCTGTTATATGTGATATAGCTGGATTGTTAAATCAAGTGTTGATTTAATAATTTAATGTATAATTATATATTTGATATATTAAATTACATTAACTAATATTTGCTCACTTAAGTATTTCCTTTTTCCACTTATGATACATTTAATATATATATATATATATGTTAATTGTATTGTTTTCTTTAGAGCACAAATAATATATATGCGATATATATTATTGTGGAATGCTAGGTTATACATGCAACATGGGTGTATGATACTTACACCATGCTATTGATAATTTATGGGTTTTTATTTATTTAAGTAATTCAAAATTATTTGGAAATTAGTCATGGTTGAGCTTATATGGAAGCTTGTAGAACTATTGACTTAGTCCACTAATTTTGTTTTATCTAAGATATTTATTAACCTAATCATTATCACTTATCCATGGTTTATTCTCTACATGGGTTAGTATATGAAATGAACTCACCCATGGTTGCATTTCTAACCTCACTCTTATTCATTCATCACTTCATCTTCTTCTTCTTTTCCTTCTAACTCTCTTGCCTTTGATGAAGTGAAGAAAAATAGTGAGAAAATAAATTCTAAAGTGAGTAAAATTCCTACTTCATCATCCTCTACTATACTAGATATTTAGTTTAGGGTGTTTGCTTCACTAATTCCATATTAGTGAAGAGATATCTTGAGTCGGTGTCTCCTCGACGTAGATCATCTTCGGCTTTAAAGACTTCAAGCAAGTTTGCATTTTTCACCTTGTGGAGCCTCTCAAGAGTTTGGGAGATCATTACTCGCAGCGAAGGGACCACTACTTAGAGCTATTGAAGTGAAGGAACGGTTTACAAAGGTTGTATTACTTGTTCACTTAGTTGTAAAGCTGTTTACACTTTGTTTCATCTAAATCTTCAGTTAAGATTCTAGGGTTAGGGTTAAGTAGCATGGAAAACTTTTGAAAATGGCATGGACGATGCCTCCCAAAACATTGCTGTCATGCTAGTAAACCCTATAGTGGTATCGTAGCCAAGCTAGAGAATTAGACAATGTTTGTTAGATTACGAAATCGAAACTACTCCGAAACTTGAAACAATGAAATCTAGTTTCTGTCGAATTTTAAATGGGCTCTAAAATTTTTTTAAGCAACTGCAGAATGTTGTATGTAATATAACATGAATTTTTTGGTGGCCGGTTTGGAAGTGGAGTTTTGGCTTCAAAAATTTTTGGTGTTCTAGTCGCTGGGTTTTGGTGTTTCAGGTGTTACTTGTTTTTCCTAAAATTTCATAAGTTGTTAATTTTCTATAAAGGCAATTCAGAGTGTTTCGTAGTCGTAATTCTAACAAGTTTTTGAGTTATTTAGACGGCGTTAAAAAGTTCAAACGGATATCAATAACCCAATTTTTCCCTCGACGGAAAATTTTCCAAGAGTTGGATTTTTTCCAAATTAAAGTATATTCAAAAATCATGCAAGTAATGCGATGGAACCTTAAGAAGAACGAAACCCTAACTCGATACTGTGACCGTAAGAACCGTCGCCAAACCCGGTTTGCTGTAGTTCCGCGACGCCATAGGTGAGGCAAGGGTTGACCCTTCTACGGTTGGTCCATAGGTACTGTGGCATGTACCGAGTAATTTTTTTTTAACTACGCTCAAGTGTTGAGCTCTTTGGGAAATTTTGGGTGTTTGTTGATTCGATCGGAATGTTTAACATCATCTAGCTTTTTCTGGAGTGATACAATATGTGGAATTCATATGGTTAGGCATGAAATCCGAAGTATGTGATATTTCGGGTTTATGATGTCTAAGGTGATTGTGGATTCCAAATGTTGTTTGACATTTTCTTTTCGGCGACCGTAAGTGTAATATGTGGTGTATCGCCGGTTTCGGTGTTATATGTCAACAACAAATGGGGTACGCATATTTACTTACGTTGATGACATGTGATGGTATGTGTTTCTATGATATGTTATATTGGATCATCGTGTTTTGAATAGCCGGGGGGTTTTATGTGAGATAAGAGTTTTTATTTTCATTCATGTAAAATTCAATGTATGTAATTTTCTTTTATTGGGGCACTTCCGGGTTGGGGATGATGTCACTATTGTTTTATATTATTTACTTTTCCACATTAGGATAGACCCAAGGAGGGGAGCATAAGTAACCGGATTCTAGGGTCCAGTGGGAGACCATCTCGAGGAGTCGAGTCCGGGTCTCCTAACTCTAGAATTGGTAGGGTTGCTTGTCGCTCTCGTAAGGGTCTAGGGATATAGGTTTGGCTATTCATCGCGACATTGAAATCTGTGTTTTATACTGGCTTAATTTAAAACACGGAATTCCTAGTGTATCTGTAGCGTCTTGAAAAGTCGTTTTGGTGTTTTCCTGAAATTCGGTGAAAATTCGGTATTTTTCCGAAAACCGTCTTTCTCGATATTTTGCAGTTTAGGGCTAATTATACCTTAAATGGATAGATAATTACTTGTTTTTAGTAGCTAATGAGTTAATTATGAAATTTTGGTCATTTAAAATTTTTTCCCTATTTTTCATTTTTTTAATATTATTTTAAGCCGGTAAGAAAATACATTAAATAAGCGATAAATACAAATTTTTCCGGGCTAATTTTAATCTCTAAAATTATGATAATTATATTCTAGTGATAACATGAATTTTTAGTAATTTATTTTGATTTTTTTCAAATTTTTATGAATTTAAACGAATTTATTGAATTTTGGGCTAAAACTTGCAATTTTTAAGTTGTAAGGGGCCTTTTTGCATAAAATTTCTTTTGTAAAACCCCTCTCTCATTTCCCTCAGCCCTAGGACAGCCCAACCATGACCAAGTCCAGAAAATTCTGATCTCTTTTCTTTAGTTGTTTCTTGAGTTGATTTAAGGGGTTTTTTTTTGGGTTTATTTTAATTTAATTGAATAAAGTATGATACATTGACTTGGAGACTTGACCCATGACCTTCCCCAATTGCCCACACCCTCCCCCATCCCTCTTCTGGTCGAAAATTCCAGCAGCCCTCCCCCTTCACCTTCCTCTTTTCATTCCTCCAAAATTTCATCAAAATTTGCAACAAAATTCAATAAAAATCCACAAATCCTTCTCTTTTTCAACATAAAATCCTTGTGCTACCTCTTCTCAAGCCTAATATAGTTGAAATCATGTGGAAAGGAGGCATTTTTGGAGCAAATTTTCTTGCTTGATCCATTGATCAAGAGGTATAATTTCTATCATGTTAAATTCTTTGTTTAAGTGCTTATGTTATATGGTTTAGTGTTAATTTAGTGTAGTTTAATCTAGTTTTCTTAGATTTTGTTTGAAAATTCTAACTAGGGTTTTGAACCATGGTGGTTAATTAAGTTGTTTATAGTTAAGTTAGTTGTTAATGAACTAACCTATATAGTTATCTTGTTGATATAGTTTCCAATTATGCTAATTTGGTTAAATTTAGAAGTGTGAAATTGCTTTTTAGGATTTTCAAGAAAAGGATTTTGTATGGAAATGGTATTTGAAACATGATTAGTGAGTTGATTAAGTTTTAGAAACCATTATTTAGTTGGTTAAACCTAATTTGTTATCTAATATTTTGCTAACCTAAATCTAAGAGGTGAACTTGCTAATTGGGGTTGAAATTAGTGTTAATTAAGTTTTTCAAGTGTGGATTTTGATTTGCAATTGCTATTTATAAAAATCAAGAAAGGGTTTGGTTGTGGAATATAGGTTTTGGAGCATGGTTAATGTGTTGTAATTAGTGGGTGTGGATTGCTTGTAGTGTGCTTGGGTGAGTATGCTTTATTGTAGTCGTTTTGTTGCAAATCGGCGACGTTGCACCGATTTTTGGAATGTATATGCTTACTAGATTTTTATATAAATTATGTGATGGACTATTTTTGATATCTTGATGATTGTAATGGCTTGTCCTACGACTTTTAGGATGCGTGAGTGCGGTTTTTGGGTAGTCGGGTTTTAGTTTTGCCGGGCGACCCAAATCGGCGTTTTTCGGCAGTTTTTGCGATTTTCGCGTGTGTCCGCGCACTTTGTGCACGTTGTACCTTGCTAGCGAACTTTAGTAGTTTCGTTAGGGTTTTGCGTCGTTCTTGATATGTAACCTTATATTTGGTATTGATGTAAATTCCAGGTTCGGTCGCGGAAACGTCAGACGCGGCGCGAAAGGGAAAGGCGGTGATTGGACACAGCTAGCCAGGGATCCCGGTGAGTAGATTTAACATCTACGGGGGACGATCGTTTGGATGGCGCAAGTCGCCCGATAGATTTAGTAAACTGGAAAATAGTTAATTGGATAATCACTTGTGACATTAGAATAATAATACTGGCATGATAATTGCTGCAATTAGATCAATATGTTATACCCATATATGCAAACTCAATTGTAGGACACATGCACCATTACCAGGTTTTATATGCAGCACGAGCACTATTCATGTTTACACACACACCCTGGTAATTGCCATGCCACCACACTAGATAACTTTTAAATTGAAACCTTTTACTAATTGGTACTTAAACTGGTACTATTGCCTTTAATTCCTTAAAAATGAAACCGTAGTATTGCTAGTCATGTGCATGTACTTCATCATATTAATTGTTCATACTTAATACATTAATCACACATCGCATCTTGATTATTGATATCATACGCATTCATTATCATTGATATATGCACTTATGAGGATTTCTTGGGATTTTATGATATTGCTGGATTTCGGGGGAAAGCCGCAAAATTTCTAAACTTATTATATTTTTAAAATATGTAAATTGCGGTTTTCTAGTGATGTAAGTGTCGTCCACCATGAGTTTGCTGTGGATTTGGAAATCCGTGTCGAGGAGTGGAGGAACCGGCACGGGTACATGGTGGGCCCGGTAAGGTACCCCGGGGCAAGAGGAATGTGGTGATGACGTTGAGCCTGGCAGGGGACGGATTACCTACCGGTGACTGTTTGGGACGGCGGATATCCAGAGGATACCGACCGTGGCCGCTAGATGATGAGATATTGAGATTTGAGATGGGTCAGCCGGACGGCTGAGGCCAGAGATACATTTATGAGATTTGAGACAGCTTTTGGGTGTCGTTGCTGGACACCGATTTTCGTCGATTCATTGACATTATGCTGGCATTCTAAAAGAGTTTCAAAAACAAAAAGAGATAAAATATTTCTTATATATACCTATTGAGACCCCAGATTTCCATGTTGCATACATATTAGCACACTGATGTTGTATACACACCTGCTAGTGCATCCAGTCATACCTGTATTTTAGATGCTAGGATGCTTGTGTGCATGCATACGATAGCCTTTATAGATGCTATTTATTACTCACGAGTTGGCAACTCACCCCCGTTGTGCCACAGTCTTTTGCAGGTCCGCTCCGTCAGTTCAGTAGCGGCGGGCGCACTTGTGCTTTTGCCTCTTTTGCCTGAGCTCGAGATTTGCTCATAGGTGGGTTATGTTATTATTTTGTACCACCTTGTATATTCTTTGTATCTAGTGTACTCCATCTACTGTTCTACCAGATTATTGTATATTGACCTAGAGATTAGACTGTGAGGTTTGTGGATTTTATACTGTATTTGGGGTCGAGCTCACTTGAGCCGACAAGCTACTTTTTCATGCTTCCTTATGCTTCCTTATGCTTTATTATGCTTGTTGTCATTTACATTGCGTGGGATTTGTGACCGCCTTGTGGCGAAGAGCTAGCTCCCGCTTGGGGATGCCCTATTTTGTTGGATTCATATATATTTTGTTGTACCCATTTTGGGGGTCAGTATTTACAAAGGAGACTCTGCCGAAATTTTCGGGAAAAATTTGTATTGTTTTTAAAAAGTGTTTTACATGACTTATTTGATAAACTTGCTTTCAAATGTTGGGTTTTCTTCACTCTTTTGCTTAATTGGTTTTGTTTTCTGGGCTTTGGCTTACTTATTTTACGGACGCCTTTAGACGTTTCGTAAACTTAAGTGCCAGTCACGTTCCGTACCCTGCGGGTCGTGACAGTATCCAATATTTCATATGTTATCTTCTGCTGCTGATATTCTGTGATGTGATCACTTTATATGTTTGAGACGAATGCTTTATTATTATATATATACAACAACAACTGAGCCTTTTATCCCAAGCATAAGGGGTAGGCTACATGAACCAACATGAGAATCACGCCGGGTCCAACATTATTATTATATATATGATATATAATAAACATTGCTTATATTTTGCACCCGTGCTAGTCCCGTCCCGCTATGCCGTTAGTTAAGTAACCTAACGGTGCATAATGGGACACTGTGGCGAATACGGATGGCATAAGCGTACGTTATATTTTCGTTTTTCTGCGATGCTTAGGAAGCATAAATGATGTGACTTCATTAATGAGATTAATGAAAGAAAAGAAACCTAAAAGATGTTGTAGAATCAAATTTTCAAAAAGGGTAGCTCTAGTTTTTGCTTTGCATAGCGGTATTCCTTGTAGAATATTCAGCGCCTTATTCGATAAGGAAAGAGCCGAGATCCCTTCACCGTGAGAGACCTCTTTAGCGAAACTAGCAGATGCTACAACTCACTCGGTTTTGTTTTTGATTGCTTCTATAGTTCTTCCTTTGCATAGTGGTATTTATGAAATATCCTGCACCTTATTTGATACGGAAAGAGCCGAGATCCCTTCACCGAGAGTTACTTCTTTAGTGAAACTAGTAAAAACCTCAAAAACACTCATTTTCAAAATCACTTGTTTCTACAATGATATCAAGTTCATTACGCAAAAGGTTTTCTTAAAAACTTGTCGTAGCCCTCCGTCATTTTAGATAAGGCCTATTTAGTATTCGTACTACGTTTGTTGACCTTGTCAAGGCATAGTGTATGGTATCTAATTAGCGCTTATCTGCTAAAGCATGAGATGCGATTGGATTAGGGTAGTCGTACGGCCTTCTTGACCTTGTCAAGAGTCGTGCGGGTGGGTTTAATTCAATCATGAAATATACGGGTTGAACTTGACTTGCGATTTATGGTTTGTTGACCTTATCAAGGTCATAGATCGCTTGGGGTAAAAGTATTGTCGTGAATTTTAAGTGTGGAAATTTGCAATGAGATTACAAACCCTCTATGAGATAGTTGGATCTCGATACCCACTGCGAGTAAGATTTACTCCTGGAAGAGTTTTACACATCACAATTAGCCTATCAAGTAGGTGTCTAGAAAGGTGTTAACAGGGTTACGCCCCTGGGAAAATGAGGTTTATTTTAATTAGGTCCATGCGAAAGCACGGGGAACCTCCTTCAAAGTACCAACACTGGCCTGGCTGAAAGATTGGCGAACTTGTAAGGTGTAATTAATCCCGGATAGTCTTCCCTTTTAGGGTTTGAAGGAAGATTTGATAAAAACAGTGGGAGCCATCCTGATTAGATAAGATAATAACCAATCTAATCTTGCAAGAGCATACGCTAAAGTGTTTTCTTCTCTTTCTCTCTAGGTAGCGACCATGTCAGGCCTTAATCAAGATAATAATATGGATGCATTGACCGAACCTGCTTGTTATACTGAGCAGGGGAACGTTGGTTCCATTCTTTCTTATAATTGTTATAAGACAGAACAGGAAATAAGCGTATATCCGGATTCCCATGCCGCCCAAACAAAGAACAAGCATGTTGATGCATCTTCTCGGGTGTGTTAGTTATCGAGAACTGTTTCTCAGTACACTCTACGTCCTGGATATTAGATACCGGATCGGGATCCCACATATGTAATATGTTACATGGGCTAAGGAAAGGTAGAGAACTGGGAATGGGTGATCATTCCGTAAGAGTAAGGAATGGTGCAAATGTTGCAGCCAAAGCAGTTGGCGAATATCACCTCGTATTACCAAATGATAATACATTGATTCTGAACAAATGCTATTACATACCGACCCTGATATGCAATCTTATATCAGTTTCTTTATTAAGTAAAGAAGGATATAATTTTGTAGTACAAGATAATGTTATGAACATCTTCCTGAATCAAAAGTTGATTGGATCAGGCTCATTAAATAATGGCATATGCGTTCTAAATCAAACTACAGTTCTTAACATACAAAACACACTCAAGAGGAAGAGTTCAGAAATGAACGAATCCTTCTTGTGGCATTATAAACTAGGTCATATCAATGCGACATGACTCGCTAAGTTACATAAGGATGGATATTTGAATCCGTTCGAATTTTCATCTTATGACACTTGCCAGTCATATCTCAAAGGCAAGATGACCAAAACTCCGTTTAGTGGACACGGAGAAAGAGTTACGGAACTCTTGGGACTGATACATAGTGATGTATGCGGTCCCATGTCTACACATGCCAGGAATGGTTCCTCATATTTCATTACATTCACTGACGATCTCTCAAGATACGGACATGTGTTCCTGTTGAAACACAAATCTGTAGATTTTGAGAAATTCAAAGAATATAAGCACGAAGTCGAGAACCAAACGGGTAAAAGTATTAAAATCCTTCGATCTGATCGCGGAGGAGAATACTTGAGCAATGAGTTCCTGGACTATTAAAAAGAGAATGGGATTCTCTCTTAGCTTACTCTTCCGTATACACCACAGCACAACGGTGTATCGGAACGGAGGAATCGCACCCTATTAGATATGGTGCGCTCCATGATGAGCACTGCTGAGTTGCCTATTTCCTTTTGGGGTTATGCGCTTGAGACAACAGCATACCTATTGAATCAAGTTCCATCTAAATCTGTACCTACCACACCATATGAGATATGGAGTGGGAAGAGACCATATCTTAAACGAGTTAAGATATGGGGTTGTCCGGCCTATGTCAAAAGGCAAAATCCGGACAAACTCGAGGCACGATCAGTTCTTTGCAAGTTTGTGGGATATCCAAAGAATTCATATGGATATTTTTTCTACCACAGTGAGAAACAAAAGGTGTTTGTTGCTTAACATGCCACCTCTTTAGAAAAGGAATTTTTTGTCAAAGAAATTAGTGACAAAGAGATAGAGCTGGAAGAAGTTCCAGCTACACAAACTACAACTGAAGATATAGTGGAACCAGAGGATTCGATAGTTCCAAACGAAACTCAGCCTGTCCGCCGATCTAGTAGGGTTCCTCATCCACCTGAGAGATACTACGGTTTTCTCATTGATGGTGGGAGCGAGGATTGCATCATGGAAGATGATGACCCAACTAGTTTCGAGCAGGCCATCATGAGTGGGGACTCTGTGAAATGGCTGGATGCAATGCGATCTGAGATGGAATACATGTACACCAACAAAGTATGGACTTTGGAAGTTGCTCCTCAAGGGGTAAAACCCATTGGGAGCAAATGGATCTTTAAGAAGAAACTTGGTGTAGATGGAAAAGTTGAGACTTTCAAAGCTAGACTTATTGCAAAAGGTTTTCGTCAACGACCAGGTGTGGATTATAATGAAACCTTTTCTCCAGTGGCTGTGCTTAAGTCCATCCGGATCCTACTTGCCATCGCAGCATACCATGACTATAAAATCTTGCAAATGGAAATTAAGATCGCCTTTCTAAATGGTGATTTAGAAGAGTGCGTGTACATGACTCAGCCAGAGGGCTTCATGGACAGTGGGAGCGGCGGAAAGGTGTGCAAGCTGCTTAAATCCGTCTACGGGTTAAAGCAGGCATCGCGGAGTTAGAACATATGTTTTGATGTTGTAGTCAAAGAGTTTGACTTCATCAAGAATGTAGATGAACCTTGTATATACAAGAAGGTAGCAGAGAGTAAGGTTGTCTTCCTCGTATTGTACGTGGGTGATATACTCTTAATAGGAAATGATGTTCCTATGCTGCACTCGATCAAGCTCTTCTTATCACATAGATTCTCAATGAAAGATCTAGGTCATGCCTCCTACATCTTGGGGATTAAGATCTATAGAGATAGATCTAAACAGATACTGGGATTGTCCCAATCCAGGTACATTGACACCATAATAAAGAGGTTTAGTATGGAAGATTCCAAGCGTGGAAATTTGCCCACGATCACTAGACTCACTCTCTCCAAAGAGATGTCTCCCAAGACTGATTTGGAGAGAGCTCGCATGCAAGGGATACCCTATGCTTCGGCAGTAGACTCTATCATGTATGCGATGCTATGTACCAGACCCGATGTAGCAAACTCACTAAGTGTAGTGAGTAGGTATCAAGCAGATCCAGAAGTGAGTCACTGGACAGCTGTGAAGAACATTCTCAAGTACTTGAGAAGGACTAAAGAGATGTTCTTGGTGTATGGTAACGGAGAACTCCAAGTGGAGTCCTTTACCAATTCGAGCTTCCAGAGTGATAAGGACAGCTCTAAGTCGGTCTCGGGATTTGTCTTTACCCTCAATGGAGGGGCGGTTTGTTGGAAGAGTTCCAAACAGGAAACCGTGGCAGACTCGACGATGGAGGCTGAATACATCGCAGCCAACGATGCTGCCAAAGAGGCTGTCTGGATGAAGAAGTTCATAAACGAACTTGGTGTGGTTCCGTCCATCGAGCATCCAATACCTTTGTATTGCGATAACAATGGAGCAGTGGCTTTGGCTAACGAACCCAGGTCCCATCAGAGATCCAGGCATATTTTGAGGCGGTATCACCTGATCCGGGAGATAGTTGATGTTAGTGTATATGCCCTAGGGGCCATTATTGTATCATACTAGTTTGTATATTACTTAATGGAAGCTTGGGATATTCACAGTTATATTAACAGTCTCGCTCAACATAGTAGTATGCTACTTGGTTTATATCTATCTTAATATGTGTATATGTTAGCATATCGCAAATAAATATTGATAGAGCCCTTAGGATCTTGCTTGACTACCAGCGTTGTGATGGCAGTCACACTAATGGGGGCTGGGTAGTCTACAAGCACATCCTTTTTCAGGTCCCTAGTCGTAGGATTATCGAGACAGGGCATCGATACTCTGGAGTAGACTAGTGTGTACGCTTCTCATCCCAGTTGGGGAGATGGTATGTCCCTCAGCCATAAGTACGCCGTACTGGAGATAGTATGCTTATGCTCGTTGGGTTACGGGTATACCGGACAGGACTCGTAGGGAACTGTTGGTTGGTATTATACCCATCGTCAGTTAACAGTTCCCAGGTGACATGAGTACAGCATAGTCTGCAGACTTGACACTGCTGCTTCGTCTCGAGTGTGTTCCCACTGTTCTTAGATTGTTACTCTACCACGGCTCAAAGGAGTCATGCAAACAGGTAGCAGTTGGGTGCAGTCTCGAAGCACTTGGAGGCAGTGGTGGTTAGATAGGATTCGTCTCTCCCGGTATTGGGATTTGATATCGCGCTGTGTTTGGAGAGCCATTACGCAAAGTCCCTGGCCAGGGCAAACGAGATTTACTGGTAGGATTTCCAGTAGCTTCTCAAGGTGTAATGGGCTTCACTCCGACATGACTTATACCGCTTTTAGGGGACTGACGCTTGCCTCCCCCTAGGCCCGATATGCGATAGTACTAGACGAACAGACCGGACTGTACGGAGATTGTCACATCAGGCTCAGTAGGAGTTCGGATGGGTTTCCTCATCGGCCTTCTTATCGACATCTACCCGGGGACCGTTACGTACAACTAGTACCGCTTGCGGCCTGTGGTTAAACCCACTGCTAGCGTAGTGTCGAGTCTTTAGAGTCCGACACATAGAGTTTCCCTGCTTCAGGCAAAATGATATAGAGGTCGTATGGTTTTACGACAGGGTTCGGACTGTAAGTCCATGCTACCTCTCCCGGTACTTTCGGGCATGCGGAATTTGGTGAAAAACAATTTTTCTAGAGGTGGTAACATGGACTCAAAACCGGATCTTTGTTAAACATCTAACTAACAACCTAACTAGGAGTTGCTAACTACTCGGTTAGGGGGTTATACCTTACTTTCTTGAACTCCTTCTTCTTGGACTCTCGATGGTTGTCCGGATCGTCTTCACTCCGTCGTCTCCTTGCGTCGAAGATGGATCCACCTCGAAAGCTTCTACCTTTGGCTTCTTCTTCGGTCTTTGAAGAAACTAGTTCACTTGGTTTGCTAAACCTTGTGAACTAGAATGAGTAGAGAAGAGTGTGTTGGGATTTTCTCTATGGTTGTTGGTGATCAATACATGAGACAAGTGAACCATAGACTAAGAGAGAGGGAGAGCAAGAGGAAGGAGATGAGAGCTCAAGAACAAGAGAGAGACTGAGAATGATAGAATGAGAGAAGACTTTTCTCTCTTGGCTCTCATAATCCAAAACAATTATCACAAAAATAATAATCAAGTATTGTGCAAATGGTTTAAGCTACAATAGCCATATCATTTCATGCACTCATTTCTCACAAGAGAAACAAGCAAGTAAAAAGTCTTTGTCATGAAATGATAGCCATTGTCATCATGATGGTCAACTAGTCAAACCTAGTCAACCGGTCAACAAAGTCAACAAGTCAACAAAGTCAACCCCTCATCAACCATGTCACCACAATACTTAATTAATATAATTGTTAATCATATATCAGATTCTTATTAAGGTTGAGCAAAAAGTCAATAGTCAACAGTCAACGGTCAACAACCCTAATGAGAATCCTCTGCCTCTGTCTCTCCGTCAACTGTGCATACACACCCGCATCCGCGTTCCGAGGAACACGAACACAAACTGGATAAATTCAATCCCAATACGTACACTAGGATCTGGCTTAAACCAAAACCCGCTAGTGTTAACTGTCCGGACACTGTACGTGCACAAGTGCACGGATGTGACCGAACCCTGTCGCAAAACCATGCGACCTGCCGCAAAACCATGCGACCTCTACTCTTTTGCGTAAAGGAGAATAGCTTTCTGTGTGGGACTCTAAAGACTCGACACTATGCTGGCAGTGGGTTTAACCACAGACCGCAAGCGGCACTAGCTGTGCGTAACGGTCCCCAGGTAGATGCCGACAAGAAGACTGACGAGGTGAAACCCTTCTGAACTCCTACTGAGCCTGAATGTGACAATCTCCGTACACTCCGGTCTGTTCTTCTGATACATCGCATGGCGGGCCTAGGGGGCGGTAAACGTCAGTCCCCTAATAGCGGTACAAGTCGTGTCGGAGTGAAGCCCAAAACACCCTGAGATAACACTGGAAGCCTACCTGTATATCCCGATTGCCCTGGCCAGGGACTACTCGTGTAATGGCTCTCCTAGACACAGCGCGATGTCAACCCCCAATACCGGGAGAGACGAATCCTGTCTAACCGTCACTGCCTCCAAGTGCTTCGGGACTGTACCCAACCACTACCTGTTTGCACGACTCCTTTGAGCCATGGTGGGGTAGTAATCAAAGTACAGTGGGAACACACTCGAGGCGAAGTGACAGTGTCAAGTCAGCGGACTAAGCTGTACTCATGTCACCTGGGAACTGATAACTGACGATAGGTATAATACCAACCGGTCAGTTCCCGACGAGTCCTGTCCAGTGTACTCGTAACCTGACGAGCACCCGTATACTATCTCCAGTACGACGTACTGATGGCTGTGGGACAGACCATCTCCCACACTGGGATGAGAAGAGCATACGCTAGTCTACTCCGGAGTATCGATGCCCTGTCTCGATAGTCCTGCGACTAGGGACCTGTATAAGGATGTGCTTATAGATTACCCAGCCCCCACTAGTGTGACTGCCATCACAACGCTGGTAATCAAGCAAAGATCCTAAGGGCTCCACTAATGTGTATAGGTGATATACTAAAATAAACACATGTACACATTGAAGTAGAAACAAACCAAGTAGCATACTACTATATTGAGCAAGATTGTTTATACAAGGTGAATATCCCAAGCTTCTATTAAGTAATATACAAACTAGTTTGATACAGTAATGAACTCTAGGGCATATACACTAACAATCTCCCACTTGCACTAAGGCCATGTACTGGCGTATCGAAGACCTATCATCTCGATCAGCCGCTCGAACTAAGTCTGGGTCAAGGCCTTGGTGAATGGATCTGCAGTGTTATCTTCGGAAGCAACTCTCCGAACCTCGATCTCCTGGCGATCCACGATCTCCCTGATCAGGTGATACCGCCTCAAGATGTGTCTGGATCTCTGGTGGGACCTGGGTTCCTTCGATAAAGCTATAGCCCCGTTGTTGTCGCATTACAGAGGTATTGGATCAACAATGGATGGAACCACCTGAAGTTCTTTCAAGAACTTCCTTATCCAGACAGCTTCTTTTGCGGCATCAGATGCAGCGATGTATTCCGCTTCCATCGTCGAGTCTGCAACGGTTTCCTGTTTGGAACTCTTCCAACACACCGCCCCTCCATTGAGGGTAAAGACAAAACCCGACATGGACTTGGAATCATCTTTGTCACTCTGGAAGCTGGAGTCAGCAAAGGCCTCGATCTGGAGGTCTTTTCCGCCATACACCAAGAACATCTCCTTAGTCCTTCTCAGGTACTTGAGAATGTTCTTTACCGCTATCCAGTGTTTCTCCCCATGGTTTGACTGATACCGGCTTACCACACTCAGTGCATAATCTACATCCGGTCTGGTACACAACATCGCATACATTATAGAGCCTACTGCAGAAGCGTAGGGTATAATAGACATGTGATCCCTCTCCAAATCATTCTTGGGAGACATCTCTTTAGAGAGGGTGATTCCGTGACAAGTCGGTAGGTTATCGCGCTTAGAATCTTCCATACTGAATCTTTTCAGTATGGTGTCGATGTACCTGGACTGTGAAAGTCCTAATATCCTCTTAGATCTATCACGATGGATCCGGATCCCCAGGATGTATGAGGCATCACCCAGGTCTTTCATGGAGAACCTGTGTGACAAGAACCCCTTGACAGATTGTAGCATAGGAATGTCATTTCCTATTAAGAGAATGTCATCCACGTATAAAACGAGGAATACTATAGTTCTCGCTACAAATCTACTATAGATGCATGGTTCATCCGGATTTTTGATAAAGCAAAATACCTTGACCGTCTCATCAAAACAGATGTTCCAACTAGTCCGTAAATGGACTTAAGCAACTTGCTCACCTTTCCGCTGCTCCCACGCTGAATGAAACCCTCTGGCTGGTCCATATAGACACACCCCTCTAAATTTCCATTTAGAAAAGCTGTCTTTACGTCCATCTGCCAAATCTCATAATCGTGGAAGGCAGCAATGGCAAGAAGGATCCGAATGGATTTCAGCATAGCTACTGGAGAAAAGGTCTCGTCATAGTCCAAACCAGGTCTTTGACGAAAACCCTTTGCTACCAGTCTAGCTTTATAAGTCTCAACCTGTCCATCTACACCAATCATCCTTTTGCAGATCCACTTGCATCCTACGGGTTTTACCCCGTCTAGAGCAACGTCCAACGTCCATACTTTGTTGGTGTACATGGACTCCATTTCGGTCCGCATTGCATCCAGCCATTTTACCGAGTCGACGCTCTGAACGGCTTGCTGGAAGCTAGTAGGCTCATCATAATCTATGATGCAATCCTCTCTATCCCCGTCTATGAGAAAACCGTAGTATCTCTCGGGCGGATGAGACTGCCTACTACTTCTGCGGAGCGGCATAGGAATGTCATGTTCTATTGAACCCTCTGGTTCCACTAAGCTTTCAGTAATAGTCTGTGGTTCTGGAATTTCTTCCAGTTCTATTTCGCTCCAACTTGTTTCCTTTTCTAAGAACTGGTGTTCTAGAAAATGGGCATTACGAGAAACAATAATCTTTTGATCCTCTGCGTAATAGAAGAGATACCCCCTGGAGTTCTTTGGGTATCCCACAAACTTGCACAGTACTGACCATGCCTCGAGCTTGTCCGCATGCTGGTTTTTGACAAAAGCCGGACATCCCCAGATCTTCAGATATTGAAGATAGGGTTTCTTCCCACTCCATATTTCATATGGTGTGGTAGGCACAGTCTTAGTCGGAACTCGGTTCAAAAGGTATGCAGCTGATTCTAGCGCATACCCCCAGAATGATCGCGGTAACTCAGTGTTACTCATCATGGACCGTACCATATCCAATAGGGTTCGGTTCCGTCTCTCCGATACACCGTTATGTTGCGGAGTGTATGGAGGAGTAAGCTGAGAGAGAATTCCGTTCTCTTTTAAATAATCCAGGAACTCAGCACTCAAGTATTCTCCACCTCGATCCGATCTTAGAATCTTAATACTTTTTCCGGTTTGTTTTTCTACTTCATTCTTAAATTCCTGGAATTTTCCAAAGGCTTCGGACTTATGTTTCATTAAGAAGACATAACCGTACCTTGAAAAGTCATCCGTAAAAGTAATGAAGTAAGAATAACCGCTTCGCGCATGTGTAGACATTGGACCGCACACATCGCTGCGTACGAGTCCCAAGAGCTCGCTCGCCCTTACTCCGTGTCCAGTGAACGGAGTCTTTGTCATCTTTCCTTTGAGACAGGATTGACAATTGGCATACGATTGATATTCGAACGGATTCAAATATCCTTCTGTATGTAACTTCGTCAACCTTCTCTCATTGATGTGACCTAGTCTACAATGCCATAAGAAAGTCTGATTTATTTCCGGAGACTTTCTTTTGTGTGTATTCTGGACATTGAAAATCTGTGGTTGGTTTAATACGTATATACCATTGCTCAATGTACCTGACCCAATTAAAACTTGATTAAGGTGAATGTTTACAACATTACTTACAAACGCAAATTCATAACCTTCTTTAGAAACTAAAGATATAGAAATGATATTACAAGTTGCGTTGGGTACAAAAAAGCAATTACGCAAAACCAAAACATGTCCATCTGACATTCCTAGGTGATAGTCCCCCACGGCCTTAGCATCCATTCTAGCTCCGTTAGCAACTCTGAGGGTCATGTCACCTGCCTTCAAAACCCTACGGTTTCTCAACGCCTGCAAAGAATTACAGATATGAGATCCTGATCCGGTATCCAATACCCAGGAAGTAGAGTTTATTGAAAGACAGTTTTCAATAATATACACACCTGAAGCTGAAGCCGCAACCTGCTTCAATTCCTGTGTCCTGGCTTTCCAAGCCCTGCAATCATTCTTCCAGTGACCTTTCTTATGACAATAGAAGCATTCTTCTTTATCCACAAGCTGCCCCGCTTTCTTTGTTGCTTTTGCTTTTCCCTTCGTATCCACTTTACTAACACCGCCCCTTGGTTTGGCGGGGGCTTTCTTCTTCTTTCCCTTGGCTTTCTCCTTAGACCTAGAAGAGGAAGATCCTCCTACAAACAAAGTGGATGTTTCCCTACCTTTCTGTAGGGTGCCCTCTGCACTCCTCAGCATGTTGAGGAGTTCTGAAAGTTCAACTTCTTTTTCTTGTAAGTTGAAGTTCAGTATAAACTGGGCGTAAGTGGAAGGAAGGGACTGGAGAATCAAGTCCGTATAGAGCTCGTTCTCCAACGTGGTTCCAAGTTCCGCGAGCTCCTCAATGAAGCCAATCATCTTAAGCACGTGTTCCGCTACCGATGATCCGATGGCCAACCTTGCCGAAAATAACTTCTTCGACACTTCGTATCTTGCGATACGAGATTGCTCTCCATACAGTTCTTTTGTATGGAGAAATATGGATTCAAGGTCCATATTCTCGTGCCTCCTCTGATGTTCGTTGTCCATCGAGGCAAGTACGAGGCACTTGGCCTTCGCGCTATCAATCTCCCATGTCTTACGGATTTCCTTATCCGCGACGCTGGAGGTGGGACTTGGGACAGGGGGAGCTTTGGTGGTAAGAAGATACCCCAGCTTGTTGTAAGTGATTGCCATTTTGACATTCCTGAGCCAATCTTTGTAGTTTGGCCCTGTCAGTATGTTTTTATCTAGAAGTAACTTAAGTCCAGTCATGTCGATTGGTCGCTGCAATTAGGAGAGAGAAGAAGAAACACTCAGCATGATGCTCTTGCAAGTTTAGAGTGGTTTTTAGTTTGTCTAAACAGGATGGCTCCCACTGTTTCTCGAATCCCTCCTCAAACCAAAAAGGAAGAATTAGTCAGGATCAATCCCACCGTACAATACTTGCTTAACCGTTCAGCCTGGCTGGTGTCGGTACTTCGAGGGAGGTTTTCCAACGCTTTCGCGAAGTTCCTTAATTTAAGAACCTCTTTTCCCTGGGGGCGTAGCCCCGCTAACACCTTTCTAGACACCTACTAGGTTTATAGCATTGATTGTTAAGTGAGAAATTTCCCGAGGAGTAGCATATACTCACAGTAGGATCGGGATCCAAATATCATCGCGTGACGAAACTGAAGGAATCCTACCAGAATCATCACACTCCAAATGGTATGCAACACTAGCAAGTTTCAGTTCTTTTGAAACTCCCGATGTGGATTTTTTGCCCCATGCTCTTATGACCTTGGCGTGAGGTCAAAATGTCATAAGTCACATGTCAAGTTCTTCCCATCATTATCCAGGTTAATTTGAACCCATCCGTACATACCCTTGACGTAGGCCAAAATGGTAGTACGACTGTCTCAAACCAACGCATTCTATCTATGCAACAGATAAATATCCGGCAGCTACCAATCACTATGCCTTGGCGTGAGGTCAAAATACATAGCTTGAATACTACCGAATATTTAACTGAAATGATGGAGGGCTACGGATGGTTTTGGAGAAACCGTGAACGTAGTGAACTTGATATGGTCGATGGAACGAGATAGCTTTTAAAAGGAGTTGCTCAAACTCCGCATTTAAAAGTTTGTTTTGAAAAGAACCGAGTGGTTTTTCGAAAGTGTTCCAACGACTTTTACTTGGTTTATTTTCTTGCATTAGTTCTTTTAATGTGTGATATTCTTGCATTAGTTCTTTTAATGCGTCCCATCATTTAATCCTACCATTGCAGAAAACAACCAAAATATGACGTACGCTTATGCCATTCGTATTCGCCATGGGGCCCCGTCATTACCCGTTAGGTTACTTAACTAACTACAGAGCGGGGGCTGGGCTAGCGCGGCTGTAAAACATAAGCAACGCCTAAATAATATCATATATAGATATATTGCAATGATAGACATTTCAGAACACAGATGAACACATTGGATATACTAGGAACCTGCAATTCGTACGAGCCTGTAACGAAAAGCAGATTACACGGTCGCGGTGAATAGCCAATACCCCACCCAAGACCCCTACGGGTGCGGCAAACTACCCGCCAAGTACCCGAAGCGAAGCAACCTCCCTTATCCCCGTGAGTAGGCCACTCGGCACTTCGGCATACCCGGTAGTTTGTGCACCCCCTCCATGGGTCTATCCTAGGAGCAAAAACAGTAAAAAGAAATTATACAATGACGGCTACAACCCCGACCCGGTTGTGCGGCCATACAAATAATTATTACATCAATTTACAAATTTACATGAATTGAAAGAAAAGAAAACTCTCGTCTCACAACCCCCGGCTATTCACCAGCGACAATCCAATGAATTCATATACACATTCCAGCAACATTACAGATCATAGATTTGTATAACCCCCACTAATCGACATATAGCGATTAGTAGACGTTCAATACAAATATCACATCACAGAAAAACCCGTCAGCTTAAGTATTTTAGAAGTTCGATCAAAAATACGGATTTATAGGCCCTAAACACAAAATTTTTGTTCTGGAAAATCTGGGCAGAAAATACATATTCCAAAAATCCCAAAATACCCCTATGAACAAACTGCAAAAGAGAAACCCCATGACCGAGTCAACTCGGCCGCAGTTCCGCGGCGGGATCAAGCTCCCGCCGCGGAACCGCGGCGCTTTGATCGAATTAGGCGGTCGAATTTTTGCAGTTTCTTCAGAAAACCCTGAGTCGATTTTTGGTGTATCTCAAATAATTTTTGCAGTACTTTGAAAATCGACAGAAAGTTTGAAATCCGGGTGTATTTCACGACTTTTTCTCCGATCGAATTTCTAGTTACTATGTTAACATGTTAGGTAGAGTTTAACTAGGCTCTGATACCACTGTAAGTCCATGCTATCTCTCCCGGTACTTTCGGGCATGCGGAATTTGGTGAAAAACAATTTTTCTAGAGGTTGTAATATGGACTCAAAACCGGATCTTTGTTAAACATCCAACTAACAACCTAACTAGGAGTTGCTAACTACTCGGTTAGGGGGTTATACCTCACTTTCTTGAACTCCTTCTTCTTTGACTCTCGATGGTTGTCCGGATCGTCTTCACTCCGTTGTCTCCTTGCGTCGAAGAAGGATCCACCTCGAAAGCTTCTACCTTTGGCTTCTTCTTCGGTCTTTGAAGAAACCAGTTCACTTGGTTTGCTGAACCTTGTGAACTAGAATTAGTAGAGAAGAGTGTGTTGGGATTTTTTCTATGGTTCTTGGTTCTCAACACATAAGACAAGTGAACCATAGACTAAGAGAGAGGGAGAGCAAGAGGAAGGAGATGAGAGCTCAAGAACAAGAGAGAGAATGAGATTGATAGAATGAGAGAAGACTTTTCTCTTTTGGTTCTCATAATCAAAAACAATCATCACAAAAATAATAATCAAGTATTGTGTAAATGGTTTAAGCTACAATAGCCATATCATTTCATGCACTCATTTCTCACAAGAGAAACAAGCAAGTAAAAAGTCTTTGCCATGAAATGATAGCCATTGTCATCATGATGGTCAACTAGTCAAACCTAGTCAACCGGTCAATAAAGTCAACAAGTCAACAAAGTCAACCCCTCATCAACCATGTCACCACAATACTTTATTAATATAATTGTTAATCATATATCATATTCTCATTAGGGTTGAGCAAAAAGTCAATAGTCAACAGTCAACGGTCAACAACCCTAATGAGAATCCTCTGCCTCTGTCTCTCCGTCAACTGTGCATACACACCCGCATCCGCGTTCCGAGGAACACGAACACAAACTGGATAAATCCAATCCCAATACGTACACTAGGATCTGGCTTAAACCAAAGCCCGCTAGTGTTAACTGTCCGGACACTGTACGTGCACAAGTGCACGGATGTGACCGAACCCTATCGCAAAACCATGCGACCTCTACTCTTTTGCCTAAAGGCGAATAGCTTTCTGTGTGGGACTCTAAAGACTCGACACTACGCTGGCAATGGGTTTAACCACAGACCGCAAGCGGCACTAGCTGTGCGTAACGGTCCCCAGGTAGATGCCGACAAGAAGACTGACGAGGTGAAACCCATCTGAACTCCTACTGAGCCTGAATGTGACAATCTCCATACACTCCGGTCTGTTCGTCTGATACATCGCATGGTGGGCCTAGGAGGGCGGTAAACGTCAGTCCCCTAATAGCGGTACAAGTCGTGTCGGAGTGAAGCCCAAAACACCCTGAGATAACACTGGAAGCCTACCAGTATATCCCGATTGCCCTGGCCAGGGATTACTCGTGTAATGGCTCTCCTAGACACAGCGCGATGTCAACCCCCAATACCGGAAGAGACGAATCCTGTCTAACCGTCACTGCCTCCAAGTGCTTCGGGACTGTACCCAACCACTACCTGTTTGCACGACTCCTTTGAGCCGTGGTAGGGTAGTAATCAAAGTACAGTGGGAACACACTCGAGGCGAAGTGACAGTGTCACGTCAGCGGACTAAGCTGTACTCATGTGACCTGGGAACTGATAACAGACGATAGGTATAATACAAACCGGTCAGTTCCCGACGAGTCCTGTCCAGTGTGCTCGTCACCTAACGAGCACCCGTATACTATCTCCAGTACGACGTACTGATGGCTGTGGGACAGACCATCTCCCATACTGGGATGAGAAGCGCATACGCTAGTCTACTCCAGAGTATCGATGCCCTGTCTCGATAGTCCTGCGACAAGGGACCTGTATAAGGATGTGCTTATAGATTACCCAGCCCCCACTAGTGTGACTGCCATCACAACGCTGGTAATCAAGCAAAGATCCTAAGGGCTCCAGTAATGTGTATTGGTGATATACTAAAATAAACACATGTACACATTGAAGTAGAAACAAACCAAGTAGCATACTATTATATTGAGCAAGATTGTTTATACAAGGTTAATATCCCAAGCTTCCATTAAGTAATATACAAACTAGTATGATACAGTAATGGCCTCTAGGGCATATACACTAACACGGACATATACGTGTACTTGTGCACGTGTGATGTTCGGACAGATTATACTAACGGGCTTTAGTTTAAGCCGGATTCTAGTTTTGGATTATTGGATTTATACAGTCTCAGTATTTCCGTGTTTTCACGCATGGGAGGGGCATTCTCGTAATTACTCGAGAAGCTTCTAGAAGAAAGGCGACTCATTAGTTTTAATTCATTTATGGATTAAGCTTAATGAGGTGGAGGAGATGATGTGTAATTTGCATTAAATGAAATTGTGACTCATGAGATGATTCATCCATTTGTATTAAATGAAGCATGAAGATATCTGTGCAAGATATTTTATGCTTCATAATATACATAATCAGTTATATTTTCATTTCATAATTACAAACACATTCTCTCTCCTCAAGCTCTCTCTCTTCAAAAACCTAACCCTAATCCTCTCATGTGTTGAGATCCCAAGGGTTATCAAGACTAATAGATCCTTAATCCACTTTTATATCTTCTAGGTCACTTGGATTAGTATTCCTAGACATTTAGTTACCTCAAGTGAGAGGTTAAAGTTTGGAGAAGGAACTCTCGGGTGGATCTTCTATCATATCGAGGAGGCCGACGAGGAGGTGAACAACAAGAACAAGAAGGACTGGTATCTTGAGGTATAATCATCTATCATAGTAGTTTAGCACTTCTAGATAGTTTGTTAGTTAGGGTTTAGCAAAGATCCGTAAAGTTGGTCGATGTTAACTTAAACAAAATGATTGTTTTACCTATTCCACCTCCCCGCATCATATGGGGTGTCTAACGTCGACCTACAATGGTATCAGAGACTAACTAAACCATAACTAACTTGTTGGCAAAGTCTTTAGAAATTCGATCGCAAAACGAACCCGAAAAAACGACATTTTCACATAGTTTCGTTTTGAAAACGGGGTCTAAAAATTTTTGAGGGACCCTTAAAAATACAAGCAGGGTTTTTTAAGAATTGTGAAGAAATTTTGGATCGTGACTCGACTAAACCACCGCGGAACCGCCGCCGATCTAAGCAATCCGCCGCGGATCCGCGGCCGAGTTGACACCGAGTCAACCCAAATTTTCTCAGTTATTCTTCTGTGTTGATGTTGTGTTTTCTGAGATGTTCTGTTTCTGCTCATGTTTTATGTGCACAGAGAATTGTTTGGAGTAGATTCATTGGTATTGCTTGATCGAAATTCTAAGATGTTTGGATAACTTGATTATATCTATGTTGTGTTTAATGTGTTCGTAAACCTCCCCTAACTGCTAGTATGTCGGTTAGCAGGGAGTTGCACATTTCTGTAATCGTTTTTACTGGTTTGTGATTGTGAACTTGTTGGATTGTCATGAATGGATAGCCGGGGATGTGAGACGAGAGTTTCTTTCATTCAAATGTAAATTGTAATTTGTTGTAATATTCTTTTGCGGGGCACATCCGGGTTGAGCTTGTAGCCACCGTTGTATTATTTCATTTGCCATTTTCTGCTCCTAGGATAGAGCCAAGGTAGGGTGCACAAACTACCGGGTACTTTGAAGTGCTTAGTGGCATACTCACGTCGTTGAGGGAGACCGCTTCACTTCGGATACTTGGCGGGTAGTTTGCCGTACCCGTAGGGGTCTAGGGTGGGGTTTTGGCTATTCACCGCGACTATGTAATCCGTCTTTCTTTGCAGGCTCAAAAGGAATGCGGATTCCTAGAAAATCCAATATGTTCATCTATGATCTGGAATGCCTATTTTTGCGTCTGACGAATGTACAATATCTATATATGATATCTAGTAGGCGTTACTTATGTTTTGCACCCGCGCTAGCCCAGCCCCCGCTCTGTCGTTAGTTAAATAACCTAACGGGTGAATGACGGGGCCCAGTGGCGATTGTGGATGGCATAACAAGACGTATTTTCATTGTTTTCTACAACGATAGGTTAATTGATGGGACACATTAAATTAATGCAAAAAAAATAAACCAAAGTTTAATCATTGGAACAGTTTAAAAAAAACCACTCGGTTATTTTAAAACAGAAGATTTTTTTAATTGCGGAGCTTAAACCACTCCTTTTAAAAGCTATCAGGTTCCTTCGATCATATCAAGTTCACTACGTTCACGATTTTGCCAAAACTATTCGTAGCCCTCCGTCATTTCATTTGGGTATTCAGTAGTATTCAAGCTATGTATTTTGACCAACGCCAAGGCAGAGTGTTTGGCAGCTGCTGGGTATTCATCTGTTGCATAGATAGATGAGTTAGTTTGGGACAGTCGTACTGCCATTTGGACAACGTTAGGGGTATGTACGGATGGGTTCAAATTAACAAGATAATGATGGGTAGAACTTGACATGTGACTTATGACATTTTGACCAATGCCAAGGTCATAAGAGCATGGGGCAGAAATTGATATCGGGAATTTCTAAAGAAACTGAAATTTGCTAAGAGTTGCATACCATTTGGAGTGTGATAATTTTGGTAGGATTCCTTCAGCTTTATCACACAATGATATTTGGATCCCAATCCTACTGTGAGTATCCGCTACTCATCAGGAGATTCGTCACTTAACGATCAATGCTATAAACCAAGTTGGTGTCGAGAAAGGTGTCAGCGGGGTTACGCCCCCAGAGAAAAGAGGTTATTTAATTAAGGAACTTCGCGAAAGCGTCGTAAAACCTCCCTCGAAGTACCGACACCGGCCTGGCTGAACGGTTAAGCAAGTATTGTACGGTGAGAATAGTCCTGACTAGTTCTTCCTTTTTGGTTTGGGGAGGGATTCGAGAAACAGTGGGAGCCATCCTGTTTAGATAAACTAAAAACCACTCTAAACTTGCAAGAGCATCATGCTAAATTGTTTCCTCTCTCTCTCTCCAAATTGCAGCGACCCAGAACATGACATGCCTTAAGTTATTATTAGATAAAAATATTTGACAGGGCCAAACTATAAAGACTGGTTCCGGAATGTCAAGATAGCTATAACTTATGACAAATAGGGGTATGTCCTTACTACTAAGGCACCTGACGTCCCAGGTCCAAAATCCAGTGTCGCGGATAAGGAAATCCGCAAGACCTGGGAGATTGACTGCGCGAAGGCCAAATGCATCGTGCTTGCCTCTATGAATAATGAACATCAGAGGAGGCACGAGAATATGAATCTTGAATCTATATTTCTCCACACCAAGGAACTGTATGGAGAGCAATCTCGTATAGCTAGATACGAGACCTCGAAGAACCTGTTTCAGTCGAGGCTGGCCGTCGGATCATCTGTAGGAGAACATGTCCTTAAGATGATTGGCTATATTGAAGAGCTCGCAGACCTCGGGACAACATTAGAGAACTGGCTATATACAGACTTGGTTCTTCAATCCCTTCCTTCCACCTAGGCCCAATTTATCTTGAAATTCAACATTCAAGGTAAGGAAGTTGAGCTTCCAGAACTCCTTAACATGTTGAGGAGTGCAGAGGGCACCTTGCAGAAAGCAAGGGAAACACCCACTATGTTTGTTTGCGGTGCTTCCTCTTCTAGGTCCAAGGCAAGGGCCAAAGGAAGAAAGAAGAAGGCCTCTACCAAAACGAGAGGTGGTGTTGGTAAGGTGGAAGCCAAATGAAAGGAAAAGGTTACGGTGCCAGTAGTGGAAAAGGACGAGTACTTCCACTGTCGTAGGAAAGGCCATTGGAAGAAAGATTGCAAAGTTTGGATTGCCAAGAAGCAGGACCCAAGGCAAGTTGTGGCTTCGGCTTCAGGTGTGTTTATAATTGAAAATTGTCTGTCAATCAACTCTACTTCCTGGGTATTGGATACCGGATCAGGATCTCATATATGCAGTTCATTGTAGGCACTGAGAAACCGTAGAGTGTTGAAGGTTGGTGATATGGCCCTCCAGGTTGCTAACGGAGCTAGCGTGGGTGTTGTGTCCGTAGGGGATTATCACCTTGGATTGACGAGTGGACATATTTTGGTTTTGCGCAACTGTTTATGTGTACCCAGTTAGTATCGTTGTTATCAAAGAAGGTTATGATTTCACGTTTGCAAGCGATGTTGTTAACATCCACCTTAATCATGGTTTGATTGGGTCCGGTACACTAGATAACGGTATATACGTGTTAAACCAACTACAGATTTTCAATGTCCAGAACACACTAAAAAGAAAGTCTCCAGATATAAATCAGGCTTTCTTATGGCATTGTAGACTAGATCACATCAATGAGACAAGGTTAACTAAGTTACATAGGGAAAGATATTTGGATCCGTTCGAATATCAATCTTATGCCACTTGTCAATCACGTCTCAAAGGAAAGATGACAAAGACTCCATTCACTGGACATGGAGTAAGAGCGAGCGAGCTCTTTAGACTCATACACAACGATGTATGTGATCCAATGTCTACACATGCGAGAGGCAGTTTTTCATATTTCATTATTTTTACGGATGATTTCTCTAGGTATGGATTCATTTTCTTGATGAAACATAAATCCGAGGCCTTTGAGAAATTCCAAGAATATAAGAATGAAGTAGAAAACCAAACCGGCAAAAGTATCAAGACACTGTGATCCGATCGAGGTGGTGAATACTTAAGTGCCGAGTTCCTGGGTTACCTAAAAGAGAAAGGAATTCTCTCTCAGCTTACTCCTCCATACACTCCACAACATAACGGTGTATCGGAAAGACGGAATATAACACTATTGGATATGGTACGTTCCATGATGAGTAATGCTAAGTTACCGTGATCTTTCTGGGGTTATGCACTAGAATCAGCTGCATATCTTTTGAACAGGGTTCCTACCAAGACTGTGCCTACCACACCATATCAGATGTGGAGTGGGAAGAAACCCTATCTTCAGTATCTGAAGATATGGGGATGTCCAGCTTTTGTTAAAAAGCAGCATGCGGACAAACTCGAGGCACGATCAGTACAGTGTATGTTTGTGGGATATCCAAAGAACTCCAAGGGGTATATTTTCTATTACACAGAGGAACATAAGGTTTTTGTTTCTCGTAATGCCCATTTTCTAGAACAGCAGTTTTTAGAAAAGGAAACAAGTGGGAGCACAATAGAACTGGAAGAAATTCCAGAACCATAAACTACTACTGGAAGTTTGGTAGAACCAGAAATTCAAGAAGAACAGGACATTCCCGCAACCCTCCGCAGGAGTAGTAGCCCGTCTCATCCGCCTGTGAGATACTACGGTTTTCTCATAGACGGGGATAAAGAGGATTGCGTCATTGATAATGATGAACCTACTAGCTTCCAGCAGGCCATCCAGAGCGGCGACTCAGTAAGATGGCTGGATGCAATGCGGACCGAGATGGAGTCCATGTACACCAACAAAGTATGGACTTTGGACTTTGCTCCAGATGGGGTAAAACCCATAGGATGCAAGTGGATCTTCAAGAAAAAGATTGGTGTAGATGGACAGGTGGAAACCTATAAGGCTAGACTTGTTGCAAAGGGTTTTCGTCAAAGACCTGGTTTGGACTATGACGAAACTTTTTCTCCAGTGGCTATGCTCAAATCCATTCGGATCCTTCTTACCATTGCTGCCTTCCATGATTATGAGATCTGGCAGATAGACGTAAAGACGGCCTTTCTAAATGGTAATTTAGAAGAATGCGTCTATATGGATCATTCAGAAGGTTTCAATCAGAATGGGAGCAGCAGGAAAGTGTGCAAATTGCTTAAGTCCATTTATGGACTAAAGTAGGCATCGCGGAGTTGGAACATCTGTTTTGATGAAACGGTCAAAGAATATGACTTTATCAAAAATCCAGATGAACCATATATATATATATATACTAAAATTGTAGCACGAACTATCGTATTCCTCGTCTTGTACGTGGATGACATTCTCTTGATAGGAAATGATATTCCTATGCTACAATCTGTCAAAGGATTCTTGTCACATAGGTTCTCTATGAAAGACCTGGGTGATGCCTCTTACATTCTGGGGATCTGGATCTATCGTGATAGATCTAAGAGGATGTTGGGATTTTCGTAGTCCAGGTATATCAACACTATACTGAAAAGATTCAGTATGGAAGATTCTAAACGCGATAATTTGCCGACTTGTCACTGAATCACCCTCTTCAAAGAGATGTCTCCCAAGACAGATTTGGAAAGGGATCGCATGTCAGTTATACCCTACGCTTCTGCGGTAGGCTCTATAATGTATGCGATGTTGTGCACCAGACCAGATGTAGCTTACGCACTGAGCGTGGTAAGCCGGTATCAGTCAGACCCAGGGGAGAAGCACTGGATAGCAGTAAAGAACATTCTCAAGTACTTGAGAAGGACTAAGGATATGTTCTTGGTTTACGGCGTAAAAGACCTCAAGATTGAGGCTTTTGCTGACTCCAGCTTCCAGACTGACAAGGATGACTCCAAGTCCATGTCAGGTTATGTCTTTACCCTCAATGGAGGGGCGGTGTGCTGGAAGAGTTCCAAGCAGGACACCGTTACTGACACGACGATGGAAGCGGAGTATATAGCTGCTTGCAAAGCCGCAAAAGAAGCAGTCTGGATGAACAAGTTCCTCACAGAACTTCAGGTGGTTCCATCCATTGTTGATCCAATACCTCTGTATTGTGACAACAACGGGGCTATAGCATTAGCGAAGGAACCCAGGTCCCATCAGAAGTCCAGACACATCTTAAGGCGGTATCACCAGATCAGGGAGATCATAGATCGTTAGAAGATTTAGGTCCGGAAAGTTGCTACAGAGGAGAACACTGCAGATCCATTCACAAAGGCCTTACTTCAGACACTGTTCGAGAGGCTACTCGAGATGATATGTTTTCGATACGCCGGTACATGGCCCTAGTGCAAGTGGGAGATTGTTAGTGTATATGCCCTAGGGGCCATTATTGTATCATACTAGTTTGTATATTACTTAATGGAAGCTTGGGATATTCAAAGTTATATTAACAGTCTCGCTCAACATAGTAGTATGCTACTTGGTTTATATCTATCTTAATATGTGTATATGTTAGCATATCGCAAATAAATATTGATAGAGCCCTTAGGATCTTGCTTGACTACCAGCATTGTGATGGCAGTCACACTAATGGGGGCTGGGTAGTCTACAAGCACATCCTTTTTCAGGTCCTCAGTCGTAGGATTATCGAGACAGGGCATCAATACTCCGGAGTATACTAGTGTGTACGCTTCTCATCCCAGTTGGGGAGATGGTCTATCCTACAGCCATCAGTACGTCGTACAGGAGATAGTATGCAGGTGCTCGTTGGGTTACGGGTACACCGGACAGGACTCGCAGGGAACTGTTGGTTGATATAATACCCGTCATCAGTTAACAGTTCCCAGGTGACATGAGTACAACATAGTCCGCAAACTTGACACTGCTGCTTCGTCTCGAGTGTGTTCCCACTGTTCTTAGATTGCTACCCTACCACGGCTCAAAGGAGTCGTGCAAACAGGTAGCAGTTGGGTGCAGTCCCGAAGCACTTGGAGGCAGTGGCGGTTAGATAGGATTCGTCTCTCCCGGTATTGGGATTTGATATCGCGCTGTGTTTGGAGAGCCATTACGCAAAGTCCCTGGCCAGAGCAAACGAGATTTACCAGTAGGATTTCCGGTAGCTTCTCAAGGTGTAATGGGCTTCACTCCGACACGACTTATACCACTTTTAGGGGACTGACGCTTGCCTCCCTCTTAGGCCGATATGCGATAGTACTAGACGAACAGACCGGACTGTACGGAGATTGTCACATCAGGCTCAGTAGGAGTTCGGATGGGTTTCCTCATCGGCCTTCTTATCGACATCTACTTGGGGACCGTTACGTATAGCTAGTACCGCTTGCGGCCTGTTGTTAAACCCACTGCCTGCGTAGTGTTGAGTCTTTAGAGTCCCACACAGAGAGTTTCCCTGCTTCAGGCAAAACGATATAGAGGTCGTATGGTTTTACGATAGGGTTCGGACATATACGTGTACTTGTGCACGTGTGATGCTCGGACAGATTATACTAGCGGGCTTTAGTTTAAGCCAGATTCTAGTATTGGATTATTGGATTTATACAGTCTCAGTATTTCCGTGTTTTTATGGATGGAAGGGGCATTCTCGTAATTACTCGAGAAGCTTCTAGAAGAAAGGTGACTCATTAGTTTTAATTCATTTATGGATTAAGCTTAATGAGGTGGTGGAGATGATGTGTAATTTGCATTAAATGAAATTGTGACTCATGAGATGATTCATCCATTTGTATTAAATGAAGCATGAAGATATTTGTGCAAGATATTTGTGCAACATATTTTATGCTTCATAATATACATAATGAGTTATATTTTCATTTCATAATTACAAACACATTCTCTGTCCTCAAGCTCTCTCTCTTCAAAAACCTAACCCTAATCCTCTCATGTGTTGAGATCCCAAGGGTTAGCAAGACTAATATATCCTTAATCCACTTCTATATCTTCTAGGTCACTTGGATTAGCAATCCTAGCCACTTAGTTACCTAAAGTGAGAGGTTAAAGCTTGGAGAAGGAACTCTCGGGTGGATCTTCTATCACATCGAGGAGGCCGACGAGGAGGTGAACAACAAGAACAAGAAAGACTAATATCTTGAGGTATAATCATCTATCATAGTAGTTTAGCACTTCTAGATAGTTTGTTGGTTAGGGTTTAGCAAAAATCTGTAAAGTTAGTTGATGTTAACATAAAGAAAATGATTGTTTTACCTATTCCGCCTCCCCGCATCATGTGGGGTGTCTAACGTCGACTTACAGTTGATCGTCGGGAGCTCGAGGTTAAGAGAATTGACACGAAGAACAACACTGCGGATCCACTCATAAAGGCCATACCCCAGATACAATTTGAGAGACTTTTCTCGATGTTGGGTATGAGATACTGCAACAACTGGCCTTAGTGCAAGTGGGAGATTGTTAGTTATGTATATGTCCTAGAGGCCATTATTGTACATATGATGTATATTATAGTGGATGCTTGGATATATGTAGAGAGGACTTTCTTGCTCGACATGATAGTATGCTATCCGATTGCTCTTTGTCTTAACATGTAGATTTGTATTGTGATACTGTCTTGCTCTAACATGTTGATAAAGCCCTTAGGATATGTACTTGACTACTAGGACTATAATGGAGATCATACTAATGGGGCCAGGGTAGTCCATAAGTACATCCTTTAATTGTTCCTAGTGGAGGGTGTATCGAGACATGGCGTCGATATTCTAGAGTAGACTAGCGTATACGCTTCTTGACCCATATGATGGGCGATGGATGATCCCATATCCATTGGTGTTTGACATCAAAGATGGTATACGAGTGCTCAGTGGAGACTAGGTATACTGAACGGACTCGCCGAGAACTTCTAGTTGGTATTATACCTATCGTCGGATAGCATTCTCCGGTGACACTGTTCCCCTCCGAACGGCGGCCTAGACTTTGCGTCTGTGCCTGAGGTTCGGGGCAGATGCTATTTGGTTTTATCCGTCTATCTCTCCGAAGATGCCAAGTTGATTTATGGCACCGTGTATCAGAGGTTTAGACGGATGCGGCCGATGTAGCAGACTTCGTCAGATTCCCCCTCAGGGTGAGAGGTTTTTGATTGTGGGGACGCTCTTCCCTGCAGGCGCAAGCCCCTGCAGTTAATTACGCTACCGTATCGAGGTAACAACTTTCTCCTTCTCCAGAATTTCACTTCGTGTCGTGTGTGTTTGTTTTGTTTGTAGTTGCCCTTGGATTGTATACGGAGACTGAGTGATGCCGTCGCCCGTAGGACGTGGATTAGTCCAAATCCGTATTTGCTTAGATTTGGGTTTAGTGTTTTTAGTTTAAGGATGCATTAGTCGCGTTGCGTCTAAGATCGACTTAAACGTTCGTTAAGGATATGTTAGTCCTGTTTTAGACTAAGATCAACTTAACGTAGTGATTAATTTAATGTATGGCCATCGGGACTCGTCACCTCTCTGACGTCGTCGAAGGATTACGACGACATGTATCAGAGGAGCTCGGAGATGTACCCTCGAACCAGAGTTGATTGGGAGTTTTATAATCCATTTGAATGTTTAAGGATACGTTAGCCGTGTTTGGGGCTAAGATCAACTTAAACGGGACCGTTTAGATCCGGCAAAAGAGCGTTTGGAGGCTCTATTGTTTCAGTTTAGGGACGTAGTGGTCCGTTTTCCAGTTTAGGGACGTGGTGGTCCGTCGCCAGTTTAGGGACGTAGTGGTCCATCGCCAGTTTAGGGACGTGGTGGTCCGCATTCCAGTTTTGGGGACGTGGTGGTCCGTATTCCAGTTTAGAGACGTGGTGGTCCATCGCCAGTTTAGGGACGTGGTGGTCCAATATTAGTTTAGGGACGTTTCGGTCCAATGTTAGTTTAGGGACGTTTCGGTCCAATATTAGTTTAGGGACGTTTCGGTCCAATGTTAGTTTAGGGACGTTTCGGTCCAATGTTGGGTATATGGTCGTTGGGACCCGTCACCTCTTTGACGTCGTTGAGGAATTACAATGATGGATGTCAAAGGAGTTCGGAGATGTACCCTCGTACCGGATGTGGATTGATTTAGGAGAGCCATTTTGCTCAGTCAATGTAATTTAAGGACTTATGGCCATGATTGGGCTAAGTCCAGTTGAAAATGTCTAACATTTATTCGCTTTTGCATTGCATCTCTTTTTATTTTATTTAGGCTTTGCCCAAAAATGCAGAGCATCAATTTGTTTTGGGCTCTGCCCTTTATAAATGATGCAAAGCATCAATTTCATTTGGGCTCTGCCCTTTTTATTGCTTTGCAATTTATTTTGGCCTGCTAGGTCTTTTTGATTTGGGCCTGGCCCTTCAAGTAATGCATTGCATTTATGCAAAGCACCCAGAATCTTTTAGATTCAAGAACAGAAGTGCAAGGCACTTTTTATCCCCTGATTTGGATCAAAGAAAAACAAGTTTTTCCTTGTTTCAGAGAACCAAAGGTTCATAGCAAGTGCAAGGCACTATTTTTATTATTTTTATTTATTTGTTGAAGATCATTGATCTTTTTCTTAGATCTATGATCTATTCCTAAGAGAATTCGCTCTTCTTTTAAAGGTTTTTACCTTCTTTTTTGTGTTCTCAAGGAGTTCTCAAGAGTTCTCTTCTTTCTTCTTTTTTTTTTAAAACCCGATGTCTCCCTTTGAAATGAGGTCTGGGGCCCTTTTTATAGTGCTCAAAAATTAGTTAAATTTGTTCAATAAATCTTTTCCTGAGTGATTTGGGGAATTTTCCCCACCGTTGGATCTTTGATCCAAAGGCTCCTGCCTTATACAAGAAAATCTTCTTGTTTTAACAAAATTTATTCTGTTTTACGCAACTCTCCCAGTGAGTGACACGTGTCGCACAGTGAAGCGCTTGCGCAACAGCGATTGCGCAACTGCGCAGACACGTGTCGCGCAGTGAAGCGCTTGCGCAACTGCGCAGACACTTGTCGCGCAGCCGTGCGCTTGCGCAGTTGCGCTTGCGCAAATGCGCAGACACGCGTCGCACAGCCGTGCGCTTGCGCAGTTGTGCTTGCGCAACTGCGCAGACACGCGTCGCTCAGCCGTGCGCTTGCGCAGTTGTGCTTGCGCAACTGCGCAGACACGCGTCAGACACGTGTCGCGCAGCCGTGCGCTGGCGCAGTTGAGTGTTGCTTATGTTTTTAAAGAGCCTTGCTCTGATTAGACGTACTGCCTTGGGCGATGTGCTGCCGTGTCAACTTCTGACACGTGTCGCGTTGCGCGCAGCGCACGGGAAACGAAGCGTTGCTTCTAAATTTGAATTTTCAAAATTCAAACAGAGCCTTGCTCTGATTGGGGGAACAAATGCCCCCCACCGTTGCGCTCACGTGGCGCGCACGTGAGTGCAGCGGTGGCAAGACCCCGACCGTTGGATCATGGAGGTCAGGTGAAGAGACGCACGCGTCTATAAATGGGACCCTTGGTCCTTAAAATTTTCTTACCGTTTCCAAAACTTTGATTCAGAGCCTTGCTCTTGCTTAAAAAACTCTCAGAGCCTTGCTCTTGCTTCTTCCCAAGAACTTTAAAGTTCAGAACTTAGAATCACTCTAGGTAAAAATTTAAATTAAATTTAATTAGCAGAGCCTTGCTCTTATAGATCTTTGATCTAAAGAAAACCCCTTTTGGGGTTTCTTGAACAGAGCCTTGCTCTTATAGATCTTTGATCTAAAGAAGACCTCTTTGGGGTTTCATCCACAGAGCCTTGCTCTCAAAAATTTACAGAGATCTTGTTCCTGGGTTTTAACCCATGAACAGAGCCCTGCTCATAGATCAAATAGAGAACTCCTAAAAGTTTTCATGGATCTTTAAGATCCCCAAAAAAAAAAAATTTAATCCTTAAGAGTTATGGTTTTCATTACTACTACAGAGCTAGGCTCTTTTTTTTTAGGAAGTTTTATTCCCTTGAGACCAGAGTCTGACAAATGTCACTCTGTGACAGAGCTTTGCTCCAAAAGAGGAGATTTTCTCCTTGTCTCTAGGGATTTCCCACCCAATGAGGATATTCTCTTGGGGGTCTTTTTCATTAACTGACAGTCTCATCAAACGATGGGACTGTCTTATCAAATGTTGCGCCTTCATCTAGATTTTGTGGGTCCCCCTTTGGTCCCTTACCCACTGCATTGCAGTATGATGTAGGATTTTAAAATGTGAAGCATTGGAACACTAACAGTTATTATTTTCTTGCTTTTTCTGCAGGAAACATGTCTGAAGATTTGTCTTTCCCTTTCGTTCACTCGGAAGGAGGGTTCCCCCATTCGCCAGTGGACCGGGTGGCGTTTGCCTTGATTAAAGATCATGACCCCGAGTGCAAGAAACTTCACCTGTGGGGAAGGTGGTACAGCCAAATCATCCAAGGCCGTCGCAGCTTCAGCTCCGCCTCGCCCTCTGAGCCCATAGTTACGATCCCTTATGCGGACGAGCCCCCGGTGAAGTATGCCGTGGAGGTTAAAAATTAGAATTCTGACGATCTCCTCCAGCCTGCCATTGGTGCCATCCCAGTGCAGCCGCCGCCGGCGATAGACATCTTGGGGAGGCGAATCTGTCAGGGTGAAGCACGCCCTTGGGGACATGCTTATAATATTGGAATGATCCCGTGACCGCTTGCCGGCTATTTGCATTGGGCCCGCTACATCTTAGCGGCGAAAAGGGCTCACCTGACGACGATTGGTTTATACTCGGCCATCTACGTTTCTCTTTTCGAGTATCCTTCTCATCCAACATGGTGGATGAAGGCTTTTATTGAACAATGGAACATCCCCACCCACACCTTCCTGATGGCGGATAAGGAAGTCTCCATCTCTTTGGAGGAATTTGCTGAGATTTCAGGTCTACCAATGAGGGGGGAGCACTACGAGGAGCTGCTTCCTCCTGACGAGTACGTCTTTGCCACTAAGCAGCTGGTGTTTGACTTAACTCCGGAGAACGCCATTCAACATCAGCATCCGGGCTTGGTGAAGGTGTTGGAGATCTATGAGGAACTCCATTTGGAATCGGGCGACCGGGGCGTCAGTTTTGCGGAATTCATTGCTCGTTTTATTCGCCCGGAGTTCCTATCAGGTTAGAGCGAGAAGTTCGCTCAGCTTGTTGACCCTTTTGGTTTTGCCTTGGACCGCCGACCTACATCGGAAAGTGACCGGCGGAATTTTTATCTCCCAAACACTGCTAGCGTCCCTTTCTCAGAGATCGCCGTTCCTGGCATGGATGAGGAGACCTTTTTCATAGGGTTCTTGGGAATCTGGTTATGCAGCTTCGCTCTCCCCATGCACCCGCGCCTCATGCGGCCCTCCGTCTTTTACCCGGCACATCGAATGGTGGCCGGTTTGCAGCTATCGGTAGGGATCGTCGGATTGGCTTACCTTTACAATGGACTTAGCGTAGCGGCGGACGCTAGTGAGCCTGGGGTACAGCCTGCCAACTTCCCGATGCACTATTTTATTTCTTGGATGGAGATGCACGTGCGAGGAGTGTTTGGTGCCCACAAGACTCCTCCGCTCTTCGAGAAATACAAACTCCCGAGAGTCATGCGGTTGGTCGGGGCTTCAATTGTGGTTCCAGCCCCGCGGGAGTCTAGAGGGTTGCTCCTTCGTCCACATCTGGTCGGAGCGAAGGTTTCCTTTATGGATAAGGTCGTCACCATAGGCTCAGAGACCACCAAATCAGTGGTGCCCCTGCGTGATGACTTCAAAGATGGGGCTTCTGTATTAAAAGCTCGGGAAATCCTCCATCTCTACTCCATCCGGCCGGGCTATCTAGTGTTTAGGCAGAATAAGACAGCCTTGTTTATGAGGTATAACCCACACCGATTTGCCCGGCAGTCAAGCTACAACCAAGGGATTCCGCTGGAAGCTTTCTTGGAAACGCCCGTGGTCGGCCCAGAGGGGATAAAGAATGCGATGCATCATTTTACACGGCTTAACACAGGTTCCTATTTCTTCATTAGTGGCTGTGCCCCTAAGATTCTTAATTCATATGTGGCCTGGTATGGGCACGCGATGGGCCTAATTATCTTAACGGAGAAGCGTATGCTGGTTGACCGTAGGGGTGCGCCTCCCGGCGGCGATCGCAAGGCTCCCTTGCAGCCAAGGATCCAGGTCACCCTCCCGATAAAAGATGCCGGAGCTGACCTACCACGCGTGTTGAGCCCCCCGCGTGGATTGCCATTGCCTACCACGGTGGATGCACCACCGGCGCCCCATGCTCCTACAAAGACGGTTAAAGTGGTATCGCCAGGGTCTAGCGCAGGAGTGGATATCGGGACTCGCCGCCCTAAAGTGACTGCCAAGCGCAAAGCTACTCCGGGTGGATCTAAAGATGGCGGACAGAAGAAGAAGAAGTCCACCCTATCCCTCGATGCGATCCTTAGCTTAAAGCCTGCGGCTCCTCCTGCCGAGGCCATATGTGAATACGGAAGCAACGAGGGTTTCTTGGTAGACCCTGCGGACACCAATTTGGCTGCCGCCATTGCAGCTTCGGAGCGATCGGCGAGGCTCGAAGCGATGCTAAGTAAACTCGCTGAGTCAGGTAATCATCAGCCACTTTCTTCGTCATTTTATTGCACTTTTCATTATTATCTTTAGCTAATATTTGCCTCATTCTCAACAGGTGTCTCTACTGAAGAGGCTATTGCTGCCTCCCTGAAAACCTTCCAGGAGGAGGAGGAGGAGAAGCGTGTCCTAGCAGGCGTTGGTATGTTTCACCCCTTTCTCTTTTATAAGGAAAGTTTGTTGTCTTTTTCTAATAGTCAACCTGACCTTCTTTTGTTTTTTTGCAGGGGTTGTATCAATTGACGCAGGGATCCTTCCCGAGTCCGTCATCGAAGTCCCGGCTTCGTCGAAGTTGCCACAAGAGCCTCGGCTTGACAAGATGACGAGGGATGCCTTCAAAAATTTGGAGGCATCCTTATTCACGGACGAGGACACCTCAATTAGAGAAGCCCTAGTGGCATCCGTATCAACGGCTCGGGAGGAGCGGAAGCGTTTGAGACGCGAAGCAAAGGCGCGCAGAGCTGCTTTGGCCGCGGGAGCGGGCCCTAGCACCATTCCTCGCGTTGACACTCCTTCTGAAGAGGCCCCTGTCGCCCTATCTACTGCTCATAGGCAAGCGGTGCGCGCGGCCCGAAGTGAAAACGATAAATCCTCTTCAGGTAACATTTCTTTTAGAGCTTTGTTGTAAGAATTATAAAGCCATTGGCTCATATGCATTCCATCTTGCAGGGCCTAGTCCGACTGAGGGGGAGGCGGAGACCGTTGGCCCTGAGGAAACGGCGGAAGCGGCGCCTGCCGAGCCAGAGCCGACGGTGGGGCGCGTCGTCGGGGCTACGGGGCCTGAAACAGAGGTTGAGGGATCCGTCACCGAGAGGGTCATTGATGCAGCACCTGAAGTGGCGGTAGATGAGATGATTGTCTTAACCGAGCCGAAGGCGGTAGAGGGCGAGGCTCTTGAGGCTGGAGACCTCGCGGCGACGGTGGACGAGACAACCGTGACCGCATGACTCGAAGGAGTAGCGGGTGAGGTGGCCACGATTCCTGAGGACGAGCCAGCCGCTCCTTCTCTGGAATCTGGCAATACTCCAATCATAGCCCTCCCCGCGTATGGTTCCTTGCCGTCTCCAGCGCTTGCGAGCACAACAATGGTTCCCATCGAGTCGGGTGATGAGGCTACGGGCGGTGGTCTCGTGTCACCAGAAGAGGGGATTGCTTCAGTTTCGGCTGGCAGCTCGTCGGGTAAACTTTGAGTTACCAGCGTTCTTCTTTTTATATATCTCGCGATCTCTTCTAACAAGTTTGTCTTTGCAGGTGCGGCCAGTGCTGACGCTCCATTGCTCGAAGGAGCACCGTCAACTACTGCTTTGGCGGTGGTCACCTCCCCGCCTTCCCTTGTACCATCGCGGATGTTGGAAGGTATGGACTTACGACTCATGCGTTAATCTTTTAAACATGTAGCTTTTGTACTAACGTTATACCATTGTGCCCTTTCATGAGTGCTCTTTGATCATTTATATCAAGTGTTGCTCCCACACTTCTCCTTCCCATCCGAACTCGCTTCTCCCTTTAGTGGTGCCGGTGAGTATACGTTCACTACAATGTCTTTATTTATCCCCTTCTTTAGTAATGGGATGATTTCTGACTTTTCCTTTTCCTTATTGCAGTGCCACAAATCGAAGGAGGGGATGCAAGACCTGTCGCGCTACCGGCCTTTCCGGTTTTGCCGTCCGTTGCAGCTGGTATAGCAAATTTCCTTTTTTGGTAACCCTTCAACATCTCTTGAACCACCGTTTGACCATGTTTTGTTTTGCAGCTATTGTTCCGGCTCCGGTCCCTTTTGAGTCTCGCGTCCTTTCACCGGCAGGCCCTTTCTTGAAACGTCCATCTTCAAAGGGTGCTGTGATGAGCTTGGGCATGCTGAGCGGGTACATCGAAGAGCTCAACATGGACGCTCTCCCTTCTGCCGCAGATTTCGCTGTGGAGGTTAACCCGATGTTGGCGGCGCTCGTAAATTTTCATAACGAAGGCGTCGTCGAATCTTGGGTTAGTCACTGCAAGGGGATCGAGGCATGTCTATACCAGCTGGAGTCGACGCGCCCTTCTCCCGAAGTTTTAGCCCTGAGCACCCAACGGACAACTTGGCTGGAGCAAAGCACTTTTCACTTCCGCCATTTGGAGCAAGAAGCAGCCTTAAAGCTAAGGGAATGCCAAAAGACCTCGAACGAAACGGCCCATCTGCGTGCTGAGGTTGAAGCAAACGCTGCCCAAGTGAAGACTATCTTTGAGGGTCTCTTGGAGCGCATCTCCCATGGGCTAAACATGAAGCGGAAGCTTGACGTAGCGGAGCGCAATACCCCAGGTCGGGAAGCTGCTTATCAAGTCGTCAGGGAGCAACTTGCGTCTGTCTTGCAGCAATGAGCCCAAGTGGAGGCAGAGCTGGCGGTTGTAGCCGATCAAGAGAAGGTGTGGAAGGAAGTATGAAAGCAATTGCTAGAGCTACTTAAGACGCTTCCTTCCCAATAGCTGCCTTTGTATCAATGTATTTGTAAAAATTTTCTTTTCTGTGTAACATGTATCCGTTCTTTGCTCTTTTGTATGATTCACCATGTATTTGATTGGGGTCAATGAATAAAGATACACACTTTCTTTTGCAATCTCTTGTATGTTCTTTTGTTTTCTGCCTTTACATCATGATGTTGTCGATGAACCTGATTGGCAGACAACTTAATTTTTCCAAGAGATAGCGATGGCTTAGGCCGCAGGTTCAGATCTGCCGCCTAAGACTTTTCAATTCTATGAGTCGTGAGGGTCTCGTAGAGATTTTTCTCCCTACGGATCGAGAGGATCTCATAGGTGGGTTTTCTCCTTACGAATCGTGAGGATTCCTAAGTGTGGTTTCCTCTTATAAGTCGTAAGGATCCTATAAGAGAATTTTCCCTCTTACGAGTCGAGAGGATTCGTAAGCGGTTGTTTCCCTCCTTGTTGAAAATCGACTTCAGAGAGTGAGACCCGTGAATAGTATGCAAAAGACCATTTTGGATTGACTTATAGGGCCCCATTGCTCAAAAAGCAAGTTTTTCAATCCTTGTTGTCTGAGACTTCTTCTTACAAATTGAGACGTAAGTTCAATTTGTTGAAGAAATCCCTTTTCTGAAAGGTTTGGCGGGATTTCCCCCACCGCCGGATCTTTGATCCAAGGGCTTCTGTTTTACAGAAGATAATCTTCTTGTTTTAACAATAACAGAAAAGATTTTTTCAGAACCTTAATTTTTGTTTAGCGCAAATGCGCCAGGGTATGACGCGTGTCGTACAACGCACAGTGCAGCGCAACTGCGCTAGCACATCTGCGCCGACACGTGTCACGCAGCGCACGGCGCATACGCCGCTGAAGCGTTGCGCTGTTTTGGGCGTTGCGCTGATGCGTCTGCGTCAGACACGTGGCGTATTGCGCAGTGCAAATAATCTGAAGCGTCGCTTCATTAAATTAATTTTCAAGACAGAGCTTTGCTCTGATTTGGGGAAGACGAAGCGTTGCTTCATCTCCCGCCTCGGAATTTGAACAGAAGTTCGCTCCGATTAGGGTAAACTGCCGTGATAACTCTTGGAAGTCGAAGAGGCACTTGATGCCTATAAATAGGACCTTTGGTCCCTCCAGATACTTATCATCTTTCAGATTTCTATTTTCGAAGACTTCAGAGCCTTGTCCTTGCCTTTAAGAACTCCGGTGCCTTGCTCCTCCCTTTTTTTTTAAGTTTTTAGGAAAACTTTAGGTAAAATCGATTCTTAGATTAATCTTAACCAGCAGAGCTTTCATCTAGGGGACTTTATCCTTGAACATCGTTTCGCTCTCTGGGAATTTAGTCCTCTATGTATATGATTGCTTTTCTATTGCTGATCTTCCTGTAATATTTCCTCCAAGCATAATGGCGGCGGTGCATCTGTACAGTTTGCACGAGTTCGTTACCTACGACGATATCTGCGCTCAGGGTCGTCAACAAAACCAGGAGTTTACAGACGCTGAATGTGCAGAAGTTATAGGTCGTTTGAACGCAAGCGGTGGTTGGCTGTTGCCTCGTCGTTCGGCCCTTTTGAGAGTCGTGTTGGGAGCCATATGGAGAGCACTTCCGGGTCTTCATGAGGCCTTACCGCTCAACGCGCTGGACGATGCCGAAGACAAGGTGCATTCAGTGCACCTGACAGGGCTGATCTCAAAGAAACAGCGGAACAGCCTTATTGACATCCTACACCAAGTCTTCCAGCAGACGACGATAGTTGCTGCTTATCAAAGGCCAGGAGGGCTCGCCGATGATCTCGATACAGAGAAGCGTGAAAGACTGCACATAAGAATAATTAGAAAGGCCAAAAGAACTCTGGATGGCCTTACTTTTGATTTCCACAATCCGTGCCCCGGATCTGAGGTTATACCGTTGTAATAATTTGAATAATGTTTCTTATTCATTATTCTTATGCTTGTAAAAAAATTTAGCGGTATGAATGGAAACCCTCCCCCTTTCTATTTCGGCTTGTCTTATTTCTCGTCCTGAGCCTTCTGTCCATGCATAAATGAACGCGTCACGCATGCCAGATCAAATGTAAACCGGATATTCTTTCTGTCATCTTCTTTCTTTTAATGTCGGCAGGCTGTCTTAATAACCATGGTTGATGGATGTCTAAAACGAGTATTCCGACTTCCTCAGGAAATAGCGATGGCTTAGGCCGCAGGTTCAGGTCTACTGCCTAAGACTTTTCAATTCTATGAGCCGTGAGGGTCTCATAGAGGCTTTTCTCCCTACGGATCGAGAGGATCTCATAGGTGGATTATCTCCTTAGGAATCGTGAGGATTCCTAAGTGTGGTTTTCTCTTCTAAGTCGTAAGGATCCTATAAGAGAATTTTCCCTCTTACGAGTCGAGAGGATTCGTAAGTGGTTGTTTCCCTCCTCGTCGAAATTCGACTTCGGAGAGTGAGACCCATGAATAGTATGCAAGAGACCAGTTCGGATTGACTTGCAGGGCCCCATTGCTCAAAAAGCAAGCTTTTCAATCCTTGTTGTCTGAGACTTCTTCTTACAAATCGAGACGAATCGGGGATCTGTCTGCAGTTGTAGCGGAACAGTTGACATGAGTTAAGAAGCTCTCGTCACGGAGTGTTTGTATCCGTGAGTCGAGGAGTTTGCTAGGTATTATTTGTTTCACAAGCGCCAAGGAGTATTTGTTTCCTTGGGGTTTGAAACGAGTCGAGGGTTCTCATAGAGGCTCTGGTGGCTCTGCGGGTCGACGCGGATCAGGAGGCTCTCGTCAAGGAGTGTTTGTATCCGTGAGTCGAGGAATTTTCTGGGATTATTTGTTTCCCAAGGGCCAAGGATTATTTGTTTCCTTGGGGTTTGAAACGAGTCGAGGGTTCCCATAGAGGCTCTGGTGGCTCCGCGGGTCGACGCGGATCAGGAGGCTTTCGTCAAGGAGTGTTTGTATCCGTGAGTCGAGGAATTTGCTGGGATTATTTGTTTCCCAAGCGCCAAGGATTATTTATTTCCTTGGGGTTTGAAACGAGTCGAGGGTTCCCATAGAGGCTCTGGTGGCTCTGCGGGTCGACGCGGATCAGGAGGCTCTCATCAAGGAGTGTTTGTATCCGTGAGTCGAGGAATTTGCTGGGATTATTATGGTTCCCACTTTGTTTACGCCCTTGGATTGTATACAGGAATCGAAGTGATCTTAACTGTAGGGACAAAGTTTTATCATCATCATTTTTTTTGTTGTATTTCCGCGATGCTCTATCATTTCAGCTTTTATATCGCGAAGGTCGCGATTGCCCAACCATTTCGGCTATTTTTCGCGGTGCCCAATCATTTCGGCTGTTTATTTTATTTCCACTCGCTACTTTTTATTGCGAGTTGCCCAATCATTTCGGCTATTTCGCATGCATACATTTTACTTGCTTCTTTTTATTGCAAGTTGCCCTATCATTTCGGCTATTTCGTATGCATGTGCGGCTTACTGGCTTTTCGCCGTAAACCTGAAATTGGACACCGATTTCGGCATCAGCACCGCTACAACTGGGATATTGCCAGGAGTGAATCATCATTTACCTCTGTCGTTGTCGAACAAAGGAGGCTTAGCGACCAGGGTTAAGGTCCTGTCGACTAAGGTTTTGACTTCATGAGCCGTAAGGGTCTCACAAAGCTATTTCTCCCTACAAGTCGTGAGGATCTTATAGGTGTATTTTCTCCTTAGGAATCGTGAGGGTTCCTAAGTGTTTTGTTCCTCTGTAAGTCGTAAGGATCTTACAGGAGGGTTTTCTCTTTGTGAATCGAGGGGATTTACAAGGGTTATGCGAACATATCCCCAGTCACGGATGGACCTTGGTTAGGGAAATGTTTATTCGCGCCCGTGGATTGTATACAAGGGTCAATGCTGAGCCACTTGTAGGGCAATATCGGAAGTTGTGGGGGTTGCTTAAGCACAGGTTCAGGTCTCTGTAACTTAAGACTTTCAACTCTTATGAGCCGTGAGGGTCCCATAAGAAAGTTCTCCTTACGAGTCGTGAGGATCTCGCAAGTGTATTTTCTCCTTAGGAATCGTGGGGATACCTAAGTGTGTTGTTCCCTTGTGAGTCGTAAGGATCTCACGCAGGTGGTTTCTCCTTACAAGGTCGAGAGGGCCCTATAAGTGACTTTTTAACGAGGTTGCGCCCTTTCGGGTTTTCACAAACACTCGCCGGTAATCCTGCTGTTTTTACTCACGGAGCCCTTTCAGGTTTTCATCCGTGCCCATTTTGCTTATGGACATACCCCTTTTTTATTTTGTTTTATATATATATATATATATATATATTTTATTTTATATTTTGGCTTTGGGATGTTATAATCCGCAGTAGTTTATCGACATCTCGGTCAACAACTAGTTTTAGGCCGTAGTGGTCCGTCGTTAGTTTAAGGACGTTTCGGTCCGTTGTTGAAGAAGACCGGCTACTACTCATAGAGATTAGGCTTAGGAAGATAGCGAGCGGACATAGTCGTCGTCATCTATCATTGACCTCGGCCGTGACTCGTCAAGCGTAGTATTTCTTCAGGAAGCGACCGTTTATCGGCCTGAAAGGCCTTTCACCGTGCATGTCCATGAGTAGATAGGCTCCACCCTGGTAGACTTTACCTATGATGTACGGGCCTTCATAGTTTGGCTCGAATTTTCCCCGCTTGGTGCGATTGGGGATCATAGGCCTTTTGACCACTAGCACGAGTTCGCCTTGGCGGAATGTCCTCGGTCGGGTCAATCTTTCGTATGAGCGCGTCATCTTTGCTTTATAGGCTTCCAGATTTTGTTGCGCTATGAGCCGTGTTTCTTCAAGGGCATCAAGCTCCTCAAGCCGGAGGTGAGCATTTTCTTCATCCGTCAGCTCGTAGTGAATTGCTACTCGCAAAGAGGGTAATTCTATTTCAAGGGGTAGTACCGCTTCCGTGCCGAATACTAACGCGTAGGGCGTTGTGTTCGTGGCCGTCTTGAACGTGGTTCGATACGCCCAAAGAGCTTCTTGCAACCTCTCATGCCAGTCCCTCTTGCTTCAGGACACCGTTTTCTTTATAATTTTCATCAAGGTTTTGTTGAAGGCCTCGGCGAGACCGTTAGCCCGGATATTATAGACTGAGGAATATCTCCAGTCTATATTGTGCTGCTGTGCGAAGCGGCTAATTTTATGACTTCGGTAGGCTGGCCCATTATCAGAGATGATCCTTCTCGGGGTTCCAAACCGGTATATGACATGCGTTTTGAAGAAATGGAGGATGTTCTCCGTCTTCACTTCCCTTAACGGTACCGCCTCTGCCCATTTGGAGAAGTAATCAGTCGTCGCCAGGATAAAACGATGTCCCCGGGACGATGCTGGCTCGATGGGGCCGACTATGTCAGTTCCCCACATTTCGAATGGCCAGCTAGCCACCGTTGGATGTAGTGGATTTGGGTGCTGGTGGATGAAGTCCCCATGGATCTGACACGGGTGACAATGCTTCGAATATTCGAGGCAGTCTTGCATCATGGTGGGCCAATAGTTGCCCATCCGTTTTATCTTCAACTTCATCTTAGGGCCTGCTTGGTGGGAATCGCAGAGTCCGTCGTGAACTTCTTGGACGACCCTTTTCGCTTCGTCAGGTCCTAAGCATCTCAGCCACAGAGAATCGAATGACCTCTTGTATAGAGTATCGTTAACGAAGGCGAAAGACAGAGCTCGTTTCACGAGCTGATGTCTTATGGACGCTTCTTCAGGCATTCGGTGGAACTTGAAGTAATCCATGAAGACTTCTCTCCAGTCCTCGGTATTTTCCCAATCTTTTATTTGCAGGGTTTTCTCCTCGTTCGCTCCTTTTTCTTCAGATGATTCCGGAGATACTTCTGCTGGGGCTAGCACTCGACGGCTTTGTACCACGATTCTAACGTCATCGAGGTTCTCGTCAGCCAGTTCTTTAGCAAGTTTGGCTAGTGCGTCCGCTTTGCTGTTTTCCGCGCGTGGTATGCTCTCCAAAGTATAGGAGGGAATTTGGGTTAGCAGTTGTTGCACTTTTTCACCGTATTTTACCAATTCCGGTTTGCATGTTTGGTAATCGCCGTTCACTTGACTGACGACTAGCTGGGAGTCCCCATATATGAGGAGGCTTTCAATTCCCATGTCAATGGCGATCTCGAGGCCTGCTATCAAAGCTTCATATTCAGCTTCATTATTCGTTCTCGGCTCTGTTAAGGAGAAGGCGAAGCGCATTATTCCTCCTTGTGGGGTCACAAAGATGAGTCCTACCCCCGATTTGATCATTGGCGTACTTTGTTTGTGCTTTTTCATGGAAGATGCTCCATCGAAATAAAGCTCCCAACGGGTATCACCACTGTCAATTGCGTCAAACGCATGTCTGTCTGGAAAATCGCAATTTAAAGGAGAATCGGCAGGTATGGGATGCTCAGCAAGGAAGTCGGCGATGGCCTGGCCTTTCACTGCCGTGAGAGGTTGATATGTTATCGAAAATTCCATCAAGAGCAGGGCCCATTTAGCGAGTCGCCCTGTCAATATGGCTTTTGACATTAGATATTTGAGAGGGTCCACTTTTGAAATAAGACGGACTTCGTGCGCTAACGCATAGTGTCTAAGCTTTGTTATTGCGAAGATCAACGCCAGGCAGTGTTTTTCAATGGGAGAGTAGTTGCTTTCTGCCCCCAGCAGAACTCGACTTAAGTAGTAGAGTGCTCTTTCTTTCCCTTGATCGTTCTCTTGTGCCCATAATGCGCCTAAGGAACCTTCGAGGGCGGTTGTATAAAGAATGAGAGGTTTTCCCTTGACCGGAGCGGCCAACACCGGCGGGTTCTGCAGGTATTGCTTGATCTCGTCTAGTGCGCTTTGGCATTTTTGATCCCAGACGAAAGGGGTTCCCTTCTTCATCAGGTGACTGTAAGGACGGCACTTTCCTGAAAGGTTGGCTATAAATCGCCGTATGTATGCGAGCTTCCCTTGGAGAGACCGCAGCTGTTTGAGAGTTCTCGGTGGAGGCATTTCCATGATCGCTTTGATTTTTGACGAATCTATTTCAATACCTCGGTGTCGAACAACGAATCCCAGGAATTTGCCTGAGGAAACTCCGAATGCACACTTAAGAGGGTTCATCTTCAAGTTGTATTGTCGAAGGCGTTGAAATACAGTCTTCAGATGCTCGAGATGTTCCTCGTATGATTTGCTTTTAACCACGAGATCGTCGATATAGCATTCGACGATTTCGTGTATAAGGTCGTCGAAGATCTTCATCATGGCCCTTTGGTAAGTGGCACCGGCGTTCTTTAATCCGAAGGGCATCACTTTATAACAGAATATACCTAGAGGGGTCCTGAAGGCGATGTGCTTCTGGTCTTCGGGATGCATCTTTATCTGATTATACCCTGATGAGCCATCCATGAAGGAGAAAACCTCATGAGTTGATGTGTTGTCTATCATCAGTTCGGTGACTGGCACTGGGAAATCATCTTTCGGGCATACTTTAGTAAGATCCCGAAAATCCACGCATATGCGCACCGTCCCATTTTTCTTCATCACCGGGACGATGTTAGCGATCCATTCAGGGTATTGAACTTCATGGATAAAGCCGGAGTCTATCAGCTTTTTGACTTCGGCGTTGATGCTCATTTCAAGCTCGAGCCGCATTCTTCTTGGCGCCTGTTTGACTGGCTTGACGTCCGGGGATATCGCCAATTTGTGCACAGCAATTTCTGGATCTAGTCCCGGCATTTCGGAATAGTTCCATGCGAAGCAATCTTTATGCTGTACGAGGACGTCCTTTAACGCAGCCACCCTCTCTTCAGACAGCAGCTCGCTGACAAATGTCGGTCGCGGATCGTTTACCGTCCCCAACTCAATTTTCTTGAGGTTATCTGCAGTTGTATGTATTCCATCCTCCAGTTCTTTCGGAGCTGGGGGAAATTCTGAGATCACCCCATCATTGTTGTTTTCGAAGCACCAGGGAAGGCTGTTCATGTCCTCGGACTCTTCTTTTAATATCGTTATCACGTGACAAGTGCGAATTTTCTGCCAATCCCAATGCGGAGTTGGTTCTGTTCTTGTGTTTTCGGGTTCGTGCTTTTGTGGCGGCGCTACCCTCCAATTGTCAGACAACGCGAATTTTCCAAGCTGATATTGGTCCTCAACCCAATTCTTAAAGGTGAAGCAATCTTCAAGCGGATGCCCTACTATTCGATGGTAAGAGCAATAATTTGGGTTGGAGACTTTGCCTGCTTGCTCAGGGTGTTTAGACTCTGGCAGTGTAAGCATTTGATGTCTTAGAGCAAGATCAAGTATTTTCCTTGTTTTGTTCCAAGGGAATGAGTATGCTCGACCCATTTTCTTCATGAGGGCTAGGTCAATAACGCTCGACTCTCGGATGCGTGGTTTCGTAGCTCTGCTTTGTGGTTTTTGAGCGCCTTTTTTGCCTTTCGACTTGTTTTTGCTTTCGCGTCGAACCTTTTTTGTAGCAGGTTGACAAGGAGCGGCATTTTCATCCTTCACGGCTTGTTGGAGAAGGCGTTGCGTCTTGGCTTTCTCATAGATGGCCGTCTCGCGGTTGTGATCATCTCGGGCTTTTTGACCAGCTTCCCTTACAAGCCTGTCCATTTGTTCTTCAACTGATGGACCGGGCAATTTTTCATCGGGAACTTTTATTGGATTAGGATTAGCGTCCTCCCATTGAGCGTCCGCTTCTTCATCGAAGTCATACATGACGTAACAGCTGTTTACTAGCTCTCGTTTCTTTGACCAGATGTACCCAAGCCCTTTTGTTTCCATTCTCCCGTTAGGCAGTTTGCGTTGAGTCCCGGGAACATTCCAAACCTTGTCATAGAATTTGGCCTTTCTAACGGTCTGTGTGAAGGATATCCCCTGGCGTTTCAGCAGTTTCTTCAAACCTTCAGTATAATATCTGGGAAGACGGATAGGCTGAAGCCTGTCGAGCGTGGGATCCGCGCCATGCCAAACTTCTTTTTCCACCTTGTTTTCTTCAGAACGGTAGAATAGGATTGCCTTCTCGCCTTTTCGTCCGGGAGGGACATAAAATGTCTGCAATTCTTCCACACTGTTGGTGTCGAGTGTATCCAGTTCTTTGTAGTGTTCAAGCGGCACCATGGTTATCTGCAGACTTCGCTCTTCATCGGCAGAAGCCCGTATTGAAAGCCGAGCAGGGAATACAGCATGAACTTCATCCTCCGAATCACTACCGAAGATCAATGAAGGAACGGATGGTCCCGTCTTGGTGGATTGGGATGGACCCGCATAAATTATATCCTCTTCCTCCTCAGTGTCACTGCCGAAGATAGGGATGGTGGTGTTAGTCTTGTTCTCCGGCTTGTGACACCTTTCCGTGTCCTCGAAACTCGGCAAGAAGTATTTGGCATCTTCATACTTGCGAACTTCATTCACGAAAAACGGATTCAATTCTCCTGCCACAGTGTACTCGAGACCATCCTTACAATATTTCATACACTGATGTTGTGTAGAAGGGATGATATTGTACTCGTGTAACCATGGTCGACCGAGCAGAGCATTGTAGCACGTCTTGGCATCTATGACATGGAATTTAATATCTGTGACGAGTAGCCCGAAGCGTAACGTCAATATCACAGATCCAAGAGTTTTTTGATGATTGGGAGTCGAAACCGGAAATGGTGATCTTGTCCCGGGCGAGGTGTTGGACGCTCATGCAAATTTCCTTTAACACCCGCACATTGAGTAGATTAACAGATGATCCGTTATCGACCAAGATTTTACCTATCTTTACGTCATGGTAGTATCCTGAGACATAAAGGGGACGATTGTGTTCGCATGTCTCGAGGAGAAGGTCTTCATCGCCGAAAGCGACGTCGGCTGTGTGCACCTCTTCCAATTCATCCTTCATCTTTTGTTCGGCCAGGAAGGCTTGGAACTGGTCCGGATCTTGTAGGGCCTTAATCAAAGAATCCCTTGCTTCTTTTGATAGCAATAGGGCATCGAGAATGCTGAGTTGTGAGGGTAGTTTTCTCAGATGCGCCAAGACATTGTAATCCACTTTATTCCTCTTTGGCGGGTTCTTGGCGGTTAACTCTTCCGCAACTCGGTCATCCAAGGCGATGTCTTCAAAGACCTTCTCTTTCCCCTTGTCTTTCTTGTTTAAGGGTCCGAGATTCTTTTCAGGTAGCGTCCGATTGCGTAGCTGTATATTCTCGCAAACCTTCGGTCCTTCTTCTTTTCCCGAGGTGGATTCTTTGAAGAAGGGGCCAAGCTCTAACTCCTCATCAGAATCGCTCCCAAATATAGGCACTTGTGATCCTCCGGCGTCAATCATGCAACAGCCACCGGTAGTTTTATCAAGCACTTTGATCGTTCTGCCCTGCTCTCGGCGAGCTTTGCGTTTTTCCCGCTTAAATTGTTGCCGGTGAGTAACATATCCTTGCCACCACTTATCGAAAGCTTTACACTCCTTAGTGGGATGCGACACCTTCTGATGGTACAAGCAATAGGAGGGGTGCATTTCCGATTCACCGGTGATGTTTCCATCAGAGGGTGGTAGCTTCATGCCCATTGATACGGCCTTAGCAAACTTTTTCTTCAACTTGAATTGGCTTTTGTCAACGGCGGAGGCATTTCGCTCCAGCGGGATTATCTCAGCTCTTTCATTAAGTCGCCGGCGTTTGGCCCTTTCAAATATAGCCATTTCGCGTTCTCGATCAGCTTTACTTTTTAGTCGAGCTTCGTCAAGGAACGCTTCAATCATTTCGACTGATAGCTCCGGAATTCTTGATTCGGTATCTGCCCCCAGCGTTTTAGTGCCAGAAGCCTCTTCATCGTTCGTGATCGAATGGGAGATAATATGACAGCTCGCCACATTTTCCTCGGATTCATCTGATGAACTTTCTCTTTCATCTTCCTCTTGAAAGACGTGATTGAGGAACTCTTGGAGCGTGATGGGAGTCCGCGCCTTTTGGTTATATTCTTCCAGCGCGTCAATTTGCTTTTGCAAGTCCGTACGCTTATCGCTAGGCTCTACGGGCTTCTTGGACTTCTTCTTCTTTTTCGAAGACTTTGACGACTGGCCGCTAGTGCTTGAACCCCTTAAACCCCCATCATTGGCCTTTGAAGTTGGACGTGGCTTCAACATCCCCTCAACGACCTGTGGTTCTAACGGGCTCTTCCACTTGATCGCTGGATACGTCCGAAGATCATTTAGCATTCTCCTCGTTTTGGCTGATAATACAACCTCCCAAGGAGCTTCTTCAATGACGGAGCATGTTTCCCCCGGCGTATTTCTCCCCTTAGCGGTGTGGGGCTGCGGAGGATTCACCTTCCATTTGTCAGATAACGCGAACTTGCCCTGTCGGTACTGGTTTTCAAGCCAATTTTTGAAAACGTAACAGTCTTCGATCGGATGTCCTAGCACTCGATGATAAGGGCGGTAATTAGGCTCGTTGACGTCACTTGGTTGCAACAGGCGTTTTGGATCTGGCAGATTTATGAGTCTGTTGCGCAACGCCAGCTCGAATAGCCTCCTCGTTTTATCGCGGGGGAAGGAATAAGAACGTCCCATCCTATCCTCAAGGGGTACGTACGGGCGCGTATTGTTTGGACGAGCAACCGGCTTCGAGTCGCTCGGTTGTTGTTGAGCATTAGCGACAACGATCGCTTTTCCCTTTCCTTTGTCATTTCGGGAGTCTGGCTTTGGGAGAGGGGGTTTATGGCCCATCTGGTCCATCTGCGCTAGTTTGTCAATCAAAGCCTGGAAGGAAGTCGGCTTGAAGAACATCATAAACTGTGAAATGGTTGCTTGTGGATCAAGGGTTCCAACAAACATTCCCACCACAGGGGCTTCTTCTATGCGTTGTTCACACTTCGACCATAGATTACGCCACCGTATAGCGTACTGAACCCATGTCTCGCCGGGTTTTACCCTAGCGTTAATCAGTGCCGTCATCAGGGTACGTTCACTGGCACTTGCAAAACGTTGGGTAAACAGCAGCTCCATTTCCGCGAAGGTTTTAATAGAATCATTAGGGAGTTCAGAGTACCACTCGAACTGTTGGAGATAGTGCCCTCAGATTCAATTATTCGATCACAGGCACGTGATTACAATGGTTGATGGAGGACCTATCCCGATAGGACAGTCTTACTAGAGATGATAATATGCTATCTGGTTTACCTTTATCATCGTGTACTGCTTTAGGTGACCTGACAAGTCGCTATTACACGTTGATAGAGCCCCTAGGATTCTTGCTTGACCACCAGCAGTATGAGGGCGATCATATACGTGGGAGCTGGTAGTCTATAAGCACATCCTTAAATGGTCCCTAGTCGTTTGAGTTTCGAGATAGGGCATCGATACTCCAGAGTAGACTAGTGTGTACATTCGAGACCCCGACGAGGGGCGGTGGCCGGTCTCATAAGCCACTGGTGTCAGTTCGTTCACCTAAGATGTATACAGGTGCTCATTGGGTTATGAGTACACCGGACAGGACTCGCCGGGAACATGCTAGTTGGTCATATACCAGACGTCAGATGGCAGTTCCCTGGTGACATGTGTACAGGTTAGTTCATCGACCTGGGGATCGTCATTTGTCTTGTGTGAGTTCCCACTGTACTTTGATTACTACCCTACCACGGCTCAAAGGAGTCGTGCAAACAGGTTTTAGTTTGGTACAGTCCCGAGCCATATGGAGGCAGTGAGCGTATCTTCAGGGGTTCGTCTCTCCCGGTATTGGGGGTGAGGTCGTGCTGTGTCTAGGAGAGCCATTACATGAAGCCCTCGGCCGAGGCAAGGAGATTTGCTGGTAGGTATTCCAGTAGTATCTCAGGGTGTTCTGGGCTACACTCCGACACGACTTGTACTGCTTTTTGGGGTCTGATTTTTACCAACCCCCTAGGCCCGCCATGCGATGCTCATAGACGAACGGACCGGACTGTACGGATATTGTCACTGACAGGCTCAGTAGGGTTGTCAAGCTGAGTTCGCTCACAGACGTCCCTTTTAGTCAATACCTGGTAGCCCGTTACGTATTGGCTTATACCTCTGACGTGCTAGTGGTTAAATCCACAACCAAGGTGTTGACGAGTCTTTAGAGTCCCCCACATTCAGTTACTCAGCTTTCGGGCGAAAAGTTGTAGAGGCCGTATGGAGATATGGCAAGGTCCGATCAGATACGTGCGGTATTGCACGGATCAGGATCAGACAGTTTGTACTATAGGACGTATGGTTATATGGCAGGGTTCGATCAGATACGTGCGGTATTGCACGGATCAGGATCGAACGGATATTACTAGCCGGCTTTGGTATAAGCCGGATCCTAGTATAGTACAGTGTAGATTTTGTCTCATTGCATTTTAATTTCGGTCGGAATACAAATGCGGGTGTGTATGCACAGTATCGGGGTTTTCCTGTAATTCATTACGGGACCAGTTTTCTGGAGTTGCCAGTTAGCTTTCCGTTTCGGCCAATTTCCTTTGTATCGTTCATTGGCCGAAGTTTAGTGGAGGAGGGCTTATTTGCATTTGTGCAAATAAGCAATTGTGGAGGGGGTTCTTTGCATATTCTTGTGTCATGATAGCTTTTCCTTGACCTTGACTTCTTGACTTCTTCTTGTCATCATGGTTTGACTTGTGGAAAGATGATGGTTGCTTTGGAGTGTTGGAATTGTTGTGATCATTTGATTTTTTCTCATCATCACTTGCTTTCCACCCACCCCCTTGACCTTGCTCTCTCTCTCCACTCACACATAGGGTGTGGGCCGGCCACTATTGGAGGATGAGGGAAATGCTTCTCTTTTGGTTGGGAGAAAAATGATAATCTCATTCTTTTGTATACTACATTTTTCCTCACCTCTCTCCAAGTTCTTTTTCCTCCACCACAAAGGCATCTCCATGAACCCCAAATGAGACTTGCTCACTAGATATTCTACAACAAACCTTAGGCACGTCGACTAGCCAGCTTCGTGCCCGAGTTGCTTCGGCATTGAGGTGGGAGCCCGTAAAAGAAGTAGGCGATGTGGTGCACTTCCGGCGACGAGATAGAGACCGGAGCTTCCGCAGGACATCGGGACGACGACGAGAAGACCGGAGGACTCAGATCAGTCGTTATATCTCTCTTCCCATCTTGTAGTTAGCTAGGACTAATTAATGGTTCGATCCGGGTATTAGTGCGCGGCGGTTTGCCAGTTCAAGAAAATTTAAATTTTATCACCGCTTACGCATTTTGGCCTCGGGATGGAGGCCGGGGCGCCGCCGTGCACTTACACGAACGCCGTATCTGATAGACTTCCAACGAACTGGCGGAGCAAGAGCTTGTCATCACCGCCGGTGCTACCGCAAAGCGCCCTGAACTGGTCAACATGCTGATGGGGATTGCCGGTCCCCTTGTAGACATGGAACTTGGGAATAGTGTAACCCGGCGGGTACTTGATTTGGTCATACCAGCCCGGATATGGCCGCCCCGTTTTTACGACATGGCCGGCTGCCTCGGCCGCATGATGAACCCTTATTTGCTGGGCTATGTATTCGTCCAGATCAGTTTTAGAGATTGTATCTTCTTTAGCCGTTGATAGAACGGGCTGAGGGTTTGATGTCTCTCCCCTATCATCTCCAAGGACGATCGGGGGTTCTTCAGTCGGGGGATCTTGTTATATCATCATCCCTATCATGTCCTGGAAGAGGAGGCACATACGCTGTATGTTGGCCGCTTGTTCAGCAGCCTCTTTGTCCTTCTTTTCCAATATTCGGCGAAGGAACTCGGCGTCAGTCTCTTCCTCTTGGCGCTCATCTAAGGACGCTTCAGGGTTTTCTTTTGGCTCTGTAAGTGCGGCCATGGCATTCATCATCTCCTGGAGCTTTTGTTGCTGCTCCTGAGCCTTGGTCACTGATCGGGTGAGCGGTCGGTGACCCGTAGAAGTGCGGCTTTCCTCCTTTCCAGAAGCCATATAAACCGTATGAACTGTTATGCCCCCTGACTTGGGGCGTTTAGGTTCACCGCTTTTAAACTTTGCCAGTGTCACGGGAGCTTTCTCTGGCCTTTTTCTTTTGTGGACCATTGAGGTTGAAGGAGCCGTTGCAGTGGGCATCCTAGCAATTGTTGCCCCCTGCTGTTTAATGGGGCGGTTTTTGTCCTTTTCCACCTTTGCCTTTTTCTGGCGATGAAAGTGGTCTGGGTCAATCACGGAGTCTTGAACCCTTCGCCAAACTTTATAAATTTTTTACGACAGCCGTTGAGGGGGTTGTTCCTGCTTTGTCTCCGGAGCTTTCTCCATAGGCGGAGGAGATCTTTTCAATGTAACGGTTGGAGAGTTCTTTCTCACCTTCCTCAGCAATTCAAAGCTGTTCCCAGTTGGAACAGCAGCGTTGACCTCCACCACTGGAGCAGGTGGAGTTAGCCCTGAGGGGGAGTTGCCCCCTGCCTTCCTCACTCGTTGCCAATGTCGACGTCGAGCACGACGAGCCATTGGGATCGGCTCAGCGATAGAGATAGCTTCTTTTTGCCCCCTGTCTGAATAAAGTGCCGCCGGTGTTAACCTCTTAAAGACTGAGGTTGTTCCTTGCGGGATAATATCCAATCTGTCAAAGACAGATCTTCGTGCACGGGCAGGAGCAGGAATCATCAGTCTTGAAAAGACTGACTCTTTGGTGAGAGAAGCCGCCTTAACGACTTCCGGAACAGCGGCCGTTGCCCTCTTTGGGACAGCCAATTTAGAGTTCTGATTCAGCCTGGTGAAAACAGAGGCTGTCGGTTTGGTAGCGGACGACCCGTTGACAGGGGTCGTGGCAGCAGTGAGCCGGTCGAACACCGACTTCTTGTTCACTTCCGGTGCAGGTATCGGCATAGAGAAGCTTGTAGGTGGGACCATGGTCCCGAAAAACAGGCCGGTGGTGGCCTGGGTCACCTGTTCTACCGGCAGAGCAAGGAAAGAGGCCGCTTGGGGCCCATATGTTACATCTCTCGGTGAGGTGGAGCGTCCGTTGCAGTGGTGCTTCGCGCATTTGGTGCAGTTAGAATCCATGGATGCTTGAGTTCTGCGCCAGACAAAAGACCAAATCTTAGCAACTTGAAATCCGAAGGCAACCATTTAACAAACCGCGACTGGTTCGTGAAGACGACACACGAAGTGTGGAGTGGAAAGAGGAAAAGGTCCCACCGGGCGTGCCAGAATCTGTTCCCCTCCGAACGGCGGCCTAGACTTTGCGTCTGTGCCTGAGGTTCGGGGCAGATGCTATTTGGTTTTATCCGTCTATCTCTCCGAAGATGCCAAGTTGATTTATGGCACCGTGTATCAGAGGTTTAGACGGATGCGGCCGATGTAGCAGACTTCGTCAGATTCCCCCTCAGGGTGAGGGGTTTTTGATTGTGGGGACGCTCTTCCCTGCAGGCACAAGCCCCTGCAGTTAATTACGCTACCGTATCGCGGTAACAACTTTCTCCTTCTCCAGAATTTCACTTCGTGTCGTGTGTGTTTGTTTTGTTTGTAGTTGCCCGTGGATTGTATACGGAGACTGAGTAATGCCGTCGCCCGTAGGACGTGGATTAGTCCAAATCCGTATTTGCTTAGATTTGGGTTTAGTGTTTTTAGTTTAAGGATGCATTAGTCGCGTTGCGTCTAAGATCGACTTAAACGTTCGTTAAGGATACGTTAGTCCTGTTTTAGACTAAGATCAACTTAACGTAGTGATTAATTTAATGTATGGCCATCGGGACTCGTCACCTCTCTGACGTCGTCGAAGGATTACGACGACATGTATCAGAGGAGCTCGGAGATGTACCCTCGAACCAGAGTTGATTGGGAGTTTTATAATCCATTTGAATGTTTAAGGATACGTTAGCCGTGTTTGGGGCTAAGATCAACTTAAACGGGACCGTTTAGATCCGGCAAAAGAGCGTTTGGAGGCTCTATTGTTTCAGTTTAGGGACGTAGTGGTCCGTTTTCCAGTTTAGGGACGTGGTGGTCCGTCGCCAGTTTAGGGACGTAGTGGTCCATCGCCAGTTTAGGGACGTGGTGGTCCGCATTCCAGTTTTGGGGACGTGGTGGTCCGTATTCCAGTTTAGAGACGTGGTGGTCCATCGCCAGTTTAGGGACGTGGTGGTCCAATATTAGTTTAGGGACGTTTCGGTCCAATGTTAGTTTAGGGACGTTTCGGTCCAATATTAGTTTAGGGACGTTTCGGTCCAATGTTAGTTTAGGGACGTTTCGGTCCAATGTTGGGTATATGGTCGTTGGGACCCGTCACCTCTTTGACGTCGTTGAGGAATTACAACGATGGATGTCAAAGGAGTTCGGAGATGTACCCTCGTACCGGATGTGGATTGATTTAGGAGAGCCATTTTGCTCAGTCAATGTAATTTAAGGACTTATGGCCATGATTGGGCTAAGTCCAGTTGAAAATGTCTAACATTTATTCGCTTTTGCATTGCATCTCTTTTTATTTTATTTAGGCTTTGCCCAAAAATGCAGAGCATCAATTTTTTTTGGGCTCTGCCCTTTATAAATGATGCAAAGCATCAATTTCATTTGGGCTCTGCCCTTTTTATTGCTTTGCAATTTATTTTGGCCTGCTAGGTCTTTTTGATTTGGGCCTGGCCCTTCAAGTAATGCATTGCATTTATGCAAAGCACCCAGAATCTTTTAGATTCAAGAACAGAAGTGCAAGGCACTTTTTATCCCCTGATTTGGATCAAAGAAAAACAAGTTTTTCCTTGTTTCAGAGAACCAAAGGTTCATAGCAAGTGCAAGGCACTATTTTTATTATTTTTATTTATTTGTTGAAGATCATTAATCTTTTTCTTAGATCAATGATTTATTCCTAAGAGAATTCTCTCTTCTTTTAAAGGTTTTTACCTTCTTTTTTGTGTTCTCAAGGAGTTCTCAAGAGTTCTCTTCTTTCTTCGTTTTTTTTTAAAACCCGATGTCTCCCTTTGAAATGGGGTCTGGGGTCCTTTTTATAGTGCTCAAAAATTAGTTAAATTTGTTCAATAAATCTTTTCCTGAGTGATTTGGGGAATTTTCCCCACCGTTGGATCTTTGATCCAAAGGCTCCTGCCTTATACAAGAAAATCTTCTTGTTTTAACAAGATTTATTCTGTTTTGCGCAACTCTCCCAGTGAGTGACACGTGTCGCGCAGTGAAGCGCTTGCGCAACTGTGCAGACACGTGTCGCGCAGTGAAGCGCTTGCGCAACAGCGCTTGCGCAACTGCGCAGACACGTGTCGCGCAGCCGTGCGCTTGCACAGTTGTGCATGCGCAACTGCGCAGACACGTGTCGCGCAGCCGTGCGCTTGCGCAGTTGTGCTTGCGCAACTGCGCAGACACGCGTCGCTCAGCCGTGCGCTTGTGCAGTTGTGCTTGCGCAACTGCGCAGACACGCGTCGCGCAGTGAAGCACTTGCGCAACAGCGCTTGCGCAACTGCGCAGACACGTGTCGCGCAGTCGTGCGCTTGCGCAGTTGAGTGTTGCTTATGTTTTTAAATAGCCTTGCTCTGATTGGACGTACTGCCTTGGGCGATGTGCTGCCGTGTCAACTTCTGACACGTGTCGCGTTGCGCGCAGCGCACGGGAAACGAAGCGTTGCTTCAAAATTTGAATTTTCAAAATTCAAACAGAGCCTTGCTCTGATTGGGGGAACATACACTAGTATAGGTTAGTCTGTCGACCCGAGAATGTCATAGAGTCTTGTGTGATTCCCACTGTGCTTTGATTTCCACCTTACCACGTTCAAGAGAACGTGCAAAACGGTAGCTTTTGGGTATAGTCCCGAATCACATGGAGGCAATGAGCGATAGGAGGGGTTTCGTCTCTCCTGGTATTGGGGGTTGATGTTGCATTGTGCTTGATTGGCTACAACAGGAAGTCTCTGGCCAAGGCTGATATGGAGATCTACTGGTAAGTGTTATCAGTAGTTTCTAGACCAGTTATGAGCCTCACATCAGCATGACTTATCGGTTACTGGGGTCTAACGTTTACCACCCCTAGACTGGATATGCGACATATCAGACGAAGAGACCGGACTGTACGGTAGTGTTACTGACAGGCTTTACAGGAGTTAGAGCAGGCTTGCTTGTTGATCTTATGATCGCTAAATACTCGGGTAGCTGTTACGTCCAGCTAGTACTGCTGACGGCTTGTGGGTGATTGATATGATCATCACCTACTGCCGGCGTATTGACGAGTCTTTAGAGTTATGGCAAAGTCCCTAGTTCACAGACAGCCCAGAGATCAACAACGATAGGTTCCCTGTAGACCTCCAAAAATGTCCCGGGTTGCATTTGAGCCATGGCAAAGTCCCTAGTTCCAAATCTCGACAGTTCATAGACAGCCCAGAAATCAACAATGATGTTTCTTCTACCTCCAGCAGGATGCAAACGCAACATCAACAAACAGAGCCATGGCAAAGTCCCTAGTTCCAGGACTCGACGGTTCACAGACAACCTAGAGACAACTTCAACATTCGTCGCAATATTGCAGACACAATGTCAAAAAACGAAGCAAAGGAAAATCTCTAGCTTCAGGGTCTTGACAACAACTCAAATAAAACCAGAAAGACTATCGGAGATCATCCCACACCAGCGCGGAGTGGTCATGACTCATTGGGGCTCCCCAAATTAAGGTTAACCTCAAGTAAAAAGTGGCATGGAAGATCCCTAACACTTGCTCTTCCGACGGTAATATCACCTGGAAGATTACTTGAAGACGTCTTGTCCAACCCCCGAAGGGATCAGAGACACGACAGTCGTAGGGCTATTCGAACAGCAAGATTTCATATAGGGGAATACATCGGCCAACGCGACGGTATGATGGACAAAAACCCTAGTACCACTTACCCTAACGGACTTCTATCAGCAGAGGTTAACTGTGACGTTAGGACATTCTTACGAGAACTTCTCGGTTTGTCTCGACTCGTAGGGAAAACAATGTTCCTGCGAGAAGTTCTCGACTCATAGGGAAAAACCCTTAGGCAACGGGGGTATCAACATGTTTCCTAAGCACCGGGGCCCTGCAAGTAGGTCCAAGATGGACTATTGTATACTTTCCACGGGTCACACTCTCTAAAGTCGAATATCGACAAGGAGGGAAAACAATCACTTACAAGTTCTCTCGACTTGTAAGAGGAAAAATTCTATTGTGAGATCCTTACGACTCTCAAAAGAAAACACACTTGGGAGTCCTCACGACTCCTAAGGAGAAAATACGCCTACGGGATACTCTCGACACATAGGGAGAAAAGTATTTATGAGACCCTCATAGCTCATAAAGTTGAAAATTCTTAGGCGGCAGATCCAAACCTGTTTTCTAAGCCATTACTGCCTTACAAGGAGGTCAAGATGGACTATCTACGGGCCACATTTGCTAAAGCCCCATTCGCCAATGAAATAAAGAAGCTACTTACGGATCCTCACGATTCGTAAGGAAAAATACCCGAGTGAGATCCTTACAACTCACGGAGGCGATGAACACTTAGAAATCCTCATGATTTCTACGGAGAATATGCACCTAAGAGATCCTCTCGACTTGTAGGGAGAAAAAACCCTCTTGAGACCCTTACGGCTTATGAAGATGAAAAACGACTTAGGCTACAAGGACCCTAAACTTGTCTCCTAAGCCATCAATTCTATAGCCATGCATGACTGTGCACTACTTCACCCACGTATATACATACGTGGGCAAAGTAGTGGGGGACATTTGTTCCCGCCAAAATTTTCGACCAAGAGCTATTTGTTCCCTTATAACACTTATAAAAAAGGGAGAGAAGAAAGAGGAAAAGAATTCACGTATTAAACACGTGAGCGCTTATATGCAAAGCATATAAGCGCTGAAAGAAAATAACAAAGGGCCAAACAAGCCTCACGTGTAAAACACGTAAGCGCTCATATGCAAAGCATATGAGCGGTGAACATAAATCACCAATGGCCATAAAGGCCTCACGTGTTAAACACGTGAGCGCTCATATGCTCATATGAGCGCTGAAAATAAACAGGCTAAAACCCACACTAGGGGTCACGTGTTAAACACGTGAGTTCTCTTGCCGCTCACATGTAAAGCATATGAGCGCTCCAATTTAAAATGCTCCTATCAAATTCTTGAATTAAATTATATTTCGGAAATATTTTCCTGATCTTCTTCAAACTAGAAAGATCTTCTCTGTTAAACAGAGGACCCTTAGATCAAAGATCCAACGGTGATCATATGATAGAATAAAATTCTATCATAGAAAAATATTTTCCTAATCTTGCTAAACTAACAAGGTATTCATTTAACAGAATTAAATTCAACATTTCTATTCTTATTAAACTAACAAGATATTCACATGACAAGAATAAAATTCTATGTTAACAAGATATCCATATTAAGAAAATATATTTATGATCTTATTAAACTAAAAGGATATGATAGAATAAAATTCTAATCTTGTTAAAACTAACAAAATATTCATAATCTTGTTAAAAAAACAAGAAATCTTTTCTGTTAAACAGAGAGCCATTGGATTAAAAATCCAACGGTGAATAATATTCACCGATTGATCTAAAAGATCATGAAATCAATCAAGATCTCTCAATGAGAGATTTTCTCAACAAATTAATTTTTTCTCTTCTCCTATAAATAGGAGCAATGAGGTTAAATCCAAAAAGGAGGAGACCACCCCATAAGCTTCTAAAAAAATATACAGAAGCCTCCCAAAAGCTCCCACAAAACAAAAGAGAATTTAATTCTCAAACCAAGAGTTTAACTCTTCTCAAAGAACTTAGTTCTTTCTCTGGTTGAGGTCTGTAGAAGTAGATCTCCCCACAAGTTAAGAATTTAATTCTCATCGGGGAGATTCTGTTATGCATATCCAAAAGTTAGGGGAAAGAACTAAGTTCAAAGAATTTAATTCTTCCAAAAGTACATAGGAATTTAATTCCTCTAATAAAACTAGGGTTTAACCCTGTAAAAGAATTTAACTCTTATAAAACAAGGGATCTGAAATTCTTAGAACCGACTGGCTTATAGTAGTGTCAGATCAAAATCTTTATGCATATAAAAGAAAAGACTGGTCAAGTGTTCCCACTTAAGCACCTCTGATGAACAAATAAGAATGACTAAGATTGAATCAAGTGTTCTCACGTGACCCCTAAATAGTTTCTTAAATGGAAAAGAGGAAAAATCCGAAGACAGCGCTCAAATTTTGAGCGCCTCACGTATCCGCACGTGAGCACTATATGAGCTAAGTGCTTAGCACTTATAAAAGGAAGAGGGAATAAATCCAAAGAAGCAGTGCCCAACTCTGGGACGCCTCACGTGCCCACACATGATAGTCACAAGAATTAAGTGTTTATCACTTATATACAAACAGGGATTTTGACCCAAGTGTACAGCGCCAACTTTCAGGCGCCTCATGTGCCATACGTGAGTGCCCCAAATTTCAGTGTTTAACACTGCTTTAGAGACTCACGTAAGCACCGAGCATATACTAGTGTTTAACACTATAATAAGTCAACATCAGCCCCAAATTGGCTAAGACTTCATGAGATTAAAACGTCTTAGGTCTCCAAATAGACTGAGCCTCTATGCTCATGACCTCCCAAACTAATTGACCAAAATGATGTCCATCACACATCTCCTAAGTTAATGTAACATTTCAGAAAATATAAAATATTATTTTGGGAATTCAATATTAAAATAATATACTTCGCGAAAACTACCCAATTTGCGAATTTGGGATTTTCGTAAAATGGTATAAATATATACCAATATTTATGAAATAATTGGAGATCAAAATGATTTATTCATTTAAAAATATATGTATCGGATTTGGCATTTTTATAATTAATTATATGCAGTTTGAATAAAAATTGATTAGTGCACTACTAATCGCGATTAAGCCAAATCTGTGTTTCTACATTTTTCCATGATTAGTGCACCCTGGCATGTTGCATTTGGTTGCATATTGTTTCATTGGTATTTGTTGATATTTGGCTTTTGTAGAAAAGAAAAAGGAAAAAGGGAAAAAGAGTGAATTATTAGAGAGAGAGAGAGAGTGAGGCATGGGCTTGTGAGGGGGTGAGAATAAGAGGGAGTGAGGATAGGGGAGAGAGGGTTGCCTCATTCATTTTCCCCCATTTGTTTTCTTCATCTTCTTCCACCTCATATTCCCTCCACCTTCACCTCCAAGTATCATCTCAATTTCTTCACCAAAACCCTATACTTCCTTCGTTAAAAGTTATCCCCACCTCTCTACAAAGCCATTGGACTAATCAAAGGTTGATTTTGAAGACTTTGAGCAACTCAAGAAAATTCTTGAGTTGCCAAACGAGATAATTCCTACACTTCTAGTTTAAATTTTTACTTTCCTAGCACCCTATAGTAGTTTAGAGTTAAATCGATTTAGATTAGCGATGTTTGGAAATTTCAAGAGAGGGTTTGGGTGATTTTGTGGACTTGTGATATTTAGTGGCTGTTTATAAGACCCTAGTGTGATTTTATGGCCTAGAACACGGAATGGAAACCAAAATACGAACTTAGAAACTTTCCGTGTCGGTTTTGTGACATTTTTGGAGCTCTACAGGGAATCTAGAGCAACCCGGGACCTTTATAAAAAATCAAAAATATACATTAACCTAGTTAGACCGATAGGAGACCACCACGAGAAGATGAGGCCCAAACTCCAAGGTGGGGCCGGCCTGGCCGGTTACTGTAGCTAGTTGGCCGGCTAAAATTTTGGGATTTGTGCTGGGGTTTTGGCTGTAGCTCACATTCCTTATAACATAACTACTGTATTTTTCTTTTTGTCCTAGATTACCGGAGCCAAAATCTAGGAGCATATTGGGATGGTTTTGGGTTATGTTTTCCGCATTTTGGAATTCTTGGTTTTGATATTAGTAATGAGATTTGGTCATTTGATATTTGTACGTCAACGACGAGGGTTGTTTGGTCGTTTTTGCATGCGTAGGCTATAGGTTCTAACCTATGAGCGTACCGTGTGCCGTATCGGTTTTCCGGATTTGGTTTTCATAACGTGGCGATATGTGTTGAATTATAGGTACCTTCGTGTGGATTCCGAGACGACGAAGCACATCGACTACGGCTGAATAAGGAGTTTCGCAGGTGAGTAGATTTATATCTACGGGGGATGTCGGGTGGATGGCGTATAGCACCCCCACAAATTATAATGGAAACCGATATATATATGGAATATGGTTAAGGAAACCATGTTAGAAGCTTATGGATATGGTTAAAGAATTAGTAGGAGACAAGATATACCATGACTTAAGGTTGTAGTGTATGGTTTAGTGTGACATGATATGATAGAAATGATGACTCGAATTGATATATAAGGATGTGAAACGTGAATGTGAATCACGATATATATATATATATAATGAAAGAGAATCAGTATAAGATTATAGTGGCATGTTATGAGGTTCATAAATATGATATGAGATTAAGAAGATGACTTGATGTGAGATATTGATGTGATGAAAAGAGTATACGATGAGATATGATGACTTGGTTTGACATGTCCTTATACGGATGCGAGTCGATATGAGATAATTGATATCTTTGTCGGTCCCATGGTATGAGATTGATACGGATGTGACCTGGGATATAGGTATAAAGATATATAATATTGTGAATCATGAGTGATATGTCGTACGAGACGTTAGGTCCGTACTCTCATTGTCATATAGGTTGATAGGATCCCTAATAGTTTAATGTCGCCGTACGATGGATACCATACGTGATGAGTATTACTTGATGATTGATCCATACCCTTGACTAGAGGATGCCGTACGATTGATTATACCGTACATGATGTTGTAAGGCTGGATGCCGATTGATAGATTTACCGTGTAACGTTTGAAAATCGTTCAGGTGAAATTTCGGTTAATCGTTAAAATAACTAGTGTTTTCCGTAAAAATCGAGATATAAATATCTTTTAATATAAAATTAAATATACATATTCTAGCTATGTAAATGCTAGTATTTGGTGTTTATTGAGCCACTTGTAAAATTTCTAGTTTACTGAAAATTTTTCCGAAATTAATTATTTTAATATTATTTTAAGCCATCACTAATACATTTAATTAGGGATAATTACAAATTGGAATGGGTTGATACAAATTTTGTGCGTCATGACACATTAAACTAATATGTAAAATATTGGTTTTGAAATGAAATGAAATTGTCAAACGGTTTTAGAAAATATCAAAGAAAAAGGCTTAAATGGTGAAAATAAATTAAATGGAAATTGGGGTATAACATTTATCATTTTTTCCTCACCCACACTCAACCACACCCTCTCTCCTCCCCCCTAGGCTGCTTGGCCGAGCCACGTGCTGCCCTCTCCGTAGTTTTCCCCACTTGAATTGCTAAAAGAAAACAAATGAAAAGAAAAGAATAAATATATAAGTATGGGCTTTGTTGATTTTGTCAATTATTGACTTCATAACATCACCCACACCCTCTCTTCCCTCTCCCCCTCTTCAGGCTGAGCCCCCCTCTCCCTCAACAGCAGCCCCCTCTTTTTCTCCTCTCATTTCTTTTCAAAAAAATTCATGAATTTGCCTCAAAAATCAAGCTAATTCAAAATCCAAGCCCTACCCATTTTTCCTTAGCCCATATAGCATGGATTTTCGTGAAAAGGGAGCAATTTGGGAATCTTAGATTTCATGCTAGAACTTAATTAGGAGGTATAAGTTTTAACCCTTTAGTGAATTTGTTGTTTAATTGCTTTAAGTTAGCTTATTAGGTGTTTAATTAGGTTTTATTGCAAGTTTGGAAAATTCAAGACTAGGGTTTGAATTTAATTAGGGTTTAACCATCGCTACTTGGATAATCAAGTGTATTTCATCATCTTAGGAAATGAAAAATCTAGTCTAGTTGTTGTATTGTACATTGTTGTTTCAAAATTGTTCAAATTAAATAAATTTGAGAACTAGGTTTTTGTTATTAATATCAAGAGGTGAGATAAAATTGTAAAGTGGGTTGTGTGACTTAATTAAGAAAAATTAGTGAGCTTTATGGCCACTAAAATTGTTAAAATGTTTTTATTGGTTAAAACATCAAGTTTTGAACAAAAGGGTAACTCGTGCTAACTAGGTTTTGCTTTAATGTAATTTAGCAAGATTAAAAATCTAGTAAATGTTTATGTGGCCTAATTAAGATAATTAGTGAGTATTGTGACCACTAGTTTGCTAAAACATCAAGACTTGTAGTAAATCGGTTAACGACCCCTTTACTAGGCTTTTTGGAAATAAACCGATTTGATTAATTTATTGGTCTTGATGATTTGCATCCTATTTCATATATTTTTAATGAGTTGTAAAACCATGATTGGTACGTTTGGTGTTTTTCTCGATTAATCGGCGTTTGTACGCCGATGTCGAGGGTTTTTGGGTTGATTTGAGAGAGCAAACCATAGGTTTTGACCTATGTGAGATTCGTGTGTCGTTTTTGTCATGGGTCGGATTTTAATGCGATACGATAGGTTATGATACGTAGGTACCCTCATGAGGACTTCGAGACGACAAGCAGGCGGGTGGCGACATTGGCATCGGCAAGCGAAGATCAGGTGAGTAGATTATATCTACGGGGGAAGTCGGGTGGATGGCGTATAGCACCCCCGCAGTCCGTAGTATAGTTTATGATATATATGTTTATATAGGTGTTTTATGATACGAGGATGATTATCAAGATATGATTTTGTGTTTATGGTTTAGTTTAAGATAGTTAGAAGTAGCTTAGTTTAGCTTCTTAGTCACGAACCCTAGAATAGGTTTTTACCCACACATACACACACACATGCATACATTTATTTTACTTATGTGTATATGGGGATATTTATATATATATATATATATATATATATATATATATATATATATATATATATATACATGGATTTTGAGGATAAGTACTTGGGATTGGAGGTAAGTCGATAAGATTGGGCTTGGGGCCATGAGATCGGTGGTATGATATGGTTCGTATTTGAGATACGACATGATATTTTAGCGGATTCTTTAAGCATGGTGTTTTCATACACATGCATGCATTACATAGATGGTATCAGTATTGTACTAGACTTAGATCAGTACCCCAGATCATGATATATGATGGAAAGAATACCAGACGAATAATGAGATAAATGTGATAATTGACCCGTACCCAGATTTGGGAGGCCGTACGACGGATTTACCGTACGAGCTATATATTGATGATAGATCCGCACTCTTGACTCAAGGATGTCATATTATATAGGGTATCGTATGGGATATTATTGAGACGGGATCACTGACTATTACACACACACACACACACACACACATATATATATCGACACAGATTTAGGTAGTTTCCATACCCCTTCCGATTGGTTGTTAGTTAGACCTGTAGTTACCTAGTAGATGTTAGACTGGACCCGAGTCATACCTATTTCCAAAACTAACGAATCGTGAGGATTTTAAAGACATGCCAAGGGATACTACGGATATTTCAAAAGACATACCTTTTCTTAAAAACACCGTAGCCCTTATTTTCAAAACACCACGATTCATACTATTTCAAACGGCAAAACAGTATAACACAGGTGTAGCGATGTAGATTCTTATTGTTACGTTATCATTCATGTTCCGCATATTATTGTTGCAATTACTATTCATTGCCATTTATCATGTTGTTATCGTCTCATTGCATGTTTATTGTTTACTTAGTGATTATGAACCATGCTGTCAGGACACCAGCACCATTACCGATGATGCGTATGTTCCACATACACTTACTTGCCGGCTCACACACATCATCATCGGTAATTGCCATGTCATGTACACTTTAGAAAATCCCTTTTCATTGACATAGCTTGATAACTGATAGTCACAATATGTTATAGCTTCCATATGCTAGTTTAAATATTGCATTCATTGCATGATATTAGGTGCATTCATTTATTCATTGGTTATGCAGTATTATGGAGATTTATGCCGGTATTCACTGTTTATTGGTATCATGATTTTGATGATTTCGGATTTACATGAGATTTCTGGATTTGGGGGAAAACCGCAAGAATATATATAAATTTCTCTCTCCCTCTTTTTTTAAAATGCAAATTGCGGTTTTCTCATGATGTATGAGTCGTCCACCATGAGTTTTCATGATAGCTGTTGGATTCGAGACCCGATTCGAGGAGGAGTTGTAACCGTTTCGGGTACATGGTGGACCCGGTGAGGTACCCCGAGGCGAGAGTGATTTCATGGAGGATGATGAGCCTGGAAGGGGGCACTACCTACCGGTGATATTATTTGGACTCGTCGATTATCCGGAGGATACCGACCGGAGTCATGAGATGGATACAGGCTGATCCGTTCTGCCGGAGCCCGCGGGCCGATCCCGCAGATGGTACGGATGCCTGAGATATTATGATTTGAGATACTGAGATTTTGAGATATTGAGATTTATGTTTTGTGTCGATACTTGACACTTATTTCTCTGTTTCTTTCATTGATGATACTTGATTGATATACATATAGAAATCTCATTGATTAAAGAAAACAATTGTATCACTCATGATATATTCTATTTCCATTCATAATGCATTCATACATCATATATCTGATATGTTGCTATCTGAGGCACTGACACGAGCACGCGATATTGCACGTATATGTAGATGGATCAGGATATTATTTGAGGATATTACTTGATATGACCTAGGATAGCGTCATGCATGCGATTTCTGCTGGTAGATATTTTCTACTCACGAGTTGGCAACCCACCCCCGTTGTGCCACAGTTCCTTGCAGGTTTTTCCGTATATGTTCCGTTGCGGCTTTGCTGGCACACTGTTCCTTCCGGGTGATTGCTTTGGCAGGTGGGTTCTTTTACATCAGAACCACCATTGTATATTTTTATTTCAGTTGTATCTAGTAAAACTCTATTAATCAGATTGTATATTTGCTAGAGATAGAAGACCAGACTTGTTATTATTTCGACCATAGAGTCGCGCGTTGTATTATTATGTTTTTCATGTTGTTTTGAGTTTATTTTGAGTTTTGATCCTCGCCCTTCGGTGTTGTATATTATATTGCATGCGTAGTTATGACCGTCGATTGACGAAGAGCTAGCTCCCGCTTGGGGATGCCTTTTATCATTTGGTATACTATTCATGTTGTATCCCGTTTGGGGCCAGTATTTACAAGGGAGACTCTGCTGAAATTTTCAGAAAAGACTTAAGATTTTAAAATGCATATTTTGGCTTATGTTGCTAAACTACTTGATTTAAATTGGTTTTTCCTTCACTCTACTGCTTCTTTGGTTTTGATTTCTGGGCTTTGGCTTACTTAGATTACGTACGCCTCGAGACGTTTCGTAATTTAAGTGTCGGTCATGTTTCGTACTTTTCGGGTCGTTACACACCGACTCAGTTATGTTATAGATACGTATACGTTGTAGCATTTCGCTTACGATGTACTTTATGCTACGTTCATGATATTCTCATTGCATTATATATACCTGTGCTAGTATACCTACACCATTATCGATGATGCGTATGTTACACATACATAGATTGGCCGGCTCACACACTTTCATCATCGATAATTCCTATGTCACTACACAGTAGAATTGCTACATCATGCTATGACTCTTAATTGTTCAGCACTGTCATATGACTCTTTGCATGATATACTTGCTATGTTCACATCATTTTGATATGTTGCATGATATACGGATACGCTCACATTTCTGTTCCATGTTTGCATACATCATACTTTATGATATTACGCATTGAGATGTTGTTTTCATGAGATTCTGGATATAAGAACCGTGGTTATATTTCAAAGGAAAATATGAATTGTTTTAAAAACCCGGTTTCTCTTGATATGATATTTCGAGACGTCCACCATGAGTTTTCTCGGTTCTGAGATTGGTATGTGAAACCCGATTCGAGGAGCGGTAGGCACCGTCTGCAGGTACTTAGTGGACCTGGTGAGGTACCTCGGGACAAGAAGACTTGTATAGAAAGACAGTGAGCCCTATGGAAGGAGCACTACCTACCGGTGATAGTATTTGGACTCGGCGGTTATCCGGAGGATACCGACTGGAGTCGTGAGATGGATATGAGGGCCGACCAGAGTATGCGGCGCCTGAGGGCCGATCTGAGGATGCGGCGATATGAGGATTTACGTGTCAATGCTGGACACGGGTTTCATGATGTTTCGAGTGTCGGTGTTGGACACTCAGGTTCCATGATTTTGATGTGTCGTTGATGGACACAAGTTAGTTGATATCCTCATATTTACATGCATATGCTTTCATGATGTTTCGAGTGTCGATGTTGGACACTCAGGTTCCATGATATTGTTGTGTCATTGATGGACACGTAGATGATATCCACATGCATACAGGCATTGATTATTAGATGATATCCACATGCATACAGGCATTGATTATATTGCTGGCATATACGCAGACACGGTCACCCTAAATATCATAGTATTACCTTCATGATATAGTTGACCTATGAAATCGTTGTTTTATTCGATTTCTACATGTTGTTGTTTTCTACTCACGAGTTGGCAACTCACCCTCGTTGTGCTACAGTTCTTGCAGGTTTGACAACATGGATCAGTAGCGGTATCGCTGGCACACAGCTTGCTTTCGGGTGACTTACTATGGTAGGTGGGACACATTGGATCGTGCCAAATCTCGTACTTTTACATTCTATTGTATCTAGATAACTCCATCAACTAGAAACTAGTATTTGTATAAGTAGTAAGACTTAGAAAGACTTGTGGTTGCGATACTTGGAGCGATGGGTTATATGTTCGCTTGGTGGATTTGATGTCTTGCTTTATTCTTTATCTTTTTGTGTTGATCTTCGCTGTTGAGCGTCGTATACATATATTTATGACTTGCGTGGTTGTGATTCCACCGATTGGCAAAGAGCTAGCTCCCACTTGGGGATGCCTTTATTGTTATCATGTATATGTGGTTTTGGATCAAAATATACAAGGGAGGTGCTGCCCAAATTTTTAAAAGACGAAACATGTTTTTCAACTAGTATAATCCACTTGCATTTTCATGTTCCATTATCTTTGCATTTAAGAAAAAGTTTGATTTCATCATACCTTTATTTCAAAAGTTCACCTCTTTTATTTTCTTTAAAAAGATTTAGATTTCCGGGCTTCGGCTTACTTAATTTATGTCGCGCCTTTAGACGTTGCGTGATTTAAGTGCCGGTCATGAGCTAAATTTCGGGTCATGTCAAAGTTGTTATCAAAACGCTAGGTTTAACCTTAGTTCGAGTCTAGGTTTGACTATGCAGAGTCTAGGGCGTAAATATTTCGGAACCTAGGCCTGACCTTTTGGAACTTAGACTTGAACAGGTGGGTATTAGACCCGAACTTTCGTTACATAGTTTGACCCTGATTGATGGAGTAGGTAACTCAAGTAGAGTGACTTACCGTGTGTATGTTCCGCGGCATACTTACAATACGATACTCCACTTAAGTGACCTTAGGATGTATATACTTGAGATCCTTGATTCTATTCGTTCCCATGATCATACTCTCATTGATTTCGTTCCTCCTTATGATCATGTATCCATTTTGGATCTGTGGATTCTTTTCATTCCTTTGATCTATCTTCATTGATACATGCTTGAGGTTCCTGTCACCATGGTTTGAGCGCAGATTGAGCTACTGCTATTGATGCGGTCAGGGCAAGCTCGTCATGGACGAGGACTGACCATCATGTTTTCTGGTGACATGGGAACGTATCGATTTAGTGTTTATGTTGTGACCTCTCGTTTGAGGCGAGTGTTCTATTTTGTACCAGATGATCGAGCCATTATTAGAGGCTGCCAGATTGAGAGGACTGTTGAAGTACAGCCTATCTCGGAGTTTATGATGTTGTCTACCATGCAAACAGATGACCCAGTTGTTGCTGAGATTGATGGGATGCCGCTTCCAGAGCTTACGAGCTGAGATCGCTGGAGCTTTCAGGCGGAGATGCAACAGTAGATAGCCAGTCTATCTTGAGTTGAGTTGAGAGACGAAGGTAATTCGTCTGATTTGATGCGCCGACGCAGGCCCAATCGAGTTGAAGATTTCTAGTGCGGAGAATCTTACTCTGATCTAGAGTAGATCGACCTAGAGATAACGTTGTTCGTTGGATGATCCGATAGGAGATCAGCAAGTTGACCAGCTTCAGATAAAGGACCTCACCAAGGTGCGTTGTGAGTTGATCGAGAGCGGATGAATATAGAGTATTCCTCCGATTGTTGGGACGAGTTCCCGAGGACGTGTTCGGCTAGATGTCTTCTACAGAGTGATGAAGATACCGAGTTCATGATTTTGAGTCCGTGTGAGAGACTTCGGATTGACTGTAGCCGAGAACAATTACAGTACGCAGATAGCATGACGTGACGTCGAAGTGGACGATAATACAGAAGAGTGGAACAAGAGGTTCGTGCGAGATGTTAACGAACTGTTGTTACTCCCCGTTGAGATTAGAGATCTGATATGTATACAGAGGTGTTAGGATATGGCCAGTTCCCGAGGAAATGTTGTGCTGAGAACGGAGATGTCCAGAAAGCGAGAAAAGATTATGTAAGAGTACCAGCCTCCGTACAGTTCGGTATAGGTGAGATCGGAAGAGACCTTGAGCAGGTTCCTTCCCGGACACTGCTGCGATAAGATTTGCACCTAGGATCAGTTGTGTCACGTGTATTTAGAGGGCCAGAGGCCGACGCCAGTGACGTGCTGCTTCATGAGTGGTCATGCTAATTGGCCGAGAGGTGACCAGAGGAGTGTCAAAGCGGATCGTTTCCGTTAGTACACCTGATCTGGCCGATGAGCTGATGGATTGCGAGATTGGTAATCCATATAGAAATGAGGACTCAGAGACAGAGGATGCCAGATCATGAGCAGGAGGCAAGCAGATGTTCTTGCTCTACCAGTTTTGGGCGCACCGACATTTTTCGACATTGTAGGAGGTGTACCTCAATGTCATTTGTTGCGATTTACGTTTGTGATCCGAGTATCATGCTTATATCGCTTGGATTTGAGTTTTGATGATTGAGTTTCATGATATTATTTTCGTGCACCATGGCTGCACCTACTGAGTATTTACATTTTGTGCATATTTATTACACTTGAGATATGCTTTATACACCGTTGTGTTGGTTTATGATTTATGCATATTTATTGCACTTGAGATCGGTTTTGTGCCTTGGCTGCACGTGTTTATGATTTCATGGATTTCGTATGGCTGATTAGATTTTTGTGCATGTGGTACGCACTCGATTTGATTTTTGCACTCGGTATAGCTCGCATGTGCTTACAGTGCATTGATACGGATTTTGTGCACTTGTTGCACCCGATTTGTATTTTGTGCATTTGTTGCACTAGATTTTTACGCCGTGCATTGTTGCACCGGATTCATACTCCGTACCTTGGTTACACCCGATTTATGCCTGTGGGCATTTGTTTTACCAGATTTATGTTTTTGTGCGCGTTTGCACTTAGCGTTTGTTTTCGTGCGCTTTACCGCACTGGGCATTTTTACGGACTTGACGCACTTGGGTTGGATTTTTGCGCATATTAGGCGCTTGGTATTGGATTTTGTGCGCATCGGATGCACTTGAGTGAAATTTTATTCGTGCGTGTTGGATGCACTTGATTTAGATTTTATTCGTGCATGTTGGATGCACTTGATTTAGATTTCATTCGTGCCTGACGGATGCACTTGATTTGGATTTTCGCGCATGTTGGCAGCATGATATGAGTTGTGATTTTGTGCACTATAGATGCACTACATGTTGTTGTCGTGCACACCCGTTGCACTGGACAGATGATTTCGTGCACATCTGTTGCACTTAGTTTTGCTTTGGTGCATATCGTAGCACTTGTATTGGATTTGATTTCCGTGCGCACCAGACGCACGTGATTGTTGGATACGCCTTTCGAGGCTGATTTTGCTCTTGAGCACTTTGTTTTCATGGTAGGTACTATATTATGTAGTAGCCGAACAGGACTGATCTTAGGACAGTACCTGAGTACTTTGCATACATTAAAATTTTAACAAGAGATTTTCAAAAAGGAGCTATAGTCTCGCTATTTCCTACATGTCCGCGAGCGACATGAACGTTTACAAAGGAAAACCTTCTAGGATATTTCAAAAGGACGAAATGTATATTTGAGCAAAACATATATGAACATATATTTATTACTTTACAAATGAGAGTCCGTCACTTGGGTCGTGAGTTACGCATCACACGGTGATTCAGAAAAGATTTTACATGTGTTTTATTCAGTTTTAGGAGGTTTTTCCAAGGATGCGTACTATACACGTATTATAGTATTTGACTAGTGCATATTGGATTTCAGTAGTGGATTTTGAGATCTGTATCTCCATTATAACTCCGATGATTTGTGTGCAAATCCGATGATTGGCGTGACGCTTGACGGAGTTTGATTTTGAGTTTCGTACTCATTTTCGGGCGCACACTATGCGCTATGGTATTTCTGTATCTTCCGTGATTTTGGAGCCCCGTGATTTGAGCTGATTATTGAAATGTTTTAGCATTTGGGGGTTTAAATTTAAATTCGGGGACCGAATTTATTTAAGAGGGGAAGATTGTAACATTTCAGAAAATATAAAATATTATTTTGGGAATTTAATATTAAAATAATATATTTCGTGAAAAGTAACCGATTTGTGAATTTGAAGTTTTCGTAAAATGGTATAAATATATACCTATATTTGTGAAATAATTGGAGATCAAAATGATTTATTCATTTAAAAATATATTTATCAGATTTGGCATTTTTATAATTAATTATATGCAGTTTGAATAAAAATTGATTAGTGCACTACTAATCGCGATTAAGCCAAATCCGTGTTTCTACATTTTTCCATGGTTAGTGCACCCTGACATGTTGCATTTGGTTGCATGTTGTTTCATTGGTATTTGTTGATATTTGGCTTTTGTATAAAAGAAAAAGGGGAAAGGGAAAAAGAGTGAATTATTGGAGAAAGAGAGTGATGCATGGGCTTGTGAGGGGGTGAGAATAAGAGAGTGTGAGGATAAAAGAGAGAGGGCTGCCTCATTCATTTCCCCCCATTTGTTTTCTTCATCTTCTTCCTCCTCATATTCCCTCCACCTTCACTTCCAAGTATCATCTCAATTTCTTCACCAAAACCCTATACTTCCTTCGTTAAAAGTGATCCCCAACTCGCTACAAACCCATTGGATCAATCAAAGTTGGATTTTGAAGAATTTGAGCAACTCAAGAAAATTCTTGAGTTGCCAAACGAGATAATTCCTACACTTCTAGTTTAGATTTTTAGTTTTCTAGCACCCTATAGTAGTTTAGAGTTAAATCGATTTAGATAAGCGATGTTTGGAAATTTCAAGAGAGGGTTTGGGTGATTGTGTGGACTTGTAATATTTAGTGGCTATTTACAAGACCCTAGTGTGATTTTATAGCCTAGAACATGGATTAGAAACCAAAACACGAACTTAGAAACTTTCCATGTCGGTTTTGTGACATTTTTGGAGGTCTACAGGGAATATGGAGCAACCCGGGACCTTTATAAAAAAATCAAAAATATACATTAACCTAGTTAGACCAATAGAAGACTACCACGAGAAGACGAGGCCCAAACTCCAAGGTAGGGCCTGCCTGGCCGGTTACTGTAGCTAGTTGGCCGGCCAAAATTTTAGGATTTGTGCTGGGGTTTTGGCTGTAGCTCACATACCTTATACATAGCTACTGTATTTTTCTTTTTGTCCCAGATTACCTGCGCCAAAATCTGTGAGCATATTGGGATGGTTTTGGGTTATGTTTTCCGTATTTTGGAATTCTTGGTTTTGATATTAGTTATGAGATTTGGTCGTTTGATGTTTGTACGTCAACGATGAGGGTTAATTGGTCGTTTTTGCATGCGTAGGCTATAGGTTCTAACCTATGAGTGCACCGTGTGCCGTATCGGTTTTCCGGATTTGGTTTTCATAACGTGGCGATATGTGTTGAATTGTATGTACCTTCACGTGGATTCCGAGACGACGAAGCACATCGACTACTGCTGAACAAGGAGTTCCGTAGGTGAGTAGATTTATATCTACGGGGGAAGTCAGGTGGATGGCGTATAGCACCCCCGCAAATTATAATGGAAACCGATATATATATATGGAATATGGTTAAGTAAACCATGTTAGAAACTTATGGATATGGTTAAAGAATTAGTAGGAGACAAGATATACCACGACTTAAGGTTGTAGTCTATGGTTTAGTGTGACATGATATGATAGAAATGATGTCTCGAATTGATATATAAGGATGTGAAACGTGAATGTGAATCACGATATATATATATATATATATATATATATATATATATATGTATGTATGTATGTATGTATGCAATGAAAGAGAATCAGTATGAGATTATAATGGCATGTTATGAGGTTCATAAATGTGATATGAGATTAAGAAGATGACTTGATGTGAGATATTGATATGATGAAAAAAGTATACGATGAGATATGATGACTTGGTTTGATATGTCGTTATATGGATGCGAGTCGATATGAGATAATTGATACCTTTGTCGGTCCCATGATATAAGATTGATACGGATGTGACCTGGGATATAGGTATATAGATATATAATGTTGTGAATCATGAGTGATATGCCGTACGAGATGTTAGGTCCGTACCCTCATTGTCATATAGGTTGATAGGATCCCTAATAGTTTTGTTGGCTATAGTGCCCTCAAGGAAATTATCATAGTCGCGGACTTGTGATTATGATGATTGAGTGAGGACCTATACCGATAAAACAGTCTTACTCAAGATGATAGTATGCTATCTGGTTTGTCTTTATCATAATATACATGTTGATAGAGCCCATAGGATTCATGCTTGACTGCCAGCATTGTGATGGTGATCATATACGTGGGAGCTGGGGGTCTATAAGCACATCCTTAAAGGTCCCTAGTCGTAGGAGTATCAAGACCGGGCATCGATACTCCAGTGTAGACTAGTGTATACTGATCGAGCCCCCGACGAGGGGCGGTGGCCAGGTCTCACAAGCCATTGGTGTTAGTTTGTTCACCTAAGATAGTATACAGGTGCTCATTGGGTTATGAGTACACTGGACGGACTCGCCGGGTACCAGCTAGTTGGTATTATACCTATTGTCAGATAGCAGTTCCCAGGTGACATGTGTGCAGGTTAGTCTGTCGACCTGAGATCGTTATTTGTCTCGTGTGAGTTCCCACTGTGCTTTGATTACTACCCTACCACGGCTCAAAGGAGTTGTGCAAACAGGTTTTAGTTGGGTACAGTCCCGAGCCATATGGAGGCAGTGATCGGATCGTCGGGGATTCGTATCTCTCGGTATTGGGGGTTGATGTCGCGTTGTGTATGGATGGCCACCACCATAAATCCATGGCCACGGTGGACAAGAATTATCGATCCATGATCGATAGTTTCTCAGGTGGTGCTGGATTACATACCGACACTAAATATCGCGTTGTTGGGGGTCTGACCTTATCCACCCCCCTAGACTCGATATGCGATACTCTTAGACGAACAGACCGGACTGTACGGATATTGTCACTGACAAGCTCAGTAGGGGTTCAGGATGAGTTTGCTCGTCGGCCTCCCTTTCGCTCAATACCTGGGTAGCCGTTACGTACAGCTAGTGCCGCTGACGTGCTTGTGGTTAAACCCACTGTCAGCGTATTGACGAGTCTTTAGAGTCCACGGAGGGTTTTCACAGTTCATGCAATATGGTGTACATGTCGTATGTTGGTACATACGGGTGTCCGATTAACTATGTGCACTTGCTGCGCAGACATTAATCGGACGGTTGATAATACTGGAGGCTTAGGATTAAGCCAGTTTATTAAATCAGGTTTTTATTTGATAATTTGCATATTTATTTATATATATGTATTCTAGTATTATTGTTCGCTATTTATTTTCTCTCTTGGCTATTCGTATTTTTGTACGAATACGCGTATATGTATTTCGATACATGTACCGGGAAGTATTCCGTATTTTATACGGAATAGCTTCTAGAAGTTTTGCCACCTTATTATTTGATTTTTCATTTATGAAAATTCATTTTGTTTAATGATGAGGTGGAGGGTGACAAGGCAAAGGCATGGGCATGAGTCATGCATAGTGCATGGTATGGTTGTGTATATTTTATTTGATTAGTGGAAATTGATATTTTTTTTGAGGGCATGAGAGGGTGGGCCGGCCACATTGGTGGGGGTTGATTTCATTTGATGATTTTTCATTACACTAGCATTATTCCCTCACTCTCTCATTCACTCAAAAGAAAAGAACATAAAAACACTTAGCATTATTCTTGCCCATGCCAAAGCTTTCACCTCCATCATCTTCTTCTTGAGTTGCTCCATGGAGCACATGGTTGAGAGAAAATCATAGTGACACGCTACTACACCCCCACTCTCCATCGCTAGCGACTTCGGAGCGTCGGTTACCTCGTTTGTCGAGGTTGGAGCTTGCGTCGTTTCCTTCGGGTGGATCATCGGAGATGGAGGAAGACCGGCAACCAAACATCATTAAATGATCGCTAGGAGCTTGGAATGAAGACCGAAGGACTTGGATCATCTCGGTATAACCTTCCTAACTCTTAGTTAGCTCGCTAGTATAGAGTTTAAGGTCGATCCGGAAATCGGGTAACGGTAGCGCCGGTTTAGGAAATTTTTGTTCCGCATTTTGGCCACGTCTCGACGGCCGCGACACTGCCGGGACCCTTCACGGTATCAGAGCCACCCTTTAAACCCCTCAGTAGCTTGTTTAAACGTGCTTGAAAGATCGATCGACGGAAATTTCCAAAATCACGTTTCCATTGTTCTGTTCTCTGCCGTTTTTCAAAAGTGTTCAAAAAATTATTTGATGTATCTCAAAAATCCGTGCAGGCAATTTTAAGGGTACTGGAAAAATTTGGGCTCGCAATTCCACAAAAGCGCTGCGGGTCCGCCGCACTTAGCCCCTTTTGGCGGCGGTTCAGCGACGGTTTAGTGGCAACGGGCGACCAAAATTTTTCTGTAGCTCATGTACTTGGAATTGTGATTTTTGTGATATTCTGTTTTGGCCCAGGTTTCAGTGAAGTGTTATTTTGCTATTGGGGCCGATTTGGAACTTTGTCGATCGATATTTTAAGTGGGCGTTTAACAGTACATACATTATATTCTGCCACCGTGAATGTCATTTGATCGGTAAACTCGTCTAATTGCTATATGTCTTTTAGACGGGTTTGCGAACGTAACATTCACGTTGATGTTCTGTGTTGTGTTGTGTTGTGATGTTGGTTGGATCGTCGTGGTGGATAGCAATGGTACAATGATAGTACAGTTTTATTTCATTTGTACATTTGATATTGCGGGGCGAGCGTCCGACATGTGAACTGCCATCACTGCCTGTTTGTATAATATTCTTTTGGGGCACGACCGGGCTGAGGTCGATGTCACCCTTATATATTATTTTATTTTCTGTACTAGGATTACCCCGCGGTGGAGTGCACGAATAGCCGGGTTCTAGAGAGCAACTGGTCCGCATCTCAAGGCATTCAGACGGAGGGGACCTTACTCTAGAATTGGCGGGCTGTTCGCCGCACTCGTAGGGGGTATAGGTGACCCAGGAGGAGTGCTTAAGTTACCGGATTCCGTGAAGTGCTGGGTGGTCCATTCACATTGCTGAAAGGGGCTGCCTCACTTCTGGTTTTGGCGGGTAATGTGCCGCGCTCATACGGGTCTAGGTTTCATTGCACATGCTATCCACACGACAGGGAACGTCGGGTCTCACTTGCAGCTCAAGTGAAACCCGGGGCTCCAGATTATCCACCATTCTGTGTTGCTTCTGTGATGTTTCTGCGATGTTGCTTAATATCATGCCTGGGATGATTGTTATATATATATTTATATATACTAGTAGATGTTGTATATGTTTTGCACCCGCGCTAGCCCAATCCCCGCTCTGTCATTAGTTAAGTAACCTAACGGGTGATGACGGGACCCAATGGCGAATGCGGATGGCATATACGCACATTTTATTTTCGTTCTTTTCTAGTGTGATTAATTGATGGGACTGCATAGATTCTTATCAATGCAAGGATAAAACAAACCTATATTTGATGTTGTTGGAACCAAGTTTTTAAAAAACTGACATTACAGACGTTTTCTTTTGCCTTGCATCGTGGTATTCATTTGGAGTATCATGCACCTCATTCGACGAGGCAAGGGCCGAGATCCCTTCATCGAGAGTGACCCCTTGAGTAAAATTTTGCATCAACGTAATAACTTTACTATAGTCGATTGTTTTTGCTTTGCATCGTGGTATTCAGTTTGGAATATCCTGCACCTCATTCTACGGGGAAAGAGCCGAGATCCCTTCACCGGAAGTGACCTCTTTAGCAAAAGTTTTCGCCACTATATATTTATAAAACCACTTAGATTCCTTCAACGATATCAAGTTTATTACGTTAAAAGGTTTTTCGCCAAAAACCAGCCGTAGCCTTCCGTCATTTCGGATAAGTAGCGCATAGTATTCGTGCGGTGTTTGTTGGCCAAAGTCAAGGCATCGTGTGCGGTAGCAGTGTGTTGCTTGTCCGTTGCATGGATATGCATTGGTTTAGGACAGTCGTACCACTTTATTGGCCAAAGAGAAGGGTGTGTGCGGGTGGGTCTAAATCAATCAGGACAATGACGGGTAGAACTTGACTTGCGGGTTATGATTTGTTGGACAAAGTCAAGGTCATAAACCGCTTGGGGTAAAAATCATATCGGGAGTTTCAAACATATAGGAAACTTGTCAGGCATGCGAATACCTTTTGGAGTGTGGTGACTTGAGTGGCTTCCATCAGGTTATCATGCGATGATTGTTGGATCCCGATTTCCACTGATGAGTAGGATTACACCTCGGGTGATTCCGACTAATTCTCCTTTTGGGTTTGGAGGAGAATTCGAGGAAACAGTGGGAGCCATCCAGATTAGATAAAATGATTAACCATTCTGATCTAGGTTAGAGTGCACGCTGAGTGTTTCTTCTCTCTCTCTCTCTGGCTGTGACTATGACCCGACCTTTGACTAAAACTCATAAAACCAAGTTGACCGAACCTTCTTAAAACACTTTGGCTTTTGGAATATCACGGTGTCGCATATATCATTGCCACTTCTATATCACCTTTGCATTTCACCAGAATACCCCGTATCACTACGAACGTCCACTTCCATTGGATAAATCCATCGTATGATTATATACGAACTCGAAGGATCTTTTTCGAGGATGGATTCTGGTTCTGGAGAGATTGAATAGTATTATTCGGTTGTTTTTCTCTTTACCTACTCTCAGGTTGTGAGGGCTCCTAGGATTAAGAGAGGGTACACCTATTGAGCTTATTGGATAGTCTTCCTCCAGACCATAGGCAGGTGCCGAACGGTAGGGAAGGAAGAAAACCAACAAGCTTAACTGTGGTGTACATAAGGTAATAAGTAAAGACATATAAAGGGATTAGAATAATGGCAAAGTAAATTGCGATCACCATCATTCACGACAAAGACCGGGTATACCCCTCCACTCCTACATCCGCTTTGCTTTTCTCTAGAACACTCCGTATCACAATGGATATCCACTTCCATTGGATAAATCGATCGTATAGTTACATACGAACTCGAACGAACTTTTTCGAGGATGGATTCCGGTTCAGGAGAAATAGAATAGGATTATTCAGATGTCTTTTCTCTTTACCTTCTCTCAGGTTGCGAGGGCTCCTAGGATTAGGAGAGTACACCTATTACGCTTATTGGATAGTCTTCTTCCAAGCCTTAGCCTGGTGCCGAAGAGTAGGGAATGAAGAAAACCAATTAGCATAAAGGAGGTGTATAGAAGATAATAAGTAAAGACATAATAAAAGAATTGCAATGAGGGCAGGTAAGTATATGGTTACTGTCATGATTCAGGATAATGGAAGAGGCGTTACTAGGAATACCAGTTAACCCTTTTGAAACATTTCCATGTTTCAGTTTCACTGTGCGATGTTAATTGAAAACTGTTTTCCCAATATGAATCTAACTCCAGGGTATATATTTACCAGATCAGTTCTCACATATGCAAGTTATTGCGGATGGTGAGTGGGAGTAAGATATTGGGAATTGGGTGATTAGATCCTCATTATATCGGAATTCGTTGCAATTGGTGATATTTGAGGAAATCATCTGGATTTTGCCGGATGACAAATATTTGGTTTTGAATATCCGTTGTTATGCACCAATTTCAAACTGATATATCTGTACATTTATTTTATAAAGTGAGATATAACTTTTTGATATTGTGTCTATGACATTTACCTATATCAGTTGGTGATTAGGTAAGGTGCATTCAACAGCGGTGTAACTCTTCTTAACCAAAGTACAGTTTTTCAACCTACGACGCACAGAGTTTGAGTTATTGGACTCAGGGGACTTATACAAAGTATTGTATGTTGTCCAGTGTCCTTTAGGACAATGGGGTTGGTACTCGTACTATATTCTGTTTACTTATGACTTCTCCAGTTCTGGACATGTATTTCGTTGAAATGCAAGGTCCAGATATTCAGAAGTTATAGGTATAAGAATAAAGTAGAGAACCATCTGTTGTAAGTATCAGGATTCTTCGAGGAAGTCAAAGATGTATATACTTATGTTTGGTATTCAGTTAATAGTAATGGTTTTGAGAACTTGCTTCTCTTTCAGTTTACTCATATATGGATGCATTGCCAGATGAGTAATGCTGATTGTCCATTTTCCATCTGGTTGATATGCACTGGAGACAGCCGCATGATTTTGAATCTGATTCCAATTAAATTAGTGCTTTTGTTTCTATATCAGATATATAGAATCGATTTATAACTTAACGATGTTAAGGTATAGGGAGTTGTCCGGCTGATGCTTAAAACCAGAATCTGGATAAACTCAAGGCACGTTTCAGTAATGGCTGTTTGTGGGTTATCCCGGGCTTTGACGAGGGTTAACTTTCTTCCATAAGGAGGATCAATATTTATATTGTTCTTGACTCACCACAGTTTTAGTAAAATGGATTTTTTCAGAAAACTGAAGTGGGAGTATGGTAGAACTGGAAGTGATTCCAGAACCGCAAACGATCACTGAAGATTTAATAGAACCTAAGGATTCAATTGTTGTTGACGTTCCATTAGCCACTCCGCAGATTTGGTGGGTAACCTCAGGCACCCGAGAGGTACTTCGGTCTTCTCAGAGACGGTGACAGGGAGGTTCTTGTTTACCCAGACTTGCCATTGTTGTTCTAAACTATATGACCCGGCAAGAGGATGAGTATAGCGTCGTTCTAAACTAGCTTTAGAAGTGCACGTGTATATGACTCTGCCAAAGGGTTGTTGTAGTCAGTGGGAGCAGCGGAAGCATAGTAGGCAAGTAGCTTATGTCTATTTATAGACTAAAGCAGGTATAACGGAAATAGACCATCTATTTTTTGATATGACAGTCATAGGCTTTGACCTCATCAGAATAGGAGATGGATATGGTAAGAAGGTAGTAGAGAGTGATGTCCAGGTATTGGGATGACATGCACTTGATAGGAAGAGATATTCCTATACTACGATCGGTTGTACTATGGTCGTCACAAAGTTGTTTCTCCACACAGGATATGGATGTAATATCAGGGTTTCTGGTTACTAGATTCGGTAAGTATCCTAATCTGGGTACTTTGACAATAAATGGACGACTCCTGGCATGGTGGCGTACCTGCAGGTGATGGAGTCACCCTCTCTAAAGGTGTCTTATAGACTAAAGGAGAGAGGGGTCTGCATGATTAGCACATCACTTGCTTATGCAATTGAGTTAATCATGAAATGTCAAGTGCCACACCAGATATTGCTTCTGCACTAGATGCAATAAGCAGATATATTAATCCAATCCTGGAGAAACATTGGGAAGCAGTTAATGAATATAAATGGATGTTCTATGGATATGGTAACGGCAGCCTCCTTCGGGAGACGATTATCATTTCAGGCTTCCAAGATGACCTGGATGACAGAGTGACTGTCAGAGTTATAGTTTTCCCTCTTTTGAGGGACAGTATGTTGGACTGGTGGTCCAAGCGGATACTGAGGAAAGGCCAGGCGCAGGATACTGATTAGATTCAGTGGACGATACAGTCTAAGTAGTTTCCTGGATTTGGAGTTCATTTATGAACCGGGTCCCATTAGACATCCAGACAAATTCTAAGACAAGTATTGCTCATTTCGGGAGATAGCTTTCTCCGTGAAGTTGAGATATAGAGAGATACAGAAAGAAACATTGGAGCGGAACCACTCACTGAGGCTATTTCTCGAACGCAATCATTTCCGCAAACGGGCTTTGCGAAACTGATTAGTAGAGAAGTTGGGTGTTCGGTATCACACAGGCTGTGAGTATACGACATCGTAATAATTGGCCTTAAGTGCTAGTGGGAGATTGTTGGCTATAGTGCCCTCAAGGCAATTATCATAGTCGCGGACTTGTGATTATGATGATTGAGTGAGGACCTATACCGATAAACAGTCTTACTCAAGATGATAGTATGCTATATGGTTTGTTTTTATCATCATATACATGTTGATAGAGCCCATAGGATTCTTGCTTGACTGCCAGCATTATAATGGCGATCACATACGTGGGAGCTGGGGGTCTGTAAGCACATCCTTAAAGGTCCCTAGTCGTAGGAGTATCGAGACCAGGCATCGATATTCCAGTGTAGACTAGTGTATACTGATCGAGACCCTGACGAGTGGCGGTGGCCAGGTTTCACAAGCCATTGGTGTTAGTTTGTTCACCTAAGATAGTATATAGGTGCTCATTGGGTTATGAGTACACTGGACGGACTCGCCGGGAACCTACTAGTTGGTATTATACCTATTGTCAGATAGCAGTTCCCAGGTGACATGTGTACAGGTTAGTCTGTCGACCTGAGATCGTCATTTGTCTCGTATAAGTTCCCACTGTGCTTTGATTACTACCCTACTACGGCTCAAATGAGTCGTGCAAACAGGTTTTAGTTGGGTACAGTCCCGAGCCATATGGAGGCAGTGATCGGATCGTCGGGGATTCGTATCTCTCGGTATTGGGGGTTGATGTCGCGTTGTGTATGGATGGCCACCACCATAAATCCATGGCCACGGTGGACAAGAATTATCGATCCATGATCGATAGTTTCTCAGGTGGTGCTGGATGACATACCGACACTAAATATCGCGTTGTTGGGGGTCTGACCTTATCCACCCCCCTAGACTCGATATGCGATACTCTTAGACGAACAGACCGGACTGTACGGATATTGTCACTGACAAGCTCAGTAGGGGTTCAGGATGAGTTTGCTCGTCGGCCTCCCATTCGCTCAATACCTGGGTAGTCGTTACGTACTGCTAGTGCCGCTGACGTGCTTGTGTTTAAACCCACTGCCAGCGTATTGACGAGTCTTTAGAGTCCCACACAGAGGGTTTTCACAATTCAGGCAATATGGTGTACATGTCGTATATTGGTACATACGGGTGTCCGATTAAATATGTGCACTTGGTGCGCAGACTTTAATCGGACGGTTGATAATACTGGAGGCTTAGGATTAAGCCAGTTTATTAAATCAGGTTTTGATTTGATAATTTACATATGTATTTATATATATGTATTCTAGTATTATTGTTCGCTATTTATTTTCTCTCTTGGCTATTCGTATGTTTGTACGAATACGCGTATATGTATTTCGATACATGTACCAGGAAGTATTCCGTATTTTATACGGAATAGCTTCTCGAAGTTTTGCCACCTCATTATTTGATTTTTCATTTATGAAAATTCATTTTGTTTAATGATGAGGTGGAGGGTGACAAGGCAAAGGCATGGGCATGAGTCAAGCATAGTGCATGGTATGGTTGTGTATATTTTATTTGATTAATGGAAATTGATATTTTTTTTTGATGGCATGAGAGGGGGGGCCAGCCACATTGGTGGGGGTTGATTTCATTTGATGATTTTTCATTACACTAGAATCATTCCCTCACTTTCTCATTCACTCAAAAGAAAAGAACACAAAAACACTTAGCATTATTCTTGCTCATGCCAAAGCTTTCACCTCCATCATCTTCTTCTTGAGTTGCTCCATGGAGCACATGGTTGATAGAAAATCATAGTGACGCGCTACTACACCCCCACTCTCCATCGCTAGCGACTTCGGAGCGCCGGTTACCTCGTTTGTCGAGGTTGGAGCTTGCGCCGTTTTCCTCGGGTGGATCATCGGAGATGGAGGAAGACCGGCAACCAAACATCATCAAAGTATCGCTAGGAGCTTGGAATGAAGACCGAAGGACTTGGATCATCTCGTTATAACCTTCCTAACTCTTAGTTAGCTCGCCAGTATAGGGTTTAAGGTCGATCCGGAAATCGGGTAACGGTAGCGCCGGTTTAGAAAATTTTTGTTCTGCATTTTGGCCGCGTCTCGACGGCCGGGGCGCTGCCGGGACCCTTCAGGTTTAATGCCGCCGTACGATTGATGCCGTACATGATGAGTTTTACTTGATGATTGATCCATACCCTTGATTAGAGGATGCCGTACGATGGATTATACCGTACATGATGTTGTAAGGCTAGATGCCGATTGATTGATTCACCGACTCGGTTATGTTATAGATACATATACCGTGTAGCATTTCTCTTACAATGTACTTTATGCTACGTTTATGATATTCTCATTGCATTACATATACCTGTGCTAGTACACCTACACCATTATCGATGATGCGTATGTTACACTTACACAGATTGGCCGGCTCACACACTTTCATCATCGATAATTGCTATGTCACTACACTGTAGAATTGCTATATCATGCTATGACTCTTAATTATTCAGCATTGTCATATGATTCTTTGCATGATATACTTTCTATGTTCACATCATTTTGATATGTTGCATGATATACGGATTTGCTTACATTTTTGTTCTATATTTGCATACATCATGCTTTATGATATTACGCAGTAAGATGCCATTTTCATGAGATTCTGGATTTGAGAACCGTGGTTATATTTCAAAGGAAAATATGTATTGTTTTAAAAACCCGGTTTCTCTTGATATGATATTTCGATACATCCACCATGAGTTTTCTCTGTTCTGAGATTGGTATGTGAAACCCGATTCGAGGAGCGGTAGGCACCATGTGCGGGTACATGGTGGACCTGGTGAGGTACCCCGGGGAAAGAAGACTCGTATAGAAAGGTGGTGAGCCCGGCGGAGGGAGCATTACCTACCGGTGATAATATTTGGACTCGGCGGTTATCCGGAGGATATCGACTGGAGTCGTGAGATGGATATGAGGGCCGACCAGAGTATGCGGCGCCTGAGGACCGATCTGAGGATGCGGCGATATGAGGATTTACGTGTCGATACTGGACACGGGTTTCATGATGTTTCGAGTGTCGGTGTTGGACACTCAGGTTCCATGATTTTGATGTGTCGTTGATGGACACACGTTGGTTCATATCCTCATATTTACATGCATATGCTTTCATGATGTTTCGAGTGTCAATGTTGGACACTCAAGTTCCATGATGTTGTTGTGTCATTGATGGACACGTAGATGATATCCACATGCATACAGGCATTGATTATTAGATGATATCCACATGCATACATGCATTGATTATTAGATGATATCCACTTGCATACAGGCATTGATTATATTGTTGGCATATATGCAGACACAGTCACTCTAGATATCATAGTATTACCTTCATGATATAGTTGACCTAAGAAATCGCTGTTTTATTCGGTTTCTACATGCTGATATTTTCTAGTCACGAGTTGGCAACTCACCCTTGTTGTGCCACAGTTCTTGCAGGTTTGACCGCATGGATCAGTAGCGGTATCGCTGGCACACAGCTTGCTTTCGGGTGACTTGCTATGGTAGGTGGTACACATTGGATCGTGCCCACTCTCATACTTTTACATTCTATTGTATCTAGATAACTCCATCAATCAGAAACTAGTATTTGTATAAGTAGCAAGACTTAGAAAGACTTGTGGTTGCGAGACTTAGAGCGATGGGTTATATGTTCGCTTGGTGGATTTGATGTCTTGCTTTATTTTTTATCTTTTTGTGTTGATCTTCGCTGTTGGGCGTCGTATACATATATTTATGACTTGCGTGGTTGTGATTCCGCCGATTGGCGAAGAGCTAGCTCCCGCTTGGGGATGCCTTTATTGTTATCATGTATATGTGGTTTTGGATCAAAATATACAAGGGAGGTGCTGCCCAAAATTTTAAAAAACGAAACATGTTTTTCAACTAGTATAATCCACTTGCATTTTCATGTTCCATTATCTTTGCATTTAAGAAAACATTTGATTTCATCATACCTTTATTTCAAAACATCACCTCTTTTATTTTCTTTAAAAAGATTTAGATTTCTGGGCTTCGGCCTACTTAATTTACGTTGCGCCTTTAGACGTTGCGTGATTTAAGTTCCGGTCACGAGCTAAATTTTGGGTCGTGGCAGTTAATCTTAGTCTCCCAGAAATGACTAATGATTTTTAGACGGCCCACCATGATCTCTCCTCTCAATCTGGAATTTGGTTCAATGGTACATCTCTCCACACCTCTGATACATGTCGTTGTAATTCTTCAACATTTTTAGAGAGGTGGAGAGTCCCGACAACCAACAACTCGTTGGTGCACTCCCAAACCAATGACCAAATCCCAATACGGACCACAACGTCCTTAAACTACAACTAACCGCAACGTCCTTGAACTAGCTATGGACCGAAACGTCCATAAACTAACAATGGACCGCAACGTCCTTAAACTAGCTTCGGACTGTAATGTCCTTAAACTAAAACAATAGAGTCTAAATGCTCTTTTGTTGGGTCTGAATGATCCCGAAATCCTGTTGAGTAGATCTTAGTCTAAAATTAGACTAACTTATGCTCAACAAACATTTAAGTTGATCTTAATCTCAAATGAGATTAACGATCCTTAAATCAACCCAAACCCAAATCTAAGAATATGTGGATTTGGTCTAATCCACGCCCTACGGGCAGCAACATAAATTAGTCTCCGTATACAATCCACGGACAACCAAAAATAAAACAAACACACACGAAATGAAGTGACCTTCTGGAGCAGGAGAAAGTGTTTACCGCTACCCGGTAACGTAATTAACTGCAGAGTCTTACGCCTGTAGGGAATAGCGTCCCCACAATCAAAAACCCCTCACAAATGAGAGGGAATCTGACGAAGTCTGCTACAACGGCCGCATCCGTCCAAACCTCCGATACACGGTGCCATAAATCAACTTGGCATCTTCGAAGAGGTGGACGGATAAATCCAAAGAGCATCTGCCCCCAAATTCAGGCAAGACGATCCATCCCAGTTCATCTCTGTTTTCGGCGGTAAACAAAGTTCCTTCGGGTTCGTATGAAACTATATGATGGCATACCCAATAAATGTGGATCTTCGTAATGATACGGAATGTTCTGGAGAAATGCAAAGGAGAAGTAGGAGTGGCGATTATACACGCGGCTTCGTCGTGAATGATAGCAGCCGCAATTTCCTTTTGCCCTCTTTCAAATCCCTTTATATGTCATTTCTTATTACCTTCTGTACACCACACTTAAGCTAATTGGTTTTCTTCCTTCCCTACCCTTCGGCACCTGCCTATGGTTTGGAAGAAGACTATCCAATAAGCGTAATAGGTGTACTCTCCTAAATACCAGGAGCCTTCGCAACCCGAGAGAAGGTAAAGGGAAACAACAACTAATAATTCTATTCTATTTCTCTAGAACCGAAAACCAACCTCGAACTGAAACATGTTTCTTCGAGTTAGTATCTAATTATACGATCGCATATCCAATAAATGTGGATCTTCGTAGTAATACAGAGTGTTCAGAAGAAATGCAAAGGGTAAAAGTAGGAGCAGCAATGATATATGCGACTATGATAATCCAAAAGCCAAAGTATTTTAAGAAGGTTCGGTTAACTTGGTTCATGAGTTTTAGTTTAGGGTCGGGCCATGGTCGCTGCCAAAGAGAGAGAAAAAAGAAATACTCAGCGTGCACTCTAACCTAGATCAGATTGGTTAATCACTTTATCTAATCAGTATGGCTCCCATTGTTTCCTTGAATTCTCCGTCAAACCCAAAAAGGGAATTAGTCGGGATCGTCTAAAATCACCCAAGGAGTAAACCCTACTCATCAGTGGGAATCGGGATCCAACTATCATCGCATGATAACTTGATGGAAGTCACTCAAGTCACCACACTCCAGAGGGTATGCGCATGCCTGGCAAGTTTCTTGTATGTTTGAAACTCCTGATGTGATTTTTACCCCTAGGACCCAAGTGACATTGACTGAGCCAACATATCAAAGGGTCTTAGTCAAGTTCAACCCGTCATTATCTTGATTGCATTAGACCCACCCGCACGAGTCCTTGACTGAGCCAAAATGACCGTACGACTGTCCTGACCAATCGTATTACCTTGCAACAGAAAAGCACTGCATAGCTACCGAACACTACGCCTCGGCTAAGCATGACATACGTAGCATGAATACTAAGCAATAGTAATCTGAAATGACAGAGGGTTACGGATGGTTTTGGTAAATAACCTTTAATGTAATGAACTTGATATCGTCGAAGGAACCGAGTGGTTTTACAAATATATAGTGTCGCAAACTTTTGCTAAAGAGGTTATTCCCCGTGAAGGGATCTCGGCTCTTTCCTCGTCTAATGTGGTGCAGGATATTCCTATTCGAATACCACGATGCAAAGCAAAAAAATTGACTATAGTAAAGTTATTATGTTGACGCAAACTTCTACCCAAGAGGTCACTCCCGATGAAGGGATTTCGGCTCTTGCCTCGTGGAATGAGGTGCAGGATATTCCCAATCGAATACCACTGTGTAAAGCAAAAGTAAACGTCTGTAATGTCTGTTTTCAAAAAACTTGGTTCTAACAATATCATATAGGTTTGTTTTTCCTTGCATTGATCAGAATCAATGCAGTCCCATCAATTAAAACATCTCACACCAGATAAAGGAATGAAAATATAATGTATGTATATGTCATCCACATTCGCTACTGGGCCCCTCATCACCCGTTAGGTTACTTAACTAGGCAGAGCAGCGGCTGGACTAGCGCGAGTACAAAACATATACAACATCTACCAGTATATATATAAATATATATAACATTCATCCGAGGCATGATATAAAGCAACATCACAGAATCTCAGCCAAGCAACACACAGTGGTGGATAATCCTGGAGCCTCGGGTTTCACTTGAGCCGCAAACGAGACTCGATGTTCCCTGTCGTGTGGATAGCCTGTGCAATGAAAACCAAGACCCCTACGAGTGCGGCAAGTTACCCGCCAATCGTAGAAGCGAGGCAACCCCAATCAACAACGTGAATGAGCCACCCATCACCTCTAAGAATCCGGTAACTTGAGCACCGTTCCGTGGGTCAACCTATTGTAAGTCTACGTTACCCTCCCCGGTACTTACGGGGAGGCGGAATAGATAAAAAACAAATTTTTATCACAAGGTAACAAAGACTAAAACTTGAGGATCTTTGCCAAACCATTGCTAACAAACTTCATAAGTTAAATCTACCGTGTTGTAGGAGATTATACCTCATGAAAACGGTCCTTCGGGTCTTCTCTCCGCTGTCCTCTGTTAGTTATATGTATGCCCTAGAGGCCATTACTGTATATACGATGTATATTGTAGTGGATGCTAGGACATATATAGGGAGGACTTTCTTGCTCGACATGATAGTATGCTATCTGGTTGTACTTTATCTTAACATGTACTCTGATTGTCTCTATGTTACATGTTGATAAAACCCTTAGGATATGTACTCGACTACTGGGACTATGATGAGATCATACTAGTTGGGCCACGGTAGTCGACGAGTATATCCTATAACTGTTCCTAGTCGAGGGTGTATCGAGACAGGGCATCGATGCACCAGTGTAGACTAGCGTATACGCATCTTGACCCATATGATGGGCGATGGATGATCCCATATCCATCGGTGTTTTGACATCAAGGATGGTGTACGGGTGCTTAGTGGAGACTGGGTACACTGGACGGACTCGCCGAGAACTCCCAGATGGTATTATACCTCACGTCAGATGGCAGTTCTCCGGTGACACTGGTACAGAGTAGTCTGTTGACCCGAGATCGTCATAGAGTCTTGTGTGATTCCTACTGTGCTTTGATTTCCATCATACCACGTCCAAGAGGGCGTGCAAAAAGGTGGCTTTTGGGTACAGTCCCGAATCACATGGAGCCAATAAGCGATAGGAGGGGATTCGTCTCTCCCGGTATAGGGAGTTGATGTTGTGCTGTGTTCGATTGGCTATAACCGGATATCCCTGGCCAGGGCAGCTGAGATTTACTGGTAAGTGTTATCAGTAGTTTCTCGAACTGTTATAGACCTCATATCGACACGACTTATCAAGCTACTGGGGTCTGACGTTTTACCACCCCTAGGCGAGATATGCAACATATCAGACGACGAGACCGGACTGTACGGGAGTGTTACTGTTTGGATTCACAGGAGAATGTACAGGCTTTCTTGTTGATCTTCTGAGCGCTCAATACCTGGGTAGCTGTTACGTTTAGCTGACCGCTTGCAGCTTGTGGGTGTTTGATATGATCATCACCTACTGCCGGCGTATTGACGATTCTTTAGAGTCCGACACAGAGGTTTCTTGGCTCAGGAAAAACGGAGTAGGATCACATATGTGATATGTGCGGGACCAAGGATAATGCGGTATGTGATATCGTATTGTATTCTCACGATATTTGATATCAGCCGGGTCATCGGATCAATTGTTGATTCGATGAATCGGTACGGATAAATATTAGTCGGTTATATGCGATATAGCCGGATTGTCGGATCAAGTGTTGATTCGATAATTTAATGTATAATAATATATATGATATATTAAATTGCATTAACTAATATTAGCTCATTAAAAGATTCTTTTTCTCACTCGGGTAATACATTGATATATATGCGATATATGTTAATTGTATTATTTTATTTGGTTACAATAAATATTATATATGCGATATATAATATTATAACATGATATGATAACTAATGCAACATGTTTGGTAAAGATTAAACAAGATTAGGTTTTGATTTGGGTTAATGCTTTCTAGATGATTCTAGAAGGTTTAGTTTTGTTTTATGAAAGATATTTTGTTATGACTCATTTCTTAACCTAACCCAAAACCTAGCCTTGGTTAATTCTCTACAATGGTTTAGACAACCAAGGTTGCATTATTGATCATGATCTTCTTTGCATTATTCATCACAAAAGGAATTCTATCATCATTCTTCATCTTCTTCCTTCTTATTTCTTCATGGAAAAAGCTAACTAGCTTTTTTCCAAGTGATGAATAAATGTGAGAAAAAGATAAATAAAGAGAGCAAAAATCCTACTTCATCATCCTCATCTTCCCTTGCCCTTTAGATGAGAGTGTTCACTCATTTTTAGTGAGTGTTAGCTTGTGTTAATGAAACTTCAAGGTAGATCATCTTTGTATCGAATATCGGAAGCAAGACTGCATCTTTCTCTTCGTGGAACCTCTCGAGAGTCCGAAACCCGATGATCGCAGCGAAGGGACTACAACACGGAGCTTATGAAGTGAAGGACCGGATCTACAAAGATTTTAATCCCTCTCACTTAGTGTTAAAATGTTTAACATGTTAGTTTTCGCCTAAACCCTAGTTTAAAGATCCGTATTCGGGTTGTTCGGCACGGCTAAAATTTTAATCGGGCATGGTTGATGTCTCGTAGACCCTTGTGCGCGTGCCCAGAAACCCTACAGTGGTATCAGAGCCAAGTTAGAGCTTTAGGCGAAGTGTTAACGAAGTTAAAACCCCGATCGAACCCGATAACATCAATTTAACCCCCTCTCTGGACTTTTTTCAAAAACTGGGTTTTTCCAGAATTAAAAATATCTAAAAAATTTAGCAGGTAATTTTAAGAATTATGGAGCAAAATTGGTGACGTAAGCCGTACGGTCCGCCGCGGAACCGCGGCAGTAGCCTTCTTGTGCTGCGGATCCGCGGCCGTACAGTGTGCTTGTGCTGTCAATTTTGCACAGTAATACCCTTCTCTGTTGGTGATATTTTATGGGTATTTTTAATCTGACTCAAGTGTTGAGTATTCTGCGGTTTATTTTGTAATCGTCGATTCGATCGGGAATTTTAAATTCGTTATATGTTGTCCGGATAATTTTAGAAACTGTTAAAAAGTTCGAACGGATATCAATAACTCACTTTTTCCCCTGTCGGAAATTCTATCAAAAGTTGGATTTTTTCTCGTGTTTAAGAACGTTCTAAGTCGTGCAAGTAACGCGGTGGACCCTCTAGAAGACAACAAACCTTAACTCGATTATGTGATCGTCTTGAACTGCCTCTAGACCTTAGGGTTTAGGGCAGTACGGCGTGCCACATGTGAGGCGTTGGCTTGACCCTTCTACGGCTGGACCATTGGTACTGTGGCATGTGATGGATGTTTTTAAACTGATTTCATGTGTTGAGATATATTGGGAAAACTCGGGTGTTTGATTATTCGATCAGAATATTTAACACTGTCTATTTATCTAGAATGTCATACAATATTTGGAATCCACAAGTAGTTATGAGATAACTAATTTGAATGTTATAAATCTAGCGGTTTAGTCTCAGATGATCGGTTGCCATGGAATTTTGATGTGATCAAAGGTCCGTCGCAATCACGTAGCATACGCGGATACTCGCCGGGTAAACTTAACAGACAGCCACGCCTCTTAGCCCCGACCAAGTGACTGTAGGAGAACCCCGTCGCCAAAAGCATCCGTTCGGGTGCTCGCGGCGACGGTGTTCCGCCTTAGTGCACTTCGTCGACGGCATCGGGGGTGCGGCTGTCTACTAAAGTTTGCGACGAGCATTCGATCAGGATGTCGGGAATCTTGTTGAATTGCCCGACTTGATATTGAAAAGAGTTTTCGATAATGAGACTAAAATGCGGGGTTTATAATTGTTAGGCATGCGATGTCTAAGGAATTCATTTGGTTAGGCATACGATGTCTAAGGAAGTTGCGGATTCCAACTGTTGTAGTTTTACACCATTCTTTTCTGTGACCGTAAGCGTAGTATGTGGTGTATCGCCGGCTTCGTTGCTATACATCAACGACAATCGGGATACGTATACTTGCTTACGTTGATGATATGAGATATTATGTGTTGCTGTGATATGTTGTATTGGATCGTCGCGTTTGAATAGCCGGGGTTTTTATGTGAGATGAGAGTTTCTTCTTTTTGTGCATGTAAAATTCATTTGTATGCAATATTCTTTTATTGGGGCACTTCCAGGTTGCGGAAGATGTCACCGTTGTATATTATTTACTTTTCCGCATTAGGTAGACCCATGGCGGGGAGCACAAGTAACCGGGTTCTAGGGTCCAGTGGGAGACCATCTCGAGGAGTCGAGATCGGGTCTCCTAACCCTAGAATTGGCTATGTTGCTTGCCGCTCTCGTAGGGGTCTAGGGATGTGGGTTTGGCTATTCATCGCGACCGTGGAATCCGTGTTTTATACAGGCTCGTACTAAAACACGGACGTCCTAGTATATCCAATATTTCATATATGTTCTTCTGCTGCAATGTTCTGTGATGAGATCATATTACTGCTTGAGACGAATGTTTATATTATATATATGAGATATATGTTATATTGCAGATTTCGTTTCAAAAGAGATGCTTTTGAAGCACAATAAAAATGGGACTTCATTAATGAGATTAATGACATAAAAGAAACCTAAGATGTTGTAGAAACTTGTTTAAAAACTGGTAGCTCTAGTTTTTGCTTTGCATAGCGGTGTTCCTTGTAGAACATCCAGAACCTTATTCGATAAGGAAAGAGCCGAGATCCCTTCACCGGGAGTAACCTCTTTAGTGAAACTAGCATATGCTACAAACTCGGTTTGTCTTTTGATTGCTTATATAGTTCTTGCTTTGCATAGTGGTATTTGTGAAATATCCTGCACCTTATTCGATGAGGAAAGGGCCGACGATCCCTTCACCGGAAGTGACCCCTTTAGCAAAACTAGAAAAGCCTCAAAAACACTCCATTTAAAATCACTCGATTCTACAACGATATCAAGTTCATTACGCAAAAGATTTTCTTAAAAACCTGTCGTAGCCCTCCGTCATTTCAGATAAGTACTGGTTAGTATTTGTGCTACGTTTGTTGACCTTAGCCAAGGCGTACTGTGCGGTAGCTGATTAGTGCTTATTTGTATAAGCATATGATGCGATTGAGTTAGGGTAGTCGTGAGACTTTGTTGACCTTAGCCAAGGGTCGTGCGGGTGGGTTTAATTCAATCGGGAAATGACGGGTTGAACTTGGCTATCACTTATGATTTGTTGACCATAGCCAATGTCATAAGCTGCTAGGGGCAAAATATTATTGGGAATTTCAAGTGTTGAAATTTGCAATGAGATTGCATACCTTCTATGAGATAGTTGGATCCCGATACCCGCTGCGAGTAAGAGTTATTCCTGGGAGAGTTTTACACATTACAATTTGCCGATCAAGTAGGTGTCTAGAAAGGTGTTAACGGGGTTACGCCTCTGGGAAAACGAGGTTCACTTTAATTAGGTCCGTGCGAAAGCACGGGGAACCTCCCTCAAAGTACCGACACTGGCCTGGCTGAATGATTGGCGAACTTGTAGCGTGTAATTAATCCCGGCTAGTCTTTCCTTTTGGGGTTTGAAGGAAGATTTGATTAAAACAGTGGGAGACATCCTGATTAAATATATTATATAACCAATCTAATCTTGCAAGAGCATACACTGAGTGTTTTCTTCTCTCTCTCTCCAGGTAGCGACCATATCATGCCTTAATCAAGATAATAATACGGATGTATTGACCGAACCCGCTGGTTATACTGAGCTGGGGAACGTTGGTCCCGCTCCAATTTATAATTGTTATAAGACAGAGCAGGAAATTGGGGAATACCAGATTTCCCGTGCCGCCCAAACGAAGAAAGTGCATGCCGATGCATCATCTTCGGGTGTGTTCATTACAGAGAACTGTTTCTCAGTATCCTTTATGTCCTGGGTATGTGATACCGGATCAGGATCCCGCATATGTAATCTGTTACATGGGCTACAGATAGGTAGAGAACTGAGAAGGGTGATAAGTTTCATGAGACAGAAAACGGTGCAAGTGTTGCAGCCAAGTTTGTTGGTCACTGTCACCCTGTGTTACCAGAATACATTGATTCTGAACGAATGTTATTAGATACCGAACCTTATCAGTCTCTTTATTAGTAAAGAAGGATATAATTTTGTATTGTTGGATAATGTTTTGTACATTTCCTATATCAAGAGTTGATCGGTTCAGGCACATTATCTAATAGCATTGACGTTCTAAATCAAACTACAGTTCTTAGTATACGGAACACACACAAGAGGAAGAGTTTAGAAATGAACGAATCCTTCTTGAGGCATTGTAGACTAGGTCATATCAATGCGACCAGACTAGCTGAAGTTACATTAAGATGCATATTTAAATTAGTTTGAATTTACATCTTGTGAAACTTTCCAGTCATGTCATAGAGATAAGATGACCATGGCTCCGTTTATTGGAAACAGAGAAAGAGTTAGTGAACTCTTGGGATTGATACATGCTGATTTATGATGGTCCCCTGTCTACACATGCCAAGACCGATTCTTTGTACTTCATTACATTCTCTGATGATCTCTCAAGATTCAGACATATGTTCATGTTGAAACACAAGTCCGAAGCTTTTGAGATATTCACAGAATATAAGTTAGAAGTAGATAACCAAAAACGGGTATAAGTATTATGTCCTTTGATGAGATCAAGGAGGAGAATACTTGAGCACGGAATTTCTGGACTATTCTAAAGGAGAATGAGATTCTCTCTCAGCATTACTCCTCCGTATACACCATAGCATGATGGTATATCGGGGTGGAGCAATAGCACCCTATGTGATATGGTGTGCTCTATGATGAGTACTACTGAGTTTCCTATTTCCTTTTGGGAGTTATGCACTTGAGAAGCTGCATACCTATTGAATAGGGTTCAAATCAAATCAGTTGCCTACCACTTCATATGTGATATGGAAAGGGAAGAGCCCATATCTTAAGTTTGTTAAGATTTGGGGTTGTCCGGCTTATGTCTAAAAGCAAAATCCGGACAAGCCCGAGGCAAGGTCTGTTATGTAGAACTAGAAATGTTCCAGCTATACAAACTGAAGCTGATGATTTGGTAGAACCAAAGGATTTAATAGTTTCCAACGAACCTCAGCCTCTCCGCCGATCTAGTAGGGTTCCTCACCCACCTGAGAGATACTTCGGTTTCTTTATGACAGTGGGAGCGAGGATTGAATCATGAGATGATGACCTAACTAGTTTCCAGCTGGCCATCAGGAGTGGGACTCTGTAAGAATGGCTGGATGCTTATCGATCTGAGATGGAATCCTTATACACCAACAAAGTATGGACTTTGGTTGCTTTATCTGAAAGTTAAATCCCCATCAGGAGCAGGTATATCTTGAGAAGATTACTTGGTGTACATGGAAAAGTTGAGACTTTCAAAGCTATGCTTAAGTACATCCAGATCCTACTTGCCACGGCTATATACCATGAATACGATATCTGGCGGTTGGGTGTCATGACTGCTTTTCTAAATGATGTTTCAGAAAAGAGCGTCTATAAGTACACAGCCAGAGGGCTTCGTAGACAGTGGGTGCAGCGGAAACGTGTGCAAGATGTTTTATATGATAAAACAGACATCGCGGAGTTGGAACATCTGTTTTGATATGGGAGTCAAAGAGTTTGACTTCATCAATATAGTAGAAGAACCTTGTATATAAAAAAGGTAGTAGGGAGTATGGTGGTGATCCTCGTAGAGTACGTGGATGACATACTCTTGATAGGGAAGGAGTTTCCTATGCTACGCTCGGTCAATCTCCGCTTATCACAAGGATTCTCCATATAGGATCAAAGTGATACCTCCTAAATCCTGGGTTTTGGATCCATGAGATAGATCTAATTGGATGTTAGGATACTCACTAGTTGTAGTGAGATGGTATCAATCAATCCTGAGGAGAATCATTGGAAAGGTTCCAGGGTGATAAGGACGACTGAATGTCAGCCGCAGGCATTGTCTTTACCCTCAGTGGAGGGACAGTATGTTGGAAGAGTTCCAAGCTAGATACCGTGACTTACTAGACGATTAAAGGCAAGATACATCGTTACCAAAGATGCTACCAAAGAGGCAATCTGGATATATATATAAGTTCATGAGATGAACTTCGTTCCTACCATTGTGTGACAATGGAGCTGTGGTTTTGGCCAAGGAACCCCCGTCCCATCAGAAATCCAGATATAATTCTTAGACAGTATCACCTGATCATGGAGATGGTTGATCTCCAGGGAGATCGAGGTTAGGAGAGTATACACAGAAGACAACAATGCGGATCCACTAACAAAGGCCTTTTTCCCAGTAGAGACTTTTATGGGATGGTTGAGTATGAGATACTTCAACCGCAGCTAAATGTTGTGTATGTGATACCACAACAGATGGCCCTAGTGCAAGTAGGAGATTGTTAGTTATATGTATGCCCTAGAGGCCATTACTGTACATACGATGTATATTGTAGTGGATGCTAAGACATATATAGGGAGGACTTTCTTGCTCGACATGATAGTTTGCTATCTGGTTGTACTTTATCTTAACATGTACTCTGATTGTCTCTATGTTACATGTTGATAAAGCCCTTAGGATATGTACTCGACTACTGGGACTATGATGAGATCATACTAGTGGGGCCACGGTAGTCGACGAGTACATCCTATAACTGTTCCTAGTCGAGGGTGTATCGAGACAGGGCATCGATGCACCAGAGTAGACTAGCGTATACGCATCTTGACCCATATGATGGGCGATGGATGATTCCATATCCATCGGTGTTTTGACATCAAGGATGGTGTACGGGTGCTCAGTGGAGACTGGGTACACTGGACGGACTCGCCGAGAACTCCCAGATGGTATTATACCTCACGTCAGATGGCAGTTCTCCGGTGACACTGGTACAGAGTAGTCTGTTGACCCGAGATCGTCATAGAGTCTTGTGTGATTCCCACTGTGCTTTGATTTCCATCATACCACGTCCAAGAGGGCATGCAAAAAGGTGGCTTTTGGGTACAGTCCTGAATCACATGGAGGCAATGAGCGATAGGAGGGGATTCATCTCTCCCGGTACAGGGAGTTGAGGTTGTGCTGTGTTCGATTGGCTATAACCGGAAATCCCTGGCCAGGGTTGCTGAGATTTACTGGTAAGTATTATCAGTAGTTTCTCGAACTGTTATAGACCTCATATCGACACGACTTATCAAGCTACTGGGGTCTGACGTTTTACCACCCCTAGGCGAGATATGCAACATATCAGACGACGAGACCGGACTGTACGGGAGTGTTACTGTTTGCATTCACAGGAGAATGTACATGCTTGCTTGTTGATCTTCTGAGCGCTCAATACCTGGGTAGCTGTTACATTTAGCTGACCGCTTAAAGCTTGTGGGTGTTTGATATGATCATCACCTACTGCCGGCGTATTGACGATTCTTTAGAGTCCTACATAGAGGTTTCTTGGCTCAGGCAAAACGGAGTAGGAGCACATATGTGATATGTGCGGGACCAAGGATAATGTGGTATGTGATATTGTATTGTATTCTCACGATATTTGGTATCAGCCGGGTCATCGGATCAATTGTTGATTCGATGAATCGGTACGGATAAAAATTAGTCGGTTATATGCGAAATAGCCGGATTGTCGGATCAAGTGTTGATTCGATAATTTAATGTATAATAATATATATGATATATTAAATTGCATTAACTAATATTATCTCACTAAAAGATTCTTTTTCTCACTCGGGTAATACATTGATATATATGCGATATATGTTAATTGTATTATTTTATTTGGTTACAATAAATATTATATATGCGATATATAATATTGTAACATGATATGATAACTAATGCAACATGTTTAGTAAAGATTAAACAAGATTAGGTTTTGATTTAGGTTAATGCTTTCTAGATGATTCTAGAAGGTTTAGTTTTGTTTTGTGCAAGATATTTTGTTATGACTCATTTCTTAACCTAACCCAAACCCTAGCCTTGGTTAATTCTCTACAATGGTTTAGACAACCATGGTTGCATTATTGATCATGATCTTCTTTGCATTATTCATCACAAAAGGAATTCTATCATCATTCTTCATCTTCTTCCTTCTTATTTCTTCATGGAAAAAGCTTACTAGTTTTTTTCCAAGTGATGAATAAATGTGAGAAAAAGATAAATAAAGAGAGCAAAAATCCTACTTCATCATCCTCATCTTCCCTTTCCCTTTAGATGAGAGTGTTCACTCATTTTTAGTGAATGTTAGCTTGTGTTAATGAAACTTCAAGGTAGATCATCTTTGTATCGAAGAACGGAAGCAAGACTGCATCTTTCTCTTCGTGGAACCTCTCGAGAGTCCGGAACCCGATGATCGCGGCGAAGGGACTACAACACGGAGCTTATGAAGTGAAGGACCAGATCTACAAACGTTTTAATCCCTCTCACTTAGTGTTAAAATGTTTAACATGTTAGTTTTCTCCTAAACCCTAGTTTAATGATCCGTATTCGGGTTGTTCGGCATGGCTAAAATATTAATCGGGCATGGTTGATGCCTCATAGACCCTTGTGCACGTGCCCAGAAACCCTACATCCTCCTCGTTCATGCAAGCTCCGAAGATCGATCCGGATCTTGGTCACCTCCGCGTCCTCCTAAAGTCGAAAACGATCCACCCGAGAGTCTGTAGTGCGAGCTCCACCTCAAGCCGAGGTAACTAGGGCAACAAGTTTGCTACTCTTGATGCCCTAGGTGATGTAGAAGAAGAAGATGGATTTGTTTTTCTATTTAGTTTCTATTTTTCTCAACACATGAGAGCTATAGAAAAATCTAGAGAGGAAGAAGAAGGAGGAACCATGGGAGCTCTCATTTGAAGAGAGAGAATGCCAAAAAGATAATGATCCATAGAAAAAATAAAAACCAATCTTTTATGATAATTATGATGGCTAAGTTTGATTTGACCACTATCATGTCTTGATAAAGCAAAGAAGAGTCTAGAGCTCACAAGAAATATCCAAGTCAACAATGGTCAACTAGGTCAAATTGTCAAGCATGGTCAAATGGTCAAAGCAATTAGCCATAACACAATTATCATTAAAAAGATTAGTAAATATTTTCCTCGCCTCATAATGGTTTTGACCGAATCAACGGTCAGAACCCCAATGGGGCACCTCCTTCTTCGCTCCTCACAACCGTGCATACACACCCGCATCCGCATTCCGTAGAATGTGAATGCACAGAAGACAAAACTAATCCATCTATACAATATTAGGATCCGGCTTAAACCAAAGCCCACTAGTATCATCTGCCCGAACATCATACGTGTACAAGTGCACGTAAGTGATCCTAGCCTTACCGTAAAACCATACGGCCTCTACACCTTTTGCCCAGTGCAAGGAAACTCTCTGTGTGGGACTCTAAAGACTCGACCCTACACTGGAAGTAGGTTTAACGACAGACCGCAAGCGGCACTAGCTGTAAGTAACGGTCCCCAAGTAGATGTCGATAAGAAGGCCGATGAGGTGAACCCATCCGAACTCCTACTGAGCCTGAATGTGACAATCTCCGTACAGTCCAGTGTGTTCGTCTATGAGTATCGCATGTCAGGCCTAGGGGGCGGTAAACGTCAGACCCCTAATAGCGGTACAAGTCGTACCGGAGTGTAGCCCAGAACACCCTGAGAAACTACTGGAAACACTACCAGTAATTCTCGCTTGCCCTGGCCAGGGACTTTGTGTAATGGCTCTCCTAAACAGAGCGCGATATCAACCCCCAATACCGGGAGAGACGAATCCTATCTAACCATTACTGCCTACAAGTGCTTCGGGACTGCACCCAACTACTACCTGTTTGCATGACTCCTTTGAGCCGTGGTAGGGTAGTAATCAAAGTACAGTGGGAACACACTCGAGGCGAAGTAGCAGTGTCAAGTCGACAGACTAAGCTGTACTCCTGTCACCAGGGAACTGTTATCTAACGATAGGTATATTACCAACCAACAGTTCCCGACGAGTCATGTCCAGTGCACTCGTAACCAAACGAGCATCCGCATACTATCTCCAGTACGACGTACTAATGGCTGTGGGACATACCATCTCCCCTGCTGGGATGAGAAGCGCATACGCTAGTCTACTCCGGAGTATCGATGCCCTGTCTCGATATCCTACGACTAGGGACCTGTATAATGATGTGTTTGTAGATTACCCAGCCCCCACTCTGCCATCACAACGCTGGTAATCAAGCAAAGATCCTAAGGGCTCCACTAATATGTATAAGCGATATGCTAAAAGAAACACATACACATATTGAAGTAGAAACAAACCAAGTAGCATACTACCATTTTGAGCAAGATTTTCTATACAACTGTGAATATCCCAAGGTTCCATTAAGTAATATACAAACTAGTATGATACAGTAATGGCCTCTAGGGCATATACACTAACAATCTCCCACTTACACTAGGGTCATGTACTGGCATATCGAAGACCTACCATCTCGATCAGCCGCTCGAACTGAGTCTGGGGTATAGCCTTCGTGAGTGGATCTGCAGTGTTATTCTCCGAATCTACTCTCCGCACCTCGATCTCCCGGCGATCTACGATCTCCCTGATCAGGTGGTACCCGCCTCAAAATGTGTCTGGACTTCTGATGGGAACTGGGTTCCTTCGCTATAGCTATAGCGCCATTGTTGTCACAATACGGCGGTCTTGGATCAACAATGGTAGGAACCACCTGAAGCACCGTGAGGAACTTCTTCATCCAGACAGCTTCCTTTGCGATATCGCAAGCAGCTGTGTACTCCGCTTCCATAGTTGAGTCAACAACGGTTTCCTGCTTGGAGCTCTTCCAGCAAACCGCCCCTCCATTGAGGGTAAAGACATAACCCGACATAGACTTGGAGTCATCCTTGTCACTCTGTAAGCTGGAGTCAGCAAAGGCCTCGATCTGGAGGTCCTATCCGCCATACACCAAGAACATCTCCTTAGTCCTTCTCAGGTACTTAAGAATGTTCTTTACTGCTATCCAGTGTTTCTCCCCTGGGTCCGACTGATACCGGCTTACAACGCTCAATGCATATGCTACATCTTGTCTGGTACACAACATCGCATACATTATAGAGCCTACCGCAGATGCGTAGGATATAGATGACATGCGAGCCCTTTCCAAATCAGTCTTGGGAGACATATCTTTGGAGAGGGTGATTCCGTGACAAGCCAGTAGATTACCGTTCTTTGAATCTTCCATACTAAATCGTTTCAGTATGGTGTCGATGTACCTGGACTGCGAAAGTCCCAACATCTTCTTAGATCTATCACGATAGATCTGGATCCCCAGAATGTAGTTGGCATCGCCCAGGTCCTTCATGGAGAACCTCTGTGACAAGAATCCTTTAACTGACTGTAGCATAGGAATGACATTTCCTATTAGGAGAATGTCATCCACGTACAAGACGAGAAATACCACAGTTCTCCCTACAATCTTACTGTAAATGCATGGTTCATCCGGATTTTTGATAAAGTCGAATTCTTTGACAGTATCATCAAAGCAGATGTTCCAGCTCCGCGATGCCTTCTTCAGTCCATAAATGGACTTAAGCAATTTGCACACTTTACCGCTGCTCCCACTCTGATTGAAACCCTCCGGCTGATCCAATAGACGCACTCTTCCAAATTTCGATTTAGAAAAGCCGTCTTTACGTCCATCTGCCAAATCTCATAATAATGGAAGGCAGCAATGGCAAGAAGGATCCGAATGGATTTGAGCATAGCCACTGGAGAAAAGGTTTCGTCATAGTCCAAACCAGGTCTTTGACGAAAACCCTTTGCAACAAGTCTAGCTTTATAGGTTTCAACCTGCCCATCTACACCAATCTTCTTTCTGAAGATCCATTTGCAGCCTACGGGTTTTACCACTTCTAGAGCAATGTCCAAAGCCTAAACTTTGTTAGTGTACATCGACTCCATCTCGGTCCACATTGCATCCAGCCATTTTACTGAGTCACCGCTCTGAATGGCTTGCTGGAAGCTAGTAGGCTCATTATTTTCAATGAGGCAATCCTCTCGATCCCCGTCTATGAGAAAACCGTAGTATCTCTCGGGTGGATGAGACTGCCTACTACTCTTACGGAATGGCGCTGGGATATCCGGTTCACCTGAAACTTCTGGTTCTACCAAGCTTTCAGTAATAGCTTGTGGTTCTGGAATTTCTTCCAGTTCTATTGCGCTCCCACTTATCTGATTTTCTAAAAATTCAGTTTTGAAGAAGTGGGCATGCTTAGAAACAAAAACCTTTTGTTCCTCTGCGGAATAGAAAAGATACCCCCTGGAGTTCTTGGGGTATCCCACAAACTTACACAGTACTGAGCGTGCCTCGAGCTTGTCCGCATGCTGCCTCTTTACAAAAGTTGGACATCCCCATGTCTTAAGATACTTAAGACATAGTTTCTTCCCACTCTACATCTGATATGGAGTGGTAGGCATAGTCTTGGTTGGAACCTTGTTCAAAAGATATACAGTTGTTTCTAGTGCATACCCCTAGAAAGATCGCGGTAACTCAGCCTTACTCATCATGGAACGAACCGTATCCAATAGAGTTCGATTCCGTCTTTCTGATACACCATTGTGTTGTGGTGTGTATGGAGGAGTAAGCTGAGAGAGAATACCATTCTCTTTTAAGTAGCCCAGAAACTCGGCACTCAAGTATTCACCACCTCGATCAGATCTCAGTGTCTTGATACTTTTTCCTGTTTGTTTTTCAACTTCATTCTTATATTCCCGAAATTTCTCAAAGGCCTCGGATTTATGCTTCATCAGGAAGACATGTCCATACCTAGAGAAATCATCCATAAAAGTAATGAAGTATGAATAACCACTTCGCGCATGTGTAGACATTGGACCACGCACGTCACTGTGTATGAGTCCCAAGAGCTCGCTCGCTCTTACTCCGTATCCAGTGAACGGAGTCTTTATCATCTTTCCCATGAGACAAGATTCACAAGTAGCATAAGACTGATACTCGAATGGATTCAAGTATCCCTCTTTATGTAACTTTGTTAACCGTGTCTCATTAATGTGACCCAGTCTACAATGCCATAAGAAAGCCTGATTTGTTTCCGGAGACTATCATTTAAGTGTGTTCTGGACACTGAAAACCTGAGCTTGATTCAATACGTATATTCCGTTTTCTAATGTACCTCACCCAATCAGAACTTGATTTAGGTGGATGTGGACCACATCGCATACAAAAGTAAAATCATATCCTTCCTTAGAAAGTAAGGATACAGATATGATATTACAAGCCATACTAGGTACATACAAACAGTTATGCAGAATCAATATCTGCCCACTTGTCAATCCAAGGTGATAATCCCCTACGGATTCAGCATCCACGCTCATTCCGTTAGCAACCCTGAGAGTCATATCACCTATCCAGATAACTCTACGGTTTCTCAAAGCCTGTAATAAATTACAGATGTGAAATCATGATCCAGTATCCAATACCCAGGAAGTAGAGTTAATTGACATACAATTTTCTATTACAAACACACCCGAAGCCGAAGCCACAACATGCTTCGAATCCTGGCTACTGGCTTTCAAAGCCCTGCAATCTTTCTGCCAATGTCCTTTCCCGTAACAATAGGAACGTCCCTCCTTCACTACATCCAGTCCCGAAACTTTTGCCCTTCCTTTTCCTTCTTCTTCCCTGGTTTCCTTCAGGGTATAAGTAGAGGGCAGAGATTGTAGAATCAAGTCAGTATTTGACTCGTTCTTCAACGTGGTCTTCAGGTCCGTGAGCTCATCAAAATAGCTAGTCTCTGTAAGGACATTGTCCCCTACAGATGACCCGACAGCCAACCTCACATGAAGCAATTCGTTCGAGGTCTCATATCTTGCGATACAAGATTGCTCTCCATATAAAACTTTGTTATGGAGAAAGACAGAAACTAAGTCCATCTTCTCGTGCTGCCTCTGGTATGCACCATCAACTGAGTCCAACACGAGGCACTTGGCATTCGCACAGTCTTTTTCCGATGTCTTACAGATATCAATATTCGTGACAGGGGAAACTGGTCCTGAGACGGCAGGGGTTTGATTAGTTAAGAGGTGTCCCAGCTTGTTATGGGTAATAGACATCTGGACAGACCGTTTCCAGTCATAACAGTCAGATTCAGTCATTTTATTATCTAGATGTAACCTATGTCTGGTCACTGGGTCGCTGCAATTAAGAGAGAGAGAAGAAAACACTTAGCATGATGCTCTTGCAAGTTTAGATTGGTTTTTACTTTATCTAAACAGTATGGCTCCCACTGTTTCTCGAATCCTTCCTCAAACCATAAAAGAAGAATTAGTTGAGATTGATCTCACCGTATAATACTTGCTTAACCGTTCAGCCAGGCTGGTGTCGGTATTTCGAGGGAGGTTTTACGATGCTTTCGCGAAGTTCCTTAATTAAATAACCTCTTTTCCCTATGGGCGTAGCCCCACTGACACCTTTCTAGACACCTACTTGATTTATAGCATTGATCGTTAAGTGAAAAGTTTCCTGAGTAGTGGCGGATACTCACAGTAGGATCGGGATCCAAATATCATTGTGAGATAATGCTGAAGGAATCCTACTAACATTATCAAACTCCAAATGGTATGCAGCACTAGCAAGTTTCAGTTTCTTTAGAAACTCCCGATGTGGATTTTTGCCTCATGCTCTTATGACCTTGATGAAAGTCAACAAATCATAAGTCATATGTCAAGTTCTACCCATCATTGTCCAGGTTAGTTTGAACCCACCCGTATATACCCTTGACGAAGGTCAACAAGGTAATACGACTGTCCCAAACCAACGCATCTATCTATGCTACATATGAACACCCAATAGCTACCAATCACTATGCCTTGACGAAGGTCAACAAACATAGCTTGAATACTATTGAATATTCATATGAAATGACGGAGGGCTACGAATGGTTTTGGCGAAACCGTGAACGTAGTGAACTTGATATAATCGAAGGAACCTTGATAGCTTTTAAAAGGAGTGGTTTAAGCTCCGCATTTTTAAAAGTTTTCTGTTTTGGAAAAAACCGAGTGGTTTTGAAAATTGTTCCAACGATTTAATTTTGGTTTATTTTCTTTGCATTAATATAATGGGTCCCATCAATTAATCCTACCATTGCAGGAAACAACGAAAATATGACCTACGCTTATGCCATCCGCATTCGCCACGGGGCCCCGTCATCACCCGTTAGGTTACTTAACTAACGACAGAGCGGGGGCTGGACTAGCGCGGATGCAAAACATAAGCAACGCCTACTAGATATCATATATAGATATATACATTCGTCAGATGCAATAATAGCCATTCCAGAACACAGATGAACACATTGGATATACTAGGAATCCACGCTTCGTTTGAGCCTGCAACGAAAGACGGATTACACGGTCGCGATGAATAGCCAAACCCCACCCTAGACCCCTACGGGTGCGGCAAACTACCCGCCAAGTACCCGAAGTGCAGCAACCTCCCTCAACAACGTGAGTAGGCCACTCGGCACTTCAAAGTACCTGGTAGTTTGTGCACCCGACCTTGGGTCTATCCTAGGAGCAAAAACAGTAAAAGAAATAATATACAATGACGGGTATAATCTCAACCCGGATGTGCGGCCATAAAATAATATTACATAAAATTACAAATTTTACATTGAATGAAAAATGAAAACCCTCATCTCACATCCCCGGCTATTCATCACGATAATCCAACAAATTCATATACACAAACCAACATCACAGATCACAGATATGCACAACCCCCACTAATCGACGTATAGCGATTAGTAGACGTTCAGTACATATATCACATGACAGAAGATCCGATTAGCTAAAGTACTTAGAATTTCGATCGATTACCAGATTTGAATCTACCCCAAGCACAATACGGTACCCAACAAAATCTGGGCGGAAACAAAATATTAGAGATATCACAAAACACCAAGATAGACATTCTGCAGGAAAAACGAGCTGACTCGGAGTCGACTCAGCCGCGGATCCACGACGAAACCCATGGTTTCGCCGCGCTTCTGTTGGAGATAGTGCCCTTAGAGTCAATTATTGGATCTCATGTACGTGATTGCAATGATTGCGGAGGACCTATACCGGTAGGACAGTCTTACTCGAGATAAAAATATGATATATGGTTTGCTTTTATCAGTCGTGTACATGTTCAGGTGACTGATTACATGTTACACTTTGATAGAGCCCTTAGGATCTTGCTTTACTATCAACAGTATGATGGCGATCATATACGTGAGAGTTGGGTAGTTTATATGCATATCCTTAATTGTGGTCCCTAGTCGTGGGAGTTTCGAGACAGGGCATCGATACTCCGGAGTAGACTAGTGTATACAGTCGAGACCCCGACGAGGGGCGGTGGCCGGTCTCACAAGCCACTGGTGTCAGTTGGATCACCTAAGATGTATACAGGTGCTCATTTGGTTATGAGTACACCGGACAGGACTCGCCGGGAATCTGCTGGTTGGTATTATACATATCGTCAGATAGCAGTCCCCTGGTGACATGTGTACAGGTTAGTTCATCGACCTGAGGTCGTCATTTGTCCCGTGTGAGTTCCCACTGTGCTTTGATTTCTACCCTACCACGGCTCAAAGGAGTCGTGCAAACAGGTAGTTTTTGGGTACAGTCCCGAGCCATATGGAGTCACGTGAGCGGATCGGCAGGGGATTCGTCTCTCCCGGTATTGGGGGCGAGATCGTGCTGTGTCTAGGAGTGCCATTACACAAAGCCCACGGCCGTGGCAGGAGATTTACTGGTAGGTACTCCAGTAGTATCTCAGGTTGTCGTTGGGCTACACTCCGACACGACTTATACTGCTATTGGGGGTCTGACGTTACTAGCCCCCTAGGCAGATATGCGATACTCATAGACGAATCGACCGGACTGTATATACATTGTCACTGTTAGGCTCAGTAGGGTTTCCGGATGATTTCGCTCATCGGCCTCCCTTAAGTTCAGTCCATGGGCAACCGTTACGCATAGCTAGTGCCGCTGACGGTTTGTGGTTAAACCCACTGCCAGGGTACTGACGAGTCATTAGAGTCCCCCACAGACAGTTTCCCAAGTTCGGGCGAAACGTTGTAGAGGCCGTATGGTTTTATGGCAGGGTTCGGAAAATGCACGTGCGTTTACGCACGTGTCAGTTTTCGGACAGATGATACTGGTCGGCTTTGGTTTAAGCCGGATCCGAGTATTATATTGAGTAGATATAATATCTTTGTCTCAGTTGCATTTGTATTCGATCGTAATACAAATGCGGGTATATTTATACTGTTGCGGGGTTATCCTGAAATTCGTTTCGAGATCACTTTTGGAAGTTGCCAGTCTCCAGTTTCCAGTTTTCTATCAGCCGTCTTTTAACATTCGGTTAAAGACGGATTTATCTTTTCTTGAGTTGAGTGTAGAATCTTCTAGAAGTTTCTAGAAGAGATGACAAGGATGGTGACTAGGTTCAAGAACCTTAAGTTTGCATTAATGAATGGATGACTAGGTTTAGTGAGTCATTCATTTCATTAATGTGTTTTGTTTTGCCATAGATTTTTTCTCTTGATCTTTTCTTCTTGTGGTCACCTCCTCCCTTCTACACTCACCTCCTTCTTGGTTAAATAGTGGCCGGCCATCCTTTGAGAGAGGGAGAGAGATTGATTTCTTTTTTGGTAAAAAGACTATGGTTTATGGTGCATGGAAATTTCATAGCCTCTTTCATTCCATCACCCGATAAAAATAGCAACTTCATTTACCAATCGTCCACTGTGATCAGTCGAAAATATTGTATATTTTAGCCGGCAATTTCCCCATCATTTACATACATTTAGAAGTGTTCGGCATTCATATTCTACATATTAGCAAATCTGTCACAAAATATGAGATTGCATGTACTAGACTTTTAAACCGACACTTTAAAGGAAATTAACCGCATTTCATGGCATCGCATCATTTCTGTATTTGCGCAACACTTGTCTTGAGTATGTGCAGGAAAATACGGAAGAAAATCAAAAGAAGCTGATCAAACATTAAGCCAATTCAATCATTCCAGATCTGGTATCAATGCAGAAGGAATTATACAAATATATATATCAAACAAAGGCCCACAACGCAGGCCCAACAATCACCAGAAAGCCCAAGCTCTAAAGCCCCAAAGCTGCCGCCCTTCCGCGGCCCAAACCCCTTATCTGCGGCGCAAACGCGGCGGTTCTGCCACGTCAGCAGTCAACCTTTTAGGCAAAATTCTTATCTCTGGGCCCACAGTCCATTCTGACACTTCAAAGTCCAGAACTCTCTCGAACTTACTGCCAGATCAGAAATGAAGATTAAGGAAGGCTAATCCTAATTAAGCTCCTAAACTAATCCTCTTCTAGAAGCTCCTCCTAACTAATCCTCATCTAGAACCTTCTCCCCTAACTAACTTTTGGAGGGAAATTTGAATTCCCTCAACAAACTTTTGGAGGGAAAGTTAGAATTTGAAATCCTAGATCTAGGGTTAGTTATCTATAAATAGAGCACTAGATCTAGGGTTAAAGGCTAATCAATGTTCCATCAATAAAATCAATAATCATTGGTTCATTCTACACCATTTTCTTCCACAAGTCTCGTGACAAGGCTTGTGCGAAACCCTAACCCTAATTCCACTCCTAATCCAAGATCTTGAGTACCAAATTAAGCAAGAAGCCTTCAACCTTTTAGGAGCCGAGCCGATCTTCAATCGGGCAAGTGATCCAAGCCGATCCACGATCTACGGAGACGAGCGAAGCCAAGTCGACGATCAAGTTTCTCCTCTTGTAGTTCTTGAGCGAATGTAACTAAATTGTTGATATCAATAAAAGGTGAAATTCATTAATCTTGCTTTCTTTTAATTCTTGCATCATGATTAGATATCAATTTGTAATTGTTGCTCTTGTTGTGATGTTTGAGTAAAACTCCGCTCGTTAAGGAGTCGAGACGATTGTAGAATGATGATGTAACAAATTGTAATACTATTTTTAAGTCCTACGAGTTTTGTAAACCCTAGCAAGTTCAAGAATCGATGACCTAGTTTCGTAGCGATGCTTTCTTGATTGTGATCGCTCGAAATTAGGGATCAACGATCGTTTCTTGAATTTACTAGAGGCTAGAATGTGAATGACATCGACGAAAGAACAAGGGATAAGATGAAACCCTAGTTTCACAAGAAATCCCTAATTCTCATCGATGATCATCGATCTAGTATCAATTCATCGAAGGATAAGAATACGTAATTGTAAGATTACATCACATCTATAGATCCGATCGATTCCTACGAGCCTCATTTCGATTCTTGAGATTTGGTTTCGAAAAATCAACAAACTATCAATTCTTGATTCTATCTTTTAATGCTTTCTTAGATATAGATTTTTCTCTTTCTTGAATTGCAAATACAAATCTTGAATTGTTTGTTTTCTTTTCATTAAAGTTTCAACGCATCTAATTCAAAAGACGAACGATTACACTTTCCCTGTGGACGATCCGCACTCACATACTAACTACAATCCGACACCGTAGTTGATTGCGGTCAAATAATTTTTGGTTGTGATTTCTTTACAATTCCATACTACACATCGAGAATTCTTTACAATCAAATGGCGCCGTTGCCGGGGACTATTTGATTCGATTTATTACAATCACAAGAAATTATAACAATCAAATGGCGCCGTTGCCGGGGACTATTTGATTCGATTTATTACAATCACAAGAAATTATAACAATCAAATGGCGCCGTTGCCGGGGATAGTGCGCTAATAGTTCGTATTTTGAAATTTGAGTTGAAAATTTTATTCCATCATAATTTTTTTTAGATCTAAATTCGTGCAAACACTAATACGTGTGTTGTGATTTGTTGCGAGAAAATCTGGAATCGTTGGAGCTGGAGATAAATTTCTCTGAAAATTCCAGAGAGCTGTAGAACTCAACAGAAAGCTACTGGTGAAATTTGATAGAGTGAACAGTGTACTAAGGCGCGTTTCCGCTGCATTAGTACCTCAATAGCGGCGCTTCCGCGGCTTCCTTGAGGCTTCACTGCACCAAATTTTGTCTGGTAACTCCTCACTTTCTTATCTTCTCCTCTGTCTGCTCCAACTAATATTTTGTGCAGGTTTCTTTGCAAATAAATCGCAGCGCCGCAAAGCAATAATAAATTTGTGCGTGTTTTGATTCTTGTGGTTGTTGCATATTAATACGGGAATTTAAGGGGCACGACCAAATTCAAATTAGGTGGGGATTTCATTACCTTTCCTAGGCCCCGAAAATCGCAAAACTTGCATCCGCATTTGACCCTTATTAATTAAAAGAAATCTAGAAATGACTCTAAGGACCGTCGCGCTCAATTAGGACAAGAGAAGGCCGTGGGTAATTCATTGTTTATCTGCGTTTTTCTGTGGTGCCTAAGGCGAGTGTGTCTAAGGCTAGTGGTTATTAATTAGGCCCACTGTAGTGGTGGTTCCTTCCCACTTACCTGGTACTTATCCGGCCACAGGGGAACAAAGAGGCAGTGGAGGATTGATCCTGCGACTTGTCTTTTGGCAGTTAGGAGCGGTCTAGAGTTTGACCTAGGTGATACTAGATTCTAGGGTTTTGCTTGTTGCATTTGTTTTGTTGCATCATATTTTTCAAAAATCCGTATCAATTTTTAAAACAAACACCGCATATATCATTTCCCCTAATTATAAATTCACGCTGCCACTTGTACTAACCCTTTTTAGTGCAAGATAGGCTGGACACGGGTGTCTAGTGCCCGTTAGTCCGCGTTTCCTTTTATCGACCCTAAAGTCGGTATTTCTTCATTTACCTTTCTTTACCCACCACCACACCCACATCGATGGATCCACCTCCATCGAATTTCTTTTCCACTACTCTGCCGCCGTCCGTTGGTGCGCAGATTCCACCTCGCATCTCTCTCCAAGAGAGATGTTATCCAACACGAGGCCCACTTTCCACCTGTCTTTCCACACCACCAGCCAACGGGGAAAATTTTCAAATAAAACCCCAATACATCAACCTTCTACCAAAATTTCATGATCTCGAGTCTGAAGACGCATACGTGTTTATCACGAAATTTGAAAATGTATGCGCAATGATGGGTACCTCACAGTTGTCTGTGGATGCTTTACGTCTTCGTCTTCTCCCATTCACTTTGTGCGATTTAGCCGAGAAGTGGCTATATAACACTACCGCACATTCCATTTCAAATTGGGACGAATTCGTTAAAGCATTCCTTAAGAAATTCTACCCACATCACAAAACAGCTCGAGTCCGTAGCGAAATCTATCAATTCACCCAGCTTCCGAATGAAACATTTTCAAAATGTCTTGACCGCTTCAAGGATCTGTTGGTCCAATGTCCACATCACGGCATCCCGAGATGGGAATTGTGTCGAATCATTTATGAGGGCATTACTCCGTACACAAGACAGACCCTTGAATCCATGTGTCAAGGCAACTTTATGACTAAAGATGATAGAGAAGGATGGAATTTTCTAGAAGATTTCGCTGAAAAATCTTTACAGTGGGAGGGTGTGAGTCAATCGTCTAGGGATGGCAATGATATTTCCATAGGAATTAGAGCTGAAATTTCAGCTTTACACAAGAAATTTGACGCTATGGAAAATAAATTTTTAGCCGCCGCCCTAAGTCAAATATCACTCTCCAAAACTGTATGTGGTTGTTGTTCTGATCCGTCTCACTTGACGGAAGAATGTCCGTTTCAAGGTCCTGAGCATACAAATGTCTCATTTCAAAGACCTAGAAACGATCCATCTTCCTCCACATATGATCAGGGTTGGAGGAATAACCCTAACTTTGCTTGGAACCAATCACAATTTCAAAACACGGTTCCAAACCAAAACATTTTCCAAAGGGTCCCTTCACCACAACAGCAACCACCACTTCAATTGAGTCAGCACCCCTTCCAATCACAAAACTTTCAAAATCCGGCCAACACTTTTGCACCGTCTAGTCCTTTGCAATTGACCGGTACAGATAATACCTCTGCACTAGCACAAACCTTGGATACCTTCATGAAACAATCCATCCAAGGGACGGCAAGTTTGCAATCTTCCGTCGAAAATGTAATGAAGATCATTATCTCTCAAAATAAGAATATCAAATCGATGGAAGAACAAATTGCACAACTAAAAGCCGATATGAGTGCACGAGAGAAAGGGAAACTTCCAGCTCAACCTTTACCCAATTTTGGCTATTCACATGATGTGGATGCAATCACGTTGAGATCTGGAAGAGTGCTTGACCATCACGTTGGGGAAGAGTTTGATGACACTGATAAATCAATCAATAACACCCCGGCTGAGACCTTTCCACACACTTCTTACCCCAGTTCTTCTACCCTACCACCTTCTTCCGAGCCTATTCTCCATTTCTCAAAAGGCTCGCCATTACAGCCCACCTCTTTTACCTCTACTCGGACGATTCCCACTTCTATTCCGGGATCGATTCCACACCCACTTCCTTCTCCTATGATGGACCCAGCGCTTATTGCTAAAGCACCTTATCCTAATCGGTTAAGGGCTAACACACCGAGTCCACATTTGGAGAAGATTATGAACATTTTTAAGCAAGTAAACACCAACATCCCTCTCCGGGATGCCATCCAACAAGTTCCTTCCTATGCGAAAACTCTTAAGAACTTGTGCACTAGGAAGAGGAAGAATCCAGTGCCTAAGAAGATTTTCATAGAAAAGACAATAGACACGGCTTTCCCCCAACAATTACCGAGGAAACGTAAGGATCCAGGATATCCTACTATTTCCGTTTCTATTGGGGAAAAACACATCAACCGTGCTCTATTAGACCTTGGCGCTAGTGTTAACTTGCTTCCATACTCAGTTTATGAGCAATTAGGAATCGGAGAGTTGAAGCCAACCAATTGCACTCTCTAGATGGCTGACCGATCTATCACCAAACCTAGGGGTGAACTGGAGGATGTGTTAATAAAAATCGGAGAATTTATATTCCCGGTAGATTTTATTGTAATTGATACACAACCTGTAGCGAACCCACGGAATCAAATTCCGGTGATTTTAGGTCGCCCCTTTTTGGCCACTTCCAATGCTATTATCAACTGTCGTAACGGTTCTATGACCCTATCTTTCGGGAATAGGTCAATAGAGCTGAACATTTACAAGTTGGGAAGTGTACCCTCCGAACCTATTGCTCAGGTCTGTTCTGTCGACTTAATGGATGTCGACAGCAGTGAATTTGATGATCCTCCTGATATCGATCTCGACTCTTTTCATATGTTATTGTTTGACCCAACTATGTATCATACACATACGGACTCTTCCACCGAGATGTCCGGGTCAACAATTAACACGGATTATGAACTGTTCTTAGAGTCTGAAGATCACCCCGCACATTGTGATGACATTATTCTTCGGGGTATAGATGAAACTTTTGAGGAGATCTTCGCTGATGAACTCGCATTTCTAAAAAGCACGGGTGTTGAGACGAATTATGTCCAAATTAATGGAATTGAACCTCCACCCCTCCTTCTGAATTGTAAAAAGAATGCGAGTTATCCATCACATTCACTGCATCGTCTCTCCAATATGAGACGCACACATATTCTATTCCACCACTTACCTTTTCCCCACTTCTTTTTCCACCAACCCGAGCACTGCATTGATAAAATTTTCGAATGGTTGGTGTTAACTTTCGGTCTTTGCAAAGCTTGGCATCGACCACTGATTTTTGACCCCCACTTGTGATTTTCAAAAATTAACATTGCATAACTCAAGTTTGGGGGGGTATGTTTTTCTGGCTCTTGAAAAGAAAATTTTTACAAAATTTTGAGCCAAAAATAAGTTGCGGGAGGTTCTTCACTTAAATATTTTGCCCCCACTAATAAATTCCTCCCAAGCTTACAGGTTTTTCCAGATTTAGCAGAAGGCAACAGTGAGGACACTGTTGAAAACAAGTTTGGGGGAGGTTTGTGCTTATTTACGCATCATTTGCATCATACATTGCATAAGCACAAAACATTTTTTTGAAAAACCATAAAAATTTAAAAATTTTCAAAACTATAAAAATATTTTTGTACATAAATAAGATAATAAAAGATTAGATAGTGAAAAATTACATCCATGAGATTAGAAAAATTTAAGAAAACTAAGAAAATTAGAAGTTTTCTTATACGAACTAGTAATAAGTAGTTATGAGCCGTTGTCCCAAGGGTTAGTAAGATGAAAGACGTCACTAATCTGAGTGTTAGTCCGCGGCGGCGCCCCGGCCGTCAATCCGACGCCGGAATGCGGAAGCGGTGATAAACTTTAATTTTTTGCGAACTTAGCAAACCGGCACCACCGCTCACTAAACCCCGGATCGTGCCATTAACTAGTCCTAGCTAACAATAAGATGGGGAAGAGATATACCGAGTGATCCGAGTCCTCCGGTCTTCTCGTCGTCGTCCCGATCTCCCGCGGAATGTCCGGTCTCCTCCTCGTCGCCGGAAGGGCACCACATCGCCTACGTCTTTTACGGGCTCCCACCTCAATGCCGAGGCAACTCGGGCACGAAGCTGGCTAGTCGACGTGCCCAAGATTTGCTGTAGAATGTAGTGTACAAGTCTCAATTGGGATTGGAGGAGTTGCCATGATGGAGGAATTTGTGGAAGAATAATCAAGGATCAAAACTTGATGAAGAATGGAGCATCATTAGCAAAATGAGATCGGCCAACCAAGAGAAAAGGCTCTCTGAAAAAAATGAATCCTGCACCTCCTTTCTTTTTTTTCACTGGAAAATGAATGAATGATCAGCTTGGCCAAAAACCATCAGCCCCCACAATGCATTCAAAAGTGTAAATATGTATTAATTAACCAAGCCCCAAAAACCTTTCCAGCACACTCAAATTTCAATCATTCCCTTTTCATAAATTAATTCCCCCATCAAGAATCTCCATACCCCACAGTGGCCGGCCATGATCCAACTTCCAACACCAAAACAAATCAAAAAAAAACCCATACCCATCCATACATTAATTAATGCATGAAAAGCCAAAAAGATTCAATAATCAATCCTTTTGCAATAAAGCAATAATGCAAAAAACCCCTTCCACAATTGCTTATTTGCAACAATGCAAATAAGCCCTCCTCCACCAAACTTCGGCCAATGAACGGAACAAAGGAAATCGGCCGAAACGAAAAACAAACTGGCAACTCCAGAAAACTGGTCCCATAATAAATTACAGGAAAACCCCGATACTGTGCATACACACCCGCATTTGTATTCCGACCGAAATACAAATGCAAAGAGACAAAACTACACTATCAAATACTAAGATCCGGCTTAAGCCAAAACCGGCTAGCGATAACCGTCCGATCACGATCTGTGCAATACCGCACGTATCTGATCGAACTCTGCCATATCTCCATACGGCCTCTACAGCGTTTCGCCCGAAAGCTTGAGTAACAGAAAGTGGTGGACTCTAAAGACTCGTCAATACTATGGCTGTGGATTTAACCACTAGCACGTCAGAGGTATTAGCCATACATGACGGGCCACCAGCTATTGACCAAAAGGGACGTCTATGAGCGAACTCAGCCTGTCACCCTACTGAGCCTGTCAGTGACAATATCCGTGCAGTCCGGTCCGTTCGTCCATGAGTATCGCATGGCGGGCCTAAGGGGTTGGTAAAAGTCAGACCCCCAAAAGCGGTACAAGTCGTGTCGGAGTGTAGCGCAGAACACCCTGAGATACTACTGGAATACCTACCAGTAAATCTCCTTGCCTTGGCCAAGGACTTCGTGTAATGGCACTCCTAGACACAGCACGACCTCACCCCCAATACCGGGAGAGACGAACCCCTGAAGATACGCTCACTGCCTCCATGTGGCTCGGGACTGTACCCAACTAAAACCTGTTTGCACGACTCCTTTGAGCCGTGGTAGGGTAGTAATCAAAGTACAGTGGGAACTCACACGAGACAAATGACGATCCCCAGGTCGATGAACTAACCTGCACACATGTCACCAGGGAACTGCCATCTGACGTCTGGTATATGACCAACTAGCATGTTCCCGGCGAGTCCTGTCCGGTGTACTCATAACCCAATGAGCACCTGTATACATCTTGGGTGAACCAACTGACACCAGTGGCTTGTGAGACCGGCCACCGCCCCTCGTCGGGGTCTCGACTGTATACACCAGTCTACTTTGGAGAATCGATGCCCTGTCTCGAAACTCCTACGACTATGGACCATTTAAGGATTTGCTTATAGACCCCAGCTCCCACTTATATGATCGCCCTCATACTGCTGGTAGTCAAGCAAGAATCCTAGGGGCTCTATCAACGTGTAATAGCGACTTGTCAGGTCACCTGAAGCAGTACACGATGATAAAGGCAAACCAGATAGCATACTATCATCTCGAGTAAGACTGTTCTACCGGGATAGGTCCTCCCTCAATCATTGCAATCGCGTGCCTGTGATCCAATAATTGACTCTGAGGGCACTATCTCCAACAATCTCCCACTTGCACTCAAGGCTAATTATTGCGATGTCGCATACTCACAGCCCGTGTGATACCGAACACCCAACTCCTCTACTAGTCAGTCTCACAAAGCCTGTTTGCGAAACTCTTGCGTTCGAGGAATAGCCTTAGTGAGTGGATCCGCCTTGATGTTTCTTTCTATGTCTCTCTAAATCTCAAGTTCGCAGAGAAAGCCATATCCCGAAATGAGCAATACCTGTCTTAGAATGTCTGGATGTCTGATGGGACCTGGCTCATAAATGAACTCCAAATCCAAACTTCTTAGATTGTATCGTCAACTGAACTTAATCAGTATCCTGCGCCATGCCTCCCTCAGTATTGCCTTGGACCACCTGTCCAAAATACTGCCCCTCGTCGGAGGGAAAACTATAACTCTTACAACCTCCTTGTCGTCCAGGTCACCTTGGAAGCCTGGAATGATAACTGTTTTCCGAATGAGGCTGTCGTTATCATATCCCTAGAACATTCACTTATGTTCTAAAACTGCTTCCGACTGTTTCTCCAGGATTGGATTAATGTCAACTTATTGCATCTAGTGCAAGAACAACATCTGGTGTGGTATTTGACATCTCATGATTGACTCAATTGCCTGAGCAAGTGATCTGCCAATCATGCACGTCCCTCTCCCCTTTAGTCTGTAAGACACCTTTAGAGAGGGTGACTCCATCTTCTGCAGGTACACTACCGTGTATGGAGTCGTCCATTCTAAATACCCTTAGAATGCTGTCCAAGTACCCAGATTGGGAAACCACCCAAATCTAGATCTAAAACCATAGATCTAGTAACCAGAATGTCTGATATAAAATCCATTTCCTTTGTGGAGAAAACACTGTGTGACGACCAAAGTATAACCGATCGTAGTGTAGGAGTTTCTTTTCCTACTCTGTGTATGTCATCCAAATACCATGACATCACACCCTACTACCTTCTCAACAGATCCACCCCCTATTCTGATGAAGTCAAACCCATGACTGTCACGTCAGAAATAGATGATCTATCTCCGCTACATCTGCTTTAGTCTATAAATAGACATAAGCTCCCTGTCCACCAATGCTTCCGCTGCTCCCACTGACTACGACAACCCTCTGGCAGAGTCATATAGACGTACACTTCTAAAACTAGTTTAGAACGACGCTATACTCATCCTCCTGCCGGGTCTCGCAACCTGGAACAACAACAATGGCAATTGTAGGTAAACCAGAACTTCCCTGTCACCGTCCTTGAGGCTACCGGAGTACCTCTCGGGTGCCTGAAGTTACCCACCTTATCTGCGGAGTGGCCAATGGAATGTCAAATCAGATTCAAATCATGCAACTGTCTCCAGTGCATGTCAACTAAATAGAAGGAGGCTGATCAGCGTTACTCAATTTAGGAATGCTTCCAATTATGAGTAACCTGAAAGAGAAGCAAGATCTCTTTATCATCACTATCAACTGAATACCATACACAAGTATCTACATCTTCGATCTCTTTGAAGAATCCTGATACTTACTATACTTGGTTCTCTACTCTATTCAAATACCTACAACTTCTCAAAATTCGGACCCTGTGTTTCCACGAAACACCTGTCTAAAAACTAGAGAAGTCATAAGTAAACCGAATATAGTACGAGGACCAACCCCTCTGTCCTGATGGACCCTGGACAACATACAATACTCTGTATAAGTCCCTTGAGTCTGATAACTCATTCACTGTGTGTCGTAGGTTGAAAACTGTACTTATGGTTAAGAAGAATTACACCGCTGTTTAATGCTCCTTACTTAACCATCCACTGATATAGGTAAATGTCATTGACATAATATCAAAAGGTATATCTCACTCTATAAAAATAGACGTATAGATATATCAATTTGAAATTGGTGCATGACAGCGGATATTCAAAACCAAATATTTACCGACCGGCAAACAACCCAGGTGGCATCCTCAAATATCACCAATTACAACGAATCCCGATATAAAGAGGATGATCACCCAATTCCCAATAACTTACTCCCACTTATCATCTGTAAAACCATACAGATGTGAGAACCATACCTGGTAAATACATACCCTGGAGCAAGTGTCTAACTGGGAAATCAGTTTTCCATTAACAGTACACAGTGAAACTGAAACATTGAAATGTTTCGATGGGGTATCCTGTTATTCCTAGTAATGCCTCTTCCATTATCCAGATTCACAAATGTAACCGTGTATTTCTTTGCCACCTCTCCAAATCCCTTCATATGTCTTTAGTCATTACCTTCTGCACACCCCTTTAGGCCAAATGGTTTTCTTCCTTCCCTACCGATCGGCACCAGCCTAAGGTTTGGAAGAAGACAATCCAATTTGCGTAATAGGTGTACTACCCCTAAACCAAGGAGTACTCGTAACCTGAGAGAGGGTAAAAAGAAAAGACAACTGAATAATCCTATCCATTTTCTCCAGAACCGGAAACCATCCTCGAATAAATCCCTTCGAGTTCGTATCTAACCATACGATGGTTTTGTCCAATGGAAGTGGACGTTCGTAGTAATACGGGGTGTCCTGGAGAAAAGGGTAAGAGTAGGAGTGACAATGAGGTTTGCAACTCTGACAATCCAAAAGCCAGTGTTAAGAAGGTTCGGTCAACTTGGTCACTGAGTCATAGTCTAGGGTCGGGTCAATGGTCGCTGCCAGAGAGAGAGAAAAGAAAAACTCATCGTGCACTCTATCCTAGATCAGAATGGTTACCAATTTATCTAATCTGGAAACCTCCCACTGTACCTCAAATTCTCCTCCAAACCTGAAAGAAGAATTAGTCGGGGTCACCCGAGGAGTAAACCAACTCATCAGTGGGAATCGGGATCCAACTATCATCGCATGACAATGTGACGGAATCCGCTCACGGTATCACACTCCAGAAGGTATGCGCATATCTGGCAAGTTTCAGTTCTTTTGAAACTCCCGATGTGGATTTTTGCCCCATGCTTTTATGACCTTGACGAAGGCCAACAAATCATAAGTCACATGTCAAGTTCTACCCGTCATTCTCCAGGTTGATTTGAACCCACCCGCACAAGCCCTTGACGAAGGCCAACAAGGCTATACGACTGTCCCAAACCAACGCATCTATCTATGCTGCAGAAAGGCAACAAGCAGCTACCATACACTATGCCTTGACGAAGGCCAACAAACATAGCATGAATACTACGTGCTACCCGTCTGAAACGACGGAGGGCTACGAATGGTTTCTGGCGAAAACCTTTAACGTAGTGAACTTGATATCGTTGAAGGAACGGATAGCTTTTTAGAAAATATAGTGACGAGAACCTTTACTAAAGAGGTCACTCCCGGTGAAGGGATCTCGGCTCTTTCCTCGTCGACTGAGGAGCAGGATATTCCAACTGAATATCACGGTGCAAAGCAAAAGTAATCGGCTATAGTGAAGTTAATGCCCTGACGCAAACTTTTTGTCCAAGGGGTCACTCCCGGTAAAGGGATCTCGGCCCTTGCCTCGTCGACTGAGGAGCAGGATATTCCAACTGAATATCACGATGCAAAACAAAAGTGAACGTCCTTGGAATAACAGCTTTTTGAAAAAGTGTTCCAACAACATCAGATTAGGTTTGTTTTTAAACTTGCATTGATCCGAATCAATGCGGTCCCATCAAATGATCACACCAAAAAGAACGAAAATATACTGATGTACGTATATGCCATCCGCATTCGCCACTGGGTCCCGTCATTACCCGTTAGGTTAGCTTACTAACGACAGAGCGGGGACTGGACTAGCGCGGATGCAAAACATATACAACATCTACTAATATATATACCAATATATTATATTTCGCTCAAGGCGTGAAAGAAATGCAACATCACATAAATGTACAGCATCACAGAACAATACAGATATCTGGGATCCCCGGGTTTCACAGAGCCACTACTGAAACCCGACGTTCCCCTGGTCGTGTGGATAGCCTGTGCAATGAAATCCTAGACCCTTCCTGGGTCAACCTGTACCCCCTACGAGTGCGGCGAATAGCCCGCCAATCCTAGAGTGAAGCCCCCTCCGTCTCAATGCCATGAGATGCAGGCTTGTTGCCTTCTAGAATCCGGCTATCCGTGCACCCCTCCTTGGGGTAATCCTAGTACAGAATGTAAAATATACATACAACGGGTACATCGACCGCAACCTGGTCGTGCCCCAAAATAATAATACAAACTGGCAGTGACGGCAGTCCACATGTCGGACGCTCGCCCCGCAATATAAAATGTACATAATACAACCACAACTGTACTAGCATTGCAACCAGGCTATCCCCCACGACCAATCCGCAACATCACAGCAAAAACAGAACATCAACGTGAAAGTCACGTTCGCAAATCCGTCTAACCGGGCTATACCAGTTAGACCGGATTTACCGATCAAGTGACATTCACGGTCGCAGATATAATGTAAATACTGTGAAAAATGTGTTTAAAATATCCGATCAATCAAATTATAACAAGTGGGCCCCCAAGCAATACTGTAGCAGTTAAAGAATTCTGGGCCCAATGTTAATATTCCAAAAACCCTAAAATCTTCCCAGAAGCCCACTGTAAAAACCCAACCCACTGATTCCTCCATACTGCGGCGGAAGCGCGGCCACAAGTGGGTTTTGGCCGCCCTTCCGCGCTCTGGTTAGAGAATTAGTGCCTCGAATTTGAACAGTGTTCTTATAATTTTTAGTACATAAATATTTTACAACCTGAAAAATTTTTCGAGACCAAAAATTTTCAACAGAAACTGATGCGAAGGCAATACGGGTTTTGGAACTTTTTGATCGATCGGAAGTGCAAACACATTACACAAAGCTAGACTAAGTTAATGGCGAGGCTCTGATACCACTGTTAGTCCGCGGCGGCGCCCCGGCCGTCAATCCGACGCCGGAATGCGGAAGCGGTGATAAACTTTAATTTTTTGCAAACTTAGCAAACCGGCACCACCGCGCACTAAACCCCGGATCATGCCATTAACTAGTCCTAGCTAACAATAAGATGGGGAAGAGATATACCGAGTAATCCGAGTCCTCCGGTCTTCTCGTCGTCGTCCCGATCTCCCGCGGAATGTCCGGTCTCCTCCTCGTCGCCGGAAGGGCACCACATCGCCTACGTCTTTTACGGGCTCCCACCTCAATGCCGAGGCAACTCGGGCACGAAGCTGGCTAGTCGACGTGCCCAAGATTTGCTGTAGAATGTAGTGTACAAGTCTCAATTGGGGTTGGAGGAGTTGCCATGATGGAGGAATTTGTGGAAGAATAATCAAGGATCAAAACTTGATGAAGAATGGAGCATCATTAGCAAAATGAGATCGGCCAACCAAGAGAAAAGGCTCTCTGAAAAAAATGAATCCTGCACCTCCTTTCTTTTTTTTTCACTGGAAAATGAATGAATGATCAGCTTGGCCAAAAACCATCAGCCCCCACAATGCATTCAAAAGTGTAAATATGTATTAATTAACCAAGCCCCAAAAACCTTTCCAGCACACTCAAATTTCAATCATTCCCTTTTCATAAATTAATTCCCCCATCAAGAATCTCCATACCCCACAGTGGCCGGCCATGATCCAACTTCCAACACCAAAACAAATCAAAAAAAAACCCATACCCATCCATACATTAATTAATGCATGAAAAGCCAAAAAGATTCAATAATCAATCCTTTTGCAATAAAGCAATAATGCAAAAAACCCCTTCCACAATTGCTTATTTGCAACAATGCAAATAAGCCCTCCTCCACCAAACTTCGGCCAATGAACGGAACAAAGGAAATCGGCCGAAACGAAAAACAAACTGGCAACTCCAGAAAACTGGTCCCATAATAAATTACAGGAAAACCCCGATACTGTGCATACACACCCGCATTTGTATTCCGACCGAAATACAAATGCAAAGAGACAAAACTACACTATCAAATACTAAGATCCGGCTTAAGCCAAAACCGGCTAGCGATAACCGTCCGATCACGATCTGTGCAATACCGCACGTATCTGATCGAACCCTGCCATATCTCCATACGGCCTCTACAGCGTTTCGCCCGAAAGCTTGAGTAACAGAAAGTGTGGTGGACTCTAAAGACTCGTCAATACTATGGCTGTGGATTTAACCACTAGCACGTCAGAGGTATTAGCCATACATGACGGGCCACCAGCTATTGACCAAAAGGGACGTCTGTGAGCGAACTCAGCCTGTCACCCTACTGAGCCTGTCAGTGACAATATCCGTGCAGTCCGGTCCGTTCGTCTATGAGTATCGCATGGCGGGCCTAAGGGGTTGGTAAAAGTCAGACCCCCAAAAGCGGTACAAGTCGTGTCGGAGTGTAGCGCAGAACACCCTGAGATACTACTGGAATACCTACCAGTAAATCTCCTTGCCTTGGCCAAGGACTTCGTGTAATGGCTCTCCTAGACACAGCACGACCTCACCCCCAATACCGGGAGAGACGAACCCCTGAAGATACGCTCACTGCCTCCATGTGGCTCGGGACTGTACCCAACTAAAACCTGTTTGCACGACTCCTTTGAGCCGTGGTAGGGTAGTAATCAAAGTACAGTGGGAACTCACACGAGACAAATGACGATCCCCAGGTCGATGAACTAACCTGCACACATGTCACCAGGGAACTGCCATCTGACGTCTGGTATATGACCAACTAGCATGTTCCCGGCGAGTCCTGTCCGGTGTACTCATAACCCAATGAGCACCTGTATACATCTTGGGTGAACCAACTGACACCAGTGGCTTGTGAGACCGGCCACCGCCCCTCGTCGGGGTCTCGACTGTATACATTAGTCTACTTTGGAGAATCGATGCCCTGTCTCGAAACTCCTACGACTATGGACCATTTAAGGATGTGCTTATAGACCCCAGCTCCCACTTATATGATCGCCCTCATACTGCTGGTAGTCAAGCAAGAATCCTAGGGGCTCTATCAACGTGTAATAGCGACTTGTCAGGTCACCTGAAGCAGTACACGATGATAAAGGCAAACCAGATAGCATACTATCATCTCGAGTAAGACTGTTCTACCGGGATAGGTCCTCCCTCAATCATTGCAATCGCATGCCTGTGATCCAATAATTGACTCTGAGGGCACTATCTCCAACACTGAGGATAAAAATAAGTCTGAAAAATAGTTTCTATTCTGGAAGCCAAACATTTTGAACGTTGCTACCCTGCTATTCGCACTTACACACATCTTAAAGCCTGGGATAGTAGAGGATACCTTGAAATGCTCTTGTCTTAAAGCCAAAAGTATGAAAAGAAAAAAAAATATGTTTTAAAATGGTGAGAAAAATGGATACTGGTTTTGTTATCACCAAGGGCAAGAAAAATATATAGCAAAAGGGTGCTTCTTCACCTAGTGCCCCAAGGTCAACTGGTCTGGGAGTCACTGCTATGCCTAAGGTGGTGCAAGACGAGGAAAATACACCAAGTTAGCAAGCACATTAGTAATCGGTCGGTTAGTACCTCAAGAAGTATTAACGGTCGCATGAAAGTGTGTAAGCAATCTCGTTTATCAAGAAGTACTGAGGCTGATGGGCAAGAGTATGATAGCTTGAATTGAATTCTCCGGGTGTAGGGATGTCTTTACACACACGCAGGGTGATATGATCGATGTTTGGAATAAAGATAAGAATGAAGAATAAGACGATGTTTTATTGAGGGAGGACGTGATTTCTAACATTTTTTCATGACCATTAAGATAGGGCTCATGACAACCGAAAAGCTAGCTTAGTTGGAAACCCTAATTTTCAAAGTCTTTCTTTTACAATTCTCTTCTTTAAATGTAATATTCATGATCTTGCTTTTATTATTGTATTTTGTGGGTGCAATCCGCTGAAAACCCTCAGGAGACAACACTCCTCCTACTAGGGACACCTAGAGGTTTAAAGGCTTGTTGCACGTGCTCAGTGCAATCGTGTTGCCTACGAAAGTGTGCTAGTTAGTTTTTCTCTTTCTTTCTTTTCTCCTTCTCTTTTTAATAAAACATTCGCTCGAGACGATCGAAATTAAGTTTGGGGGTATTTGATCAGTCGAAAATATTGTATATTTTAGCCGGCAATTTCCCCATCATTTACATACATTTAGAAGTGTTCGGCATTCATATTCTACATATTAGCAAATCTGTCACAAAATATGAGATTGCATGTACTAGACTTTTAAACCGACACTTTAAAGGAAATTAACCGCATTTCATGGCATCGCATCATTTCTGTATTTGCGCAACACTTGTCTTGAGTATGTGCAGGAAAATACGGAAGAAAATCAAAAGAAGCTGATCAAACATTAAGCCAATTCAATCATTCCAGATCTGGTATCAATGCAGAAGGAACTATACAAATATATATATCAAACAAAGGCCCACAACGCAGGCCCAACAATCACCAGAAAGCCCAAGCTCTAAAGCCCCAAAGCTGCCGCCCTTCCGCGGCCCAAACCCCTTATCTGCGGCGCAAGCACGGCGGTTCTGCCACGTCAGCAGTCAACCTTTTGGGCAAAATTCTTATCTCTGGGCCCACAGTCCATTCTGACACTTCAAAGTCCAGAACTCTCTCGAACCTACTGCCAGATCAGAAATGAAGATTAAGGAAGGCTAATCCTAATTAAGCTCCTAAACTAATCCTCTTCTAGAAGCTCCTCCTAACTAATCCTCATCTAGAACCTTCTCCCCTAACTAACTTTTGGAGGGAAATTTGAATTCCCTCAACAAACTTTTGGAGGGAAAGTTAGAATTTGAAATCCTAGATCTAGGGTTAGTTATCTATAAATAGAGCACTAGATCTAGGGTTAAAGGCTAATCAATGTTCCATCAATAAAATCAATAATCATTGGTTCATTCTACACCATTTTCTTCCACAAGTCTCGTGACAAGGCTTGTGCGAAACCCTAACCCTAATTCCACTCCTAATCCAAGATCTTGAGTACCAAATTAAGCAAGAAGCCTTCAACCTTTTAGGAGCCGAGCCGATCTTCAATCGGGCAAGTGATCCAAGCCGATCCGCGATCCACGGAGACGAGCGAAGCCAAGTCGACGATCAAGTTTCTCCTCTTGTAGTTCTTGAGCGAATGTAACTAAATTGTTGATATCAATAAAAGGTGAAATTCATTAATCTTGCTTTCTTTTAATTCTTGCATCATGATTAGATCTCAATTTGTAATTGTTGCTCTTGTTGTGATGTTTGAGTAAAACTCCGCTCGTTAAGGAGTCGAGACGATTGTAGAATGATGATGTAACAAATTGTAATACTATTTTTAAGTCCTACGAGTTTTGTAAACCCTAGCAAGTTCAAGAATCGATGACCTAGTTTCGTAGCGATGCTTTCTTGATTGTGATCGCTCGAAATTAGGGATCAACGATCGTTTCTTGAATTTACTAGAGGCTAGAATGTGAATGACATCGACGAAAGAACAAGGGATAAGATGAAACCCTAGTTTCACAAGAAATCCCTAATTCTCATCGATGATCATCGATCTAGTATCAATTCATCGAAGGATAAGAATACGTAATTGTAAGATTACATCACATCTATAGATCCGATCGATTCCTACGAGCCTCATTTCGATTCTTGAGATTTGGTTTGGAAAAATCAACAAACTATCAATTCTTGATTCTATCTTTTAATGCTTTCTTAGATATAGATTTTTCTCTTTCTTGAATTGCAAATACAAATCTTGAATTGTTTGTTTTCTTTTCATTAAAGTTTCAACGCATCTAATTCAAAAGACGAACGATTACACTTTCCCTGTGGACGATCCGCACTCACATACTAACTACAATCCGACACCGTAGTTGATTGCGGTCAAATAATTTTTGGTTGTGATTTCTTTACAATTCCATACTACACATCGAGAATTCTTTACAATCAAATGGCGCCGTTGCCGGGGACTATTTGATTCGATTTATTACAATCACAAGAAATTATAACAATCAAATGGCGCCGTTGCCGGGGACTATTTGATTCGATTTATTACAATCACAAGAAATTATAACAATCAAATGGCGACGAAGTGAGACAAAATAATCTATTCATTCTCTACAACATTCTTGGTCGTCTCTTTTAGCAAACTTGACGACCGAGTTGCCTCGAGTCAGAGGCGGGAGCCCGTTTTAAGAGTCGTTGACGTGGTGCCACCTGGACGAGGAGATCGGAGATCGACGAGATCGGAGGAGCCGCAACGGAGCGTGGGATGATGGTTAAAGAACGAAGGACTAGGATCGTTCGGTATAACCTTTCTACACTCTTTACAGTTTGTTAGTTTAATAATAATGGCAGATCCGGGTTAAACTATACGGTAGCGCCAGTTAAAAAGTTTTTGTTCCGCATTTGGCGTCTGTAGACGGCCGGGGCGCTAACGTAGACTTACAGTGGTATCAGAGCCTCACCATTATGCTATACTAACTTGTGCTAACGCGTTTAAAACATCGATCGAACCGGAAATCAAAAACTGCAAAATTCAAGTTCACAGTTTCTGTCGATTTTTAAAGGGTTCCAAAAATTATTCTACATATCACAGAAAGTTGTGCAGGGTTTTAGAAGAACACCGTACAAATTTAGGCAAGTGATTCGAAAAAACCGCCGCGGAACCGCGGTCAAACCTATGGTTTGACCGCGCTACCGCGGCCATTCAGTGAGATCGTAGCCCCAAATTTGCACAGTAGCTTCTATGTTGGAATTTGAGGTTTTTGGTATATATCTTTTGGGCCCAGATTTTGTTACTGTTCAACAGATGTTCGTGGGGCCCACTTTGTGATATTTAGTCGATCGAAATTTAAACATGTTAGTTTTTCAGTACTTACATTATATCTCCGACCGGGAATGTCATTTGATCGGTAAACCGCGTCTGATTGCTATAGTTCTTTTAGACGGGTTTTGCGAACGTGACATTTGCGTTGATGTTCTGTGTTGTGCTGTGATGTTGCGGATTTGTCGTGGTGGATAGCAGTGTGCAATGGTAGTGCAGTTTGGATTTATTTGTACATTTGATATTGCGGGGCGAGCGTCCAACATGTGGACTGCCGTCACTGCCTGTTGTATAATATTCTTTTGGGGCACGACCAGGTTGCGGTCGATGTACCTGTTGTACTATTTTTCCATTTCTGTACTAGGTTTTACCCCGCGACGGAGTGCACGGATAGCCGGGTTCTGAGGGGCAACGGGTCCGCATCTCATGGCTTTGAGAGGCAGAGGGGCCCCACTCTAGAATTGGCAGACTATTCGCAACACTCGTAGGGGGTACAGGTTGACCCAAGGAGGGGTGCCCAAGATTACCGGATTCCGTGAAGTGCAGGGTGGTCCATTCACTTTTGTGTAGGGGGCTGCCTCGCTTCAGGTTTTGGCGGGTAATTTGCCGCACCCGTAGGGGTCTAGGTTTCATTGCATAGGCTATCCACACGACCAGGGGAACGTCGGGTTTCAGCAGCGGCTCTGTGAAACCCGGGGATCCCAGATTATCTGTATTGTTCTGTGATGCTTATTACTTTTCTGTAATGTTGCATATTATCACGCCTGGAGCGATTATTGTATATTGGTTTATATACTATTAGATGTTGTTTATGTTTTACACCCGCGCTAGTCCAGTCCCCGCTCTGTCGTTAGTTAAGTAACCTAACGGGCGATGACGGGACCCAGTGACGAATGCGGATGGCATATACGTATATTTTATTTTCGTTCTTTTCTGGTGTGAATAATTGATGGGACTGCGTTGATTCTGATCAATGCAAAGGAAAGCAAACCTATTTGGCAGTTGTTGGAACAAATTTAAAAAGTGTTATTGCAAAGACGTTTCCTTTTGTTTTGCATAGCGGTATTCAGTGGAATATCCTGCACCTCATTCGACGGGGAAAGGGCCGATATCCCTTCACCGGGACTGACCCCTTAAGCAGAAGTTTGCGTAAGGGTAATAACTTCACTATAGTCGATTACAAGTTGCTTTGCATCGCGGTATTCAGTGGAATATCCTGCACCTCATTCCACGAGGAAAGAGCCGAGATCCCTTTACCGGGAGTGACCTCTTTAGCAAAAGGTTTTCGCCACTATATTTTAAAAAGCTATCAGGTTCCTTCAGCGATATCAAGTTCACTACGTTAAAGGTTTTTCGCCAAAAACCAGCCGTAGCCCTCCGTCACTTCTTTTGGGTATTCAGTAGTATTCAAGCTATGTATTTTGACCTAACGCCAAGGCATAGTGTTTGGTAGCTGCCGGGTATTCATTTGTTGCATAGATAGATGAGTTGGTTTTGTTAGTGTATATGCCCTAGAGGCCATTACTGTATCATACTAGTTTGTATATTACTTAATGGAAGCTTGGGATATTCACCTTGTATAAACAATCTTGCTCAAAATAGTAGTATGCTACTTGGTTTGTTTCTACTTCAATGTGTACATGTGTTTATTTTAGTATATCGCCTATACACATTAGTGGAGCTCTTAGGATCTTTGCTTGATTACCAGCGTTGTGATGGCAGTCACACTAGTAGGGCTGGGTAATCTATAAGCACATCCTTATGCAGGTCCCTGGTCGCAGGACTATCGAGACAGGGCATCGATACTCCGGAGTAGACTAGCGTGTGCGCTTCTCATCCTAGTGTGGGAGATGGTCTGTCCCACAGCCATCAGTACGTCGTACTTGAGAGAGTATGCGGGTGCTCGTTGGGTTACGAGTACACTGGACAGGACTCGTCGGGAACTGACTAGTTGGTATTATGCCTATCGTCAGTTATCAGTTCCCAGGTGACATGAGTACAGCTTAGTCCGCTGACTTGACACTGTCACTTCGCCTCGAGTGTGTTCCCACTGTAGTTTGATTACTACCCTACCACGGCTCAAAGGAGTCGTGCAAACAGGTGGTAGTTGGGTGCAGTCCCGAAGTACTTGGAGGCAGTGACGGATAGACAAGATTCGTCTCTCCCGGTATTGGGGGTTGACATCGCGCTGTGTCTAGGAGAGCCATTACACGAGTAGTCCCTGGCCAAGGCAAACGAGATATACTGGTAGGCTTCCAGTGTTATCTCAGGGTGTTTTGGGCTTCACTCCGACACGACTTGTACCGCTATTGGGGGACTGACATTTACCGCCCCCTAGGCCCGCAATGCGATGTATCAGACGAACAGACCGGACTGTACCGAGATTGTCACATTCAGGCTCAGTAGGAGTTCAGATGGGTTTCACCTCGTCAGTCTTCTTGTCGGCATCTACCTGGGGACCGTTACGCCCAGCTAGTGCCGCTTGCGGTCTGTGGTTAAACCCACTGCCAGCGTAGTGTCGAGTCTTTAGAGTCCCACACAGAAAGCTATTCGCCTTTAGGCAAAAGAGTAGAGGTCGATGGTTTTGCGACAGGTCGCATGGTTTTGCGACAGGGTTCGGTCACATCCGTGCACTTGTGCACGTACAGTGTCCGGACAGTTTACACTAGCGGGCTTTGGTTTAAGCCAGATCCTAGTGTACCTTTTGGGATTGGATTTATCCAGTTTGTATTCGTGTTCCTCGGAACGCGGATGCGGGTGTGTATGCACAGTTGACGGAGAGACAGAGGCGGAGGATTCTCATTAGGGTTGTTGACCGTTGACAGTTGACTATTGACTTTTTGCTCAACCCTAATGAGAATATGATATGCGATTAACAATTATATTAATTAGGTATTATGGTGACATGGTTGTTGAGTTGTTGACTTTGTTGACTTGTTGACTTTTGTTGACTTGTTGACTTTGTTGACCGGTTGACTAGGCTTGACTAGTTGACCATCATGATAACCATAGCTATCATTTCATAGCAAAGACTTTTGCTTGCTTGCTCTTTTGTGCAAAATGAGTGCATGAAATGATATGGCTATGGTTGCTTAAACCATCACATAATACTTGATTGATGTGATGTGTTATGATTGTTTTGGATTATGAGAGCCAAATGAGAAAAGTCTTCTCTCATTCTTTCATGCTCATTCTCTCTCTTGTTCTTGAGCTCTCATCTCCTTCCTCTTGCTCTCCCTCTCTTGAATCTATGGTTCACTTGTCTCATGAGTTGAGAACCAAGAACCATAGATAAAATCCCATACAAACTCTTCTCTACTCACTCTAGTTCACAAGGTTTAGCAAACCGAGTGAACTAGTTTCTTCAAAGTTCGAAGAAGGAGCCAAAGGTTGAAGCTTTCAGGTGGATCTATCTTCGGCGTAAGGAGACGACGGGAAGAAGCCGATCCGGACCACCATCGAGGTTTGAAGACGAAGGAGTTCAAGACAAGAAAGGTATAAACCCCCTAACCGAGTAGTTAACGACTCCTAGTTAGGTTGTTAGTTAGATGTTTAACAAAGTTTCGGGTTTTAAGTCCATGTTACCACCTCTATGAAAATCGTTTTTTATCAAATTCCGCATGCCCGAAAGTACCGGGAGAGATAGCATGGACTTACAGTGGTATCAGAGCCTAGTTAAACTCTATCTAACATGTTAGCAAAGTAGCTAGAAGATCGATCAAAGAAAAGTCTCGAAATGAACCCCGAAATTCGTACTTTCTGTCGATTTTAAAAGTGCTGGAAAACTTTTTTGAAATACACCAAAAATCGGCTCAGGCTTTTGTGTGATTACCCACCAAATTTGGTCTAACGATCGAGTCAAAGCGCCGCGGAAACGCGGCGGGAGCACGCTCCTGCCGCGGATCCGCGGCCGAGTTGACTCGGCCGAGGTCCAAGTTTGGTGAAGTGTTATTCTGGGGTTGTTTTGGGATTTTTGGAATATATATTTTCTGCCCAGATTTTCCAAAACGAAAATTTTATTTTAGGGGTCCTGAAAATCCGTATTTTTGATCGAACTTCTAAAAGACTTTAGCTGAAGGGTTTTTCTGTAATGTGATATTTGTATTGAACGTCTGCTAATCGCTATATGTCGATTAGTGGGGGTTATACAAATCAATGATCTGTAATGTTGTTGGTTTGTGTATATGAATATGTTGGATTGTCGCGGGTGAATAGCCGGGGGTTGTGAGACGAGAGTTTTCTTTTCTTTCAATTCATGTAAATTTGTAAATTGATGTAATAATTATTTGTATGGCCGCACAACCGGATCGGGGTTGTATCCGTCATTGTATAATTTCTTTTTACTGTTTTTGCTCCTAGGATAGACCCATGGAGGGGGTGCATAAACTACCGGGTATGCCGAAGTGCCGAGTGGCCTACTCACGGGGATGAGGGAGGTTGCTTTGCTTCGGGTACTTGGCGGGTAGTTTGCCGCACTCGTAGGGGTCTTGGGTGGGGTATTGGCTATTCACCGCGACAGTGTAATCTGTTTTTCGTTACAGGCTCGTACGAATTGCAGGTTCCTAGTATATCCAATGTGTTCATCTGTGATCTGAAATGTCTATCATTGCAATATATCTATATATGATATTATTTAGGCGTTTCTTATGTTTTACAGCCGCGCTAGCCCAGCCCCCGCTCTGTCGTTAGTTAAGTAACCTAACGGGTAATGACGGGGCCCCGTGGCGAATGCGAATGGCATAAGCGTACGTCATATTTTGGTTGTTTTCTGCAATGGTAGGATTAAATGATGGAACACATTAAAAGAACTAATGCAAGAATATCACGCATTAAAAGAACTAATGCAAGAAAATAAACCATGTAAAAGTCGTTGGAACACTTTCGAAAAACCACTCGGTTCTTTTCAAAACAAACTTTTAAAATGCGGAGTTTGAGCCACTCCATTTAAAAGCTATCTCGTTCCATCGACTAAATCAAGTTCACTACGTTCAAGGTTTTGCCAAAACCATTCGTAGCCCTCCGTCGTTTCACATAAATAGTCAATAGTATTCAAGATGTGTTTGTTGGCCAAAGTCAAGGCATAGTGATTGGTAGCTATTGGGTATTCATGTGCAGCATAGATAGATGCGTTGGTTTGGAACAGTCGTACTGCCTTGTTGGCCAAAGTCAAGGGTAGGTACGGGTGGATTCAAATTAACCTGGAGAACGACGGGTAGAACTTGACATGTGACTTATGATTTGTTGGCCAAAGTCAAGGTCATAAGAGCATGGGGCAAAAATCCACATCGGGAGTTTCAAAAGAACTGAAACTTGCTAGTATTGCATACCATTTGGAGCGTGATGATTCTGGTAGGATTCCTTCAGTTTCGTCACGCGATGATATTTGGATCCCGATCCTACTGTGAGTATATGCTACTCCTCGGGAAATTTCTCACTTAACGATCAATGCTATAAACCAAGTAGGTGTCTAGAAAGGTGTTAGCGGGGCTACGCTCCCAGGGAAAAGAGGTTCTTAAATTAAGGCACTTCGCGAAAGCGTTGGAAAACCTCCCTCGAAGTACCGACACCAGCCTGGCCGAACGGTTAAGCAAGTATTGTACGGTGAGATTGATCCTGACTAATTCTTCCTTTTTGGTTTTAAGGAGGGATTCGAGAAACAGTGGGAGCCATCCTGTTTAGACAAACTAAAAACCACTCTAAACTTGCAAGAGCATCATGCTAAGTGTTTCTTCTTCTCTCTCCTAATTGCAGCGACCAATCGAAATGACTGGACTTAAGTTACTTCTAGATAAAAACATACTGACAGGGCCAAACTACAAAGATTGGCTCAGGAATGTCAAAATGGCAATCACTTACGACAAGCTGGGGTATCTTCTTACCACCAAAGCTCCCCCTGTCCCTGGTCCCACTTCCAGCGTCGCGGATAAGGAAATCTGTAAGACTTGGGAGATTGATAGTGCGAAGGCCAAGTGCCTCGTACTTGCCTCGATGGACAATGAACATCAGAGGAGGCACGAGAATATGGACTTGGAATCCATATTTCTTCATACAAAAGAACTGTATGGAGAGCAATCTCGTATCGCAAGATACGAAGCGTCAAAAAAGTTATTTTCGGCAAGGATGGCCGTCGGATCATCAGTAGCAGAACACGTGCTTAAGAAGATCGGCTACATTGAGGAGCTCGCGGACCTAGGGACCACATTGGAGAGTGAGCTCTATACAGACTTGGTTCTCCAGTCCCTTCCTTCCACTTACGCCCAGTTTATACTGAACTTCAACTTACAAGAAAAAGAAGTTGAACTTTCAGAGCTCCGCAACATGCTGAGGAGCGCAGAGGGCACCCTACAGAAAAGTAGGGAAACATCCACTTTGTTTATAGGAGGATCATCTTCTTCTAGGTCCAAGGCGAAAGCCAAGGGAAAGAAGAAGAAAGCCCCAGCCAAACCAAGGGGCGGTGTTAGTAAAGTGGATACGAAAGGAAAGGCAAAAGCAACAAAGAAAGCGGGGCAGCTTGTGGATAAAGAAGAATGCTTCTATTGTCATAAGAAAGGACACTGGAAGAATGATTGCAGGGCCTGGAAGGCCAGAACACAGGAATTGAAGCAGGTTGCGGCTTCAGCTTCAGGTGTGTATGTTATTGAAAACTGTCTTTCAATAAACTCTACTTCCTGGGTATTGGATACCGGATCAGGATCTCATATCTGTAATTCTATGCAGGCGTTGAGAAACCGTAGTGTTTTGAAAGCAGGTGACATGACCCTCAGAGTTGCGAACGGAGCTAGCATGGATGCTAAAGCCGTGGGGGACTATCACGTGGGAATGTCAGATGGACATGTTTTGGTTTTGCGTAATTGTTTTTTTGTACCCAACGCAACTTGTAATATCATTTCTGTATCTTTAGTTTCTAAAGAAGGTTATGAATTTGCGTTTGTAAGTAATGTTGTAAACATTCACCTTAATCAAGTTTTGATTGGGTCAGGTACATTGAGCAATGGTATATACGTATTAAACCAACCACAGATATTCAATGTCCAGAATACACACAAAAGAAAGTCTCCGGAAATAAATCAGACTTTCTTATGGCATTGTAGACTGGGTCACATCAATGAGAGAAGGTTGACGAAGTTACATACAGAAGGATATTTGAATCCGTTCGAATATCAATCCTATGCCACTTGTCAATCCTGTCTCAAAGGAAAGATGACAAAGACTCCGTTTACTGGACACGGAGTAAGAGCGAGCGAGCTCTTGGGACTCGTACACAGCGACGTGTGCGGTCCAATGTGTATACATGCGCGAAGCGGTTATTCTTACTTCATTACTTTTACGGATGACTTTTCGAGGTACGGTTATGTCTTCTTAATGAAACATAAGTCCGAAGCCTTTGGAAAGTTCCAGGAATATAAGAATGAAGTAGAAAAACAAACCGGCAAAAGTATCAAGATTCTAAGATCGGATCGAGGTGGAGAATACTTAAGTGCCGAGTTCCTGGACTATTTAAAAGAGAACGGAATTCTCTCTCAGCTTACTCCTCCATACACTCCGCAACATAACGGTGTATCGGAGAGACGGAACCGAACCCTATTGGATATGGTACGGTCCATGATGAGTAACGCTGAGTTACAGCGATCATTCTAGGGGTATGCGCTAGAATCAGCTGCATACCTTTTGAACCGAGTTCCTACTAAGACTGTGCCTACTACACCATATGAGATATGGTGTGGGAAGAGACCCTATCTTAATCACATTAAGACATGGGGATGTCCAGCTTTTGTCAAAAAGCAGCATGCGGACAAGCTCGAGGCACGCTCAGTACAGTGTAAGTTCGTGGGATATCCAAAGAACTCCAAGGGATATTTCTTCTACTGCGAAGAGGAACAAAAGTTCTTGTTTCTCGTCATGCCTACTTCTTGGAAACTGAGTTTATGGAAACCCAGATAAGTGGGAGCATAGTAGAACTGGAAGAAATTCCAGAACCACGAGCTATTACTGAAAGTTTAGTGGAACCAGAGGGTTCAAAAGAACAGGACATTCCTACGCCGCTCCGCAGGAGTAGTAGGCAGTCTCATCCGCCCGAGAGATACTACGGTTTTCTCATAGACGGGGATAGAGAGGATTGCATCATAGATTATGATGAGCCTACTAGCTTCCAGCAGGCCATTCAGAGCGTTGACTCAGTAAAATGGCTGGATGCAATGCGGACCGAAATGGAGTCCATGTACACCAACAAAGTATGGACGTTGGACATTGCTCCAGACAGGGTAAAACCCGTAGGATGCAAGTGGATCTTCAAAAGGAAGATTGGTGTAGATGGACAGGTTGAGACCTATAAAGCTAGACTTGTAGCAAAGGGTTTTCATCAAAGACCTGGTTTGGACTATGACGAAACCTTTTCTCCAGTGGCTATGCTGAAATCCATTCGGATCCTTCTTGCCATTGCTGCCTTCCACGATTATGAGATCTGGCAAATGGACGTAAAGACCGCTTTTCTAAATGGAAATTTAGAGGAGTGTGTCTATATGGACCAGCCAGAGGGTTTCATTCAGAGTGGGAGCAGCGGAAAGGTGTGCAAGTTGCTTAAGTCCATTTCCGGACTAAAGCAGGCATCGCGGAGTTGGAACATCTGTTTTGATGAGACGGTCAAGGAATTTGGCTTTATCAAAAATCCAGATGAACCATGCATCTATAGTAGATTTGTAGCGAGAACTGTAGTATTCCTTGTTTTATACGTGGATAACATTCTCTTAATAGGAAATGACATTCCTATGCTACAATCTGTCAAGGGGTTCTTGTCACACAAGTTCTCCATGAAAGACCTAGGTGATGCCTCATACATTCTGGGTATCCAGATCTACCGTGACAGATCCAAGAGGATATTAGGACTTTCACAGTCCATGTACATCGACACCATACTGAAAAGATTCAGTATGGAAGATTCCAAGCGCAGTAACCTACCGGCTTGTCACGGGATCACCCTCTCTAAATAGATGTCTCCCAAGACTGATTTGGAAGGGGATCGCATGTCTATTATACCCTACGCTTCTAAGGTAGGCTCTATAATGTATGCGATGTTGTGTACCAGACCGGATGTAGCTTATGCACTGAGTGTGGTAAGCCGGTATCAGTCAAACCCTGGGGAGAAACACTGGATAGCGGTAAAGAACATTCTCAAGTACCTGAGAAGGACTAAGGAGATGTTCTTGGTGTATGGCGGAAAAGACCTCCAGATCGAGGCCTTTGCTGACTCCAGCTTCCAGAGTGACAAGGATGATTCCAAGTCCATGTCGGGTTTTGTCTTTACCCTCAATGGAGGGGAGGTGTGTTGGAAAAGTTCCAAACAGGAAACCGTTGCAGACTCGACGATGGAAGCGGAATACATCGCTGCATCTGATGCCGCAAAAGAAGCTGTCTGGATGAGGAAGTTCTTGAAAGAGCTTCAGGTGGTTCCATCCATTGTTGATCCAATACCTCTGTATTGCGACAACAACGGGGCTATAGCTTTAGCGAAGGAACCCAGGTCCCATCAGAGATCCAGACACATCTTGAGGCGGTATCACCTGATCAGGGAGATCGTGGATCGCCAGGAGATCGAGGTTCGGAGAGTCTCTTCAGAAGATAACACTGCAGATCCATTCACCAAGGCCTTGCCCCAGACTCAATTCGAGCGGCTGATCGAGATGATAGGTCTTCGATACGACAGTACATGGCCTTAGTGCAAGTGGGAGATTGTTAGTGTATATGCCCTAGAGGCCATTACTGTATCATACTAGTTTGTATATTAATTAATGGAAGCTTGGGATATTCACCTTGTATAAACAATCTTGCTCAAAATAGTAGTATGCTACTTGGTTTGTTTCTACTTCAATGTGTACATGTGTTTATTTTAGTATATCGCCTATACACATTAGTGGAGCTCTTAGGATCTTTGCATGATTACCAGCGTTGTGATGGCAGTCACACTAGTGGGGCTGGGTAATCTATAAGCACATCCTTATGCAGGTCCCTGGTCGCAGGACTATCGAGACAGGGCATCGATACTCCGGAGTAGACTAGCGTGTGCGCTTCTCATCCCAGTGTGGGAGATGGTCTGTCCCACAGCCATCAGTACGTCGTACTTGAGAAAGTATGCGGGTGCTCGTTGGGTTACGAGTACACTGGACAGGACTCGTCGGGAACTGACTAGTTGGTATTATTTCTATCGTCAGTTATCAGTTCCCAGGTGACATGAGTACAGCTTAGTCCGCTGACTTGACACTGTCACTTCGCCTCGAGTGTGTTCCCACTGTACTTTGATTACTACCCTACCACGGCTCAAAGGAGTCATGCAAACAGGTGGTAGTTGGGTGCAGTCCCGAAGCACTTGGAGGCAGTGACGGTTAGACAGGATTCTTCTCTCCCGGTATTGGGGGTTGACATCGCGCTGTGTCTAGGAGAGCCATTACACGAGTAGTCCCTGGCCAGGGCAAACGAGATATACTGGTAGGCTTCCAGTGTTATCTCAGGGTGTTTTGGGCTTCACTCCGACACGACTTGTACCGCTATTGGGGGACTGACGTTTACCGCCCCCTAAGCCCACCATGCGATGTATCAGACGAACAGACCGGACTGTACCGAGATTGTCACATTCAGGCTCAGTAGGAGTTCAGATGGGTTTCACCTCGTCAGTCTTCTTGTCGGCATCTACCTGGGGACCGTTACGCACAGCTAGTGCCGCTTGCGGTCTGTGGTTAAACCTACTGCCAGCGTAGTGTCGAGTCTTTAGAGTCCCACACAGAAAGCTATTCGCCTTTAGGCAAAAGAGTAGAGGTCGCATGGTTTTGCGACAGGTCGCATGGTTTTGCGACAGGGTTCAGTCACATCCGTGCACTTGTGCACGTACAGTGTCTGGACAGTTTACACTAGCGGGCTTTGGTTTAAGCCAGATCTTCGTGTACCTTTTGGGATTGGATTTATCCAGTTTGTATTCGTGTTCCTCGAAACGCGGATGCGGGAGTGTATGCACAGTTGACGGAGAGACAGAGGCGGAGGATTCTCATTAGGGTTGTTGACCGTTGACAGTTGACAGTTGACTTTTTGCTCAACCCTAATGAGAATATGATATGTGATTAACAATTATATTAATTAGGTATTATGGTGACATGGTTGTTGAGTTGTTGACTTTGTTGACTTGTTGACTTTTGTTGACTTGTTGACTTTGTTGACCGGTTGACTAGGCTTGACTAGTTGACCATCATGATAACCATAGCTATCATTTCATAGCAAAGACTTTTGCTTGCTTGCTCTTTTGTGCAAAATGAGTGCATGAAATGATATGGCTATGGTTGCTTAAACCATCACATAATACCTGATTGATATGATGTGTTATGATTGTTTTGGATTATGAGAGCCAAATGAGAAAAGTCTTCTCTCATTCATTCATGCTCATTCTCTCTCTTGTTCTTGAGCTCTCATCTCCTTCCTCTTGCTCTCCCTCTCTTGACTCTATGGTTCACTTGTCTCATGAGTTGAGAACCAAGAACCAAAGATAAAATCCCATACAAACTCTTCTCTACTCACTCTAGTTCACAAGGTTTAGCAAACCGAGTGAACTAGTTTCTTCAAAGTTCGAAGAAGGAGCCAAAGGTTGAAGCTTTCAGGTGGATCTATCTTCGGCGTAAGGAGACGACAGGAAGAAGCCGACCCGGACCACCATCGAGGTTTGAAGACGAAGGAGTTCAAGACAAGAAAGGTATAAACCCCCTAACCGAGTAGTTAACGACTCCTAGTTAGGTTGTTAGTTAGATGTTTAACAAAAATCCGGGTTTTAAGTCCATGTTACCACCTCTATGAAAATCGTTTTTTATCAAATTCCGCATGCCCGAAAGTACCGGGAGAGGTAGCATGGACTTACAGGTTTGGGACAGCCGTTCTGCCATTTTGACCTAACGCCAAGGGCATGTGCGGGTGGGTTCAAATTAACAAGATAGTGACGGGTAGAACTTGGCATGTGACTTATGACATTTTGACCTAACGCCAAGGTTATAAGAGCATGGGGCAAAAATCTTATCGGGAGTTTCTAAAGAAACTGAAACTTGCCAAGTATGCGCATACCATCTGGAGTATGAGTAACGTGGATGCATTCCATCACGTTATCATGCGATGAGAGTTGGACCCCGATTCCCACTGATGAGTTGGTTTACTCTTCGGGTGATCCCGATTAATTCTTCTTTTAGGTTTGGAGGAGAATTTAACAGGACAGTGGGAGGTTTCCGGATTAGATAAAGTGATAACCATTCTGATCTAGGTTAGAGTGCACGCAGAGTGTTTCTTTTCTCTCTCTCTTTGGCAGCGAACTTTGACCGACCCTAGACTATAACTCAGTGACCAAGTTGACCGAACCTTCTTAAAATACTGGCTTTTGGATTGTCTGAGTTGCATAAGTCATTGCCACTCCTTCTTTTACCCTTTGTATTTCTCAGAACACCCGTATTACTACGGACATCCACTTCCATTGGATAGATCCATCGTATGGTTATATACGAACTCGAAAGGACTTCTTCGAGGATGGATCCAGGTTCAGGAGAAATAGAATTGGTTTATTCAGTTGTCATTTATTATCACCTTCTCTCAGGTTGCGAGGGCTCCTTGGTTTAGGAGAGTACACCTATTACGCTTATTGGATAGTCTTATTCCAAACCCATAGGCAGGTGCCGAAAGGTAAGGAATGAAGAAAACCAATTAGCCTAAGTAGGGTGTGCAGAAGTTAATATGTAAAGACAAAATAAAGGGATTAGAAAGCGAGCAAAGTAAATTGCGACTGATATCATTCACGACCAAAACCGCGTACTTCATCGCCACTCCTATTTCACCTTTAAAGGAATAAGGTATTATTCAGTTGTCTTTTATCATCACCTTCTCTCAAGATATGAGTACTCCTTGGTTTAGGAGAGTACACCTATTATGCTTACTGGATCTTCTTCCAAACCATAGGCTGGTGCCGAACGGTAGGGAAGGAAGAAAACCATTTAGCCTAACGATGGTGTACAGAAGATAATGACTAAAGACAAATAAAGGGACTTGGAGAGATGGCAGTGAAATATACGGTTATAGTCATGAATTGGATTATGGAAGAGGCATTGCTATGAATACCAGGATACCCCTACGAAACATTTTCATGTTTCAGTGCATTGTTAAAGAAAAACTGTTTTTCCGATTAGATACTTACTCCAAGGGTATGTATTTACCAGGTTTCATTCTCATATCTGTATGGTTTTACAGATGATGAGTGGGAGTAAGTTATTGGGAATTAGGTGATCATCCTCATTATATCGGAATTCGTTGAAATTGGTGATATTTAAGGAAATCGCCAGGGTACAGCTTTCAACCTACGACGCACAGGTTTTGAGTTGTTTAACTCAGCGGACTTATACAGAGTATTGTATGTTGTCCAAGTGTCCATCAGGACAAAGGGGTAGGTCCTCGTACTATGTTCTGTTTACTTATGACTTCTCTAGTTTTTAGACAAGTGTTTCGTAGAAATACAAGGTCTAGTTTTGAGAAGTTGTGGGGTATAAGAATAAAGTAGAGAACCAGGTGTCACAAGTATCGGGATTCTTCAAAGAGATCGAAGATTTAGATTCTTGTGATTGGTATTCAGATGATAGTAATGGGTTTGAGAAACTTGTTTCTCTTTCAGGTTACTCATAATTGGATGGATTCCTAAGTTGAGTAATGCTGATTAGCCTCTTTCCATTAAGGTGATATGCACTGGAGACAGCTGCATGATTTGAATCTGGTTCCAATTAAATAAAGTGCCAAAATTTCTATATTGGATATAGAATAGTTCATACCTTAAAAGATGTTAAGGTACGGGGAGTTGTCCATCCTATGCTTAAAACCAGACTCTGGATAACTCAGGGCACGTTTCTGTAATGGCTGTTTGTGGGTTGACCCTGGCTATAACGAGGGTTGATATTCTACCATTTGGAAGATCAATAGTGATATTGTTCTTGACTCGCCACAGTTTTAGTAAAATGGACTTTTTCAGAAAACAGTAGTGGGAGTATGGTAGAACTGGAAGTGATTCCAGAACCGCAAACGATTACGGAAAATTTAATAGGACCTATATATTCAATCAGGTTTGACATTCCAATAGCCACTCCGCAGATATGGTGGGTAACCTCAGACACCCGAGAGGTACTCCGGTAGCCTCAAGGACGGTGACATGGAGGTTCTTATCTACCCAGACTTGACACTACTGTTGTTCCAGGCTATGAGACCCGGTAGGAGGGTTGTCGTAGTCAGTGGCAGCATCGGAAGCATAGTGGGAAAGAGGCTTATATCTATTTATAGACTTGAGCAGTAATAGCGGAGAAAGATCATCTAATTTTGATGTGACAGTCATAGGTTTGACTTCATCAGAATAGGGGATGGATCTGTTAAGAAGGTAGTAGGGTGTGATGTCATGGTATATGGATGACATACACAGAGTAGGAAGTAAATTCCTATACTACGATCGGTTGTACTGTGGTCGTCACACAGTTGTTTCTCCAGACAGGATATGGATATAATATTTGACATTCTGGTTACTAGATCTATGGTTTTAGATATGGATTTGGGTAGTTTCCCAATGTGGGTACTTTGACAGTATTCTAATGGTTTTTAGAATAGATGACTCCTGGCATGGTGGTGTACCTGCAGGTGATGGAGTCACCCTCTCTAAAGGTGTCTTACAGACTAAAGGGGAGAGGGATGGGCATGATTGGAAGATCACTTGCTTAGGAAACTGAGTCAATCATGAGATGTCAAGTACCACACCAGATGTTGTTTTTGCACTAGATGCAATAAGTCTGTATTAATCCAATCCTGGAGAAACATAAGGAAGCAGTTTTAGAACATAAGTACATGTTCTACGGATTTGATGACGGCAAGCTCCTTCGGGAGACGGTTATCATTCCAAGCTTCAAAGGTGACATGGTTGACAGAGTGATTGTCAGAGTTATAGTTTTCCCTCTGACGAGGGACAGTATTATGGACAGGTGGTCCAAGAGGATACTGTGGGAGGCATGGTGCAGGATACTGATTAGGTTCAGTGATCGATACAGTCTAAGAAGTTTGGATTTGGAGTTTATTTATGAACTAGGTCCCATCAGATATCCAGACATATTCTAAGACAGGTATTACTCGATTCGGGAGATGGTATTCTCCGCGAACTTGAGATTAAGACAGATATAGAAAGAAACATCTATGCGGATCCACTCACTGAGGCTATTTCTCGAACACAATAGTTTTACAAACGGGCTTTGTGAAACTGATTAGTAGAGGAGTTGGATGTTCGGTTTCATACGGGCTTTGAGTAGTCGACATCGCAATAATTAGCCTTGAGTGCAAGTGGGAGATTGTTGGAGATAGTGCCCTCAGAGTCAATTATTGGATCGCATGTACGTGATTGCAATGATTGTGGAGGACCTATACCGGTAGGACAGTCTTACTCGAGATGATAGTATGATATCTGGTTTGCCTTTATCAGTCGTGTACATGTTCAGGTGACTGATTACATGTTACACTTTGATAGAGCCCTTAGGATCTTGCTTTACTACCAACAGTATGATGGTAATCATATACGTGAGAGTTGGGTAGTTTATATGCATATCCTTAATTGTGGTCCCTAGTCGTGGGAGTTTCGAGATAGGGCATCGATACTCCGGAGTAGACTAGTGTATACAGTCGAGACCCCGACGAGGGGCGGTGGCCGGTCTCACAAGCCACTGGTGTCAGTTGGATTACCTAAGATGTATACAGGTGCTCATTTGGTTATGAGTACACCGGACAGGACTCGCCGGGAATCTGCTAGTTGGTATTATACATATCGTCAGATAGCAGTCCCCTGGTGACATGTGTACAGGTTAGTTCATCGACCTGAGGTCGTCATTTTTCCCGTGTGAGTTCCCACTGTGCTTTGATTTCTACCCTACCACGGCTCAAAGGAGTCGTGCAAATAGGTAGTTTTTGGGTACAGTCCCGAGCCATATGGAGGCACGTGAGCGGATCGGCAGGGGATTCGTCTCTCCCGGTATTGGGGGCGAGATCGTGCTGTGTCTAGGAGTGCCATTACACAAAGCCCACGGTCGTGGCAGGAGATTTACTGGTAGGTACTCCAGTAGTATCTCAGGTTGTCGTTGGGCTACACTCCGACACGACTTATACTGCTATTGGGGGTCTGACGTTACTAGCCCCCTAGGCAGATATGCGATACTCATAGACGAACGGACCGGACTGTATATACATTGTCACTGTTAGGCTCAATAGGGTTTCCGGATGAGTTCGCTCATCGGCCTCCCTTAAGTTCAGTCCATGGGCAACCGTTACGCATAGCTAGTGCCGCTGACGGTTTGTAGTTAAACCCACTGCCAGGGTACGGACGAGTCATTAGAGTCCCCGACAGATAGTTTCCCAAGTTCGGGCGAAACGTTGTAGAGGCCGTATGGTTTTATGGCAGGGTTCGGAAAATGCACGTGCGTTTACGCACGTGTCAGTTTTCGGACAGATGATACTGGTCGGCTTTGGTTTAAGACGGATCCGAGTATTATATTGAGTAGATATAATATCTTTGTCTCAGTTGCATTTGTATTCGGTTGTAATACAAATGCGGGTATATTTATACTGTTGCGGGGTTATCCTGAAATTCGTTTCGGGATCACTTTTGGAAGTTGCCAGTTTCCAGTTTTCTATCAGCCGTCTTTTAATATTCGGTTAAAGACGGATTTATCTTTTCTTGAGTTGAGTGTAGAATCTTCTAGAAGTTTCTAGAAGAGATGACAAGGATGGTTACTAGGTTCATGAACCTTAAGTTTGCATTAATGAATGGATGACTAGGTTTAGTGAGTAATTCATTTCATTAATGTGTTTTGTTTTGCCATAGATTTTTTCTCTTGATCTTTTCTTCTTGTGGTCACCTCCTCCCTCCTACACTTACCTCCCTCTTGGTTAAATAGTGCCCGGCCATCCTTTGAGAGAGGGAGAGAGATTGATTTCATTTTTGGTAAAAAGACTATGGCTTATGGTGCATGGAAATTTCATAGCCTCTTTCATTCCATCACCCGATAAAAATGGCAACTTCATTTATCGATCGTCCACGGCTTTGGACGAAGTGAGACAAAGTAATCTATTCATTCTCTACATCATTCTTGGTCGTCTCTTTTAGCAAACTTGACGACCGAGTTGCCTCGAGTCAGAGGCGGGAGCCCGTTTAAGGAATCGTGGAGGTGGTGCCACCTGGACGAGGAGATCGGAGATCGACGAGATCGGAGCAGCCGCAACGGAGCGTGGGATGATGGTTAAAGAACGAAGGACTCGGATCATTCGGTATAACCTTTCTACACTCTTTACAGTTTGTTAGTTTAGCAATAATGGCAGATCCGGGTTAAAGTATACGATAGCGCCAGTTAAAAAGTTTTTGTTCCGCATTTGGCGTCTGTAGACGGCCGGCGCGCTAACGTAGACTTACAGCTTCCGCGGCGGTCTCACCGAGTCATGATCTCGTTTTTCTTAGGTCTTCTTAAAAATACCTGCACGTATTTTTAAGGTCCCTGGAAAAAATTTTGGACCAGTTTTTAAAAACGACAGAAAACGTGCATTTTTGACGTGTTTTTGCGATTTCTCCGGCGGTCGAATTTCTAACACTTTGCTAACAAGTTTGTAATGGTTTAGCGAGGCTCTGATACCACTGTATGTTTAAGTTACCCTCCCCGGTATTTACGGGGAGGCGGAATAGGTAAAAAACAAATTTTTATCACAAGGTAACATAGACTAAAACTTGAGGATCTTTGCCAAACCATTGTTAACAAACTTCAGAAGTTTAATCTACTGTGTTGTAGGAGATTATACCTCATGAAAACGGTCCTTCGGGTCTTCTCTCCGCTGTCCTCCTCGTCCATGCAAGCTCCGAGGATCGATCCGGATCTTGGTCACCTCCGCGGCGTCCTAAAGTCCAAAACGATCCACCGGAGAGTCTGTAGTGCGAGCTCCACCTCAAGCCGAGGTAACTAGGGCAACAAGTTTGCTACTCTTGATGCCCTAGGTGATGTAGAAGAAGAAGATGGATTTTTTTGTCTATTTAGTTTCTATTTTTCTCAACACATGAGAGCTATAGAAAAATTTAGAGAGGAAGAAGGAGGAGGAACCATGGGAGCTCTCATTTGAAGAGAGAGAATGCCAAAAAGATAATGATCCGTAGAAAAAATAAAAACCAATCTTTTATGATAATTATGATGGCTAAGTTTGATTTGACCACTATCATGTCTTGATAAAGCAAAGAAGAGTATAGAACTCACAAGAAATATCCAAGTCAACAATGGTCAACTAGGTCAAATTGTCAAGCATGGTCAAATAGTCAAAGCAATTAGCCATAACACAATTATCATTAAAAAGATTAGTAAATATTTTCCTCACCTCATAATGGTTTTGACCGAATCAACGGTCAGAACCCCAACGAGGCACCTCTTTCTTCGTTCCTCACAACCGTGCATACACACCCGCATCCGCGTTCCGTAGAATGCGAATGCATAGAAGACAACACTAATCCATCTATACAATACTAGGATCCGGCTTAAACCAAAGCCCACTAGTATCGTCTGCGCGAACATCATACACGCACAAGTGCACGTAAGTGATCGTAGCCTTGCCGTAAAACCATACGGCCTCTACACCTTTTGCCCACTGCAGGGAAACTCTCCGTGTGGGACTCTAAAGACTCGACACTACGCTGGCAGTGGGTTTAACCACAAACCGCAAGTGGCACTAGCTGTACGTAACGGTCCCCAGGTAGATGTCGATAAGAAGGCCGATGAGGTGAACCCATCCGAACTCCTACTGATCCTGAATGCGACAATCTCCGTACAGTCCGTGTTGGAGATAGTGCCCTCAGAGTCAATTATTAGGTCACAGGTACGTGATTGCAATGATTGATGGAGGACCTATCCCGGTAGGACAGTCTTACTCGAGATGATAGTATGCTATCTGGTTTATCTTTATCATCGTGTACTGCTTTAGGTGACCTGACAAGTTGCTATTACACGTTGATAGAGCCCCTAGGATTCTTGCTTGACTGCCAGCAGTATGAGGGCGATCATATAAGTGGGAGCTGGGGTCTATAAGCATATCCTTAAATGGTCCCTAGTCGTGTGAGTTTCGAGACAGGGCATCGATACTCCAGAGTAGACTAGTGTATACAGTCGAGACCCCGACGAGGGGCGGTGGCCGGTCTCACAAGCCACTGGTGTCAGTTGGAATACCTAAGATATATACAGGTGCTCATTGGGTTATGAGTACACCGGACAGGACTCGCCGGGAACATGCTAGTTGGTCATATACCAGACGTCAGATGGCAGTTCCCTGGTGACATGTGTGCAGGTTAGTTCATCGACCTGGGGATCGTCATTTGTCTCGTGTGAGTTCCCACTGTACTTTGATTACTATCCTACCATGGCTCAAAGGAGTCGTGCAAACAGGTTTTAGTTGGGTACAGTCCCGAGCCACATGGAGGCAGTGAGCGTATCTTCAGGAGTTCGTCTCTCCCGGTATTGGGGGTGAGGTCGTGCTGTGTCTAGGAGAGCCATTACACGAAGTCCTTGGCCAAGGCAAGGAGATTTACTGGTAGGTATTCCAGTAGTATCTCAGGGTGTTCTGGGCTACACTCCGACACGACTTGTACCACTTTTGGGGGTCTGACTTTTACCAACCCCCTAGGCCCGCCATGCGATACTCATAGACGAACGGACCGGACTGTACGGATATTGTCACTGACAGGCTCAGTAGGGTTGTCAGGCTGAGTTCGCTCACAGACGTCCCTTTTTAGTCAATACCTGGTAGCCCGTTACGTATTGGCTTATATCTCTGACGTGCTAGTGGTTAAATCCACAACCAAGGTGTTGACGAGTCTTTAGAGTCCCCCACATTCTGTTACTCAGCTTTCGGGCGAAAAGTTGTAGAGGCCGTATGGAGATATGGCAAGGTCCGATCAGATACGTGCGGTATTGCACGGATCAGGATCGGACAGTTTGTACTATAGGCCGTATGGTTATATGGCAGGGTTCGATCAGATACGTGCGGTATTGCACGGATCAGGATCGAACGGATATTACTAGCCAGCTTTGGCATAAGACGGATCCTAGTATAATACAGTGTGAATTTTGTCTCATTGCATTTGTATTTCGGTAGAAATACAAATGCGGGTGTGTATGCACAGTATCGGGGTTTTCCTGTAATTTATTACGGGACCAGTTTTCTGGAGTTGCCAGTTTGCTTTCTGTTTCGGCCAATTTCCTTTGTATCGTTCATTGGCCGAAGATTGGTGGAGGAGGGCTTATTTGCATTTATGCAAATAAGTATTTGTGGAGGGGTTCTTTGCATCTTATTGCTTCATGATGACTTCACCATCATTGACTTGTTTTGACTCCATCATGGCTTGACTTTTAAAGTCATGATTGTTGATGATGTTGAGGGGTATGGTTGTTGAGTGAGGACTTTTCTTTGTGATCATTTCTTTTCATATGATAACCATTCTCTCTCTCTCTCTTGGATGATATGAGTATGGCTCCCTTTTCTTTGATAGAGGGATTCTCATTCTCTCCCCATTCAAAAAGAGAGGCCGGCCACTCCCATTAAGGGCTGTCCAAAATTTTGAGTGGGGAATTCTTGTACATTTCATGCTACAAAATTCCTACAAGTTCCTCCACATAATTCTTGTTTCATCCCTCCACCAAAAAGGCAATTCCACAACCCTAAAGTGAGACTTGAGTACTACACATTCTACAGCAAATCTTGGGCACGTCGACTAGCCAGCTTCGTGCCCGAGTTGCCTCGGCATTGAGGTGGGAGCCCGTAAAAGAAGTAGGCGATGTGGTGCATTTCCGGCGACGAGGTGGAGACAGGAACATCCGCAGGAGATCGGGACGACGACAAGAAGACCGGAGGACTTGGATCAGTCGGTATATCTCTCTTCCCCATCTTGTAGTTAGCTAGGACTAGTTAGTGGTTCGATCCGGGTATTAGTGCGCGGCGGTTTGCCAGTTCAAGTAAAAATTTAAAGTTTATCACCGCTTCCGCATTTGGCCGTCGGATTGACGGCCGGGGCGCCGCCGTGCACTTACAGTCCGGTCTATTCGTCTATGAGTATCGCATGTCGGGCCTAGGGGGGCGGTAGACGTCAGACCCTTAATAGCGGTACAAGTCGTGCTGGAGTGTAGCCCAGAACACCCAGAGAAAATACTGGAAACACTACCAGTAATTCTCGCTTGCCCTGGTCAGGGACTTTGTGTAATGGCTCTCCTAGACACAGCGCGATATCAACCCCCAATACCGGGAGAGACGAATCCTATCTAACCGCTACTGCCTCCAAGTTCTTTGGGACTACACCCAACTACTACCTGTTTGCACGACTCCTTTGAGCCGTGGTAGGGTAGTAATCAAAGTACAGTGGGAACACACTCGAGGCGAAGTAGCAATGTCAGGTCGACGGACTAAGTTGTACTCATGTCACCTGGGAACTGTTATCTGACGATAGTTATATTACCAACCAACAGTTCCCGATGAGTCATGTCCAGTGTACTCGTAATCTAACGAGCACCCGCATACTATCTCCAGTACGACGTACTAATGGCTGTGGGACATACCATCTCCCCTGCTGTGATGAGAAGCGCATACGCTAGTCTACTCCGGAGTATCGATGCCCTGTCTCGATAATCCTACGACTAGGGACCTGTATAAGGATGTGCTTGTAGATTACCCAGCCTCCACTAGTGTGACTGCCATCATAACGCTGGTAATTAAGCAAAGATCCTAAGGGCTCCACTAATATGTATAAGCGATATGCTAAAAGAAACGCATACGCATATTGAAGTAGAAACAAACCAAGTAGCATACTACCATTTTGAGCAAGATTGTCTATACAACTGTGAATATCCTAAGGTTCCATTAAGTAATATACAAACTAGAATGATACTGTAATGGCCTCTAGGGTATATACACTAACACCTATACCCCCTATGAATGCGGCGAATAGCCCGCCAATTCTAGAGTAACGTCCCCTCCGTCTCAACGCCATGAGATGCAGACCCGTTTCATTTTAGAACCCGGCTATTCGTGCACTCCGTCTTAGGGTTATTCTAGTACAGAAAAGAAAAATATATGTACAACGGTGACATCGACCTCAACCCGGTCATGTCCCAAACAAATAATATACAAACTGGAAGAGACGGCAATCCATATGTCGGACATTCACCCCGCAATATCAAATGTATAAATGAATCTAAACTGTACTACCATTGCACCACTGGCTATCCACCACGACGATCCAGCCACAACCACAGCACAACAAAGAACATCAACATGAATGTCATGTTCGCAAATCCATCTAAAAGAGAATATATCAATTAGATGAGTTGTACCGCTCCAATGACATTCACGGTCCAAGATAGTAATATATATACTGAAAACTTTTAAACAATGTTAAAAATAGCGACTTCGAAATACCCCGTATTACTCCCAAACAAAAGATAACACAATATCCAATCTGGGCAAAAACAAACAATACTAAAAACCAAATTTTCGCAGACCAGAACACACAAAAAATTCCTAGTCCCAGTTCAACTACCAGACCGGCCAGGCCGGGAATTTTCTTGTTCTCGCCGGCCCAATTTTTGAATTTGGGTCTCGTGTTTTGAGGGTGTTCTAGTTGTCACAATAATAGTCTTCTGCAATTGTTTAAAAAAATTAGAAGACTACAAAAAACGACAGAAACTGGAACATCTAGCGTATTGTTTCGGAGTTGTTTCGGTTTCAATATTTTAAACATCGTTTAAACTGCTATTAAAGGGTTTATGGGTTGGCTCTGATACTATGTTGGGTTATGCCAGCGCCCTGGCTATCAAACCGTGGCCGATCGCGGAACGAAAATTTTAAAAAAACCTGGCGCTAGAACAACCCACGAATACGGATCTATCATTAACTCTAAACCTAGCAAGCAACATAAAGAGTTGAGATGGTTATACGGAATGATCTGTGTCCTTCGGTCTTTAACCTCCTTCCCAAGCTCCTAGTGGCTACCATGATCAAGCTTGATCTCCGGTCTCCCTCCATCGAAGATGATCCACCTGAGAGTCTATGAATCAAGCTCCTACTTCATAACCGAGGTAACTAGGGTACCTAGTTCGCTAAACTAGATAGCCTAGAAGATGTAGAGTCTAATGATGGATTGATTTGTCTCTAAACACCCTAGGTTTCTCAACACATGTGACATTAAGGGTGGAGTTAGAAGAAGAAGCTTGAGATATGAGAGTGTAAGCATGAAGCAAAGAAACTCAAGAAAAAATGGCTAAGCGTTGTGAGCAATAGAAATGAATCATCAAGTAAGGATATATCTCACAACCCCAACAAAATATCAACCATGCCACAATAGTGTTTCATGAGTCACCCAATGAGTCATCCCATGAGTCACCACATGAGTCACCAAGTGTGCCATGCTTCATATATACCAATGCACACTCATCCCTCCACCTCATTAAATCATTTAAATAAATGATCAAAACTAAAATGAGGTGTTATCTTCTAGAACCTATCTTGTAATAAATTACAATAATACCCCTCATCCGTATATACATACCCGTATCAGTATTTCAACAAAATACGAATGCAAAGAGACGAAAATAATCCAACAAAATAATACTAGAATTCGGCTTAAACCAAAGCCACTAGTAAAATCCGTCTGAATCATGATAAGTGCAAAAGTGCACGTATATGATCGAACCCTGCCGTAAAACCATATGGCATCTACATTGTTTTGCTCGAAGCAGGGAAACCCTCTATGTGGGACTCTAAAAACTCATCAATATACTGGCAGTGGGTTTAACTACAAGCACCTCAGCGGCACTAGCTGTACGTAACGGCTACCCAGGTATTGAGCGAAAGAAAGGCCAACGAGCAAACTCTGTTAGGTCCACGTTACCTCTCCCGGTACTTTCGGGGTTGCGGAAACGGTAAAACAAAAATTTTTCTGGACTTGGCAACATGGACCGTAAAAGCCGGATCTTTGCTAAACAATACACTAGCATCCTAACTAGAGATTTATCTACTCGGTTAGGGGTTATACCTCAACTTGAACTCCTTCTCTTCTTCTTGTTCTTCTCCTTGCTTGCTCCAAGGGTTGATCCGGACTTTGGTCACTCAACTTGAACTCCTTCTCTTCTTGTTGTTCTTCTCCTTGCTTGCTCCGAGGGTTGATCCGGACTTTGGTCACCTCCGCGGCCTCCTTGAGTCGAAGACGATCCACCCGAGAGATGTGCACCGAGCTCCACCTCGAGCCGAGATAACTATGGCAAACAGATTGCTAATCTAGAAGCCCTAGGTTGTGTAGAAATGATCAATGGATGGTTTTGTCTTTGTGGGATCTTTATCTCTCAACACATGAGATCAAAAGATGAATCAAGAGGAGGAAGAAGAAGGAGGAGCAACAACCATGGTTTATTTCTTTTCTTCTCGCTTGAAAACCAAGAGAGAGAATGAGAAAGAAATTATGATACAAAGAAAAGTAACCATGGTTGCAATAAAAAAACAACATCATTACTAATCCCATCAAGATAAAGTTTGATGGCTATATTGAAATGACCATTATCATAATCCAAAAGAAAAAGAAAATGAAAAGAAGAGTGTAGATCCCTCTTGAAAGTCAATGGTCAACACGGTCAACCGGTCAACAAAGTCAAGAGAGGTCAACGGGGTCAAATGGTCAATGCAATTAGCCATCATAAAATTATCACTAAAAGGATTAGTAAATGATATCCGCGGCTCATAATGGTTTTGACCAAACGAACTGTCAAAACCCTAATGAGTCCGCCTCAAAGTGGTTTTGACCGAATCAACTGTCAAAACACTAATGAGCCTGCCACATAACGGTTTTGGCCGAACCAACTGCCAAAACCCTATTGAGGCACCTCCTCCTTCACCGCTCCGGAAAACTGTGCATACACACCTGCATCCGTATTCCGTAGAATGCGGATGCACAGAAGACAAAACAAATCCATCCGAGCAATACTAGGATCCGGCTTAAACCAAAGCCCACTAGTACTGCCTGCCCGAACACCATACACACACAAGTGTACGTAAGTGATCGCAGCCCTGCCGTAAAACCATACGGCCTCTACACGTTTCGCTCAGTGCAGGGAAACTCTCTGTGTGGGACTCTAAAGACTCGACACTACGCTGGCAGTGGGTTTAACCACAGACCGCAAGCGGCACTAGCTGTACGTAACGGTCCCCAGGTAGATGTCGATAAGAAGGCCGATGAGGTAAACCCATCCGAACTCCTACTGGGTCTGTATGTGACAATTTCCGTACAGTCCGGTCTGTTCGTCTGATACATCGCATGGCGGGCCTAGGGGGGCGGTAAACGTCAGTCCCCTAATAGCGGTACAAGTCATGTCGGAGTGAAGCCTAATACACCCTGAGATAACACTGGAAACCTACCAGTATATCTCGCTTGCCCTGGCCAGGGACTACTCGTGTAATGGCTCTCCTAGACACAGCGCGATGTCAACCCCCAATACCGGGAGAGACGAATCCTGTCTAACCGTCACTGCCTCCAAGTGCTTCGGGACTGCTCCCAACTACTACCTGCTTGCACGACTCAGTAGAGCCGTGGTAGGGTAGTAATCAAAGAATAGTGGAAACACACTCGAGGCGAAGTGACAGTGTCAAGTCAGCGGACTAAGCTGTACTCATGTCACCTGGGAACTGATAACTGACGATAGGTATAATACCAACCATCAGTTCCCGACGAGTCCTGTCCAGTGTACTCGTAACCTAACGAGCACCCGCATACTATCTCAAGTACGACGTACCGACAGCTGTGGGACAGACCGTCTCCCGTGCTGGGATGAGAAGCGCATACGCTAGTCTACTCCGGAGTATCGATGCCCTATCTCGATACTCCCACGACTAGGGACGTGTATAAGGATGTGCTTGTAGATTACCCAGCCCCCACGAGTGTGATCGCCATCACAACGCCGGTAATCAAGCAAAGATCCTAAGGGCTATACTAATGCGTATAGGTGATATAATAAATAAACACACATGTACACATTAAAGCAGAGACAAACCAAGTAGCATACTACTATATTGAGCAAGATTGTCTGTACAACTGTGAATATCCCAAGCTTCCATCAAGTAATATACATACTAGTATGATACAGTAATGGCCTCTAGGGCATATACACTAACAATCTCCCACTTGCACTAAGGCCATGTACTAGCGTATCGAAGACCTGTCATCTCGATCAGCCGCTCGAACTGAGTCTGGGGTAAGGCCTTCGTGAATGGGTCCGCTGTGTTGTCCTTTGTGTCCACTCTCCGCACCTCGATCTCCTGGCGATCAATGATCTCCCTGATCAGGCGATACCGCCTTAAGATGTGCCTGGATTTCTGATGGGACCTTGGTTCCTTCGCTAAAGCTATAGCCCCATTGTTATCGCAATACAAAGGTATTGGGTCAACAATGGACGAAACCACCTGAAGTTCACTAATGAACTTCTTTATTTAGACTGCCTCTTTTGCGACATCGCTTGCAGCAATGTATTCAGCCTCCATCGTCGAGTCTGCGACGGTATCCTGCTTGGAACTCCTCCAACATACCACCCCTCCGTTGAGGGTAAACACAAAACCCGAGACGGACTTGCTGTCATCTTTGTCACTCTGGAAGCTTGAATCGGTAAAGGACTCGACCCTGAGGTCTCCATTACCGTAAACCAGGAACATCTCCTTAGTCCTTCTCAGGTACTTGAGAATGTTCTTCACTGATGTCCAGTGGTCCTCCCCTGGGTCTGACTGATACCGGCTTACCGCGCTCAGCACGTAAGCTACATCTGGTCTTGTACATAGCATCGCATACATTATAGATCCTACCGCCGAAGCGTAGGGTATAGTGCTCATGCGAACCCTCTCCTCGTCAGTCTTAGGAGACATCTTCTTGGAGAGGGTAATTCCGTGCAATGCGGGTATGTTACCGTGCTTGGAATCCTCCATACTAAATCTCTTTAGTACGGTCTCTATGTACCTGGACTGCGAAAGTCCCAGTAGTCTCTTGGATCTATCTCTATAGATCTTGATCCCCAGAATGTACGAGGCATCACCCAGGTCCTTCATGGAGAACCTTTGTGACAAAAATAGCTTGACCGATTGTAGCATAGGAATATCATTTCCTATCAAAAGAATGTCGTCCACGTACAAGACTAGGAATACGACAGTTCGTCCTACAATCTTCTTATAGACAAAAGGTTCATCCTCGTTCTTGATGAAATCAAATTCCTTGATTGCCACATCAAAACAGATGTTCCAACTCCACGATGCCTGCTTTAATCCATAAATGGATTTAAGCAACTTGCACACCTTTCCGCTGCTCCCACTGTCTACGAAACCTTCTGGTTGATCCATGTAAACGCACTCTTCCAAACAACCGTTCAGGAAAGCCGTTTTAACATCCATCTGCCAGATTTCATAGTCATGGAAGGCAGCAATGGCAAGTAGGATCCGAATGGATTTGAGCATAGCCACCGGAGAAAAAGTTTCGTCATAGTCCAAACCAGGTCTTTGACGAAAACCTTTTGCAACGAGTCTAGCCTTATAGGTTTCCACCTGCCCATCTACACCAAGTTTCCTTTTGTAGATCCATTTGCATCCAACGGGTTTTACCCCAGGTGGAGCAATATCCAAGGTCCACACTTTATTGGCGTACATGGACTCCATTTCGGATTGCATTGCTTCCTGCCACTTATCAGAGTCCCTACTGATAATGGCCTGCCTGAAACTGGTAGGGTCATCATCTTCCAAGATGCAATCCTCTCGATCCCCGTCAATGAGAAAACCGTAGTATCTCTCGGGCGGATGAGAAATCCTACCAGATCTGCGGAGTGGCTGAGGTTAGTTTGGGGTTATTGAATCTAGCGGTTCCTCCAAATTTTCAGTCACATTTTGTGGTCGCTGAATTTCTTCCAGTTCTACCGAACTCCCACTAGTTTCTTTTGCAAGAAACTCCCTTTCTAAAAAGGTAGCGTGGCGAGATACAAACACCTTCTGTTCCTCAGTGTGGTAGAACAGATATCCTAGTGAGTCTTTAGGATATCCCACAAATTTACACAGAACTGACCGTGCCTCTAGCTTGTCCGGTTTATGTGTTTTCACATAGGCCGGACAACCCCATATCTTAAATCGCTTAAGATACAGATTTCTTTCACTCCATATTTCATATGGAGTCTTAGGCACTGATTTGGATGGAACATAATTCAATAGGTATGCCGCTGTCTGAAGCGCATGTCCCCAAAATGAAAGAGGCAACTCAGCAATACTCATCATGGAGCGAACCATATCCAATAGGGTACGATTCCTCCGCTCCGAAACACCGTTGTGCTGTGGTGTATAAGGAGGAGTAAGCTGAGAGAGAATACCATTCTCTTTTAAGTAATCTAGGAATTCCGTGCTTAAGTACTCCCCTCCTCTATCAGACCGGAGGATCTTGATACTTTTGCCAATCTGGTTCTCTACTTCCTTTCTGAATTCCTTGAATTTCTCAAAAGCTTCAGATTTGTGTTTCATCAGATACACATATCCGAACCTAGAGAGATCGTCAGTGAATGTGATGAAGTAGGAGAACCCACCCCTTGCATGTGTAGACATCGGACCACATACATCACTGTGTATGAGTCCCAAGAGCTCTGCTGCTCTTTCTCCATGTCCGGTGAACGGAGATTTGGTCATCTTCCCTTTGAGACAGGACTGACAAGTTTCATAAGATGAAAACTCGAACGCATTCAAGATTCCATCTTTATGCAACTTACTCAGTCTTTTCTCTCCAATATGACCAAGTCTACAATGCCACAAGTAGGATTCATTCGTATCTGAATTCTTCCTCTTGCGTGTGTTATGTATATTGAGAACTGCATTCTGATTTAGAACATAGATACCATTACACAGTGTACCATCTGCAACCAGTACCTTATGAAGGTAAATGTTCATGATATTCTTGTCAAGAACAAAGTTATATCCATCTTTATCGAGTAAAGAAACTGATATGATGTTGCAAACTATGGAGGGTACATATTAGCAATCGTTCAAAATCATAGTCTTGCAATTTGGCAATACTAGGTGATATTCACCGACGGCTGCCGCATTAACTTATGCTCCGTTCGCTACTCTGAGCGACATATCACCCCGTGCAACTTTCCTACTTTTTCTCAGTCCCTGTAATAAATTACAGATATGAGATCCTGATCCGGTATCAAGTACCCAGGAGGTAGGGCTGACCGTAAAACAGTTCTCAATTACAAGAACACCTGAAATAGATGCAAAACCATGCTTCTTCTTCAACTGGGTATCCTGGAAATCCATACAATCCCCTTTCCAATTCTCATACTCATGACTGTTGTCACAAGTTAGAGCTGAACCAACGTTCCCCAGCCCCGAATAAGAATTCGGATCGGTCAAGCGATACATTTTATTATCTTGATTAGGGCGTGAAAAGGTTGCTGCCTGGAGAGAGAGAAAAGAAACACTCAGCGTATGCTCTTGCAAGATTAGATTGGTTTATTTAGTTTATCTAACCAGGATGTCTCCCACTGTTTTCTCAAATTCTTCTTAAAACCTTTTTAAAAGAAGAACTAGTCAGGATTTAATTCACGTCACAATACTTGCTTAACCTTTCAGCCAGGCTAGTGTCGGTACTTCGAGGGAGGCTTTCCAACGCTTTCGCGAAGTTCCTTAATTTAAGAACCTCTTTTCCCTGGGGGCGTAGCCCCGCTAACATCTTTCTAGACACCTACTAGGTTTATAGCATTGATCGTTAAGTGAAATAATCTCCCGAGAGTAATCCAACTCATCAGTGGGATCGGGATCCAACTGTCATTGTGTGATAACCTAGATGGAATCCACTCTAGTCACCACACTCCAGAAGGTATGCTAAATCTGCAAGTTTCAGTACTTTTGAAACTCCCGATGTTGTTTTTGCCCCTAGGACCCAAGTGATCTTGACGGAGTCAACAAATCAAAGATTCCTAGTCAAGTTCAACCTGTCATTATCTGGATTGCATTAAACCCACCCGCATAACCCTTGACGGAGTCAACAAGGTTATACGACTGTCCTAATCAATCCCATATACCGATACAAACAAGAAGCACTTAGCTACCGTACACTACGCCTTGACGGAGTCAACAAACGCAGTACGAATACTAAGTGTTACTTGTAAGAAATGACGGAGGGCTACGGCTGGGTTTTTGGCGAAAAACCCGTTAACGTAATGAACTTGATATCGTTGAAGGAACCTGGTAATCTTTTTTGAAAATATAGTGGCGAAAACTTTTGCTAAAGAGGTCACTCCCTGTGAAGGGATCTCGGCTCTTTCCTCGTCGAATGAGGTGCAGGATATTCCAAACTGAATACCTCGATGCAAAGCAAGAATAATCGACTATAGTGAAGTTATTACCCTGACGCAAACTTTTGCCCAAGGGGTCACTCCCGATGAAGGGATCTCGGCCTTTGCCTCGTCGACTGATGTGCTGGGCATTCATAACCGAATACCTCGATGCAAAGCAAGAATAATCGACTATAGTGAAGTTATTACCCTGACGCAAACTTTTGTCCAAGGGGTCACTCCCGATGAAGGGATCTCGGCCCTTGCCTCTTCGACTGAGGTGCTGGGCATTCATAACCGAATACCTCGATGCAAAACAAAAGTGAACATCCTTTTAATAACAGCTTTTGAAAAACTTGTTCCAACAACGACTTTTAGGTTTATTTTCTTGAATTAGTTCTTTTAATGCGTCCCATCATTTAAATCCTACCATTGCAGAAAACAACCAAAATATGACGTACGCTTATGCCATTCGCATTCGCCACGGGGCCCCGTCATCACCCGTTAGGTTACTTAACTAACGACAGAGCGGGGGCTGGGCTAGCGCGGCTGTAAAACATAAGCAATGCCTAAATAGTTATTATATATAACAATATAGCAATGATAGCCAATCCAGATCACAGATGAACACTTTGGATATACTAGGAACCCGCGATTCGTTCGAGCCTGCAACGAAAAACAGATTACACGGTCGCGATGAATAGCCAAAACCCCACCCAAGACCCCTATGGGTGCGGCAAACTACCCGCCAAGTACCCGAAGCGAAGCAACCTCCCTCAACGCCGTGAGTAGGCCACTCGGCACTTCGAGATACCCGGTAGTTTGTGCACCCCCTCCATGGGTCTATCCTAGGAGCAAAAACAGTAAAAAGAATTATACAATGACGGCTACAACCCCGACCCGGTTGTGCGGCCATACAAATAATATTACATCAATTTACAAATTTATTACATGAATGAAAGAAAAAGAAACTCTCATCTCACATCCACCCCGGCTATTCATCCGCGACAATCCAACGAGTTCATATACACAAACCATCATCAACACAGATCACAGATATGTACAACCCCCACTAATCGACGTATAGCGATTAGTAGACGTTCAATACACATATAACATTACAGAGATAACCATTAACCAAATTCTACAGAACATCGACCAAAAATACGGATTTATGAGCCCCAAAAACAAATTTTGCTTTCTGGAAAATCTGGGCAGAAAAGTCATATACCAAAAATCCCAAAATACCCCTCTAAGAAAACTGCAAGAAAAAGATTCCCCAACAGAGCCAACGCCGTCGCGGTTCCGCGGCATAAGCAAGCTCATGCCGCGGAAACGCGGCGCTTTGGACGAGTTGGGGGATGAAATTTCTCCAGTTTTCTAACACAAGCCTGAGCCGATTTTTAGTGTATGATTTATTGCTTTTGGAACAGATCTGAAAATCGGCAGAAACTGAATTTTTCGGGGTGATTTTGCGATTTTTCGTCCGGTCGATATTCTAAATACTTTGCTAACATGCTAGGGTGTGTTTAGTTAGGCTCTGATACCACTGTTAGGTCCACGTTACCTCTCCCGGTACTTTCGGGGTTGCGGAAACGGTAAAACAAAATTTTTTCTGGACTTGGCAACATGGACCGTAAAAGTCGGATCTTTGCTAAACAATACACTAGCATCCTAACTAGAGATTTATCTACTCGGTTAGGGGTTATACCTCAACTTGAACTCCTTCTCTTCTTCTTGTTCTTCTCCTTGCTTGCTCCAAGGGTTGATCCGGACTTTGGTCACTCAACTTGAACTCCTTCTCTTCTTGTTGTTCTTCTCCTTGCTTGCTCCGAGGGTTGATCCGGACTTTGGTCACCTCCGCGGCCTCCTTGAGTCGAAGACGATCCACCCGAGAGATGTGCACCGAGCTCCACCTCGAGCCGAGAAAACTAGGGCAAAGAGAATGCTAATCTAGAAGCCCTAAGTTGTGTAGAAATGATCCATGGATGGTTTTGTCTTTGTGGGATCTTTATCTCTCAACACATGAGATCAAAAGATGAATCAAGAGGAGGAAGAAGAAGGAGGAGCAACAACCATGGTTTATTTCTTTTCTTCTCACTTGAAAACCAAGAGAGAGAATGAAAAAGAAATTATGATACAAAGAAAAGTAACCATGGTTGTAATAATGAAAAAACAACATCATTACTAATCCCATCAAGATAAAGTTTGATGGCTACATTGAAATGACCATTATCATAATCCAAAAGAAAAAGAAAAAGAAAAGAAGAGTGTAGATCCCTCTTGAAAGTCAATGGTCAACACGGTCAACCGGTCAACAAAGTCAAGAGAGGTCAACGGGGTCAAATGGTCAATGCAATTAGCCATCATAAAATTATCACTAAAAGGATTAGTAAATGATATCCGCGGCTCATAGTGGTTTTGACCAAACGAACTGTCAAAACCCTAATGAGTCCGCCTCAAAATGGTTTTGACCGAATCAACTGTCAAAACCTTAATGAGCCTGCCACATAACGGTTTTGGCCGAACCAACTGCCAAAATCCTAATGAGGCACCTCCTCCTTCACCGCTCCGGAAAACAGTGCATACACACTTGCATCCGTATTCCGTAGAATGCGGATGCACAGAAGACAAAACAAATCCATCCGAGCAATACTAGGATCCGGCTTAAACTAAAGCCCACTAGTACTGCCTGCCCGAACACCATACGCACACAACTGTACGTAAGTGATCGCAGCCCTGCCGTTAAACCATACGGCCTCTACACGTTTCGCTCAGTGCAGGGAAACTCTCTGTATGGGACTCTAAAGACTCGACACTACGCTGGCGGTGGGTTTAACCACAGACCGCAAGCGGCACTATCTGTACGTAACGGTCCCCAGGTAGATGTCGATAAGAAGGCCGATGAGGTAAACCCATCCGAACTCCTACCGAGTCTGTATGTGACAATCTCCGTACAGTCCGGTATGTTCGTCTGATACATCGCATGGCGGGCCTAGGGGGCGGTAAACGTCAGTCCCCTAATAGCGGTACAAGTCGTGTCGGAGTGAAGCCCAATACACCCTGAGATAACACTGGAAACCTACCAGTATATCTCGCTTGCCCTGGCCAGGGACTACTCGTGTAATGGCTCTCCTAGACACAGCGCGATGTCAACCCCCAATACCGGGAGAGACGAATCCTGTCTAACCGTCACTGCCTCCAAGTGCTTCGGGACTGCTCCCAACTACTACCTGTTTGCACGACTCGGTAGAGCCGTGGTAGGGTAGTAATCAAAGAATAGTGGGAACACACTCGAGGCGAAGTGACAATGTCAAGTCAGCGGACTAAGCTGTACTCATGTCTCCTGGGAACTGATAACTGACGATAGGTATAATACCAACCATCGTTCCCGACGAGTCCTGTCCAGTGTACTCGTAACCCAACGAGCACCCGCATACTATCTCAAGTACGACGTACCGACGGCTGTAGGACAGACCGTCTCCCGTGCTGGGATGAGAAGCGCATACGCTAGTCTACTCCGGAGTATCGATGCCCTATCTCGATACTCCCACGACTAGGGACGTGTATAAGGATGTGCTTGTAGATTACCCAGCCCCCACGAGTGTGATCGCCATCACAACGCCGGTAATCAAGCAAAGATCCTAAGGGCTCTACTAATGCGTATAGGTGATATAATAAATAAACACACATGTACATATTAAAGCAGAGACAAACCAAGTAGCATACTACTATATTGAGCAAGATTGTCTGTACAACTGTGAATATCCCAAGCTTCCATCAAGTAATATACATACTAGTATGATACAGTAATGGCCTCTAGGGCATATACACTAACAAACTCATCCTGGCCCCTACTGAGCCTGTCTGTGACAATCTCCGTAGAGAACTGCTGGGTTCGCTAAGCACCCCCGACGGTTTTTTACACGCATCAAGTATGCTATTTTAAAAAAAATTGGGTGCCAAGCGAGCCCGACTAAGGATCTAACTAGAGAATTAGGGTTTTTAAAGCATGTAAACAACTTTACACTAAGTGAACAAGGAATACAACCTTTGTAGACCGGTCCTTCACTTCTAAAGCTCCGTATAGTAGTCCCTTAGCTCCAAGTAGTGGTCTCCCGGACTCTCGTTAGGCTCCACTAGGCAAAAAGAACGAGCTTGCTCAAGGATCTTCGAGGCCGAAGATGATCTACGTCGAAGAATCTTTAACTCAAGCTACCTTCTCACTAATTGAGAATTAGTGAAAGAAACAATCTATACTAAATAGATATTTTGGTATAGATTGGTGAAGTAGGAATTTTGCTCACTTTAGAATTAATTTTCCCTTTTTCTTTTTTTCTCACTTTAAAGCTAGAGAGTAAGCAAGGAGATTAAGAAGAAACTCAAGTGATCAAGTGTGAACCATAGGTGAGAAAATATCTCATATAATCTCACTTATAGAGACTTAACCATGGCTAAACAAAATGGTTAGGTTAATAAATATCTAGAGTAAACAAATTTAGTGGACTAAGTTAAGATTTCTACATGCTTCCACAAGCATCTCAAACCATGCCAATTTCCCCTAATTTTGATTTATCTCTTAATAATTAATTACCCAAAATATCTTTAGTTAGGTATGAGTCTCATACACACAAGTCCAATGTATCATCTAGAATGACACATAAATAAATACATTAATATATATCACATATATATCTGTTTGTACTTAGAGAAAATAAATTCTTAAGTGGGCTAATATTAGTTAATATATATTAATATATCAAATATATTATATATTAAATTATTAAATTAACACTTAATTTAATAATCCGATTATATCACATATAATCGACTAATATCATTTATATCAACTTATCGAATCAATTATAACTCTCTTCCGCGGCCGTAAAGAGAGTTCAATGCTTCATTTTTCCACAGTAATTCATAATACTGCTTTTATATTGTTTTAGGTATGTTTAATCTGAATTTAGTACTGTAAATTCTGGAGATGGTTTTGGACTCGTCGATTCGATCGGAATTTTCATTTCGTTACTTTTCCGGGTAAATTAGAAAGTATTGAAGTGTTTGAACGAGTATCATTTGCTCAATATTCACGGGGTTTAAATATTTTGGAGGTACGTGCAAGTCTTTTTGTGGTGGACCCTCTAGAAGACAACAAACCTTAACTCGATTATGTGACCGTCTTGAACTGCCCTTTGAACCTTAGGGTTTGGGGCAGTACGGCGTGCCACATGTGAGGCGTTGGCTTGACCCTTCTACGGCTGGACCGCTACTACTGTGTCACACTCCGGATTTTTGAACCCTGCTTAAGTGTTGAGCTTTAGTGAATCTTGGGTACTTGATCGTTCGTTCGAAAACTTTAATACTGTCTGTTTATCTGGATTGTGATGCAATGTATGGAATTCATATTATTAGACATGAAATACGAAGTATGTGATATTTCGCATTTGCGATGTCTAAAGAGAATGTGGATTCCAGATATTGCAGTTTTACACTTTCTTTTCTGTGACCGTAAGTGTAGTATGTTCGATATCACCGGTTTCGTTGCTATACATCAACGACAATCGGGGTACGCATACTTACTTATGTTGATGATATGAGATATTATGTGTTGCTGAGATATGATGTGCAGGATTGTCGCGATCGAATAGCCGGGGGGTTTTATGTGAGATGAGAGTTTTATATTTTCATTCATGTAAATTCAAATATAATGTAATATTCTTTTATTTGGGGCACTTCCGGGTTGAGGTTGTGTAACCAGTGTTGTATATTATTTACTTTTCCGCATTAAGATGGACCCAAGGAGGGGAGCACAGGTGACCGGGTTCTGGGGTTCAGTGGGAGGCCATCTCGAGGAGTCGAGACCGGGTCTCCTAAACTCCAGAATTGGTAGGGTCACTTGCCGCTCTCGTAGGGGTCCAAGGTGTGGGCTTGGCTATTCATCGCGACTGTGGAATTCGTATTTCTATTCTGGCTAAATACTAAATACGGACGTCCTAGTATATCCCACATTATATCTATGTTTCTGTTGCCCGTGTTCTGTGATATCTGAGACGAATGACATATTATATATATGATATATAGTAGACGTTGCTTATGTTTTACACCCGCGCTAGTCCCGTCCCGATATGCCGTTAGTTAAGTAACCTAACGGTGCATAACGGAACATTGCGGCGAATGCGGATGGCATAAGCGTACGTGTTATTTTCGTTTCTTTTCTGTGATTGGCTTAAGGACTTAAATGATGGGATTACATTAATGTGATTAATGTAAAGAAAATAAACCTAAAAAGATGTTGTAGAATCGGATTTGAAAACCACTCGGATATTTATGAAAAAGCTATATTTCAAAACTGCGGAGCTTAAGCCACTCCTTTTGAAAACCATTTGATTCTACAACGATATCAAGCTCAAAGCGTTAAAGATTTTCTTAAAAATCATCCGCAACCCTCCGTCATTTTAGGAAGTAGAGTACTTAGTATTCGTGCTACGTTTGTTGACCTTAGCCAAGGCGTAGTGTACGGTAGCTAAGTGATGTCTTCCTACCAATGCATATGATGTAGATTAATTAGGACGGGCATATGACTTTGTTGACCTTAGCCAAGGGTCATGTGAACGGGTCTAATTAATCAAGAAATGACGGGTTGAGCTTGACTAGTACTCGTGATTTGTTGACCTTAGCCAAGGTCACGAGTACTAGGGGTAAAAACCACATCGGGAATTTCAATAGTTGAAATTTGCAATGAGATTGCATACCTTCCATGTGTTGGTTGGATCCCGATCCCACTATGGGCAATAGTTGCTCCTAGGAGAGTTTTACAGTTTACAATTAGCTAACTCATTAGGTGTCTAGAAAGGTGTTAATGGGGCTCCGCCTTTGGGAAAACGAGGTTTACTCTAATTAGGTCCGTGCGAAAGCACGGGGAATCTCCCTCAAGTACCGACACTGGCCTGGCTGAACGGTTAGCGAAGTTGTAGACTGTAATTAATCCTGGCTAGTTTTTCTTTTTAAGGTTTGAAAGAAAAACTCGATAAAACCAGTGGGAAACATCGATTGGACAAGATAATAACCAATCTGATCTATGCAAGAGCTTTCGCTGAGTGTATTCTTTTCTCTCTCTTAATGGCAGATACCCATTACTGGACTCAAAAACAAACTGAATGGGATCAATTATAAAGACTGGCTGAGGAATCTGAAAATTGCCTTGACTTATGATAAAATATCATATGTCCTCACGGCTTCAGCCCCACCCGTCCCAGGTCCAAAATCCTCAGTTGCGGACGTTGAAGTCCGCAAGACATGGGACGCTGACTATGACACGGCCAAATGCCTCGCGCTTGCATCGATGGATAACACACATCAAAAGCAGCACGAGGATATGGACATTCACGGTATATTGCTCCATACAAAGGAGTTGTATGGAGAGCAATCCCGCGTATTACGATACGAAGCATCAAAGAAATTGTTTCAGATGCGAATGGCCCCTGGCACATCAGTAGGAGACCATGTTCTGAAGATGATAGCTCTTATAGAAGAGCTTGAGGACCTTGGATTGACGATGGACAATGAACAATATATAGATATTATTCTGCAGTCCCTCCCCTCCACCTTTGCTCAGTTCATAGTGAACTTCAACATGCATGGCATGTAGAAGGAACTCCCTGAACTCCTTAACATGTTAAGGAGTGCAGAGAGCACTATGAAGTCAGCAAAAACTCCCGTTATGACTGTTGGACAGTCTTCCTCTTCTCGCCCGAAAGCTAAGGCCAAGGGAAAGAAAAAGAAGAAGCCCACCAATCCTAAGGGTGGAGTTAAAAAGGTAAAGGGAAAGGAAACGTCCAAGGCTGGAGACTCAGGGAAAGAAGAATGTTTTCATTGCCACAAGACAGGACATTGGAAGCGCAACTGCACGGAGTACTTAAGTCTCAAGAAGAAGCATGGTGATGCTTCTGCTTCAGGTGCGTTTGTAACAGAAAACTGTTTTTCAATAAACTCTGCTTCCTGGGTATTGGATACCGGTTCAGGTTCTCACATTTTCAATTCTATGCAGGGGCTGAGAAATAGCAAAGTTTTGAAGACTGGTGACCATACTCTCCGCGTTGGAAATGGTTCCAATATATATACAGTCACAGTGGGAGAGTATCACTTGGGGTTGCCATTTGGATGTATTTTGGTTTTAAATCCATGTTATTTTGTACCAAGTATGCTTTGTAATATAATATCCATTTCTTTGTTAGACAATGAAGGATATAATTTTGTATTGCAGAACAATGTTATGAACATTCACCTGAATCAAATGTTGGTTGGGTATGGTACGCTTAATAACGGAATATATGTCCTAAATCAGCACACAGTTTTCAGTATACAACACACTAATAAAAGAAAACTTTTAGAATTTAATGAAGCTTTTCTTTGGCACTGTAGACTTGGTCATATTAACGAAACAAGACTAAACAAGTTACACAAAGATGGATATTTAAACTCTTTTGAATATAAATCTTATGCAACTTGCCAGTCTTGTATCAAGGGTAAAATGACCAAAACTCCGTTTACCGGACACGGAGAAAGAGCTACTCAGCTCCTAGGCCTCATACATAGTGATGTATGTGGGCCAATGTCTACACAGGCTAGAGGCGGTTTTTCATACTTCATTACATTCACTGACGATTTCTCAAGATTCGGTCATGTATTTTTATTAAAGCACAAGTCCGAAGCTTTCGAGAAATTCATTGAATATAAACAAGAAGTAGAAAAACAAACCGGCTTGAGTATCAAGATGCTTCGATCAGATCGAGGTGGTGATATCTCAGTACAGAATTTGCAAACTTCCTAAAGGAGAATGGGATTATCTCTCAGCTCACTCCTCCTTACACACCACAGCACAACGGTGTGTCAGAACGACGGAATAGGACCCTATTAGATATGGTCCGGTCAATGATGAGTGACGCTGAGTTACCAGTCTCGTTTTGGGGGCATGCATTGGAGACTGCAGCGTTTCTACTAAACAGGGTTCTAACCAAAGCCGTGTCTACCACGCCATATGAGATATGGCATGGGAAGAGACCATCTCTTAAGAGAATTAAGATTTGGGGTTGTCCGGCCTACGTTAAAAAGCAGAATCCGGACAAACTCGAGACACGGTCTGTCATGTGTAATTTTGTGGGGTATCCAAAGAATTCTTATGGATATCTATTCTACCATAAAGAGGAACAAAAGGTGTTTGTTTCTCAACATGCCACATTCTTGGAAAAAGAGTTTTTCACAGATAAAGATGATGGCAAGGTGGTGGATCTAGAAGAGATTCTAGAGACACAAACTACAAATGACGATTTGGTTGAACCGGCTGTTGCAACAGAAACTGAGGAACCCCGGCCACTCCGTAGGTCTGGTAGGACTTCTCGCCCACCAGAGAGGTACTACGGTTTCCTCATTGATGGTGACGGAGAAGATTGCATCATGGATGATGATGATCCTACCAGTTTTCAGCAAGCTATCACGAGTAGAGACTCTGTGAAGTGGCTAGATGCCATGAGATCCGAAATGGAGTCTATGTACACCAACAAAGTATGAACTTTGGACGTTGTACCCCCTGGGGTAAAACCTATGGGGTGCAAATGGATCTTTAAAAGAAAGATTGGTGTAGATGGGCAGGTGGAGACCTATAAGGCAAGACTTGTGGCGAAGGGTTTTCATCAAAGACCGGGTTTGGACTATGACGAGACTTTTTCTCCCGTAGCCACGCTTAAATCCATTCGGATCCTACTTGCTATTGCTGCTCACTACGACTATGAAATCTGGAAGATGGACGTTAAAACCGCATTTCTAAATGGAAATTTAGAAGAATGCGTTTATATGGATCAGCCAGAGGGTTTCATTGACAGTGGGAGCAGCGGGAAAGCATGTAAATTGCTTAAATCCATATATGGGTTAAAGCAGGCATCACGGAGTTGGAACATCTGTTTCGATGATGTCATCAAAGAGTTTGATTTCATCAAGAATCCAGATGAACCTTGTGTTTATAAGAAGGCTGTAGGGAGAGCTGTCACATTCCTCGTATTGTACGTGGACGACATTCTTCTGATAGGAAATGATATTCCTGTGCTACAGTGGGTCAAATCTTTCTTATCACTGAGGTTCTCCATGAAGGACCTGGGTGATGCCACATACATTCTGGGTAAAAGGATCTATAGGGATAGATCCAAAAGGTTATTGGGATTGTCCCAAACCAGGTACATTGACACCATCCTAAAAAGGTTTAGTATGGAAGAATCCAAGCGGGGTGCCTTACCCGCTTGCCATGGGATCACTCTCTCCAAGGATTCTTGTCCAAAGACCGATGAAGAGAGAGCTCGCATGAGTGTTATACCCTATGCTTCGGCAGTAGGATCTATAATGTATGCGATGTTATGTACACGCCCAGATATAGCTTACGCACTTAGTGTTGTAAGCAGGTATCAATCTAACCCAGGGGAGAATCACTGGACAGCTGTGAAGAACATTCTTAAGTACTTACGAACGACTAAAGAATTGTTCTTGGTGTATGGTAATGGAGATCTCCAGATGGAGGCCTTTACCGATTCGAGCTTCCAGAGCGATAAGGACGGCAGCAAATCTATCTCTGGGTTTATATTTACCCTCAATGGAGGGGCGGTAAGTTGGAAGAGTTCCAAACAGGATACCGTTGCAGACTCAACGATGGAGGCTGAGTACATTGCTGCGAATGATGCCGCCAAGGAAGCCGTCTGGATGAAGAAGTTCGTCTCGGAACTAGGAGTAGTTCCAACCATTATTGATCCAATACCTTTGTATTGTGATAATAATGGGGCTATGGCGTTAGCCAAGGAGCCCAGATCCCATCAGCGGTCCAGACACATCCTGAGGCGTTTTCATTTGATCCGGGAGATTGTAGATCGCCGCGAGATCGAGATTAGGAGAGTAGATACAAAGAATAACGCCGCGGATCCATTCACCAAGGCCCTCCCTCAGCCGCAGCATGAGCGACTTTTTGAGATGTTGGGTATGAGATACGCCAATAACTGGCCTTAGTGCAAGTGGGAGATTGTTGGATATATGTATGCCCTAGAGGCCATTATATGATAGTGGATGTATCTATACATGTATATATATATATTCAGTATGCATTCTTGCTCGACATGATTGTATGCTATCTGGTTCTTCTTTATCTGGCATGTTGATTTAATCATGCTTTTATTCATTCATACATGCTGATAAAGCCCTGGGGATATCGGCTTGACTATTCTGATTATGATGGAGATCATACTAGTGGGACATCTGTAGTCTATAAGCATATCCTGAAAAGTCCCTAGTTGTAGGTATATCGAGACGGGGCATTGATATACCAGAGTAGACTAGTGTATATGATACTAGACCTATACGATGGGCGATGAATGTTCCCACATTCATCGATGTTTGACATCAAGATCATATACGGGTGCTCAGTGGTGACTGGGTACACTGGACGGACTCACCGAGAACTCCTATATGGAATTATATCTATCGTCGGATAGCAGTTCTCAGGTGACACTGGTACAGGTTAGTCTGTAGACCCGAGATCGTCATAGAGTCTTGTGTGTTCTTCCACTGTACTTTGATTGCCACCCTACCACGGCTCTACTGAGTCGTACAAACAGGTGGCTGTTGGGTACAGTCCCGAGACACACGAAGGCAATGAGCGATAGGAGGGGTTTCGTCTCTCCCGGTATTGGGAGTTGATGCTGTGCTGTGCCTGACTGGTTATATCAGTAAGTCCCTGGCCAGGGCTGCTGAGATTTGCTGATAAGTGTTATCAGTAGTTTCTCGATCTGTTATAGACCATTCACCGGCATGACTTATTGAGTTATTGGGGTCGACATGACCATCCCTAGGCTCGATATGCAGCATATCTGACGAAGAGACCGGACTGTACGGTAGTGTTGCCGGTTGGCTCGACAGGAGTTGTAGCAGGTTCGCTTGTTTTCTTCTGATCGCTCAATACCCGGGTGGCCGTTACGTTTAGCTGACCGCTTGCGGCTTGGGGGTGCTTGATATGATCATCACCCACTGCCGGCGTATTGACGAGTCTTAGAGTCCCACAAAGGAGTTACCTAGTCCAGGCAAAACGTTGTGGTGCGCGTATGCGATATACGCATGGACCCGATTAAAATGCGCGTATAGGATACCGAACATTGATCGGGTGGCTTGCTTTTGGTGGGGTCATATGTGATATGGCCGGATTGATAAATCAAGTGTTGATTTATCATTTAACCATTAGTTTTCTCACTTGAAACCTTTTCTTGTTCATGATGGATGTATGCATGCATGTATGCTATCTTTCTTTTAGTTTCATGCACATATGGATGTGCATACATACATACATACATACACCATCTATCATGGTTGATTACACATGGAAAATGGTGGCAATATAAGACTCACACCATGGATAAGTATATGGATTATTATTTGATTTTGTGTTTAAAACAAAATGGAAAAGGAAAGGATAATTCTTGACATGTTTCTACACTCTTCTTAACCTAACCATCCTCACCTACCCTTAACCTTGGATTAAACTTTCCTTCTATGTTTTAAACTCTAATTATATAATAACTCAAACATTTGACCATGGTTTGAGATGAGAAGAAATAAAATATATATATATATATATATATATATATATATATATATTTCATTTCTTTCTTAGGTTAATCTTTTCTCTTCTTCAAAAGAAAAGCCATCATCTTCCTCCTTCTTCTTCCTTTGCTCTCTAGTTTCTTCTAGTGAGCTAAACATACATCAAGAAAGGTTTTTGAAGTGAGAATCATAACCACAACATCATTCTACACAAGTTTAGCCAACTTGTTTAGAGTGTTCTCTTCATTTCTCATCTTGAAAAGTGAAGTTGCGAGCTTGCACTAGGAGCTTCGGGTGGATCATTGTGGACGCGAGAAGACTTCAAGAGGACCTTCCTCCAACACCCAAGAGGCCAAAGAGTCTAGCGAAGGGAGCTACAAAGGTTGTAGTCTCGAAACCCTAGTCTTTACTGCCTTTAACTTTTGAAACCCTAATTTTCTGGGATCGATCCCTTTGTATGCTTGCCTAGCACGATAAAGATTTAAACTTTGTGACATGTGATGCTTCCAAACTCTACATAGGGTGCTACGTAAACCTAACATCAAGTACACATCCTAAGGGCATTATCAACATGTGAGAGAAAGACAGTATCACAATAACAGTCTACATGTTAAGATAAAGAGCAACCGGATAGCATACTATCATGTCGAGCAAGAATATCCTCTCTATATATGTCCAAGTATCCATTATAATATACAATCATGTACAATAATGGCCTCTAGGGCATACATACAACTAACAATCTCCCACTTGCACTATGGCCAGTTGTTGTAGTATCTCATACCAACGTCCCAAAATCTCTCAAATTATATCTGGGGTATGGCCTCTGTGAGTGGATCCGCCGTGTTATTCTTTGTCTAATCTCTCCTGACCTCAATCGCTCGGAGATCAACCATCTCCTTGATCAGGTGATACTGCCTAAGAATATGTCTGCATTACTGATGGGACCGAGGTTCCTAGGCCAAAGCCACAACTCCATTGTCATCACAATGGTAGGAACCTCACCAAGTTCATCTCATGAACATCTTCATCCAGACAGCCTCTTTGGCAGCATCATTGGTAGCGATATATTCAGCCTTTATCGTCGAGTCTGCTATGGTACCTAGCTTGGAGCTCTTCCAACATACTGTCCCTCTACTGAGGGTAAAGACAAAACCCGAGACTGACTATCAGTCGATCTTATCACTCTGGAAGCTCGAATCTGTAAAGAACTTGACATGGAGTTCACCGTACCATACACAAAGAACATTTCTTTAGCCCTTCTCAAGTACTTAAGAATGTTCTTCACAGCTGTCCAGTGATTCACCCAGGATGTAAAAGGCATCACCCAAATCCTTCATGGAGAATCCTTGTGATAAGAAGAGCCTGACCGAGTGTAGCATAGGAACACCATTTCCTATCAAGAGTATGTTATCCACGTACAATACGAGGAAGACAACCTTACTCTCTACAACCTTCTTGTATATACATGGTTCATCTGCCTTTTTGATGTAGTCAAACTCTTTGACTACCGCATCAAAACAAATGTTCCAACTCCGCGATGCCTGCTTCAATCCATAGATTGATTTAAGCAACTTGCACACCTTTCCGCTCTCCCACTGTCTACGAAGCCCTCTGGCAGTGTCATGTACACGCTCTCTTCTAAATCACCATTTAGAAAAGCGGTCTTGATATCCATCTGCCAGATTTCGTAGTCATGGTATGTAGAGATGGCAAGTAAGATTCGGATGGACTTAAGCATGGCCACAGGAGAAATGGTTTCATCATAATCTACACCCGGTTGTTGACGAAAACCTTTTGCTACAAGTCTAGCTTTGAAAGTCTCAACTTTTCCATCTACACCAAGAATCTTCTTAAGATCCATTTGCTCCCGATGGGTTTTACCCCTTCAGATGCAACTACCAAATTCCATACTTTGTTGGTGTATATGGATTCCATCTCAGATCGCATAGCATCCAGCCATTTCACAGAGTCCCCACTTATGATGGCCTGCTCGAAACTAGTTGGGTCATCATCTTCCATGATGCAATCCTCACTCCCACTGTCATTGAGAAACCTTAGTATCTCTCAGGCAGATGAGAAACCTTACTAGATCTGCGGAGAGGCTGAGGTTCGTCGGGAACTATTGAATCCTCCGGTTCTACCAAATCATTAGCTGTTAGTTTATCTAGCTAGAACTTCTTCCAGTTCTACCTCATGACCACAAATTTCTTCCATAAGAAATTCCTTTTCTAATAAGGTGGCATGCCGAAAAACAAATCACCTTTTGCTCCTCAGTGTGGTAGAAGATATACCCTCGCAAATGTTTGGGATATCCAACAAACTTACACAGACTTTGCCTCGAGCTTGTCCGGATTAGGCCGGACAACCCCATATCTTAACTCGTTTAAGAGATGGTCTCTTCCCATTGTAAGGTTACGCCAGTGCCCCGGCCATCAATCCGTGGCTAAACGCGGAAAAAAAAAATTTTAAACCCCGGTGCTAACGGAACCCGGTTCCCAGATCGAACCATTAACCCTATACTAGTTAACTGAAAAAGGAGTTTGGAGAGGTTATATCGATCGGTCCGTGTCCTTCGGTCTTCAACCTCAGCCCCAAGCTCATCGCGGCTTCCTCGATCAAGTTCGCTCTCCGGTCTCCCTCGTCGAAGACAATCCACGTCGAGAATTAGTAATATGGGCTCCAGCCTCAAAACCGAAGCAACTCGGGCATCCAGTTTGCTAGCCTAGATACTCAAGGTGAAGTAGAGATAGTGTGTGAATAGTTTGTCTCAAAGCACCCAAGGATTTGGGCGGAGGTGAATGAATTCGCCAAGTGAAAAATGTGAGCTTAATAATTTTGGCCAAGTGAAGAATTCTTGTGGCTTGGAGAAAAAATGGGCTCTACTAAAAACGAGAATTGTTCTCTGTTAATTTTACTTGTGGTAGTGGTGAGTATATAAATAGAAGCAACACAAAAAAAAACTTCAGCACACCCAAAAAAATCAACCACTAATTTCCCTCACCAAAAAATCTCAAATAAAATATCCTAAACTAAACAAAAACCATAAATGCAAATCAATGCACAAAATGACTCACCCCGGCCACAAAAATTGCAAGCACAAGAAATTGGCCAAAAACATGACTCACACTTTTAGCAAAAATTAAACATTAAACTAAATGTTTAAAGCCAAGAAAAGAAATGGCAACTCCAAAAGTAACTCATAACGAATTACAAGAATACCCTTCATCCGTATATACATACCTGCATCTGTATTCCGACTGAATATGAATACAATGAGACGAAAGTAATCCAACAATATAATACTAAGATCCGGCTTAAACCAAAGCCTAGTAGTATTATCCGTCCGATCATGATCCGTGCACAACTGCACGAATATGATCGAACCCTGCCATAAAACCATACGGCCTCTACAACGTTTCTCCCGAACCAGGGAAACCCTCTGTGCGGGGCTCTAAAGACTCGTCGATACACTTGCAGTAGGTTTAACCACAAGCACGTCAGTGGCACTAGCTGTACGTAACGGCTACCCAGGTATTGAGCGAAAGGGGGGCCGACGAGCAAACTCATCCTGAAACCCTACTGAGCCTGACAGTGACAATATATGTACAGTCCGGTCGGTTCGTTTATGAGTATCGCATATCGAGTCTAGGGGTGGATAAAGTCAGACCCCTAATAACGCGACATTTAGTGTCGATATGAAACCTATCACCAACTGAGAAACTACCGATCCTAGATCGGTAATTCTCGTCTACCCCGGCCGAAGATTTCTGGTGATGGCCATCCGTGCACTCCGCGACATCAACCCCCATTACCAGGAGAGACGAATCCCCTGACGATCCTCTCACTGCCTCCATGTGGCTTGGGACTGTGCCCAACTAAAACCTATTTGCACGACTCCTTTGATCCACGGTAGGGTAGTAATCAAAGCACAGTGGGAACTCACATGAGATAAATGACGATCTCAGGTCGATAGACTATCCTGTACACATGTCACCAGGGAACTGCTATTTTACAATAGGTATAATACCAACTAGCATGTTTTCGGCGAGTCCGTCCGGAGTACTCATAACCCAATGAGCACCTGTATACATCTTAGGTGAACCAACTGACACCAATGGCTTGTGAGATCGGTCACCGCCCCTCGCCGGGGTTTCAATCCATATACACTAGTCTACTATTGGAGTATCGATGCCCAGTCTTGAAACTCCCACGAGTAGGGACACTTAAGGATGTGCTTATAGACCGCCCAACTCCCACGTATATGATCGCCATCATACTGCTGGTAGTCAAGCAAGAATCCTATGGTCTATATCAATATGTAATAGTTATCTGTAATCTCACCTGAAACATGTACACTATGATAAAGAAAAAACAGATAGCATACTATCATTTCGAGTAAGACTGTTCTACCGGTATAGGTCCTCCCTCAATCATTGCAATCACGTGCATGTGATCCAATAATTGACTTGAGGGCACTATAGCCAACAATCTCCCACTTGCACTTAAGGCTAATTATTGCGTTGTCGCATACTCACAGCCCGTGTGATACCGAACACCCAACTTCTCTAATAATCAGTTTCACAAAGCCCGTTTGTAAAACTATTGTGTTCGAGAAATAGCTTCAGTGGGTAGATCCGCTCCAATGTTTCTTTCTATGTCTCTCTTTATCTCAAGTTCGTGGAGAAAGCCATCTCCCGAAATGAGCAATACTTGTCTTAGAATATATCTGGATATCTGATGGGACCCAGTTCACAAATGAACTCCAAATCCAATAAACTTCTTAGACTATATCGTCAACTGATTTTAATCAGTATCCTGCGCCATGCCTCCCTCAGTATCCGCTTGGACCACCTGTCCAAACAACCGCCCCTCATTAAGAGGGAAAACTATAACTCTGACAGTCACTCTGTCATTCAGGTCATCTTGGAAGCCTGGAATGATAATCGTCTCCCGAAAGAGGCTGTCGTTACCAAATCCCTAAACATTGACTTGTGTTCATAAACTGCTTCCGAACGTTTCTCCAGGATTGGATTAATATATCAACTTATTGCAACTAGTGTAAAAACAACATCTGGTGTGGTACTTGACATCTCATGGTTGACTCAAATGCCTAAGCAAGTGATATGCCAATCATGCACACCCCTCTCCTCTTTAGTCTGTAAGACACCTTCAGAGAAGGTGACTCCATCACCTGCAGGTACACTACCTTGCCAGGAGTCGTCTATTCTAAAACACCTTTAGAATACTGTTTAAGTACTTAGATTGGGAAACTACCCAAATCTAGATTTAAAACCATGGATCTAGGAACCAGAATTCCAGATGCAATACCCAAATCTTATGTGGAGAAACCACTCTGTGACAACCACAGTATATCCGATCGTAGTATAAGAATATCACTTCCAACAAGTGTATATCATCCAAATACCAAGACATATCACCCTACTACCTTCTTAACAGACCCATCTCCTATTTTGATGAAGTCAAAGCCTATGACCGTCACATCAAAATTAGATGATCTATCTCTGCTATATCTGCTTTAGTCTATAAATAGACATAAGCTACTTGTCCACTATGCTTTCGCTACTCCCACTGACTACAACAACCCTCTGGCAGAGTCATATACACGTGCACTTCTAAAGTTAGTTTAGAATGACGCTATACGTATCCTCCTGCCGGGTCTCATAGTCTAGAACAACAGTAATGGCAACTCTGGGTAAACAAGAACTTCCCTGTCACCGTCTTTAAGCAGTACCTATCGGGCGCCTGAGGTTACCTACCATATCTGAAGAGTGGCTAATGGAATGTCAAATCCGATTATATCTTTAGGTTCTTATTATATTTTTCAGTAATCGTTTATGGCTCTGGAATCACTTCTAGTTATACCATACTCCCATTACTGTTTTCTGAAAAATTCCATTTTTCTAAAACTGTGGCGAGTCAAGAACAATGTTACTATTGATCTTCCAGATGGTAGAAAGTTAACCCTCGCCATAGCACGGGATAACCCATAAACTGCCATTACAGAAACGTGCCTTGAGCTATCCAGAGTCTGGTTTTACGCATAAGCCGGACAACTCCATATACCTTAACATCGTTAAGATATGAACCATTCTATATACAATATAGAAACGAAGGCACTGATTTAAGTGGAACTAGATTCAAATCATGCAACTGTCTCCGGTGCATGTCAACTAAATGGAGAGAGGCCGATCAGTATTACTCAACTTAGGAGTACATTCAGATATGAGTAACCTGAAAGAGAAGCAAGTTCTCAAAACTATTACTGCCAACTGAATACCAAACACAAGTATCTACATCTTCGATCACTTTGAAGAATCTTGATACTTGCAACACGTGGTTCTCTACTTTATTCTTATACCTATAACTTCTCAAAATTTGGACCTTGCATTTCTACGAAATATTTGTCTAAAACTGGAGAAGTCACAAGTAAACAGAATATAGTATGAGTACCAACCCTTCTGTCCTAATGGACACTGGACAACATACAATACTTTGTATAAGTCCCCTGAGTTGAACAACTCAAACACTGTGCGTCGTAGGTTGAAAACTGTACTATGGTTAAGAAGAATTACACCGCTGTTCAATGCTCCTTACCTAATTATCAACTGATATAGGTAAATGTCATGGACATAATTTCAAAAAGTTATATCTCACTTTATATAATAAAGTACAGATATATCAGTTTGAAATTGGTGCATAACAACGGATATTCAAAACCAAATATTTGCCGTCAGGCAAAACCCAGGTGATTTCCTCAAATATCACCAATTACACCGAATTTCGATATAATGAGAATATAATAACCTGATTCCCAATAACTTACTCCCACTCATCATCTGTAAAACCATACAGATGTGAGAATCAAGTCTGGTAAATACATACCCTGGAGTAAAGATCTAATTGGGAAATCAGTTTTCAATTAACAACGCATAGTGAAACTGAAACATTAAAATGTTTCGAAGGGGTATCCGGGTATTCCTAGTAATGCCACTTCCATTATCCAGATTCATGACTATAACCGTATATTTCTTTGTCGTCTCTCCAAATCCCTTTATTTATCTTTACTCATTACCTTTTGTACACCACCCTTAGGCTAAATGGTTTTCTTCCTTCCCTACTATTCGGCACCAGCCTATGGTTTGGAAGAAGACTATCCAATAAGCGTAATAGGTGTACTCTCCTAATCCTAGAAGTACTCGCAACTTGAAAGAAGATAGAGATAAAAGACAACCTGAATAATCCTATTCTATTTCTCCTGAACCGGAGAAATGCAAAGGTGAAGTAGGAGTGGAGATGAACTACGCGGTTTAGTCGTGAATGATAGCAGTCGCATTTTATTTTGCTCTCTTTCTAATCCATTTATTTGTCTTTACTTATTACCTTCTGTACACCATACTTAGGCTAATCGGTTTTCTTCATTCCCTACCTTTCGGCACCTGCCTATGGTTTGGAAGAAGACTATCCAATAAGCGCAATAGGTATACCCTCTCCTTATCCTAGGAGCCCTCACAACCTGAGAGAAGGTAAAAGGAAAATACAAATGAATAGTCCTATTCAATTTCTCCAGAACCGGAAACCATCCTCGAATCTGAAACAAGTTTCTTTGAGTTCGTATGTAACTATACGATGGTCATATCCAATAAATGTGGATCTTCGTAGTGATACAGAATGTTCCAGAGAAAATCAAAGGGTAAAAGTAGGAGTGTCAATGATATATGAAACTTTGACAATCCAAAAGTCAATGTTTTAAGAAGGTCCAGTTAACTTGGTTACTGAGTTATAGTCTAGGGTCGGGTCAAGGTCGCTGCCAAACAGAGAGAGAAAAGAAACACTCAGCGTGCACTCTAACCTAGATCAGAATGGTCAATCACTTTATCTAATTAGGATTTCTTCCACTGTATCCTCAAATTCTTCTCCAAACCTGAAAGAAGAATTAGTCGGGATCATCTAAAATCACCCGAGGAGTAAACCAGCTCATCAGTGGGTATAGGGATCCAACTATCATCGCATGATAACCTGATGGAATCCACTCACGTTATCACACTCCAGAAGGTATGTGCATGTCTGGCAAGTTTCTTGTATGTTTGAAACTCCCGATGTGATTTCTACCCTATGCTCTTATGACCTTGACGAAGGCCAACATATCATAAGTCACATGTCAGGTTCTACCCGTCATTGTCCAGGTTAATTTGAACCCACCCGTACATACCCTTGACGAAGGCCAAAATAGTAGTACGACTGTCCCAAACCAATGCATCTATCTATGCAACAGAAAAGTAATAAATAGCTACCATACACTATGCCATGACGAAGGCCAACAAACATAGCATGAATACTAAGTACTACCCGTCTGAAATGATGGAGGGCAACGAATAGTTTTTGGCGAAAAACCTTTAACGTAATGAACATGATATCGTTGAAGGAACCGGATAGCTTTTTATAAATTTATTGTTGGATATATTGCCCTCAGAGTCAATTATTGGATCACGGGCACGTGATTTCAATGATTGAGGGAGGACCTATGCCGGTAGGACAGTCTTACTCGAGATGATAGTTTGCAATCCGGTTTATCTGTATCATCGTGTACATGCTTTAGGTGACCTTGCAGATCACTATTACACATTGATGTAGCCCTTAGGATTCTTGCTTGACTACCAGCAGTATAATGGCGATCATATACGTGATAGTTGGGTAGTCTATAAGCACATCCTTAAAGTGGTCCCTAGTCGTGGGAGTTTTCGAGACTGGGCATCGATACTCCATTAGTAGACTGGTGTATACAGTCGAGACCCCGATGAGGGGCGTTGGCCGGTCTCACAAGCCATTGGTGTCAGTTGGTTCACCTAAGATATATACAGGTGCTCATTGGGTTATGAGTACACTGGACAGGACTCGCCGGGAACATGCTAGTTGGTATTATACCTGACGTCAGATAGCAGTTCCCTGGTGACATGTGTAAGTGCATGGCAGTGCCCCGGCCGTCTGTCCGAGGCCAAAATGCGGAAATGAAACTTTTCTTTAACTTGTAAATGTAGGGTTCCTAGGCACACTCAAGTGGTTCCACAAGGCATCTACCATGCCAAATTCAAATTTTTAGGTGCCGAGAAACCCTAACCGAGATCGATTACTAGAGGAAAGGCGAAACAAACAAGCTAGCAAACTACTTTGCTACTAAGTGAATGGAAATACAACCTTTGTAGATCCGGTCCTCCACTTCTTTATCTCCGTGATAACGTCCCTTCGCTGCGATCACCGGGATCCCGGACTCTAGCGATGGTTTCGTCGGAGAAATGAGCGGGCTAGGTCGTTGACTTTGATGCCGAAGATGATCTATGTCGAGGCAACTCTAACTCAAGCTCCATCTTCACTTGGTCATGAACCTTGTGAAGAAAACACCCAATACAACATGGCAAGTGGTAGAGGATGAAGAAATAGGAAGTGGGTTCACTTTGGATTTGGATTTCTCACTTGATTTCAACACTTGAAATTTTCTCAAGAAAGGTTTTCTTTTCTTCATGAAGAAGAAGAAGAAAAGAATGAAAAAGAATTCTTTTGAAAAGAATAATGAAGTGAAGTTATCATATTGCAACCATGGGTGAGATTAACCTTTGTAGAGACTAAACTCAAGTTTAAGTTAAAGGTTAGGTTAAGGAAAATCTTATGTAAAACAAAATGGTGGACTTTGTCAAAGATGCTTGAAAGCATCATGAAGCTTCAAGCAAAGACAAAGTAAGCCACCATTTTATTTTATATAAATCAAATAAATAAATAAAAAACTAAACCTTTAACCTAAACATGGTATAATCCATACACACACCCAAGTTTGCATGTATCATCAAACATGATACAAACTAGTGCACAAAAATATATCACATATACAACTTGTGCACATCAAGTGAGAAAATCAATCTTAAGTGAAAAATACTAGTTAATGTAAAATAATATATCAAATATATAATTATACATTAAATCATTAAATCAACACTTGATTTAATGATCCGGTCATACTGCATATAACCGACTAATATCAAGTGTATCAATATATCGAATCAACACTTGATTCGATAACCCGGCTATATCTTATATAACCGTCCGATGAAACAAATCGCGAGAATAGAATTCAGTATCACATACCGGTATTATTCTCGGTCCCGCACATATCTTATATGCGCTCCTATTTCATTTCGCTTGAGCCAGGAAACCTCTGTGTAGGACTCTAAAGACTCGTCAATACGCCGGCAGTAGGTGATGATCATATCAAACACCCACAAGCCGCAAGCGGTCTGCTAAACATAACGGCCACCCGGGTATTGAGCGATCAGACGATCAACGAGCAAGCCCGCTCACACTCCTGTGAATCCAACCAGTAACACTTACCGTACAGTCCGGTCTGTTCGTCTGATATGTCGCATATCTCGTCTAGGGGTGGTAAACGTCAGACCCCAATAACTCGATAAATCGTGTCGATATGAGGCTCATAACGAGTCGAGAAACTACTGGTAACACTTACCAGTAAATCCCTAAAATAGCCTTGGCCAAGGACTTCCTGTTATAGCCAATCGAGCACGGCGCAACATCAACTCCCTATACCGGGAGAGACGAAACCCCTCCTATCGCTCATTTCCTCCATGTGACTCGGGACTGTACCCAAAAACCACCGTTTTGCACGCCCTATTGGACGTGGTAAGGTGGAAATCAAAGCATAGTGGGAATCACACAAGACTCTATGACGATCTCGGCTCTACATACTAACCTGTACCAGTGTCACCAGAGAACTGCCATCTGACGTAAGGTATAATACCATCTGGGAGTTCTCGACGAGTCCGTCCAGTGTACCCAGTCTCCACTGAGCACCCGTATATCATCTCTGATGTCAAACACCAATGGATATGGGATCATCCATCGCCCATCTCGAGAAGGTATACGCTAGTCTACTCTGGTATATCGATGCCCCGTCTCGATACACCCACGACTAGGGACCTTGAAGGATGTACTTATAGACTACCATGTCCCCACTAGTATGATCCGCATCATAGTCCAGGTAGTCAAGTACACATCCTAAGGGCTTTACCAACATGTAACAGAGAGACAATCAGTGTGCACGTTAAGGTAAAGAGTAACCGGATAGCATACTATCATATCGAGCAAGAAAGTCATCCCTATATATGTCTAAGCATCCACTACAATATACATCCTATGTATAGTAATGGCCTCTAGGGCATACATATAACTAACAATCTTCCACTTGAACTAGGGCCATCTGATAGCAGTGGTTGTAGTATCTCATACTCAACCATCCCATAAAAGTCTCTCTCTGGGAAAATGCCTTTGTGAGTGGATCCGCCGTGTTTTCCTCTGAGTCTGCTCTCCTAACCTCGATCCCCTGGAGATCAACCATCTGTGTGATCAGGTGATACTGCCTAAGAATATGTCTGGATCACTGATGGGACGGGCGTTCCTTGGCATAAGCCACAACTCCATTGTCACACAATGGAAGGAGCAAAGTTCATCTCATGAACTAATATATACCCAGACTTCCTCTTTGGTAGCATCTTTGGTAGCGATGTATCCAGCCTTTATCGTCTAGTATGCCACGGTATCTAGCTTGGAACTCTTCCAACATACTGTCCCTTTACTGAGGGTAAAGACAATGCCTGTGACTGACATTCAGTCATCCTTATCACCCTGGAACCTTTCCAGTGATTCTCCCCAGGATCAATTGATACCATCTCATTACAGCTAGTGAGGATCCTAAGGTCCACTTAGATCTATCTCATAGATCCAAACTAAGGATTTAGGAGGTATCACTTTGATCCTATATGGAGAATCCTTGTGATAAGCGGAGATTGACCGAGCGTAGCATAGGAAACTTCTTCCCTATCAAGAGTATGTCATTCACGTACTCTACGAGGATCACCACCATACTCCCTACTACCTTTTTCTATATACAAGGTTCATCTACCATTTTGATGATGTCAAACTCTTTGACTAACACATCAAAACAGATGTTCCAACTCCGCGATGCCTGCTTTAATCTGTAAAGCAACTTGCACACATTTCCGCTGCTCCCACTGTTTACGAAGCCCTCTGGCTGTGTACTTATAGACGTTCTCTTCTAAATGAGTATTTAGAAAAGCAATCATGACACCCAACCGCCAGATATCGTAGTCATGGTATGTAGCCGTGGCAAGTAGGATCTGGATAGACTTAAGCATGGCCACCGGAAAAGGTTTCATCATAATCCATACCTGGTCAATGATGCAAACTTTTAACAAGTCTAGCTTTGAAAGTCTCAACTTTTTCATGTACACTAAGTAATATTCTCAAGATATACTTGCTCCTGATGGGGATTTAACCCTTCAGATAAACCAACCAAAGTCCATACATTGTTGGTGTATAAGGATTCCATCTCAGATCGATAAGCATCCAGCCATTCTTACAGAGTCCCACTCCTGATGGCCAGCTCGAAACTAGTTGGGTCATCATCTCATGATGCAATCCTCGCTCCCACTGTCATAGAGAAACCGAAGTATCTCTCAGGTGGGTGAGGAACCCTACTAGATCGGCGGAGAGGCTGAGGTTCGTTGGTTGCTATTGAATCCTTTGGTTCTACCAAATCAGCAGCTGCAGTTTGTATAGCTGGAACTGTTTCCAGTTCTACCTCAAGACCACTAATTTCTTCACAAGAAATCCCCTTTCATAAAGGTGGCATGCTGAGAAACAAAACATTTTTGTTCCTCGGTTAGGTAGAAGATATTCCCTTGCGAATGCTTGGGATATCCAACAAACTTCCACAGAACGGACTTTGCCTCTAGCTTGTCCGGATTTTGCTTTTAGACATAGACTGGACAACCCCAAATCTTAACAAACTTAAGATATGGGCTCTTCCCTTTCCATATCTCATATGAAGTGGTAGGCAACTGATTTGATCGGAACCCTATTAAATAGGTATGCAACTTCATAAGTGCATAACTCCCTAAAGGAAATAGGAAACTCGGTAGTACTCATCATAGAGCACACCATATCACATAGGGTGTTATTGGTCCACCTCGATATACCATCGTGCTATGGTGTATACGGAGGAGTAATGCTGAGAGAGAATCACATTCTCCTTTAGAATAGTCCAGGATTTCCATGCTTAAGTATTCTTCTCCCTGATCACATCAAAGGACATAATACTTATACCCGTTTTTGGTTTTCTACTTCTAAATTATATTCTGTGAATATCTCAAAAGCTTCGGACTTGTGTTTCAACAGGAACATATGTCTGAATCTCGAGAGATTATCAGAGAATGTAATGAAGTACAAAGAACCGGTCTTGGCATATGTAGACAGGGGACCCTCATACATCAATATGTATCATCCCAAGAGTTCACTAACTCTTTCTCTGTTTCCTATAAACAGAGCTACGGTCATCATATCTTTGTGACATGACTAGCAAGTTTCACTAGATGTAAATTCAAACTGATTTAAATATGCATCTTAATGTAACTTTAGCTAGTCGGGTCGCATTGATATGACGTGGTCTACAATATCTCAAGAAAGATTCGTTCATTTCTGAACTCTTTCTCTTGTGTGTGTTCTGTATACTAAGAACTGTAGTTTGATTTAGAACGTTAATGCTTTTAGATAACGTGCCTGATCTGATCAACTTTTGATATAGGAAATGTTCAAAACATTATCCAACAATACAAAATTATATCCTTCTTTGCTAATAAAGAGACTGATATGATTTTGTATACCAGGTTCGGTATCTAATAACATTTGTTCAGAGTCAATGTATTCTAGTAATAAAGGGTGACAGTGACCAACAGACTTGGCTGCAACACTTGCACCGTTTTCTGCCTCATGAAACTTATCACCCGTTCTAAGTTCTCTACCTTTATGTAGCCCATGTAATATATTACATATGTGGGATCCTGATCCGGTATCATATACCCAGGAAGTAAAGGACATTTGAGAAACAGTTCTCTCTAATGAACGCACCCGAAGATGATGCATCAACATGCACTTTCTTCGTTTGGGTGGCACGGGAATTCTGGTAATCCCCTATTTCCTGCACTGTCTTATAACAATTATAAGTTGGAGCGGGACCAACGTTCCCCAGCTCAGTATAACAAGCGGGTTCGGTCAATATATCCATTTTATTATCTTGATTAAGGCGTGACATGGTCGCTACCTGGAGAGAGAGAGAAGAAAACACTCTGCGTGTGCTCTTGCAAGATCAGATTGGTTATTATTTTATCTAATCAGGATGGCTCCCACCGTTTTTATCAAATCTTCCTTCAAGGAAAGACTAGCCGGGATTAATTACACGCGACAAGTTCGCCAATCTTTCAGCCAGGCCAGTGTCGGTACTTTGAGGGAGGTTCCCCGTGCTATCGCAAAGACCTAATTAAAGTAAACCTCGTTTTCCCAGAGGCGTAACCCCGTTGACACCTTTCTAGACACCTACTTGATCGGCTAATTGTAATGTGTAAAACTCTCCCATGAGTAACAATTACTCGCAGTGGGTATCAGGATCCAACTATCTCATAGAAGGTATGCAATCTCATTGCAAATTTCAACACTTGAAATTCCCAATAATTTTGCCCCTAGCACCCTATGACCTTGACGGAGGTCAACAAACCATAGGCTACTGGTCAAGTTCAACCCGTCATTTCTTGATTGAATCAAACCCACCCCCACGACCCTTGACGGTGGTCAACAAGGTCGTACGACTACCCTAACCCAATCTGCATCATATGCATAAGCAGATAAATACTAGTTAGCTACCGCACACTACGCCTTGACGGAGGTCAACAAACGTAGCACGAATACTAAGTAGGACTTATCTGAAATGACGGAGGGCTACGACAGGTTTTTCTGAAAACCCATTGCGTAATGAACTTGATATCGTTGTAGGATCGAATGAATTTTGAAATGGAGTGTTTTTTAGGCTTTTCTAGTTTTGCTAAAGGGGTCACTCCCGGTGAAGGGATCGTCGGCCCTTTTACTCATCGAATAAGGTGCAGGATATATCATATATACCGCTGTGCAAAGAAAAAACTATAGAAGCAATCAAAAGACAAACCGAGAGTTGTAGCATCTTCCAGTTATTGCTAAAGGCGTCACTCCCGGTGAAGGGATCTCGGCCCTTTCCTTATCGAATAAGGTGCAGGATGTTCTACAAGGAACACCGCGATGCAAAGCAAGAACTGTAGCTACCTGTTTTTGAAAATTCGATTCCACAACATCTTTTAGGTTTCTTTTCTTTCATTAATCATATTAATGAAGTCCCATCATTTAAGTCACCTAAACATCACAGATAAATACGACGTACACTTAAGCCATCCGCATTCGCCTCGATGTCCCCTCGTGCACCGTTAGGTTAGGTAACTAACGGCAGAGCGGGGCAGGGCTAGCGCGGGTGTAAAACATAAGTAACGTCTATATAATATATCGTATATACAATATAAAACATCTATCACAACATATCAAATGATCACATCACAGATATCGCAGCAGAAGAATCATATGAAACATTGGATATACTAGGACGTCCGTGTTTTTAATACGAGCCAGTATAAAACACGGATTCCACGGTCGCGATGAATATCCAAACCCACACCCCTAGACCCCTACGAGAGCGGCAAGCAACCCTACCAATTCTAGAGTTAGGAGACCCGGACTCGACTCCTCGAGTTGGTCTCCCACTGGACTCCAGAACCCGGTTACTTGTGCCCTCCTCCTTGGGTCTATCTTACTGCGGAAAAGTAAATAATATACAATGGTGACATCTTCCGCAACCTGGAAGTGCCCCAATAAAAGAATATTACATACAAGTTTTTACATGAATGAAAAAGAAAAACACTCATCTCACATAAAAAACCCCGGCTATTCAAACACGACGATCCAATATAACATATCCAACAACACATAACATCACATGTCATCAACGTAAATAATTGCGCGCATCCCAATTGTCGCTGACATATAGAAACGAAACCGGCGATATCACATATTACACTTACGGTCGCAGAAAAGAAAGTGTAAAACTACAACAGTTGGAATCCGCAACCTTTTTAGACATCGCATGCCTAACAATTATAAACCCCGTATTTTAGTCTTTATATCGAAAACACTTTTCAATATTCAATCGGACAATTCAACAAGATTCCCGATATACTGATCGAATGCTCGTCGCAAACTTTAGTAGACGGCCGCACCCCCGGATGCCGTCGACGAAGTGCACTAAGGTGGAACACCGTTGCCGCGAGCACCCGAACGGATGCTTTTGGCGACGGGGTTCTCCTACAGTCACTTGGTCGGGGCTATGGGTCATAGCTGTCTATTAAGTTTACCCGGCGAGTATCCGCGTACGCTACGTGATTGCGACGGACTTTTGATCACATCAAAATTCCGTGGCAACCGATCAAGTGAGACTAAAGTGCTAGATTTACAACATTCATCCAATTATCTCATAACTACTTGTGAATTCCAAATATTGTATCACATTCTAGATAAATAGAAAATGTTAAACTTTCCGATCGAACATTCAAACACCCAAGTTTTCCCGAAATAGCTCAACTCTTGAAAATTAGTTCAAAAACATCCATTTCATGCCACAGTACCAACAGTCTAGCCGTAAAAAGGTCAAGCCAACGCCTCACATGTGGCACGCCGTACTGCCCCAAACCGTAAGGTTCAAAGGGAAGTTCAAGATGGTCACATAATTGAGTTAAGCTTTGTTGTCTTCTAGAGGGTCCATCGCGTTACTTGCAGTACTCAGACGTTCTTAAACTACGGAATAATCCAACATTTGGAAATTTCCCGGCAGGGGAAAAATTGGGTATTTATATCCGGTCGAACTTTTTAACATATTCTAAATTATCCGGAAAAACACATAGACAAAGTTAAACAATCCGATTAAATCATCGAGTCCCCAAAACAACCCAGAAAAACTCAACTGTTGAGTATCAATTAAAAATTCCCATAAAATACTGCATGTACAGACGGAAATTACTGTTGAAAGCACGTGGCAGAATTCACCACTATGGCCGCGGAACCGCCGCCCAAGCCAGGGTGGGGCCGCGGTTCCGCGGCGCAATAGTCGATTTGGGATCTCGTGCTTCACAGTAACTCTTAAAAAACCCTGCTGAATTTTTTGACAATTTTTAATTAGGAAAAATCCAATGTTTCAGAAAATGTACAGAGAGGGTTAAAAGTTAGGGTTTCGGGGTTCGATCGGACTTCTAACATCGTCTACACTTCGCCTAAAGCTCTAGCTAGGCTCTGATACTACTGTAGGGTTCCTAGGCACACTCAAGTGGTTCCACAAGGCATCTACCATGCCAAATTCAAATTTTTTTGTGCCGAGAAACCGTAACCGAGATCAATTACTAGAGGAAAGGCGAAACAAACAAGCTAGCAAACTACTTTGCTACTAAGTGAATGGAAATACAACCTTTGTAGATCCGGTCCTCCACTTCTTTAGCTCCGTGATAACGTCCCTTCGCTACGATCACCGGGATCCCGGACTCTAGCGATGGTTTCGTTGGAGAAATGAGCGGGCTAGGTCGTTGACTTCGATGCCGAAGATGATCTACGTCGAGGCAACTCTAACTCAAGCTCCATCTTCACTTGGTCATGAACCTTGTGAAGAAAACACCCAATACAACATGGCAAGTGGTAGAGGATGAAGAAATAGGAAGTGGGTTCACTTTGGATTTGGATTTCACACTTGATTTCAACACTTGAAATTTTCTCAAGAAAGGTTTTCTTTTCTTCATGAAGAAGAAGAAGAAAAGAATGAAAAAGAATTCTTTTGAAAAGAATAATGAAGTGAAGTTATCATATTGTAACCATGGGTGAGATTAACCTTTGTAAAGTCTAAACTCGAGTTTAAGTTAAAGGTTAGGTTAAGGAAAATCTTATGTAAAACAAAATGGTGGACTTTGTCAAAGATGCTTGAAAGCTTCATGAAGCTTCAAGCAAAAGACAAAGTAACCCACCATTTTATTTTATATAAATCAAATAAATAAATAAAAAACTAAACCTTTAACCTAAACATGGTATAATCCATACACACACCCAAGTTTGCATGTATCATCAAACATGATACAAACTAGTGCACAAAAATATATCACATATACAACTTGTGCACATCAAGTGAGAAAATCAATCTTAAGTGAACAAATACTAGTTAATATAAAGTAATATATCAAATATATAATTATACATTAAATCATTAAATCTGTTGGGTTTACCTAGCACCCTATGAGAGGTATGGAAGCATCACATGTCACAAAGATTAAATTTTAGAGTGCTAAGTGAACACACAAAGAATCAATCCTAGAAAAATTAGGGTAGGTAAAGCTTGGGTTTTGAGAGTACAACCTTTGTAGCTCCCTACGCTAGACTCCTCGGCTACTTGGGGTTTGGAAAAATTCCGTTTGAACTCCTCTAGGTACACGATGATCCACCCGGAGTCCGCTTTGTCCAAGCTTGCAACTTCACTTTATCAAGAGAAAGAAATGAAGCTAACACTATAAACAAGTGGGCAAGACTTGTGTAGAATGAAGTTATGGTGGCTTTTCTCACATCAAAATCCTAACTTGGTGAGTGTTTTGCTCACTAGAAAAATCTAGAGAGCAAATGAAGAAGGAGGAAGAAGATGATGGCTTTTTAGAACAAGAGAAAAAGATAATCTCATTTGAAAAAATAGAAAATATATGAATATATATTTTCCACTTCTCATCTCAAACCATGGTTAAACAATAAAGATATTATTGAACTTGAGTTAAAACACAAAAGGAAAGTTAATCCATGGTTAAATGGTGGGTGAGCATGGTTAGGTCAAAGAAGAGTGTAGAAAGAAACCATGAATTATCCTTTCCTTTTTGTTTTTGTTTTAAAACAAATGCAATAATAATACATATATATAAAACCATGGTGTGAGCCTTATATTGCCACCATTTTCTATGTATATACTGTTGGAGATAGTGCCCTCAGGGTCAATTATTGGATCACAGGCACATGATTGCAATGATTGAGGGAGGACCTATCCCGGTAGGACGGTCTTACTCGAAATGATAGTATGCTATCTGGTTTACCTTTATCATCGTGTACTGCTTTAGGTGACCTGACAGGTCGCTATTACACGTTGATAGAGCCCCTACGATTCTTGCTTGACTGCCAGCAGTATGAGGGCGATCATATAAGTGAGAGCTGGAGTCTATAAGCACATCCTTAAAAGGTCCCTAGTCGTGGGAGTTTCGAGACAGGGCATCGATTCTCCAGAGTAGACTAGTGTATACAGTCGAGACCCCGACGAGGGGCGGTGGCCGGTCTCACAAGCCACTGGTGTCAGTTGGTTCACCTAAGATGTATACAGGTGCTCATTGGGTTATGAGTACACCGGACAGGACTCGCCGGGAACATGCTAGTTGGTCTTATACCTGACGTCAGATAGCAGTTCCCAGGTGACATGTGTACAGGTTAGTTCATCGACCTGGGGATCGTCATTTATCTCGTATGAGTTCCCACTGTGCTTTGATTACTACCCTACCACGGCTCAAAGGAGTCGTGCAAACAGGTTTTAGTTGGGTACAGTCCCGAGCCATATGGAGGCAGTGAGCGGATCTTCAGGGGTTCGTCTCTCCCGGTATTGGGGGTGAGGTCGCGCTGTGTCTAGGAGAGCCATTACACGAAGTCCTTGGCCAAGGCAGGAGATTTACTGGTAGGTATTCCAGTAGTATCTCAGGGTGTTCTGGGCTACACTCCGACACGACTTGTACCGCTTTTGGGGGTCTGACTTTTACCAACCCCCTAGGCCCGACATGCGATGCTCATAGACGAACGGACCGGACTGTACGGATATTGTCACTGACAGGCTCAGTAGGGTGTCAGGATGAGTTCGCTCATCGACGTCCATTTTGGTCAATAGCTGGTGGCCCGTCACGTATTGGCTTATACCTCTGACGTGCTAGTGGTTAAATCCACAGCCATAGTATTGACGAGTCTTTAGAGTCCACCACACTTTCAGTTACTCAAGCTTTCGGGCGAAACACTGTGGAGGCCGTATGGAGATATGGCAGGGTCCGATCAGATACGTGCGGTATTGCACGGATCAGGATCGGACGGATATTACTAGCCGGCTTTAGTTTAAGCCTGATCCTAGTTTGGTACAGTGTAGATTTTGTCGCATTGCATTTGTATCCGGACGGAATACAGATGCGGGTGTGTCTGCACAGTATCGGGGTTTTCCTGTAATTTATTACGGGAACAGTTTTCTGGAGTTGCCAGTTTGCATTCCGTTCCGGCCGGTTTTCCTTTGTTCTTTCACTGCCGGACTTTTCCGATGGAGGGGGTTATTTGCAAGTTTGCAAATAACACATTGTGGAGGGGTTTCTTGCAAATGTATTGATTATGATGGCATCTTTTCTTTTCAACCATCATTTGATTCTTTCTTAGTCTTTTCCTTTGCTTTAATGAGATGAGAAAGGATTAGGATTGATTTGTGGATTTGTTATCACGATGTTTGGTTGTGGTCACCTCTTGCTTTCTCCTACCATCACCTCCCCTCATGCTTCATATTCTTTCCTCCACCATTTTCTAAGATGATAAGGTTTTCATTTTGAGAAAATAGAAGAAGAGGGTTTTTCAATTCTTGAGAGTTTCATTCTTGATCTCTTTTCATGTTAAGAAAGATGCAAGCACCATTTTTCTTATCTTGTTTCCTCCATCATCTTCAAATGGCAACAAACCTAAATGAGACAGAGCTTCAACCCTACACGTTCTACAGCAAATCTTGGACACGTCGGCTAGCCTACTTCGCGCCCGAGTTGCCTGGGTATTGAGGTGGGAGCCCGTAAAAGATACAGGCGATGTGGTGCCCTTCCGGCGAGGAGGCGACGACCGGAGTTTCCGCCGGAGATCAGGACGACGAGGAGAAGACCGGAGGACTCGGATCATTCGGTATATCTCTAACCCATCTTGTAGTTAGCTAGAATAAGTTTAATGGTTCGATCCGGGTGTTTAGTGCGCGGTGGTGCCGGTTTGCTAAGTTCGCAAAATTAAAGTTTATCACCGTTTCCGCATTTGGCCGTCGGATTGACGGCCGGGGCGCCGCCGTGCACTTACAGTGGTATCAGAGCCTCGCCATTAACTTCGTCTAGCTTTGTTTGATGTGTTTTACGTTTTCGATCGAACAAAATCCCGAAAACGCGTTTTTCAAGCACATCAGTTTCTGTCGAATTTTTTTTGAGTCTAAAAATTTTTCAGGTTGTCTCAGAGTGATGTGCAGGGAATTATAAGCATACTGTTAAAATTTGGTAGCATGAGCTCACCATACCACCGCGGAACCGCGGCCAAACCCCTGCTTGGGCCGCGGTTCCGCCGCAATGTTAACTATTCATGCCCCCAAAACTTTGCAGAATGTTCCTGAGTTGAAAATGTGGTTTCTGGAAGATTAAAATTGGGCCCAGATTTTCTGCGAGTGCTACAGTATTGCTTGGGGGCCCACTTGTTAATTTTTTGATTGATCGGATATTTTAAACACATTATTTCACAGTATTTACATTATATCTGCGACCGTGAATGTCACTTGATCGGTAAATCCGGTCTAACTGCTATAGCCCGGTTAGACGGATTTGCGAACGTGACTTTCACGTTGATTTTCTATGTATTGCTTTGATGTTGCGGATCGGTCGTGGGGGATAGCCTGGATGCAATGCTAGTACAGTGTTGTTGTATTATGTACATTTGATATTGCGGGGCGAGCGTCCGACATGTGGACTGCCGTCACTGCCTGTTTGTATTATTCTTTAGGGGCACGACCTGGTTGCGGTCGATGTACCCGGTGTATGTATATTTTACTTTCTGTACTAGGATTGCCCCGCGGTGGGGTGCACGGATAGCCGGGTTCTGGCGGGCAACAAGCCCGCATCTCATGGCATTGGGACGGAGGGGGCTTCACTCTAGAATTGGCAGGCTATTCGCCGCACTCGTAGGGGGTACAGGTTGACCCAGGAGGGGTGCCCAAGTTACCGGATTCCGTGAAGTGCTGGGTGGTCCATTCACGGCGCTGAAGGGGGCTGCCTCGCTTCAGGTTTTGGCGGGTAACTTGCCGCGCCCGTAGGGGTCTAGGTTTTCATTGCACAGGCTATCCACACGACCAGGGGAACGTCGGGTTTCAGTAGTGGCTCTGTGAAACCCGGGGATCCCAGATATCTGTATTGTTCTGTGATGCTGTACATTTCTGTGATGTTGCATTTTTTATCACGCCTTGAGCGAAATATAATATATTGGTATATATATTAGCAGATGTTGTATATGTTTTTCATCCGCGCTAGTCCAGTCCCCGCTCTGTCGTTAGTTAGCTAACCTAACGGGTGATGACGGGACCCAGTGGCGAATGCGGATGGCATATACGTACGTCAGTATATTTTCGTTCTTTGTGGTGTGATCAATTGATGGGACTGGGTTGATTCGGATCAATGCAAGATAAACAAACCTATTCTGATGTTGTTGGAACACTTTTCAAAAAGCTGTTATTGCAAGGGCGTTCTCTTTTGTTTTGCATCATGGTATTCAGTTGGAATATCCTGCTCCTCAGTCGACGAGGCAAGGGCCGAGATCCCTTCACCGGGAGTGACCCCTTGGACAGAAGTTTGCGTCAGGGCGATAACTTCACTATAGCCGATTACTTTTGCTTTGCATCGTGGTATTCAGTTGGAATATCCAGCACCTCATTCTACGGGGAAAGAGCCGAGATCCCTTCACCGGGAGTGACCTCTTTAGCAAAGGTTTTCATCACTATATTTTTTAAAGCTATCAGTTCCTTCAACGATATCAAGTTCATTACGTTAAAGGTTTTCGCCAGAAACCATTCGTAGCCCTCCGTCGTTTCAGACGGGTAGCACGTAGTATTCATGCTATGTTTGTTGGCCTTCGTCAAGGCATAGTGTTTGGTAGCTGCTTGTTGCCTTTCTGCTGCATAGATAGATGTGTTGGTTTGGGACAGTCGTATAGCCTTGTTGACCTTCGTCAAGGGCTTGTACGGGTGGGTTCAAATTAACCTGGACAATGATGGGTGGAACTTGACATGTGACTTATGATTTGTTGACCTTCGTCAAGGTCATAAGAGCATGGGGCAGAAATCACATCGGGAGTTTCAAAAGAACTGAAACTTGCCAGATATGCGCATACCTTCTGGAGTGTAATAGCGTGAGCGGATTCCGTCACGTTATCATGCGATGATAGTTGGATCCCGATTCCCACTGATGAGTTGGTTTACTCCTCGGGTGACCCCGACTAATTCTTCTTTCAGGTTTGGAGGAGAATTTGAGGTACAGTGGGAGGTTTCCAGATTAGATAAATTGGTAACCATTCTGATCTAGATTAGAGTGCACGCTGAGTGTTTCTTTTCTCTCTCTCTCTGGCAGCGACCATTGACCCGACCCTAAGACTATGACTCAGTGACCAAGTTGACCGAACCTTCTTAACACTGGCTTTTGGATTGTCAGAGTTGCAGACCTCATTGCCACTCCTACTTTTACTCTTTTCTCCAGGACACCCCGTATTACTACGAACGTCCACTTCCATTGGACAAAACCATCGTATGGTTATATACGAACTCGAAGGACTTCGAGGATGGTTTCTGGTTCTGGAGAAAACGGATAGGACTATTCAGTTGGCTTTTCTTTTCACCTTCTCTCAGGTTGCGAGTACTCCTTGGTTTAGGAGTAGTACACCTATTACGCAAATTGGATAGTCTTCTTCCAAACCATAGGCTGGTGCCGACCGGTAGGGAATGAAGAAAACCAGTTAGCCTAAACGGTGTACAGAAGGTATTATGTTAAGACAAAGCAAGGGATTAGTAAGAGGGCAAAGTAAATTGCGACTGCTATTCACGACCAAACCAAGTATTTCTTCGCCAATCCTAAATCACCTTTGTATTTCTCCAGGACACTCCGTATCACTATGAAGATCCCAGTTTATTGGATAATCCATCGTATGGTTATTTACGAACTCGAAAGGAACTTGTTCCAGTTCGGGGATGGATCCTGGTTCAGGAGAAATAGGAATAAAGTACATTCAGGTGTCTTTTATCTTCACCTTCTCTCGCGTTGCGAGTGCTCCTAGGATTAGGACAGTACACCCTTTATGCTTATTGGATAGTGTTCTTCCAAACCATAGGCTGGTGCCGAACGGTATGGAAGGAAGAAAACCAATTGGCCTAAAGGGGTGTGCAGAAGGTAATGACTAAAGACATATGAAGGGATTTGGAGAGGTGGCAAAGAATTATACGGTTATAGTTGTGAATCTGGATAATGGTAGAGGCATTACTAGGAATACCAGGATACCCCATCGAAACATTTCAATGTTTCAGTTCAGCTGTGTACTGTTAAAAGAAAATTGATTTCCCGATTGGACACTTGCTCTAGGGTATGTATTTACCAGGTTTGATTCTCACATCTGTATGGTTTTACAGATGATGAGTGGGAGTAAGTTATTGGGAATAGGGTGATCATCCTCATTATATCGGGATTCGTTGTAATCGGTGATATTTGAGGAGATCATCTGGGCTGTTTGCCGGTCGGCAAACATTTGGTTTTGAATATCCGCTGTTATGCACCAATTTCAAATTGATATATCTGTACGTCTATTTTCATAGAGTGAGATATACCTTTTGATATTATGTCGATGACATTTACCTATATCAGTGGATGGTTAGGTAAGGAGCATTAAACAACGGTGAAATTCTTCTTAACCATAAGTACAGTTTTCAACCTACGACACACAGTGAATGAGTTGTTAGACTCAGCGGACTTATACAGAGTATTGTATGTTGTCCAGTGTCCATTATGACAGAGGGGTTGGTCCTCATACTATATTCTGTTTACTTTTAACTTCTCTAATTCTTAGACATGTGTTTCGTAGAAACGCAGGGTCTAAGTTTTGAGGAGTTATAGGTATTTGAATAGAGTAGAGAACCAGGTGTAGCAAGTATCGGGATTCTTCAAAGTGATCGAAGATGTAGATACTTGTGTATGGTATTCAGTTGATAGTAATGATAAAGAGAAATTGCTTCTCTTTCAGGTTACTCATAATTGGAAGCATTCCTAAGTTGAGTAACGCTGATCGGCCTCTCTCCATTTAGTTGACATGCACTGGAGACAGCTGCATGATTTGAATCTGGTTAAATTAAATCAGTGTCTCTGGTTCTATATTGGATATAGAACAGTTCATATCTTAACGTTGTTAAGGTACGGGGAGTTGTCCGGCTTATGATTAAAACCAGACACTGGACAACTCAAGGCACGTTTCTGTAATGGCTGTTTGTGGGTTGACCCAGGCTATGACGAGGGTTGACTTTCTACCATCTGGCAGATCAATAGAAATATTGTTCTAGACTCGCCACAGTTTTATTAAAAATGGATTTTTTTTCAAAAACAGTAGTGGGAGTATGGTAGAACTGGAAGTGATTCCAGAACCGCAAACGATTACTGAAGATTTGATAAGGAACCTAAAGATTCAATCTGTTTTGACATTCCATTAGCCACTCCGCAGATAAGGTGGGTAACTTCAGGCACCCGAGAGGAACTCCGGTAGCCTCAAGGACGGTGGCAGGGAGGTTCTTGTTTACCCACACTTGCCATTGCTATTGTTCCAGGCTGCGAGACCCGGTGGGAGGATGAGTATAGCGTCGTTCTAAACTAGCTTTAGAAGTGCACGTCTATATGACTCTGCCAGAGGGTTGTCGTAGTCAGTGGGAGTAGCGGAAGCATTGGTGGACATCAGGCTTATGTCTATTTATAGACTAAAGCAGATGTAGCGGAGATAGATCATCTATTTCTGACGTGACAGTCATAGGTTTGACGTCATCAGAATAGGGGATGGATCTGTTGTGAAGGTAGTAGGGTATGATATCCGGGTTTTGGATGACATACACAAAGTAGGAAGTGACATTCCTATACTACGATCGGTTATACTTTGGTCGTCACACAGTGGTTTCTCCACATGGGACTTGGACATTATATCAGACATACTGGTTACTAGACCTATGGTTTTAGATCTAGATTTGGGTGGTTTCCCAATCTGGGTACTTAGACAGCATTCTAAGAGTATTTAGAATGGACGACTCCTGGCACGGTAGTGTACCTGCAGGTGATGGAGTCACCCTCTCTAAAGGTGTCTTATAGACTAAAGTAGAGAGGGATGTGCATGATTGGCAGATCATTTGCTTAGGCAATTGAGTCAATCATGAGATGTCAAGTACCACACCAGATGTTGTTCTTGCAGTAGATGCAATAAGTTGACATTGATCCAATCCTGGAGAAACAGTCGGAAGCAGTTTTAGAACATAAGTGAATGTTCTAGGGATATGATAACGGCTGCCTCCTTTCGGAGACGATTATCATTCCAGGCTTCCAAGGTGACATGGACGACAAGGAGGTTGTCAGAGTTATAGTTTTCCTTCTGACGAGGGGCAGTATTTTGGACAGGTGGTCCAAGGCAATACTGAGGGAGGCATGGCGCAGGATACTGATTAAGTTCAGTTGACGATACAGTCTAAGAAGTTTGGATTTGGAGTTCATTCATGAGCTAGGTCCCATCAGACATCCAGACCTTCTAAGACAGGTATTGCTCATTTCGGGAGATGGCTTTCTCCGCGAACTTGAGATAGAGAGAGACATAGAAAGAAACATCAAGACGGATCCACTCACTGAGGCTATTCCTCGAACGCAATAGTTTCACAAACGGTTTTTGTGAGACTGACTAGTAGGGGAGTTGGGTGTTCGGTATCACACAGGCTGTGAGTATGCGACATCGCAATAATTAGCCTTGAGTGCAAGTGGGAGATTGTTGGAGATAGTGCCCTCAGAGTCAATTATTGGATCACAGGCACGTGATTGCAATGATTGAGGGAGGACCTATCCCGGTAGGACAGTCTTACTCGAAATGATAGTACGCTATCTGGTTTACCTTTATCATCGTGTACTGCTTTAGGTGACCTGACAAGTCACTATTACACGTTGATAGAGCCCCTAGGATTCTTGCTTGACTGCCAGCGGTATGAGGGCGATCATATAAGTGAGAGCTGGAGTCTATAAGCACATCCTTAAAAGGTCCCTAGTCGTGGGAGTTTCGAGACAGGGCATCGATTCTCCAGAGTAGACTAGTGTATACAGTCGAGACCCCGACGAGGGGCGGTGGCCGGTCTCACAAGCCACTGGTGTCAGTTGGTTCACCTAAGATATATACAGGTGCTCATTGGGTTATGAGTACACCGGACAGGACTCGCCGGGAACATGCTAGTTGGTCTTATACCTGACGTCAGATAGCAGTTCCCAGGTGACATGTGTACAGGTTAGTTCATCGACCTGGGGATCGTCATTTGTCTCGTGTGAGTTCCCACTGTTCTTTGATTACTACCCTACCACGGCTCAAAGGAGTAGTGCAAACAGGTTTTAGTTGGGTACAGTCCCGAGCCACATGGAGGCAGTGAGCGGATCTTCAGGGGTTCGTCTCTCCCGGTATTGGGGGTGAGGTCGCGCTGTGTCTAGGAGAGCCATTACACGAAGTCCTTGGCCAAGGCAGGAGATTTACTGGTAGGTATTCCAGTAGTATCTCAGGGTGTTCTGGGCTACACTCCGACACGACTTGTACCGCTTTTAGGGGTCTGACTTTTACCAACCCCCTAGGCCCGACATGCGATGCTCATAGACGAACGGACCGGACTGTACGGATATTGTCACTGACAGGCTCAGTAGGGTGTCAGGATGAGTTCGCTCATCGACGTCCCTTTTGGTCAATAGCTGGTGGCCCGTCACGTATTGGCTTATACCTCTGACGTGCTAGTGGTTAAATCCACAGCCATAGTATTGACGAGTCTTTAGAGTCCACCACACTTTCAGTTACTCAAGCTTTCGGGCGAAACGCTGTGGAGGCCGTATGGAGATATGGCAGGGTCCGATCAGATACGTGTGGTATTGCACGGATCAGGATCAGACGGATATTACTAGCCGGCTTTAGTTTAAGCCGGATCCTAGTTTAGTACAGTGTAGATTTTGTCTCATTGCATTTGTATCCGGACGGAATACAGATGCGGGTGTGTATGCACAGTATCGGGGTTTTCCTGTAATTTATTACGGGACCAGTTTTCTGGAGTTGCCAGTTTGCATTCCGTTCCGGCCGGTTTTCCTTTGTTCTTTCCCGGCCGGACTTTTCCGATGGAGGGGGTTATTTGCAAGTTTGCAAATAACACATTGTGGAGGGGTTTCTTGCAAATGTATTGATTATGATGGCATCTTTTCTTTTCAACCATCATTTGATTCTTTCTTAGTCTTTTCCTTTACTTTAATGAGATGAGAAAGGATTAGGATTGATTTGTGGATTTGTTATCATGATGTTTGGTTGTGGTCACCTCTTGCTTTCTCCTACCATCACCTCCCTTCATGCTTCATATTCTTTCCTCCACCATTTTCTAAGATGATAAGGTTTTCATTTTGAGAAAAGAGAAGAAGAGGGTTTTTCATTTCTTGAGAGTTTCATTCTTGATCTCTTTTCATGTTAAGAAAGATGCAAGCACCATTTTTCTTATCTTGTTTTCTCCATCATCTTCAAATGGAAACAAACCCAAATGAGACAGAGCTTCAACCCTACACGTTCTACAGCAAATCTTGGACGCGTCGGCTAGCCTACTTCACGCCCGAGTTGCCTCGGTATTGAGGTGGGAGCCCGTAAAAGATACAGGCGATGTGGTGCCCTTCCGGCGAGGAGGCGACGACCGGAGTTTCCGCAGGAGATCAGGACGACGAGGAGAAGACCGGAGGACTCGGATCATTCGGTATATCTCTAACCCGTCTTGTAGTTAGCTAGAATAAGTTTAATGGTTCGATCCGGGTGTTTAGTGCGCGGTGGTGCCGGTTTGCTAAGTTCGCAAAATTAAAGTTTATCACCGTTTCCGCATTTGGCCGTCGGATTGACGGCCGGGGCGCCGCCGTGCACTTACATATACAACCATGAAGGATGATGTATGTATGTATGTGTACATGCACATCCATATGTGCATGAATCAAGAAAGAATGCATACATGCATGCATACATCCAAAAATACAATAAAGGATTTCTAGTGAGAAACTAATGGTTAAATGATAAATCAACCCTTGATTTATCAATCCGGTCATATCACATATGACCCAACCAAAAGCAAGCCGCCCGATTAATATACAGTATCTCATACGCGCATTTTAACCGGGCGCATGCGCATATCGCATACGCGCACCAAAACGTTTCGCCTGGACTAGGTAACTCCTTTGTAGGACTCTAAGACTCGTCAATACGCCGGCAGTGGGTGATGATCATATCAAGCACCCCCAAGCCGCAAGCGGTCAGCTAAACGTAACGGCCACCCGGGTATTGAGCGATCAGAAGAAAACAAGCGAACCTGCTACAACTCCCAACGAGCCAACCGGCAACACTACCCTTGCAGTCCGGTCTCCTCGTCTGATATGTCGCATTTCAAGTCTAGGGGTGGTAAACGTCAGACCCTAATAGCCGATAAGTCATGCCGATGTGAGGCTCATAACGGGTCGAGAAACTACTGGTAACACTTACCAGTAAATCTCTAATCAGCCCTGGCCAGGGACTTCCCTGTTACGGCCAATCGAGCACAGTGCAACATCAACCCCTCAATACCGGGAGAGAAGAAACCCCTCCTATCGCTCATTGCCTCCATGTGACTCAGGACTGTACCCAAAAACCACCGCTTTGCATACCCTCATGGACGTGGTAAGGTGGAAATCAAAGCACAGTGGGAATCACACAAGACTCTATGACGATCTCGGGTCTACAGACTAACCTGCACAAGTGTCACCTAAGAACTGCCATCTGACGTGAGGTATAATACTATCTGGGAGTTCTCGGCGAGTCCGTCCAGTGTACCCAGTCTCCACTGATCACCCGTATACCATCTCTGATGTCAAACACCAATGGATATGGGATCATCCATCGCCCATCTCATGGGTCGAGAAGCGTATACGCTAGTCTACACTGGTATATCGATGCCCCGTCTCGATACACCCACGACAAGGGACCTTGAAGGATGTACTTATGGACTACCATGTCCCTACTAGTATGATCCGCATCATAGTCCAGGTAGTCAAGTACACATCCTAAGGGCTTTACCAACATGTAACTATAAGACAGTATAAAAAGACAAGTATACATGTTAAGATAAAGAGCAACCAGATAGCATACTATCATATCGAGCAAGAAAGTCATCTCTATATATGTCCAAGCATCCAATATAATATACATCAACTGTACAATACTGGCCTCTTGGGCATACATACAACTAACAATCTCCCACTTGCACTAGGGCCAGACGCTGTAGTATCGCATACCGAGCATCCCGAAGAGTCTCTCAAACTGTATATGGGGAATAGCCTTCGTGAGTGGATCCGCTGTGTTATTCTTCGTGTCAACCCTCTTGACCTCGATCTCCCGGAGATCAACTATCTCCCGGATCAGGTGATACCTCCTTAGAATATGCCTGGATCGCTGATGGGACCTGGGTTCCTTGGCCAAAGCCACCGCTCCATTGTTATCGCAATACAAAGGTATTGGATGCTCAATGGATGGAACCACTCCAAGTTCAGTAATGAACTTCTTGATCCAGACAGCCTCTTTTGCAGCATCGTTGGCAGCGATGTATTCAGCCTCCATCGTCGAGTCTGCCACGGTTTCCTGCTAGGAACTCTTCCAGCTAACCGCCCCTCCGTAAAGGGTAAAGACAAATCCCGACTGCGACTTAGGGTCGTCCTTATCACTCTGGAAGCTTGAATCGGTAAAGGACTCCACTTGGAGTTCTCCGTTACCATACACCAAGAGCATCTCTTTAGTCCTTCGTAAGTACTTGAGAATGCTCTTCATAGCTGTCCAGTGACTCTCTCCAGGATCAGCTTGATACCTGCTCACTACACTTAGTGAGTATGCTACATCGGGTCTCATACATAGCATCGCGTACATGATAGAGCCTACAGCCGAAGCATAGGGTTTCCCTTGCATGCGAGCTCTCTCCAAATCAGTCTTGGGAGACATCTCTTTAGAGAGAGTGACTCCAGAGATCGTGGATAAGTTCCCACGCTTGGATTCTTCCATACTAAACCTCTTTAGTATGGTGTCAATGTACCTGGATTGGGACAATCCCAATATCCGTTTGGATCTATCTCTATAGATCCTAATTCCCCATATGCAGGAGGCATCACCAAGATCTTTCATTGAGAATCTTTGTGATAAGAAGAGCTTGACCGATTGCAGCATAGGAATGTCATTTCCTATCAAGAGTATGTCGTCCACGTACAATACGAGGAAGACAACCTTACTCTCTGCTACTTTCTTGTAGATACAAGGTTCATCTACGTTTTTGACGAAATCAAACTCTTTGATAACGACGTCAAAGCAGATGTTCCAACTCCGCGATGCTTGCTTTAATCCATAAATGGATTTAAGCAGCTTGCACACCTTCCCGCTGCTCCTACTATCTACGAAGCCCTCTGGCTGAGTCATGTACACGCACTCTTCTAAATCACCGTTTAGAAAGGCGGTCTTAACATCCATTTGCCAGATTTCGTAGTCATGATATGCAGCGGTGGCAAGCATGATCCGGATGGATTTAAGCATAGCCACAGGAGAAAAGGTCTCGTCATAGTCCATACCTGGTCTTTGACGAAAACCCTTTGCAACAAGTCTAGCTTTGAAAGTCTCCACTTTCCCATCTACACCAAGTTTTTTCTTGAAGATCCACTTGCTCCCAATGGGTTTTACCCCTTCATGAGCATCTTCCAAAGTCCATACTTTGTTGGTGTACATAGATTCCATCTCGGACCGCATTGCATCCAGCCATTTCACTGAGTCCCCACTCGTGATAGCCTGCTTGAAGCTAGTTGGGTCATCATCCTCCATGATGCAATCCTCGCTCCCACCATCCATGAGAAAACCGTAGTATCTTTCAGGTTGGCGAGGAACCCTACTAGATCGGCGGAGAGGCTGAGGTTCGTTGGGAGCTACTGAATCCTCTGGTTCCACTAAATCTTCTGTTGTGGTTTGTACAGCTGGAACCTCTTCCAGTTCTACCTCAGAGCCACTAATCTCTTTTGCAAATTCCTTTTCTAAAAAGGTGGCATGTTGAGCAAGAAACACTCTTTGTTCCTCACTGTGGTAGAAGATATACCCTCGCGAATGGTTGGGATATCCAACAATCTTACACAAAACAGACCTTGCCTCGAGTTTGTCCGGTTTTTGTCTTTTGACATAGGTCGGGCAACCCCATATCTTAATAAAATTAAGATATGGTCTCTTCCCCTCCCATATCTCATATGGGGTGGTAGGCACAGATTTGGTAGGAATCCTATTCAGTAGGTATGCTGCTGTCTCCAGTGCATATCCCCAGAAGGAAATAGGTGACTCATCTGTGCTCATCATAGAGCGCACCATATCTAATATGGTGTGGTTCTTCCGTTCTGACACACCGTTGTGCTGTGGTGTATATGGAGGAGTCAGCTGAGAGAGAATCCCATTCTCTTTTAGGAAGTCCAGGAATTCAATGCTCAAGTATTCACCTCCTCGATCAGATCGTAGGATTTTAATACTTTTTCCGGTTTGGTTCTCGACTTCTTGTTTATATTCTCTAAATTTCTCAAAAGCTTCTGATTTGTGTTTCATCAGGAACACATACCCGAACCTAGAGAGATCGTCAGTGAATGTAATGAAGTACGCAGAACCATCCCTGGCATGTGTAGACATGGGACCGCATACATCACTATGTATCAGTCCCAAGAGTTCCGTAACTCTTTCTCCGTATCCCGTAAACGGAGTTTTGGTCATCTTGCCTTTGAGACATGACTGGCAAGTGTCATAAGATGAAAATTCAAATGGATTTAAATATCCATCTTTATGCAACTTAGCTAGTCGCGCCGCATTGATGTGACCCAGTCTACAATGCCACAAGAAGGATTCGTTTAGTTCTGAACTCTTCCTTTTGTGTGTGTTTGTTATGCTCAGAACTGTTGATTGATTTAGAACATAAATGCCATTGCACAAGGCGCCTGATCCAACCAACTTTTGGTTACGGAAAATGTTCATAACATTATCCTGTAATACAAAATTATATCCCTCTTTACTCAACAAAAAAACCGATATAATGTTGCATATCAGGTTCGGCATGTAATAGCATTCGTTCAGAATCAATGTATTACCAGTTGGTAATACAAGGTGATATTCCCCGACGGTTTTAGCTGCAACAATTGCACCATTTCCAACTCTTATGTCTTTATCACTTTCTCCAAGTTCTCTACCTTTCTTAAGCCCATGTAACTGATTACATATATGGGATCCTAACCCGGTATCCAATACCCAGGACGTAGAGGAAATGGAGAAACCGTTTTCTGTAACGAACATACCCGAAGAAAATGCATCATCATGTACTTTCTTCATTCGGGTGGCATGGGAATTCTGGTATTCCCCTATGTCATGTTCAGTCCTATAACTCTTATAAGAAAGAACGGAACCAACGTTCCCCAGCACAGTATAACATGCGGGTTCGGTCAATACATCCATATTATTATCTTGATTAAGGCATGACATGGTCGCTACCTGGAGAGAGAGAGAAGAAAACACTTTAGCGTATGCTCTTACAAGATCAGATTGGTTAATATCTTATCTAATCAGGATGGCTCCCACTGTTTTTTATCAAATCTTCCTTCAAACCCTAAAAGGAAAGACTAGCCAGGATTAATTACACCCTACAACTTCGCCGATCTTTCAGCCAGGCCAGTGTCGGTTCTTTGAGGGAGGTTCCCCGTGCTTTCGCACAGACCTAATTAAAGTAAACCTCGTTTTCCCAAAGGCGTAACCCCGTTGACACCTTTCTAGACACCTACTTGATCGGCTAATTGTCCTGTTTAAAACTCTATCAGGAGTAACAATTACTCGCAGTGGGTATCGGGATCCAACTATCTCATAGAAGGTATGCAATCTCATTGCAAATTTCAACACTTGAAACTCCCGATAATCTTTTGCCCCAAGCATCCCATGACCTTGACGGGGGTCAACAAACCACAGGGTGCAAGTCAAGTTCAACCCGTCATTTCTTGATTGAATCAAACCCACCCGCACGACCCTTGACGGAGGTCAGCAAGGTCGTACGACTACCCTAATCCAATCTGCATCATATGCATAAGCAGATAAATACTAGTTAGCTACCGCACACTACGTCTTGACGGAGGTCAACAAACGTAGCACGAATACTAAGTAGGACTTATCTGAAATGACAGAGGGCTACGACAGGTTTTTCTGAAAACCTATTGCGTAATGAACTTGATATCGTTGTAGAATCATGTAAATTTTGAAATGGAGTGATTTTGAGGCTTTTATTAGTTTTGCTAAAGAGGTCACTCCCGGTGAAGGGATCTTGGCTCTTTCCTCATCGAATAAGGTGCGGGATATATCATATATATCACTGTGCAAAGCAAAACTCCAAAAGCAATCAAAAACCAAACCGAGTTTTGTAGCATCTGCCAGTTTTGGTAAAGAGGTCACTCCCGGTGAAGGGATCTCGGCTCTTTCCCCATCGAATAAGGTGCAGGGTATATCATATATACCGCTATGCAAAGCAAGACTGTAGCTACCCTTTTTGAAAAAATTTGATTCTACAACATCTTTTAGGTTTCTTTTCTTTCATTAATCACATTAATGAAGTCCCATCATTTAAGTCACCTAAACATCACAGATAAATACGACGTGCACTTATGCCATCCGCATTCGCCTCGATGTCCCCTCGTGCACCATTAGGTTAGGTAACTAACGACAGAGCAGGGCAGGGATAGTGCGGGTGTAAAACATAAGTAACGTCTATATAATATATCATATATACTATATACTGTATCCATCAGAACATATCAAATGATCACATCACAGATATCGCAACAGAAACATAGATATAATGTGGAATATACTAGGACGTCCGTATTTAGTATTTAGCCAATAATAGAAAATACGGATTCCACAGTCGTGATGAATAGCCAAGCCCACACCCTGGACCCCTACGAGAGTGGCAAGCGACCCTTACCAATTCTGGAGTTTAGAAGACTCGGTCTCGACTCCTCGAGATGGCCTCCCACTGAACCCCAGAACCCGGTCACCTGTGCTCCCCTCCTTATGTCCATTCTAATGCGGAAAAGTAAATAATATACAACACTGGTGGCATCGACCTCAACCCGGAAGTACCCCAAATAAAAGAATATTACATTACATTTGAATTTACATGAATGAAAATATAAAACTCTCATCTCACATAAAACCCCCCGGCTATTAAATTGCGACAATCCTGCACATCATATCTCAGCAACACATAATATCTCATTTCATCAACGTAAGTAAGTATGTATACACTGATCGTCGTCGATGTATAGCAACGGCAATCGGTAAATACATACTACACTTACGGTCACAGAAAAGAAAGTGTAAAACTGCAATATCTGGAATCCACATTCTCTTTAGACATCGTAAATGCGAAATATCACATACTTCGTATTTCATGTCTAGCTATATGAATTCCACACTTTGCATCACATTCCAGATAAATAGACAGTATTAAAGTTTTCGAACGAATGATCAAATACTCAAAATTCGCTAAAGCTCAACACTTGAGCGGAGTTCAAAAACCCGGAGTGTGTCACAGTAGTAGCGGTCCAGCCGTAGAAGGGTCAAGCCAACGCCTCACATGTGGCACGCCGTACTACCCCAAACCCTAAGGTTCAAAAGGCAGTTCAAGACGGTCACATAATCGAGTTAAGGTTTGTTGTCTTCTAGAGGGTCCACCACAAAACTTGCACGTATTTTCGCAAGATTTAAACCCCGTGAAAAGTGAGCAAATGATACTCGTTCGAACAATTCAATACTTTCTAATTTACCCGGAAAAGACACGAAATCAAAATTCTGATCGACTCACCGACTCCAAAACAATCTCCAGAACAAACAGCACAAAATTCAGATTAAAAATACCCCAAAAAATATACAAGCAGACATAAGCATTACTGTATAAAAATCATGCACTGATTCATGTGTACGGCCGCGGAACCGCGGCCCAAGCAAGCTTTGGCCGCGTTTCCGCGGCAAGAATGGCTGTTCACTACATCGTTTTTAACAGTGTTTCTTATATTTACCTGCTGAATTTTTTACATATTTTTAATTCTGAAAATAACCAGGTTTTAAAAATTGACCAGAGAGTGTCCGAAAAGTTCGTATTTGGTTCGATCGGAGTTTTAACTTCGCTAAAGTGTCGCCTAATGTTCTAGGTCAGTTCTGATACCAATGTTAGGTTTACCTAGCACCCTATGAGAGGTTTGGAAGCATCACATGTCACAAAGATTAAATTTTAGAGTGCTAAGTGAACACACAAAGAATCAATCCTAGAAAAATTAGGGTTTCAAAAACAACACTTCATCATAAGTAGGTAAAGCTAGGGTTTTGAGATTACAACCTTTGTAGCTCCCTACGCTAGACTCCTCGGCTACTTGGGGTTTGGAAAAAGTCCGCTTGAACTCCTCTAGGTCCACGATGATCCACCCGGAGTCCGCTTTGTCCAAGCTTGTAACTTCACTTTATCAAGAGAAAGAAATGAAGCTAACACTCAAAACAAGTGGGCAAGACTTGTGTAGAATGAAGTTGTGGTGGCTTTTCTCACTTCAAAATCCTAACTTGGTGAGTGTTTTGCTCACTAGAAAAATCTAGAGAGTAAAGGAAGAAGGAGGAAGAAGATGATGGCTTTTTAGAACAAGAGAAAAAGATAATCTCATTTGAAAAAATAGAAAATATATGAATATATATTTTCCAATTCTCATCTCAAACCATGGTTAAACAATAAAGATATTATTGAACTTGAGTTAAAACACAAAAGGAAAGTTAATCCATGGTTAAATGTTGGTGAGCATGGTTAGGTCAAAGAAGAGTGTAGAAAGAAACCATGAATTATCCTTTCTTTTTTCTTTTTGCTTTAAAACAAATGCAATAATAATACATATATATAAAACCATGGTGTGAGTCTTATATTGCCACCATTTTATATGTATATACAACCATGAAGGATGATGTATGTATGTATGTGTACATGCACATCCATATGTGCATGAATCAAGAAAGAATGCATACATGCATGCATATATCCAAAAATACAAGAAAGGATTTCTAGTGAGAAACTAATGGTTAAATGATAAATCAACTCTTGATTTATCAATCCGGCCATATCACATACGACCCAACCAAAAGCAAGCCGCCCGATTAATATACAGTATCTCATACGCGCATTTTAACCGGACGCATGCGCATATCGCATACGTGCACCACAACGTTTCGCCTGGACTAGGTAACTCCTTTGTGGGACTCTAAGACTCGTCAATATGCCGGCAGTGGGTGATGATCATATCAAGCACCCCCAAGCAGCAAGCGGTCAGCTAAACGTAACGGCCACCCGGGTATTGAGCGATCAGAAGAAAACAAGCGAACTTGCTACAACTCCCGTCGAGCCAACCGGCAACACTATTCATACAGTCCGGTCTCCTCGTCTAATATGTCGCATATCAAGTCTAGGGGTAGTAAACGTCAGACCCCAATAACCGATAAGTCGTGCCGATGTGAGGCTCATAACGGGTCGAGAAACTACTAGTAACACTTACCAGTAAATCTCTAATCAGCCCTGGCCAGGGACTTCCCTGTTACGGCCAATCGAGCAGAGTGCAACATCAACCCCTAATACCGGGAGAGACGAAACCCCTCCTATCGCTCATTGCCTCCATGTGACTCGGGACTGTGCCCAAAAACCACCGGTTTGCACGCCCTCATGGACGTGGTAAGGTGGAAATCAAAGCACAGTGGGAATCACACAAGTCTCTAAGACGATCTCGGGTCTACAGACTAACCTGCACAAGTGTCACCTGAGAAATGCCATCTGACGTGAAGTATAATACTATCTGGGAGTTCTCGGCGAGTCCGTCCAGTGTACCCAGTCTCCACTAAGCACCCGTATACCATCTCTGATGTCAAACACCAATAGATATGGGATCATCCATCGCCCATCTCATGGGTCGAGAAGCGTATACGCTAGTCTACACTGGTATATCGATGCCCCGTCTCGATACACCCACGACTAGGGACCTTGAAGGATGTACTTATGGACTACCATGTCCCTACTAGTATGATCTGCATCATAGTCCAGGTAGTCAAGTACACATCCTAAGGGCTTTACCAACATGTAACTATAAGACAGTATAAAGAGACAAGTATACATGTTAAGATAAAGAGCAACCAGATAGCATACTATCATATCGAGCAAGAAAGTCATCTCTATATATGTCCAAGCATCCAATATAATATACATCAACTGTACAATACTGGCCTCTAGGGCATACATACAACTAACAAAATCAACACTTGATTTAATGATCCGGTCATACTGCATATAACCGACTAATATCAAGTGTATCAATATATCAAATCAACACTTGATTCGATAACCCGGCTATATCTTATATAACCGTCTGATGATACAAATCACGAGAATAGAATTCAGTATCACATACTGGTACTATTCTCGGTCCCGCACATATCTCATATGCGCTCCTATTTCGTTTCGCTTGAGCCTGGAAACCTCTGTGTAGGACTCTAAAGACTCGTCAATACGCCGGCAGTAGGTGATGATCATATCAAACACCCACAAGCCGCAAGCGGTCTGCTAAACGTAACGGCCACCCGGGTATTGAGCGATCAGAAGATCAACGAGTAAGCCCGCTCACACTCCTGTGAATCCAACCCGTAACACTTACCGTACAGTCCGGTCTGTTCGTCTGATATGTCGCATATCTCGTCTAGGGGTGGTAAACGTCAGACCCCAATAACTCGATAAGTAGTGTCGATATGAGGCTCATAACGGGTCGAGAAACAACTGGTAACACTTACCAGTAAATCCCTAAAACAGCCTAGGCCAAGGACTTCCTGTTATAGCCAATCGAGCACGACGCAACATCAACTCCCTATACCGGGAGAGACGATACCCTTCCTATCGTTCATTTCCTCCATGTGACTCGGGACTGTACCCAAAAACCACCGTTTTGCACGTCCTCTTGGACGTGGTAAGGTGGAAATCAAAGCACAGTGGGAATCACACAAGACTCTATGACGATCTCTGGTCTACAGACTAACCTGTTCCAGTGTCACCAGAGAACTGCCATCTGATGTAAGGTATAATACCATCTAGGAGTTCTCGGCGAGTCCGTCCAGTGTACCCAGTCTCCACTGAGCACCCGTATATCATCTCTAATGTCAAACACCAATGGATATGGGATCATCCATCGCCCATCTGTATGGGTCGAGAAGGTATATGCTAGTCTACTCTGGTATATCGATGCCCTGTCTCGATACACCCACGACTAATGACCTTGAAGGATGTACTTATGGACTACCATATCCCCACTAGTATGATCCGCATCATAGTCCAGGTAGTCAAGTACACATCCTAAGGGCTTTACCAACATTTAACAGAGAGATAATCAGTGTACACGTTAAGGTAAAGAGTAACCAGATAGCATACTATCATATCGAGCAAGAAATTCTTCCCTATATATGTCCAAGCATCCACTACAATATACATCCTATGTATAGTAATGGCCTCTAGGGCATACATATAACTAACAGTAAACCGGCACTACCGCGCACTTTAAAACCAGGATCGGGCCATTAACCTAATGCTAGGAAATACGAGAAAGGGTAGAAAACTATAACTCTAACAGTCACTCTGTCAGTCACCTTGGAAGCCTGGAATGATAAATGTCTCCTAAAGGAAGCTGCCGTTATCAAATCCCTAGAACATTCACTTATGTTCTAAAACTGCTTCCGAATGTTTCTCCAGGATTGGATCAATATCAACTTATCGCACCTACTGCAAAAACAATATCTGGTATGGTACTTGACATCTCATGATTTACTCAATTGCCTAAGCAAGTGATCTGCCAATCATGCACATCCCTCTCCCCTTTAGTCTGTAAGACTCTTTTAGAGAGGGTGACTCCATCGCCTGCAAGTATACTACCGTGCCAGGAGTCGTCCATTCTAAAATCTCTTAGAATGCTGTCTAAGTACCATGATTGGGAAACCACCCAAATCTAGATCTATAGATCTAGTAACCAGAATGTCTTGATATTATATCCAAGTCCCATGTGGAGAAACCACTGTGTGACAACCAAAGTATAACCGATCGTAGTATAGGAATATCACTTCCTACTCTGTGTATGTCATCCAAATACAAGGACATCACACCCTACTACCTTCTTGATCAGTCGAAAATACTGTATTTTTAACACGGCAATTTCCCTATCTTTTGCACTCATCTAGAAGTGTTCGGCATTCATATTACACATATTAGCAAAAAATCTCTGAAATACCAGATTGCATGTGTTAGACTTTAAAACCGGCACTTTTAGAGAAATTGTGTGTTTATCATGGCATCGCATCACCCTTGTATTGCGCAACTCTTGTCTTGGGGTCCAATGCAGGAAATTCCAGAAGCAGAGCCCAAATTGGGAAAAGAGCTGATAAAAGATACGCCAACTCAAAGGCTAAAGATCTGGAGCAATACAGAAGGCCAAATGAGATTTCATATATTGTATAAAGGCCCACCAGGAAGCCCAAGAGTTACTATAAAAAGAACAAGCCCCAAGGCCACTAAAGGACCGTGGATCCGCGGCCCAAACCCCCTTGGCGCCTAGGATCCGCGGCCTTATGATGAGATCAGCCCTCCAAATTTTGTCACGTGCTTACCTGTAACTGCCCAAGCTTCCAGAAGACCCCAGAAGCTCCACGTGGCTCATCTAGAAGGCTCGGCTTAACAAACTATTTCTAGAAGGCTCTCTTAACAAACTTTTGGAGGGAAATTCAAATCTTGTGCTAACTAACTTGTGGAAGGAAAATTCAAATTTCAATCCTAGATCTTGAATTTTGAGGTCTATAAAAGAGAGCCTAGATCTAGGGTGAAGGTTGTTCAATTCTTCATCTCTCCCTCTTCCACCCACAAGTTGAGTGACATGACTTGTGCCAAATTCCAATTCAAAATCAAGATCAAGATCCCGAGTACCATTCAAGCAAGAGAGCCTTCAACCTTTAGCAAGCGACGCCAGATTCCATCGGAGCTAGAGATCCACGCCGATCCGCGACTCAAGAAGCCGAGCGAAGCCGAAATCGACGATCTAGTTCCTTCCTTTTGTAAATTCAAGAGAGTTGTAACGAAATTTGTCGATAAATAAAGGTTAATTTTCTATATTCTTGCTTATCTTTTAATTCAAGCATAATGATTAGATCTCAATTTGTGATTGTGGTTGTGATCATGATGTTTGAGTAAACTCCGCTCGTATAGGAGTTGTGACGATCAATAGAATGATGATGATTTAGATCTTTTTACAATTCTTAAATCCTATAACGATTGTAAATTCTAGTGAATCAAATGATCGATGACCTAGTTTCGGGATGATCCTTCTTGATTGTGTTCACTCGAAACTAGGAAACAACGATTGATCATTTGATTGACTAGAAGCTAGAATTTGAATGAGATTCATTGAAAGGGTAAAGGATAAGACGAGGAAACCCTAGCTTCTCCGCAAAAAAAATCCTTAACCTCGATGAATTATCATCGATCTAGTATCAATTCGCTAAAGGATAAGAACATGAAATCATTAGATCTCGTCACATCTATAGATCCGATCTACTCCTACGAGTTACACTTCGAATCTTGATTGTTGGTTGGAAATCATCACAAATTAGCACTTCTTGATTTTAATGCTTTCTTAGATCTAGATATTTTCTCTTTCTTGAAATGCAATTTTAATCATGAATTGTTTTCTTTTCTTTTCCTTAAAGTTTCGACTCATCTAATTTGAAAGACGAACGATTACACTTTCCCTGTGGACGATCCGCATTTACTAACGCACTACATCCGACACCGTTATTGATTGCGGTCAAAACAATTCTTTGATTGTGAATTTTATTCATTTTCTTAACACACACAAAGAAACGATCAATCAAATGGCGCCGTTGCCGGGGATAGTGCGCTAATTGTTCGTATTTTGAAATTCGAGTTGAAAAGTTTATTCCATTACAAATTTTGTGATCAAAATTCGCGCAAACACTAATACGAGTTGTTGTGATTTGTGCGAGGAAATCTGGAACTTCTGGAGCTGTGGAAAAAAATTTCTGAAAATTCCAGAGAGCTAAGGGGAGCAACAGAAGCATTTACCTAAAATTTTGTGCAGAGATCTCCTCACTCCACCGCGTTTCCGCGGCAAAACCCCCCTCCTGCGGCGGTTCCGCGGCAATATTGCTGAGTCACTGCCCCAAAATTGCTCTGTGAGTCTCTATCTTTCTTATCTTCTCCTCTGTCTGCTCCAAATAACACTTTGCTGCAGGTTTCTTTGCAAATAAATCGCAGCACCGCAAAAGCAAAATAAATTGTTCATTTTTGATTTTTGGTTGTTTGCGTTCTAATACGGATATTAAGGGGCACGACCAAATCCAGATTAGGTGGGGAGTTCATTACCCTTCCTAAGCCCCAAAAATCACAAACTTGCATCCGCATTACCCTCATTAATTAAAAAATATCTAGAGATGACTCTAAGGACCGTCGCGCTCACTTAGGACAAGAGAAGGCCGTGGGTAATTCATTGCTTATCCGCGTTTTCTTGTGGTGTCTAAGGCAAGTGTGTCGAAGGCTAGTGGTTATTAATTAGGCCCACTACTTACGTAGTGGAGTAACTTCCCACTTACCTGGCACTTACCTGGCCACAGGGGGACAAAAAGGCAGTGGAGGATTCTATCCTGCGACTTGTCTTTTGGCAGTTAGGAGCGGTCTAGAGCCTGACCTAGGTGACCACTAGATTTTAGGGTTTTGTGTGTTGCATTTGTTGTGTTGCATCATTTTTTCAAAAATCCGTATCATTTTTCAAAACAAACACCAACACTTCATTTCCCCTAATTATAAATCACGCTGCCACTTGTACTAACCCCTTTTAGTGCAAGATAGGCTGGACACGGAATTCTAGTGCCCGTTTAGTCCGCGTACCCTTTATCGACTCTGAAGTCGGCATTTCTCCATTTACCTTTCTTTTACCCACCACCACACCCACATCGATAGATCCGTCTCCATCGAACTTCTTTTCCACTACCCTGCCGCCGTCCATTGGTGCGCAGAATCCACCTCGCATCTCTCTCCAAGAGAGGTGCTATCCAACACGAGACCCCCTTTCCACCTGTCATTCCATTCCACCAGCCAATGGGGAAAATTTTCAGATTAAACCCCAATACATCAACCTTCTACCAAAATTTCACGGTCTCGAGTCTGAGGACGCATACGTGTTTATCATGAAATTTGAAAATGTATGCGCAATGATGGGTACCTCACAACTGTCTGTGGATGCTTTGCGTCTTCGTCTTCTTCCATTCACCCTGTGCGATATAGCTGAGAAGTGGTTGTATAACACTACCGCACATTCCATTTCAAACTGGGAAGAATTCGTCAAAGCATTATTTAAGAAATTTTACCCACATCACAAAACAGCTCGAATCCGTAGCGAAATCAATCAATTCACCCAGCTTCCAAATGAAACATTTTCACAATGTCTTGAACGCTTTAAGGATCTGCTAGTTCAATGTCCAAATCACGGCATCCCCAGATAGGATCTATGCCGAATAATTTATGAGGGCATTAATCCTAACACAAGACAGACCCTTGAATTAATGTGCCAAGGAAATTTCATGACCAAAGATGATGGGGAAGCCTGGAAATTTTTAGAAGATTTCGCTGAAAGATCTTTACAGTGGGAGGGTATGAGTCAATCATCTAGGGCTGGCAATAACCAATCGGAAGTTTCCATAGGAGTTAGAGCTGAAATTTTAGCTATGCAAAAGAAACTCGAGACTATGGGAAACAAATTTTTAGCTGCCGCCCTAAACCAAATGTCACTCTCCAAAACTGTATGTGGATGCTGTTATGATCCATCACATCTCACGGAAGAATGTCCACGAAATTCTCCGTTTCAAGGTCATGAGCATATCAGTTCTGCTTACCAACAAGGACCTAGAAACAACCCATTTTCTTCCACACATAATCAGGGTTGGAGGAATCACCCGAACTTTGCTTGGAACCAATCACAATCTCAAAACACGGTTCCAACCCAAAACAATTTCAAAAGGTCCCTCCACCACAACAGCAACCACAATTGAGTCAGCACCCCTTTCAAACACAAAATTTTCAAAATCCGGTCAACACACCTGCACCGTCTAATCCTTTGCAGTTGATCGGTTCAGATGAATCCTCTTCATTCATGAACTTGCTTTTGACAATAAAAACTTCTGTCGATGACATAAAGAGAAACTCTGCGTCCCAAAGCGAGACTATTAAATCGACGGAAGAAGAAATTACACGATTAAAAGCTGAAATGAGTGCAAGGGAGAAAGGGAAACTTTCAGCTCAACCTTTACCCAATCCTGGCTATTCACATCATGTGGATGCAATCACGTTGAGATCTGGAAGAGTGCTTAACAATCACGTTGGGGAAGAGATTGATGACACTGAAAAATCTATCAATGATACCCCGGCTGAGACCTTTCCTTCCACTTCTACTTCTAATTCTAACCCCAGTTCTTTTACCCCACCACCTTTTTCCAAGCCTATTCTTCGTTTCCCAAAAGGCTCGCCACCTCAGCCCACCTCTTCTACTCCTCCACAGACGATCCCCACTTCTATTTTGGGATCAGGTCCACACACACTTCCTTCTCCTATGATGAGCCCAGCGCTTATTGCTAAAGCACCTTATCCTAATCGGTTAAGGGCTAACACATCGAGTCAACATATGGAGAAGATTATGGACATGTTTAAGCAAGTTAACATCAACATCCCTCTCCTAGATGCTATCCAACAAGTTCCGTCCTATGCGAAAACTCTTAAGAACTTGTGCACTAGGAAGAGGAAGACTCAAGTGCCCAAGAAAATTTTCATGGCAAAGACTGTAGACACGGCTTTCCCCCAACAATTACCGAGGAAACGTAAGGATCCTGGATATCCTACTATTTCCATTTCTATTGGGGAAAAACACATCAACCGTGCTCTACTAGACCTTGGCGCTAGTGTTAACGTGCTTCCATACTCGGTTTATGAGCAACTAGGTATCGAAGAGTTGAAGCCAACCCATTGCACTCTCCAGATGGCTGACCGATCAATCACCAAACCTAGAGGGGAACTGGAGGATGTGTTAATAAAAATCGGGGAATTCATATTCCCTGTGGACTTTATTGTAATTGATACACAGCCTGTAGCGAACCCACGGAATCAAATTCCGGTGATTTTAGGTCGCCCTTTTTGGCCACTTCCAACGCTATCATCAACTGTCGTAATAGTTCTATGACCCTATCTTTCTGGAATAGGTCAATAGAGCTTAACATTTACAAGTTGAGAAGTGTACCATCCGAACCTACTACTCAGGTCTATTCTGTCGACTTAATGGATGTCGACAGCAGCGATTTTGACGATCCTCATGATACTGATCTTGACTCTTTTCATACGTTATTGTTTGACCCAACTATGTATCATACACAAACGGACTCTTCCACCAAGATGTCCGGGTCAACAACTAACACAGATTATGAACTGCTTTTAGAGTCTGAAGATCACCCCGCACTTTATGACGACATTATTCATCGGGGTATTGAGGAAATCTTCGCTGATAAACTCGCATTTTTGAATGACACGGGTGTTGAGATGAATCATGTCCCAATCACTGAAATTGAACCTTACCCCTTCCTCTGAACTGTAAAATGAATGCGAGTTATCCATCACATTCACTGCTTCGTCTCTCCAAAATGAGACGCACACACACTATCTTCCACCCCTTACCCTTTCCCCACTTCTTCTTCCACCAACCCGAGCACTGCATTGATAAAATCTTCGAATGGTTGGTGTTGATCTTTGGTCTTTGCAAAGCTTGGCATCGACCAATGACTCTTGACCCCCTCATGTGATTTTCAAAGCTTAGCATTGCATAACTCAAGTTTGGGGGGGCATTTTTTCTGGCTCTTGAAAAGAAATTTTTTACAAAATGATGAGCCAAGAATAAGTTTAGGGGAGGGTCTTCACTTAAATATTTTGACCCCACTAATAAATTTCTCCCAAGCTTACAGGTTTTTCAAGATTGAGCTGATGGCAACAGTGAGGACACTGTTGAAAACAAGTTTGGGGGAGGTTTGTGCTTGGTTTTGCATCATGCGCATATCATTTGCATAAGCACAAAACATTTCTTTAAAAAAACCATAAAAATTCAAAAAATTTCAAAACCCATAAAAATTTTGTGTAAATATTTTTCTTTTGGTTCATCATTTTTTGTAAATAATTTTTCAAAACCCATTAAAACCTATAAAAATTTAAAAATTTTCAAAAACCATAAAAATTCAAAAATTTTCAAAACTCATAAAAATTTAAAAAAATTTCAAAAATATTTAATATTTATGATAATAAAAGATTAGATAGTGAACAATTACATCCGTGAGATTAGAAAAATTTAAGAAAACTAAGAAAATTAGAAGTTTTCTTATACGAACTAGTAATAAGTAGTTATGAGCCGTTGTCCCAAGGGTTAGTAAGATGAAGAACGTCACTAATCTGAGGATAAAAATAAGTCTGAAAAATAGTTTCTATTCTGGAAGCCAAACATTTTGAACGTTGATACCCTGCTATTCGCACTTACACACGTCTTAAAGCCTGAGATAGTAGAGGATACCTTGAAATGCTCTTGTCTTAAAGCCGATGTATGAAGGAAAAAAAATGAAGAAAGTGGTGAGAAAAATGGACACTGGTTTTGTTATCACCAAGGGCAATAATAAAAAAATATATATAGCGAGGGTGCCTCTTCACCTAGTGCCCTAAGGCCAACTGGTCTGGGAGTCACTGCTATGCCTGAGGTGGTGCAAGACGAGGAAAATACACCAAGTAAGCAAGCACAGGAGTAATCGGTCGGTTAGTACCTCAAGAAGTATTAACGGTCGCATGAAAGTGTGTGAGCAATCTCATCTAAATATTCATTAATTAAAAAGTACTGAGGCTGATGGGCAAGAGTATGATAGCTTGAATTGAATTCTCCGGGTGTAGGGATGTCCTTTACACACACGCAGGGTTATATGATCGAAGTTTGGATGAAAGATATGAATGAAGAATAAAGACGATGTTTTATTGAGGGAGGACGTGATTTCTGACATCTTTTCATGACCATTAAGATAGGGCTCATGACAACCGAAAAGCTAGCTTAGTTGGAAACCCTAATTTTCTAAGCTTTTCTTTTACAATTCTTTTCTTTAAATGTAATATTCATGATCTTCCTTTTATTATTGGATTTTGTGGGTGCAATCCGATGAAAACCCTCAGGAGAAAACACTCCTCCTACTAGGGACACCTAAAGGTTTAAAGGCTTGTTGCACGTGCTCAGTGCAATCGTGTTGCCTACGAAAGTATGCTAGATAGTTTTTCTCTTTCTTTATTTTCTCCTTCTCTTTTTAATAAAACAGTTCGCTTGAGACGATCGAAAATAAGTTTGGGGGAATTTGATCAGTCGAAAATACTGCATTTTTAACACGGCAATTTCTTTATCTTTTGCACTCATCTAGAAGTGTTCGGCATTCATATTACACATATTAGCAAAACATCTCTGAAATACCAGATTGCATGTTTTAGACTTTAGAACCGGCACTTTTAGGGAAATTGTGTGTTTATCATGGCATCGCATCACCCTTGTATTGCGCAACTCTTGTCTTGGGGTCCAATGCAGGAAATTCCAGAAGCAGAGCCCAAATTGGGAAAAGAGATGATAAAAGATACGCCAACTCAAAGGCTAAAGATCTGGAGCAATACAGAAAGCCAAATGAGATTTCACATATTGTATAAAGGCCCACCAGGAAGCCCAAGAGTTACCATAGAAAGAACAAGCCCTAAGGCCACTAAAGGACAGCGGATCCGCGGCCCAAACCCCCTTGGCGCCGCGGATCCGCGGCCTTATGATGAGATCATCCCTCCAAATTTTGTCACGTGCTTACCGGTAACTGCCCAAGCTTCCAGAAGACCCTAGAAGCTCCACGTGGCGCATCTAGAAGGCTCGGCTTAACAAACTATTTCTAGAAGGCTCTCTTAACAAACATTTGGAGGGAAATTCAAATCTTGTGCTAACTAACTTGTGGAGGGAAAATTCAAATTTCAATCCGAGATCTAGAATTTTGAGGTCTATAAAAGAGAGCCTAGATCTAGGGTGAAGGTTGTTCAATTCTTCATCTCTCCCTCTTCCACCCACAAGTTGAGTGACACGACTTGTGCCAAATTCCAATTCAAAATCAAGATCAAGATCCCGAGTACCATTCAAGCAAGAGAGCCTTCAACCTTTAGCAAGCGACGCCGGATTCCATCGGAGCAAGAGATCCACGCCGATCCGCGACTCAAGGAGCCGAGCGAAGCTGAAATCGACGATCTTGTTCCTTCCTTTTGTAAATTCAAGTGAGTTGTAACAAAATTTGTCGATAAATAAAGGTGAATTTTCTATATTCTTGCTTATCTTTTAATTCAAGCATAATGATTAGATCTCAATTTGTGATTGTGGTTGTGATCATGATGTTTGAGTAAACTCTGCTCGTATAGGAGTTGTGACGATCAATAGAATGATGATGATTTAGATCTTTTTACAATTCTTAAATCCTATAACGATTGTAAATTCTAGTGAATCAAATGATCGATGACCTAGTTTCGGGATGATCCTTTCTTGATTGTGTTCACTCGAAACTAGGGAACAACGATTGATCATTTGATTGACTAGAAGCTAGAATTTGAATGAGATTCATTGAAAGGGTAAAGGATAAGACGAGGAAACCCTAGCCTCTTCGCAAAAAAATCCTTAACCTCGATGAATTATCATCGATCTAGTATCAATTCGCTAAAGGATAAGAACATGAAATCATTAGATCTCATCACATCTATAGATCCGATCTACTCCTACGAGCTACACTTCGAATCTTGATTGTTGGTTGGAAATCATCACAAATTACCACTTCTTGATTTTAATGCTTTCTTAGATCTAGATATTTTCTCTTTCTTGAAATGCAATTTTAATCATTAATTGTTTTCTTTTCTTTTCCTTAAAGGTTCGACTCATCTAATTTGAAAGACGAACGATTACACTTTCCCTGTGGACGATCCGCACTTACTAACGCGCTACATCCGACACCGTTATTTATTGCGGTCAGAACAATTCTTTGATTGTGAATTTTATTCATTTTCTTAACACACACAAAGAAATGATCAATCACTTCTTAACAGATCCATCCCCTATTCTGATGAAGTCAAACCTATGACTGTCACATAAGAAATAGATGATCTATCTCCGCTATATCTGCTTTAGTTTATAAATAGACATAAGCCACTTGTCCACCATGCTTCCGCTGCTCCCACTGACTACGAAAACCCTCTGGCAGAGTCATATACACGTGCACTTCTGAAGCCAGTTCAGAACGACGCTATACTCATCCTCCTGCCGGGTCTCATAGTCTGGAACAACAGTAGTGTCAAGTCTGGGTAAACAAGAACCTCCCTGTCACCGTCTTTGAGCATACCGAAGTACCTCTCGAGTGCCTGAGGTTACCCACCATATCTGCGGAGTGGCCAATGGAATGTCAAACCAGATTGAATCTTTAGGTTCTTATCAAATCTTCAGTAATCGTTTACGATTCTGGAATCACTTCCAGATCTACCATACTCCCACTACTGTTTTCTGAAAAAATCCATTTTTATTAAAACTGTGGCGAGTCAAGAACAATATCACTATTGATCTTCCAGATGGTAGAAAATCAACCCTCGTCATAGCCCGGGTCAACCCACAAACAGCCATTACAAAAACGTGCATTGAGTCATCCAGAGTCTGGCATAAGCTGGACAACTCCCCGTATCTTAACAATATCAAGATATGAACTGTTCTATATCCAATACAGAAACAGAGGCACTGATTTAATTGAACCAGATTCAAATCATGCAGCTGTCTCCAGTGCATGTCAACTAAATGGAAAAAGTCCGATCAGTATTACTCAACTTAGGAACGCTTCCAATTATGAGTAACCTGAAAGAGAAGCAAGTTCTCTTTAATCATTACTATCAACTGAATACCATACACAAGTATCTACATCTTCGATCACCTTGAAGAATCCTGATATTTGCAATACCTGGTTCTCTACTTTATTCTTATACCTATAACTTCTCAAAACTTGGACCCTGTGTTTCTACGAAACACTTGTCTAAAAACTAGAGAAGTCATAAGTAAACCGAATATAGTATGAGAACCAACCCCTCTGTCCTAATGGACATTGGACAATATACAATACTCTGTATAAGTCCCCTGAATCTAGTGACTCATTCACTGTGTGTCGTAGGTTGATAACTGTACTTATGGTTAAGAAGAATTACACCGCTGTTCAATGCTCCTTACCTAACCATCCACTGATATAGGTAAATATCATGAACATAATCTCAAAAAGGTATATCTCACTCCATAAAAATAGATGTACAGATATATCAATTTGAAATTGGTGCACAACAACGGATATTCAAAACCAAATGTTTGCCGTCCGGCAAACTACCCAGGTGATTTCCTCAAATATCACCAATTACAACGAATTCCGATATAATGAGGATAATCGCCTAATTCCCAATAAGTTACTCCCACTCATCATCTGTAAGACCATACAGATATGAGAATCATACCTGGTAAATACATACCCTGGAACAAGTGTCTAATTGGAAAATCAGTTTTCTTTTAACAGTACACAGTGAAACTGAAACATTGAAATGTTTCGATGGGGTATCCGGGTATTCCTAGTAATGCCTCTTCCATTATCCAAATTCATAACTGTAACCATATGTTTCTTTGCCATCTCTCCAAATCCCTTTATATGTCTTTAGTCGTTACCTTCTGCACACTCCTTTAGGCCAAATGGTTTTCTTCCTTCCCTACCGTTCGGCACCAGCCTATGTTTTGGAAGAAGACTATCCAATAAGCATAATGGGTGTACTGTCCTAATCCTAGGAGCACTCGCAACACGAGAGAAGGTAAAGATAAAAGACACCTGAATAAACCTTATTCCTATTTCTCCTGAACCAGAGTCCATCCCCGAACTGGAACAAGTTCCTTTCGAGTTCGTATATAACCATACGATGGAGTATCCAATAAACTGTAGATCTTCGTGATGATATGGAGTGTTCTGGAGAAATACAAAGGTGATTTAGGATTGGCGAAAAAATACTTGGTTTGGTCTTGAATAGCAGTCGCAATTTACTTTGCCCTCTTACTAATCCCTTGATATGTCTTTACATAATACCTTCTGTACACCATTGTTAGGCTAATTGGTTTTCTTCATTCCCTACCGGTCGGCACCTGCCTATGGTTTGGAAGAAGACTATCCAATTTGCGTAATAGGTGTACTATCTCCTAAACCAAGGAGTACTCGCAACCTGAGAGAAGGTAAAAGGAAAAGACAACTGAATAATCCTATTCGTTTTCTCCAGAACCGAAAACCATACTCAAATAAATTCCTTCGAGTTCGTATATAACCATACGATGGTTTTGTCCAATGGAAGTGGACGTTCGTAGTAATACGGGGTGTCCTGGAGAAAAGGGTAAAAGTTGGAGTGACAATGAGGTATGCAACTCTGACACTCCAAAAGCCAGTGTTTTAAGAAGGTTCGTTTAATTTGGTCACTGAGTCATAGTCAAGGGTCGGGTCATTGTCGCTGCCAAAGAGAGAGAGAAAAGAAACACTCAGCGTGCACTCTAAGCTAGATCAGAATGGTTATCACTTTATCTAATCAGGAAACCTCCCACTGTAACGTCAAATTCTTCCCCAAACCTGAAAGAAGAATTAGTCGGGATCACCCGAGGAGTAAACCAACTCATCAGTGGGAATCGGGATCCAACTATCATCGCATGATAACGTGACGGAATCCGCTCACGTTATCACACTCCAGAAGGTATGCGCATATCTGGCAAGTTTCAGTTTCTTTAGAAACTCCCGATGTGATTTTTACCCCATGCTTTTATGACCTTGACTTTGGCCAAAAAATCATAAGTCACATGTCAAGTTCTACCCGTCATTATCAAGGTTAATTTGAACCCACCCGTACCTACCCTTGACTTTGGCCAACAAGGCAGTACGACTGTCCCAAACCAACGCATCTATCTATGCTGCAGATAAATATCCGATAGCTACCAATCACTATGCCTTGGCGTAGGTCAAAATACATAGCTTGAATACTACCGAACATTTAACTAAAATGACGGAGGGCTATGAATGGTTTTTGGCGAAAAACCTTTAACGTAATGAACTTGATATCGTTGAAGGAACTGGATAGCTTTATAAAAATATAGTGACGAAAACCTTTGCTAAAGAGATCATTCCCGGTGAAGGGATCTCGGCTCTTTCCCCGTGGAATAAGGTGCAGGATATTCCAACTGAATACCACGATGCAAAGCAAAAGTAAACGACTATAGTGAAGTTATTGCCCTGACGCAAACTTCTGTCCAAGGGGTCACTCCCGGTGAAGGGATCTCGGCCCTTGCCTCATCGACTGAGGTGCTGGATATTCATAACCGAATACCACTGTGCAAAAAAAAAGAGAACGTCCTTGCAATAACAGCTTTTTAAAAAATGTTCCAACAATATCAGAATAGGTTTGTTTAGCTTGCATTGATCCGAATCAACGCAGTCCCATCAATTGATCACACCACAAAAGAACGAAAATAATGATGTACGTATATGCCATCCGCATTCGCCACTGGGTCCCGTCATTACCCGTTAGGTTACTTAACTAACGACAGAGCAGGGACTGGACTAGCGCGGATGCAAAACATATACAACATCTACTAGTATATATATATCAATATATAATATTCGCTCAAGGCGTGATAAAATGCAACATCACATAAATGTAATAAGCATCACAGAACAATACAGATATCTGGGATCCCCGGTTTTCACAGAGCTGCTACTGAAACCCGCACCTGGTCGTGTGGATAGCCTGTGCAATAAAATCCTAGACCCCTACGGGCGCGGCAAGTTACCCGCCAAAACCTGAAGTGAGGCAGCCCCCTTCAGCAACGTGAATGGACCACCCAGCACTTCACGAAATCCGGTAACTTGGGCACCCCTCATGGGTCAACCTATACCCCCTACGAGTGCGGCGAATAGCCCGCCAATTCTAGAGTGAAGCCCCCTCCGTCTCAATGCCATGAGATGCGGGCCCATTGCCCTCTAGAACTCGGCTATCCGTGCACCCCTCCGCAGGGTAATCCTAGTACAGAAAATAAAATATACATACAACGGGTACATCGACCTCAGCCCGGTCGTGCCCCAAAAGAATAATATACAAACAGGCAGTGACGGCAGTCCACATGTCGGACGCTCACCCCGCAATATCAAATGTACATAAAAATACCAAAATTGTACTAACATTGCATCCAGGCTATCCACCACGAAAAATCCGCAACATCACAGCACTACACAGAACATCAACGTGAATGTCACGTTCACAAATCCGTCTAAAAGGGCTATAGGAGTTAGACAGGATTTACCGATCAAATGACATTCACGGTCGCAGATATAATGTAAATACTGTGAACTAACATGTTTAAAATTTTCGATCGACCAAAATTCCCGAAGTGGGCCCCAAGCACAACTGTAGCACTCAAAGAAAATCTGGGCCCAAACAGAATATACCAAAAACCCCATTTTCAAGTCAGAAGCCCTCTGTAAAATTTTGGTGCATTGAACAGTCAAAGTGGCGGCGGAACCGCGGCCCAAGCATGGGTTTGGCCGCAGTTCCGCGGCGGAATAGTAACAACATGCGACCAAATTTTCACAGAATGCATAAAAAACCCTGCACGTATTTTTACAATGTACCAAATAATTTTTAGAGTACTGGAAAAATTCGACAGAAACTGATGCAAGAAAACACGGTTTTTGGAATTTTCGTTCGATCAAATTTGTAAACACGTTAGAGCAAGCTAGACTAGGTTAATGGCGTGGCTCTGATACCAGTGTAAGTGCACGGCAGCGCCCCGGCCGTCTGTCCGAGACCAAAATGCGGAAACGAAACTTTTCTTTAACATGTAAACCGGCACTACCGCGCACTTTAAAACCCGGATCGGGCCATTAACCTAATGCTAGCAAATACGAGAAAGGGTAGAAACCTATACCGAGCGATCCGTGTCCTTCGGTCTTCGGCCTCCACTCCGATCTCCTCAGGGAATCTCCGGTCTTTAGCTGTTCGTCGGAACGGGCACCACATCGCCGGGTTCTTTTACGGGCTCCCACCTCTGGACCGAGGCAACTCGGGCACGAAGTTGGCGAGTCAACGTGTCCAAGAATATTGTAGATGAAGTGTAGAAAGCTTTGTCTCGTTGGGATATGAAGTTTCCATTTGATGGAGGAGAAGAATGATGAGCAAGAGGGAATGAGCTTTTAGATTTTTGATACAAGCATAGATTGAGATGAATGATTTTCTCCCCACCAAAAATAAACCTCTCCCTCTCTCTAGTTGTGGCCGGCCATGAGTAGAAGGGGGGAGGGAAAAATGTGAATGGAATCTCAAAGCAAGAGGAGAAATGAGTGATAACAAGGTAAAAAGATCACATCAATATCTAATCCAAATCCTTTCTCATTAAAGCAAGCCATGTGCACAAGAAAAGCATCAAAAGATTCTAGAATTATCATGATGAACCATATGCCATAAAGAACCCTCCACATATGCTAATTTGCACACTTACAAATAAGCCCCTCTCATCACAAAAGTTCAGCCATGAAGGAACAAAGAAAAACTGGCCGAAACGGAATGCAAACTGGCAACTCCAAAAAACTGATCCCGTAATAAATTATAAAAAAAACCCGCGACTGTATATACATACCCGCATTTGTATTCCGATCGAATACAAATGCAAAGAGACAAAATCTACACTGTACAATACTAGGATCCGGCTTAAACCAAAGCCCGTTAGTATTATCCGTCCGATCATGATCCGTGCAATACCGCACGTAACTGATCGAACCATGACATATCTCCATACGGCCTCTACAGCGTTTCGCCCGAAACTTGAGAAAACGGTCTGTGGGGGACTGTAAAGACTCGTCAATACTTTGGCTGTGGATTTAACCACTAGCACGTCAGAGATATTAGCCATACGTGACGGGCTACAAGGTATTGACCAAAAGGGTCGTCAATGAGCGAACTCATCCTGACACCCTACTGAGCCTGTCAGTGACAATATCCGTACAGTCCGGTCCGTTCGTTTATGACCATCGCATGGCGGGCTTAGGGGGTTGGTAAAAGTCAGACCCCCAAAAGCGGTACAAGTCGTGTCGGAGTGTATCCCAGAACACCCTGAGATACTACTGGAATACCTACCAGTAAATCTCCTGCCTTGGCAAAGGACTTTCATGTACTGGCTCTCCAAGACACAGCGTGACCTCACCCCCAATACCGGGAGAGACGAACCCCTGCAGATCCGCTCACTGCCTCCATGTAGCTCGGGACTGTACCTAACTAAAACCTGTTTGCATGACTCCTTTGAGAGTAGTAGGGTAGTAATCAAAGCAAAGTAGGAACTCACACGAGACAAATGACGATCTCAGGTCGATGAAGTAACATGTACACATGTCACCAGGGAACTGCTATCTGACGTCTGGTATAATCCCAACTAGCATGTTCCCGGCGAGTCCTGTCCGGTGTACTCATAACCCAATGATCACCTGTATACATCTTAGGTGAACCAGCTGACACCAGTAGCTTATGAGACCGACCACCGCCCCTCGTCGGGGTCTCGACTGTATACACTAGTCTACTCTGGAGTATCGATGCCCTGTCTTGAAACTTCCACGACTATGGACCTTTTAAGGATTTGCTTATAGACCCAAGCTCCCACGTATATGATCGCCCTCATACTGCTGGCAGTCAAGCAAGAATCCTAGGGGCTCTATCAATGTGCAATAATGACCTGTAAGGTCACCTAAAACAGTACACGACGATAAAGGTAAACCAGATAGCATACTATCATCTTGAGTAAGACTGTTCTAACGGTATAGGTCCTCTCTCAATCATTGTAATCCCGTGCCTGTGATCCAATAATTGACTTTGAGGGCACTATCTCCAACAACATGTGTACAGGTTAGTTCATCGACCTGAGATCGTCATTTGTCTCGTGTGAGTTCCCACTGTGCTTTGATTACTACCCTACCACGACTCAAAGGAGTCGTGCAAACAGGTTTTAGTTGGGTACAGTCCCGAGCCACATGGAGTCAGTGAGCGGATCGGCAGGGGTTTCGTCTCTCCCTGTATTGGGGGTGAGATCGCGCTGTGTCTAGGAGAGCTATTACACAAAGTCCTTGGCCAAGGCAGGAGATTTACTGGTAGGTATTCCAGTAGTATCTCAGGGTGTTCTGGGCTACACTCCGAGACGACTTGTACCGCTTTGGGGGGTCTGACTTTTACCAACACCCTAGGCCCGACATGCGATGCTCATAGACGAACGGACCGGACTGTACGGATATTGTCACTGACAGGCTCAGCAGGGTGTCAAGATGAGTTCGCTCATCGACCTCCCTTTTGGTCAATAACTGGTAGCCCGTTACGTACGGCTAGTACCACTGACGTGCAAGTGGTTAAATCCACAGCCAAACTATTGACGAGTCTTTAGAGTCCCCCACAGACAGTTTCTCAAGATTCGGGCGAAATGTTGTAGAGGCCGTATGATATATGGCAGGGTTCGATCATATACGTGCAGTAGTGAACGGATCATGTTCGGGCGGATCATACTAGTGGGCTTTGATTTAAGACGGATCCTAGTATTAGATTTGTTGGATTACTTTAGTCTCATCGCATTCGCATTCGGTCGGAATGCGGATGCAGGTATGTATATACAGGTGAGGAGTACTCTTGTGATCCATCACGAGTTTACTTTAGTAGATGTCATTCTCTTTTTATTGTTGCAAACATTTGGATTAATGTTTGCATATGGAAATAATAAGCTCAAAATCATGATTAGGAGCATTAATTGTGACACATGCACAAGTGATGACTCATGGTCTCTTTACTTGTGCATATGTCACATTATTGTTTATTTGATGGGTTGAAATGATAAGTGGAGAGAGAGAGAGGGGGCAGCCATATGGTTGTGGTTAGCTCTTGTATTTTTCATTCTTGCTCACTCTCATTATCATCTCAACACATAAGAAAAAGAAAGGCTTCTTCTTCTTGCTCTAGCTCATAACCTCCATTAATGGCATCATCTCCAACCTCCATCCATACACTCTCATGTGTTGAGAATCAATGGATGCTTGAGACAAAGTGATCACACACATTCTCTACTTCACCTTGGACACGTCGGCTAGTAAACTTCGTGTCCGAGTTGCTTCGGACGAAACGGGAGCTCGTAAAAAGACTCGAAGATGTGGTACCCTATCCGATGAGGAGACCGGAGATCGGATATGCTGCGAGGAGCTTGGGATGGTGTCCAAAGACCGAAGGACACGGATCGATCGGTATAGCTTTTCTATCCCTTCTCTAGTTGCTAGTTTATAGGTTAATGGTTCGATCCGGGATTAAAGTCTGCGATAGCGCCGGTTTCAAGTTTAGGAAAAGTTTTCGTTTTCGCATTTTGGCCTCAGACAAACGGCCGAGGCGCTACTGTAGACATACATTTATAGCGGCGAAAACCTTTGCTAAATAGGTCACTCCCAGTGAAGGGATCTCGGCTCTTTCCTCGTGGAATGAGGTGCGGGATATTCCAACCGAATACCATGATGCAAAGAAAAAAAGTAATCGACTATAGTGAAGTTATTAACCTGATGCAAACTTCTGCCCAAAGGGTCACTCCCGGTGAAGTGATCTCGGCCCTGCCTCGTGGAATGAGGTGTTGGATATTCATAACCGAATACCGCTGTTCAAAACAAAAGAAAACGCCCTTGTAATAACAGCTTTTTAAAATTGTTCCAACAATATCGAATAGGTCTGTTTTCCTTGCATTGATCTGAATTAATGCAGTCCGATCAATTGATCACACCACAAAAGAACGAAAATATGATGTACGTATATGCCATCCGTATTCGCCCCTGGGTCCCGTCATCACCCGTTAGGTTACTTAACTAACGACAAAGCGGGGACTGGACTAGCGCGGGTGTAAAACATATACAACATCTACTAGTATATATAACAATATATAATAATCGCTCGAGGTATGATAAATGCAACATCACAAATAAGCAATAAACATCACAGAACAATACAGATAATCTGGGAGCCCCGGGTTTCCTTTGAGCCGCAAGTGAAACCCGACGTTCCCCTGGTCGTGTGGAAAGCCTGTGCAATGAAAACCTAGACCCCTACGAGCACGGAAAGTTACCTGCCAAAACCAGAAGTGAGGCAGCCCCCTTCAGCAAAGTGAATGGGCCACCCAACACTTCATGGAATCCGGTAACTTGAGAACCCCTCCTTGGATGAACCTGTACCCCCTACGAGTGCGGCGAATAGCCCGCCAATTCTAGAGTGAGGCCCCCTCCTTCTCAACGCCATGAGATGCGGACCCGTTGCCCTCCAGATCCCTGCTATCCGTGCACTCCATCGTGGGGTAATCCTAGTACAGAAAAGAAAAATATGTACAACGATGACATCGACCTCAACCCAGTCGTGTCCCAAGCAAACAATATACATGTTGGGATTCCTCAGCACCTAGTCTAGGGTTTGCAAGCATCACTCATACTACAACGAAAATTTTAGGGGGTGCTAAGCAATCGACCTAAAGATCATACTAGAAAACTGGGGTAACAAAACTTGTAAACCAACATTACAAAGAGAAGTGAATGAAAATACAACCTTTGTAGATCCGGTCCTTCACTTCTAAAGCTCCGTGTTGACGTCCCTTCACTGTGATCATCGTAGTCCCGAACTCTAGAATGGATTTCTCCGGAGAAATGATCAAGCTAGCTCACCGACTTCGAGGCCGAAGATGATCTACGTCGAGGTGACTCAAACTCAAGCTCCCTCTTCACTTAGGTCAAGAACTTTGTGAAGAGAACACCCTAAACTAAATGGCAAGTAGTAGAGGATGATAAAATAGAAAATGGGTTCACTTTTGATTGTGATTTCTCACTTTATTTCTTCACTTAGAAAAATTCTAGCAACCATTTTCTTTTGGATAAGAAGAAGAAGAAAAAAGAATGAATAATAATGAATAAACAAGTGAAGATAATTATCATAATGCAACCATGGGTGAGTTAGTGTCATCCACTAACCTTTGTAGAGACTAAACCATGGTTCAAGTTAATGGTTTGGTTAATAAATATCTTAAGTAAAACAAAGTGAGTGGACTTTGACAAAGATGCTTTAAGCTTCATGAAGCTTCAAGCCAAGACAAAGAAAGCCACCATTTTGAATTACAAAATAAATAAAAACCTTTACCATTAACTTAAATATGGTGTAAGTCACCCATACACCCAAGTTTGCATGTATCATCTAGCATGATACAATCATGTACACTAATATATATCATATATACATTATGCACATCAAGTGAGAAAAATTTATCTTAAGTGAACCAATACTAGTTAATGTAAAGTAATATATCAAATATATAATTGTACATTAAATCATTAAAAAAACACTTGTTTTAATGATCCGGTCATATCGCATATAACCGACTAATATCTAGTGTATCAATATATCGAATCAACACTTGATTCGGTAACCCGGCTATATCGTATATAACCGACCGATGATACAAATCGCGAGAATAGAATACAGTATCTCATACTCGTATTATTCTCGGTCCCGCACATATCTCATATGCGCTCCTATTTCGTTTCGCTTGAGCCAGGAAACCTCTGTATAGGACTCTAAAGACTCGTCAATACGCCGGCAGTAGGTGGTGATCATATCAGTCACCCACAAGCCGCAAGCGGTCTGTTAAACGTAACGGCCATCCAGGTATTAAACGATTAGAAGATCAACGAGCAAGCCTGCTCACATTCCTGTGAATCCAATCAGTAACACTTACCGCACAGTCCGGTCTGTCCGTCTGATATGTCGCATATCTCGCCTAGGGGTGGTAAACGTCAGACCCCAGTAGCTTGATAAGTCATGCTGATGTAAGGTCCATAACGAGCGTGATATTGCTGATAACACGTACCAGTAAATCACATCAACCCTGGCCAGGGATTTCCAGTTATGGCCAGTCGAGCATAACGCAACATCAACCCCCAATGTCGGGAGAGACGAATCCCCTCCTATCGCTCATTGCCTCCATGTAACTCGGGACTGTACCCAAAAACCACCTGTTTACACGACTCAGTAGAGCCGTGGTAGGGTGGAAATCAAAGCACAGTGGGAGACACACAAGACTCTATGACGATCTCGGGTCAACAGACTAAGCTGTGCCAGTGTCACCAGAGAACTGCCATCTGACGTGAGATATAATACCATCTGGGAGTTCTCGGCGAGTCCGTTCAGTGTACCCAGTCTCCACTGAGCACCCGTATACCATCTCTGATGTTAAACACCAATGGATATGGGATCATCCATCGCCCATCACATGGGTCGAGAAGATATATGCTAGTCTACTCTGGAATATCGATGCCCCGTCTCGATATTCCCACCACTAGGAACATTGAAGGATGTACTCATGGACTGCCCAGGCCCTACTAGTATGATCTGCATCATAATCCTGGAAGTCGAGTACACGTCCTAAGGGCTTTATCAACATGTAACAGAGAGACAATAAGTGTACATGTTAAAATAAAGAGCAACCAGATAGCGTACTATCATGTCGAGCAAGAAATTCTCCCTATATATGTCCCAGCATCCACTATAATATACATCTCATGTACAATAATGGCCTCTAGAGCATACATACAACTAACAATACAAACAGGCAGTGACGGCAGTCCACATGTCGGACGCTCGCCCCACGATATCAAATGTACAAATAAAACTAAACTGTACTAACATTGCATCCAAGCTATCCACCACGATGAATCTGCAACAACACAGCACAACACAGAACATCAACGTGAATGTCACGTTCGCAAACCCGTCTATAAGACATTTAGCAATTAGACAAGTTGTACTGCTCTAATGATATTCACGGTCGCAGATAGAAAAGCATGTACTGAAAACTTTAAACAATATTAGAAATATCGACTTCGAAATAACCCCGAATAGCCCTAAACAACTAGATAAAACCATCTCCAAACTGGGCTAAACTAGCAATACCACTAAACCAATATTCCACAGACTAGCACACACTCAAAATATCAAACCCAGAAGAAAATTCAAGACCGGCCAAGCCGGAATATTTCTATATGTGGCCGGGTCAAAATTATTAGAATGGGTTCGTATTTGGGGTATCTTCTAGTGGTCATCTTCGTAGTCTTCTGCAGTTGCTAAAATATTTTTAGAAGACTTGGAAAAATTGACAGAGAATGAAATACTAGTTGGTATTGATTTGGAGTTATTTCGGTTTCAATACCTTAACATCGTCTAAACAACTAGTATGCGGTTAATGGGTTGGCTCTGATACCACGTAAGGTTATGCTAGCGCCCCGGCCATCAATCCGTGGCCAAACGCGGAACAAAAACTTTTTAAAACCTGGTGCTAATGGAACCCGATTCCCGGATCGAACCATTAACCCTATACTAGTCAAATGTAAAAGGAGTTTGGAGAGGTTATACCGATCGATCCATGTCCTTCGGTCTTCAACCTCTTCCCAAGCTCGTCACGGCTTCCTTGATCAAGTTTGCTCTCTGGTCTCCCTCGTCGAAGACGATCCATGTCGAGGATTAGTAACACGGGCTCCCGCCTCAAAACCGAAGCAACTCGGGCATCCAGTTTGCTAGCCTAGATACCCAAGGTGAAGTAGAGATAGTGTGTGAATACTTTATCTCAAAGCACCCAAGGATTTGGGCGGAGGTGAATGAAGTTTCCAAGTGAAAAATGTGAGCTTAATAATTTTGGCCAAGTGAAGAATTATTGTGGCTTGGAGAAAAAATGGGCTCTGCAAAAACAAGAATGGTTCTCTGTTAATTTTACTTGTGGTAGTGGTTAGTATATAAATAGAAGCAACACAAAAAAAAATTCAGCACACCCAAAATTTCAGCCACTAATTTCCCTCACCAAAATATCTCAAACAAAATATCCTAAACTAAACAAAAACCATAAATGCAAATCAAAGCACAAAATGACTCACGAATTTTTCCCCAGCCACAAAAATTGCCAGCACAAGAAATTGGCCAAAAACATGACTCACACTTTTAGCAAAAATGAAACATTAAACTAAATGTTTAAAGCTAAGAAAAGAAATGGCAACTCCAAATGTAAACTCGTAACGAATTACAAGAATACCCCTCATCCGTATATACATACCTGCATCCGTATTCCGACTGAATACGAATACAACGAGACGAAAGTAATCCAACAATATAATACTAAGATCCGGCTTAAACCAAAGCCCACTAGTATTATCCGTCCGATCATGATCCGTGCACAACTGCACGAATATGATCGAACCCTGCCATAAAACCATACGGCCTCTACAACGTTTCGCCCGAACCAGGGATACCCTCTGTGTGGGACTCTAAAGACTCGTCAATACACTGGCAGTGGGTTTAACCACAAGCACGTCAGTGGCACTAGCTGTACGTAACGGCTACCCAGGTATTGAACGGAATGGGGGCCGACGAGCAAACTCATCCTGAAACCCTACCGAGCCTGACAGTGACAATATCCGTACAGTCCGGTCCGTTCGTCTATGAGTATTGCATATCGAGTTTAGGAGGGTGGATAAAGTCAGACCCCTAATAATGCAACATTTACTGTCGGTGTGAAACCTATCACCAACTGAGAAACTAGCGATCCTAGATCGGTAATTCTCGTCTACCCCGACCGAGGATTTCTGGAGATGGCCGTCCGTGCACTCCACGACATCAACCCCTAATACCGGGAGAGACGAATCCCCTGACGATCCGCTCATTGCCTCCATGTGGCTCAAGACTGTGCCCAACTAAAACCTGTTTGCATGAATCCTTTGAGCCGTGGTAGGGTAGTAATCAAAGCACAGTGGGAACTCACATGAGAAAAATGACGATCTCAGGTCGATAGACTAACCTGTATACATGTCACCTGGGAACTGCTATCTGACAATAGGTATAATACAACTAGCATATTTTCGGCGAGTCCGTACGGTGTACTCATAACCCAATGAGCACATTTATACATCTTAGATGAACTAACTGACACCAATGGCTTGTGAGACCGGTCACCGCCCCTCGTCGGGGTCTCGATCCGTATACACTAGTCTACTATTAGAGTATCGATGCCCAGTCCTGAAACTCCTACGACTACGGACATTATAAGGATGTGCGACCACCTAACTCCTACGTATATGATCGCCAACATACTGCTGGTAGTCAAGCAAGAATCCTATGGGCTTTATCAACATGTAATAGTGATCTGTAATGTTACCTGAAGTATGTACACGATGATAAAGACAAACCAGATAGCATACTATCATCTCGAGTAAGACTGTTCTACCAGTATAGGTCCTCCCTCAATCATTGCAATCACATGCCTGTGATCCAATAATTGACTTGAGGGCAATATAGCCAACACCCATTCCATATCTCATATAGAGTGGTAGGCACTGATTTGGATGGAACTCTATTCAATAGGTATGCGGCTTCTCAAGCGCATAACCCTAAAAGGAAATATGAAATTCAGCAATACTCATCATAGAGCGCACAATATATAATAGGGTGCGATACCTCCGCTCCGACACACCGTTGTGCTGTGGTGTATACGGAGGAGTAAGCTAAGAGAGAATCTCATTCCCTTTTAGATAATCCAGGAACTCCGTTCTTAAGTATTCTTCTTCCCGATCAAATCGAAGGATTTTAATACTTTTACCTGTTTGGTTCTCTACTTCGCACTTATATTCCTTGAATTTCTCAAAAGCTTCAGACATGTGTTTCAACAGGAACACATGCCTGAATCTTGAGAGATCATCGATGAATGTAATGACGTACGAGGAACCATTCCTGGCATGTATAGACATAGGACCGCATACATCACTATGTATTAGTCTCAAGAGTTTAGTAGCTCTTTCTCCATGTCCAGTAAATGGAGTTTTGGTCATTTCACCTTTGAGACATGATTGACAGGTTTCATAAGATGTAAATTCGAACGGATTCAAATATGTATACTTATGTAACTTAGCTAATTGTGTCACAACGATATAACCTAGTCTAAAATGCCACAAGAAGGATTCGTTCATTTCTGAACTTTTCCTCTTGTATGTATTCTGTACGTTAAGAACTGTAGTTTGATTTAGAACTTATATGCCATTATAGAACGTGCCTGATCCAATCAACTTTTGATTTAGGAAAATATTCAAAACATAATCCTGCAATACAAAATCATATCCTTCTTTACTTAATAAAGAAACTGATATAATATTTCATATCAGGTTCGGTATGTAATAGCATTCGTTCAGAGTCAATGTATTACCATTTGGTAATACAAGGTGATATTCACCAAATGCTTTGGCTGCAACATTTGCACTATTTCTTACCTTTAGAGAATGATCACCTTTTCCCAGTTCTCTACCTTTCTTAAGCCCTTATAACATATTACTGTAACATTTCAAGAAAATAAAATATTATTTTGAAAATTTAAATAAATAAAATAATTAATTTCATAAATAGTATAAAAATATGAGAATTTGTTTTGATGAAAGGGTATAATTATATACCGATAGGTTGGAAAATATTGGAAAATACATTTGAATGTTGATTTCGAAAGAATATTATATGATTTAGACACTTTATAAATTTTATACAATTAATTATATACAAGTTTATGCATTAAGCTTAGTTAGGCATATGACATGCACCATGTCATATTTCAAAACACATTTTTTTATCATTCTAGAACCATGGCATCATTGTTTTTCTTTTATATATATGGGCTTTTGGTTTTAATTAAAAAAAGAAAAGAATAAAGAATGTGTGGCATGGCAAGGAGGTATGGGAAAGAGAGTGCTAGTGTATATGCCCTAGAGGCCATTATTGTATCATACTAGTTTGTATATTACTTGATGGAAGCTTGGAATATTCACAGTTCTATAGACAATCTTGTTCGAAAAGGTAGTATGCTACTTGGTTTGTTTCTACTTTAATGTGTGCATGTGTTTCTTTTAGCATATTGCCTATACACATTAGTGGAGCCCTTAGGATTTTTGCTTGATTACCAGTGTTGTGATGGCAGTCACACTAGTGAGGGCTCGGTAATCTACAAGCACATCCTTATACAGGTACCTAGTCGTAGGATTATCGAGACAGGGCATCGATACTCCAGAGTAGACTAGTGTATACGCTTCTCATCCCAGGAGGGGAGATGGTCTGTCCCACAGCCATCAGTACGTCATACTGGAGATAGTATGCAGGTGCTAGTTATGTTACGAGTACACTGGCCAGGACTCGCTGGGAACTGTTGGTTTGGTATTATACCCATCGTCAGTTATCAGTTCCCAGGTGACATGAGTACAGCATAGTCCGTTGACTTGACACTGTCACTTCGCCTCAAGTGTGTTCCCACTGTTCTTAGATTACTACCCTACCACGGCTCAAATGAGTCGTGCAAACAGGTAGTAGTTGGGTGCAGTCCCGAAGCACTTGGAGGCAGTGACGGTTAGACAGGATTCGTCTCTTCCGGTATTGGGGGTTGATATCGCGCTGTGTCTAAGAGAGCCATTACACAAAGTCCCTGGCCAGGGCTAGCGAGATATACTGGTAGCGTTTCCAGTGTTATCTCAGGGTGTTTTGGGCTACACTCCGACACGACTTGTACCGCTATTAGGGGACTGACGTTTACCGCCCCCTAGACCCGACATGTGATACTCTCAGATGAACAAACCGGACTGTACGGAGATTGTCACATTCAGGCTTAGTAGGAGTTCGGATGGGTTCACCTCATCAGTCTTCTTATCGGTATCTACCTGGGGACCGTTACGTATAGCTAGTACCGCTTGCGGCCTATGGTTAAACCCACTACCAGCGTAGTGTCGAGTCTTTAGAGTCCCACACAGAGGGCTGTTCACCTTTGGGAAAAACAGAGTAAAGGTCGCATGGTTTTGCGACGGGGTTCCTTCACATCCGCGCACTTATGCATGTTTGGTGCCCGGGCAGTTATTACTAGCGGGCTTTGGTTTAAGCCAGATCCTAGTATAAGTTTTGGGATTGGTTTTATCTCATTGTATTCGTGCTCCTCGGAACACGGATGCGGGTGTGTATGCACAGTTGACTGAGGCAGAGGCAGAGGATTCTCATTAGGGTTGTTGACCGTTGACTTTTTCTAAACCCTAATGAGAATGAGAAATATGATTAATAATATTAATTATGTGTTATTGTGCCATGGTTGAGTTGAACTTTTGACTTTTGTTGACTTGTTGACATTGTTGACCGGTTGACCATTGTTGACTAGTTGACCATCATCATTTCATTTCAAAGATGCTTCTTGTTCTTTGCAATTGCATTAAATGAATGAAATGATAATGGTCATTCATAAACTAACCATCACAATTTCTTCATTATTATTATTATTATTATCATTATTCCAAATATGAGAGCATGGTTGTAAATTATCCTCATTCTTGCTTGCACTTTCTCTCTCATAGTTTTTGCTCATCCTCTTCCTCTCTCTCAAAGCTCTCATCTCTCATGTGTTGAGAACCATGAGCTCTTGAGATAAAACCACCATAACTACTCTCTACTCATTCTAGAGTTCTAGGTTTAGCAAGCCAAGCACTTTAGTTACCTCTAGGTTGAGGTAGGAGGTCAAGGTAGAGGCCTTCAGGTGGATCCTTCTTCGACAAAGAGGAGACTACAAGGAGGAGCCGTTCAAACCACTCCAAGGAGCAAGAAGAGAAGGAGTTCAAGACTTAGGTATAACCCCCTAATCGAGTAGCTAAACTTGTAGCTTGTTTGCTAGTTTTTTGTTTAGCAAAGATCCTCTTTTCTAGTCCATGTTGCTTTGTGTTAAAAAATCGTTTTTTTCTTATTCCGCCTCCCCGTAAGAACCGGGGTGGGCAACGTGGACTTACAGTGGTATCAGAGCCTCGTTAAACAACAACTAGCATGTTAGCAAAGCATTTAGAATTTCGATCCAATAAAAAATCGCAAAACACGTCAAAATCCTCATGTTTTTGCCGATTTTTAAAACTGCTCTAAAAATAATTCCACACATCTTAAAAATCCGTGCAGGGTTTTCTGGGAACACACAAGAAAAACGAGCCCACGACTCGACCAGACCGCCGCGGAAGCACGGCGAAACCATGCGTTTCGCCGCGGATCCGCGGCCGAGTCAACTCGGTCGCGACTCGGATTTATTGCAGTGTTCTTGTTTTGACGTTTTGTGATTTTAAAATATTCTGTTTCTGCCCAGAATTTCCAGAGAACAAAGTTGTGTTTGGGGCAGTTACAAATCCGTATTTTGGATCGAAGTTCTGTAGACTTTAGCTAATTGGTTATATCTGTGATGTGATATATGCACTAAACGTCGACTAATCGCTATATGTCGATTAGTGGGGGTTGTGCATATCTGTGATCTGTAATGTTGTTGGATTGTGTATATGAACTTGTTGGATTGTCGCGGATGAATTGTCGGGGGTTGTGAGATGAGAGTTTTCTTTATCTTTCATTTGATGTAATATGTAAATTGATGAAATATTATTTTACGGCCGCACATCCGGGTTGAGGTTGTAGCCGCCATTGTATATTATTTCTTTTACTGTTTTTTCTCCTAGGATAGACCCAAGGTGGGTGCACAAACTACCGGGTACCTCAAAGTGTCGAGTGGCCTACTCACGTTGTTGAGAGAGGTTGCTTCACTTCGGATACTTGGCGAGTAGTTTGCCGCACCCGTAGGGGTCTAGGGTGGGGTTTGGATATTATCGCGACCGTGTAATCCGTCTTTCGTTGCAAGCTCGAACGAAACATGGATTCTTAGCATATCCAATGCGTTCATCTGTGATCTGGAATGGCTATCATTGCATCTGAGGAATGTATATATCTATATATGATATCTAGTAGGCGTTGCTTATGTTTTGCATCCGTGCTAGTCCAGCCCCCGCTCTGTCGTTGGTTAAGTAACCTAACGGGTGATGACGGGGCCCCATGGCGAATGCGGATGGCATAAGCGTACGTCGTATTTTCGTTGTTTTCTGCAATGGTAGGATTAATTGATGGGACGCATTAAATTAATGCAAGAAAATAAACCAAAGTTAATATCATTGGAACAATTTCAAAACCACTCGGTTTCTTTTCAAAACAACTTTTAAACGCGGAGCTTAAACAACTCCTTTTAAAAGCTATCAGGTTCCTTCGATTATATCAAGTTCACTACGTTCACGGTTTCGCCAAAACCATTCGTAGCCCTCCATCATTTCAGTTAAATATTCGGTAGTATTCAAGCTATGTATTTTGACCTACGTCAAGGCATAGTGATTGGTAGCTGCCGGATATTTATCTGTTGCATAGATTGATGCGTTGGTTTGAGACAGTCGTACTGCCATTTTGGCCTACGTCAAGGGTATGTACGGGTGGGTTCAAATTAACCTGGTAAATGATGGGTAGAACTTGACATGTGACTTATGATATTTTGGCCTACGTCAAGGTCATAAGAGCATGTGGCAGAAATCCACATCGGGAGTTTCTAAAGAAACTGAAACTTGCTAGTGCTGCATACCATTTGGAGTGTGATGATTCTGGTAGGATTCCTTCAGTTTTATCACACGATGATATTTGGATCCCGATCCTACTGTGAGTATATGCTACTCCTCGGGAAACTTTCTCACTTAACGATCAATGTTATAAACCAAGTAGGTGTCTAGAAAGGTGTTAGCGGGGCTACGCCCACAGGGAAAAGAGGTTATTTAATTAAGGAACTTCGCGAAAGCGTCGTAAAACCTCCCTCGAAGTACCAACACTGGCCTGGCTGAACGGTTAAGCAAGTATTGTATGGTGAGATTGATTCTGACTAATTCTTCTTTTTTGGTTTGAGGAAGAATTCAAGAAACAGTGGGAGCCATCCTGTTTAGACAAACTAAAAACCACTCTAAACTTGCAAGAGCATCATGCTAAAGTGTTTCTTCTCTCTCTCCTAATTGCAGCGACCAAACATCATGACCGGACTTAAGTTACTACTAGAAAAAAATATACTGACAGGGCCAAACTATAAAGATTGGCTCAGGAATGTCAAAATGGCAATCACTTATGACAAGTTGGGGTATCTTCTTACCGCCAAAGCTCCCCATGTCCCAGGACCTCAATCCAGCGTCGCGGATAAGGAAATCCGTAAGACCTGGGAGATTGATTGCGCGAGGGCCAAGTGCATCGTGCTTGCCTCTATAGACAATGAACATCAGAGGAGGCATGAGGATATGGACCTAGATTCCATATTTCTTCATACAAAAGATCTGTATGGAGAGCAATCCCGTATCGCCAGATACAAAGTCTCGAAAAAGTTGTTTTCGGCGAGATTGGCCGTCGGATCATCTGTAGCGGAACACGTGCTTCAGATGATTGGCTACATTGAAGAGCTCGCGGACCTTGGGACCACGTTAGAGAATGAGCTCTACACTGACTTGATTCCCCAGTCCCTTCCTTCCACTTACGCCCAGTTTATCCTGAACTTCAACATGCAAGGAAAGGAAGTTGAACTTCCGGAACTCCTTAATATGTTGAGGAGTGCAGAGTGCACCCTGAAGAAAGTAAGGGAAACTCCCGCTTTGTCTGTTGGAGGACCTTCTTCTTCTAGGTCCAGGGCGAAAGCCAGAGGAAAGAAGAAGAAAGCCCCCACCAAACTAACGGGCGGTGTTAGTAAAGTGGAAGCCAAGGGAAAGGCCAAAATGGCAAAAGTAGCGGGAAAGCTTATGGGAAAGGAAGAGTGCTTTTATTGTCATAAGTGTGGACACTGGAAGAAAGATTGCAGGGCTTGAAAGGCCAGAAACCAGGACCCGAAGAAAGTTGTGGCTTCGGCTTCAGGTGTGTATGTTATTGAAAACTGCCTATCAATAAACTCTACTTCCTGGGTATTGGATACCGGATCAGGATCTCAAATCTGTAATTCTTTGCAGGCACTGAGAAAGCGTAGGGTTTTGAAGGCAGGTGATATGACCCTCAAAGTTGCAAACGGAGCTGGCATGGATGCTGAGTCCGTGGGGGACTATCACTTGGGATTGTCAGATGGACGTATTTTGGTTTTACGTGATTGTTATTTTGTACCCAGTGCAACTTGTAATATCATATCTGTATCTTTAATGTCTAAAGAAGGTTATGATTTTGCATTTGTAAGCAATGTTGTAAACATTCACCTTAATCATGTTCTGATTGGGTCGGGTACATTAAGCAACGGTATATACGTATTGAACCAACCATAGATTTTCAAGGTCCAGAATACACACAAAAGAAAGTCTCCAGAAATAAATCATGATTTCTTATGGCATTGTAGACTGGGTCACATCAATGAGAGAAGGTTGACTAAGTTACATAAAGAAGGATATTTGGATCCATTCAATTATCAATCATATGCAACTTATCAATCATGTCTCAAAGGAAAGATGACAAAGAATCCGTTCACTGGACATGGAGTAAGAGCGAGCGAGCTCTTGGGACTCGTACACAGCGATGTATGCGGTACAATTTCTACACATGTGCGAAGTGGTTATTCTTACTTCATTACTTTTACGGATGATTTTTCAAGGTTCGGACATGTCTTCTTAATGAAACATAAATCTGAAGCCTTTGAAAAATTTCAGGAATACAAAAATGAAGTAGAAAAACAGACAGGCAAAAGTATCAAGACACTGAGATCTGATCGAGGTGGTGAATACTTGAGTGCCGAGTTCCTGGATTACCTAAAAGAGAATGGAATTCTCTCTCAGCTTACTCCTCCATACACTCCACAACATAACGGTGTATCAGAGAGACGGAACCGAACCCTATTGGATATGGTACGCTCCATGATGAGTAACGCTGAGTTACTGCGATCTTTTTGGGGATATGCAGTAGAATCAGCTGCATATCTTTTGAACCGAGTTCCAACTAAGACTGTGCCTACCACACCATATCAGATGTGGAGTGGGAAGAAACCATATCTTCAATATCTGAAGATTTGGGGATGTCCAGCTTTTGTCAAAAAGCAACATGCGGACAAACTCGAGGCACGCTCAGTACAATGCAAGTTTGTGGGATACCCAAAGAACTCCAGGGGGTATCTTTTCTATTACGCAGAAGAACAAAAGGTTTTTGTCTCTCGTAATGCCCACTTTCTGGAACACCAGTTCTTAGAAAAAGAAATAAATGGGAGCGTAATAGAACTGGAGGAAATTCCAGAACCACAAGCTATTACTGAAAGCTTAGAAGAACCAGAAGGTTCGAAAGAACAGGACATTCCTGCGCCGCTCCGCAAGAGTAGTAGGCAGTCTTATCCGCCCAAGAGATACTACGGTTTTCTCATAGACGGGGATAGAGAGGATTGCATCATTGATAATGATGAGCCGACTAGCTTCCAGCAGGCCATTCAGAGTACTGACTCGGTAAAATGGCTGGATGCAATGCAGACCGAGATGGAGTCCATGTACACCAACAAAGTATGGACTTTGGATGTTGCTCCAGAAGGGGTAAAACCCGTAGGCTGCAAATGGATCTTCAAAAGGAAGATTGGTGTAGATGGGCAGGTTGAGACTTATAAGGCTAGACTCGTTGCAAAGGGTTTTCGTCAAAGACCTGGTTTGGACTATGCCGAAACCTTTTCTCCAGTGGCTATGCTCAAATCCATTCGGATCCTTCTTGCCATTGCCGCCTTCCACGATTATGAGATTTGGCAGATGAACGTAAAGACCGCTTTTCTAAATGGAAATTTGGATGAGTGTGTCTATATGGACCAGCCAGAGGGTTTCATTCAGAGTGGGAGCAGCGGTAAAGTGTGCAAGTTGCTTAAGTCCATTTATCGACTAAGGCAGGCATCGCGGAGTTGGAACATCTGTTTTGATGAGACGGTCAAAGAATTTGGCTTTATCAAAAATCCAGATGAACCATGCATTTATAGTAAAGTTTTAGCACGAACTTTCGTATTCCTCGTTTTGTACGTGGATGACATTCTCTTGATAGGAAATGACATTCATATGCTACAATCTGTCAAAGGGTTCTTGTCACACAGGTTCTCCATGAAAGACCTGGGTGATGCCTCTTACATTCTGGGGATCCGGATCCATCGTGATAGGTCCAAGAGGATATTAGGACTTTCACAGTCCAGGTACATCGACAGCATACTGAAAAGATTCAGTATGGAAGATTCCAAGCGCGGTAATTTACCGGCTTGTCACGGGATCACCCTCTCCAAAGAGATGTCTCCCAAGACTGATTTGGAGAGGGATCGCATGTCTATTATACCCTATGCATCTGCGGTAGGCTCTATAATATATGCGATGTTGTGTACCAGACCAGATGTAGCTTATGCACTGAGTGTGGTAAGCCGGTATCAGTCAAACCCTGGGGAGAAACACTGGATATCGGTAAAGAACATTCTGAAGTACCTGAGAAGGTCTAAGGATATGTTTTTGGTTTACGGCGAAAAAGACCTCCAGATGGAGGCCTTTGGTGACTCCAGCTTCCAGAGTGACAAGGATGACTCCAAATCCATGTCGGGTTATGTCTTTACCCTCAATGGAGGGGCGGTGTGTTGGAAGAGTTCCAAACAGGAAACCGTTGCTGACTCAATGATGGAAGCGAAATATATCCCTGCATCTGATGCCGCAAAAGAAGCCGTCTAGATGAGGAAGTTCTTGAAAGAACTTCAGGTGGTTCCGTCCATTGTTGATCCAATACCTCTGTATTGTGACAACAACGGGGCTATAGCTTTAGCGAAGGAACCCAGGTCCCATCAGAAGTCCAGACACATCTTGAGGTGGTATCACCTGATCAGGGAGATCGTGGATCGCCGGGAGATTGAGGTTCGAAGGGTTTCTACAGAAGATAACACTGCAGATCCATTCACAAAGTCCATACCCCAGACTCAGTTCGAGCGGCTGATCAAGATGATAGGTCTTCGATACGCCAGTACATGGCCTTAGTGCAAGTGGGAGATTGTTAGTGTATATGCCCTAGAGGCCATTACTGTATCATACTAGTTTGTATATTACTTGATGGAAGCTTGGGATATTCACAGTTGTATAGACAATCTAGCTCGAAATGGTAGTATGCTACTTGGTTTGTTTCTACTTTAATGTGTGCATGTGTTTCTTTTTGCATATCGCCTATACACATTAGTGGAGCCCTTAGGATCTTTGCTTGATTACCAGCGTTGTGATGGCAGTCACACTAGTGGGGGCTGGGTAATCTACAAGCACATCCTTATACAGGTCCCCAGTCGTAGGATTATCGAGACAGGGCATCGATACTCCAGAGTAGACTAGTGTATACGCTTCTCATCCTAGGAGGGGAGATGGTCTGTCCCACAGCCATAAGTACATCGTACTGGAGATAGTATGCAGGTGCTCGTTAGGTTACGAGTACACTGGATAGGACTCGATGGGAACTGTTGGTTTGGTATTATACCCATCATCAGTTATCAGTTCCCGGGTGACATGAGTACAACATAGTCCGTTGACTTGACACTGTCACTTCGCCTCAAGTGTGTTCCCACTGTTCTTAGATTACTACCCTACCACAGCTCAAATGAGTCGTGCAAACATGTAGTAGTTGGGTGCAGTCCCGAAGCACTTGGAGGCAGTGATGGTTAGACATGATTCGTCTCTCCCGGTATTGGGGGTTGATATCGCACTGTGTCGAGGAGAGCCATTACACAAAGTCCTTGGCCAGGGCTAGCGAGATATACTGGTAGCGTTTCTAGTGTTATCTCAGGATGTTCTGGGCTACACTCCGACACGACTTGTACCGCTATTAGGGGACTGCCGTTTACTGCCCCTTAGGCCCGACATGCGATACTCTCAGACGAACAGACCGAACTGTACGGAGATTGTCACATTCAGGCTCAGTAGGAGTTCGGATAGGTTCACCTCATCAGTCTTCTTATCGGCATCTACCTGGGGACCGTTACATACAGCTAGTACCGCTTGCGGCCTGTGGTTAACCCACTACCAGCGTAGTGTCAAGTCTTTAGAGGCCCATACAGAGGGCTGTTCGCCTTTGGGCAAAACAGAGTAGAGGTCGCATGGTTTTGCGACGGGGTTCGTTCACATCCGCGCACTTGTGCACGTTTGGTGTCCGAGCAGTTATTACTAGCGGGCTTTGGTTTAAACCAGATCCTAGTATAAGTTTTGGTATTGGTTTTATCTCATTGTATTCGTGCTCCTCGGAACACGGATGCGGGTGTGTATGCACAGTTGACTGAGGCAGAGGCAGAGGATTCTCATTAGGGTTGTTGACCGTTGAATTTTTCTAAACCCTAATGAGAATGAGAAATATGATTAATAATATTAATTAAGTATTATTGTGCCATGGTTGAGTTGAACTTTTCACTTTTGTTGACTTGTTGACTTTGTTGACCGGTTGACCATTGTTGACTAGTTGGCCATCATCATTTCATTTCAAAAATGCTTCTTGTTCTTTGCAATTGCATTTAATGAATGAAATGATAATGGTCATTCATAAACTAACCATCACAATTTCTTAATTATTATTATTATTATCATTATTCCAAATATGAGAGCATGGTTGTAAATTATCCTCATTCTTGCTTGCACTTTCTCTCTCATAGTTTTTGCTCATCCTCTTCCTCTCTCTCAAAGCTCTCATCTCTCATGTGTTGAGAACCATGAGCTCTTGAGATAAAACCACCATAACTACTCTCTACTCATTCTAGAGTTCTAGGTTTAGCAAGCCAAGCACTTTAGTTACCTCTAGGTTGAGGTAGGAGCTCAAGGTAGAGCCTTTCGGGTGGATCCTTCTTCGACCAAGAGGAGACTACGAGGAGGAGCCGTTCAAACCACTCCAAGGAGCAAGAAGAGAAGGAGTTCAAGACTTAGGTATAACCCCTTAACCGAGTTGCTAAACTTGTAGCTTGTTTGCTAGTTTTTTGTTTAGCAAAGATCCTCTTTTCTAGTCCATGTTGCTTTGTGTTAAAAAATTGATTTTTACTTATTCCACCTCCCCGTAAGAACCGGGGTGGGCAACATGGACTTATAGAGAGAGGGTGAGGAGTCTCTTTAACCTTGGCTCATTGTTCCATCTTCATCATTCTTCTTCTCCTTCTCCCTCTCCATGGCTGCCCTCTCCCTCCATCTCCTCTACCTCCTCACAACACCCCTAATCCACATTAAAACCATGTATCCCCTTCATTAAATTTGTCCACAAGCTCACTACAAGTATGATGGACCAAAAAAGATGAGATTTTGAGCACTTGAGGCAACTCAAGAATTTTCTTAAGTTGCCAAATGAGTTATTTCTTTCACCATTAGTGTAGTAATTGATTTCCTTTAGCTTCTATTTTAGTTTAGAATTGATTAAGTGAGGTTTAGTGATGTTAAAAAAATTCCAAGATGAAGTTTAGGGGATTCTTGAGTTGTGATGGTGCAATTGAGTGTAATTGCTGACTGCAGCCCTCTTTAGTGTTAAAAACCTAGATCAAACCAAAGCCTAGGCCATGAAACTTGAATTTGATGTTTCAATGTCAGTTTTGTGAATATCTTGAGCCTACAGGAAATCTGGAGTGAGCTGAGACCTTTACGAGAAAAACTAGCAACCCTATTGACTTAGATCTAACACTAGAAGACCACCCTGAAGAGACGAACACAAAACAGGCAGGTAAGGCTGGCCAGGCCGGATTTTGGGTGGATGTCGCTGGGTCATCTGTGGGTATTGGTGTTAGGATTGGTTCTGTTGCTCACATACCCTATATACTACCCCACTATATTGCTTGTTTAGCCTAATTTTACCTGTGACTAAATCTGGAACCATTTTCTTGAGTTGTTGTTTTGTTGTGTGACTTTTAATGACTTGAAACTTTGGATTTTTGCATTTTTTCTCGGTCACTTGACGTTTTTACATCGATATCGGGAGTTGTTTGGTAATTCTTGCATGCGTGGACCATAGGTTTTAACCTATGTGTGATTCGTGTGCCGTTTTGGTTTTCATACGCGATTCTGTTTACGATACTATGTGTTTATATATGTAGGCACCTTCATGTGGACTTCGGATAACAAAAAACAGCATGGCAACATCGACTTCGGCAAGTAAGGATCAAGGTGAGTAGATGTATATCTACGGGGGAAGTCAGGTAGATGGCGTATAGCACCCCTGCAATTTCGTAGGGCATGATGCGTTTATGATATATATATATACATTTTTGTTATTGTGAGATGTGAATACTTAGCAAGAAAGGCTTTAGGAAACCATGGGTTGGATTTAGTGTAATTAGAGGAAAGTGTTTTTAGTTTAGTTTCTTAGTCGTTAAACCCTAGAGTAAAGGTTGACACATACACATGCACACACGTGATTTGATTATGGGTGTATATGTTTATATGTATGTGTGTGTATGTGTGTGTGTATGCGGATGCGTGTGTGTGTGTGTGTACGTATACACAGATGATGAGCCCAGTATACGATACTTGGAGATGAGCCGATATGATCGGGCATGATACCGTGAGATTGTGATATGTGATTGGGTCGTGATATGATACACGACATGATATTATAGCGAATCGTTGGGTGATGTGTTTCATATACATGAGGATATATGTTTGATTATATTGGAATGTACTAGACTTTAGAACGGTACCCCTAATTCATGATTTTTTGATAATGATACCTAATGAATAATTGGGTATATGTGATATTTGACCCGTATCCCGATTTTGAGATGCTGTACGATGGATTTTACCGTACGAGGTATAGCTATGATGGTTGATCCGTGCTCTTGACACGAAGATGTCGTAGTATATATATTTTTACCATACGTGACGCTATTGAGGCGGGATCGCCGACTACTATATATATCGACTCGGACTTTAGGTGGATTTCCTTACCCTCGACTGGGCTCGAGTCATACTTATTTTCAAAACTAACGAATCGTGAGTATTTTTAAAGAAAGGCCAAGGGATACTACGGATTTTTCGAAAGACGTATCTTTTCTCAAGGACCCCGTAGCCCTTATCTTTTTCTAAAACCACGTTTCGTGCTATTTCAAACACCAAAAAACTGTATGACTCATATATGGATAGGTATATTCTTCAATGTTGCGGTTACTACATCATTTTCCATATATTCATGCTGTTCTCATCGCATTGCATGCTTATAAATGTGTTTTCTTTAGTTATTTTGAACCCCTGTTATCAGGACACCAGCACCATTACCAATGATGCGTATACTCTACGTACACTTGTTTGCCGGCTCACACACATCATCATCAGTAATTTCCATGTCACGTACACATTAGAAAACATTACTTCATTGGTATAATTTGCTAGCCGGTAGTTTCAACATAGTACTAGTACGCTTGCTTTCATATGCTAGTTTAGATATTGCATTTCTTACTTAGATACTTCATGCATTTATACATTCATTCTGTTATGCAGTATCGTGAGGCTTTATGCCAATATTCACTGTTCACTGACTCGTGATTTTAAGATTTCGGATCTTTCATGATATTTCTGTATTTGGGAAACCGCGGGTGAATTTTATAAACTTATAGTTATTTTAAAAGAGAAAGATGTGGTTTTCCTTGATATGATGAGTAGCACCCACCATGATGTTTTCTCAGTTCTGAGTTGTTTTCGAGACCCGATTCGAGGAGTGTAGGAACCGTCTGCGGGTACATGGTGGACCCGGTAAGGTTCCCCGGGGCGAGAGTGATTTTGTGGGGATGACGATGAGCCTGGCAGGAGAGCACTACCTACCGGTGATTGTATGGAAACTCGGCGGATATCAAAAGGATACCGTTCGGAGTTATGAGAGAGATGGATAAGGGCCGATCTTAGGATGCGGCGCCTGAGATATGAGGATTTATGTATAGATGGCGGACACGAGTTTCATGATGTTTCGAGTGTCGGTGATGGACACTCGGGTTTTATCGTGATTTTTGTGTGTCGTTGCTGGACACACGTTGGATGATGATTTCATACATGGTACACATGATATATTATTACTCTTGACATGGACACGAATAATTTGACATCACACTTATGATATGATGTCACCCTTGTTGTAGTATTGTGTATTTTTATTGTATGGCCTAGGAGAGAGTCATGCATACGATTTCTTCTCGGTGATGTTTTCTACTCACGAGTTGGCAACTCACCCCCGTTGTGCCACAGTTTCTTGCAGGTTTTGCCATACAGGTTTCCTTGGCGGCTTTGCTGGCATACCACTTCTTTCTGGGTGATTGCTTGGGTAGGTGGGTTCACTTGCATCGTGACCACCGTTGTACTTTTATTTATTTCAATTGTATCTAGTAAACTCCATCTACCAAACTTGTATTATTTGATAGACTTAGAAAACCAGTAGTTTATTCATTCGACCTTAGAGTCGCGCGCTTGTATTATTATGGTTCTTCTCTGGTTTTCTTGAGGATGTTGGTTTTCTTTCTGAGTTTTGATCCTCGCCCTTCGGCGTTGTATATTATATTGCTTGCGTAGTTGTTTCTGCCAATTGGCGAAGAGCTAGCTCCCGCTTGGGGATGCCTTTATTCATTACTTATATATATGCATGTTTGTACCCATTTGGGGCCAGTATTTATAAAGGAAACTCTGCCGAAATTTTTGGGAAAAACTCGATGCTTTTAAAAATGCTTACTGTGACTTTAAAAGTGATTTTATATGTTAAATTTTAAATAAGTATTCCTTCACTCTTTATTTTAAATGGTTTAGATTTCTGGGCTTTTGCTTACTTAGATTACGTTACGCCTCTAGACGTTTCGTAATTTAAGTGTCAGTCGCGTTCCGTACCTTCGGGTCATGACAAATTTGGTAGCAGAGCGCGAGCGCTAGGTTTAACCTTGGTTCGAGTCTAGGTTTGACTATGCGGAGTCCAGGACGTATATATATATTCGGAACCTAGGCTTGACCTTACGAAACTTAGACTTGGTCGAGGGGGTATTAGACCCGAACTTTTGTCGTGTAGGTTGACTTTGGTTGATGGAGTAGGTGACTTAAGTAGAGTGACGTACCGTGTGTATGTTCCGCGGCATACTTACGATACGCTACTCCGCTTAAGAAGCCTTAGGATTTACATTTCTTTGCACCGTATTTTATTCGTTCCTTTGATCTATCCTCATCGATGTCAGATAGTGGTTTCTGTTACCACGGTTGCACGGGCAGAGAGAGCTGCGGCTAGAGTTACGATCAGCATGAGCTCGTCTTGGATGAGGACTGACTAGGGCGTAATTCCGGGGACACACGATTGCATAGATGTGTCGTTTTATTATGTTTTTTTCGTGACATGAGCGTTTTGATGGATTGTTTTTACTAAGATTTCTCGAACGTTCAGATCAGCACCAGAGGATTGGGCCACTGCTAGAGGTCGGCTAGAATGTGATGACCGTTAATGTATCGTCTATTCTTGAGGATTGAGGCATTGTTTAGCGTGCGGACGAATGAGCCAGTTGTCTCTGCAACTGACAAGATATCGCCCCAGATGTTTGAAGCTATTGCAGCACGAGTTTGTACTTAGGGATATGATAGAAGATCGCTAGTCACCCATGGATGAATGATAAGAACGTGTGGTTCGTTTGCATACCCCAATGCGAGGTCATCAGATTGATTGATTTTAGCTAGAGAAGACTTCACACAGGCACGTTGAGAGTCGATAGAAAATGGGCGAATGAAGAGTATTCCTCCGATGATTTGGAAGAGTTTCTGAGGGCGTAGTTGGCCAGATACCTACCACAAGATGTTGAGCTATCGAGTTTGTAGTTTCGGAAGGGAGACTCTAGATATGAGTATAGTTGTTTGTAGCGCAGTCCATACAGCTACGAAGAGACGAGTCTGAATCAGTCCACATTAGAGAACAGTGGAGTAAGAGGTTCGTACGAGATTTTGAGGAGATAACGTTCCACTCCATTGACATCAGAGATGTGATACGCATGAATAGGCGTTTAATATGGATATATCTTTTAGAAGAAGACGTGATGAGCTTGCAGCTGTTCCGGAACAAGAAATGGATTTAGTAAAGGGTGATAACTTCTAGGCAATTCGGCAGAGACCACGACAGAATCATTCTGGAATACTGCACGAGAAGAATTGGACCCAGGATCGATCGTATCACGCACACCCAAAAGGCCAGACTTCGGCATCGTCGACGAGATATGTTATAAGTGACCATGATAGTTGGCCAGAGATTTTAGAGAATGTGACAGAGCGTTACTGTTTTCGTCATCATTTCCATATTGGACCGTTGAGCCGAGGAGTTATGTAACTGGAAATCCGTAGTGAGAGACGAGAGCCTAAGGACACAAGATGCCAGACCATGAATAGGAGGCAAGTAGATATCTTGCTCTGCTAGCTTTGGATGCACCGACACCTTCTTGACCTTGAAGGAGGGACATATCGACGACAGTGTTTACAATTTGCGATTTGATGATTCGAATATCACGTGTCCATCATTTTGGATTTTGGTATTTTGGGCGAGATTAAGATTTTGTGCACCACAGTTGCACTCGACTTTGATTTGATGTCGTTCGAGATGTTTGATTTTGATTTCATGCCTATGGTATGTATGTGATTTGACTTGTGTCTTCGGTGTAGTTTTCATGCACCTTTAGCACTTTGATTCGATTTTGTGCACACTGATGCACGTGGTTGTGAGATTATATACTACGGTATACCTGATTTGGGTTGAGGTGTGTTGTATACCGTCGATTTCAATTGTGGTATTCGATATTTGCTTTCGTGCACCTAGTGCACTTGATTTGGATTCTTGCGCATACTTAGCTCGCTTGATGCGATTTTGGTGCACACCAGATGCACTAAATCGGGGTTCTTCGTGCATATCAGATGCACCTGATATTGTTGACAAGCACACCCGTTGCCCTTGACAGGTGTTTTCATGCACACCCGTTGCACTTAGATTTGTTTCTGTGCACATGTATGGCACATTCATTGATTTCGATTTCTGTGCGCACCAGACGCACGTGGCATTATTACATATACTATTGAGTATGATTTCCTTTGAGCAGTACGTTCTTATGGTATTTACTATTTGGTTTAGGAACCGAGCAGGACTGTTCTGAGAACAGTACCCAGGTATTTTTGCATGCATCGATAGTTACCGAAGGGATTTCCAAAAAGGAGCTACAGTCTCAATATTTTTCCTATGTGTTCGAGATGACACGAAACATTTTACAAGGAAACGCTTCTAAATTATTTTCAAAACGGCGGGACGTGTATGTTAAACAAAGGAGATATATATATATATATATATATAGTTATTTTTCTTACAATAAACGTCTGCTACTTGTGCCGTGATACGCGCATCGCACAACGGCTTGAAAAAGGGTTGGCATGCATTTCTTTTCAGATGTTTTGACGACTTTACAACGATGCGTACTATGTACATATTATAGTTTGGATGTATATCATGTTGGTTTTCATATTGGACTTTGACATTGGTATCTTCACCATAACTCCGGTGATTGCGTGATGCTTGACGGAGTTTTGATTTTGAGTTCTATACTCGTTTTTTTCATGCGCATGCATTGCGCTAAGATGTGTTTTAAGTATTGAGAATTTCGGAGCCCCGACGACTTGATTGTTTTGCAGAAATGTTTTAGTATTTGGGGGAATTAAATTTAAATTCGGGGACCGAATTTATTTAAAGGTGGAATATTATAACATTTCAAGAAAATAAAATATTATTTTGGAAATTTAAATAAATAAAATAATTAATTTCATAAATAGTATAAAAATATGAGAATTTGTTTTGATGAAAGGGTATAATTATATACCGATAGGTTGGAAAATATTGGAAAATTACATTTGAATGTTGATTTCGAAAGAATATTATATGATTTAGTCACTTTATAAATTTTATACAATTAATTATATACAAGTTTATGCATTAAGCTTAGTTAGGGAAATGACATGCACCATGTCATGTTCCAAAACACATTTTTTTATCATTCTATGAACCATGGCATCATTGTTTTTCTTTTATATATATGGGTTTTTGGTTTTAATTAAAACAAGAAAAGAATAAAGAATGTGTGGCATGGCAAGGAGGTATGGGAAAGAGAGAGGGTGAGGGGTCTCTTTGACCTTGGCTCATTCTTCCATCTTCATCATTCTTCTTCTCCTTCTCCCTTTCCATGGCTATCCTCTCCCTCCACCTCCTCTACCTCCTCACAATACCCCCTAATCCACATCAAAACCATGTATCCCCTTCATTAAATTTGTTCACAAGCTCACTACAAGCATGATGGACCAAGCAAGATAAGATTTTGAGCACTTGGGGCAACTCAAGATTTTTTATGAGTTGACAAATGAATTATTTCTTTCACCATTAGTGTAGTAATTGATTTTCTTTAGCTTCTATTTTAGTTTAGAATTGATTAAGTGAGGTTTAGTGATGTTAAAAAAATTCCAAGATGAAATTTAGGGGATTCTTAAGTTGTGATGGTGCAATTGAGTGTAATTGGTGACTACAACCCCCTTTAGTGTTAAAAACCTAGATCAAACCAGAGCCTAGGACATGAAACTTGAATTAGATGTTTCAATGTCGGTTTTGTGAATATCTTGAGTCTACAGGAAATCTGGAGTGACCTGGGACCTTTACGAGAAAAACTAGCAACCCTATTGACCTAGATCTAACACTAGAAGACCACCCTGAGGAGACGAACCCAAAACATGCAGGTAAGGCCGGCCAGGCCGGATTTTGGGTGGATTTCGCCGAGTCATCTGTGGGTATTGGTGTTAGGATTGGTTCTGTAGCTCACATACCCCTTATACTACCTCACTGTATTGCTTGTTTAGCCTAATTTTACCTGAAACTAAATCCGGAACCATTTTCTTGAGTTGCTGTTTTGTTGTGTGACTTTTAATGACTTGAAACTTTGGATTTTTGCGTTTTTTCTCGGTCACTTGACGTTTTTACGTCGATATCGGGAGTTTTTTGGTTATTCTTGCATGCATAGACCATAGGCTTTAACCTATGTGTGATTCGTGTGCCGTTTTGGTTTTCGTACGCGATTCTGTTTTCGATACTATGTGTTTATATATGTAGGCACCTTCACATGGACTTTGGATAACAAGGAAGAGCAAAGCGACGTTGACTTCGGCAAGTAAGGATCAAGGTGAGTGGATGTATATCTACGGGGGAAGTCGGGTGGATAGCGTATTGCACCCCTACAATTTCATAGGGAATGATGCGTTTATGATATATATACATTTTTGTTATTGTGAGATGTGAATACTTAGCAAGAAAGGTTTTAGAAGACCATGGGTTGGATTTAGTGTAATTGGAGGAAAGTGTTTTTAGTTTAGTTTCCTAGTCGTGAAACCCTAGAGTAAAGGTTGACACACACACACATGCATACACGTGTTTTGATTATGGGTGTGTGTGTCTATGTCTATATATACATCATATCTCATCAACACATAATATCACATATCATCAACGTAAGTAAGTATGCGTACCCTGATTGTCGTTGATGTATAGCAACGAAACCAGCGATACACCACATACAACACTTACGGTCACAGAGAAATAAAATGAAAAACTACAACAATTGGAATCGTAACTGCCTTTAGACAACACAAACCCGAAATATCACATATCCAAGATTTCATACCTAACAATATAAAGCTCGCATTTAGGTCTCACCCATGAAAACACATTTTCAAAACAAGTCGGATAATTCAACAAGATTTCTGATTATTCCCAAGACCGAAATGATAGATTTACACGCAACAAACAAATTTATAGATTCCAATTATTGTATTACATACTAATAAACTAGGCGCAGTTAAAACATTCGATCGAACGATTGAACACCCAAAGACCTCTCAGAAAGCTCAACACTTGAGCAGTTTTAAAATTTACCAGAAACTGCTACAAGTACAAACGGGCCAGCGCAAGAAGGCACAGTCCAAGACTCACAACCGGCGCCGCGGAACCGCTGCAAAATGACCATTTTGGCCGCGGTTCCGCGGTCGTATAGTCGAGTTAGGGCTTCATTCTTCTTGTGGGCCCATAAAATACCCTGCACGATTTTCTGAGTACTTTTAATGTGAAAAAATCCACGTTTTTAAAAAATGTCTAGAGAGCACCCTCCGGGAATCGTATTTCGTTCGTTCGAGGTTTTTAACATCGTCTAGGTTACTCTAAAGCTCTAGCTTGGCTCTGATACCACTGTAGGGTCTCCTTATCACCTCATATAGGGTTTGGAAGTATCACACATGCCACAACTTTGATTTTAAGAGGTGCTAAGCAAACTTAACTAGAAATCGAACTAGAAATATTGAGTAACAACTAATAGTATCACATACAAAAGTTAATCTATCACTAAGTGGTGAGACTACAACCTTTGTAGACCTTCTTGAGTGACTCCTTGGATCTCCTAGAGTTTGGAACGGCTCACTTGAACACTTCCGAGTCCACGACGATCCACCCGAAGTCCATTGCTCAAAGCTTGTTGCTTCACTTTTTCTTTCAAATTCGTGGAGCAAACACCCTACACAAAAGAGCTAGAGATGTGTAGGATGATGAAGTGGTTTATATTCTCACTTAAAAATCCTCTCTTTTTCTATTCCTCACTCTAAACAAATCTCAAAAGAGCTTGAAGAAGGAGGAAGATGAAGATGGAAAAGCTTTTTCAAGATAATGATAATTGTTATGTTTTAAAAATAAAACCAAAGGATATATATGTGAGACACTCTCACAACAAACCATGGTTAATATAAATATCTAGATATTTTTGTGATGAGTTAAAGAGCAAAGAAAATTAACCAAGGTTTAGTCATTGGTCAAACAAAGAAGTGTGTGGAAACTATGAGTCATTTGGAAAGAATGAGTCATTAGTTAATTTCCCTTATCTTTTATCTTAAAACAAAAATCTATATATATTAATATGAAGCATGTGAGTCTTGCATTGCCATCTTCAATATATCAACAACCATGATACGTATGCATGCATGTATGTGTGCATTCACATCAACATGTGTATGTATATACATGCATACATCCAAAAGAAAAGGGTTTAATAAATGTGAGCTAAAAGTCATTATTAAATCAACATTTGATTTAATAAACCGGTTATATCACATACGACTCGACCAATAGTAAACACCCGATTAACATACGATATCTCATACTCGCATTTAATCGAGCTCCCGTGCATATCTCATATGCACACCACATCATTTTTCCTGAGCTAGGAAACTTCTGTGTGGGACTCTAAGACTCGTCAATACGCCGGCAGTAGGTGATGATCACATCAAACACCTACAAGACGCAAGCGGTCAGCTAAACGTAACGGCCACCCGGGTATTGAGCGATCAGAAGAAGAAAAAACGAACCTGTCCAAACTCCCGTCAATCTAACTGGCAACACTTACCGTACAGTCCGGTCTCTTCGTCAGATATGCTACATATCGAGTCTAGGGATGGAATCGTCGACCCCAATAACTCAATAAGGCATGCCAGTATATGGTCTACAACAGATCGAGAAACTACTGATAACACTTATCTATAATATCTCAGCAGCCCTGGCCAGGGACTTCCTGTTATAGCTAATCGTGCACAGCGCAACATCAACACCCAATACCGGGAGAGACGAAACCCCTCCTATCGCTCATTGCCTCCATGTGCCTCGGGACCATACCCAAAATCCACCCGTTTGTACGACTCAGTAGATCCGTAGTAGGGTGGAGATCAAAGCACAGTGGGAGGACACACAAGACTCTATGGCGATCTCAGGTCTACAGACTAACCTATACAGTGTCACCTGAGAACTGCTATCCGACGTATGATATAATACTATATAGGAGTTCTCGGTGAGTCCGTTCAGTGTACCCAGTCTCACTGAGCACCCGTATACAATCTTTGGTGTCATCACACCAGACGGATATGGGATCATCCATTGTCCATCATATGGAACAAGAATATACGCTAGTCTACTCTGGAATATCGATGCCCTGTCTCGATATACCTACGACTAGGAAAATTTCAAGGATATGCTTATAAACTACAGGTGTCCCACTAGTATGATCCACATCATAATCCCAGTAGTCAAGCCAATATCCTTAGGGCTTTATCAACATGTACCAAATGAGTAAAAACATGATCAAGTGAACATATGATAAAGAGAAACCAGATAGCATACTATCATGTCGAGCAAGACTGTCCTCTAATTATATATATATATATATACACATCAATACATACACTGTCATATAATGGCCACTAGGGCATACATATATCCAACAATCTCCCACTTGCACTAAGGCCAATTATTGGCGTATCTCATACCCAACATCTCAAAAAGTCGCTCATGCTGCGGTTGAGGGAGGGCCTTGGTGAATGGATCCGCAGTGTTGTTCTTTGTATCTACTCTCTTAATCTCGATCTCGTGGCGATCAACTATCTCCCGGATCACATGATATCGCCTCAGGATGTGTTTGGACTTCTGATGGGACCTGGGCTCTTTGGCCAATGCCATAGCCCCATTATTGTCACAATACAAAGGTATTGGATCAATAATGGTTGGAACTACTCCTAGCTCCGAGATGAACTTCCTCATCCAGACGGCTTCCTTGGCAGCATCATTTGCAGCAATGTACTCAGCTTCCATCGTTGAGTCTGCAACGGTATCCTGTTTGGAACTCTTCCAACTTACCAACCCTCCATTGAGGGTAAATGCAAACCCTGAGATAGACTTGCTGTCATCCTTGTCACTCTGGAAGCTTGAATCGGTAAAGGCCTCCATTTGGAGATCCCCGTTACCATACACCAAGAACTATTCTTTAGTCCTTCGCAAGTACTTAAGAATGTTCTTCACAGCAGTCCAGTGATTCTCCCCTGGATTTGACTGATAACTGCTTACTACACTAAGTGCATAAGCAACATCAAGGCGTGTACACAACATCGCATACATTATCGATCCTACGGCCGAAGCATAGGGAATAATGCTCATGCGAGCTATCTCTTTATCATACTTTGGGCAATCGTCTTTGGAGAGAGTGACTCCGTGGCAAGCGGGTAAGGCACCCCGCTTGGAGTCTTTCATACTAAACCTCTTTAGGATGGTGTTGATGTACTTGGTTTGGGACAATCCCAATAACCGTTTGGATATATCCCTATAGATCCGTATGCCCAATATGTACGTGGCATCACCCAGGTCCTTCATGGAGAACCTTTGTGATAAGAATGATTTGACCGATTGTAGCATATGAATATCATTTCCTATCAGAAGTATGTCATCCACGTACAATACGAGGAATGCGACAGATCTCCCTATAGTCTTCTTATAAACACAAGGTTCATCTGGATTTTTGATGGATTCAAACTCTTTCATAACATCATCAAAATAGATGTTCCAACTCCGCGATGCCTGCTTTAATCCATAAATGGATTTAAGCAACTTACATGCTTTTCCGCTACTCCCACTGTTAATGAAGCACTCTGGCGGATCCATATAAACGCATTCATCCAAATCACCATTCAGAAATGCAGTTTTGACGTCCATTTGCCAGATTTCATAGTCGTAGTGAGCAGCAATAGCAAGTAGGATCCGAATGGATTTAACCATGGCTACCAGAGAGAAAGTCTCGTCATAGTCCAAACCTGGTCTTTGACGAAAACCTTTCGCTACCAACCTTGCCTTATAGATCTCCACCTGTCCATCTACACAGATCTTTCTTTTAAAGATCTATTTGCAGCCTACAGGTTTTATCCCGTAGGTTACATCCTCCAAAGTCCATACTTTGTTGGTGTACATGGACTCCATTTCGGATCTCATGGTATCCAGCCATTTCACAGAGTCACCACTCGTGATAGCTTGATGAAAACTGGCAGGATCATCATCATCCATGATGCAATCTTCTCTATCACCATCAATGAGAAAACCGTAGTATCTCTCCGATGGGCGAGAAGTCCTACCAGATCTACGGAGTGGCTGAGGTTCATTAGATTCTGTTACAACATCAGGTTCAGCCAAGTCGTCATTTGTAACTTGTGTTTCTAGAACCTCTTCTAGATCTACCACATTGCTATCAGCATTATTTGTAAAAATCTTATTTTCTAAAAATGTGGTATACTGAGAACCAAACACCTTTTTTTCCTCCTTGTGGTAGAAAAGATATCCAAACGAATGTTTTAGATATCCCACAAATATACATTTGACCGATCGTGTCTCGAGTTTGTCTGGATTCTGCTTTTTGACAAAAGCCGGACAACCCCAAATTTTAACTCTTTTAAGAGATGGTCTCTTCCCATGACATATCTCATATGGGGTGGTAAACACGATCTTGGTTGGAACTTTGTTTAACAAAAAAGCTGCAGTTTCCAATGCATGCCCCCAAAAGGAGAGGGGTAACTCAGAATCACTCAACATGGATCGTACCATATCTAATAGGGTACAATTCCGCCGCTCTAATACACCGTTGTGCTGTGGTTTGTAAGGGGGAGTGAGCTGAGAGAGAATCGCATTCTCTTTTAGGAAGTCCAAGAACTCAGTACTTAAGTACTCTCCACCTCGATCTGATCGAAGTATCTTGATTCTCATTCCTGTTTGGTTTTCTATTTCAAGTTTGTACTCCTTGAATTTCTCGAAAGCTTCCGACTTATGCTTTATCAAAAACACATGACCGAATCTTGAGAAATCATCAGTAAAAGTTATGAAGTAAGAAAAACCGCCTCTTGCATGTGTAGACATTGGCCAACATACATCACTATGTATGAGGCTTAGGAGCTCAGTAGCTCTTTCTCCGTGTCCAGTAAACGGAGTTTTGGTCATTTTACCTTTGATACAAGACTGGCAAGTTGCATAAGATTTATACTCAAAAGAATATAAATATCCATCTTTATGAAGCTTGTTTAGTCTTGTTTCATTAATATGACCAAGTCTACAATGCCAAAGAAAAGCTTCATTTATATCTGAAAATTTTCTTTTATTTGTGTGTTGAATGTTGAAAACTGTGTGTTGATTAAGGACGTATATCCCGTTATTTAGTGTACCACAGCCAATCAACTCTTGATTAAGTCTAATGTTCATAACATTGTGTTGCACAGCAAAATGATATCCTTCATTGTCTAACAAAGAAACGGATAAAATATTACAAAGCATACTTGGCTCAAAATAACATGGGTTCAAAACCAATATACAACCCGACGGCAACCCTAGGTGATACTCTCCCACTGAAACTGCATTTACATTGGAACCATTTCTAACCTGGAGAGTATGATCACCTGTCTTCAAAACTCTGCTATTTCTCAATGCCTGCACAGAATTGCAAATATGAGAACCCGAACCAGTATCTAATACCCAGGAAGCAGAGTTAATAGAAAAACAGTTTTGAATTACGAACACACATGAAGCTGAAGCATCACCATTCTTCTTTTTGAGTTCAAGGTACCCAGTACAGTTCCGCTTCTAGTGTCCCATCTTTTTGCACTGGTGTCACGACCCGAAAGAGCACGTGACTGGCCCTTGAACCATATGAAGTCTATAGGACTCCATCTGATCCAAGTAAGCCAAAAGCCCAGAAATCTAAAACCATTTTTAGGAATAAGTAAAGAAACTAGTTTAAAAGGAGTGAAGAAATACATGTTTGAAATTAAGGGTTTTAAATAACTAAGCCGAATATGCATTTTAAAACAGTAAAGTCTTTTCTAAAAATTTCGGCAGAGTTTCTTTTGTAAAACTGGCCCCGAATGGGGTACAACAAGGATAACAATATAAGCAATGATAAAGGCATCCCCGAGCGGGAGCTAGCTCTTCGTCAATTGACGGCCACAACCACACATGCAATAAGAATATACAACGCCGAAAGGCGAGGGTCAAACCAAAGGAACTCAAAAGCAACAAGAAAACCGCAATACTACTAAGCGCGACTCTAAGGTCGAATAATACATCACTAAAGTCTAGGTCTAAAACAATATACAAGTTTTGGTTGATGGAAAATTCTAGATACAATGAATAAAATAAATACAATGGTGGTTCTTGATACGAAAGAATCCACCTACCAAAAGCAATTCACCCGCAAGAAAGTAGTGTGCCAGAATTGCCGCAATGGAACCTGTACGGCAGAACCTGGAAGAACTGTGGCACAACGAGGGTGAGTTGCCAACTCGTGAATAGAAATATCTACAAGCAGAAACCGAACGCAAGACATAATCCTAGGTCAAAACGATCAGTCCAAAATCCTCAATATATAACATGCAGCCTATAGCAAGGCTAGGGTAAATATCTAACCCGAGTGTAATCTCATGTGCCTGTGTCAGTGCCTCAGGTAGCAATATAACATAAGAATGAGATATGAATGCATGAAAACAGAATACATGTACATGAAGAAACTGTTTTCATAATTTAGTGAGATTTCCTTTGTATTACTAAAATGAGGTAACATAATGAAATCAGCATAAAACCGTACCTAGCATCGGCACAAAACGTAATCCCAATATCTCTGTATCACAGTCTCTGTACCTCAATATCTAGGGCGTCGTCAGTCCAGACCGGCCCCTGCCATCCATCTCAAGACCACGACGGTATCCTCCGGATATCCGACACGTCGGGTAAAGTCACCGGTAGGTAGTGCTCCCCTGCCAGGCTCACATCGTCATCATCACGCGCTTCTTGCCCCGGGGTACCTTACCGGGTCCACCATGTACCCAAAACGGTTCATCCGTCTCCTCGAATCGGGTTTCCAAATCCATCAGAAAACTCATGGTGGACGACTCATACATCATGGGAAAACCGCACTTTTTATTTTAGAAGAGAGAAAATGTTTATTTGGTTTTTGCGGTTTTCCTCCAAATCCAGAAAATCTCACGGAAATCCAAATCCAAAACCTCAATAACACGTAAAATAGTGAATATATGCATGAGAATCCATGAATGCAGCATAACAATGAATAACAGTATGCATGAAGTAGCGATAATAACTATAATGTCTAAACTAACATATAAGGAAGGTACACTACTATCATGTCTAAACTATTAGCTAAAAGGCTATGTCAAGCAATAATATTTTCTAAGGTGTACGTGACATGGCAATGAAGATGTGTGTGAGCCGGTAAGTAAGTGTACGTGGTACATACGCATCATCGGTAACGGTGCTGGTGTCCTATCAGCATGATATCAATAATGGAGTATGAAACATAATATAAGAATGTGATGCAAAGCGAACCACAAAAATGAGTGGGGGCTGAAACTAGACGCAACTATAACTAATCTGCATTAATCTAATATAAGTCCTACAAATGGTGCCTTTTGAAATAACACGAATCATGGGGTTTTGAAAATAGGGGCTACGGTGTTTTTTATGAAAAGATACGCCTTTTGAAATATCCGTAGATCCCTTGACCTGTCTTTTAAAATACCCACGACCCGCTAGTTTTGAAATAGGTAGGAGTCTAATCTAATCTAACAACTACACTAAACTATACGGCTGAACTAACAAGCTGAGCTACAGGCAAGGAAACCGCCTAACATCTGAGTCGATATATATATAGATATAATAGTCGGTGATTCCGCCTCAATAGTATCGCGTACGATACAGTATATCATATGACATCCTCAAGTCATGAGTGCGGATCTATCGTCAATGTAAAGCTCATACGGTAAATCGTCGTACGGCATCCCAATAGCTGGGTACGGGTTAATATCACACTATCTCATCACATTTCAGGTATCACTATCATCATATCACATAAGCTGGGGTACTGATCTAAGTCTAGTACAACTGATGCCATCTACAAAGTATGAATGCGGGGGCAAACACACATCCCAAACCCGCAAGAATCACATTTCGTATTCCAAATACGAATCATATCACATCACCGATCTCGCGGCACAAATCCCAATATCATCGACTCATCTCCAAAGTCATCCAATATCATCATTAACACCGTGTAAGTATAGGTAATATGCAAGGGTGTGCGTGTAGGTGTAATTCTATTCTAGGATTCGCGACTATTAACTACACTAGTCACTTCTAACCCTACACTAACCATAATACACCTAACTATCATATAGAATAACAACTACGGACTACGAGGGTGCTATACGCCATCCACTCGACTTCCCCCTGTAGATATAATCTACTCACCTTGCATCATCATTTGCGGACGTCACCACGCATTTGCTTCTCGTCCCGAAGTCTTCATGGGTACCTACATATCAAAATATCATATATGCGCATTAAAACCAAATCCAAGTTAAAACGGCACATGAAATCCAAAACGATACGATAAAGAGCCTATAGGTGAGAACCTATGGCACGCCTTCAAAACCATCAATAAATCCTCAATATCGTCGTATAAACGCCAAATAGTCGAGGCAAAACACAATCCACAATTTCAGACTTAAAAATACAGAATACGGAAACATGAATCCAAAACAGTAATTTAGGAAATATGTCCCAGATTTTACCCTAGATGGAATCAGTCAAAACTTGACATACCCAGGGTCAACACTAGAGGAACTGGGGCTGTGCACAGAAAACGAGGAGAATCCCCTCTGCTCTAGCCGCAAATTGCGGCCAGAAAGGGAAAATCTGCGGCCGTACGGATGAGTTGGGGGCTAGGGTTTGGGGTGTTGGTTCAATGGTGCCTGCACATGACACTGTCCACTCAATATTATTTTAGGGTGTCTCGGGTGATAGCAGATTCAATATACCCTGCACAGATTTCACAAATTCCCCGATATCGGTTTCTAAAATCCGTATTCTGGTTTTAGGCTTCAGGTTAGGGTCTCAATTTAGGCACTATGGTGTTTATATAACCTCAACTGAGCTTAATTTCCCAATACAACACAAGTTTCTCTCAAACCCTAACTAGGTTTTCATCAAGTCCATAATATCACGCAATATCGATTCAAAACTAAACATGGGGTATAAGTAATACTAAAACTAAGCTAATGGTTCAGTAATTACCTCATTTGGCAACTCAAGAAAATTCTTGAGTTGCCCCTAGTGTCCCAAATCCTTACTTCTTTAGCTCCAAGTGTAGATCTAGGGTTTGTGCACATTTTTTATGAAATGGGGGTAGGGTTTTGGTATAGTTTTCTTGGTGATTTGAGGAGTTTGAAGAGGGAGGGAAGTGAGGGAGGAGCAGCAGCAGGAGGAAGGAGGAGTGAAATGAGGGAAGGGAAAAATGCCTAAGTCCAAGTCAAAGAGACCATACCTCTCTCTCACCAATTCTCCAATTCTATATTCTTTTCTTTTCCTTTTCTTTTCTTTCTCTTTTCTTAAAATCATTCTCACTCAAATAGTAAACCCAAATGATAAATCATGGCAAGAAAAATGCACAAGTGTAGAAAAAGTGACATGTGCAAGTTTTGCACAAAAATGCTAAAAACCGATTAGCGATTTTTAATCGCGATTAGCACTAAATTAGTGTCAAAATGATCACAAAAACTTTAAAATGTCAAAATTCTCTAATTTACCCTATTTTAGAATTTTCCATAATTTTTCTCAAATTTTTCCTATTTATTTGCATTTAATAATACCAAAGTATTAAAATATTCAATAAAATAATATTAAATTATAAAAATTCCCAAAATTTAATATTTTATCTTTTTGAAGTGTTACAATCTACCCCCCTTAAAGAAATTCGGTCCCCGAATTTAAATTTAAACCCCCAATACTTAAAACAATTTCAGTAATAATCCATTTTGTCGGGGCTCCGAAAACATCAATACATAGAGAATATCATCATAAAAATATACTGCTCTACTAGAAATCAATCCCCAAAATGCATATATAAGAATATCCTGTGCGTCTGGTGCGCAAGGAATCAAAATCCATATATGTGTCAAACAGGTGTACGAAACAACATCTAGGTGCAACTGGTGTGCACGAAACATCTGTCGTAGGCAACGTGTGTGCCTGACAGTAAAAAAATCAGGTGCATGTGACATGCACGAAGAATCCCGATTTAGCGCATCTGGCGTGCACCAAAATCATATATCAAAACACTAAAAGTGCATGAAAACTATGCTGGAAGTGCAAATCAAATCACTGCATACGGTGGGCATGAAATCTCAATCAATATCTCAAATGTAATAACTCTGCGCAAAATATATAAATATCCAGTGGGTGTATGAAACAAATATCATGAAACTCAGTCATCAAAACCAAATCATGCAAACAGAACGCCCAAATATCGAAATCCAAAACGACGGATACGTGATAATCGAATCACAGAATCATAAATCATAAATACCGTCGTCGGTAGTTCCTCCTTCAAGGTCGAGAAGGAGTCGGTGCATCCACTGCTAGCAGCGCAGGATATCTACTTGCCTCTTGCTCACGGTCTGGCGTCCTCTGACTCTGGGTCCTTATTTTCCTTGTGGATTTCCTATCTCGCAGTCAAATCGGCTCATCGGCCCTGTCAGGTGTGCTAACGGGGACGATTCCATTCTGGCACTTCTCTGGCCACCTCTCGGTCAATCCTCACGACCACTCGTAAGGCAGCATATCGCTGGCGTCGGCCTCTGGCTCTCTGAATGCACGTCACACATCTGATCCTGGGTGCAAACATCATTGCAGCAATATCCCGGAAGGAATCCTGCTCAGGGTCTCTTCCGATCTTGCCTATGCCGATCTGTACAGAGGCTGGCTCTCTTGCATAATCTCTTCTCACTCGATAGACACCTGTGTCCTCGGCACAATATTTTCTCGGAAACTGGTCACATCCCAACGTCTCTGTAAGCATATCAGGTCTCTAGTCTCAACGGAAAGTAATGACAGCTCGTTAGCGTCTCGCCCGAACCTCTGGTTCCACCTGTCTCTATCGTCGTCCACTATGACGTCACGCCAAGCTACTACGCACTGCACTGTTCTCGGCCACGGTCAATCTGAAGTCTCTCGCACGGACTCAAAATCGCGTACTCTGTAGCTTCATCATTCTGTAGAAGATGTCAGGCCGAACAGGTCCTCGGGAACGCGTCCCAATCGTCGGAGGAATACTCAATATTTGTCCATCCTTGATCAATTCGCAATGCATCTGGGTAAGTTCCTTTATCCGAACCTGGTCAACTACCTCGTCGACGATGCCGAACTATGGCCTGCTGGTGTGCGCAACATGACCACCCCTGGGTCTAGGTCTTCTCGTATCGTTTTCCAGAAAGGTCCTGTCGAGGTCCCTCTCTCAAATCTCATTCCTGCCGAATTGCCCGGAAGTCATCATCCATTGCTGAAGCTAATTCTTATTCCGGAACGGCTGTATACTTATCGCGCTTCTTTCTGGAAAATATATCCATATACCACGCCTCTGGATACGTATCACATCTCTGATGTCAGCGGAGTGGGACGTCATCTCGTCGAAATATCTTGCGATCTCTTTTCTTCACTCTGCTTCCATGTCGACTGATTCGGACTCGTCTCATCATGGCTGCATGGGCTGTGCTCCAACGGCTATCCTCGTATCTGGAGTCTCCCAAGCAATGCATCCCATCACACGATATCCGAATGATATCGAATCATCCGATCGACTCGTCAGAACCTCATAATCCCCCAAGAGATCACATCATGGGTACAGTTTAATAGCATCGAGTACATGCCACAGCGTCGGTGGTCCAGCCGTAGAAGGGCAAACCCAAGCCTCACTAATGGCGCCGCGGAACTGCCGCAAACCCTAAGGTTCAAAGGCTTTTACACGGTCATTAAGTCGAGTTAGGGTTTCATTCTTCTAGAGGGTCCATAGAATCACCTGCATGTCTTTCCGTGTACTTTAAACTTGGAAAATGGGCTCTTGACATTCGATCGTCTCTATCGACTCTCAACGAACCTGCGTGAAGTCGTCTCTAGCTGGAAACAATCTATCTGATGACCTCGCATCGGTAAACGAACGAACCACATGTCCTAGTCATTCATCCTCAGGTGACTAGCGACTCGCTATCATCTCTCTAAGTATATGCTCACGCTGCAGTAGCTCCAACCATCTGGGCGATGTCTCGTCATTTGCAGCAGCAACTGGCTCATTCACCTGTACGCCGAACAGCGCCTCAATCTTCCAGGAAAGGCAATACATAGACGGTCATCTCTGTGTCGGTCTGCTCTAGATCTGAGTAAGACTCTCCACACTGGAAATCTTCAACTCAACTGGGCCCGCTCCGGCGCAAAAATCGGACGAATCACCTTCGTCTCTCAATTCGGGTAGACTAGCTATCATCTGACTCATATCTGCCTGAAAGCTCCGGCAATCTCAGCTCGTAAGCTTCGGAAATCTCAGCTCGTAAGCTTCGGAAGCGACATCCTGTCAATCTCAGCAACAACTGGTCCATCTGTCTGCACGGTAGGCGACATCATAATCTCTGAGGTATGCTATACATCAACAGTCCTCTTTCAACTGGCAGCTCTAACAACAGCCCGATCATCCGGTGCAAGACCAAGCACTCGCCTCCACTAGAGGTCACAATCACCAATACTAACTCGAGAAGTTCCCATGTCACCAGAAAACACAATGGTCGGCCCTCGTACCAGACGAGCTCGCACCGGCCGTAACCCTAGCAGCAGCCCAAACTGCGCTCAAACATGGCAACATGAACCTCAATCGAGTATCGAAGAGAGCAGATCAATGGCAAGAAAGAGAACAACAGATCCAGAGTGGATACATGATCATAGGAAGGAACAGCATCAATGAGGGTATGATCATGAAACTAATAGAATCGAGGATCTCAAATGGATGTATAATCCCGGATATAAAGAGAATCACTGATCTCGAAAATAAGTACATCCTAAGGTTCCTTAAGCGGAGTGGCGTGTCGTAAGTATGCCGCGGAACATACCAACGGTACGTCACTCTACTTTAGTTACCTATTCCATCAACCAAGGGTCATCCTACGCGACGAAAGTTCGGGTCTAATACCCCCTCGACCAAGTCTAAGTTCCGTAAGGTCAAGCCTAAGTTCCGTATATATATAAATGCCCTAGGCTCCACATAGTCAAACTTAGACTCGAACCAAGGTTAACCTAGCGCTCTGATACCAACTTTGTCACGACCCGAAAGAGCACGTGACTGGCCCTTGAACCATATAAAGTCTATAGGACTCCATCTGATCCAAGTAAGCCAAAAGCCCAGAAATCTAAAACCATTTTTAGGAATAAGTAAAGAAACTAGTTTAAAAGGAGTGAAGAAATACATGTTTGAAATTAAGGGTTTTAAATAACTAAGCCGAATATGCATTTTAAAACAGTAAAGTCTTTTCTAAAAATTTCGGCAGAGTTTCTTTTGTAAAACTGGCCCCGAATGGGGTACAACAAGGATAACAATATAAGCAATGATAAAGGCATCCCCGAGCGGGAGCTAGCTCTTCGTCAATTGACGGCCACAACCACACATGCAATAAGAATATACAACGCCGAAAGGCGAGGGTCAAACCAAAGGAACTCAAAAGCAACAAGAAAACCGCAATACTACTAAGCGCGACTCTAAGGTCGAATAATACATCACTAAACTCTAGGTCTAAAACAATATACAAGTTTTGGTTGATGGAAAATTATAGATACAATGAATAAAATAAATACAATGGTGGTTCTTGATGCGAAAGAATCCACCTACGAAAAGCAATTCACCCGCAAGAAAGTAGTGTGCCAGAAATGCCGCAATGGAACCTGTACGGCAGAACCTGCAAGAACTGTGGCACAACGGGGGTGAGTTGCCAACTCGTGAATAGAAATATCTACAAGCAGAAACCGAACGCAAGACATAATCCTAGGTCAAAACGATCAGTCAAAAATCCTCAATATATAACATGCAGCCTATAGCAAGGCTAGGGTAAATATCTAACCGGAGTGTAATCTCATGTGCCTGTGTCAGTGCCTCAGGTAGCAATATAACATAAGAATGAGATATGAATGCATGAAAACAGAATACATGTACATGAAGAAACTGTTTTCATAATTTAGTGAGATTTCCTTTGTATTACTAAAATGAGGTAACATAATGAAATCAGCATAAAACCGTACCTAGCATCGGCACAAAACGTAATCCCAATATCTCTGTATCACAGTCTCTGTACCTCAATATCTAGGGCGCCGTCAGTCCAGACCGGCCCCTGCCATCCATCTCAAGACCACGACGGTATCCTCCGGATATCCGACGCGTCGGGTAAAGTCACCGGTAGGTAGTGCTCCCCTGCCAGGCTCACATCGTCATCATCACGCGCTTCTTGCCCCGGGGTACCTTACCGGGTCCACCATGTACCCGAAACGGTTCATCCGTCTCCTCGAATCGGGTTTCCAAATCCATCAGCAAACTCATGGTGGACGACTCATACATTATGGGAAAACCGCACTTTTTATTTTAGAAGAGAGAAAATGTTTATTTAGTTTTTGCGGTTTTCCTCCAAATCCAGAAAATCTCACGGAAATCCAAATCCAAAACCTCAATAACACGTAAAATAGTGAATATATGCATGAGAATCCATGAATGCAGCATAACAATGAATAACAGTATGCATGAAGTAGCGATAATAACTATAATGTCTAAACTAACATATAAGGAAGGTACACTACTATCATGTCTAAACTATTAGCTAAAAGGCTATGTAAAGCAATAATATTTTCTAAGGTGTACGTGACATGGCAATTACCGATGAAGATGTGTGTGAGCCGGCAAGTAAGTGTACGTGGTACATACGCATCATCGGTAACGGTGCTGGTGTCCTATCAGCATGATATCAATAATGGAGTATGAAACATAATATAAGAATGCGATGCAAAGCGAACCACAAAAATGAGTGGGGGCTGAAACTAGACGCAACTATAACTAATCTGCATTAATCTAATATAAGTCCTACAAATGGTGCCTTTTGAAATAACACGAATCATGGGGTTTTGAAAATAGGGGCTACGGTGTTTTTTATGAAAAGATACGCCTTTTGAAATATCCGTAGATCCCTTGACCTGTCTTTTAAAATACCCACGACCCGCTAGTTTTGAAATAGGTAGGAGTCTAATCTAATCTAACAACTACACTAAACTATACGGCTGAACTAACAAGCTGAGCTACAGGTAAGGAAACCGCCTAACATCTGAGTCGATATATATATAGATATAATAGTCGGTGATTCCGCCTCAATAGTATCGCGTACGATACAGTATATCATATGACATCCTCAAGTCATGAGTGCGGATCTATCGTCAATGTAAAGCTCATACGGTAAATCGTCGTACGGCATCCCAATAGCTGGGTACGGGTTAATATCACACTATCTCATCACATTTCAGGTATCACTATCATCATATCACATAAGCTGGGGTACTGATCTAAGTCTAGTACAACTGATGCCATCTACAAAGTATGAATGCGGGGGCAAACACACATCCCAAACCCGCAAGAATCACATTTCGTATTCCAAATACGAATCATATCACATAACCGATCTCGCGGCACAAAGCCCAATATCATCGACTCATCTCCAAAGTCATCCAATATCATCATTAACACCGTGTAAGTATAGGTAATATGCAAGGGTGTGCGTGTAGGTGTAATTCTATTCTAGGGTTCGCGACTATTAACTACACTAGTCACTTCTAACCCTACACTAACCATAATACACCTAACTATCATATAGAATAACAACTACGGACTACGAGGGTGCTATACGCCATCCACTCGACTTCCCCCTGTAAATATAATCTACTCACCTTGCATCATCATTTGCGGACGTCACCACGCATTTGCTTGTCGTCCCGAAGTCTTCATGGGTACCTACATATCAAAATATCGTATATGCGCATTAAAACCAAATCCAAGCTAAAACGGCACATGAAATCCAAAACGATACGATAAAGAGCCTATAGGTGAGAACCTATGGCACGCCTTCAAAACCATCAATAAATCCTCAATATCGTCGTATAAACGCCAAATAGTCGAGGCAAAACACAATCCACAATTTCAGACTTAAAAATACGGAATACGGAAACATGAATCCAAAACAGTAATTTAGGAAATATGTCCCAGATTTTACCCTAGATCGAATCAGTCAAAACTTGACATACCCAGGGTCAACACTAGAGGAACTGGGGCTGTGCACAGAAAACGAGGAGAATCCCCTCTGCTCTAGCCGCAAATTGCGGCCAGAAAGGGAAAATCTGCGGCCGTACGGATGAGTTGGGGGCTAGGGTTTGGGGTGTTGGTTCAATGGTGCCTGCACATGACACTGTCCACTCAATATTATTTTAGGGTGTCTCGGGTGATAGCAGATTCAATATACCCTGCACAGATTTCACAAATTCCCCGATATCGGTTTCTAAAATCAGTATTCTGGTTTTAGGCTTCAGGTTAGGGTCTCAATTTAGGCACTATGGTGTTTATATAACCTCAACTGAGCTTAATTTCCCAATACAACACAAGTTTCTCTCAAACCCTAACTAGGTTTTCATCAAGTCCATAATATCACGCAATATCGATTCAAAACTAAACATGGGGTATAAGTAATACTAAAACTAAGCTAATGGTTCAGTAATTACCTCATTTGGCAACTCAAGAAAATTCTTGAGTTGCCCCTAGTGTCCCAAATCCTTGCTTCTTTAGCTCCAAGTGTAGATCTAGGGTTTGTGCACATTTTTTATGAAATGGGGGTAGGGTTTTGGTATAGTTTTCTTGGTGATTTGAGGAGTTTGAAGAGGGAGGGAAGTGAGGGAGGAGCAGCAGCAGGAGGAAGGAGGAGTGAAATGAGGGAAGGGAAAAATGGCTAAGTCCAAGTCAAAGAGACCATACCTCTCTCTCACCAATTCTCCAATTCTATATTCTTTTCTTTTCCTTTTCTTTTCTTTCTCTTTTCTTAAAATCCTTCTCACTCAAATAGTAAACCCAAATGATAAATCATGGCAAGAAAAATGCACAAGTGTAGAAAAAGTGACATGTGCAAGTTTTGCACAAAAATGCTAAAAACCGATTAGCGATTTTTAATCGCGATTAGCACTAAATTAGTGTCAAACTAATCAAAAAAACTTTAAAATGTCAAAATTCTCTAATTTACCCTATTTTAGAATTTTCCATAATTTTTCTCAAATTTTTCCTATTTATTTGCATTTAATAATACCAAAGTATTAAAATATTCAATAAAATAATATTAAATTATAAAAATTCCCAAAATTTAATATTTTATCTTTTTGAAGTGTTACAACTGGAAACATTCTCCTTTCCCCGATTCCCCAACCTTGGACTTGTTTTTCCCCTTAACCTTTTTGACTCCACCCTTAGGTTTGGTGGGTTTCTTCTTTATCTTTCCCTTGGCCTTAGCCTTCGGGCGAGAGGAGGAAGATGGCCTAACACTCAAAACGGGAGTTTTCTCTGACTTCAGCGTGCTCTCTGCACTCCTTAACATATTAAAGAGTTCAGGTAGTTCCTTCTCCATGTTGTGCATATTGAAGTTAACTATAAATTGAGCAAAGGTGGAGGGGAGAGACTGTAGAATAATATCTGTATATTGCTCATTGTCCATTGTCCACCCAAGGTCCTCAAGCTCTTCTATGACAGCTATCATCTTCAGAACATGGTCTCCTACTGGTGTGCCAGGGGCCATACGCATCTAAAACAGCTTTCTGGATGCTTCGTACCGTAATACGCGTGATTGCTCTCCATACAACTCTTTTGTATGGAGGAATATGGCATAGACGTCCATATTCTCGTGCTGCTTCTGATGTGTGTTATCCATCGATGCAAGCGCGAGGCATTTGGCCGTGGCACAGTCAGTGTCCCATGTCTTGCGGATTTCCTTATCCGCAACTGAAGGTTTAAGACCTGGGATGGACGGGGTTGGAGCCGTGAGGACATATGATACCTTATCATAAGTCAAGGAAATGTTTAGATTCCTCAGCCAGTCTTTATAATTTGTCTCATTTAGTTTATTTTTATCTAGTAGAAGCTTGAGTCCTGACATTGGTATCTGCCATTAAGAGAGAGAAAAAAATACACTCAGCGAAAGATCTTGCAAAGATTAGATTGGTTATTATCTTGTCTAATCGATGTCTCCCACTGTTTTTATCAAATTTTCTTTAAAACCTTTAAAAAGAAAACTAGCCGGGATTAATTACATTCTACAACTTCGCTAACCGTTCAGCCAGGCCGGTGCCGGTACTTGAGGGAGGTTCCCCGTGCTTTCGCACGGACCTAATTAAAATAAACCTCGTCTTCCCGGAGGCGGAGCCCCGTTTGACACCTTTCTAAACACCTAATGGGTTAGCTAATTGTAAAGTGCAAAACTCTCCCGGAAGCAACTCTTTCTCACGGTGGGATCGGGATCCTTGTATCATATAGAAGGTATGCAATCTCATTGCAAATTTCAACTCTTGAAATTCCCGATATTATTTTTACCCCTAGTACTCATGACCTTAACTATGGTCAACATATCATAAGTACTAGTCAAGTTCTTCCCGTCATTTCGTGATTAACTAGACCCACCCACATGACCCTTAACTAAAGTCAACATAATCATATGAATGTCCTAACTAATCTGCATCATATGCAGTGTAGGAAGACATCAATTAGCTACCGTACACTGCGCCTTAACTAAAGTCAAAATACGCAGCACGAATACTAAGTACTCTACTTCCTAAAATGACGGAGGCTTGAGGATAGTTTTAAAGAAAACTTTTAACGCTTTGAACTTGATATCGTTGTAGAATCCAATGGGTTTAAAAGGAGTGGCTTAAGCTCCGTACTTTGAAAACTTGCTTTTTCATAAAAAGCCGAGTGTGTTTCAAATCCGATTCTACAACATCTTTTTTGGTTCATTTTTCTTTACATTAATCTCATTAATATAGTCTCATCATTTAATTCATAAAGCCATCACACAAAGAAATGAAAATATAATGTACGCTTATGCCACTCGCATTCGTCACAGTGTCCCGTTATGCACCGTTAGTTTACTTAACTAGCGGCATACCAGGACGGGGCTAGCGCGGGTGCAAAACATAAGCAACGTCTATTATATATCATATATATAATATTCCATTCGTCTCGGATATATTAAATGATCACATCACAGAATATAAGCAGCAGAAGCACATTTAATATAGGATATCTAGGAGGTCCGTATTTTGTATTTAGCCATCAATAGAAAATACGGATTCCACGGTCGTGATGAATAGCCAAGCCCACACCCCTAGACCCCTACGAGAGAGGCAAGTGATCCTACCAATTCTGGAGTTTAGGAGACCCGGTCACAACTCCTCGAGATGGCCTCCCACTGAACCCTAGAACCCGGTCACTTGTGCCCTCCTTCTTGGGTCTATCCTAATGCGGAAAAGTAAATAATATACAACACTGGTAACATCATCCTCAACCCGGAAGTGCCCCAAATAAAAGAATATTACATACAATTTAATTTTACATGAATGAAAAGAAAACTCTCATCTCACATAAAACCCACGGCTATTCAATCACGACAATCCTGCACATCATATCTCAGCAACACATAATATCACATATCATCAACGTAAGTAAGTATGCGTACCCTGATTGTCGTTGATGTATAGCAACGAAACCAGCGATACACCACATACTACACTTACGGTCACAGAGAAATAAAATGAAAAACTACAACAATTGGAATCGTAACTGCCTTTAGACAACACAAACCCGAAATATCACATATCCAAGATTTCATACCTAACAATATAAAGCTCGCATTAGGTCTCACCCATGAAAACACCTTTTCAAAACAAGTCGGATAATTAAACAAGATTTCTGATTATTCCCAAGACCGAAATGATAGATTTACACGCAACAAACAAATTTGTAGATTCCAATTATTGTATTACATACTAATAAACTAGGCGCAGTTAAAACATTCGATCGAACGATTGAACACCCAAAGACTTCTCAGAAAGCTCAACACTTGAGCAGTTTTAAAATTTACCAGAAACTGCTATAAGTACAAACGGGCCAGCGCAAGTGTAAGTGCACGGCGGCGCCCCGGTCGTCAATCCGACGCCGGAATGCGGAAGCGGTGATAAACTTTAATTTTGCGGACTTAGCAAACCGGCACCACCGCGCACTAAACATCCGGATCGTAACCATTAACAAGTCTAAGCTACTAACAAGATAGGGAAGAGAAGTATACCGACAGATCCGAGTCCTCCGGTCTTCTCGTCGTCGTCCCGATCTCCCGCGGAAACTCCGGTGGTCGCCATCTCGCCGGAAGGGCACCACGTAGCCGGATTCTTTTACGGGCTCCCGCCTCTATACCGAGGCAACTCGGGCGCGAAGTTGGCTAGCCTACGCGTCCAAGGATTGCTGTAGAACAGTGTAGTGCTCTTTGTCTCTTGGGGTTTGTAAGTTGCCATAAAGATGATGGAGGTGGAATAAACTTTTGCATTGAGGAAAATGTTTCTGGCTGATCAAAAAAAAACAAGGCTCGGCTCAAAAACCCAATGGATGTTCTCTGGAATTTTATAGTAGACAGTGTAAGTGGTTGTCATTAATTCATGCAACCTAATAGAAATTAATCCAACCACCCAAATTAAACTCTAGCACCTCAAGGGGGGGGCCACGAATTTAACAAGAGGAGAAAAGCAACAGCCACTAGTAAAATCCATCACCTCAATGCAACCTCAGAAGATTAATTTATCATCTCACATCCACAAATAATCCTCATTCCAAACCCAAACAGTGGTCGGCCCATTCAAGTGGGTGTAGGAAAAAAAGGAAGAGTGATTTTTCAAAGGAGATAAAGAAAAATCAAAAGGAATAATGGTCACAACAAATAATCCATCACAAAACAAAACCCACACTCAACACACAAATCATCAACAACCATGATGCTTACAAAGTCAAGCCATCATGAAGTAGTCAAGTCAAAAAGGTCAAGGTATGGAGCTCTCATCATGATGCAACAAAAAGCAAAAGCCCCCTCCACAAATACTTATTTGCAACAATGCAAATAAGCCCTCCTCCACCAAACTTCGGCCAATGAACGGAACAATGGAAATCGGCCGAAACGGAAAGCAAACTGGCAACTCCATAAAACTGGTCCCGTAATAAATTACAGTAAAAACCCCGATACTGTGCATACACACCCGCATCTGTATTTCGACCGAAATACAAAATGCAATGAGACAAAACTACACAATCAAATACTAAGATCCGGCTTAAGCCAAAGCCGGCTAGTAAAAACCGTCCGATCACGATCCGTGCAATACCGCACGTATCTGATCGAACCCTGCCATATCTCCCTACGGCATCTACAGCGTTTCGCCCGAAAGCTTGAGTAACTGAAAGTGTGGTGGACTCTAAAGACTCGTCAATACTATGGCTGTGGATTTAACCACCAGCACGTCAGAGGTATAAGCCAATACGTGACGGGCCACCAGCTATTGACCAAAAGGGACGTCGATGAGCGAACTCATCCTGACACCCTACTGAGCCTGTCAGTGAAAATATCCGTACAGTCCGGTCCGTTCGTCTATGAGCATCGCATGGCGGGCCTAGGGGGTTGGTAAAAGTCAGACCCCCAAAAGCGGTACAAGTCGTGTCGGAGTGTAGCCCAGAACACCCTGAGATACTACTGGAATACCTACCAGTAAATATCCTTGCCTTGGCCAAGGACTTCGTGTAATGGCTCTCCTAGACACAGCACGACCTCACCCCCAATACCGGGAGAGACGAACCCCTGAAGATACGCTCACTGCCTCCATGTGGCTCGGGACTGTACCCAACTAAAACCTGTTTGCACGACTCCTTTGAGCCGTGGTAGGGTAGTAATCAAAGTACAGTGGGAACTCACACGAGACAAATGACGATCCCCAGGTCGATGAACTAACCTGCACACATGTCACCAGGGAACTGCCATCTGACGTCTGGTATATGACCAACTAGCATGTTCCCGGTGAGTCCTGTCCGGTGTACTCATAACCCAATGAGCACCTGTATACATCTTAGGTGATCCAACTGACACCAGTGGCTTGTGAGACCGGCCACCGCCCCTCGTCGGGGTCTCGACTGTATACACTAGTCTACTCTGGAGTATCGATGCCCTGTCTCGAAACTCACACGACTAGGGACCATTTAAGGATATGCTTATAGACCCCAGCTCCCACTTATATGATCGCCCTCATACTCCCGGAAGCCAAGCAAGAATCCTAGGGGCTCTATCAACGTGCAATAGTGACCTGTCTTGTCACCTAAAGCAGTACACGATGATAAAGGTAAACCAGATAGCATACTATCATCTCGAGTAAGACTGTCCTACCGGGATAGGTCCTCCCTCAATCACCGCAATCACGTGCCTGAGATCCAATAATTGACTCTGAGGGCATTATCTCCAACAATCTCCCACTAGCACTCAAGGCTAATTATTGCAATGTCGCATACTCACAGCCCGTGTGATACCGAACACCCAACTACTCTACTAATCTGTCTCACAAAGCTCGCTTGCGAAAACTATTGCGTTCGAGGAATAACCTTAGTGAGTGGATCCGCTTTGATGTCTCTTTCTATGTCTCTCTATATCTCAGGTTCGCGGAGAAACCCATCTCCCGAAATGAGCAATACCTGTCTTAGAATGTGTCTGGATGTCTGATGGGACATAGCTCATAAATGAACTCCAAATCCAAACTTCTTAGACTGTATCGTCAACTGAACTTAATCAGTATCCTGCGCCATGCCTCCCTCAGTATTGCCTTGGACCACCTGTCCAAAATACTGCCCCTCGTCAGAAGGAAAAACTATAGCTCTGACAACCTCCTTGTCGTCCATGTCACCTTGGAAGCCTAGAATGATAACTGTCTCCCGCATGAGGGTATCGTTATCATATCCCTAGAACATTCACTTATGTTCTAAAACGGCTTCCGACTGTTTCTCCAGGATTGAATTAATGTCAACTTATTGCATCTAGTGCAAGAACAACATCTGGTGTGGTACTTGACATTTCATGATTGACTCAATTGCCTAAGCAAGTGATCTGCCAATCATGCGCATCCCTCTCCCCTTTAGTCTGTAAGACACCTTTAGAGAGGGTGACTCCATTACCTGCAGGTACACTACCGTGCCAGGAGTCGTCCATTCTAAATACTCTTAGAATGCTGTCAAGTACCCTGATTGGGAAACCACCCAAATCTAGATCTAAAACCATAGATCCAGTAACCAGTATGTCAGATACAAAATCCATTTCCTATATGAAGAAAACACCGTGTGACGACCAAAGTATAACCGATCGTAGTATAGGAGACTCCTTTCCTATTCTGTGTATGTCATCCTAATACCAGGATATCACACCCTACTACCTTCTCAACAGATCCATCCCCTATTCTGATGAAGTCAAACCCATGACTGTCACGTCAGAAATAGATGATCTATCTCCGGTACATCTGCTTTAGTCTATAAATAGACATAAGCTACCTGTCCACCAATGCTTCCGCTGCTCCCACTGACTACGACAACCCTCTGGCAGAGTCATATAGACGTACATTTCTAAAACTAGTTTTAGAACGACGCTATACTCATCCTCCCGCCGGGTCTCGCAGCCTGGAACAACAGCAATGGTAATTGTGGGTAAACAAGAACTTCCTTGTCACCGTCCTTGAGGCTACCGGAGTACCTCTCGGGTGCCTGAAGTTACCCACCTTATCTGCGGAGTGGTCAATGGAATGTCAATCCAGATTGAATCTTTAGGTTCCTTATCAAATCTTCAGTAATCGTTAGTGGTTCTGGAATCACTTCCAGTTCTACCATACTCCCACTACTGTTTTCTGAAAAAATCCATTTTTAATAAAACTGTGGTGAGTCTAGAACAATATCGCTATTGTTCATCCAGATGGTAGAAAGTCAACCCTCGTCATAGCCTGGGTCAACCCACAAACAGCCATTACAGAATCGTGCCTTGAGTTGTCCAGTGTCTGGTTTTAATCATAAGCCGGACAACTCCCCGTACCTTAACATTGTTAAGATACGAACTGTTCTATATCCCATATAGGACCAGAGGCACTGATTTAATTGAACCAGATTCAAATCATGCAGCTGTCTCCAGTGCATGTGAACTAAATGGGAGGAGGCCTGATCAGCGTTACTCAACTTAGGAATGCTTCCAATTATGAATAACCTGAAAGAGACGCAAGTTCTCTTTAGTCATTACTATCAACTGAATATCATACACAAGTATCTACATCTTCGATCACTTTGAAGAATCCCGATACTTGCGATACCTGGTTCTCTACTTTATTCAAATACCTATAACTTCTCAAAATTCGGACCCTGTGTTTGCACGAAACACCTGTCTAAAAACTAGAGAAGTCAAAAGTAAACCGAATATAGTACGAGGACCAACCCCTCTGTCCTGATGGACCCTGGACAACATACAATACTCTGTATAAGTCCCTTGAGTCTGATAACTCATTCACTGTGTGTCGTAGGTTGGAAACTGTACTTATGGTTAAGAAGAATTACACCGCTGTTTAATGCTCCTTACCTAACCATCCACTGATATAGGTAAATATCACAGACATAATTTCAAAAAGGTATATCTCACTCTATGAAAATAGACGTACAGATACATCAATTTGAAATTGGTGCATAACAGCGGATATTCAAAACCAAATATTTGCCGACCGGCAAACTACCCAGGTGACTTCCTCAAATATCACCGATTACAACGAATCCCGATATAATGAGGATGATCACCCAATTCCCAATAACCTACTCCTACTCATCATCTGTAAAACCATACAGATGTGAGAATCATACCTGGTAAATACATACCCTGGAGCAAGTGTCTAATCCGGAAATCAGTTTTCTTTTAACAGTACACAGTGAGACTGAAACATTGAAATGTTTCGATGGGGTATCCCGGTATTCCTAGTAATGCCTCTTCCAGATTCACGACTGTAACCGTATAATTCTTTGCCACCTCTCCAAATCCCTTCATATGTCTTTAGTCTTTACCTTCTGCACACCCCTTAGGCCAAATGGTTTTCTTCCTTCCCTACCGTTCGGCACCAGCCTATGGTTTGGAAGAAGACTATCCAATAAGCATAATGGGTGTACTGTCCTAATCCTGGGAGCACTCGCAAAGCGAGAGAAGGTGAAGATAAAAGACACCTGAATAACTCTTATTCCTATTTCTCCTGAACCAGAATCCATCCCCGAACTGGAACAAGTTCCTTTCGAGTTCGTATATAACCATACGATGGAGTATCCAATAAACTGTGGATCTTCGTAGTGATACGGAGTGTCCTGGAGAAATACAAAGGTGATTTAAGATTGGCGAAGAAATACTTGGTTTGGTCGTGAATATCTGTTGCAATTTACTTTGCCCTTTTACTAATCCCTTACTTTGTCTTAACCTATTACCTTCTGCACACCATCGTTATGCTAATTGGTTTTCTTCATTCCCTACCGGTCGGCACCAGCCTAAGGTTTGGAAGAAGACAATCCAATTTGCGTAATGGGTGTACTACCCCTAAACCAAGGAGTACTCGTAACCTGAGAGAGGGTAAAAGGAAAAGAAAACTGAATAGTCCTATCCGTTTTCTCCAGAACCTGAAACCATCCTCGAATAAATTCTTTCGAGTTCGTATCTAACCATACGATGGTTTTGTCCAATGGAAGTGGACGTTCGTAGCAATACGGGGTGTCCTGGAGAAAAGGGTAAAAGTAGGAGTGGCAATGAGGTTTGCAACTCTGACAATCCAAAAGCCAGTGTTTAAGAAGGTTCGGTCAACTTGGTCACTGAGTCATAGTCTTAGGGTCGGGTCAATGGTCGCTGCCAAAGAGAGAGAGAAAAGAAACACTCAGCGTGCACTCTAACCTAGATCAGAATGGTTACCAATTTATCTAATCTGGAAACCTCCCACTGTACCTCAAATTCTCCTCCAAACCTGAAAGAAGAATTAGTCGGGGTCACCCGAGGAGTATACCAACTCATCAGTGGGAATCGGGATCCAACTCTCATCGCATGACAACGTGACGGAATCCGCTCACGGTATCACACTCCAGAAGGTATGCGCATATCTGGCAAGTTTCAGTTCTTTTGAACTCCCGATGTGATTTCTGCCCCATGCTCTTATGACCTTGGCGTGAGGTCAAAATATCATAAGTCACATGTCAAGTTCTACCCGTCATTATCCAGGTTAATTTGAATCCACCCGTACATACCCTTGACGTAGGCCAAAATAGTAGTACGACTGTCCCAAACCAACGCATCTATCTATGCAACAGATAAATACCCGGCAGCTACCAATCACTATGCCTTGGCGTGAGGTCAAAATACATAGCTTGAATACTACCGAATATTTAACTGAAATGACGGAGGGCTACGAATGGTTTCTGGCGAAAACCTTTAACGTAAAGAACTTGATATCGTCGAAGGAACGGATAGCTTTTTAAAATATAGTGACGAAAACCTTTGCTAAAGAGGTCACTCCCGGTGAAGGGATCTCGGCTCTTTCCCCGTAGAATGTGGTGCAGGATATTCCAACTGAATACCGCGATGCAAAGCAAAAGTAATCGGCTATAGTGAAGTTAATGCCCTGACGCAAACTTTTTGTCCAAGGGGTCACTCCCGGTGAAGGGATCTCGGCCCTTGCCTCGTCGACTGAGGAGCAGGATATTCCAACTGAATATCTCGATGCAAAACAAAAGTGAACGTCCTTGCAATAACAGCTTTTTGAAAAAGTGTTCCAACAACATCAGATTAGGTTTGTTTTTAACTTGCATTGATCCGAATCAATGCAGTCCCATCAATTGATCACACCAAAAAGAACGAAAATATACTGATGTACGTATATGCCATCCGCATTCGCCACTGGGTCCCGTCATCACTCGTTAGGTTAGCTTACTAACGACAGAGCGGGGACTGGACTAGCGCGGATGCAAAACATATACAACATCTACTAATATATATACCAATATATTATATTTCGCTCAAGGCGTGAAAAGAAATGCAACATCACAGAAATGTACAGCATCACAGAACAATACAGATATCTGGGATCCCCGGGTTTCACAGAGCCACTGCTGAAACCCGACGTTCCCCTGGTCGTGTGGATAGCCTGCGCAATGAAATCCTAGCCCCTACGGGCGCGGCAAGTCACCCGCCAAAACCTGAAGCGAGGCAGCCCCTTTCAGTACCGTGAATGGACCACCCAGCACTTCACGGAATCCGGCAACTTGGGCACCCCTCCTGGGTCAACCTGTACCCCCTACGAGTGCGGCGAATAGCCCGCCAATCCTAGAGTGAAGCCCCCTCCGTCTCAATGCCATGAGATGCGGGCTTGTTGCCCTCCAGAACCCGGCTATCCGTTCACCCCTCCGCGGGGTAATCCTAGTACAGAAAGTAAAATATACATACAATGGGTACATCGACCGCAACCAGGTCGTGCCCCAAAAGAATAATACAATCAGGCAGTGACGGCAGTCCACATGTCGGACGCTCGCCCCGCAATATCAAATGTACATAATACAACACAACTGTACTAGCATTGCATCCAGGCTATCCCCCACGACCGATCCGCAACATCACAGCAAAAACAGAACATCAACATGAAAATCACGTTCGCAAATCCGTCTAACCGGGCTATAGCAGTTAGACCGGATTTACCGATCAAGTGACATTCACGGTCGCAGATATAATGTAAATACTGTGAAATAATGTGTTTAAAATATCCGATCAATTAAATTTTAACAAGTGGGCCCCCAAACAATACTGTAGCAGATCAAGAAATCCTGGGCCCAAAATTAATATTCCAAAACACATATATATGGCCCACAAAGACACTGTAGAAATTGGGTGCAGAGACCTCAACAGTGCGCGGCGGAAACGCGGCCCAAAGGGGGTTTTGGCCGCGGTTCCGCGCCTGCACTGTCGACTGAACCTGTCGAATTTTTACAGTATCCTTGTAATCTCCAGTACATCAATTTTATACATCTTGAAAAAATTTTCGACACCAAAAATTTCCAACAGAAAACTGATGTGATCAAAAATGCGATTTTGGAACTTTTGATCGATCGGAAATGCAAACACATTACACAAAGCTAGACTAAGTTAATGGCGAGGCTCTGATACCACTGTAAGTGCACGGCGGCGCCCCGGTCGTCAATCCGACGCCGGAATGCGGAAGCGGTGATAAACTTTAATTTTGCGGACTTAGCAAACCGGCACCACCGCGCACTAAACATCCGGATCGTAACCATTAACAAGTCTAAGCTACTAACAAGATAGGGAAGAGAAGTATACCGACAGATCCGAGTCCTCCGGTCTTCTCGTCGTCGTCCCGATCTCCCGCGGAAACTCCGGTGGTCGCCATCTCGCCGGAAGGGCACCACGTAGCCGGATTCTTTTACGGGCTCCCGCCTCTATACCGAGGCAACTCGGGCGCGAAGTTGGCTAGCCGACGCGTCCAAGGATTGCTGTAGAACAGTGTAGTGCTCTTTGTCTCTTGGGGTTTGTAAGTTGCCATAAAGATGATGGAGGTGGAATAAACTTTTGCATTGAGGAAAATGTTTCTGGCTGATCAAAAAAAAACAAGGCTCGGCTCAAAAACCCAATGGATGTTCTCTGGAATTTTATAGTAGACAGTGTAAGTGGTTGTCATTAATTCATGCAACCTAATAGCAATTAATCCAACCACCCAAATTAAACTCTAGCACCTCAAGGGGGGGCCACGAATTTAACAAGAGGAGAAAAGCAACAGCCACTAGTAAAATCCATCACCTCAATGCAACCTCAGAAGATTAATTTATCATCTCACATCCACAAATAATCCTCATTCCAAACCCAAACAGTGGCCGGCCCATTCAAGTGGGTGTAGGAAAAAAAGGAAGAGTGATTTTTCAAAGGAGATAAAGAAAAATCAAAAGGAATAATGGTCACAACAAATAATCCATCACAAAACAAAACCCACACTCAACACACAAATCATCAACAACCATGATGCTTACAAAGTCAAGCCATCATGAAGTAGTCAAGTCAAAAAGGTCAAGGTATGGAGCTCTCATCATGATGCAACAAAAAGCAAAAGCCCCCTCCACAAATACTTATTTGCAACAATGCAAATAAGCCCTCCTCCACCAAACTTCGGCCAATGAACGGAACAATGGAAATCGGCCGAAACGGAAAGCAAACTGGCAACTCCATAAAACTGGTCCCGTAATAAATTACAGGAAAAACCCCGATACTGTGCATACACACCCGCATCTGTATTTCGACCGAAATACAAAATGCAATGAGACAAAACTACACAATCAAATACTAAGATCCGGCTTAAGCCAAAGCCGGCTAGTAAAAACCGTCCGATCACGATCCGTGCAATACCGCACGTATCTGATCGAACCCTGCCATATCTCCATACGGCATCTACAGCGTTTCGCCCGAAAGCTTGAGTAACTGAAAGTGTGGTGGACTCTAAAGACTCGTCAATACTATGGCTGTGGATTTAACCACCAGCACGTCAGAGGTATAAGCCAATACGTGACGGGCCACCAGCTATTGACCAAAAGGGACGTCGATGAGCGAACTCATCCTGACACCCTACTAAGCCTGTCAGTGACAATATCCGTACAGTCCGGTCCGTTCGTCTATGAGCATCGCATGGCGGGCCTAGGGGGTTGGTAAAAGTCAGACCCCCAAAAGCGGTACAAGTCGTGTCGGAGTGTAGCCCAGAACACCCTGAGATAATACTGGAATACCTACCAGTAAATCTCCTTGCCTTGGCCAAGGACTTCGTGTAATGGCTCTCCTAGACACAGCACGACCTCACCCCCAATACCGGGAGAGACGAACCCCTGAAGATACGCTCACTGCCTCCATGTGGCTCGGGACTGTACCCAACTAAAACCTGTTTGCACGACTCCTTTGAGCCGTGGTAGGGTAGTAATCAAAGTACAGTGGGAACTCACACGAGACAAATGACGATCCCCAGGTCGATGAACTAACCTGCACACATGTCACCAGGGAACTGCCATCTGACGTCTGGTATATGACCAACTAGCATGTTCCCGGTGAGTCCTGTCCGGTGTACTCATAACCCAATGAGCACCTGTATACATCTTAGGTGATCCAACTGACACCAGTGGCTTGTGAGACCGGCCACCGCCCCTCATCGGGGTCTCGACTGTATACACTAGTCTACTCTGGAGTATCGATGCCCTGTCTCGAAACTCACACGACTAGGGACCATTTAAGGATATGCTTATAGACCCCAGCTCCCACTTATATGATCGCCCTCATACTGCCGGAAGCCAAGCAAGAATCCTAGGGGCTCTATCAACGTGCAATAGTAACCTGTCATGTCACCTAAAGCAGTACACGATGATAAAGGTAAACCAGATAGCATACTATCATCTCGAGTAAGACTGTCCTACCAGGATAGGTCCTCCCTCAATCATCGCAATCACGTGCCTGTGATCCAATAATTGACTCTGAGGGCATTATCTCCAACAGCAAGAAGGCACAGTCCAAGCCTCACCAACGGCGCCGCAGAACAGCCGCAAAATGACCATTTTGGCCGCGGTTCCGCGGTCTTATAGTCGAGTTAGGGCTTCGTTCTTCTTGTGGGCCCATAAAATACCCTGCACGATTTTCTGAGTATTTTTAATGTGAAAAAATCCACGTTTTTAAAAAATGTCTAGAGAACACCCTATGGGCATCGTATTTCGTTCGTTCGAGGTTTTTAACGTCGTCTAGGTTACTCTAAAGCTCTAACTTGGCTCTGATACTACTGTAGGGTCTCCTTATCACCTCATATAGGGTTTGGAAGCATCACACATGCCACAACTTTGATTTTAAGAGGTGCTAAGCAAACTTAACTAGGAATCGAACTAGTAATATTGAGTAACAACTAATAATATCACATACAAAAGTTAATCTATCACTAAGTGGTGAGACTACAACCTTTGTAGACCTCCTTGAGTGACTCCTTGGATCTCCTAGAGTTTGGAACAGCTCACTTGAACACTTTCGAGTCCACGACGATCCACCCGAAGTCCTTTGCTCAAAGCTTGTTGCTTCACTTGTTCTTTAAAATCCTTGGAGCAAACACCCTACACAAAAGAGCTAGAGATGTGTAGGATGATGAAGTGGTTTATGTTCTCACTTAAAAACCCTCTCTTTTTCTTTTCCTCACTCTAAAAAAATCTCAAAAGAGCTTGAAGAAGGAGGAAGATGAAGATGGCAAAGCTTTTTCAAGATAATGATAATTGTTATGTTTTAAAAATAAAACCAGAGGATATATATGTGAGACACTCTCACAACAAACCATGGTTAATATAAATATCTAGATATTTTTGTGATGAGTTAAAGAGCAAAGAAAATTAACCAAGGTTTAGTCAATGGTCAAACAAAGAAGTGTGTGGAAACTATGAGTCATTTGGAAAGAATGAGTCATTAGTTAATTTCCCTTATCTTTTATCTTAAAACAAAAATCTATATATATTAATATGAACCATATGAGTCTTGCATTGCCATCTTCAATATATCAACAACCATGATACATATGCATGCATGTATGTATATATTCACATCAACATGTGTATGTATATACATGCATACATCCAAAAGAAAAGGGTTTAATAAATGTGAGCTAAAAGTCATTATTAAATCAACATTTGATTTAATAAACCGGTCATATCACATACGACTCGACCAATAGTAAACACCCGATTAACATACGGTATCTCATACTCGCATTTAATCGAGCTCCCACGCATATCTCATATGCACACCATATCGTTTTGCCTGATCTACGAAACTTCTGTGTGGGACTCTAAGACTCGTCAATACGCCGGTAGTAGGTGATGATCACATCAAACACCTACAAGCCGCAAGCGGTCAGCTAAACGTAACGGCCACCCGGGTATTGAGCGATCAGAAGAAGAACAAGCGACCCTGTCAAAACTCTTGTCAATCTAACTGGCAACACTTACCGTACAGTCCGGTCTCTTCGTCAGATATGCTGCATATCGAGTCTAGGGATGGAATCGTCGACCCCAATAACTCAATAAGTCATGCCGGTATATGGTCAACAACAGAATGAGAAACTACGGATAACAATTATCAGTATATGGCCAATCGTGCACAACGCAACATCAACCCCCAATACCGGGAGAGACGAAACCCCTCCTATCGCTCATTGCCTCCATGTGCCTCGGGACCGTACCCAAAATCCACCCATTTGTACGACTCAGTAGAGCCGTAGTAGGGTGGAGATCAAAGCACGGTGGGAGGACACACAAGACTCTATGGCGATCTCGGGTCTACAGACTAACCTGTACCAGTGTCACCTGAGAACTGCTATCCGACGTATGATATAATACCATATAGGAGTTCTCGATGAATCCGTTCAGTGAACCCAGTCTCACTGAGCACCTGTATACAATCTTTGATGTCATCACACCAGACGGATATGGGATCATCCATCGTCCATCATATGGAACAAGAATGGTATACGCTAGTCTACTCTGGAATATCGATGCCCTGTCTCGATATACCTACGACTAGGAACATTTCAAGGATATGCTTATAAACTACAGGTGTCCCACTAGTATGATCCACATCATAATCCCAGTAGTCAATCCAATATCCTCAGGGCTTTATCAACATGTACCAAATGAGTAAAAACATGATCAAGTGAACATATGATAAAGAGAAACCAGATAGCATACTATCATGTCGAGCAAGACTGTCCTCTGAATATATATACACATCAGTACATACACTATCATATAATGGCCTCTAGGGCATACATATATCCAACAATATATATATATATATATATATATATATATGCGGATGCGTTGGTGTGCGTGTGTTTGTGTGTGTATACATATATACATATACATTTACATGGATGATGAGCCCAGTATATGATTCATGGAGATGAGCCGATATGATCGGGCATGATGCCGTGAGATTGTGATATGTGATTGGGTCATGATATGATACACGAAATGATATTATAGCGGATCGTTGGGCGATGTGTTTCATACACACGAGGATATATGTTTGATGATATTGGAATGTACTAGACTTTAGAACGGTACCCTTTAATTCATGATTTTATGATAATAATACCTAATGAATAATGGGGTACATGTGATATTTGACCCGTACCCTAATTTTGGGATGTCGTACGATGGATTTTACCGTACGAGCTATAGATATGATGATTGATCTGCACTCTTGACTCGAAGATGTCATACTATATATTTTTACCGTACATGACGCTATTGAAGCGGGATCGCCGACTACTAGATATATCGACTTGGACTTTAGGTGGATTTCCTTACCCTTTCGACTGGGCTTGAGTCATACTTATTTTCAAAACTAACGAATCGTGAGTATTTTTAAAGACAAACCAAGGGATACTACAGATTTTTCGAAAGACGTATCTTTTCTCAAGGACCCCGTAGCCCATATTTTTTTCTAAAACCACGTTTCGTGCTATTTCAAACAGCAAAAAACTGTATGACTCGTATATGGATAGGTATATTCTTCAATGTTGCGGTTACTACATCATTTACCGTATATTCATGTTGTTCTCATCGCATTGCATGCTTATAAATGTGTTTTCTTTAGTTATTATGAACCCCTATTGTCAGGACACCAGCACCATTACCGATGATGCATATACTCCATGTACACTTGTTTGCCGGCTCACACACATCATCATCGATAATTTCCATATCACGTACACATTAGAAAATATTACTTCATTGGTATAATTTGCTAGCTGGTAGTTTCAACATAGTACTAGTACGCTTGCTTTCATATGCTAGTTTAGATATTGCATTTCTTACTTAAATACTTCATGCATTTATACATTCATTTTGTTATGCAATATCGTGGGTATTTATGCCAATATTCACTGTTCATTGACTCGGGATTTTGAGATTTCAGATCTTTTATGAGATTTCTAGATTTGGGAAACCGCAGGTGAATTTTATAAACTTATGGTTATTTTAAAAAAGAAAGATGTGGTTTTCCTTGATATGATGAGTAGCGCCCACCATGATGTTTTCTCAGTTCTGAGTTGTTTTCGAGACCCGATTCAAGGAGTGGAGGAACCGTCTGCAGGTGCATGGTGGACCCGGTAAGGTACCCCGGGGCGAGAGTGATTTTGTGGGGATGACGATGAGCCTGGCAGGGAAGCACTACCTACCGGTGATTGTATGGAAACTCCGCGGATATCCAGAGGATACCGTTCGGAGTTATGAGAGAGATGGATAAGGGCCGATCTTAGGATGCAGCGCCTGAGATATGAGGATTTACGTGTCGATGGCGGACACGAGTTTCATAATGTTTCGAGTTTCAGTATTGGACACTCAGGTTTTATCGTGATTTTTGTGTGTCGTTGCTGGACACACGTTATATGATGCTTTCATACATGGTACACATGATATATTATTACTCTTGACACGGACACGAGTACTTTGACATCACACTTATGATATGATGTCACCCTTGTTGTAGTATTGTGTATTTTTATTGTATGACCTAGGAGAGAGTCATACATATGATTTCTTCTCGGTGATGTTTTCTACTCACGAGTTGGCAACTCACCCCTGTTGCGCTACAGTTTCTTGCAGGTTTTGCCGTACAAGTTTCCTTGGCGGCTTTGCTGGCACACCACTTCTTTCTGGGTGATTGCTTGGGTAGGTGGGTTCACATGCATCGTGACAACCGTTGTACTTTTATTTATTTCAGTTTTATCTAGTAAACTCCATCAACCAGACTTGTATTATTTGACAGACTTAGAAAACCAGTTGTTTGTTCTTTCGGCCTTAGAGTCGCGCGCTTGTATTATTATGGTTCTTCTCTAGTTTTTTTTAGGATGTTGGTTTTCTTTCTGAATTTTGATCCTCGCCCTTCGGCGTTGTATATTATATTGCTTGCGTGGTTGTTTCCGCCAATTGGCGAAAAGCTAGCTCCCGCTTGGGGATGCCTTTATTCATTACTTATGTATATGCATATTTGTACCCATTTGGGGCCGGTATTTACAAAGGAAACTCTGTCGAAATTTTTAGGAAAAACTCGATGCTTTTATAAATGTTTACTACAACTTTCAAAGTGATTTTATATGTTAACTTTTAAATAAGTATTCCTTCACTCTTTATTTTAAATGGTTTTGATTTCTGGGCTTTGGCTTACTTAGATTATGTTACGCCTCTAGATGTTTCGTAATTAAAGTGCCAGTCGCATTCCGTACCTTCGGGTCGTGACAATTTCATATGTGGGATCTCGATCCGGTATCTAATACCCAAGACGTAGAGTGTACTGGGAAACGGCTCTCGGTAACAAACACACTCGAAGAAGATGCATCAACATGCTCATTCCTCGTTCGGGTCGCGTAGGAATCTAAATATTCATCTATTTCCTGCTCGGACTTATAAAAATTATTAGATAGAGAGGAACCAACATTGCCCAGCTCAGTATAACAAGCGGGTTCGGTCAATACATCAATATTATTATCTTGATTAAGTCATGTCATGGTCGCTACCTGGAGAGAGAGAAGAAAACACTTTGCGTATGCTCTTAAAAGATTAGATTGGTTATTATTTTATCTAATTAGGATGGCTCCCACTGTTTTTATCAAATCTTCCTTCAAACCCTAAAAGGTAATATTAGCCGGGATTACCCTACAAGTTCGCCAATCGTTTAGTCATGCCAGTGTCAGTACTTTGAGGGATGTTCCCCGTGCTTTCGCATGGACCTAATTAAAATAAACCTAGTTTTCCCAGAGGTATAACCCCGTTGACGCCTTTCTAGACACCTACTTGATTGGCTAATTATAAAGTGCAAAACCTCCCAGGAGTAACTCTTACTCGCAATGGGTATTGGGATCCAACTATCTCATAGAAGGTATGCAATCTCATTGCAAATTTCAACACTTGAAATTCCCAATAATGTTTTGCCCGTAGAAACTTATGACCTTAACATAGTCAACAAATCATAAGCGCTAGCCAAGTTCAACCCGTCATTTTCTGATTGAATTAAACCCACCCATACGACTCTTAACATAGTCAACAAAACCGTATGACTACCCTAATCCAATCGCATCATATGGTTGCAGATAAGCATTAATTAGCTACCGTACACTACGCCTTAACATAGTCAACAAACGTAGCACGAATACTAAATAGCACTTATCTGAAATGACGGAGGGCTACGACAGGTTTTTATGAAAACCTTTTTAGTAATGAACTTTGTATCGTTGTAGAATCGAGTGATTTGAAAAGGAGTGGTTTAAGCTCCACTTTTAAAATCGAGTTTTTCAAAAAAAACCGGATGGGTTGCAACATTTACTAGATTTTGCTAAAGAGGTCATTCCCGGTGAAGGAATCTCGGCTCTTTCCTCATCGAATGAGGTGTTGGATATTCATAAAAAATACAGCTATGCAAAGTAAGAACTAGAGCTACCTTTTTCAAAATTTGATTCTACAAAATCCTTAGGTTTCTTTCCTTTCATTAATCTCATTAATGAAGTCCCATAATTTATGCTTCATAAGCATCACAGATAAAGAAACAAAAATACAACGTACGCTTATGCCATCCGCATTCGCCATGGGGTCCTGTCAGGCACCGTTAGGTTAGATAACTAACGGCAGAGTGGGGGCAGGACTAGCGCGGATGCAAAACATAAGCAACATTTATTATATATCATATATATATATAATATAAAGCATTCGTCTCATGCAGTAATATGATCTCATCACAGAACAATGCAGCAGAAGTCAACATATGAAATATTTGATTTACTAGGTATTGGCTATAGTGCCCTCAAGGCAATTATCATAATCATGGGCAAATGATTACGATGATTGAGGCAGGACCTATACCGATAAAACAGTCTTACTTGAGATGATAGTATGCTATCTGGTTTGTCTTTATCATCATGTACATGTTGATAGAGCCCATACGATTCTTTCTTGACTACCAGCATTATGATGGCGATCATATATGTGGGAGCTGGGGGTCTATAAGCACATCGTTAAATGTCCCTAGTCGTGGGAGTATCGAGACTGGGCATCGATACTCCAGTGTAGACTAGTGTATACTGATCGAGACCCCGACGAGGGGTGGTGGCCAGGTCTCACAAGCCATTGGTGTTAGTTTGTTCGCCTAAGATAGTATACAGGTGCTCATTCGTTATGAGTACACTGGACGGACTCACAGGGAACCTGCTAGTTGGTATATACCTATTGTCAGACAGCAGTTCCAAGGTGACATGTGTACAGGTTAGTCTGTCGATATGAGATCGTCATTTGTCTCGTGTAAGTTCCCACTGTGCTTTGATTACTACCCTACCACGGCTCAAAGGAGTCGTGCAAACAGGTTTTAGTTGGGTACAGTCCCGAGCCACATGGAGGCAGTGATCGGATCGTCGGGGATTCGTCTCTCCCGGTATTTGAGGTTGATGTCGCGTTGTGTACGGATGACCATCACCAAAAATCCGTGGCCACGGTGGACGAGAATTACCGATCCAGGATCGATAGTTTCTCAGGTGGTGATGGGTTTCATGCCAATACTAAATGTCGCGTTGTTAAGGGTCTGACTTTATCCACCCCTTAGACTCGATATGCAATACTCTTAGACGAACAGATCGGACTGTATAGATATTGTCACTGACAGGCTCAGTAGGGGTTTGGGATGAGTTTGCTCGTCGGCCACCCTTTCGCTCAATACCCGGGTAGCCGTTACGTACAGCTAGTGCCGCTGACGTGCTTGTAGTTAAACCCACTACTAGCGTATTGACGAGTCTTTAGAGTCCCACACAGAGGGTTTCCCTAGTTCTGGCAAAATGATGTAGTAGCCGTATTGGATACGTGCAGGGTTCCGATCGATTGGTGTACTTTGTACCAGGAATTTCGATCGGACAATTGATAGTACTAGCCGACTCGGACTTGAGCCGGATTATTAAATCAGGTATTGATTTAATAATTTACATATATGTATTTCTATACGTATATTCTAGTATTATATTCTTTGTGTTATTCTATCTCTTTGGGTATTCGTATTTCGGTACGAATGCAGGTATGTATATAAAGTAGAATGTAATCCGTATTTTATCCGGGGAATATTCTAGAATGTGGCCACCTCATTTTTTGGATTTGACCATTTTTTGGAAAATGGTAAATAGGGTGGAAATTAGAATAAGGAGAGTATGGTGATGACCATGCTTGCGTAGTGAACACAAATGAATTGTTAATTCATTTGTGCTCACTATTCAAGTATGGGAGCTATTTTAAATTGAAAAGAATTCTTTTACAAAACCTAGCATGCTCATTTTCTATCTCTAAGAGAGCTCATTCTTTTTGGATGCTTCATTCTTTTCTCTTGAGCAAGCTTTGAGCTCCATCACCATTTGTGCTTCACTCTCCTCTAGTTCTCATGTTTTGCCTCCACCTTCATTCTTTCACCTCCTCTCAACCCTCTCATGTGTTGAGAATCATGAGAGGGGGTGAGATGAGATAGATCGACACTTGGATTACACTCACTACATCCTAGGCTCTCTTGGGTGGCATCCTAGAGACCCTAGTTGCTCCATTTGCATCTTGTTGTGGAGCTAGAGTCGGAATTACATCTCTCGAGTGGATCATCGAAGATGGAGGAAGACCGGCAACCAAACTTCATCAAGGAACCACTAGGAGCTTGGAATGAAGACCGAAGGACACGGATCAACTCGGTATAAACATTCTAACTCTTAGTTTAGATTGCTCGTTTATGGTTTAAGGTCGATCCGGGATTTGGGTAATGGTAGCGCCAGTTTAGAAATTTTTGTTCCGCATTTTGGCAACGTTTTGACGGCCGGGGCGCTGCCGTAACCCTTCATGGTATCAGAGCCACCCTTTAAACCCTTAGCTAGCTAGTTTAGACAATGTTAAAGTGTCGAAATCAAAACAGTCCCGAAACGATGCACTGTAGTTTTGCTTTCTGTTGATTTTCTAAAGTCTTCAAAAAATCTTCCAAACAATTGCAGAAGACTACTTGAATGACCACAAGAGCACACACTAAATACGAACCAAATCCACCTATTTTGGGCCGAGCACATTGCTCAAATTTCCGAGGAGGCCGGACAGAATGAGGAGTTTGGGGTTCATATTTTGTGTGTGGTTTGATCTCTGGAAACTTGGTGCAGTGGTATTGTTTGTTTAGCCCATTTTTGATATTATGTTATCTGATGGTCAGGGGCTATTAGGGGTGTTTCGGAGTCGATGTTTTAACACTGTTTAAATGTTTATATCAATACATACATTATTATCTGCGACCGTGAATGTCATTTGATCGGTACAACTCGTCGAATTGATATATGTCTTTTAGACGGGTTTGCGAACGTGACATTCACGTTAATGTTCTGGGTTGTGCTGTGATGTTGATTGGATAGTCGTGGTGGATAGCTATGGTGTAATGTTAGTACAGTTTAATTTCATTTGTACATTTGATATTGCGAGGCGAGCGTCCGACATGTGGACTGCCGTCACTGCCAGTTTGTATATTATTCTTTTGGGGCATGACCGGGTTGAGATCGATGTCACCCTTATATATTATTTTCTTTTCTGTACTAGGATTACCCCGCGGTGTCACGACCCGAAATTGGCATGTGACGGCTTTAATACTACGCAACGCCTACAGACGTAACGCAGTAAAAGAAAGCCAAAACCCAGAAATCTAAACCATTAAAAAGACAAGGAAAGATAATAGAAGTTTTGAAACATTTGAAATCACAACCCAAATTCTTTAAAAAGCCCAACTTATTTCGTTTAAAATTTTGGCAGCACCTCCATTGTAAAAACTAGCCCCAAAATGGGTACAACATAAATAAAAGTAAAGCATCCCCAAACAGGAGCAAATACACGCCCAAAGGCGGAAAACAACCACCACAAAAAATATACGACGCCGAAGCGAAAAAATAAAAAAAGATAGAAAGAAAACTGTATAAAAGACAACAAGTCACAAATAATATACAATATCGTCCTCACACAAGTCTCTAAGTCAAACATGAAAATATAGTAGATGGAGAGTACAAGGATACAACGAATATACAATACAACACGAATAACCACAAACCCACCTAAGCAAAACAGCACGCTGTGAGCCGATGCGGTATCCGTAGCAAAAGATGATAAATGAATAGCCTGCCTCGACTACTCTGAGGAACACCCTGCAAAACAACTGTGGCACAACGGGGGTGAGTTGCCAACTCGTGAATAGTAAATAACATATGCAGGTAATCGCAAGTATGCACGTACAGCGTGAATCTAACATGTGCAATTAATAGCAAATAAAAGTCATATGAATGCAATAATCATGAAAGGAACACTAGCAAGTACAACTAATACATGAGGCAATGCATATAAATAAAGGTATGTAAATGCAACAGTCATGAAAGGTACTCTAACAGGTACTACTAATATATGAAACAGTGCATAAACAATAAATGTGTAGTATGGAAAGAAGTATGTCATTTCCACAGAATCCTGACATCGTGGTAGGATCACAATCCATCAAGACAAATCCAAATCCCAATTCCTCAAATCAGCCCCCAAATTGGCTCTCATATCATATAAGTCTCACAAATCCTGAATGTACAATATCAAATAAATCTCATATATCCTGAATGTACAAATCAGCAATCTCATAAATATCCTGTATCCAATATCAAATGAATCACCTGTATCCCAAATCCAGTATCAAGTAAAATTCTAACACCCTAAATATGTTTGCATGAATAAATATGATGATGTATATAAATTAATGTCAATACACATATATTAGCGTCCCATTCCACTAATATTGGTGTAAGGGCATATATAACAGCGGCCTAATCCCCTGTTATATATACAAAGAAGTAAAAATGTCAATACACATATATTAGAGTCCCATTCCACTAATATTGATGTAAGGTCATATATAACAGCCGGCTAAACCCCTGTTATATATACAAAGGAGTAAAAAGAAATATCATGAAACCAATGTGTCAAGCATCGACACAGAAATGCAGGTCTATCAGGTGCTGTCACCACGACTGGCACCCTGATAGGTACGTATCATACACTATCCCGAAAGCTCGAGTGCCTAGCTCTGACCCTCGCCTCTCGACGTATCTATACGTACATGACTCCCGTCGGTATCCCCACGATAACCATTGAGCCATTGGTAATGTCACCGGAAAGTATGGTTCCCCCACTAACTCATCTCCTCACTGAGATTCTTGCCCCGGGTACCTCCGGGCCCCACCATGTACCCGCACACGGATCCCTCCTTTCCTCGCGTGGGGTATATATACATCCGAACCGATAAATCTCATGGTGGCTGCTGAAATATCATATCAAGGGAAACCGGGTTTTTCAAATAATGCATAATTTCATGAAACTCCCACGGTCCCCAAATCCAGAAAACATCATGTAAAATCCATATCTCAATGCGAAAATCCATGAATATAATATACGCAACATAAAACTGTAATGAAAGCATATAAAGGAAAAGCCGCTAATTAACTGCAACAAGTTAATATAAATATCATGTGGTTCCTAATTTCTCCAATTCTAAATAACATCAAGTAAAGGTAAACAATGTAGCTATAACCAGATATATGTGTAAACATAAAGGTATAGCAAGGTATGTGTATCTACCTATAAGTAATGATGTATACCCCCCGGGTATAAGTGAAATATGTGACCAAGGTATACCTATAGCTATATCATAAAGTGTGTATGTACCTATCACTAATGGTACAATACTCTATAGGTATACAGGTATCTAACATATAAGTATATGAAGGCATATGTGTAAGCATGTAAGTATACAGGTATGCTATATGTCATATGCGATAAGAAATATGTATCAATGTCACAATGTCCCTAACCAATTAATATCCTAACTATAAGTGGTTTGTGTGTGGCATGGCAACTATTGACGGTGTGTGTAACATACAATCAGTGCTCGTGCAACATGAATCGTCAATAATAAGTGCAGTGTCCTAAGGATACTAGTTCAAGCACAACAATAGCTAAGCAGTAGGGTGAATGCGCAATTCTAAATATGACATAGAATATGCGACAGAAATAACATCTCTAGCCCAGATGTATAACGCCATGTGGACGATTCCCCTGTAGATGTTAAATCTACTCACCAACACACCTGGCTAAGTGAAGCCAACCACCTGTTTTCCCCCGGTAGCAGTGTCCAAAGTCCCCGCCTGCGAACCTGCAACATTAAAACAATAAAACAAGTATATATTAACAATAGACCCATAATACGTACAAACTACACTAGACTGACGCAACAACACGAAACATACTCTCAAGTATTTGTATTGTGGCTAACGTGCGTAGCGACACGACGAAACTAACCCAAGAGCAAAACCACACAAAGTGCACGATCTATGTCGTATAACGTATCGCGCAGACACAAAACACTAGAAACTACCTAAGTGATCCCTGATTTCGTATACAGAGAAAACTAAACAAACAAACAAGACCAAAAACACCCAAACCATAGCATAGACCTACCCTCAAAAACCCACACCCCAACTCTTTTCCCGAGCCGAGGTCGCCGGAGTTCCCATCGTACGTCGTCGGCCCTGGCCGGTGGGGTGGGTCTCGTATCTCAGGTGGGGTCCTATGGTCTCAGGTACAACACAACCACATTATTTGGTTTTCTAGTAAACTTTCCGGGTCACAGCAGATAACTTATATCACAAAACGACACTAAAATACGATATTATGCACCAAACTAAACTTTACACAATCTAAACTGAAACTAAGTAGCTACATAACACAAAAACATCATAACAACAGAAAGAGAACATTACCTACACAAAAGAACTCAAAGATCCTAGCTTTGTATGCTCCTAGGCATCCAAGAGGCAAAAAGTGATCAAAGATGTGATTTTTGTGAAGATTTTAAGGTTTTGTGATGGATTTGTATAGGAAATGGGTGAGTGTTCAGTTGAGGAATAGAAAGAGATGAAGAATTAAGTGAGAAAGAATGAGAGAGTGTAAGGAAAAGAGAGAGGGAGGTGAGTGTAGGGTGAGGTTGAGAGGTAAGTGTAACCAATGCATTAATTCTCACATTAATGCATTCACACCACCCTTGCCACCTCCTCACTTCCAAAACAAAATATCTCTCTTCTTCTCACAAAATATCTATGGTAAGGATTAAGGATTGGATTAAACAAAGATTAGGTTAAGTGTCATGGTTGCTAAGAACAAAATTAGCATAAACAAAACCTCGCATTTACGTGCACACGTGCATGCATGCTTATAAAAAATAATAATAAATTATTAATTAAATGTTATAAAATATGAGAAACCCGAATTGGTAAACTTTTTACAGTAAACCCGCATTAACGTCTAAACGAACACTAACCGAAATCTAAGGCATGCGGTGGAGTGCACGAATTGCCGGATACTAAAGGGCAACGGGTCCGCATCTCATGGCATTGGGACGGAGGGGACCTTACTCTAGAATTGGCGGGAAATTCGCCGCACTCGTAGGGGGTATGGACTGACCCAGGAGGGGTGCTCATGTTACCGGATTTCGTGAAGTGGTGGGTGGCCCATTCACGTTGTTGAAGGGGGCTGCCTCGCTTCTGGTTTTGCGAGTAACTTGCCGCGCTCGTAGGCGTCTAGGTTTTCATTGCACAGGCTATCCACATGATAGGGAACGTCGGGTCCCACTTGCGGCTCAAATGAAACCCGAGGCTCAAGATTGTCCACCATTCTATGTTGCTTATGTGATGTTTCTGTGATGTTGCTTTATATCATACCTGGGATGATTGTTATATATATTTATATATATACTAGTAGATGTTGTATATGTTTTGCACCCGTGCTAGTCCAATCCCCGCTCTGTCGTTAGTTAAGTAACGAACGGGTGATGACGGGACCCAGTGGCGAATGCGGACGGCATATACGTACGTCATATATTTTCGTTCTTTTTGGTGTGATTAATTGATGGGACTGCATTGATTCTTATCGATGCAAGGATAAAACAAACATATATATATATGATGTTGTTGGAACCAAGTTTTTTAAAAAAAATGACATTACAGACGTTCTCTTTTGCTTTGCACAGTAGTATTCGATTGGGAATATCCTGCACCTCATTCGACGAGGCAAGGGCCGAGATCCCTTCATCGGGAGTGACCCCTTGGGTAAAAGTTTGCGTCAACGTAATAACTTTACTATAGTCGATTATTTTTGCTTTGCATCGTGGTATTCAGTTTGGAATATCCTGCATCTCATTCTACGAGGAAAGAGCCGAGATCCCATCACCGGGAATGACCACTTTAGCAAAAGTTTTTGCCACTATATATTTGTAAAACCACTTGGATTCCTTCAACGATATCAAGTTCATTACGTTAAAGGTTTTTCTCCAAAAACCAGCCGTAGCCCTCCGTCATTTCGGATAAGTAGCGCATAGTATTTGTGCGGTGTTCATTTGCCAAAGTCAAGGCATCGTGTGCGGTAGCTATGTGTTGCTTGTCCGTTGGATGGATATGCATTGGTTTAGGACAGTCATACCACTTTGTTGGCCAAAGTCAAGGGTGTGTGCGGCTGGGTCTAAATCAATCAGGACAATGACGGGTAGAACTTGACTTGCGGGTTATGATTTGTTGGCCAAAGTCAAGGTCATAAACCGCTTGTGGTAAAAACACATATCGGGAGTTTCAAACATACAGGAAAGTTGCCAGGCATGCGCATACCTTCTGGAGTGTGGTGACTTGAGTGGCTTCCATCAGGTTATCATGCGATGATAGTTGGATCCCGATTCCTACTGATGAGTGGGATTAATCCTCGGATGATTCCGACTAATTCTCCTTTTAGGTTTGGAGGAGAATTGGAGGAAACAATGGGAGCCATCCAGATTAGATAAAATGATTAACCATTCTGATCTAGGTTAGAGTGCACACCGAGCGTTTCTTCTCTCTCTCTCTCTCTCTGTGGCTGCGACTATGACCCGACCTTTGACTAAAACTCATGAAACCAAGTTGACTGAACCTTCTTAAAACACTTTGGCTTTTGGAATGTCACGGTGTCACATACATCATTGCCACTTCTATATCACCTCTGCATTTCTCCAGAACACCCCGTATCACTATGAACATCCACTTCCATTGGATAAATCCATCGTATAGTTACATACGAACTCGAAGGAACTTTTTTGAGGATGGATTCTGGTTCTGGAGAGAATGAATAGGATTATTCGGTTGTCTTTTCCCTTTACCTTCTCTCAGGTTGTGAGGGCTCCTAGGATTAGGAGAGGGTACACTTATTGAGCTTATTGGATAGTCTTCTTCTAAACCATAGGCAAGTGCCGAAGGGAAGGAAGAAAACCAATTAAACTTAAGTGTGGTGTACAGAAGGTAATAAGTAAAGACATATAAAGGGATTAGAATAATGGTAAAAAAAATTGCGACCACCATCTTTCCCGACAAAAACCGTGTATACCCCTGCCACTCCTACATCCACTTTGCTTTTCTCTAGAACACTCCGTATCACTATGGATATCCACTTCCATTGGATATGCCATCGTATAGTTACATACGAACTCGAAGGAATTCATTCCAGATTCGGGGATGGTTTCCGGTTCAAGAGAAATTGGATAGGATTATTCAGGTGTCTTTTCTCTTTACCTTCTCTCAGGTTGCGAGGGCTCCTAGGATTAGGATAGTACACCTATTACTCTTATTGGATAGTCTTCTTCCAAACCATAGGCTGGTGCCGACGGGTAGGGAAGGAAGGAAACCAATTAGCCTAAAGAAGGTGTACAGAAGGTAATAAGTAAAGACATAATAAAGGGACTGGAGTGAAGGCAGGTAAGTATATGGTTACTGTCATGATTCAGGATAATGGAAGAGGCATTACTAGGAATACCAGTTAACCCTTTTGAAACATTTTCATGTTTCAGTTTCACTGTGCAATGTTAATTGAAAACTGTTTTCCCAATTGGAATCTAACTCCAGGGTATGTATTTACCAGATCAGTTTCTCACATCTGCATGTTATTACGGATGGTGAATGGGAGTAAGATATTGTGAATTGGGTGATTAGATCCTCATTATATCAGAATTCGTTGTAATTTGTGATATTTGAGGAAATCATCTGGATTTTGCCGGATGGCAAATATTTGGTTTTGAATATCCGCTGTTTTGCACCAATTTCAAACTGATATATCTGTACATTTATTTTATAAATTGAGATATAACTTTTTGATATTATGTCTGTGACATTTACCTATATCAGCTGGTGATTAGGTAAGGTGCATTAAACAGCGGTGTAATTCTTCTAAACCATACTACAGTTTTCAACCTACGACGCACATGGTTTGAGTTGTTGAACTCAGGGGACTTATACAAAGTATTGTATGTTGTACAGTGTCCATTAGGACAATGGGGCTGGTACTCGTACTGTATTCTGTTTACTCATGACTTCTCTTCTTTTAGACAGGTATTTCGTTGAAATACAAGGTTCAGATTTTGAGAAATTATAGGTATAAGAATAAAGTAGAGAACCATTTATTAGAAGTATCAGGATTCTTCGAAGTAGTCGAAGATATAGATACTTGTGTTTGGTATTTCGTTGATAGTAATGGTTTTGAGAACTTGCTTCTCTTTCGAGCTACTCATATATGGATGCACTCCTAGATGAGTAATGCTAATTGTCCTCTTTCTATTTAGTTGATATGCACTGGAGGCAGCTGCATGATTTTGAATCTGGTTCCAATTAAATTAGTGCTTTTGTTTCTATATCAGATATATATAGAATCAATTTATATCTTGACGATGTTAAGGTATAGAGAGTTGTCCGGCTGATACTTAAAACCAAAATCCGGATAAACTCAAGGCACGTTTTAGTAATGGTTGTTCGTGGGTTATCCCGGGCTTTGACGAGGGATAATTTTCTACCATCAGGAAGATCAATATTTATATTGTTCTTGACTCACCACAGTTTTAGTAAAATGGACTTTTTCAGAAAACACAAGTGGGAGTATAGTAGAACTGGAAGTTATTCCAGAACCACAAACGATTACTGGAAATTTAATAGAACCTAAAGATTCAATTGGATTTGATATTCTATTAGCCACTCTGCAAATTTGGTGGGTAATCTCAGGCACCCGAGAGGTACTTCGGTCTTCTCAGAGACGGTGATAGGGAGGTTCTTGTTTATCCAAACTTGCCATTTGATGCTGTTCTAGACTATAAGACCCAGCAGGAGGATAAGTATAGCGTCATTCTAAACTAGCTTTGGAAGTGCACGTGTATATGACTCTGCCAGAGGATTGTTGTAGTCAGTGGGAGTAGCGGAAGCATAGTGGGAAAGTAGCTTATGTCTATTTATAAACTAAAGCAGGTATAGCGGAAATAGATCATTTATTTTTGATGTGACAGTCATAGGCCTTGACCTCATCAGAATAGGAGATGGATCTGGTAAGAAGGTAGTAGAGAGTGATGTCCGGGTATTGGGGACATGCACTTGGTAGGAAAAGATTTGCCTGTACTACGATCGGTTATACTGTGGTTGTCACCAAGTTGTTTCTCCACATAGGATATGGATATGATATCAGGGTTTCTGGTTACTAGATCTAGATTTGGTAAGTATCCCAATCTGGGTACTTTGACATTATTCTAAAGGAATTTTAGAATGGAAGACTCCTGGCATGGTGGTGTACCTGCAGGTGATGAAGTCACCCTCTCTAAAGGTGTCTTACAGACTAAAGGGGAGAGGGATCCGCATGATTAGCATATCACTTGCTTAGGCAATTGAGTTAATCATGAAATGTCAAGTACCACACCAGATGTTGTTTTTGTACTAGCTGCAATAAATATATATTAATCCAATCCTGGAGAAACATTGGGAAGCAGTTATTGAACGTAAATGGATGTTCTTGGGATATGGTAACGGCAGCCTCCTTCAGGAGACGGTTATCATTTCAGGCTTCCAAGGTGACCTGGATGACAGAGTGACTGTCAGAGTTATAGTTTTGTAAGGTTACCCAAGACGGCAGTAAGGTTTCGGGAGGCATCATCCATGCCAAATTAAAAAATTTCCGTTTTAGCTAACCCTAAACAAGAATCATATACTAGAAATCAACGGAATAACAAATGCAAACACTTTACAATCTAAGTGAGCAAGGAATACAACCTTTAAAGACCGGTCCTTCAATATAATAGCTCCATGTAGCAGTCCCCTTCGCTATGATCGTGAACTCTGGACTCTAGAGAGGCTCGGATGAAGAAACGAACATGCTTGCTTCAAAGACTTCGAGGCCGAAGATGATCTACGTTGAGGAGACACTAACCCAAGCTATTTCTTCACTAGGTCAAAAACTTTATGAAGAGAACACCTTATACTAAATGGCAAGTAGTATAGGATGATGAAGTAGGAAGTTTGCCCACATTAGAAATGATTTTCTCACTCATTTTCTCATACCTCCATTGAAGCTAGAAAGCTTTGAGGATGAATGAGAAGAAGAAGAAGTAACTCATCCAAATGAATAATTGGTGAGGTTAATAATGCAACCAAAGGTTAAGCATGTCATGCTTAACCCTTGTAGAGATTTAACCATGATCTATGGTTAAAGGTTAGGTCAAAAATATCTTAAGCAAGACAAGGAGAGAGAACAAAGTCAAAGATGCCTTGAAGCTTCTACAAGCTTTCAACAAATATCAACCATGACTAATTCCTCAATTTTGAATTACTTAATGATAAATTTAAACCCTAATCTTAACCCTAGTATGGTTTAACCCCTCATTAACCCTAGTTGCATTTGTAACCTAGCATGATACATTTAACATATATCACATATACATCAATGTATCCAAAGTGAGAAAAGAAATCATAAGTGAGCTAATACTAGTTAATGTAATGTAATATATCAAATATATAATTATAAATTAAATTATTAAATCAACACTTGATTTAATAATCCGGCTATATCTCATATAACCGACTAATATCATAATGTAACATCTTATCGAATCAACACTTGATCCGATAACCCGGCTATATCATATATACCCGACCAATGTCACAATTCACGAGAATAGAATACGGTATATCATATCGTATCAACCTCGGTCCCGCACATATCACATATGTGCTCCTACTCCATTTCGCCTGAGCCAAGAAACCCCTGTGTTGGACTCTAAAGACTCGTCAATACGCCGGCAGTAGGTGATGATCATATCAAACACCCACAAGCCGCAAGCGGTCTGCTAAACGTAACGGCCACCCGGGTATTGAGCGATCAGAATATCAACAAGCAAGCCTGCTCACACTCCTGTGAATCTAAACAGTAACACTACCATACAGTCCGTTCTCTTCGTCTGATATGTCGCATATCTCGTCTACGGGTGGTAAACGTCAAACCCTAGTAACTCGATAAGTCGTGTCGATATGAGGCTCATACCGGGTCGAGAAACTACTGATAACACTTACCAATATATCTCTGAAGCAGCCTTGGCCAAGGACTTCCTGTTATAGCCAATCGAGCACAGCGCAACATCAACTCCCAATACTGGGAGAGACGAAACCCCTCCTATCGCTCATTGCCTCCATGTGACTCGGGACTGTACCCAAAAGCTACTGTTTTGCACGTTCTCTTGAAGGTGGTAAGGTGGAAATCAAAGCACGGTGGGAATCACACAAGACTCTATGACGATCTCAGGTCTACAGACTAACCTGTACCAATGTCACCAGAGAACTGCCATCTGATGTGAGGTATAATACCATCTGGGAGTTCTCGGTGAGTCCGTCCGGTATACCCAGTCTCCACTGAGCACCCGTATACTGTCTTTGATGTCAAACACCAATGGATATGGGATCATCCATTGCCCATCTGTATGGGTCGAGAAGCTATACGCTAGTGTACTCTGATATATCGATGCCCTGTCTCGAAACACCTACGACGAGGAACATTTGAAGGATGTACTTAGCGACTACACTGTCCCCACTAGTATGATCTGCATCATAGTCCTGGTAGTCAAGTACTCATCCTAAGGGCTTTATCAACATGTAATATAGAGACAATAAGTGTACATGTTAAGGTAAAGAGCAACCAGATAGCATACTATCATGTGGAGTAAGAAAGTCCTCCATATATATGTCCAAGCATCCACTACAATATACATCGTATGTACAGTAATGGCCTCTAGGGCATACATATCACTAACAATCTCCCACTTGCACTAGGGCCATCTGTTGCAGTATCTCATACCCAACAATCAGCAGTGGTTGAAGTATCCCATACTCAACCATCCCATAAAAGTCTCTCTTGGGAATAGGCCTTTATGAGTGGATCCGCCCTGTTCTCCTCTGTGTCTACTCTCCTAATCTTGATCTCCCTGGAGATCAACCATCTCCATGATCAGGTGATACTGCCTAAGAATATGTCCAGATCACAGATGGGACGAAGGTTCCTAGGCCAAAGCCACAACTCCATTGTCTCACAATGGTAGGAACGAAATTCATCTCATGAACTAATATATATCCAGACTATATCTTTGGTAGCATCCTAGGTAGCCATGTATCCAGCCTTTATCATCTAGTATGCCACTGTATCTAGCTTTGAACTCTTTCAACATACCGTCCCTCCACTGAGGGTAAAGACAATGCTTGTGACTGACATTCAGTCGACCTTACCACCCTGGAAGCTATCCAGTGATTCTCCCCAGGATCGTTTGATACTATCTCACTACACCTAGTAAGAATCCTAACATCCATTTAGATCTATCTCATAGATCCAAAACCCAGGATTTAGGAGGTATCACCTTGAACCTATATGGAGAATCCTTGTGTGTCACGACCCGAAAGGTACGGAACATGACCGGCACTCAAATTACGAAACGTCTCGAGGCGTACGTAATCTAAGTAAGCCAAAACCAAGAAATCCAAACCAAGTAAAGCAGTAGAGTGAAGAAAAAACCAATTTAAATCAAGTAGTTTAGCAACATAAGCCGAAATATGCATCTTAAAAACACAAGTATTTTCTGAAAATTTCGGCGGAGTTTCCTTTGTAAATACTGGCCCCGAACTGGGTACAATCATGATAAAAGGCATCCCCAAGCGGGAGCTAGCTCTTCGTCAATCGACGGTCACCACCACGCAAGCAAAATAATATACAACGCCGAAGGGCAAGGATCAAAACTGAAAAGGAAACTCAAAACAACATGAAATCCATAATACAAGCGCGACTCTAAGGTCGAAATAATATACACTGGTCTTCTATGTCAATCAAATAATACAAGTTTGGTTGATGGAGTTTCTAGATACAACTGAAATAATAAATAAACAATGGTGGTCCTGATGCAAAAGAACCTACCTACCAAAGCAATCACCCGGAAGGAACAGTGTGCCAGCAAAGCCACAACGAAACCTGTACGGCAAAACCTGCAAGGAACTGTGGCACAACGGGGTTGAGTTGCCAACTCGTGAGTAGAAAACATCTACGAGTAGAAATCGCATGCATAACGCTATCCTAGGACATATCAGGTACTATCCTCAAATAAATATCCTTGTCCAGCTATGTATAAGTGTAATACTACATGCTCATGTCAGTATCTTAGATAGCAACATATCAGATATATGATGTATGAATGCATGGCGAATGGAAACAGAATACATCATGAAATCAACAGAGAAGTCAGTGTCAAGTATCGACACAAAACATAAATCTGTACCCAGCATCGGCACGTAAATCCTCATATGTCTCAGGCACCGTATCATCTACGGTATCGTCCCACGGGCTCCGGAAGTACGGATCGGCCTATATCCATCTCATGCCTCCGGTCGGTATCCTCCGAATAACCGCCAGGTCCAAATGCTATCACCGGTAGGCAGTCTACCCCTGCCAGGCTCATCATCCACCATGAAAATCAATCTCGCCCCTGGGTACCAAACCGGGTCCACCATGTACCAGAGACGGTTCCTACGTCTCCTCGAATCGGGTCTCGAAATACAACAGCTACTATGAAAACTCATGGTGGACGACTCATACATCATGAGAAAACCGCAGCTTGCATTTTAAAAGAGAGAGAGAGAGAGAGAAGTTTATATATTCTTGCAGTTTTCCCCCAAATCCCGAAATCTCATGGAAATCCGAAATCCAAAATCAAGAGTAAGTAAACAGTAAATATCGGCACAAATCTCCATAATACTACATGACCAATAAATATATGAATGCATCTAATAGCATACAATTAATGCAATATTTAAACTAGCATGTCAAAGCTATAACATATCGCAACTATCAACTAGCAAGTTATGTCAGGAATAGTATTTTCTAAAGTGTACATGACATGGCAATTACCGATGAAGATATGTGTAAGCCGGCAAGCAAGTGTATTTGGAGCATACGCATCATCGGTAATGGTGCTGGTGTCCTGACAACAGAGTTTCATAATAATGACAGATAACATATGTAAAAGCATGCAATGCGATGAAACATCATGAATATACAGAAAGCGATATGATAACAGCAACACTGAAGAATAAACCTACCCAATATACGAGTCATACAATTTGGTATCTAAAATACTCACAATCCTCCACTTTGCAAACGAGCATGGCTCGAGCCCAGTCAAAAGGGTAAGGGAATCCACCTAAGTCTGAGTCGATCCATATATATCTAGTAGTCGGTGATCTCGCCTCAATACTATCATGTACGATACAATATATCATATGACATCCTCAAGTCAAGAGTGTGGATCTAGCATCATAAATATATCTCGTACGGTAAATCTATCGTACGGCATCCCAAATCTGGCTACGGATCAAATATCACATTTATCTCATTATTCATCTGGTATCCACATCATCACATATCGTGAGCAGGGGTACTGATCTAAGTCGAGCACACTACTAATATCATCAACAATATCATGATCTGGCTACTGATCTAAAGCCTCATACAATCCGATGTCATCAACACGTATTATCATATAAAAGTACCCATCGCCAAGCGGTCCATTATAAATACCATAACATATCTCATCTCATATCTCGATCATATGTCAACTATCATATGTGTGTGTGTGTGTGTGTGTCATCCACATGGTATCGCCGTCCAACGATCCGCTATAACATCATGACATATCTCGGTCACATATTAAATATCCCACGGCATCATGCCCGATCATATCGACTCATTCCCAAGTATCATATAACATCCTCATCATACAAGCATATGAATACCAATATATATATATATGTATATGTATATATATATATATATATGTATATGTATATGTCTCCAATACGCACAAGGAAGTAAATGTATGCAAATATGTGTATGTGCGTGCATGCAAAACTTTTCTCTAGGGTTTCGTGACTAAGAAATCGACTAAAGTCCTTTCTTCAATTCTAGCTAACACTAACTCCTAATCTCCTAAAGCTTTCTTGCAAAGGTTCATATCACACCCTAACATATAAAAGTATATATATATCATATCCCATTCTTTTCACACAACTTTGCGGGGGTGCAATACGCCATCCACCCGACTTCTCCCCGTAGATATAAATCTACTCACCTTGACCTTCGCTTGTCGATGCCGACGTCGCCACGCGCTTGCTTGTCGTCTCGAAGTCTTCGCGAGGGTACCTACACATCATAACGTATCGTGCGGCATTAAAATCTAATTCAAAACCAAAACGACGCACGAAACTCACATAGGTCAAAACCTATGGTTTGCTCTCGCAAAACAACCCGATATCACTCGATATAGACGTACAAACGTCAAGTGATCGAGATAAAACACACACACTAAAATCCAGAAATTAAAATACGCAAAAGCATAACACGAATCAAAACGGTAACTTGAGAAAGTGGTCCCAGATTTTGATTAAGGTGTAAATAATGTTCCAAAATAATACTGAAGTGAAGTATATAGGGTATAAGAGCTATGGAAGCAACCAGGACCCCACCCCTCACCAAGTGGCCGAGCCCCTCCCTCTAAAATCCGAGCTCGCCGGCCCTGGGGGCTCCTCTGTGGTTCGTCTTGCTATAGGGGGTTCCTAGGGTCAATTCAAGTCTACAGGGGTTGTTTGCTCATCTCGTATCTGTCCCAGGTCATCCCAGATTTCCCTGCACACCCTAAAAGTTCACAACCCGACATGAAAAGTTCTGTAATTCCGTATTTTGGGTTTCAGTTGGGCTTGGTCTGGGTTTCTATCATTAAAGGGGGGTCTAAGGTCACCAATAAGGCTCAAGTTCACCAACACAACTCAAATTAACCCTAACCCTCTCTAGGGGTATCCAAAGTCCACTAAACTTCGCCAAATCAATTTTAAAATTGAATAGATGCATAAGAAAATGAAATACTACACTAATTCTGAAGGGATTACCTCATTTGTCACTCATGAATTCTCTATAGCGCCAAAAAGCAAACTTTCTTGATCCAAAGTGTAGCTTGAGGGCTTGTGCACATTTTTGTGAAGAAGAGATGGGGTTTTGGTGTTGTTTTGATGTAGTTTTGGGGTTTTGAAGTGGAGGTGGAGGAGGGTACTTCCATGGGACTGAGGGAGGAGAGGATAAGATGAAGAAGATGAATGATGAATGGAAACAAATGAGAGCCATGCTTGGTTGACCCCTCACCCTCTCTCTCATGCCCATCCCTCTTGCAATCATTGTGTCCCCTTTGACTTTTCTTTTGCTTTTCTTGCTCTCTTTTCTATTTGAAAAGCCATGCATGATAAACATAAGGAAAAGCCATGATACAAAAAATGTAACAAGTGTGAAAAATGTGACATGTGTATGTCATGTACACAAAACATGCTTAATGCGCGATTAGCGATATTTAATCGCAATTAGCGTTAAAAGTGCATATAAAAAATCGTAAAAATTCATAATTCGCCTAAATCACATAAAACACCCTCATTTCAGTAATTTCTAAGATTTTCCCAATTTTTCCCAATTTATCGGTATTTAATTATACCGCCCTATTAAAATATTCATTATATTTATTATTTAATTATAAAAAAATTCCCAAAAATAATATTTTATTTTTCTGAAATGTTACATTGTGATAAGAGGAGATTGACCGAGTATAGCATAAGAAACTCCTTTACTATCAAGAGTATGTCATCCACGTAAAATACGAGGATCACCACCATACTCCCTACTACCTTTTTGTATATACAAGGTTCATCTACTCTTTTGATGAAGTCAAACTTTTTGACTACCACATCAAAACAAATGTTCCATCTCCGCGATACATGTTTTATCCCATAAAGCAACTTGCACACGTTTTCGCTGCTCCCACTGTCTACGAAGCCCTCTGGCTGTGTACTTATAAAAACTCTCTTCTAAATCACTATTTAGAAAAGCAGTCATGACACGCAACCGCCAGATATCATAGTCATGGTATGTAGCATTAGCAAGTAGGATCTGGATGGACTTAAGCATAGGCACTAGAAAAGGTTTCATCATTATCTATACCTGGTCAATGACGAGAACCTTTTACAACTAGTCTTAGCTTTGAAAGTCTCAACCTTTCCATGTACACCAAGTAATCTTCTTAAGATATACTTGCTCCTAATGGGAATTTAACCCTTCAGATAAAGCAACCAAAGTCCATACTTTGTTGGTGTATATGGATTTCATCTCAGATCGCTTAGCATCCAGCCATTCTCATAGAGTCCCCACTCCTGATGGCCTGCTCAAAACTAGTTGAGTTATCATCTCAAGATGAAATTCTTGCTCCCACTGTCATAGAGGAAACCGAAGTATCTCTCAGGTGGGTGAGGAACCCTACTGGATCGGCGAAGAGGCTGAGGTTCATTGGGAACTATTAAATCCTCCGGGTTTACCAAATCATCAGCTGTAGTTTGTATAGCTGGAACTCCTTCCAGTTCTACCTCATGACCACTAATTTCTTCATAAGAAATTCCCTTTCTAAAAGGTGGCATGCTGAGAAATAAAACACTTTTTGTTTCTCGGTGTAGTAGAAGATATTCCCTTGCAAATGCTTGGGATATCCAACAAACTTCCACAGAACTGACCTTCCCTCGAGCTTGTCCGGATTTTGCTTTTAGACATAGGCCGGACAACCCCAAATCTTAATATCCTTAAGAGATGGGCTCTTCCTATACTATATCACATATAGAATGGTAGGCACCTGATTTGGTTGGAACCCTATTCAATAGGTATGCAGCTTCACAAGTGCATAACCCCCAAAAGGAAATAGGTAACTCAGTAGTACTCATCATAGAGCATACCATATCACATAGGGTGCGATTGCTCCATCCCGATACACCGACATGTTGTGGTGTATACGGAGGAGTAATGCTGAGAGAGAATCTCATTCTCCTTTAGAATAGTTCAGGAATTCCATGCTCAAGTATTCACCTCCCTAATCATATCGAAGGACATAATACTTATACCCGTTTTGGTTCTCCACTTCTAACTTATATTCTTTGAATTTCTCAAAAGCTTCAGACTTGTGTTTCAACAGGAACATATGTCCGAATCTTGAGAGATTATCAGTGAATGTAATGAAGTACAAAGAACCTGTCCCGTCATGTGTAGATAGGGGACCTACATACATCATCATGTATCAATCCCAAGAATTCACTAACTCTTTCTCTATTTCCAATAAACGGAGCTATGGTCATCTTATCTTTGTGACATGACTGGAAAGTTTCACAAGATGTACAAACTGATTTAAATATGCATCTAAATGTAACTTAGCTAGTCGGGTCGCAGTTGATATGACCTAGTCTACGATGCCTCAAGAAGGATTCGTTCATTTCTGAACTCTTCCTCTTGTGTGTGTTCTGTACGTTAAGAATTGTAGTTTGATTTAGAACGTATATGCTTTTAGATAACGTGCCTGAACTTGATATAGGAAATGTTCAAAACATTATCCAACGATACAAAATTATATCCTTCTTTACAAAATAAAGAGACTAATATGATATTGTATATCAGGTTCGGTATCTAATAACATTCGTTCAGAAAAAATGTATTTAGTAATACATGGTGATAACTGCCAACATACTTGGCTGCAACACTTGCACCGTTTTTAACTCTTAAAACTTATCACCCATTCTCAGTTCTCTACCTTTCTGTAGCCTATGTAACATATTACATATGTTGGATCCTGATCCGGTATCTCATACCCAGGACAAAAAGGATACTAAGAAAAGTTCTTTGTAATAAACACACCCGAAGAAGATGCATCATCATGCACTGTCACGACCCGAAATTTGGCACGTGACGGCCCTAATACTACGCAACGCCTAAAGACGTAACGCAGTAAAAGAAAGCCAAAACCCAGAAATCTAAACCAAGAAAATACGGAAAAGATAATATAAGTTTTTGAAACATTTGAAATCGCAACATAAATTCTTTAAAAGTCCTACTTTATTTCTTTCAAATTTGGCAACACCCCCTTTTTGTAAAAACTAGCCAAGATGAATACAACACAAATATACGACGCCGTAGAGAAGAAATAAAGACAATAAAGAGAAAGCTGTATATAAAAGACAACAAATCCACAAATAATATACAATATCGTCCTCACCAAGTCTCTAAGTCAACAACATAAGAGTATATGGAGAGTACAAGATACAACGAATGTACAATATGAAATACAGATAATCATCCAACCCACCTAAGCAAAATAGTACTGTGAGCTGATGCGGTATCTATAGCAAAAGATGATAGCTGAATAGCTGAATAGCCTGCCTTGACTACTCTAGGGAACAACCTGAAACACCTGTGGCACAACGGGGGTAAGTTGCCAACTCGTGAATAGTAGATAACATATACAGGTAATCGCGGGAATGTACGTACAGCATGAATCTAAGATATGCGATTACAGTAATAACATGTCATGTGAAATGCAGAATAGAGGAAAGTACACTAGCAGGTACAATCAATATATGAAGCAATAATAACATGACAATAGTATGCAATAACCATGCAATAGGGATATGAGAATGTAGATATGCAGCTATCATAAGGGTACACTAACAGGTACTACCAAAAACATAGAACAGTGCATAAGTGAAAAGGTATGAGGTATTGAGTGAAATATGTCATCCCACGGAATCATGTCATCGTGGTAAGATCACAATCCATCAAGACACTCAAATCCCGATTCCCCAAATCAGCCCCCATATTGGGCACTCACATCATATAAGTCTCACGTCTCCTCAATGTACAATATCGAGTAATCTCCTATATCCCGAATGTACAAATCAATAATCCCATATGTATGTCCAATCTCAATGAATCACCTGATATCCCAAGTCAAAATCTCAAGTAAGATTCTAGCATCCTAATATATATATATATATATATATATATATATATATATATATATATATATATATATGCAGAAATAAAAATGATGGGGTCAATATACAGATATTAGCGTCCGATTCCACTAATATTGGTGTAAGGGTATATTTAACAATGGTTAAATCCCCTGTTATATACAAAGGTGTTTAAAGGAAATATAATGAAAACAATGTGCCAAGCATCGACACAGAAATCTTGATAGGTACGTATCATACGCTGTCCCAAAAGCACGAGTGCCTAGCTCTGACCCTCGCCTTTCGATGTATGCGTACGTGCATGACTCACAATGGTATCTTCATGATCCCCGCCGAGTCATCAGTACTGTCACCGGTAGGTACTCGCCCGCCTCCAGGCTCAATCGGCAACATCCATCGATCTTCTTGCCGAGGGGAACCATACCGGGCCCCACCATGTACCCTCTTATGGCAACCACACCTCGTATGGAGTATATAATCAGAACCGATAAATCTCATGGTAGCTTTGCAAATATCATATCAAGGAAACCGGGTTTTTCAATGTATGCATAATTTCATGAACTCCCGCGGTTCCCAAATCCAGAAAACATCATGTAAAATCCAAATAAACAATGCGCAATCCAGGAATAAATATATGCGATATATCTGAATGCAAGTATATAAATGAGAACATATAGCTGAAACCAGATGTATGCGAAATCAATAAGGTACAGCTAAGTATAGGTGTCTACCTATAAGTAAAAGTTGTCGTATACCCCATGGGTATAAATAGAATATGTAGGATACCCCCTGGTATAAGTAAAATATGTGCAAGGTATACCTGTGGCTGTATCGCAAGATGTATATGTACCTATCACTAATGGTAAGATACACTACAGGTATACCGATAAGATAGATGTCATGTATGGTAAGCAATATAGTATCAATAAGGGTTTTGTGTGTGACATGGCAATTATTGACCGTGTGTGTGTAGCATACAATCCGTGCTCGTGCAACATGAACCGTTAATAATATGTGCAGTGTCCTACGGCTGCTAGTCACAGTATCATTATATCTAATAAATAGGGTAATGCGCAATTCTAACAATGACGTAGAATATGCAACAAGTATTAGAATCCTAGCCCAGACGCATAACGCCATTAGAGCGATTCCCCTGTAGATGTTAAATCTACTCACCTACGCTCCACGATAGGTGAATCCTACTATCTGCTCCCCCCTGTAGCAGTGTTCGTAGTCCCCGCCAGCAAACCTGCAATTTAGACAAGGAAATCATATATAAGCTAAATATCTCGCAAAACGCGATATCGACACTAAACGAGAAACCCGCGTCGCGAACTAAACGCGCGTGTGCACGATACGCTAAAACGTGTGTGTACGCGTCTAAAACTACCGCGACACGCCGCAAAACGCTGGATCACAGAACCCACTCACGTATCGCGCGTATCGCGCAAACACAACGGACATGCAAAACGATATTTGATCCCATATTTTCCTATAAGTCAAATCTTACAAAACTATACATGCCAAAACACTAGACTACACAGCATAGAACCCTAGCCAAGACCCCAACACCCCGGCCACCAACTTGGCCGCAAATTGCGGCCAAACCCAATAAATCTGCGGCCAAGTTTTAGAATGGATGGCTCGTGTTCTTGTGGTGTGTTCTAGACCTAGTGTACATACCCCAGTTTTCTCAATTTTAACCTGAAAGGTCCGGGTCAAAAGCAGATTTCAGAAAGCCAATATATCGCTTAAAAACGCTAATTTTGCACAAAAAGCAAACCCTATGGTATTTTAGTGTAATCTGGGTCAATTCTCAGTTAAGGTGACCTTAACAACACTAAAATAGGTAGGTTTAACTAACACAATCATCACTTAACCAACATTTCACCCAAATCACCATAATTAGCACTAAACTCACAATTAAACACAAACCGAAGCTAATTATCACACAACTAAGCAAACTAGGAAATTGGGTTAAGGAAATTTACCCTATAGGATCCTAAGAAGCAGGAGGAGAAGTGAATGGAGGAAATGAGGGCTTGCTATTGCTATTGGGCTCCTGCTGTTGCTGTTGCAGAAGTTGCTGCTGCTGTTGATGCTGCTCTGCTGCTTGGTGATGCTGTTATCTGCTACTGATGTTGCTGTTGTTTGGTGCTGCTGGGGCTGCTGCTTCTGTTGCTGTAGGGTGTGTGTGGGTGTGAGAGTATGAGAGAAAGATAATGAGGAGAAGAAATGAGAGCAAGGCAAAACCCCTCTCTTCCTTTCTCTTCCCTCATTAAATGAGGCATGGTCTAAACCATGTAGCACCATTCTTCTCACTCTCTCTCTCTCTCTCAAGGTCAACATTCAACCATTTAAAAAAATCCTTTTTCATTTTAAAAACAACCATGAACAATAAAACCATAACACTTAAGCAATAATTAACTTAAAGAGAATGGTTTAATCCATCATGCTTGCTAACCATGGTCTAACCCCATCTCTAAACCCTAGTTATCATGCACAAGTGTGTGCAAGCCTAGGAAAAATTTAATAAAATATTCATTAAATAAGATAAAATAATTGAAAACCAATTTGGTAAACTTTTTATTAAAAAACCATATATTAAAATATAATTAGCTACAAACACGTTCTAAGGTGTTACAATCTCCCCCCTTAAAAGAAATTCGTCCCCGAATTTAAAAATATACCTCTACGCGTACCTTCAAAGAGAAGATTACAACTCTCAAATCTCTCTCGCAGCCTCCCAAGTGATTACCTCACTATACGGCTACGCCCAAGAAAACCTTTTACAGATGGCAAGATCCTTGACCGACGTTTCTCCACCTGCCGAGCCATTAACACAATTGGCTGCTGGTGAACGAAAGATCACGTCCAAGCCCAATGGTCTTGTGCCAAACATGTAGGAAAGGTCATGAAGGAAATTGTAAAGTATCATCACAAGGAATACGGGGTGAAAATCCAATAATCTGGGCGGAAGTGCCAAATTAAAGGCAACGAGACTAACTTGCTTACAAGATCTCGAAAGGACCTAAAATCCTGGGACAAGCTTCCCAAAATCCAACACGTCATTCATCGGAAAAGTCCGTAGGACTACATGATCTGCCCCTGCGAACTCGAGTCTATGACCAACACAGTCGGCATAAGACCTCAGTTCGCGATGGACAATTTCCATCCTGACCTGAATCAACTGGATCATCTCCGAAGTCTCTAGACTAGCTGGGGTCCAAAATCCTACTAACGCAGAGTCAGAAAACAACAGACTGGTGATCGACACGACCTAACCTCTAAACCTAAAGGTGGACAATTGGAGTGCCTCCTGATTACAACTATCGAAGGAGAATCCTAACGATGGTGAGTGATGATCCCCAACCGCTGACAACTATTAACACAAACACACAACTTAACAAAGAACAACAAAGCAAACTGAGTATAACCGGACGACAAGAATCCGAATGGAGTCATACCCTGACTAACCTGGGTAGACACCCTAACGAAATTCATGGAGATCTGCTCCCACTCCTACTTCGGAACGGTTAAAGATTGCAACTCTCCAGCCGACCTCAGATGCTCGACCCAAGCACACAACAAGACAGACACCCTGAAACGAAACCTGAAACTCCTCTTTACATCCCTGTCCACCCGTAACTATCTCACAAGTCACGTCAAATGTTGGGGGAACTTGAATGAATACAGAGAGCTGACTGATGTGCTTACTCTAGGATTGCACGTCTCTACCTGATAATATCAGGTACTCAACGCGTCCCTAGCTTAGCACACCATTGTCACAAATCAAGGACTCCGAATCATTACCCAGCCGAGTATGCTCAAGTATCTCTGACGTACGAGCATCGGCGGGCAGTGTCTCGCGAAAGCGATTTAAGAAAAGTGGTCGGGCGCGGATATGAGCAAGCTGTCCCCTCCGTAAAGACGAACTAAAGCTGTACTCAACGATCACACAAGAACTGTAAATCTGCAAAAGACTATCACAACAATCAAAATCCGCTGCAGGAAGATGTACATTAAGCTCTGGTGGTCCGTGAAAATCCGACACGACTTCCGAACGAGTAGTGTCTCCAAATCTCCAACGCAACACCACCGAGGCCATCTCCAGATCATGAGTGGAATATCCTTCTCATACTTCCTCCAATTGTAGGGAAGCAAAAGCGATAACTCTATAGTGTCACCTCAGTACACACTCGAGCCCCACTCACGAAACATTACAGTTAAACAACAAGGTCGCCCGAACCAAAAGAAAAGAAAGAACTGATGCAGTTGTTAACCAAATCTCCAACTGCTAAAAACTCCGCACACATGCCTCAGTCCAAAGAAAAGAAACCTCCTTTCCGGTCCATTCAGTCGACGGTGCAGCACTACTCTAGCAATCCTGTATGAAACGGCGGTAAAAACCTGCTAAGCCCAACAATCTGTGGATCTCCATCCTGCACACAAGTCTGGGCCTAAGCTGTACGGCCACGATCTCCCTCGGAACCATACGAGACCGTCTCCCGTCACTACAAGACCTAGGAGTCAACAAAAAACAGGTCTGAAGAAACACTCCGAGAATCTAGGAACCGCTGGGGCTCTCCCAGTATCTGTCTAAGAAATCCTCAAGTGCTGCTCCTGTTCCTCAAGACACATTAGATAGACCAAAATGTTGTAAATAACACAACAATAACTGGTCGAGGAACGGCCTGCAGAAATCTGGTTCATCATATCTACGAATGCTGCTAGGGCACTGGTGAGTCCAATGACACACCAAAACACACAAAGCCCGTAGCACGCACAAGGCAGTCTTCGGAATGCCATCACTCCGAACCGCAATAATGATGACCTGATCCCAAACAAACTTGGAAAATGTCTCGCACTGTGGAGCTGATCGAAGAAATCGTCACGGCGAGGTAAAGGATACCTATCCGCACCGTAAGCCAGTTCAATTGACGATCCGCCGATACACAACCTCAAACTGCCGTCTTCCTCCTCGACGAACAGAAATAGGAGCTTCCAAAAGCAAAACACTCAGACGCACAAAACTCCCCAAACCACAACTCTGCAGCTGACCCTTTAGCTCCCAAGCTTCGCCGGCTCATCCGGAACAACGTCGAAAAAACTCTAGCACGAAAGGAACACCGGTCCAACAAACCCTCTGTGGCTACGGTATCATAAATGAACGCCAAGAATCCATGACATCTCCTCAGTAGCCGACTAGCGAAAAAGGCTGAATTCAAGCTGTGAGAGGCGGCACAACTATCCACCTGCAAAACAAGAACTGACCTGTCGGGGAAAACAAACCTGACTGTTTCCTCACGGTAGTCCACAGACGCCTAGCACGTAGTTAACCAGTCCGTGCCCAGGAGAACGTCAAATCCAACCTCTCTAGAAGGATCAAAACGACGGACGAATCTCTATCTCCTATCCGATTGGCACACAACTGAAATACGTGTCTCGCAACAAAAGAATCGCTGACAGAAGTTAAAACAAACTACAACTAATCTATCCAACCACGGTACAAGTGTGAAAAGAAAACGAGTACACCAAAAGAACATATAAATTAAGGATACCTGAAAACTCCACATTGGACGCCTGCGCGTCCCGATGAGTAGAAGCAAACTCATGTGTCTGCCTTCTACCCGCAACTGGCTGAACTCCTCTGGTAGACTGAGCCCTCTGAGCGAACCTTCCACGTCCATGGCCTCTCCGAGTACGATCCTGATGCCGTGCTGAGGAACAATCCCTGACGAAGTGCTGAAGGCTTCCGCATCGAAAACATCCACGCGCTGACTGCTGACCATCCCGGGGATGAGAGCTGAACGACTGTCCTCATCCTAAGCCTCTGCTACTCCCGCGACGGCCACGAAATCTGTCTTGATGACCAAACCTCTGTCTCTGGGCTGGTGTACTGGTACGAGTCCTCCACTATCGTGAAATATGTGCCTCGTCAACTGGAGCTGCAACCGCTGGTGCTACGTAGGTGACGGACTGCTGCATGCTGATCGTAAGTGACAACTGAGTAACAGGGGTGACAACCTCCTGTCGTAGCTCCCGAACGACATCAACCAATGAACTCATCGTCTGGCGGAAGTCCTGCATCTCTGCCAAAAGTCTATCAATAGTATATGTCGTAGGCTGATCTGTCTGCACCTGTGCAACTAAAGTGCCATCCTGGTCAGTACTCGTCTCACCCGAGCCAACTCTGACCTCGGTCCTCACTGCATCACTCTGAGTCCCCATAGTCATCGACGGCAAGGCTATCAATAGATATGAGATAAGATTCGATAAGAACAAGGAAATCGAATCGCAAAGATATGAATCATCAAGGAAAAAATTTCAAGCAAATTTGTACTTAGGTCACTTAAGACGAAGTACCGCATCGTGGGTATGCTGCATACATACACACACTACGTTACTCTGCTTAAGCTACCTACTCCATCATACTAAGGCCATCCTACACTCCGAAAGGTAAAACCTAGCGCTCTGATACCAACTTTGTCACGACCCGAAATTTGGCACGTGACGGCCCTAATACTACGCAACGCCTAAAGACGTAACGCAGTAAAAGAAAGCCAAAACCCAGAAATCTAAACCAAGAAAATACGGAAAAGATAATATAAGTTTTTGAAACATTTGAAAATCGCAACCCAAATTCTTTAAAAGTCCTACTTTATTTCTTTAAAATTTGGCAACACCCCCTTTTTTGTAAAAACTAGCCAAGATGAATACAACACAAATATACGACGCCGCAGCGAAGAAATAAAGACAATAGAGAGAAAGCTGTATATAAAAGGCAACAAATCCATAAATAATATACAATATCGTCCTCACCAAGTCTCTAAGTCAACAACATAATAGTAGATGGAGAGTACAAGATACAACGAATGTACAATAAGAAATACATATAATCATCCAACCCACCTAAGCAAAATAGTACTGTAAGCTGATACAGTATCTGTAGCAAAAGATGATAGCTGAATAGCTGAATAGCCTGCCTCGACTACTCTGGGGAACAACCTGAAACACCTGTGGCACAACGGGGGTAAGTTGCCAACTCGTGAATAGTAGATAACATATACAGGTAATCGCGGGAATGTACGTACAGCATGAATCTAAGATATGCGATTACAGTAATAACATGTCATGTGAAATGCAGAATAGAGGAAAGTACACTAGCAGGTACAATCAATATATGAAGCAATAATAACATGACAATAGTATGCAATAACCATGCAATAGGGATATGAGAATGTAGATATGCAGCTATCATAAGGGTACACTAACAGGTACTACCAAAAACATAGAACAGTGCATAAGTGAAAAGGTATGAGGTATTGAGTGAAATATGTCATCCCACGGAATCATGTCATCGTGGTAAGATCACAATCCATCAAGACACTCAAATCCCGATTCCCCAAATCAGCCCCCACGTTGGGCTCTCACATCATATAAGTCTCACGTCTCCTTAATGTACAATATCGAGTAATCTCCTATATCCCGAATGTACAAATCAATAATCCCATATGTATGTCCAATCTCAATGAATCACCTGATATCCCAAGTCAAAATCTCAAGTAAGATTTTAGCATCCTAATATATATATATATATATATATATATATGCAGAAATAAATATGATGGGGTCAATACACATATATTAGCGTCTCATTCCACTAATATTGGTGTAAGGGTATATATAACAACGGCTAAATCCCCTTTTATATATACAAAGGTGTTTGAAGAAAATATCATGAAAACAATGTGCCAAGCATCGACACAGAAATCCTGATAGGTACGTATCATACGCTGTCCCGAAAGCACGAGTGCCTAGCTCTGACCCTCGCCTTTCGACGTATACATACGTGCATGACTCCCAACGGTATCTCCATGATCCCCGCCGAGTCATCAGTACTGTCACCGGTAGGTACTCGCCCGCCTCCAGGCTCAATCGGCAACATCCATCGATCTTCTTTCCGAGGGGAACCATACCGGGCACCACCATGTACCCTCATACAACAACCACACCTCGTAAGGAGAATATAATCAGAACCGATAAATCTCATGGTGGCTGCGCAAATATCATATCAAGGAAACCGGGTTTTTCAATGTATGCATAATTTCATGAACTCCCGCGGTTCCCAAATCCAGAAAACATCATGTAAAATCCAAATAAACAATGCGCAAATCCAGGAATAAATATATGCGATATATCTGAATGCGAGCATATAAATGAGAACATATAGCTGAAACCAGATGTATGCGAAATCAATAAGGTACAGCTAAGTATAGGTGTTTACCTATAAGTAAAAGTTGTCGTATACCCCCCTAGGTATAAATAGAATATGTAAGATATCCCCCCGGTATAAGTAAAATATGTGCAAGGTATACCTGTAGCTGTATCGCAAGGTGTATATGTACCTATCACTAATGGTAAGATACACTACAGGTATACTGATAAGATAGATGTCATGTATGGTAAACAATATAGTATCAATAAGGGGTTTGTGTGTGACATGGCAATTATTGACGGTGTGTGTAGCATACAATCCGTGCTCGTGCAACATGAACTGTCAATAATATGTGCAGTGTCCTACGGCTGCTAGTCACAGTATCATTATATCTAATAAATAGGGTAATGCGCAATTCTAACAATGACGTAGAATACGCAACAAGTATTAGAATCCTAGCCCAGACGCATAACTCCATGCGGGCGATTCCCCAGTAGAAGTTAAATCTACTCACCTACGCTCCACGCTAGGTGAATCCTACCATCTGCTCCCCCCTGTAGCAGTGTCCGTAGTCCCTGCCTGCAAACCTGCAATTTAGACAAGGAAATCATATATAAGACAAATATCTTGCAAAACGCGATGTCGACACTAAACGAGAAACTCGCGTCGCGAACTAAACGCGCGTGTGCACGATACGCTAAAACGTGTGTGTACGCGTCTAAAACTACCGCGACACGCCGCGATACGCTGGATCACAGAACCCACTCACGTATCGCGCGTATCGCGCAAACACAACGGACATGCAAAACGATATTTGATCCCAGATTTTCCTACAAGTCAAATCTTACAAAACTATACATGCCAAAACACTAGACTACACAGCATAGAACCCTAGCCAAGACCCCAAGACCCCAACCCTCAACTTGGCCGCAAATTGCGGCCAAACCCAATAAATCTGCGGCCAAGTTTTAGAATGGGTGGCTCGTGTTCTTGTGGTGTGTTCTAAACCTAGTGTACATACCCAGTTTTCTCAATTTTAACCTGAAAGGTCCGGGTCAAAGCAGATTTCAGAAAGCCAATATATCGCTTAAAAACGCAAATTTTGCACAAAAAGCAAACCCTATGGTATTTTAGTGTAATCTGGGTCAATTCTCAGTTAAGGTGACCTTAACAACACTAAAATAGGTAGGTTTAACTAACAAAATCATCACTTAACCAACATTTCACCCAAATCACTATAATTAGCACTAAACTCACAATTAAACACAAACCGAAGCTAATTATCACACAACTAAGCAAACTAGGAAATTGGGTTAAGGAAATTTACCATATAGGAGCCTAAGAAGCAGGAGGAGAAGTGAATGGAGGAAATGAGGGCTTGCTATTGCTGTTGGGCTCCTACTGTTGCTGTTGCAGAAGTTGCTGCTGCTGTTGATGCTGCTCTGCTGCATGGTGATGCTGTTGTCTGCTACTGATGTTGCTGTTGTTTGGTGCTGCTGGAGCTGCTGCTTCTGTTGCTGTAGGGTGTGTGTGGGTGTGAGAGTATGAGAGAAAGATAATGAGGAGAAGAAATGAGAGCAAGGCAAAACCCCTCTCTTCCTTTCTCTTCCCTTATTAAATGAGGCATGGTCTAAACCATGTAGCACCATGCTTCTCACTCTCTCTCTCTCTCTGAAGGTCAACATTCAACCATTTAAAAAAATCCTTTTTCATTTTAAAAACAACCATGAACAATAAAACCATAAAACTTAAACAATAATTAACTTAAAGAGAATAGTTTAATCCATCATGCTTGCTAATCATGGTCTAACCCCATCTCTAAACCATAGTTATCATGCACAAGTGTGTGCAAGCCTAGGAAAAATCTAATAAAATATTCATTAAATAAGATAAAATAATTGAAAACCAATTTGGTAAACTTTTTATTAAAAAACCATATATTAAAATATAATTAGCTACAAACACGTTCTAAGGTGTTACATGCACTTTCTTCGTTTGGGCGGCACGGGAATCCTGGTAATCCCCTATTTCCTGCTCGGTCTTATAATAATTATAAGTTGGAGCGGGACCAACGTTCCCCAGATCAGTATATCAAGCTGGTTCAGTCAATACATCCATATTATTATCTTGATTAAGGCGTGACATGGTCGCTACCTGGAGAGAGAGAGAGAGAGAAGAAAACACTCAGCGTATGCTCTTATAAGATTAGATTGGTTATTAATTTATCTAATCAGGATAGCCCCCACTGTTTTAGTCAAATCTTCCTTCAAACTCTAAAAGGAAAGACTAGACGGGATTAATTACACCCTACAAGTTCGCCAATCTTTCAGCCAGGCCAGTGTCGGTACTTTGAGAGAGGTTCCCCGTGCTTTCGTACGGATCTAATTAAAATAAACCTCATTTTCCTAGGGGCGTAACCCCGTTAACACCTTTCTAGACACCTACTTGATCGGCTAATTGTGATGTGTAAAACTCTCCCAGGAGTAACTCTTACTCGCAGTGGGTATCGGGATCCAACTATCTCATAGGAGATATGCAATCTCATTGCAAATTTCAACACTTGAAATTCCCAATAATATTTTACCCCTATCGTCCTATGACCTTGACGCAGGCCAACAAACCATAGTCCGCTAGTCAAGTTCCACCCGTACATTTCCCGATTGAATTAAACCCACCCGCACGACCCTTGACGCGGGCCAACAAAGTCGCACGACTACCCTAACTCAATCGCATCATATGCTTTAGCAGATAAGCATAAATAGCTACCGCACACTACGCCTTAACGTAGGCCAACAAACGTAGCACGAATACTATGAAGTGCTTATCTGAAATGATGGAGGGCTATGACAGGTTTTTACGAAAACCCTTTGCGTAATGAACTTGATATCTTCGTAGAATCGAGTGATTTTGAAATGGAGTGTTTTTTAGGCTTTTACTAGTTTTGCTAAAGAGGTCACTCCCGGTGAAGGGATCTCGGCTCTTTCCTTATCGAATAAGGTGCAGGATATTTCACAAATACCACTATGTAAAGCAAAAACTATAAAAGCTCAAAAAACAAATCGAGTTTGTAGCATATGCTAATTTTGCTAAAGAGGTCACTCTCGGTGAAGGGATCTCGGCTCTTTCCTTATCGAATAAGGTGCTGGATATTTTACAAAGAATACCGCTATGCAAAGCAAGAACTAGAGCTACCAGTTTTCGAGATAAGTTTCTATAACATCTTTAGTTTTCTTTTATTTCATTAATCTCATTAATGAAGTCCCATTTATTATGCTTCCCAAGCATCACATTTGAAACGAAAGCAACAATATATAATATATATCATATATATATAATATAAGCATTCGTCTCAGGCAGTAATATGATCTCATCACAGAACATTGTAGTAGAAGAACATATATGAAATATTGGATATACTAGGATTTCCGTGTTTTATATCAAGCCAGTATAAAACATGGATTCCACGGTCGTGATGAATAGTGAAACCCACATCCCTAGACCCCTACGAGAGCGGCAAATAACCCTGCCAATTCTAGAGTTAGGAGACCCGGTCTCGACTCCTCGAGATGGTCTCCCACGGGACCCTAGAACCCAGTTACTTGTGCTCTCCGCCTTGGGTCTATCCTAATGCGGAAAAGTAAATAATATACAATGGTGACATCATCCTCAACCCGGAAGTGCCCCAATAAAAGAATATTACATACAATGAATTTTACATGAATGAAAATGAAAAACTCTCATCTCACATAAAACCCCCGGCTATTCAAACACGACGATCCAATATAACTTATCATAGCAACACATAACATCACATGTCATCAACGTAAGTAAATATGCGTATCCCAATTGTCGTTGACATATAGCACCGAAACCGGGATACACCGCATATTACACTTACGGTCGTAGAAAAGAAAGTGAAAAACTACAATAGTTGGAATCCGCAACCACCTTAGACATCGCATGCCTAACCAAATGAATTCCTTAGACATCGCATGCCTAACAATTATAAACCCCGCATTTTAGTCTCGATCTCGAAAACACTTTTCAATATCTAGTCGGGAAATTTAACAAGATTCCAGAAATCCTGATCAAATGCTCGTCGAAAACTTTAGCAGACGGCCGCACCCCCCGAAGCTGTCGACGAAGTGCACTAAGGCGGAACACCGCTGCCGCGAGCACCCGAACGGATGCTTTTGGCGACAGGGCTCTCCTACAGTCACTTGGTCGGGGCTATGGGGCATGGCTATCTATTAAGTTTACCTGGCGAGTATCCGTGTACACTACGTGATTGCGACGGACTTTTGATCTCATCAAAATCCCGTGGCAACCGATCATATGAGACTTAACTGCTAGATTTATAACATTCAAATTAGTTATCTCATAACTACTTATGGATTCCAAATATTGTATCCCATCACATAATATCCGGACGAACGTTAAACTTTTCGAACGATTCATCAAAGTCCCACAATTTCCCGACAGCTCAACACTTGAGCACAGTTCAATAATACCCAGAATATGCCACAGTTCCTATGCACCAGCCGTAGAAGGGTCAAACCAACGCCTCACATGTGACAACGCTAAACTACCACAAACCCTACGGTTCAAGTGGCGGTTTTGACGGCCACATAATCGAGTTAAGGTTTCGTTCTTCTAGAGGGTCCACGGAATCACTTGCATGTTTTTCCGAATACGTTAAATTTGGAAAAATGGGTTTTTGACATTCGATCGAACCTTTTAACTTCATCTAGACAATATGTGAACAACCCAAAACAATGTTAAAACTACGAATACAAAACACTCCGAATTGCTTATAGTGTAAAATTACATCACATGCAAAATTAACAAAAATAAACAACACCTGAAACACCAAAACCCAGTCACTTGAACACTGGAAAAAATTGGGGGGGGGGGGGGGGTGGGGCTCGGATTTGGCCGAGATTGGCATGGTTGTGCTCGGCACAATTTTCACCAAATATCCTCAAACTTTGTCAGTGTTCATGTTATATCATATACAACACTCTGTGCTTGTTTAAATATTTTTTTGACAACTTTTTTAAAATCGACAGCAAGCAGGTTTTGGCGATGCAGGTTTCGGAGTATTTCGGTTTCGTAATCTTAACAAAATCCGTATTAATTTCTAGCCTAGCTCTGATACCACTGCAGGGTTACCCAAGACGGCATCACGGCTTCGGGAGCCATCGTCCATGCCAAATTAAAGATTTGTCGTTTTAGCTAACCCTAAACAAGAATCGTATACTAGAAATCGACGGAATAACAAATGCAAACACTTTGCAATCTAAGTGAGCAAGGAATACAACTTTGTAGACCGGTCCTTCACTTCAATAGCTACGTGTAGTAGTCCCCTTCGCTGCGATCATGAACTCCGGACTCTAGAGAGGCTCTGATGAAGAAATGAACATGCTTTCTTCGAAGACTTCGAGGCCGAAGATGATCTACGTCGGGGAGACACTTGTTGGCTATAGTGCCCTCAAGGCAATTATTATAGTCGCGGACTTGTGATTTTGATGATTGAGTGATGACCTATAACGATAAAACAGTCTTACTCAAGATGATAGTATGTTATCTGGTTTTTCTTTATCATTATATACAAGTTGATAGAGCCCATAGGATTCTTGCTTGACTTCCAGCATTGTGATGGCGATCACATACGTGGGAGCTGGGGGTCTATAAGCACATCCTTAAATGTCCCTAGTCGTGGGAGTATCGAGACCGGGCATCGATACTCCAGTGTAGACTAGTGTATACTGATCGAGACTCCGACGAGGAGCGGTGGCCAGGTCTCACAAGACATTGGTGTTAGTTTGTTCACCTAAGATAGTATACAGGTGTTCATTGGGTTATGAGTACACTGGAAAGACTCACCGGGAACCTTCTAGTTGGTATTATACCTATTGTCAGATAGCAGTTCCCAGGTGACATGTGTACAGGTTAGTCTGTCGACCTGAGATCGTCATTTGTCTCTTGTGAGTTCCCACTGTGCTTTGATTACTACCCTACCACGGATCAAAGGAGTCGTGCAAACAGGTTTTAGTTGGGTACAGTCCCGAGCTACATGGAAGCAGTGATCGGATCGTCGGGGACTCGTCTCTCCCGGTATTGGGAGTTGATGTCGCGTTGTGTGAGGATGGCCATCACCAAAAATCCGTGGCCACGGTGGAGGAGAATTACCGATCCAGGATCGATAGTTTCTCAGGTGGTGATGGGTTTCATACCGACTCTAAATAACGCGTTGTTAGGGGTCTGACTTTATCCACCCCCTAGACTCGATATGCAATACTCTTAGACGAACAGACCGGACTGTACGGATATTGTCACTATCAGGCTTAGTAGGGGTTCACGATGAGTTTGCTCATCTGCCTCCCTTTCACTCAATACCTGGGTAGCCATTATGTACAGCTAGTGGCGCTGACGTGCTTGTGGTTAAACCCACTACCAGCGTATTGACGAGTCTTTAGAGTCCCACACAGAGCGTTTTCATGGTTCAGGCGATATGGTGTTCATGAGCTATGCTGGTACATACAGGTGTCCGATTAAATATGTGCACATACTGCGTAGACTTTAATCGGACGGTTGATAATACTAGTGGCTTAAGATTAAGCCAGATTATTAAATCAGGTTTTGATTTAATAATTTACATATGTATTTATATTTATGTATTCTATTATTATTGTTCGCTTTTTATTTTCTCTCTTGGCTATTCATATTTTTTGTACGAATACGCGTATATGTATTTCGATACATGTACCAGAAAGTATTCCGTATTTTCTACGGAATAGGTTCTAGAAGGTGCTACCTCATATGTATGAATTTCCATTTATGGAAATTCATTTGTTTAACAAATGAGGTGGAGGGTGTGAGGTGGCACAAGCATTGGTTTGTGCATGTTCATGGCATGGGCTTGAGGTATGGTTGCTATTATTATTATTGAAAATGGAAAATGAGTTTTTTATGATGGGGGAGAGAGAGAGGACGGCCACTTTGGTGGTGGGGATTTCATTTTTGATTCATTAGATTATCACAACATTAGCCCACTCTCTCACTCTCTCAAGTTCAAAAAAGACTTAGCCATTTAGCTGATGCCATGATTTCCTCACATCCTCATTCATCTTCTATGCTTGCTCATTGAGCAAAATATGTTGAGAGAAAATTGTAGTGACACTTTTATACACCCCCACTCTCCATCACTAGAAACTTTGGAGCGTCGGTTGTCTCGTTCAACGAGGCTGGAGCTTGCGCCGTTTCTCTCAGGTAGATCATCGGAGATGGAAGAAGATCGGCAACCAAACATCATCAAAGAATCACTAGGAGCTTGGAAAGAAGACCGAAGGACATGGATCAACTCGGTATAACCATTTTAACTCTTAGTTTAGATTGCTAGTTTATGGTTTAAGGTCGATCCGGGATTCGGGTAACGGTAGCGCCAGTTTAGAAAATTTTTGTTCCGCATTTTGGCCGCGTTTTGATGGCCGGGGCGCTGCCGTAACCCAACATGGTATCAATGCCACCTTTTAAACCCTTAGCTAGCTAGTTTAGACAATGTTAATACATCGAAATCAAAACGAACCCGAAACAGTGCACTGCAGATTGTGTTCTCTATAAGTTTTCAAAGTCTTCGAAAAATTTTCCAAACAAGTGCAGAAGACTGCTGACATGACCAGAAGACCACACCCCAAACACGAACCCACCTCACCGGAATTGGGCCGAGCACTTTGGGGGAAAATCCGATGAGGCCGGCCTGGTTGTAGGTTTTTAGCTTCGTTTTTGGTGTGTGGTTTGGTCTCTGGAAACTTGGTGCAGTGGCATTATTTGTTTAGCCCATTTTTGATATTGTGTTATCAATTGTTCGAGGGGCTATTCGGGGTGTTTCGGAGTCGATGTTTTAACACTGTTTAAATGTTTATTTCGGTAGTTACATTATTATCTGCGACCGTGAATGTCATTTGATCGGTAAACTCGTCTAACTGGTATATGTCTTTTAGACGGGTTTGCGAACGTGGCATTCACGTTGATGTTCTGTAATGTGCTGTGATGTTGGTTGGATCGTCGTGGTGGATAGCTATGGTGCAATGTTAGTACGGTTTGATTTCATTTGTACAATTGATATTACGGGGCGAGCGTCCGACATATGGACTGCCGTCACTGCCAGTTTGTATATTATTCTTTTGGGGCACGACCGGGTTGAGGTCGATGACACCCTTGTATATTATTTTTTGTTCTGTACTAGGATTACCCCACGGTGGAGTGCACGAATAACCGGCTTCTAGAGGGCAACGGGTCCGCATCTCAAGGCGTTGGGACGGAGGGGACCTTACTCTAGAATTCGCGAGCTATTCGCCGCACTCGTAGGGGGTATAGGATGACCCGGGAGGGGTGCTCAAGTTACCGGGTTCCGTGAAGTGCTGGGTGGTCCATTCACGTTGCTGAAGGGGGCTGCCTCGCTTCTGGTTTTGCGGGTAACTTGCCATGCTCGTAGGGGTCTAGGTTTTATTGCACAGGCTATCCACACAACAGGGAACGTCGGGTCTCACTAGCGGCTCAAGTGAAACCCGGGGCTCCAGATTATCCACCATTCTGTGTTACTTCTGTGATGTTTCTGTGATGTTGCTTTATATCATGCCTGGGACGATTGTTATATATATATTTATATATATATATATATATATTATTAGATGTTGTATATGTTTTGCACCCATGCTAGCCCAGTCTCCGCTCTGTTGTTAGTTAAGTAACCTAACGGGTGATGACGGGACCCAGTGGCAAATGTGGATGGCATATACGTACATTTTATTTTCGTTCTTTTCTAGTGTGATTAATTGATGGGACTGCATTGATTCTTATCAATGCAAGGATAAACCAAACCAATATATGATGTTGTTGGAACCAAGTTTTTAAAACTGACATTACAGACGTTCTCTTTTGCTTTGCACAGTGGTATTCAGTTTGGAATATCCTGAACCTCATTCGACGAGGCAAGGGACGAGAACCCTTCATCGGGAGTGACCCCTTGAGTAAAAGTTTTCATCAACGTAATAACTTTACTATAATCGATTATTTTTGCTTTGCATCGTGGTATTCAGTTTGGAATATCCTGCACCTCATTCGACGAGGAAAGAGCCGAGATCCCTTCACCGGGAGTGACCTCTTCAGCAAACGTTTTCGCCACTATACTTTTGTAAAACCACTTGGATTCCTTCAACGATATCAAGTTCATTACGTTAAAGGTTTTTCACCAAAAACCAGCCGTAGCCCTCTGTCATTTCAGATTAATATTGCTTGGTATTCGTGCTACGTATGTCGTGCATTGCCGAGGCATAGTGTGCGGTAGCTCTGTAATGCTTTTCTGTCGCATGGATATGTGGATTGGTTAGGACAGTCGTACGGTCAAGTTGACTATGTCAAGGAATCGTACGGGTGGGTTTAATGCAATCAAGAAAATGACGGGTTGAACTTGACTAGGACCCTTTGATATGTTGACTGTGTCAAGGTCATTTGGGTCCTAGGGGTAAAAATCATATCGGGAGTTTCAAACATACAGAAAACTTGCGAGGCTTGCGCATACCTTCTGGAGTGTGGTAACTTGAGTGGATTCCATCAAGTTATCATACGATGGTAGTTGGATCCCGATTCCCACTGATGAGTAGGATTACTCCTCGGGTGATTCCGACTAATTCTCCTTTTGGGTCTGGAGGAGAATTTGAGGAAACAGTGGGAGCCATCCAGATTAGATAAAATGATTAACCATTCTGATCTAGGTTAGAGTGCACGCTGAGTGTTTCTTCTCTCTCTCTCTCTTTCTCTCTCTCTCTCTAGCTGCGACTATGACCCGACCTTTGACTAAAACTCATGAAACCAAGTTGACCGAACCTTCTTAAAACACTTTGGCTTTTGAATTGTCATGGTGTCGCATACATCATTGCCACTTCTATATCACCTTTGCATTTCTCCAGAACACCCCGTATCACTTAGAACATCCACTTCCATTTGATAAATCCATCGTATAGTTACATACGAACTCGAAGGAACTTTTTCGAGGATGGATTCTAGTTCTAGAGAGATTGAATAGGATTATTTGGTTGTCTTTTCCCTTTACCTTCTCTCAGGTTGTGAGGGATCCTAGGATTAGGAGAGGGTACACCTATTAAGTTTATTGGATAGTCTTCTTCCAAACCATATGCAGGTGCCGAACGGTAGGGAAGGAAGAAAACCAATTAAGCTTAAGTGTGGTGTACAGAAGGTAATAAGTAAAGACATATAAAGGGATTAGAATAATGGTAAAGGAAATTGCGACCACCATCTTTCCCGACAAAAACCGTGTATACCCCTGCCATTCCTACATCCACTTTGCTTTTCTCTAGAACACTCCGTATGACTACGGATATCCACTTCCATTGGATATGCCATCGTATAGTTACATACGAACTCGAAGGAATTCGTTCCAGATTCGAGGAAGGTTTCCGGTTCAAGAGAAATTGGATAGGATTATTCAGATGTCTTTTCTCTTTTCCTTCTCTCAAGTTGCGAGGGCTCCTAGGATTAGGAGAGTACACCTATTGGGCTTATTGGATAGTCTTCATCAAAACCATAGGCTAGTGCCGAAGGGTAGGGAATGAAGAAAACTAATTAGCGTAAAGGAGATGTACAGAAGGTAATAAGTAAAGACAAAATAAAGGGATTGCAGTGAGGGCAAGTAAGTATATGGTTACTGTCATGATTCAGGATAATAGAAGAGGCATTACTAGGAATACCAGTTAACCCTTTTGAAACATTTTCATGTTTCAGTTTCACTGTGCGATGTTAATTGAAAACTGTTTTCCCAATTGGAATCTAACTCCAGGGTATGTATTTACTAGATCAGTTTCTCACAACTATTTATTATTACAGATGGTGAGTGGAAGTAAGATATTAGGAATTGAGTGATTAGATCCTCTTTATATCGAAATTCATTGTAATTGGTGATATTTAAGGAAATCATCTGGATTTTGCCGGAAGGTAAATATTTGGTTTTGAATACCCGTTGTTATGCACCAATTTCAAACTGATATATCTGTACATTTATTTTATAAAGTGAGATATAACTTTTTGAAATTAAGTCTGTGAAATTTACCTATATCAGTTGGTGATTAGGTAAGGTGCATTCAACAGCGGTGTAATTCTTCTTAACCATAGTACAGTTTTTCAACCAACAACGCACAGAGTTTGAGTCATTGAACTCAGGGGACTTATAAAAAGTAGTGTATGTTGTGTAAGTGCACGGCGGCGCCCCGGCCGTCAATCCGAGACCAAAATGCAGAAACGATACTTTTCTTTAACTTGTAAACCGGCACCACCGCGCACTATAATACCCGGATCGGGCCATTAACCTACTCCTAACTAACTAGAGAAGGGGTAGAGAGATATACCGAGCGATCTGTGTCCTTCGGTCTTCTCGTCGTCGTCCCGATCTCCCCGCGGAATCTCCGGTCTTCATCTCCTCGTCGGAAGGGCACCACATCGCCGGGTTCTTTTACGGGCTCCCACCTATGGACCGAGGCAACTCGAGCACGAAGTTGGCGAGTCGACGTGTCTAAGAATTGCTGTAGAATAAGTGTAGTGCTCTTTGTCTCTATTTGGGGTTGAAGTTGCCATGGTTGGTGGAGGTGAAGAATAAGAATGAACTTTGGAGATGGCTATGAAATTTTGTTGCAAAAACACATGAGAATAAATTTTTCCCCACACAAAAATGAAACCCCCACCCCCCTCAAAAGTGGCCGGCCCCTTGCTAGAGAATGAGAGAGGGAGTGAGCCAATAATGTAAGAGAGAGAAAGGGTTATCATGATGAATCATGATCACAAACCAAGTCCAACACTCATAAACCCATCATCAAAACCATGTCATCACAAAAGTCAAGCCATGATGAAGTCAAATGAAGTCAATGGATGGTACACCATCATGAAACAAAAATATGCAAAGACCACCCTCCACAATGCTAATTTGCACAATTGCAAATAAGCCCTCCTCCACCAATTTTCAGCCAAGGAAAGAAACAAAGGAAAATGGCCGAAACGGAATACAAACTGCAACTTCAAAAAACAGATCCCGTAATAAATTACAGGAAACCCCGTTACTGTATATACATACCCGTATTTGTATTCCGACCGAATACAAATGCAATGAGACAAAATCTAAACTGTACAATACTAGGATCCGGCTTAAACCAAAGCCCGCTAGAATTATCCGTCCGATCATGATCCGTGCAATACCGCACGTATATGATTGAACCCTACCATATCTCCATACGGCCTCTACAGCGTTTCGCCCGAAACTTGAGCAACTGTCTGTGGCGGACTCTAAAGACTCGTCAATACTTTGGTTGTGGATTTAACCACTAGCATGTCAGAGGTATTAGCCATACGTAACGGGCTACCAGGTATTGACCAAAAGGGACGTCGATGAGCGAACTCATCCTGATACCCTACTGAGCCAGTCAGTGATAATATCCGTACAGTCCGGTCCGTTCGTCTATGAGCATCGCATGGCGGGCCTGGGGGGTTGGTTAAAAGTCAGACCCCCAAAAGCGGTACAAGTCGTGTCGGAGTGTAGCCCAGAACACCCTGAGATACTACTGGAATACCTACAAGTAAATCTCCTGCCTTGGCCAAGGACTTCGTGTAATAGCTCTCCTAGACACAGTGCGACCTCACCCACAATACCGGGAGAGACGAACCCCTGCAAATCCGCTCACTGCCTCCATGTGGCTCGGGACTGTACCCAACTAAAACCCGTTTGCACGTCTCCTTTGAGCATGGTAGGGTAGTAATTAAAGTACAGTGGGAACTCACATAAGACAAATGACGATCTCAGGTCGATGAACTAACCTGTACACATGTCACCAGGGAACTGCTATCTGACGTCTGGTATAAGACTAACTAGCATGTTCCCGGAGAGTCCTGTCCGGTGTACTCATAACCCAATGAGCACTTGTATACATCTTAGGTGAACCAATTGACACCAGTGTCTTGTGAGACCGGCCACCGTCCCTCGTCAGGGTCTCGACTGTATACACTAGTCTACTCTGGAGTATCGATACCTTGTCTCGAAACTCCCACGACTAGGGACCTTTTAAGGATGTGCTTATAGACTACCAGCTCCCACGTATATAATCACCATCATACTGCTGGCTGTCAAGCAAGAATCCTAAGGGCTCTATCAACGCGCAATAGTGACCTGTAAGGTCACCTAAAGCAGTACATACTATCATCTTGAGTAAGACTGTCCTACCGGAATTGGTCCTTCCTCAATCATAGCAATCACATGCCTGTGATCCAATAATTGACTCTGAGGGCACTATCTCCAACAATCTCCTACTTGCACTCAAGGCTAATTATTGCGATGTCGCATACTCACAGCCCGTGTGATACCGAACACCCAATTCCTCTACTTGTCAGTCTCACACAAAGCTCGTTTGCGAAACTATTGCGTTCGAGGAATAGCCTCAGTGAGTGGATCTGCTCTAATGTTACTTTCTATGTCTCTCTTTATCTCAAGTTCGCGGAGAAAGCCATCTCCCGAAATGAGCAATAACTGTCTTAGAGTTTGTCTGGATATCTGATGGGACCTAGTTCATAAATGAACTCCAAATCCAAACTTCTCAGACTGTATCGTCAACTGAACTTAATCAATATCCTGCGCCATGCCTCCCTCAGTATCCACTTGGATCACCTGTCCAAAATACTGCCTCTCTTCAGAGGGAAAACTATAACTCTGACAACCACTCTGTCCTCCATGTCACCTTGGAAGCCTGGAATGATAACTGTCTCCCGAATGAGGCTGTCATTATCATATCCCTAGAACATCCACTTATGTTCTAAAACTGCTTCCGAATGCTCCTCCAGGATTGGATCAATAACTACTTATTGCATCTACTGCAAAAACAACATCTGGTGTGGTACTTGACATCTCATGATTGACTCAATTGCCTAAGCAAGTGATCTGCCAATCATGCACATCCTTCTCCCCTTTAGTTCATAAGACACCTTTAGAGAGGGTGACTCCATCACCTGCAGGTACACTACCATGCCAGGAGTCGTCCATTCTAAATACCTTTAGAATGCTGTCTAAATACCCTAATAGATCCAGTAACCAGAATGTCTGATATAATATCCAACTCCTATGTGGAGAAACCACTGTGTGACAACCAAAGTATAACCGATCGTAGTATAGGAATATCACTTCCTACTCTGTGTATGTCATCCAAATACCAGGACATCACATCCTACTACCTTCTTAACAGATCCATCCCCTATTCTGATGAAGTCAAACCTATGATTGTCACATCAGAAATAGATGATCTATCTCCGCTATATCTGCTTTAGTCTATAAATAGACATAAGCCACCTGTCCACCATGCTTCCGCTGCTCCCACTGACTACGACAACCCTCTGGCAGAGTCATATACACATGCACTTCTAAAGCCAGTTCAGAACGACGCTATACTCATCCTCCTGCCGGGTCTCATAGCCTGGAACAACAGCAATGGCAAGTCTGGGTAAACAAGAACCTCCCTGCCACCGTCCTTGAGGCTACCGGAGTACCTCTCGGGTGCCTGAGGTTACCCACCTTATCTGCGGAGTGGCCAATGGAATGTCAAACCAGATTGAATCTTTAGGTTCTTATCAAATTTTCAGTAATCGTTTATGGTTCTGGAATCATTTCCAGTTCTACCATACTCCCACTACTGTTTTCTGAAAAATCCATTTCTTTTAAAACCGTGGCGAGTCAAGAACAATATCACTATTGATCTTCCAGATGGTAGAAAATCAACCCTCGTCATAGCCTGGGTCAACCCACAAATAGCCATTACAGAAACGTGCCTTGAGTTATCCAGAGTCTGGTTTTAAGCATAAGCCGGACAACTCCCCATACCTTAACATCGTTAAGATATGAACTGTTCTATATCCAATATAGAAACAGAGGCACTGATTTAATTGGAACCAGATTCAAATCAAGCAGCTGTCTCCAGTGCATGTCAACTAAATGGAGAGAGGCCGATCAGCATTACTCAACTTAGGAGTGCTTCCAATTATGAGTAACCTGAAAAAGAAGCATGTTCTCTTAATCATTACTATCAACTAAATACCATACACAAGTATCTACATCTTCGATCACCTTGAAGAATCCTGATACTTGCAATACCTGGTTCTCTACTTTATTCTTATACCTATAACTTCTCAAAAGTTGGACCCTGTGTTTCTACGAAACACTTGTCTAAGAACTAGAGAAGTCATAAGTAAACTGAATATAGTACGAGAACTAACCCCTATGTCCTCATTGACGCTGGACAACATACAATACTCTGTATAAATCCCTTGAGTCTAATAACTCATTCCCTGTGTGTCGTAGGTTGAAAACTGAACCTATGGTTAAGAAGAATTACACCGCTGTTTAATGCTCCTTACCTAACCATCCACTGATATAGGTAAATGTCATGGACATAATTTCAAAAAGGTATATCTCACTCTATAAAAATAGACGTACAGATGTATCAATTTGAAATTGGTGCATAACAGAGGATATTCAAAACCAAATATTTGCCGTCCGGCAAACAACCCAGGTGGTTTCCTCAAATATCACCAATTACAACGAATTTCGATATAATGAGGACAATCACCTAATTCCCAATAACTTACTCCCACTCATCATCTGTAAAAGCATACAGATGTGAGAATCATACCTGGTAAATACATACCCTGGAGCAAGTATCTAATTGGGAAATCAGTTTTCTTTTAACAGTACACAGTGAAACTGAAACATTAAAATGTTTCGTAGGGGTATCCTGGTATTCCTAGTAATACCTCTTCCATTATCCAGATTCACAACTATAACCGTATATTTCTATGCCATCTCTCCGCATCCCTTCATATGTCTTTAGTCATTACCTTCTGTACACCCCTTTAGGCCAAGTGGTTTTCTTCCTTCCCTACCGTTTGGCACCAGCCTATGGTTTGGAAGAAGACTATCTAATAAGCATAATGGGTGTACTGTCCTAATCTTAGGAGCACTCGCAATGCGAGAGAAGGTGAATATAAAAGACAACCGAATAAACCTTATTCCTATTTCTCCCGAACCAGAATCCATCCCCGAACTGGAACAAGTTCCTTCGAGTTCGTATATAACCATACGATGGAGTATCCAAATAGACTGTGGATCTTCGTAGTGATACGGAGTGTTCTGTAGAAATACAAAGGTGATTTAGGATTGACAAAGAAATACTTGGTTTGGTCGTGAATAGCAGTCGCAATTTACTTTGCCCTCTTACTAATCCCTTGATATGTCTTTACTTAATACCTTCTGTACACCATCGTTATGCCAATTGGTTTTCTTCATTCCCCACCGTTCGGCACTAGCCTAAGGTTTGGAAGAAGACTATCCAATTTGCGTAATAGGTGTACTATCTCCTATACCAAGGAGTACTCGCAGCCTGAGAGAAGGTAAAAGGAAAAGACAACTGAATAGTCCTATTCGTTTTCTCCAGAACCGGAAACCATCCTCGAATAAATACATTCGAGTTCGTATATAACCATAAGATGGTTTTATCCAATGGATGTGGACGTTCGTAGTAATACGGGGTGTCCTGGAGAAAAGGGTAAAAGTTGGAGCGGCAATGAGGTATGCAACTCTGACAATCCAAAAGCCAGTGTTCAAGAAAGTTCGTTTAATTTTGGTCACTGAGTCATAGTCAAGGGTCGGGTCATGGTCGCTGCCAAAGAGAGTGAGAAAAGAAACACTCAGCGTGCACTCTAACCTAGACCAGAATGGTTACCAATTTATCTAATCAGGAAACCTCCCAATGTACCGTCAAATTCTCCTCCAAACCTCACCCGAGGAGTAAACCAACTCATCAGTGGGAATCGGGATCCAACTATCATCGCATGACAACGTGACGGAATCCACTCACGCTATCAGACTCCAGAATGTATGCGCATGCCTGGCAAGTTTCCGTTTCTTTAGAAACTCCCGATGTGATTTTTTCCCCTAAGACCTAAGTGACCTTGACACAGTCAACAAATCAAAGAGTCCTGGTCAAGTTCAACCCTTCATTATCCTGGATTGCATTAAACCCACCCGTATGAGCCCTTGACACAGTCAACATAGCCGCACGACTGTCCTAACCAATCCCATTAATATGCCACAAACGAACACTACTTAGCTACCGTACACTACGCCTTGACACAATCAACAAACACAGCACGAATACTAAATAATACCCGTAAGAAATGATGGAGCGCTACGTCTAGTTTTTGGCGAAAAATTTTTAACGTAATGAACATGATATCGTTGAAGGAACTGCATAGCCTTTTATAAAAATATAGTGACGAAAACCTTTGCTAAAGAGGTCACTCCCGGTGAAGGGATCTCGGTTCTTTCTTCGTAGAATGAGGTGCAGGATATTTCAACCGAATACCATGATGCAAAACAAAAGTAATCGACTATAGTGAAGTTATTGTCCTAACGCAAACTTTTGTCCAAGGGGTCACTCCCGGTGAAGGGATCTCGGCCCTTGCCTCATCGACTGAGGTACTGGATATTCATAACCGAATACCACTGTGCAAAACAAAAGAGAACGTCATTGCAATAACAGCTTTTTGAAAAATGTTCCAACAACATCAAACAGGTTTTTTTAACTTGCATTGATCCGAATCAACGCAGTCCCATCAATTGATCACACCAATAAAGAACGAAAATAATGTTGTACGTATATGACATCCGCATTCGCCACTGGGTCCCGTCATTACCCGTTAGGTTACTTAACTAACGACAGAGCGGGGACTGGACTAGCGCGGATGCAAAACATATACAACATCTACTATTATATATATCAATATATAATATTCGCTCAAGGCGTGATAAAATGCAACATCACAGAAATATAATAAGCATCACAGAACAATACAGATATCTGGGATCCCCGGATTTCATAGAGCCGCTACTGAAACCCGGCGTTCCCCTGGTCGTGTGGATAGCCTGTGCAATGAAATCCTAGACCCCTATGGGCGCGGCAAGTTACCCACCAAAGCTTGAAGTGAGACAGCCCCCTTCAGCAATGTGAATGGACCACCCAGCACTTCACGGAATCCAGTAACTTGTGCACCCCTCCTTGGGTCAACCTGTACCCCCTACAAGTGCGGCGAATAGCCCACTAATTCTAGAGTGAAGCCCCATCCGTCTCAACGCCATGAGATGCGAGCACGTTGCCCTCTAGAACCCGGCTATCCGTGAACCCCACCTTGGGGTAATCCTAGTACAGAAAGTAAAATATACATACAACGGGTACATCGACCTCACCTCGGTCGTGCCCCAAACGAATAATATACAAACAGACAGTAACGGCAGTCCACATGTCGGACGCTCGCCCCGCAATATCAAATGTACATAATAAACCAAATTGTACTAACATTGCATCCAGGCTATCCACCACGACAATCCGCAACATCACAGCACAACACAGAACATCAACGTGAATGTCACGTTCGCAAATCCGTCTAAAAGGGCTATAGCAGTTAGACAGGATTTACCGATCAAATGGCATTCACGGTCGCAGATATAATGTAAATACTGTGAACTAACATGTTTAAAATTTTCGATCGATCAAATTTTCCCAAGTGGGCCCCAAGCACAACTGCAGTACTCAAAAATAATCTAGGACCAAACAGAACATTCCAAAAACCCCATTTTCCTTGTCTAAAGAGATCTGTGTAAAAATGGTACAGTGAAGACACTGTATTGCGGCGGAACCGCGGCCAGAAGAGGGATTTTGCCGCGGTTCCATGGTCCTGCTACAGTATCACACCACCAATTTTTCACAGAATTCTTAAAATTGCCAGCATGAATTTCTGCAACACACTGAAAAAAGTTTCGAGCCAAAAAAATTTCAACAGAATCTGATGCTTTAGAAATCGGGTTTTCGGAAAATCCGTTCGATCGAACTTGTAAACACGAGCAAGCTAGACTAGGTTAATGGCGTGGCTCTGATACCAGTGTAAGTGCACGGCGGCGCCCCGGCCGTCAATCCGAGCCAAAATGCGGAAACGATACTTTTCTTTAACTTGTAAACCGGCACCACCGCGCACTATAATACCCGGATCGGGCCATTAACCTACTCCTAGCTAACTAGAGAAGGGGTAGAGAGATATACCGAGCGATCTGTGTCCTTCAGTCTTCTCGTCGTCGTCCCGATCTCCCCGCGGAATCTCCGGTCTTCATCTCCTCGTTGGAAGGGCACCACATCGCCGGGTTCTTTTACGGTCTCCCACCTCTAGACCGAGGCAACTCGGGCATGAAGTTGGCGAGTCGACGTGTCCAAGAATTGCTGTAGAATAAGTGTAGTGCTCTTTGTCTCTATTTGGGGTTGAAGTTGCCATGGTTGGTGGAGGTGAAGAATAAGAATGAACTTTGTTGATGGCTATGAAATTTTGTTGCAAAAACACATGAGAATAAATTTTTCCCCACACAAAAATGAAACCCCCACTCCCCTCAAAAGTGGCCGCCCCCTTGCTAGAGAATAAGAGAGGGAGTGAGCCAATAATGTAAGAGAGAGAAAGGGTTATCATGATGAATCATGATCACAAACCAAGTCCAACACTCATAAACCCATCATCAAAACCATGTCATCACAAAAGTCAAGCCATGATGAAGTCAAATGAAGTCAATGGATGGTGCACCATCATGAAACAACAATATGCAAAGACCACCCTCCACAATGCTAATTTGCATAATTGCAAATAAGCCATCCTCCACCAATTTTCAGCCAAGGAAAGAAACAAAGGAAAATGGCTGAAACGGAAAACAAACTGGCAACTTCAAAAAATAGATCCCGTAATAAATTAAAGGAAACCCCGCTACTGTATATACATACCCGCATTTGTATTCCGACCGAATACAAATGCAATGAGACAAAATCTACACTGTACAATACTAGGATCTGGCTTAAACCAAAGCCCGCTAGTATTATCTGTCCGATCATGATACGTGCAATACCGCACGTATATGATTGAACCCTGCCATATCTCCATACGGCCTCTACAGCGTTTCGCCCGAAACTTGAGCAACTGTCTGTGGGGGACTCTAAAGACTCGTCAATACTTTGGTTGTGGATTTAACCACTAGCACGTCCGAGGTATTAGCCATACGTAACAGGCTACCAGGTATTGACCAAAAGGGACGTCGATGTGCGAACTCATCCTGACACCCTACTTACTGAGCCAGTCAGTGACAATATCCGTACAGTCCGGTCCGTTCGTCTATGAGCATCGCATGGCGGGCCTAGGGGGTTGGTTAAAAGTCAGACCCCCAAAAGCGGTACAAGTCGTGTCGGAGTGTAGCCCAGAACACCCTGAGATACTACTGGAATACCTACCAGTAAATCTCCTGCCTTGGCCAAGGACTTCGTGTAATGGCTCTCCTAGACACAGCGCGACCTCACCCCCAATACCGGGAGAGACGAACCCCTGCAGATCCGCTCACTGCCTCCATATGGCTTGGGACTGTACCCAACTAAAACATGTTTGCACGTCTCGTTTGAGCGTGGTAGGGTAGTAATCAAAGTACAGTGGGAACTCACACGAGACAAATGACGATCTCAGGTCGATAAACTAACCTGTACACATGTCACCAGGGAACTGCTATCTGACGTCTGGTATAAGACCAACTAGCATGTTCCCGGCGAGTCCTGTCCGGTGTACTCATAACCCAATGAGCACCTGTATACATCTTAGGTGAACCAACTGACACCAGTTGCTTGTAAGACCGGCCACCGCCCTTCGACGGGGTCTCAACTGTATACACTAGTCTACTCTGGAGTATCGATGCCCTGTCTCGAAACTCACACGACTAGGGACCTTTTAAGGATGTGCTTATAGACTACCAGCTCCCACGTATATGATCGCCATCATACTCCTGGCTGTCAAGCAAGAATCCTAAGGGTTCTATCAACGTGCAATAGTGACCTGTAAGGTCACCTAAAGTAGTACACAATGATAAAGATAAACCAGATAGCATACTATCATCTTGAGTAAGACTGTCCTACCGGAATAGGTCCTCCCTCAATCATTGCAATCACGTGCCTGTGATCCAATAATTGACTCTGAGGGCACTATCTCCAACATGTTGTCCGGTGTCCATTAGGACAATGGGGTTGGTACTCGTACTATATTCTGTTTACTCATGACTTCTCTTATTCTAGACAGGTATTTCGTTGAAATGCAAGGTCAAGATTTTGAGAAGTTATAGGTATAAGAATAAAGTAGAGAACCATTTGTTGAAAGTATCAGGATTCTTCGAGGAAGTCGAAGATGTAGATACTTGTGTTTGGTATTTCGTTGATAGTAATGGTTTTGAGAACTTGTTTCTCTTTCAGGTTACTCATATATGGATGCACTCCTAGATGAGTAATGCCGATTGACCTTTTTCCATTTGGTTGATATGCACTGGAGACAGCTGCATGATTTTGAATCTGGTTCCAATTAAATTAGTGCTTTTGTTTCTATATTAGATATATATAGAATCAATTTATATCTTAACGATGTTAAGGTATAGGGAGTTGTCCAGCTGATGCTTAAAACCAGAATCCAGATAAACTCAAGGCACGTTTCAGTAATGGTTGTTTGTGGGTTATCCCGGGCTTTGACGAGGGTTAACTTTCTACCATCAGGAAGATCAATATTTACATTGTTCTTGACTCGCCACAGTTTTAGTAAAATGGATTTTTTCAGAAAAACAAAAGTGGGAGTATGGTAGAACTGGAAGTGATTCCAGAACCACAAACGATCACTGAAGATTTAATAGAACCTAAGGATTCAATTAGTTTCGACATTCCATTAGCCACTCCGAAGATTTGGTGGGTAACCTCGGGCACCCGAGAGGTACTTCGGTCTTCTCAGAGACGGTGACAGGGAGGTTCTTGTTTACCCAGACTTGCCATTGCTACTGTTCTAGACTATAAGACCTGGCAGGAGGATGAGTACAGCGTCGTTCTAAACTAGCTTTAGAAGTGTACGTATATATGACTCTGCCAGCGGGTTGTTGTAGTCAGTGGGAGCAACGGAAGCATAGTAGGCAAGTAGCTTATGTCTATTTATAGACTAAAGCAGATATAACGGAAATAGATCATCTATTTTTGATGTGACAATCATAGGTCTTGACCTCATCAGAATAGGAGATGGATCTGGTAAGAAGGTAGTAGAGAGTGATGTCCAGGATTAGGATGACATGCACATGGTAGGAAAAGATATTCCTGTACTACGATCGGTTATACTGTGGTTGTCACAAAGTTGTTTCTCCACATAGGATATTGATATAATATCAAGTTTTCTGGTTACTAGATCTCTGGTTTTGGATCTAGATTTGGGAAGTATCCTAATCTGGGTACTTTGACATTAAATGGACGACTCCTGGCATGGTGGTCAACCTGCAGGTGATGGAGTCATCCTCTCTATAGGTGTCTTACAGACTAAAGGGGAGAGGGATCTATATGATTAGCATATCACTTGCTTAGGCAATTGAGTTAATCATGAAATGTCAAGTACCACACCGGATGTTGTTTTTGCACTAGCTGCAATAAACATATATTTATCCAATCCTGGAAAAACATTGGGAAGCAGTTAATGAACATAAATGGATGTTCTAAGGATATGGTAACGGCAGCTTCTTTCAGGAGTCGGTTATCATTTCAAGCTTCCATGGTGACCTGCATGACAGAGTGACTGTCAGAGTTATAGTTTTCCCTCTTTTTGAGGGACAGTGTGTTGGACAGGTGGTCCAAACGGATACTGAGGAAAGGAATGGCGCAGGATACTGATTAAATTCAGTGGATGATACAGTCTAAGAAGTTTGTTGGATTTGGAGTTCATTTGTGAACTGGGTCCCATCAGATATCCAGACAAATTCTAAGACAGGTATTGCTCATTTCGGGAGATAGTTTTCTCCGCGAAATTGATATTAAGATAGATACAGAAAGAAACATTGGAGCGGATTCACTCACTGATGCTATTTCTCGAACGCAATCATTTTCAAAAACGGGCTTTACGAAACTGATTAGTAGAGAAGTTAGGTGTTCAGTATCACATGGGCTGTGAGTATGCGACATCGCAATAATTGGCCTTAAGTGCAAGTGGGAGATTGTTGGCTATAGTGCCCTCAAGGCAATTATCATAGTCGCGGACTTGTGATTATGACGATTGAGTGAGGTCCTATACCGATAAACAGTCTTACTCAAGATGATAGTATGCTATCTAGTTTGTCTTTATCATCATATAAATATTGATAGAGCCCATAGGATTCTTGCTTGATTGCCAGCATTGTGATAGCGATCACATATGTGGGAGCTGGGGGTCTATAAGCACATCCTTAAATGTCCCTAGTCGTGGGAGTATCGAGACCGGGCATCGATACTCCAGTGTAGACTAGTGTATACTGATCGAGACCCCGACGAGGGGCGGTGGCCAGGTCTCACAAGCCATTGGTGTTAGTTTGTTCACCTAAGATAGTATACAGGTGCTCACTGGGTTATGAGTACACTGGACGGACTCGCCAGGAACCTGCTAGTTGGTATTATACCTATTGTCAGATAGCAGTTCCCAGGTGACATGTGTACAGGTTAGTCTGTCGACCTGAGATCGTCATTTGTCTCGTGTGAGTTCCCACTGTGCTTTGATTACTATCCTACCACGGCTCAAAGGAGTCGTGCAAACAGGTTTTAGTTGGGTACAGTCCCGAGCCACATGGAGGCAGTGATCGGATCGTCGGGGACTCGTCTCTCCCGGTATTAGGGGTTGATGCCGCGTTGTGTGAGGATGACCATCACTAAAAATTCGTGGCCACGTTGGATGAGAATTACCGATCCAGGATTGATAGTTTCTCAGGTGGTTATGGGTTTCATACCGACACTAAATATCGTGTTGTTGGGGTTCTGACTTTATCCACCCCCTAGACTCGATATGCGATACTCTTAGACGAACAGACCGAACTGTACGGATATTGTCACTGTCAGGCTCAGTAAGGATTCAGGATGAGTTTGCTCGCCGGCCTCCCTTTCGCTCAATACATGGGTAGCCGTTACGTACAGCTAGTGCCGCTGACGTGCTTGTGGTTAAACCCACTGCCAGCGTATTGACGAGTCTTTAGAGTCCCACACAGAGGGTTTTCATGGTTCAGACGATATGGTGTTCATGAGGTATGTTGGTACATACAGGTGTCCGATTAAATATGTGCACATGCTGCGCAGACTTTAATCGGACGGTTGATAATACTAGCGGCTTAGGATTAAGCCAGATTATTAAATCAGGTTTTGATTTAATAATTTACATATGTATTTATATATATGTATTCAAGTATTATTGTTCGCTATTTATTTTCTCTCTTGGTTATTCGTATTTTTTGTACGACTGTGCGTATATGTATTTCGATACATGTACCGGGAACTATTCCGTATTTTCTACGGAATAGGTTCTAGAAGGTGCCACCTCATTTGTATGAATTTCCATTTATGGAAATTCATTTTTTTAACAAATGAGGTGGAGGGTGTGAGGTGGAACAAGCATGGGTTTGTTCATGTTCATGGCATGGGCTTAAGGTATGGTTGCTATTATTATTATTGAAAATGGAAAATGAGTTTTTTATGATGGGGAAGAGAGAGGGGCCGGCCACTTTGGTGGTGGGGATTTCATATTTGATTCATTAGATTATCACAACATTAGCCCACTCTCTCACTCTCTCAAGTTCAAAAAAGACTTAGCCATTTAGCTCATGCCAAGATTTCCTCACATCCTCATTCATCTTCTATGCTTGCTCATTGAGCAAAATATATTGAGAGAAAATTGTAGTGACACTTTCATACACCCATACTCTCCATCACTAGCAACTTTGGAGCGTCGGTTGTCTCGTTCATCGAGGCTGGAACTTACGCCGTTTCCCTCAGGTGGATCATCGTCGATGGAGGAAGACCGGCAACCAAACATCATCAAAGAATCACTAGGAGCTTGGAATGAAGACCGAAGGACATGGATCAACTCGGTATAACCATTCTAACTCTTAGTTTAGCTCGCTAGATTAGGGTTTAAGGTCGATCCGGAAATCGGGTAACGGTAGCGCCAGTTTAAAAAAAAATTGTTCCGCATTTTGGCCGTGTTTTGATGACCGGGGCGCTGCCGTAGTCCAAAAACACTAACTCAAGCTATTTCTTCACTAGGTCAAAAACTTTGTGAAGAGAACACCCTATACTAAATGGCAATTAGTAGAGGATGATGAAGTAAGAAGTTTGCTCACATTAGAAATGATTTTCTCACTCATTTTCTCATACCTCCATTGAAGCTAGAAAGCTTTGAGGAAGAAGGAGAAGAAGAAGAAGTAACTTATCCAAATGAATAATTGGTGAGGTTAATAATGCAACCAAGGGTTAAGCATGTCATGCTTAACCCTTGTAGAGAGTTAACCTTGTGCTATGGTTAAAGGTTAGCTCAAAAATATCTTAAGCAAGACAAAGAGAGAGAACAAAGTCAAAGATGCCTTGAAGCTTCTACAAGCTTTCAACAAATATCAACCATGACTAATTCTTCAATTTTGAATTACTTAATGATAAATTTAAACCCCAATCTTAACCCTAGTATGGTTTAACCCCTCATTAACCCTAGTTGCATTTGTAACCTAGCATGATACATTTAACATATATCACATATACATCAATGTATCCAAAGTGAGAAAAGAAATCATAAGTGGGCTAATACTAGTTAATATACTGTAATATATCAAATATATAATTATACATTAAATTATTAAATCAACACTTGATTTAATAATCCGGCTATATCTCATATAACAGACTAATATCATAATGTAACATCTTATCGAATCAACACTTGATCCGATAACCCGGCTATATCATATATACCCGACCAATGTCACAATTCGCAAGAATAGAATACGATATCTCATATCGCATCAATCTCGGTCCCGCACATATCACATATGTGCTCCTACTCCGTTTCGCTTGAGCCAGGAAACCCCTGTGTAGGACTCTAAAGACTCGTCAATATGCCGGCAGTAGGTGATGATCATATCAAACACCCACAAGCCGCAAGCGGTGTTCTAAATGTAACGGCCACCCGGGTATTGAGCGATCAGAAGATCAACAAGCAAGCCTGCCCACACTCCTGTGAATCCAATCAGTAACACTACCGTACAGTCCGGTCTCTTCGTCTGATATGTCACATATCTCGTCTAGGGGTGGTAAACGTTAGACCCCAGTAACTCGATAAGTCGTGTCGATATGAGGCTCATAACAGGTCGAGAAACTACTGATAACACTTACCAGTATATCTCTGAAGCAGCTTTGACCAAGGACTTCCTGTTATAGCCAATCGAGCACAGCGCAATATCAACTCCCAATACCGGGAGAGACGAGACCCCTCCTATCGCTCATTGCCTCCATGTGACTCGGGACTGTACCCAAAAGCCACCGTTTTGCACATTCTCTTGAACGTGGTAAGGTGGAAATCAAAGCACGGTGGGAATCACACATGACTCTATGACGATCTTTGGTCTACAGACTAACCTGTACCAGTGTCACCAGAGAACTGCCATCTGACGTGAGGTATAATACCATCTGGGAGTTCTCGGCGAGTCCGTCCAGTGTACCCAGTCTCCACTGAGCACCCGTATACTGTCTCTGATGTCAAACACCAATGGATATGGGATCATCCATCTCCCATCTGTATGGGTCGAGAAGCTATACGCTAGTCTACTCTGGTATATCGATGCCCTGTCTCGATACACCTATGACTAGGAACATTTGAAGGATGTACTTAGCGACTACACTGTTCCCACTAGTATGATCCGCATCATACTCCTGGTAGTCAAGTACTCATCCTAAGGTCTTTATTAACATGTAATATAGAGAAAATAAGTGTACATGTTAAGATAAATAGCAACCAGATAGCATACTATCATGTCGAGCAAGAAAGTCCTCCATATATATGTCCAAGCTTCCACTACAATATACATGGTATGTACAGTAATGGACTCTAGGGCATACATATCACTAACAAGTTTTCCCTCTTCTGAGGGGCAATATGTTGGACAGGTGGTCCAAGCGGATACTGTGGAAGCCATGGCGCAGAATACTGATTAAATTCAGTGGACGATACAGTCTAAGAAGTTTACTGGATTTGGAGTTCATTTGTGAACTGGGTCCCATCACATATCTAGACAAATTCTAAGACAGGTATTGCTCATTTCGGGAGATAGCTTTCTCCGTGAAGTTGAGATATAGAGAGATACAGAAAGAAACATTGGAGCGGATCCACTCACTGAGGCTATTTCTCGAACGCAATCATTTTTCGCAAATGGGCTTTGCGAAACTGATTAGTAGAGAAGTTGGGTGTTCGGTATCACACGGGCTGTGAGTATGCGACATCACAATAATTAGCCTTAAGTGTAAGTGGGAGATTGTTGGCTATAGTGCCCTCAAGGCAATTATCGTAATCACAGGCAGATGATTATGATGATTGAGGCAGGACCTATACCGATAAAACAGTCTTACTAGAGATGATAGTATGCTATTCGGTTTGTCTTTATCATCATGTACATGTTGATAGAGCCCATAGGATTCTTGCTTGACTACCAGCATTATGATGGCGATCATATATGCGGGAGCTGGGGGTCTATAAGCACATCCTGAAATGTTCCTAGTCGTGGGAGTATCGGACTGGGCATCGATACTCCAGTGTAGACTAGTGTATACTGATCGAGACCCCAACGAAGGGCGGTGGCCAGGTCTCATAAGCCATCGGTGTTAGTTTGTTTACCTAATATAGTATACAGGTGCTCATTCGTTATGAGTACACTGGACGGACTCGCCGGGAACCTGCTAGTTGGTATTATACCTATTGTCAGATAGCAGTTCCCAGGTGACATGTGTACAGGTTAGTCTGTCGACCTGAGATCGTCATTTATTTCGTGTGAGTTCCCACTGTGCTTTTATTACTATCCTACCACGGCTCAATGGAGTCGTCCAAACAAGTTTTAGTTGGGTACAGTCCCGAGCCACATGGAGGCAGTGATCGGATCGTCGGGGATTCGTCTCTCCCGGTATTTGGGGTTGATTTTGCGTTGTGTACGGATGACCATCACCAAATATCCGTGGCCACAGTGGACGAGAATTACCGATCCAAGATCGATAGTTTCTCAGGTGGTGATGGGTTTCATGCCGAAACTAAATGTCGCGTTGTTAGGGGTCTGACTTTATCCACCCCCTTAGCTCGATATGCGATACTCTTAGACGATCAGAACGGATTGTACGGATATTGTCACTGACAGGCTCAGTAGGGGTTCGGGATGAGTTTGCTCCCTTTCGCTTAATACCTGGGTAGCCGTTACGTACAGCTAGTGCCACTGACGTGCTTGTGGTTAAACCCACTGCCAGCGTATTAACGAGTCTTTAGAGTCCCACACAGAGGGGTTCTGGCGAAATGATGTAGTAGCCGTATTGGATACGTACAGGGTTCCGATCGATTGGTGTACTTTGTACCAGGACTTTCGATCGGACAATTGATAGTACTAGCCGACTCGGACTTGAGCCGGATTATTAAATCAGGTATTGATTTAATAATTTACGTATATGTATTTCGATACGTATATTCTAGTATTATATTCTTTGTGTTATTCTATCTCTTTGGGTATTCATATTTCGGTATGAATGCAGATATGTATATACAGTAGAATGTAATCCGTATTTTATCCGGAGAACACTCTAGAAAGTGGCCACCTCATTTTTTGGATTTGACCATTTTTTGGAAAATGGTAAATGAGGTGGAAATTAGAATAAGGAGAGTATGGTGATGACCATGCTTGCATAGTTAACACAAATGAATTGTTAATTCATTTGTGCTCACTATTCAAGTACGGGAGCTATTTTAAATTGAAAAGAATTCTTTTACAAAACCTAGCATGCGCATTTTCTCTCTCTAAGAGAGCTCATTATTTTTGGATGCTTCATTCTTTTCTCTTGAGCAAGCTTTGAGCTCCATCACCATTTGTGCTTCACTCTCCTCTTGCCACAATGCTTCTGATTCTTCAAAGTAAGAAGATTCCCTCCAGCGAGGGTGCAATAGCCGGAAGTAGATCGTCTGTCACGAGGAGAACCAGCCCAGTCTGCATCTGAGTAGGCTGAAATTGAGTTCTCAAGTTTTGCCTCCACCTTCATTCTTTCACCTCCTCTCAACCCTCTCATGTGTGGAGAATCATGAGAGGAGGTGAGATGAGATAGATCAACACATGGATTACACTCACTACATCCTAGGCTCTCTAGGGTGGCATCCTAGAGACCCTAGTTGCTCCATTTGCATCTTGTTGTGGAGCTAGAGCCGGAATTACATCCCTCGGGTAGATCATCGGAGATGGAGGAAGACCGGCAACCAAACTTCATCAAGGAACCACTAAGAGCTTGGAATGAAGACCGAAGGACACGGATCAACTCGGTATAACCATTCTAACTCTTAGTTTAGATTGCTAGTTTAGGGTTTAAGGTCGATCCGGGATTCGGGTAATGGTAGCGCCAGTTTAGAAATTTGTGTTCCGCATTTTGGCCGCGTTTTGACGGCCGGGGCGCTGCTGTAACCCTTCACTAAGAGGTTCGTGTTTTAAATTAAGCCAGTAAAAAACACGGATTCCACGGTCGTGATGAATAACCAAACCCACATCCCTAGACCCCTATGATAACGACAAGCAACCCTACCAATTCTAGAGTTAGGAAACCCGGACTCGACTCCTCGAGATGGTCTCTCACTAGACTCTAGAACCCGGTTACTCGTGCTCTCCGCCTTAGGTCTATCCTAATGCTGAAAAGTAAATAATATACATCAATAGTGGCATCATACTCAACCCTGAAGTGTCCCAATAAATGAATATTACATACAAGTTTTTACATGAATGAAAATGAAAAAACTCTTATCTCACGCAAAAACCCCCGGTTATTCAAACACGACGATCCAGTATAACATATAACAGCAACACATAACATCACATGTCATCAACGTAAGTAAATATGCGTATTCCAATTTTCGTTGACGTATAGCAACGAAACCGGAGATACACCACATATTACACTTATGGTCGCAGAAAAGAAAGTGAAAACTATAATAGTTGGAATCCACAACCATTTTAGACATCATAAACCCGAAATATCACATACTTCGGATTTCATGCCTAACTGTATAAATTCCTTAGACATCATAAACCCGGAATATCATATATTCTGAATTTTATGCCTGACGTTATAAACCTGGCATTTTAGTCTCAAATTGAAAACACTTTTCAATATCTAGTCGGGCAATTTAACAAGATTCTCGACCGTTGATCGAATGCTCGTCGGAAACATTAGTAGACGGCCACACCCCCGATGTCGTCGACGAAGTGCACTTAGGCGGAACACCGCGGCCGCGAGCACCTGAACGGATGCTTTTGGCTACGAGGTTCTCCTACAGTCACTTAGTCGGGGCTATGGGTGTGGCTATCTAGTAGTATTGTTAGTTATATGTATGTACTAGAGGCCATTACTGTACATACGATGTATATTGTAGTGGATGCTTGGACATATATAGGGAGGACTTTCTTGCTCGACATGATAGTACGCTATCTGGTTACTCTTTATCTTAACATGTACTCTGATTGTCTCTATGTTACATGTTGATAAAGCCCTTAGGATGAGTACTTGACTACCAGGACTATGATGCGGATCATACTAGTGAGGACAGAGTAGCCGCTAAGTACATCCTTCAAATGTTCCTAGTCGTGGGAGTACCGAGACAGGGCATCGATACTCCAGAGTAGACTAGCGTATGCGCTTCTTGACCCATATGATGGGTGATGGATGATCTCATATCCATTGGTGTTTGACATCAGAGAAGGTATACGGGTGCTCAGTGGAGACTGGGTACACTGGACGGACTCGCCGAGAACTCCCAGATGGTATTATACCTCACGTCAGATGGCAGTTCTCTGGTGACACTGGTATAGGTTAGTCTGTAGACCCGAGATCGTCATAGAGTCTTGTGTGATTCCCACTGTGCTTTGATTTCCATCATACCACGTCCAAGAGGGCATGCAAAAAGGAGGCTTTTGGGTACAGTCCCGAATCACATGGAGGCAATGAGCGATAGGAGGGGATTCGTCTCTCCCGGTATAGGGAGTTGATGTTGTGCTGTGTTTGGCCAGGGTTGCTGAGATTTACTGGTAAGTGTTATCAGTAGTTTCTCGAACAGTTATAGACCTCATATCGACACGACTTATCAAGCTACTGGGGTCTGACGTTTACCACCCCTAGGCAAGATATGCGACATATCAGACGAAGAGATCGGACTGTACGGGAGTGTTACTGATTGGATTCGTAGGAGAATGTACAGGCTTGCTTGTTGATCTTCTGATCGCTCAATACCTGGGTGGCTGTTACGTTTAGCTGACCGCTTGCAGCTTGTGGGTATTTGATATGATCATCACCTATTGCCGGCGTATTGACGATTCTTTAGAGTCATACACAGAGGTTTCTTGGCTCAGGCAAAACGGAGTAGGAGCACATATGTGATATCTGCGGGACCGAGAACAATACATGTATATGATACCGTATTAGATTCTCAGGATATGAGATATCGGCCGGGTATATGTGATATAGCCGGGTCATCGGATCAAGTGTTGATTCGATGAACTAATTTAGATTATATTAGTCGGTTATTTGTGAAATAGCCGGATTATCGGATCAAGTGTTGATTCGATAATTTAATGTATAATTATATATTTGATATATTAAATTACATTAACTAATATTAGCTCACTAAAAGATTCTTTTTCTCACTCGGGTAATACATTGATATATATGCGATATATGTTAATTGTATTATTTTATTTTGTTACTATAAATATTATATATGTGATATATAATATTGTAACAAGTTATGATTACTAATGCAACATGATTAGTGGAGATTAAACATGGTTAGGGTTTGATTTGGGTTAATGTTTTCTAGAAGCTTCTAGAACTTTTTTCTTTGTTTCTTGCAAAGATATTTGTGTTGATATTTTGTAAGATATTTCCAAACCCAACCCACACCCTTTAACCCTAGTTAACTCTCTACATAGGTTAGTCTTTTCCTTTGTCAACCATGGTTGCATTTTGTAGTTATCATAACAATTCATTATTCATCACATCTTCTTCTTCCTCCTTTGCAAAGCTTTCTAGCTTTGATCTTTGTGATGAAAATGAGTGAGAAATAGAAAATAAATGAGAGCATAAATCCTACTTCATCATCCTAATCTATCCTAGCCATTTAGATTAGGGTGTTCACTTCATTTAGTGAGTGAGAGCTTGTGTTAATGAAACTTCAAGGTAAATCATCTTTGTTATCGAAGATCGGAAGCAAGCTTGCATCTTTCTCTTTGTGGAGCCTCTCGAGAGTCCGGAACTTGATGATCGCAGCGAAGAGACCACAACACGGAGCTTATGAAGTGAAGGACCGGACTACAAAAGTTGTAATCCCAAACTCTTAGATGTTAAAGTGTTTAACATGATTTGTTTCGCCTAATCTCTAGTATAAGATCTTGGTTTAAGGTTGTTCGGCACGGCTAATTTTTAAATCGAGCATGGTTGATGCCTTATAGACCCTTGTGCGTGTGCCTAGTAACCCTACAAGTATTACCCGGCGAACGTTCGCGTACTATACGAGATTGCGACGGAGTTTTGATCCGAATCAAAACCCCGCGGCAACCGATCAAAAATGTCAAAATTGCTAGATTTACAAAATACTAATTAATTTTCATAAAACTAATTATTGTGGATTCCAAATATTGTATCACAAATCACAGATATCTAGACGATGTTAAACATTTTGATCGATTTATCAATCACCCAAAATTCCCAGAGAGATCAACATTTGAGTCATATTTAAAAATACCCAGACAGTGTCCCAAGTACCTACGGACCAACACAAGAAGGCACGCTCCCTGCCTCACCAACGGCGTCGTGGAACCGCCGCCAAAGGCATGCTTTGGCCGCGCTTCCGCGGTCGTTTGGTCATGTTGGGCCGTCGTTTTTCTTGTGGGTCCATAGAAAACCCTACACAATTTTCTGAATATTCTTAATTAGAAAAATAACAACTTTTAAAAAAATTTCCAGAGAGTGGGAAATCCGGGTTTCGAAAAGTCTATCGAACACTTTTAACTTCGCCTAGACCACTCCTAATGCTCTAGCTTGACTCGGATACCACTGCTGGGTTCGTTTAGCACCCCCGATAGTTTTCGACACGCATCAAGTATACTATTTTCAAAAAAAATGGGAGCCGAGCGAGCCCGACCAAGGATCTAACTAGAGAATTAGGGTTTCTAAAGCATGTAAACAACTTTATACTAAGTGAACAAGCAATATAACATTTGTAGACCGGTCCTTCACTTCTAAAGCCCCGTGTAGTAATCTCTTAGCTCCAAGTAGTGGTCTCCCGGACTCTCGTTAGGCTCCACCAGGCGAAAGGAACGAACTTGCTCAAAGATTTTCGAGGTCGAAGATGATCTACCTCAAAGAATCTCTAACTCAAGATATCTCTTCACTAATTGAGAATTAGTGAAAGAAACAATCTATACTAAATGGCTAGTTTGGTATAGATTGGTGAAATAGGAATTTTGCTCACTTTAGAATTAATTTTCTCCTTTTTTCTCACTTTAAAGCTAGAGAGCAAGCAAGGAGATTAAGAAGAAACTCAAGTGATCAAGTGCGAACCATGGGTGAGAAAATATCTCATATAATCTCACTTGTAGAGACTTAACAATGGCTAAATATAAGGGTTAGGTTAATAAATATCTAGAGTAAAACAAAATTAGTGGACTAAGTCAAGGTTTCTATATGCTTCCACAAGCATCTCAAACCATGACAATTTCCACCTAATTTTGATTTATCTCTTAATAATTAATTACCCAAAATATCTTTAGTTAGGTATGAGTCTCATACATCCAAGTCCAATGTATCATCTAGAATGACACATAAATAAATACATTAATATATATCACATATATATTTGTATGTATTTGGAGAAAAGAAATTCTTAAGTGAGCTAATATTAGTTAATATATATTAATATATCAAATATATAATTATATATTAAATTATTAAATCAACACTTGATTTAATAATCCGTCTATATCACATATAACCGACTAATATCATTTATATCAACTTATCGAATCAACACTTGATTCAATAACCTGGCTATATCTCATATAACCGACTGATATCATATATCGCGAGATTAGAATACGGTATCACATACACGTATTAATCTTAGTCCCGCACATATCATATATGTGCCCTACTTTGTTTCGCTTGAGCCAGGAAACCTCTGTGTAGGACTCTAAAGACTCGTCAATACGCCAGCAGTAGGCGGTGATCATATCAATCACCCACAAGCCGTCAGTGTACTAGCTGGACGTAACGGCTACCTAGGTATTGAGCGATCAGAAGATCAACAAGCAAGCTTGTTCATACTCCCGTGAATCCAGTAAGTAACACTACCGTACAGTCCGGTCTCTTCATCTGATATGTCGCATATCGAGTCTGGGGGTGGTAAACGTCAGACCCCAATATTATTTTCATTCGAAATTCTCGTACGATATGACTCATTGGGCTAGATAGCTAGAATAGTGGGGAAAAAAAGAGATTGATAAGTTATGTCGATGTAAGGCTAATAACGGGTCGAAAAACTACTGATAACACTTACCAGTAAATTTCAGTATCAGCCCTGGCCAGGGACTTCCTGTTATGGCCAATCGAGTATAGTGCAACATCAACCCCCAATACCGGTAGAGACGAAACCCCTCCTATCGCTCATTCCCTCCATGTGACTCGGTACTGTACCCAAAAACCACATGTTTGCACGCTCTCTTGAACGTGGTAGGGTGGAAATCAAAGCACGGTGGGAATCACACAAGACTAAATGACGATCTCAGGTCTACAGACTAACCTGTACCAGTGTCACCAGAGAACTGCTATCTGACGATAGGTATAATACCATCTAAGAGTTCTCGGCGAGTCTTGTTCGGCGTATCCATTCTCCAATGAACATCTGTGTACAATCTTTGATGTCAAACACCAATGGATATGGGAGCATCCATCTTCCCATACAGGGTCAAGAAACGTACACACTAGTCTACTCTGGAATATCGATGCCCTGTCTCGATACTCTCACGACTAGGAACAATTAAAGGATGAACTTGTGGACTACCCTGGCCCCACTAGTATGATCTGCATCATAGTCCTGGTAGTCAAGTACACATCCTAAAGGCTTTATCAACATGTAAGAGAAAGACAGTATCACAATAACAGTCTACATGTTAAGATAAAGAGCAACCAGATAGCATACTATCATGTCGAGCAAGAATGTCCTCTCTATATATGTCCAAGCATCCATTATAATATACAATCATGTACAATAATGGTCTCTAGGGCATACATACAACTAACAAGTACGGTCTCTTCGGCTAAGAGTATTACATATCGAGTCTATGGGTGGATAAAGTCAGACTCCTGATAACGCGACATTTAGTGTCGGTATGAAGTCCATCACAACCTGAGAAACTACTTATCCAAATCAGTAATTCTCAACTACCTTGATCAAGGATTTCTGGTGATGGCCACCCGTGCACTACGCGACATCAACCCCTAATAACGGGAGTGACGAATCCCCGACGATCCGCTCACAGCCTCCATATGGCTCGGGACTGTACCCAACTAAAACCTGTTTGCAAGACTCATTTGAGCCGTGGTAGGGTAGTAATCAAAGCACAGTAGGAACTCACACGAGACAAATGACGATCTCAGGTCAACAGACTAATCTGTACACATGTCACCTGGGAACTGCTATCTGACAATAAATATAATACCAACTAGTATGTTCCCGGTGAGTCCATCCAGTGTACTCATAACCCAATGAGCACCTGTATACTATCTTAGGTGAACAAACGACACCAATGGCTTGTGAGACCGGCCACCGCTCCTCGTCGGGGTCTCGATAAGTATACACTAGTATACTCTGGAGTATTAATGCCCAGTCTCGATACTCCCTCGACTAGGGACATTTAAGGATGTGCTTATGGACCACCCAACTCCCACGTATATGATCGCCATCATAATGCTGGTAGTTAAGAAAGAATCCTATGGGCTCTATCAACATGTAATAGTGATCTGTAATACCACATAAATCATGTGCATAATGATAAAGGCAACCCAGATAGCATACTATTATCTTGAGTAAGACTGTTCTATCCGTATAGGTCATCCCTCAATCATTATAATCACCCGCCTGTGATTACAATAATTGCCTTGAGGGCACTATAGCCAACAGTCCGGTCTCTTTGTCTAGGAGTATTGCATACCGGGTCTAGGGGTGGTAAACATCATACCCTAATAACCCGATAATTCGTGTCGATGTGGCTCTAGACCAATTCGGGAAACTACTGATCTACCTATCAGTAAATCCCAACTGCCTTGGCCAAGGTCTTATGGTGCTGGCTAACCAAACACAGTGCGATATTGACTCCCTATACAGGGAGAGACGAATCCCTAACAATCGCCCACTGCCTCGATGTGGCTCAGGACTGTAACCAACTAAAACCTATTCGCACAACTCAGTAGTGTCGTGGTAGGGTAGTAATCTAAGTACACTAGAAACTCACGCGAGACAAATGACGATTTCAGGTCTAGAAACTAATCTGTACTCATGTCACCTGAGAACTGCTATCTGACGATATGTACAGTACCATCTAGAAGTTCTTGTCGAGTCCGTCCAGTGTACTTACCCCGAGTGAGCACCTGTATACGATCTTAGGTGCCAAAGACTAATGGCTGTGGGACCAACCATCACCCCTCATCGGGGTCTGGAAACGTATACACCAGTCTACTCCGGAATATCGATGCCCGGTCTCTATACTCCCATGTCTAGGGACATTTAAGGATATGCTTATGGACTACCCAGCCCCTACATATATGATCGCCATCATAATGCTGATAGTCAAGCAATAATCATGCGGGCTTTATCAATAATATTAACGATATGTAATAACAAGTAAAACATATACGCATATTAAGATAAAGACAAACCAAATAGTATACTATCATATCGAGCAAGATTGTCCTGTACATACATATGTCCAAGCATCCACTATACACACACACACACATACACACACACAATAATAGTCTCTAGAGCATACATATCCAACAATATCCTACTTGCTCTAAGGACATATATTGGCGTATCGACTACCCAGCATCTGCTCTAGGGCCAGTTGTTGGCGTATCGCATACCCAACATCTCAAATAGCCTCTCGAACTGTACTTGAGGGAGGGCTTTGGTAAATGGATCCGCCGTATTCTCTTTTGTGTCTACTCTCCACATCTCAATCTCCTGACGATCTACGATCTCCTGGCGATCTATGATCTTCCTGATCAGGTGATACTGCCTCAAGATGTGTGGATTTTTAATGGGACAATGGTTTCTTCGATCAAGCCATAACCCTATTATTGTTGCAATAGAAAGGTAACGGACGGAACCATCTCAAGTTCAGTAATGAACTTCTTTATCCAGGCTGCTTCTTTTGTGGTATCGTTGGTAGCAATGTATTCAGCCTCCATCGTCGAGTCTACGACGGTGTCCTGTTTGAACTACCTCAAGTTCAGTAATGAACTTCTTTAATAACAAGAATCCCATCGGCATCATCTCCATTGATAACAATATCATCAATATACACCGTTAATATAATTATCTTTCCTTCAAGAACTCATGTAAAAACAGTATAATCACTTTTGCACTGATATAAACCAAACTCCTTCACCACGGAAATGAATCTACCAAACCAAGCCCGAGAAGACTGCTTGAGCCCATATATAGCTTTTCGTAGTCTACATACTTTGCTTGTCTGCCCCTCAACCACGAAATCAGGTGGTTGGTTCATATATACTTCTTCAAGCTTACCATGGAGAAATGCATTTTGATACCCAAGTGATATAAAGGCCAATTCAAATTTGCTGCTAAAGAAATCAGAATACGCACGGACTTAAGCTTCAATACTAGAGAGAATGTCTCTGCATAATCAATTACATATGTCTGTGTATAGCCTTTAGCAACAAGACGAGTTTTCAGCCGCTCAATAGTCCCGTCAGGATGATATTTAATAGTGTACACCCAACGACATCCAACTGATATTTTACCAGACGGTAAAGGAACCAAATCCCACGTACCATTCTGACACATATCATCTATCTCTTCCTCCATAGCCTTTTTCAAGCCAGAGTGACCTAAAGCTTCATGTAAAGAACCAGGTAAGGAAGTAGATGATAAGGATGATACAAAGGACTGATACCTGGATGAAAATTTTGAGTAGCAAACAAACTTCGATATGGAATGAGGAGAACAAGAACGTGTACCTTTTCGTACTGCAATAGGAAGATCGAGATCAAATTGTGGAGTTTGTGCGGGATCAACAAACTGTGGAGCTAATTACGTAGATGGCTGTAATCGTGGCCTTTGTGAATAAATCGATGGACTGGTGGTTTGTTAAGAATAACCTGCGGTTTTTCAGGACTCAAATCAACATCCACAATAGATAAACAATTAGGAGACAACAATAATGGCTCAGTAGAGGATTCACTTGACGGAGAAAAATATGGTATATTGTCAAAAAAGTGACATCTGCCGAAACATAATGTTTATTCAATATAGGGTCAAAAAATTTATGGCCTTTCTGAATTTGAGAGTATCCTAAGAAAACACACTTAATGGCATGTGAATCCAATTTATCTCCTCCTGGAGCAAGTTTATGAACGAAACATACATTGCCGAACATTTTAGCGAGTAATGGGAAATGTGAAATCCCTGAGAGCAAAACATGATGAGGGGACTTTTCTCCCAAAGTAGGAGTGGGTAGACGATTAATAAAATAACATGCAGTTAAAATCGTATCACTCCAGTACTTTTTGGGAACATTCATATGAAACAACAAAGAACGAGCAGCTTCCAATAAATGAGTCATTTTCCGTTCAGCAACTCCATTTTGTTGAGGGGTATATGAGTAAGATGTCTGATGTATAATCCCATTATCAGTAAGATATTTATTGAAACAATCAAAAACATATTCTTTTGCATTATTTGTACATAGAATTTTCAACGACACTGATGATACTCGATATTGGCGATCCCTAAGATCAGGACACGTAGCAGATGACATGTCCTAGAACTCAGAAGGAAGGGTCCACAAGGGCCGGCCAGGCCAACCCTGTACCCAACCTGCAACCACAAGCTAGCCCTCCTCACGGCCCCCTGCAAATTGGCCTCCTCGGCCCCATAGCTCGTCCCGAGCTGCCACAAGACCAAGACTCCTCGGCCTCCCCGCTCGTCCCCGAGCTCCCGGCCGAGGCCGTCTTCCTCGGTCTTCCGACCAACTCCACCGCTCACAGGCGTAACCGCCGTTCCACGAATCTCGCCATGCGCAGATTCTCCGCCGGCAACATCCCACGTTCCACGCCATCACGATCCCCATTAATGGGCGATCCGCTCTCTACGCGGGCGTGACGTCGGGAGCGTAACTGCCGGCGAGATTCTCGCGCCTGCTGCTGCGTGCTACAACCGCTATATCAACCCCCATCACAGAGGGGTCAAGTAAGCTATTTTTTATTCCAGTTAGCCGTTACTCTACTCGGATCTAGTGCTAACTTGATCGTCGGAGGGTCCTCGGTGGTTGTTCATATCAGATTTTTGCATTTTCATACCGCCCAATTTTTATCACATTGCATATCCGTAGATACTCTTGAGCCGTGTTTGCTAGTCAATTGCAGGATACAGGTTCTCGGTTCTAAAACGTTGAAATTCATGGAAAACACGACAAAATCCGGGTTCCTGCCAACCACAGATAAAACACGGTCTCCGCTCTTCATCCGTGTGTTACCAGATACCAGTTTAGGAAGACAAAATGTCAAATCAATGTCACTCTCATGCACAAGGCTCAATGGTAGCACAAAATCCAAGAGATCTACTCGGAGCTCAAGGCAATCATCACAAAATCTTGACAAAAAGTCCACCTTTCCCTCAACAGAAATTCTGGAAAAATCGTGGAGCCAAATTGAGAAAATATATATACCAGAATAATGTAGACATCAGACCAGGCCAGCACCAAAAGTTGGAGGGCCCAACTCTTCCAAAGGGCCGCGGATCCGCGGCCAAAGGGAGGTCTAGGCCGCGGATCCGCGGCCATATAGTGGCGGCAGACAGAAAGTTTTTGGGGGTATTTTTGTCATTCTGTTTGGGTTCTGGTGGTTGCCCTAGGGTTTCATTTTTTGGCCTATAAATAGCCCAGAACTTTGAGAAGGGAGGGGTCCATTCTTGTATTTTCTTTTTCTAGGTTTTAGTTCACATGTTCTTCTTCTTCTCATCTCTTCTCCATTAAACTTGTAGTGAGCTTTGTGAGGGAGGAATGGTAAATAAAGAAGATCATTTTATTATCATGCTTGTCTTGCTCTTTCTTTACTTGTTGTAATTTTAATTGTTAAGTAGTTGTTGTTATTTTCTTGTTGTTTCTTTCTTCTCTCTTTTTCTTTATCATTCATACGACAATGATACTTACGCTCGATCCTCGCCAAGGTGAGGTCGCAAATAGTTAGTCGTATTCTTCTAATCTCTCTCTTTCTATCTTCCTCTTTTGTTTTGTTTTGTTTTTCCTTATCATGAAGTGTGAGTAGTTTTATACTTGTTAGGGTAGAATAAGGGAAGTTTGAGAGAAGGAAATCTCTCTCACTCTTTCCTTGCCCAACAACTTAAATCGACTTCCGTTAATTGAACCACAATCCGCTCCTTACGGCACCCTATCCTACATGATAGCGGTGATTCCGTAGTGAGACCGGTTGTGGTTGAATTAACCGGAGGTTATGGATAAGAGCCAAGAACGGACGGACAAGCACCAAAAGGAAGACTTATGCGTTGGAAAGCCTAGCTTATACTCGCAAAGTCCTTCCTAGTCGTGCTAATCCCCGTTGTTGCCGATTACCGTAACACCGATATTAAGAGGGGCAACGAAAGATGTGGAGACTCCTAACTCAAACTAACCTAATCCTAACCCTAACAAGCTCTCTTTAAATATCAACTTAACACTCAGATAGTTACAAACAAAATCTGAACTTTCGGACTTAACTCGTTAAAACACTTTGAAAAAGACTCCCATCTCCCTGCGGACGACCCGTACTCAACTGGCTAGCTTCAAGCGAAACCGTCTTGGTTGCGGTATTTAAAACTAAACTTGACACGCACGTATCCTATCAATCAAATGGCGCCGTTGCCGGGGAGACGGTAGTTTATATCCTTGTGTAATTTCGGGTTAATTTGTAAGTATAAAAAAAAACGAAAAAATACATACTTTGTAAAAAACCATCTTGTTGTTTTTTGATTAGTTTTTATGCAAGTGTGAAGGAAAATACAAGTTCGAGTTCAGTGGCCAAGATGTTGAAAATACGGAGTTCAAGTACAGTGCCAAAGACGTGGGAAGATAGACCCACATTTCGCGGCTACACCGCGACGGACAAAACGAAGCATCCGGTCTACTGTAAAAATCTGGAGCAGATACAGTGAGTAAATTCAAATTCAGGACATCCAGACAACCAGAGGACACCCAACAGAACCCACACAAGAAAAATGATGCATCCACTCCTCTTTACAGCCGCGGAACCGCGGCATTAGGGCTCTTTTGCCGCGGAACCGCGGCCACTTGGGGAGTTCTCTGTGCCAAACTCTCTGTAAGTGTTCCTCTCCTCTCTCCCACTCCTCTGAGCTCCAATAAACTGTGTTTTCTGCACCCTTCTTTGCGCAAATTCTTCTCCCCCTTCTAATAAACTGTTCTTGTGCAGGATTCTTTGCGCCGCAAATAAAAATTGTTTGCAGTTGATTTGTTACTGTTTTGCATTCTTTAATACGGACTTAAGGGGCTTGAAACCAATCCAGATTGGGTGGGGATTTCATCACCCTTCCCAGGACCCCAAAAATCACTAAAGCATATGCATTGTCCATTGTAAATAAAAAAATACTAGACTTCAGCCCTAAGGACTTCGCGCTCATTAGGAGAAGATAAACCGTGTTTAGAACCTCGCTTAACCGTATATTGTTTACGGGGTGTCTAGGAAAGTGTTAAAGGCGCAACCGCCGAAAGAGAAAGGGTTATTTAATTAAGGAACTTCGCGAAAGCGTTGGACAACCTCCCCTTATCTCTGCACTTACCTGGCCTCGTGATCAGTGTATTTTTAAGCCTGTTTCTCGACACTGTTTAACTTCGACAATCAAGTTCAGGAGCAGGTCTAGTAGACCTAGGTTACCCTAGATCTAGGTGTGATTGTGCATATCTTGTTTGTGATTGCTTAAGCCATATTTCCGTACATATTTCTGTAAATCAAAAGATCAAAAAACTTTTATAAAAACTTGCCCTTTTGTCGCCAAATCCATTTTCACCCACCACCCATCGCCTTTCTCCATTGACGTTTTCTTACCCTCACCTTCTCCGCTTTGACTATACTAAACTCGTTTAGTGTATGTCCGCTTGGACTCGGGACACTAGCGCCCGTCTAGTCCGCGTTACGTTAGTCGCGACCGACTACGCGATCGACTCCGAAGTCGATACTCCGTCCACTCCTCTTTCACCCCTTCCTTTGCCGGCCAACTCCGACGTTGACCGGAATTATGTTCATACATCTTCACCTTCACCTTCACCTTCACCAACCTCTTCTTCCGCGATGTCGGGATTTAATCCGAACATCTCTTTGACCACCGCTGGATTGGCTCCACCTCCTACGGAGACCAATCTCCCTCCACCTCCGCCTGTTGTAGCGCCGCAGCGAATCGCGCTCCAGGATCGTTTCTACCCCACCCGTTCTGCACTTCCCACCTGCCTTTCTCTTCCTCCGGCCAATGGGGACAACTTTGAAATTAAGCCCCATTTCATCAACATGCTTCCACGTTTTCATGGGCTTGAATCTGAAGATGCCTATATCTTCATCAATAAATTTCAAAACGTCTGTGCCATGATGAAAACAACCCAGCTGTCGGACGATGCTATACGTCTACGGGTCATTCCGTTCACTTTATGCGATCTCGCTGAAAAATGGCTGTATAGCACCGCTTCCCACTCAATCACCAGCTGGGACGAGTTTGTTAAAGCGTTTCTGAAAAAATTCTATCCAAATCATAAGACCGCAAGAATTCGAAATGAAATCAACCAATTCTCCCAGCTTCCTTCTGAACCCTTCTGGAAGTGCTTTGACCGGTACAAAGACCTTCTTGTTCAGTGTCCTCACCACGGTATAGAGAAATGGCAGCTCTGCCAAACCTTATACGAGGGACTGAACCCAGCAACGAAGCAGTTGCTGGAAACCATCTGTCAGGGCCACTTCCTATCGAAATCTGACGAGGAAGCGTGGCAGTTCTTTGACGACCTTGCGGAGCAAACGCTACAGTGGGAGAGCACCAGACCGACTTCTTCTTCTTCTTCTACCTCCACTTCTACCGGTCAGTCTAGGGTAGGAATTCACCAGCTTGATGTCTCTATTGCAATGAGAGCTGAAATGGCTGCAATAACAAAAAAGCTTGAAGCAATAGAGAGCAAATTTTCTTCTCCTACTCCTGCCCCTGTTCTCCCCCTTCGTACCATCTGCGCTTGTTGTTCCGATCCTTCTCACTTGACCGAAGAGTGTCCTTACAATCCACCATCGCAAGGACATGATCAGGTTAATGCATTCCAGCAAAGACCGAGGAATGATCCATACTCTTCCACCTACAATCCCGGTTGGAGGAACCACCCCAATTTCGCCTAGAATCAGAATCAGAATCAATTCCAAGGCAACAATTTCCAAAGGGCCCCTCCACCAAAACAACAAGCGCAACAACAAACTCAGTATCAGCAACCCTTCCAACCCCAACCTTTCCAAAACCAGACGAACAACTTTGCACCCAACAACTCTTTTCCACCAAACAACTTTGTTCCGTCAAACAACGATAAGGTTTCCTCGCTCGAGCGAAGTCTGGAGGCGTTTGTTAAACAATCGACTCAATCCACCGCCAACATCCAGTCTTCGATTCAATCTTTAGTGCAACACACTGCCGCACACGGGCAAAGCATTAAGACCATTGAGGCCCAGATTGCATAGCTGAACGCGGCCTTGAGCGAGCGAGAGAAGGGGAAGCTCCCGTCCCAGCCACTTCCAAATCCCGGTCACCCACATAATGCACATGTTGCTCTTGAACAACAAAACCATAATGTGAGTGCCGTGACTACACTGAGATCGGGAAGGATGCTGCAAAACAACATTGGCAAGCGAATCAACGATGACACCCCGGCCGCCGCTTCTTCTTCTTCTTCTTCTTCTTCTTCTTCTCCTTCTTCTTCTTCGTCTTCCGAGCCTATTCTCCGTTCTTCAACAGGCACTCCTTCCTCTTCTTCTGCTCTGAACGGACCCACTTCTCACTCCACGAAAACACCTATTCTGGGATCCGTTCCAACTCCAAAATCTCCTCCTCCAGCATTAGACTCAACCAATTTTCAAAATGTTCCATTTCCAAACCGGTTGAGGTCTAATAAACAAAATCCTCAAATGGAGAAGATTCTGGAGTTATTCAAGCAGGTTAACATTAATATTCCTCTTTTAGATGCTGTTCAACAAGTCCCGTCCTACGCGAAAATCTTAATGGACTTGTGCACGAAAAAGAGGAAGTCTCAGGTACCCAAGAAAGTTTTCTTGGCTAGTGCTGTGAGTGATGCCCTTACCCAATCTTTACCACAAAAACGGAAGGACCCTGGCTGTCCTACGATTTCAATTACCATTGGGGATAAGAACATCAACCGCGCACTATTAGATCTTGGTGCCAGTGTTAACCTGCTTCCGTATTCAATATACGAGCAATTAGGCGTCGGAGAGTTGAAACCCACACACTGCACTCTCCAAATGGCCGACCGATCGATCACCCATCCTAGGGGTGAGCTAGAGGATGTGTTAATAAAAGTCGGGGACTTCATATTCCCCGTTGACTTCATTGTCTTAAATACACAGCCTGTAGCTAACCCCCGGAATCAAATTCCAGTGATACTCGGTCGCCCATTTCTCGCAACCTCAAATGCTGTGATCAATTGTCGCAATGGTTCAATGAACCTCTCTTTTGGAAATATGACGATTGAACTCAACATTTTTAGGTTAGGGAATCATCCCGCCGAACCTAATGCTCATATACTGGACGTCTGCTCGATCCAGGAGATCACACCAGAAGAGTGTGAATTCGAGGAGTTTCTGTTTGATCACGATAATCTTGACGCCACTAGTGCGTTTCTCTTCGAACCTGCTGCTGTTTCTGCGCCCGATAACGAATACGTGTGTTTCACGTTCTCGAACGATCTTAGCCGCGCACAACCCGAGTTTGAATCCTTCGACTTTCCGGATGAGTTACCTGAACCATCCGACTCGGTTGCCTACACTCATTTTGAACCTTTGCTGGAGTCCTTTGAGTTCGAGACCTTTGCACCAGTCTTGCCTTCCATCATTTCACCTCCAACGCTCGAACTCAAGCCGTTGCCATCTCACCTTAAGTATGCTTACTTAGGTGAGAACAAGACCCTCCCTGTCATCATTTCGGCTTCTCTAGCTCCCGAGCAAGAGAAAGCCCTTCTCGCGGTCTTGCACAGCAACAGGCAAGCTTTTGGCTGGTCCATGGCGGACATCAAGGGGATTAGTCCCCTCATCGTTGAGCATCACATTCATCTGATGGATGATGCCAAACCATCCCGGGATCCACAAAGACGTCTTAATCCAGTCATGAAGGAGGCTGTGAAGAAGGAGATCGTCAAATGTCTAGATAGTGGTATCATTTACCCTATCTCTGATAGCCAGTGGGTTAGCCCCATTCATGTTGTCCCCAAGAAGTCGGGCATCACGGTCATAACCAACGAGGCGAATGAGTTAATCCCTACTCGCACCCAAACATGGTGGCGAGTTTGCATTGATTACAGAAAACTCAACGCCGCAACGCGGAAAGACCACTTTCCGCTACCTTTCATTGACCAGATGCTTGAACGATTGGCCGGACATGAGTACTACTGCTTTCTTGATGGGTACTCCGGCTATAATCAAATTCCCATCGCCGAAAAAGACCAGAACAAGACCACTTTCACTTGTCCTTTCGGCACGTTTGCATATCGACGCATGCCCTTTGGGTTATGCAATGCGCCCGCTACCTTCCAGCGGTGTATGATGGGTATTTTCTCAGACATGGTGGAAAAATTTCTGGAGATTTTCATGGATGACTTCTCCATCTTCGGCGACTCCTTTGACGAGTGTTTGCTGCATCTCGACGCTGTCCTTACCCGATGTAAGGACAAGAATCTCACTTTGAACTGGGAGAAATGCCACTTCATGGTGCGCGAAGGTATTGTCTTAGGACATATCATCTCGCAAAATGGCATAGAGGTTGACAAAGCAAAGATTGAGGTCATTTCCAATCTGCCTCCTCCCCGATGCGTCAGAGATATCCGAGCCTTCCTTGGCCATGCCGGTTTCTATAGACGATTTATCAAGGACTTTAGCAAGATTGCTAGGCCCTTGACGCTTTTGCTGGCCAAGGACACGCCTTTCGACTTCAACTCGAGCTGTGTGACTGCATTCGAGTCACTGAAACGCTCACTCACTTCTGCTCCCATTCTTTCTTCCCCTGACTGGACGCACCCATTCGAGATTATGTGCGATGCATCCGACTTTGCCATCGGTGTTGTCCTTGGACAGCACATCAACAAGATGCCGCACGTAATCTATTACGCGAGCCGGACCCTGAACGACGCCCAACTTAACTATACAACAACTGAGAAGGAATTCTTAGCTGTTGTATTTGCTTTAGAAAAGTTCAGGCCCTACCTTATCGGCTCTCCAGTCATTGTCTACACGGACCATTCAGCTCTGCGCCATCTTTTTGCGAAGAAAGATGCCAAGTCTCGGTTAATACGTTGGATCCTCTTGCTTCAAGAGTTTGACCTTGTCATTAAGGACAAACGAGGATGTGAAAACGTGGTTGCCGACCATCTCTCACGACTTCCTTCTTCGCCGTCGCTTCCAATTCCGATTAACGACGTTTTCCCGGATGAACAACTCTTGACAGTATCATGCGAACCCTGGTTCGCGGATATTGTGAACTATTTGGCCACGGGATTACTACCGACCGAATGGTCAAGTCAGGACAGACTTCGCTTCTTATCCCAAGTAAAACACTTTTACTGGCACGAACCCTACTTGTTCAAGTACTGTCCCGACCAGATTATTCATCGGTGTGTCCCTGATGAGGAATTCAAGAGTGTGCTATCATTTTGCCACGATCAAGCGTGTGGCGGGCATTTTGGGCCCAGAAAGATAGCTGAGAAGATCTTGCAATGTGGTTTCTACTGGCCACAACTTTTCAAAGACGCTCACGACTATTGCAAGACTTGCTCCCGGTGCCAACACATGGGCCGGATATCCCGGAGGAACGAGATGCCGCTCCAACCGATCTTGGTTGTGGAGATTTTCGATGTTTGGGGGATAGACTTCATGGGGCCGTTTCCCAGCTCTTTTGGGAACTTGTACATCCTTCTAGCTGTTGATTATGTCTCTAAATGGGTCGAGGCTGTGCCCAGCCGGACTAACGACAACAAGGTTGTCGTTAGGTTCCTTAAAGGAAACATTTTCTCACGGTTTGGGCACCCCCGAGCGATCATTAGCGACAATGGAAGTCATTTCTGCAATAGGACTTTCGAGGCCTTGATGCGGAAATACTCCATTAATCATAAGCTCTCTACGCCCTACCACCCCCAAACCTGCGGGCAGGCAGAAGTTTCGAATCGGCAAATCAAGCAGATACTGGAGAAGACGGTTTCCATGAACCGTAAGGATTGGTCTCTGAAACTCACTGATGCCCTTTGGGCATTTAGAACCGCTTATAAGACCGACCTTGGCATGTCTCCCTATCGGCTTGTGTACGGAAAAGCCTGCCACCTTCCTGTCGAAATCGAGCATCGCGCATTTTGGGCGATTAAGGAGCTGAATCTGTCTCTTGAGGATGCGGGCAGCCATCGGAAGCTGCAGCTGAACGAACTGAACGAGCTTAGGGATGAGGCTTACGATAACGCGGTTGTCGTTAAGAATCGAACGAAGGTGTTTCACGATAAACACCTTTTGCGCAAAACCTTCGTACCTGGTCAGCAGGTACTGCTTTACGACAGCCGACTTCATTTCCATCCAGGAAAGCTCAGATCTCGCTGGAAAGGGCCGTATTTTGTGCGGAATGTGTATCCGCAGGACGCTGTGGATTTGGAAAATCCAAAGGACGGTTCACTCTTCAAGGTAAATGGACACCGATGCAAACCGTACCTTAGCACCGAACCAACAGAGGAGCTCCTGTTCTTACAGGAGCCGGTTTACCCTGCATGATCTTCCTCTGGCTACCTCCAAACTTCGGTTATCCAGCCAAGAACAGCGGACACTGTTCCAAATAAGTTTGGGGGTATGTACAAACCATTTTGTTTATATTTGTGTATATTCTTTTTCTTTTCTTTAAAAACAAAAACAAATAAAAATTGTGTATCACTAACCGACAATTTTGAACCTTCCGACTACTCTCTTCATGCAACGACAGTGAGGACACTGTCCAGTTTAAGTTTGGGGGTACGCTCGGTACGCATTTCTTACCTTCGCATTCATCTGTATATTTTGCATCTGCATATTAATATCCATAAAATCCATAAAAATTTGAAAATTTTCTAAAAAAATATAAAAACTTTTTTGTCAAGTTAGCTTGTGGAAGAACTTTGATTCAACATTTCGACGGTTTTTGTTTAAAAAAAATAGGAATAACTAAATCTTATGTTTGGATTTTGAAAACCTGAAAGATAACTCTCCTTTGAAGTTAACTATAGCTGATATATGTCTTTACATCACACTACACGTGTCGTAAGATTTTGGAAATTAGATGACAAGTCTTTCATGTTTAAACTTTTAAACAGATAAATGATTTTCTGAGGATCAAATAGGTTTGTTCTGAAATAAGTAATGTCAAGAATAGTTTATGAAGTAAAGCGAATATGAAGGAATGTTATTGATGCCGTAATTGGAGCTAAGTCTGAAAAATAACCCATCTAAAACTTGATTGGAATGATTACACACCAAACCCACTAAACACGTCTTTTATCCAAAAAAAAAATATTTGAACTGCCGGTTATATCTCCGTTCGTATTAAATCATCTGATTTGCACGACAAACTGTCTTTTGTTTTTGGACCTAGGTAACTTGAGTAATTAAGCCCGCTGGGGTGTTTTTACACCTAATGCCCTAAAACCAACTGGTTTGGGTGCATTGGCCCAAAGCTCGCTAAGAAGCCTAGAAAGTCCAGTTTAAAACAAAGTCAAGCAAGTGTTCTCTCCGAGTTAAAATTCCTAACGGTTCTTTGTGTGAGAATAATCTTGATAAAAGACAGGCTTTTAAAAAAAAAATTTTAACGGAGATATGAAGGTTTTACTCTTTGATAAAGACTATTGCACGTTCACAGAGGTGTGTATGAAATGAAAACAAGAAAAGGGTGGAGTGAAAAATACGATTTAGTTTCCTGTTAAGGAAGATAGAAATTCTGAAGTTGAAACCTTACTGGAAAACGAAACTTGAAAAATGCTTAACTCTTTATAAAACTTATGTGATCCTTTTAAAATTGTTATCTGGGCTTTATTGTGCGACATGATGACTTTAATCGATCCTTCTGGAACTTAACGACACTATTTTCACTGCACGTAAAGACATGTAAAATCTGTAGTTAAATAAGAAGCGAGGTGTGAAAAATAAAGGTTCGATGGTCTAGACTTAGGATTATAGAATTGTTATTTTCTAAAACAAAACTTTAGGGTTTGAATCTTAGTTATTTTGCAAAACCAACTTGACCGGATTTTGTGGGTAGTATCCGCTGAAAACCTTCAGGAGACAACACTCCTCCTACTAGGGACACCTAGAGGTTTAACAGCTTGTTGCACATGCTCAGTGCAATCGCGTTCCCTGCGAAAGTGAGGTTAGGAAATTTTTTTGTGAATAAATGGGCTTTGCTCGGGACGAGCAAATGATAAGTTTGGGGGTATTTGTTCATATCAGATTTTTGCATTTTCATACCGCCCAATTTTTATCACATTGCATATCCGTAGATACTCTTGAGCCGTGTTTGCTAGTCAATTGCAGGATACAGGTTCTCGGTTCTAAAACGGTGAAATTCATGAAAAACACGACAAAATCCGGGTTCCTGCCAACCACAGATAAAACACGGTCTCCGCTCTTCATCCGTGTGTTGCCAGATACCAGTTTAGGAAGACAAAATGTCAAATCAATGTCACTCTCATGCACAAGGCTCAATGGTAGCACAAAATCCAAGAGATCTACGCGGAGCTCGAGGCAATCATCACAAAATCTTGACAAAAAGTCCACCTTTCCCTCAACAGAAATTCTGGAAAAATCGTGGAGCAAAATTGAGAAAATATATATACCAGAATAATGTAGACATCAGACCAGGCCAGCACCAAAAGTTGGAGGGCCCAACTCTTCCAAAGGGCCGCGGATCCGCGGCCAAAGGGGGGTCTAGGCCGCGGATCCGCGGCCATATAATGGCGGCAGACAGAAAGTTTTTGGGGGTATTTTTGTTATTCTGTTTGGGTTCTGGTGGTTGCCCTAGGGTTTCATTTTTTGGCCTATAAATAGCCCAGAACTTTGAGAAGGGAGGGGTCCATTCTTGTATTTTCTTTTTCTAGGTTTTAGTTCACATGTTCTTCTTCTTCTCATCTCTTCTCCATTAAACTTGTAGTGAGCTTTGTGAGGGAGGAATGGTAAATAAAGAAGATCATTTTATTATCATGCTTATCTTGCTCTTTCTTTACTTGTTGTAATTTTAATTGTTAAGTAGTTGTTGTTATTTTCTTGTTGTTTCTTTCTTCTCTCTTTTTCTTTATCATTCATACGACAATGATACTTACGCTCGATCCTCGCCAAGGTGAGGTCGCAAATAGTTAGTCGTATTCTTCTAATCTCCCTCTTTCTATCTTCCTCTTTTGTTTTGTTTTCTTTTTCCTTATCATGAAGTGTGAGTAGTTTTATACTTGTTAGGGTAGGATAAGGGAAGTTTGAGAGAAGGAAATCTCTCTCACTCTTTCCTTGCCCAACAACTTAAATCGACTCCCATTAATTGAACCACAATCCGCTCCTTACGGCACCCTATCCTACATGATAGCGGTGATTCCGTAGTGAGACCGGTTGTGGTTGAATTAACCGGAGGTTATGGATAAGAGCCAAGAACGGACGGACAAGCACCAAAAGGAAGACTTATGCGTTGGAAAGCCTAGCTTATACTCGCAAAGTCCTTCCTAGTCGTGCTAATCCCCGTTGTTGCCGATTACCGTAACACCGATATTAAGAGGGGCAATGAAAGATGTGGAGACTCCTAACTCAAACTAACCTAATCCTAACCCTAACAAGCTCTCTTTAAATATCAACTTAACACTCAGATAGTTACAAACAAAATCTGAACTTTCGGACTTAACTCGTTAAAACACTTTGAAAAAGACTCCCATCTCCCTGCGGACGACCCGTACTCAACCGGCTAGCTACAAGCGAAACCGTCTTGATTGCGGTATTTAAAACTAAACTTGACACGCACGTATCCTATCAATCAGTGGTACCAAACCACCCCGGGACTTCTTTGCAGGTACTCGGCGATTAACTCCTCAAATCACCAATCTCCTCAAACCCATTGAGACCCACACGCAATAGGAGATCATCTCCAAAATCCACCGGGAGATCGACGGAAGACAACATATGAAGTGTTGGATATAGTGCCCTCTGTAAGTGCACGGCGGAGTCCCGGCCGTCAATCCGACGCCGGAATGCGGAAGCGATCCTTTTCTTTAACTTTTTAAACCGGCACCACCGCACACTATAAACCCGGATCGTGCCATTAATCTAGTCCTAGCTAACTAGAGAAGGGGTAGAGAGATATACCGAACGATCCGTGTCCTTCGGTCTTCTCGTCGTCGTCCCGATCTCCCCGCGGAATCTCCGGTCTCCACCAAGTCGCCCGAAGGGCACCACGTCGCTGGCTTCTTTTACGGGCTCCCACCTCTGGACCGAGGCAACTCGAGCACGAAGTTGGCGAGTTGACGTGCCCAAGATTTGCTGTAGAATATGTGTAGTGCTCTATGTCTCATTTTGGTGTATTGGAAGTTGCCTTTTGGTGGAAGAATGATATATGAACTTTTGTGGAGGAACTTGGGAATTTTTCAAGCATCAAGAGAACAAAATCCCCACTATAAGAATTTAGACAGCCCCTTCATTCTTTTGGCCGGCCATGTCCATGAGGGAATGAGAGAGTGGTGTGTGTATGAATCAAAAGAATGAGTGAGCCTACAAATCAAGTAAGAGAGAGAAAGGGTGATGATAACAAACAATGATCACAAACTAAAACCCACACTCAACCCTCACTCATCAAGCATGATGACTCCAAAAGTAAACCATGATGAAGTCAAGAAGTCAATGGAGGCTAAACCATCATGACACAACAATATGCAAATAACACCGTCCACAAATGCTTATTTGCACTAATGCAAATAAGCCCTCCTCCACCAAACTTCAGCCAATGAAAGATACAAAGAAATATGGCTGAAACGGAAAACAAACTGGCAACTCCAAAAACTGATCCCGTAATAAATTACAGGAAAACCCCGCTACTGTATATACATACCCGCATTTGTGTTCCGACCGAAATACAAATGCAATGAGACAAAATCTACACTGTACTATACTAGGATCCGGCTTAAACCAAAGCCCGCTAGTATTAACCGTCCGATCCTGATCCGTCCAATACCGCACGTATCTGATCGAACCCTGCCATATCTCCATACGGCCTCTACAGCGTTTCGCCCGAAACTTGAGTAACTAAATGTGGGGGACTCTAAAGACTCGTCAATACTATGGCTGTGGAGTTAACCACTAGCACGTCAGAGGTATTAGCCATACGTGACGGGCTACCAGCTATTGACCAAAAGGGACGTCGATGAGCGAACTCATCCTGATACCCTACTGAGCCTGTCAGTGACAATATCCGTACAGTCCGGTCCGTTCGTCTATGAGCATCGCATGGCGGGTCTAGGGGGTTGGTAAAAGTCAGACCCCCAAAAGCAGTACAAGTCGTGTCGGAGTGTAGCCCAGAACACCCTGAGATACTACTGGAATACCTACCAGTAAATCTCCTGCCTTGGCCAAGGACTTCGTGTAATGGCTTTCCTAGACACAGCGTGACCTCACCCCCTATACCGGGAGAGACGAACCCCTGAAGATCCACTCACTACCTCCATGTGGCTTGGGACTGTACCCAACTAAAACCTGTTTGCACGTCTCCTTTGAGCGTGGTAGGGTAGTAATCAAAATACAGTGGGAACACACATGAGACAAATGATGATCCTCAGGTCGATGAACTAACCTGTACACATGTCACTAGGGAACTGCTATCTGACGTCAGGTATAAGACCAACTAGCATGTTCCCGGCGAGTCTTGTCCGGTGTACTCACAACCCAATGAGCACCTGTATACATCTTAGGTGAACCAACCGACACCAGTGGCTTGTGAGACCGGCCACCGCCCCTCGTCGGGGTCTCGACTGTATACACTAGTCTACTCTGGAGTATCGATGCCCTGTCTCGAAACTCCCACGACTAGGGACCTTTTAAGGATATGCTTATAGACTACCAGCTCCTACGTATATGATCACCCTCATACTGGTGGCAGTCAAGCAAGAATCCTAGGGGCTCTATCAACGTGCAATAGTGACCTGTAGGGTCACCTAAAGCAGTACACGATGATAAAGATAAACCAGATATCATACTATCATCTTGAGTAAGACTGTCCTCCTGGGATAGGTCATCCCTCAATCATTGCAATCACGTGCCTGTGATCCAATAATTGACTCTGAGGGCACTATCTCCAACAATCTCTCACTTGCACTCAAGGCTAATTATTGCGATGTCGCATACTCACAGCCCGTGTGATACCGAACACCCAACTCCTCTACTAGTCAGTCTCACAAAGCTCGTTTGCAAAACTATTGCGTTCGAGGAATAGCCTCAGTGAGTGGATCCGCTTTGATGTTTCTTTCAATGTCTCTCTATATCTCAAGTTCGTGGAGAAACCCATCTCCCGAAATGAGCAATACCTGTCTTAGAATGTGTCTAGATGTCTGATGGGACCTAGCTCATAAATGAACTCCAAATCCAAACTACTTAGATTGTATCGTCAACTGAACTTAATAAGTATCCTGCGCCATGCCTCCCTCAGTATCCGCCTGGATCACCTGTCCAAAATACTGCCCCTCGTCAGAAGGAAAACTATAACTCTGACAACCTCTCTGTCATCCAGGTCACCTTGGAAGCCTGGAATGATAACTGTCTCCCGAATGAGGCTGTCGTTATCATATCCCTAGAACATTCACTTATGTTCTAAAACTGCTTCCGACTGTTTCTCTAGGATAGGATCAATGTCAACTTATTGCATCTACAGCAAGAACAACATCTGGTGTGGTACTTGACATCTCATGATTGACTCAATTGTCTGAGCAAGTGATCTGCCAATCATGCACATCCCTCTCCCCTTTAATCTGTAAGACACCTTTAGAGAGGGTGACTCCATCACCTGCAGGTACACTATCGTGCCAGGAGTCGTCCATTCTAAATACTCTTAGAATGCTGTCTAAGTACCCTGATTGGGAAACCACCCAAATCTAGATCTAAAACCATAGATCTAGTAACCAGTATGTTTGATATAATGTCCAAGTCCCATGTGGAGAAACCATTATGTGACGACCAAAGTATAACCGATCGTTGTAAAGGAATATCACTTCCTACTCTGTGTATGTCATCCAAATACCATGACATCACACCCTACTACCTTCTCAACAGATCCATCCCCTATTCTGATGAAGTCAAACCTATGACTGTCACATCAGAAATTGATGATCTATCTCCGCTATATCTGCTTTATGTTCTAAAAATAGACATAAGCCACTTGTCCACCAATGCTTCTGCTGCTCCCACTGACTACAACAACCCTCTGGCAGATTCATATAGACGTACACTTCTAAAGCCAGTTTAGAACGACGCTATACTCGTCCTCCTGCCGGGTCTCACAGTTTGGAACAACAGCAATGGCAAGTCTGGGTAAACAAGAACTTCCATGTCACCGTCCTTGAGGCTACCGGAGTACCTCTCGGGTGCCTGAAGTTACCCACGTTATCTGCGGAGTGGCTAATGGAATGTCAAACCAGATTGAATCTTTAGGTTCCTATCAAATTTTCAGTAATCGTTTGTGGTTCTGAAATCACTTCCAGTTCTACCATACTCCCACTACTGTTTTCTGAAAAAAAAATCCATTTTATTAAAGCTGTGGCGAGTCTAGAACAATATCTCTATTGATCTTCCAGATGGTAGAAAGTCAACCCTCGTCATAGCCTGGGTCAACCCACAAACAGCCATTACAGAAATGTGCCTTGAGTTATCCAGAGTCTGGTTTTAAGCATAAGCCAGACAACTCCCCGTACCTTAACATCGTTAAGATATGAACTGTTCTATATCCAATACAGAAACAGAGGCACTGATTTAATTGAACTAGATTCAAATCATCCAGCTGTCTCCAGTGCATGTCAACAAAATGGAAAAAGGCCGATCAGCGTTACTCAACTTAGGAATGCTTCCAATTATGAGTAACCTGAAAGAGAAGCAAGTTCTCTTAATCATTACTATCAACTGAATACCATACACAAGTATCTACATCTTCGATCACCTTGAAGAATCCCGATACTTGCAACATCTGGTTCTCTACTTTATTAATATACCTATAACTTCTCAAAATTCGGACCTTGCGTTTCAACGAAAACACTTGTCTAAAAACTAGAGAAGTCATAAGTAAACTGAATATAGTACGTGGACCAACCCTTCTGTCCTGATGGACGCTGGACAACATACAATACTCTGTATAAGTCCCTTGAGTCTAATAACTCACGCTCTGTGTGTTGCAGGTTGAAAACTGTACTTATGGTTAAGAAGAATTACACCGCTGTTTAATGCTCCTTACCTAACCATCCACTGATATAGGTAAATGTCGTAGACATAATTTCAAAAAGGTATATCTCACTCTATGAAAATAGACGTACAGATATATCAATTTGAAATTGGTGCACAACAACGGATATTCAAAACCAAATATTTGCCGTCCGGCAAACAACCCAGGTGACTTCCTCAAATATCACCGATTACAACGAATCCCGATATAATGAGGATGATCACCCAATTCCCAATAACTTACTCCCACTCATCATCTGTAAAACCATACAGATGTGAGAATCATACCTGGTAAATACATACCATGGAGCAAGTGTCTAACTGGGAAATCAGTTTTCCTTTAACAGTACACAGTGAAACTGAAACATTGAAATGTCTCGATGGGGTATCCCGGTATTCCTAGTAATGCCTCTTCCAGATTCACGACTGTAACCGTATAATTCTTTGCTACCTCTCTAAATCCCTTTATATGTCTTTAGTCATTACCTTCTGCACACCCCTTTAGGCCAAATGGTTTTCTTCCTTCCCTACCGTTCGGCACCGGCCTATGGTTTGGAAGAAGACTATCCAATAAGCATAATGGGTGTACTGTCCTAATCCTAGGAGCACTCGCAATGCGAGAGAAGGTGAAGATAAAAGACAACCGAATAAACCTTATTCCTATTTCTCCTGAACTAGAATCCATCCCCGAACTGGAACAAGTTCCTTTCGAGTTCGTATATAACCATACGATGGAGTATCCAATAAACTGTGGATCTTCGTAGTGATACGGAGTGTTCTGGAGAAATACACAGGTGATTTTAGGATTGGCGAAGAAATACTTGGTTTGGTCGTGAATATCAGTCGCAATTTACTTTGCCCTCTTACTAATCCCTTGATATGTCTTTACTTAATACCTTCTGTACACCATCGTTATGCTAATTGGTTTTCTTCATTCCCCACCGTTCGGCACCTGCCTATGGTTTGGAAGAAGACTATCCAATTTGCATAATAGGTGTACTATCGCCTAAACCAAGGAGTACTCGCAACCTGAGAGAAGGTAAAAGGAAAAGACAACTGAATAGTCCTATTCGTTTTCTCCAGAACCGGAAACCATCCTCGAATTCCTTCGAGTTCGTATCTAACCATACGATGGTTTTGTCCAATAGAAGTGGACGTTCGTAGTAATACGGGGTGTCCTGGAGAAAAGGGTAAAAGTAGGAGTGGCAATGAGGTTTGGAACTCTGACAATCCAAAAACCAGTGTTAAAGAAGGTTCGGTCAATTTTGGTCACTGAGTCATAGCCTTAGGGTCGGGTCAATGGTCGCTGCCAAAGAGAGAGAGAAAAGAAACACTCAGCGTGCACTCTAACCTAGATCAGAATGGTTACCAATTTATCTAATCTGGAAACCTCCGACTGTACCGTCAAATTCTCCTCCAAACCTGAAAAAAGAATTAGTCGGGATCGCCCAAGGAGTAAACCAACTCATCAGTGGGAATCGGGATCCAACTATCATCGCATAATAATGTGACGGAATCCGCTCACGTCATCACACTCCAGAAGGTATGCGCATATCTGGCAAGTTTCAGTTTCTTTAGAAACTCCCGATGTGATTTCTGCCCCATGCTCTTATGACCTTGACTTTGGCCAACATATCATAAGTCACATGTCAAGTTCTACCCGTCATTCTCCAGGTTAATTTGAGCCCACCCGTACATACCCTTGACTTTGGCCAAAATAGTAGTACGACTGCCGCAAACCAACGCATTTATCTATGCTGCATATGAATACCCAATAGCTACCAATCACTGTGCCTTAACTTTGGCCAACATACACAGCTTGAATACTATTGACCACCCATATGAAACGACGGAGGGCTACGAATGGTTTCTGGCGAAAACCTTTAACGTAATGAACTTGATATCGTTGAAGGAACTGGATAGCTTTTATGAAAATATAGTGACGAAAACCTTTGCTAAAGAGGTCACTCCCGGTGAAGGGATCTCGGCTCTTTCCCCGTAGAATGAGGTGCAGGATATTCCAACTGAATACCACGATGCAAAGCAAAAGTAATCGGCTATAGTGAAGTTATTGCCCTGACGCAAACTTCTGTCCAAGGGGTCACTCCCGGTGAAGGGATCTCGGCCCTTGCCTCGTCGACTGAGGTGCTGGATATTCATAACCGAATACCACTGTGCAAAACAAAAGAGAACGCCCTTGCAATAACAGCTTTTTGAAAAAGTGTTCCAACAACATCAGAATAGGTTTGTTTTTAACTTGCATTGATCCGAATCAACGCAGTCCCATCAATTGATCACACAAATAAAGAACGAAAATAATGACGTACGTATATGCCATCCGCATTCGCCACTGGGTCCCGTCATTACCCGTTAGGTTAGCTAACTAACGACAGAGCGGGGACTGGACTAGCACGGATGCAAAACATATACAACATCTACTAGTATACATATCAATATATAATATTTCGCTCAAGGCGTGATAAAATGCAACATCACAGAAATGTACAGCATCAAAGAACAATACAGATATCTGGGATCCCCGGGTTTCACAGAGCCGCTACTGAAACCCGACGTTCCCCTGGTCGTGTGGATAGCCTGTGCAATGAAATCCTAGACCCCTACGGGCGCGGCAAGTTACCCGCCAAAACCTGAAGCGAGGCAGCCCCTTTCAGCAACGCGAATGGACCACCCAGCACTTCACAGAATCCGGTAACTTGGGCACCCCTCCTGGGTCAACCTGTACCCCCTATGAGTGCGGCGAATAGCCCACCAATTCTAGAGTGAAGCCCTCTCCATCTCAATGCCATGAGATGCGGGCCCATTGCCCTCTAGAACCCGGCAATCCGTGCACCCCACCTTGGGGTAATCCTAGTACAGAAAGTAAAATATACATACAACGGGTATATCGACCTCAACCTGGGCGTGCCCCAAAAGAATAATATACAGACAGGTAGTGACGGCAGTCCACATGTCGGACGCTCGCCCCGCAATATCAAATGTACATAATACAAAAAAAACTGTACCAGCATTGCATCCAGGCTATCCCCCACGACCAATCCGCAACATCATAGCATAACACAGAATATCAACGTGAATATCACGTTCGCAAATCCGTATAACCGGGCTATAGCAGTTAGACAGGATTTACCGATCAAGTGACATTCACGGTCGCAGATATAATGTAAATACTGTGAACTAATGTGTTTAAAATATTCGATCGATCAAATTTATCCAAGTGGGCCCCAAGCACTATTGTAGCACATAAAGAAATTCTGGGCCCAAACAGAATATACCAAAACCCCTATTTTCATCCCCAAAGCCCACTGCAAAAAATTGGTGAAATGAAGCTAACATCCTGCAGCGGGACCGCGGCCAAAGAGGGGTTATGGCCGCGGTTCCGCGGTCCTATGGAAGGATCAGGTCACCAAAATTTTATAGTGTTCTTAGAATTCCCTGCACATGTTTCTGCAACAACCTGAAAAATTTTTGGAGCCAAAAATATTTCGATAGAAACTGATGCTATTCGAAAATGCGGTTTTGGAATTTTGTTCGATCGGAAATATAAACACATTAGACAAAGCTAGATTAGTTTAATGGCGAGGCTCTGATACCACTGTAAGTGCACGGCGGTACCCCGGCCGTCAATCCGACGCCGGAATGCGGAAGCGATGCTTTTCTTTAACTTTTTAAACCGGCACCACCGCGCACTATAAACCCGGATCATGCCATTAATCTAGTCCTAGCTAACTAGAGAAGGGGTAGAGAGATATACCAAGCGATCCGTGTCCTTCGGTCTTCTCGTCGTCGTCCCGATCTCCCCGCGGTATCTCCGGTCTCCACCAAGTCGCCGGAAGGGCACCACGTCGCCGGCTTCTTTTACGGGCTCCCACCTCTGGACCGAGGCAACTCGGGCACGAAGTTGGCGAGTCGACGTGCCCAAGATTTGCTGTAGAATACGTGTAGTGCTCTATGTCTCATTTTGGGGTATTAGAAGTTGCCTTTTGGTGGAGGAATGATATATGAACTTTTGTGGAGGAACTTGGGGATTTTTCAAGCATCAAGAGAACAAAATCCCCACTACAAGAATTTGGACAGCCCCTTCATTCTTTTGGCCGGCCATGTCCATGAGGGAATGAGAGCGTGGTGTGTGTATGAATCAAAAGAATGAGTGAGCCTACAAATCAAGCAAGAGAGAGAAAGGGTGATGATAACAAACAATGATCACAAACTAAAACCCACACTCAACCCTCACTCATCAAGCATGATGACTCCAAAAGTAAACCATGATGAAGTCAAGAAGTCAATGGAGGCTAAACCATCATGACACAACAATATGCAAATAACACCCTCCACAAATGCTTATTTGCACTAATGCAAATATGCCATCCTCCACCAATCTTCAGCCAATGAAAGATACAAAGAAATATGGCTGAAACGGAAAACAAACTGGCAACTCCAAAAACTGATCCTGTAATAAATTACAGGAAAACCCCGCTACTGTATATACATACCCGCATTTGTATTCCGACCGAAATACAAAGGCAATGAGACAAAATCTACACTGTACTATACTAGGATTCGGCTTAAACCAAAGCCCGCTAGTACTAACCGTCCGATCCTGATCCGTGCAATACCGCACGTATCTGATCGAACCCTGCCATATCTCCATACGGCCTCTACAGCGTTTCGCCCGAAACTTGAGTAACTGAATGTGGGGGACTCTAAAGACTCGTCAATACTATGGCTGTGGATTTAACCACTAGCACGTTAGAGGTATTAGCCATACGTGACGGGCTACCAGCTATTGACCAAAAGGGACGTCGATGAGCGAACTCATCCTGACACCCTACTGAGCCTGTCAGTGACAATATCCGTACAGTCCGGTCCGTTCGTCTATGTGCATCGCATGGCGGGCCTAGGGGGTTGGTAAAAGTCAAACCCCCAAAAGAGGTACAAGTCGTGTCGGAGTGTAGCCCAGAACACCCTGAGATACTACTGGAATACCTACCAGTAAATCTCCTTCCTTGGCCAAGGACTTCGTGTAATGGCTCTCCTAGACACAGCGCGACCTCACCCCCAATACCGGGAGAGACGAACCCCTGAAGATGCGCTCACTGACTCCATGTGGCTCGGGACTGTACCCAACTAAAACCTGTTTGCACGTCTCCTTTGAGCGTGGTAGGGTAGTAATCAAAGTACAGTGGGAACTCACACGAGACAAATGACGATCCTCAGGTCGATGAACTAACCTGTACACATGTCACTAGGGAACTGCTATCTGACGTCAGGTATAAGACCAACTAGCATGTTCCCGGCGAGTCATGTCCGGTGTGCTCACAACCCAATGAGCACCTGTATACATCTTAGGTGAACCAACCGACACCAGTGGCTTGTGAGACCGGCCACCGCCCCTCGTCGGGGTCTCGACTGTATACACTAGTCTACTCTGGAGTATCGATGCCCTGTCTCGAAACTCCCACGACTAGGGACCTTTTAAGGATATGCTTATAGACTACCAGCTCCCACGTATATGATCGCCCACGTACTGCTGGCAGTTAAGCAAGAATCCTAGGGGCTCTATCAACGTGCAATAGTGGCCTGTAGGGTCACCTAAACCAGTACACGATGATAAAGATAAACCAGATAGCATACTATCATCTTGAGTAAGACTATCCTCCTGGGATAGGTCCTCCCTCAATCATTGCAATCACGTGCCTGTGATCCAATAATTGACTCTGAGGGCACTATCTCCAACACCCTCAGAGTCAATTATTGGATCACAGGCATGTGATTGCAATGATTGAGGGAGGACCTATGCCGGTAGAACAGTCTTACTCAAGATGATAGTATGCTATCTGGTTTATCTTTATCATCGTGTACTGCTTTAGGTGACCTTACAGGTTACTATTGCGCTTTGATAGAGCCCTTAGGATTCTTGCTTGACGGCCAGCAATATGACGGCGATCATATACGTGGGAGCTGAGGTCTATAAGCACTTCCTTAAAAGGTCCCTAGTCGTGGGAGTTTCGAGACAGGGCATCGATACTCCAGAGTAGACTAGTGTATACAGTCGAAACCCCGACGAGGGGCGGTGGCCGGTCTCACAAGCCACTGGTGTCAGTTGGTTCACCTAAGATGTATACAGGTGCTCATTGGGTTATGAGTACACCGGACAGGACTCACCGGGAACCTGCTAGTTGGGTTTATACCAGACGTCAGATAGCAGTTCCCTGGTGACATGTGTACAGGTTAGTTCATCGACCTATGATCGTCATTTGTCTCGTGTGAGTTCCCACTGTGCTTTGATTACTACCCTACCACGGCTCAAAGGAGTCGTGCAAACAGGTTTTAGTTGTGTACAGTCCCGAGCCACATGGAGGCAGTGAGCAGATCTGCAGGGGTTCGTCTCTCCCGGTAATGGGGGTGAGGTCGCGCTGTGTCTAGGAGAGCCATTACACGAAGTCCTTGGCCAAGGCAGGAGATTTACTGGTAGGTATTCCAGTAGTATCTCAGGGTGTTCTGGGCTACACTCCGACACGACTTGTACCGCTTTTGGGGGTCTGACTTTTACCAACCCTCTAGGCCCGCCATGCGATGCTCATAGACGAACGGACCGGACTGTATGGATATTGTCACTGACAGGCTCAGTAGGGTGTCAGGATGAGTTCGCTCATCGACCTCCCTTTTGGTCAATACTTGATAGCCCGTTACGTACGGCTAATACCTCTGACGTGCTAGTGGTTAAATCCACAGCCAAACTATTGACGAGTCTTTAGAGTCCCCCATAGATAGTTTCTCAAGTTTCGGGCGAAACGTTGTAGAGGCCGTATGATATATGGCAGGGTTCGATCTTATACGTGCGGTATTGCACGGATCATGATCGGACGGATCATACTAGTGGGCTTTGGTTTAAGCCGGATCCTAGTATTAGATTTGTTGGATTACTTTAGTCTCATCGCATTTGCATTCAGTCGGAATGCGGGTGCAGGTATGTATATACAGGTGAGGGGTATCATTGTGATCCGTCACGAGTTTACTTTAGATGTTGCCGAATCTTTTTGTTGTGGCAAACATTTGGATTAATGTTTGCTTATGGAAATAATGAGATAGATTTTCATCATGGAATGCATTAAATGTGACATAGACTTGTATCATGACTCATGGTCTCTTTTTTAGCAAATATGTCACATTTGATGTTTGATTTGGGTTGATATGATGAGAAGAGAGAGAGAGGGGCTGCCATGAGGGAGTGGGGTCTTGTATTATTCTTTGCTCTCTCTCATTTTTATCATACGAATCACAAAAAAAGAAAAGGAGAGAAAGCCTTCTCTTCTTCTTTTTCTTCCTCTAGCTCATTATCTTCACCAATGGCAACACCTTCAACCTCCATCCAAAGCCATGGATGTAACAGACAAAGTGATCACAACATACTCTACTTCAACCTTGGGCACGTCGGCTCACACTTCATGCCCGAATTGCTTCGGATGAAGCAGAGCCCATAAAAAGACATCTCGATGTGGTGCCCTTTCCGACGAGGAGTTGAAGACCGGAGTTGCCGCGAGGAGATCGGGATGGTGGCCGAAGACCGAAGGACACGGATCGCTCGGTATAGCTCTCTACCCTTTCTCTAGTTAGCTAGTAGGTTAATGGTCCAATCCGGGTTTATAGTATGCGGTAGCGCCGGTTTACAAGTTTTTAAAAAGTTTCGTTTCCGCATTTTGGCCTCGGACAGACGGCCGGGGCGCTACCGTGCACTTACATGAAGGAGACCAGAAAAGGACCACCATCAGTTGGCGTCATCTGTGGGAACGCGAAAAACTCCACAAAAACAAAGTTGGCCTTCCGATCTCCTTCCACATGGAAAGTAATCGCCCTGAAAATCCGGGTACCAACCGCCACCTTCCCCTCAGCGGAGGCGCAGGCGAACCTCAACCGAATGTCACCGACCCCTCCACCGGCCACCGCCTCGCGGACCCCGCCGAAGGAAACCAAGGCCCATCAAGAGCTGTGGTCATGATGACAGGGGGCCAGTCGGGCTCCTGCGAGGCCCAGCACCCCACGCCGGCAAAAGATGCCAGCGGCCGCCCGAGCAAAAAGGCCAGAGGCCACGAGCCCATCACCTTTGGCAACGGGGACCTCCACGGCATATCTGTGCCCCACAACGACCCACTGGTGATCATGGCCCGAATCCACCGGTATGAGGTCCACCGGATACTCATCGACTCAGGAAACTCGGCGGACATCCTCTTCCACGACTGCTTCCTACGCATGGGGCTCACCCCAGCAGACTTGAAACCGACCTCTCACGTCCTTTCGGGGTTCACCAACCACTCCATCCTGGCACAAGGGGTGGTCACCCTACAGTTCAACATCGGGGAGCCCGTCCGCACGCGTACGTTTCCTATGGACTTCATCGTAACAAAAATCCCATCGGCCTACAACGTCCTCCTCGGCCGTCCGACGCTGAACTCCCTCCAGGCCCAAATATCGACCTACCACCTGGCGATGAAGTTCCCTCTCGATCAGGGCGGGATAGGTCGGGTCTATGGGAACCAGCGGGTTGCGAAGATACCCGAGCGGCCGGCCGACGATGCCGGGGTAAGTGATGACTTCAAGTGTCCCTAGACACCCGAGACGAGAGAAAGGAGGTCCGAGGGGCACCGGTCGAACCCCTGACCGGGGTGCCCCTAACAGAGGGGGACCAGGGAAAAACCGTCCAGGTCGGATTACTCCTGACGGAGACTCAGCGAGATGACCTGGTCAGATTCCTCAGAGATAACTCCGACGTCTTCGCCTGGGCGCCTGCTGACATGCCCAGGAGTGATCCCAAAATATTCTCCTACAAACTCGAGGTTGATCCTACGGCCCGACTGGTCAAACAGAAGGCTATCGAAGAGGAGGTTGATCGGCTTCTCACCGCCAACTTCATTAGAAATGTACCCTACTCGGAGTGGCTGGCGAACGTAGTTCTGGTCAAGAAGTCAAGCGGGAAGTGGCGCATGTGCATCGACTTCACCGACCTCAATAAGGCCTGCCCCAAGGACAACTATCCACTCCCCCGGATAGACCAGCTCGTCGACAGCTCAGCCGGCCACGAGCTGTTGAGCTTCATGGATGCTTTCTCCGGCTACAACCAAATCCGTATGAATCCTGAAGATGAAGATCTCACCGCATTCACAACGGACCGGGGGGTATATTGCTACAAGGTGATGCCCTTCGGCCTCAAGAACGCTGGGGCCACGTACCAAAGGTTGGTCGACTGCATGTTCAAGCCGCAGATCGGCAGGAATATGGAAGTTTACTTCGACGACATGCTCGTCAAATCCGTCTCGTCGGCCGACCATGCCAGGGATCTGGGCGAGGCCTTCAAAGTGCTCCGCAAGTTCAAGATGAAGCTAAACCCCGCCAAGTGCGCATTCGGAGTCACCGGGGGAAAGTTCCTCGGGTTCGTGGTCACTCACCGTGGAATCGAAGCTAACCCAGAGAAAATCGACGCTATCCTCAACATGGCCACGCCTAAGACCAACGTCGAGATCATGCGGCTAACGGGATAAGTCGCCGCTCTGAGCCGTTTCATGTCCAGGTCAGGGGAGAAATGCCTTCCGTTATTTAAGGCTCTGAGGAAAATCCCGAGGTTCGAGTGGTTGGAAGAGTGCCAAGACGCCTTCGACCAATTAAAGAAGCACCTCGTGACGCCACCACTGCTCACCCGACCAGTTGAAGGAAATGAGTTGTCGCTGTATCTGGCGGTATCCGACCAAGCAGCAGGCTCGGTGCTCGTCCGGGAGGCCGATGGAGCGCAGAAGCCGGTGTACTATGTGAGCCACGTATTTAAGGACGCAGAAACGAGGTACCATGCCATAGAGAAGATTGTCTTAGCCCTCGTGGTAGCCTCAAGGAAGCTGCGGCACTACTTCCAAGCACACACCATCATCATCCCCACCGAGCGCCCATGGGGGGCTATCCTGGCGTCACCTAAATCCTTGGGCCGCTTAGAAAAGTGGAGGTGGGAGCTATCTCAGTTTGATATAAAATATCACCCGAGGCAGGCCATCAAAGCGCAGGCCCTGGCCGACTTCTTCGTTGAATGCACCATCCCTAGAAAGAAGCTGGAGTCCACGCCGCCCCTCGCAACTCAGTGTCCCATCGCGGAAAGGCCTGGCTCGGTTCCTGAGTGGGTCATCTACGTCGACGGGTCTTCAACCGAGGAAGTCTGCAGTGCCGGCCTCATTATCCGGGGCCCGAACGAAGCAGAGATGGAGTACTCCCTGAAGCTCGGTTTCAAGGCCTCGAACAACGCGGCAGAGTACGAGGCCCTCCTGGCCAGACTGTGCATGGCCGTTAGGCTGGGACTGAAGGTGATTCGAATCCGCAGCGACTCGACCCTTGTTGTCTGTCAAGTGACTGGCCTCTTTGAAGCTCGGGAGCCTCTGATGATGAAGTACCTGGACGAGGTGAGGAAGCTCCGGAGGATCTTTGACGAAGTCCAGGTAGAACAAATACCCAGGCAGCTGAATGCCCAAGCCGACGCCCTAAGCAAGCTGGCTTCGTCATACTCGGCCAACAATAAGCAGTCTATCCTCTTTGAAACCTTGCCTCAACCCAGCGTGGAAGACTGGGAAAAGACACTCCACGTGTATGCGGCAGAAGAGGGTGACCAAGATTGGAGGAAGCCCCACGTGGAATTCCTGAAGGACGGTACACTCCCAGAAGACCGGGAAGCTACCTGCCGTCTCCGGACCAAAGCCCGCCACTTCGTCTGGAGCAATGGGAACCTCTATAAGAAAGCCTTCACTCAGCCCCTACTCCGGTGCGTTGACCCCTACAAAACCGACTATGTCCTTCGGGAAATCCATGAGGAAGTTGGCGGTGCACATCAGGGAGCCCGAACCTTGATCCAAAAGGCGTTGCTCCAGGGGTACTACTGGCCTACTATTCACGGGGATGCCCAGAAGCTAGTCAGGAGATGCAAGAGTTGTCAGCTCCATGGTAGCATTCCCCGCCTCCCGGCTACCGAGCTGACTGTCCTAACATCCCCATGGCTGTTCACCTAGTGGGGATTGGATATGATCGGCCAGTTCCCTACCGGTACAAGCGGGCACAAATACATCCTCGTTACGGTGGAGTACTTCACCAAGTGGATCGAGGCTGTCCCCATCAGAAAACCGGACGCCGCCATGACCATCAAGTTCCTGCAAAACAATCTGATACTCCGGTTCGGCATCCCGAGATGCATCATTACCGACCACGGGACGAACTTGGAGAACGAGAAAGTGAAGGACTTCTGCAAAGAATACCATATCCTCATGAAGTTTGCCGCGGTCGCGCATCCCCAGTACAACGGGCAGGCTGAAGTCGCTAACCGAGACGTCCTCCGAGGCCTCCGGACCCGCCTAGAAGGGCGGCAAGGCAGTTGGGTCGAAGAACTGCCCCGAGTCTTATGGGCCCTGCGCACGTCAAAGAAGACCCCCACCGGGGAGACCCCCTTCAGTCTCTGCTACGGGACCGAGGCAATGGTCCCAGCGAAGATCGGGATACCCAGTCACCGGGTCGAGCACTTCAACGACGATGCAAACACCTCGGCCCTACGAACCAACCTGGACATCTTGTTGGAGAAGAGAGACCGGGCTCAGATCAGGGCTGCCGCTTATCAACAGCAAACGGCCCGATACTACAACGCTCGGGTCAAGCACCGCTCCTTCCAGACCGGAGATCTGGTCCTACGGCGAAACGAGTTCGTCGATCAAGGCAGGCTATACAAGTTCTCCCCAAGATGGGACGGCCCCTTCCTCATCTCGGAGGTGCTTCCCGGCGGGGCCTATCGCCTATAAGACGCAGACGGACGCAAGCTCCCGCTTCCCTACAACACCGAGAAGCTCAAGCTGTACCAATGAGGCCAAGGCTAACATGTGTGTACCCCTCATTTCACAAAGACAATGTAAACGCTTTCTAAAAAAAATCCTTTCCACTCGAATAAAGAAACGTTGAAACAATGCAAGTAGGGTTCTTCACACTCTAAAGCCCTCACCAAAGAGGCAGCCGCGCAGCCTCATTTCCCGGTTACCCTCAGCAGGCCCCTTGCGGCACCCCCAACACTGAGGATCAAAGTCCTCCTTAGAGGCAGCTCAGCAGCTTCCCTGCTCGGCTATCCCTGGCGGGTAACTTCCCTACCGCAACGCCAGGGATCAGAAAGCCCTCCCAGAGGCAGTCGAGCCTGAGGATCCCTCGCTCGGCTATCCCTAGCGGGTAGCTTCCCTGCCGCAATGCCAGGGATCAGAAAGCCCTCTCAGATGCAGTCGAGCCTAAGGATCCCTCGCTCGGCTATCGCTGGCGGGTAGCTTCCCTGCCGCAACGCCAGGGATCAGAAAGCCCTTCTAGAGGCAGTCGATCCAAAGGATCTCTCGCTCGGCTATCCTTCAGGACAAAAGCCCTCGCCAAGAGGCACCGGACAGTAACCCTGCCCGGCCAAGGGTCCTTGGAAGGCTTCTTACATCCCCTCCCGCACTAAGGACCAAAGTCCTCCCAGAGGCAGTCGAGTCCTTGCTCGGCTATCCCTGGCTGGAATCTTCCTACCACAACCGACAGGGATCAAAGTCCTCGCCAAGAGGCACTGGGCAGCAACCCTGCTTGGTCCCCGTCCTGAAGGATCAAAGCCCTCGCAAGAGGCAACCGAGCAGCTTCCCTATTCGGTCTTCTCCGACTGGTAGCTCCCTACCCATGATGCCCGGGATCGAAGCCCTCACTAAAGGTACCCGAGCGGCTACCCCGCTCATTCATCCCCGGCTGGTAGTTGTCTACCCGCGACGCTAGAAATCGAAGCCCTCGCCAAGAGGCAACCGCACAACTTCACTGCCCGGTCCTCCTTAGTGGGCTTCTCACAGCCCCTCCAACGCTAAGGATCAAAGCCCTCGCAAAGAGGCAACCACGCAGCTTCGCTGCCCGGACATCCTTAGTGGGCTTCTTACAACCTCTCTGACGCTAAGGATCAAAGCCCTCACAAAAGGCAACCGAGCAACTACCCTGCTCGGTCATCTCCAGCTGGTAGCTCCCTACCCGTGACGCCAGGGATCAAGGCCCACACCAAGGGACAACTGAGCGATCCCCCCTCGACTTCGGGGCCATGGAAACGCCTCCCTCTCGGCAACGCTTGGCAAATGATCGAAATCAACTCAACGAACGATCGCTAGACAGATCGCTGGCCTGACATGGAAGCCCAACAGTGCAAGCAGGAATATTTTATAAGCATTTCTTCATGAACAAAAGACGAAGTGCAAACCGATGAAACCAAAGAAAAAAATTTTTTACTAAGAGGCAAAGTCTTTACAAAGGGTATTTTTGGCTCCCCAGCCTTACAAACTGCCCGGAGGCTTACAAGAGAGGGACGATAAAATATCAAAAAGGCCTAAGTCGCAAACCCCCCTGTGCCTCACTTCCCTCATCACTGGGGGCTTCACCATCGGAGGTTATGCCACCAGGGGCACGCCTCGCCTCCCTCGTCGTTATCTGCCGAAGGCCTTACCACCGAGAGCAGGACCCGAGCACGGAGCTCACCATCGGCAAACTCGGGAAGCTGCTCCTTCACGGCATCCAGAGCCTTATTCCACGCGACGGCGGAATACTCACCCAGCTCGACGTAAAACTACTCTGACACCTTGTAATCGGCCACAGCTTTCCTAGCCCGAGCCTCGGCAGTCTGGGCCGCCAGAAGAGCCGCCTCGGCATCCCCCTGCTGGCATCTCTTTCCTTCTCCATAGCCGGAAGCGATCGGCCAGGTCCGCCAGCTTCCTCTCGGAAACCCGGTGGGACGCACTCAGGTGACGATGGACACCCCGATTCACTGAATTGGCGAGCTCCGCAGCCTCTGCGCGGGATGCCAGGACATCGGCCCTAGCCCTCTCCAGGCGCAGGTCACGCCGCAGGACCTCGATCTCCGAGGGAATCGCTTCTACTAGCCTCGGTGCGTGGAATGCCCCCTCGGCCTCCATACGAGTAGCAATGGCGCAATGTTGAAGGACCTGACGGGAAGCGGATGAGAAACTGGTAGGCGCTCGAGCCAAAGAAAGGGAGGCCAAAAACAACGCGTGGAGGAGTTCGTACCTGGACCACCCCTTGGGCTATGGCCTCCATTTGGGCCCTGGCCTCCATTTGGGCCCTCAGGTCCCGTACGGAAGGTTTCCCCCGGCAGACTCTTCCATCCCGGTGAGCAGGCCGGCAGCGACAGAAAGCCCAGATGGAAACATAAAGACGGTATCACCCTCCTGCACGGGAATTCCCTCAGGATCCATCGACGGCGGCGCAAGAGAAATTGTCCTCTTCTTCTTAAGGGAGACCCCGTCCTCGCCCTCCCTTCCATCTCCCGTCTGGGGCTCGGATGACCGTGACCACCGGAACAATCACCAAGAGCCGTCAACGAAGCGGGCGGCCCTATCACCGGCAGAACATCCGACGCAGGACATGAGCCAGCCGGGGGGACGGCCACGCCGCTGGCCTCCCTCTGGAACGAGCGACCCAAAGAGTGGGAACGAACCATGTATCCAAAAGAATAAGAGCACCGAGCAGCCAAGACTTAGAAGAAAGGGAATTTGAAGGAGTATGGGCCCTGGAACGGGGCCCACCCCTATTTATCACCGCGAGCAACCTCATCCAACGGCGCCCTTCATCTCCCACCAAAATGCCTCCTTGCGTCCGACGGCTCCGATTGCTCCACTTTTCGTTCCCACACTGGACCGTACCCTTTCGTGCGTCGCGGGTCTGCATACGTCGCGTAGGCCAACCAACGCTTGACACGTGGACCGTCACTTCAATGGCAGGATGCACGAACTGGCGTACCTTCCTTAAATGCAGAGATCTTGCCCTGATTCTGTCACGACCCGAAGTTTGACCCGTGACCGGCACTTAACTACGTAACGTCTACAGGTGTAACGCGACTAAGTAAGCCGAAAACCCAGAAATCAAAACCATTAAAAGTAGTGAGTGTTAAAAACATTTGTTTTAAAACTTTTGGAAAACCTTAAGTAGTTTAGTAACTTTCTTTAAAGTTCAAGTTATTATCTTAAAAATTTTGGCAGCATTTCCTTTGTAAAAACTAACCCCGAAGTCGGGTACAAGGTATGATATGAGTAAAATGATAAACAATATAATAAAGCATCCCAAACGGGAGCAATCACGCCAAACGGCGGAAACAATAACCACAAGAGTAATATACGACGCCGCAGCGAAGAAATGAGCAATAAGTGAAAAACATTACAAATAAATAAAACTGCATAAGTAAAGTCGGCTCACACGAGCTCGACACCAGAGTACAAATAATATACATCATCGTCCTCACACTGGTCTCTAAGTCAACACATGAAAAGTAGATGGAGAGTACTAGATACAAAAGTGTGTACAAATGGAAAATAACCGGATGCCACAACCCACCTAGCAGCAAAACAGCTCACGCACCAACTGAAAGGGTATCCGTAGCCAAAACAATACAAGAAAGCAGCCTGCCGTGACAACTCTGAGGGGCAACCTACAAATACTTTGGCACAATGGCCAACTCGTGAATAGAAGATAACATATAATGGTAATCATGAGTATGCACGTACTGCGCTACTCTAACATATGCCAGCAGGTAATATCTATATGCTATGAGCAGGATGTGCAATAATTATACATAAGTACTCTATCAGGTAATATGACTACAGGATGAGATGCAAAATAATGAATACTGAGCATGGGATAAAATAACATCTACACGGAATGTCAACGTGGAAAAATAACCGGTGTCCATCAATGAACCGAAATCCCAATAAAACTCAGGCGCCGTCACCCTCATCGGCCCTCAAATCCTGTAAATCGCTGAGAATCGTGAGTTCCCAACATCGGCACTCAAAATATCATGAAATAATCGTGTCCAGCATCGACACGCAAATCCTCATATATCGGGCTCCGTCTGCGGAATTGGCCCTCGGCCCCAGCAGAACGGATCATCCCGTATCCATCTATCGACTCTGGTCAGTATCCTCCGGATAACCGCCAGGTCCAACCAATCACCAGTAGGTAGTAGTCTCTCTGCCAGGCTCACCGTCTGTATACACAGCATCCCTTTCTTGCCCCGGGGTACCATACCGGGTCCACCATGTACCCACAATCGGTGCCTACCGCTCCTCGAATCGGGTATACTCACACAAGCTCTCTGGAACCGAGAAAACTCATGGTGGACGCACAGAAATATCATATCAAGAGAAACCGGGTTTTTAAAACAGTGCATATTTTCTTAAATCACCCCACGGTCCTCAAATCCAGAAATCACATGAAATCCAAAGCCAATGCATAAATCCATGCGATGTAATATATGCATCATAAGTCGTACTATGAGAAAAAGGGAGAAACCGCTCTTTAAGTAGATTCAGTTTTTGAAAGGTATCATGCGGTCCCCAGTTTTTACCAAAAATCAGCTTATCTAGGTAGGTACAGTTTGAATATGCAAAAGTATGGATATGCAAATGAGTAAGTGCACAAGTAACATAATCATATCGAATCATATAGGCGGTAAGCTACAATATATTATTCATGGCAATTCTATAGTGTGAGTGTCATGGCAATTACTAATGGTGTGTGTGTAACATGCAGATTAGTGCTTGTGCAACATGAACCGTTAGTAACAGTGCGGTGTGTTATTAATTCTAAGCTCATATAGATATAGCAGGGAATGCGGTATGCAACAAATAGTATCCATGAACAGTCAATGTATGTAAATGCAATATGCTGCTATAATGTCCTCTCAGCCCTGACGCATAACGCCATACGGGCGATTTCCCCGTAGATGTTAAATCTACTCACCGTAGTCTCGTGCTAAGTGTAGCCGACGACTTGTTTCCCATTCTTCGCGGCGTCCGTCGTACTCGCCTACGAACCAAGAATTTCACAAAATAATACACATAAGCTAAAATCTACAAAAACGCGACATTAAAGCCAAACGAGAAACCCACGTCGCGAACCAAATGCATGTGTGTCTGATAGCTAAAACGTGTGATTACGCGTCTGAAGTTACCCCGACACGTCGCGATACGCAAGAAACCCCAAACCCACACATGTATCACACGTGTCGCGAAAGTTAAACTTGTAGAAAATAGGGTATTTGGTTCCAGATTTTCCTACAGGGAGAATTTTACAAAGTTGCATATACCATAAGTCTTAAAATTGTAGCAGACACCAACAGAACAAACCCCAACACCCAGGTCCCCTATCTGGCCGTAATTTGGGGCCAAAATGATTATTCTGGCGGCCCACCTAAGGAGTTGGGCTCCCGTGCTTCGTGTGTGTTCTCTAACTATAGTGTACATGCTCCAGTAAATACAATTTTTGCCTGAAGCAAATGGGTTACAAGCAGATTACAACAGAGTCCAAAACCTAGTTAAAAAGCTAATTTAACACTAAATCAAAACATTAGGGAATTTTAGTGCAACCTGAATCAAACCCTTGGTTAAAACAACACTATAAGCACTTAAATAAGTTAAACAAGCCATAATAAAACTAACCTAACATAAACTTCACTAATTTCTCTTTATTAGCACCAAAAAGCACAAAAATACGATTTTTAGCAAACAAAACTACAATTTATGAACTAAGGTGCTAAGGGTGAGTTTAATACCTCCAAAATATCCTAGGAAAACCTTACTTCCATCCCCTTTGCCCTCAAAGCCACTGACTTGACACCAAAATCCCCAAAGGAGCTATTTTTCCAAGGTTTTTGTGAAAGAATATAAGATTTTTGTGTAGGGTTTGTATATGGATCAAAAGAGAAGGAAAAGGAGAAGGGAATGATGATGATGTTGCTGCAACTGCTGCTTCTCTCTGCTGGGAGCAGAAAATGAGAGGGAGAGAGCGAAAATGAGTGAGAAAAAAATGGTCAAAAGGTCAAGCCAACTTCACCTAACCCCCATACCTCCCATTCTCCATTTTAAATTTTAAAAAGAAAGGGTTGATTTGGTTTAATTTGGGGAAAAAATAGAACCATGCAAGAAGAAAGGAAAAAAGTTACATGCTAGCACGTTTTAACCTAAGTCACAAAAATGTGATAAGTGTGCATGTGATACACTAATCCTTGCTTAGGAAAATAATTTAGGAAAAAAAATTTAATTACGGTGAACACAAGCTAAATTATAATTAATAAACCCCATTTATATATAAAAACACTTCTCATCACAATTAGAATTAGTTTCATTCGAGTTAAAAAGGAAATTAAGATTTTCGGTTTTTTTGAAAAGCACGCATCATTACTAACTAACGCGAAATTAACCTAAACGAATTTCAAAGCGTTACAATCTACCCCCCTTAAAGAAATTCGGTCCCCGAATTTAAAAATCTAGCTACGCGTACCTTCGAAGAGATGGGGATATTTCTTCCTCATCTCGCTCTCGGTCTCCCAAGTGACCTCCTCGCTGCTTGGGCCACGCCAAAGGACCTTGACGGACGGTATATCCTTCGATCTCAATTTTTTCACTTGTCGATCTAAGATGACCACCGGCTACTTTGCAAAAGAAAGGTCGCGCTCCAGCTAGATCGTCGGGTGCTGAATCGCATGCGAAGGATCATGAAGATACTTGCGGAGCATCGAAACGTGAAATACGGGGTGCACATCTGGGAAACTGGGCGGAAGGGCTAACCGATACGCAACTTCACCAACACGCTCGAGGATCTCGAAGGGGCCCACGTACCTGGGACTAAGCTTCCCCTTCTTCCCAAATCTCATCACACCTTTCATTGGGGAGACCCTCAAGAAAACATGATCTCCAACAGAAAACTCAAGTCTGCGCCGACGACGGTCCGCATAAGATCTTTGCTTGCTCTGGGCTACTCTCATCCTATCGCGAATCAACTGGATCTTCGTTGTCGTCTCCTCAACAATCTGCGGGCCCAAAATACTGCTCTCGCTGAGCTCTGTCCAACAGACGGGCGATCTGCATCTCCTACCATATAGAGCCTCGAATGGTGCCATCTGAATGGTCTCGTGGAAACTGTTGTTGTAGAAAACTCTACTAAGGGTAAATGATGATCCCAGCTACCTCCGAAGTCTAAGACGCACGCTCGGAGCATGTCCTCGAGAGTCTGAATAGTCCGCTCTGACTGGCCGTCGGTCTGCGGATGAAATGCTGTGCTGAAACTCAAGCGGGTGCCCAAAGCCTCCTGAAGCCTCTGCCATAGTCGGCTGGTAAACTGGGTGCCGCTGTCGGACACGATACACGTCGGGACTCCATGTAGTCGTACAATCTCGTCGATGTATATCTGGGCATACTGAGCAAATCCGTAAGTCGTCTTTACCGGCAGGAAGTGAGCCGCTTTCGTCAATCGGTCCATGATCACCCAGATGGAGTCATACCCTCGACTAGTCCTGGGTAGACCCACAATGAAGTCCATAGAAATCTGCTCCCATTTCCACTCCGGAATGGGTAACGGCTGTAGCTCTCCCGTGGGCCTTTGGTGCTCGGCCTTGACTTGCTGACAAGTCAGGCATCTCGACACGAAATTTGCGATGTCCCTCTTCATTCCGCCCCACCAGTAAACATCTCTCATATCATGGTACATCTTGGTGGAACCCGGATGAACACTATACATCGATCGATGTGCCTCCTCAAGAATCTCGTACCGCAGTCCCTCAGCATCTGGTACGCACAGTCTAGTCCCAAATCGCAGTATCCCCTGATCATCGATCACGAACTCGGAAAATCTGCCCTGTCCAATCTGTACCATGATCTCTGAACAACGGTCATCACTGTACCGTGCCTCATGTATACGTTCAAGTAACTGTAGGCGTGCACGAACATGCGCAAGCTATCCCCCGATCGGGGTGAACTCGAACTGCACTCGGCTGTCGCATAAAATCTGCCAATCTGCCGACGACTGCTTTTGCACTGTGCTCAAACATGATAGACTACCCCCGGGTCTCCTACTCAAGGCATCCGCCACTACATTCGCCTTGCCTGGGTGATACAAGATCTCACAATCGTAGCCCTTTACTAGTTCCATCCAACGGCGCTGTCTAAGATTCAGGTCCCGCTGCTGAAATATATACTTTAAGCTCTTGTGATCAGTGAATATCTGGCACGACTCGCCGTATAGGTAATGTCGCCAGATCTTGAGTGCAAAGACCACTGCAGCCATCTCCAAATAGTGAGTAGGGTAGTTCTGTTTATATTTCTTCAACTGTCGTGAAGCATACGCGATAACCCTGTCATGCTGCATCAATACGCACCCTAACCCCACTCGAGAAGCATCACAAAAGACCACAAATCCGCCCGATCCTGAAGGCAATGATAACACTGACAATGTAGTCAATCGAGTCCGTAGCTGCTGGAAACTGTGCTCGCACTCCTCCGTCCAATCGAAAGGAACTCCCTTCCGGGTCAACCCGGTCAAAGGTGCAGCAATACAGGAGAAGTCATGCACAAATCGCCTGTAATAGCCGGCCAGTCCTAGAAAGCTGCGGATCTCCGTAACTGATGCGGGTCTGGGCCAACTCTGAACGGCCTCGATCTTCCTCGGGTCCACACATATACCATCTCGTGTAATCACGTGACCCAAGAAGTCTACACTGTCAAGCCAGAATGCGCACTTGGAGAATTTTGCGAAAAGCTGGTGCTCCCTCAAAGTCTGCAGTGTAATCCGCAGGTGCTGCTCGTGCTCCTCTCGGCTCCGGGAATACACCAAAATATCGTCAATGAATATGATGATGAACAAATCAAGATACGGCCTGAAAATACGGTTCATCAAGTCCATGAATACTGCTGGAGCAATGGTGAGTCCGAACGACATCAACAAAAACTCATAATGGCCGTAACGCGTGCGGAAAGCTGTCCTCGGAATGTCCTCCTGTCGAACCCGCAACTGATGGTATCCTGATCGCAAATCGATCCTCGAAAAGTATCATGCCCCCTGAAGTTGGTCGAACAAGTCGTCGATGCGTGGCAAAGGATATCTGTTCTGCACGGTAACCCTGTTCAGCTGGCGGTAGTCGATACACAAACGCAAACTGCCATCCTTCTTCTTGACAAACAGGACTGGAGCACCCCAAGGAGACACACTGGGTCGAATAAGTCCCTTATCCAGCAAATCTTGCAACTGACCCTTCAACTCTCTAAGTTCCGTCGGGGACATCCCATAAGACGGTATAGAAATAGGCCCCGTGCCGGGAATCAAATCAATACAGAAAGCAATATCGCGCTCAGGCGGTAGCCCAGGAAGCTCGTCAGGGAAAACATCAGGGAACTCACATACAATCGGAACCTGGTCCAATGGAACATCTGTAGCTCTAGTATCTCAAACATAGGGTAGAAATCCCTGACATCCCTTCCTCAACAGCTGTCCAGCGTGAAGAGAAGAAATCAAACTGTGAGCGGCGGCACCATGGTCCCCCCGCACAACAAAAGCCGACTCGCCGGGAAAACAAAATCTAACTGTCTTCTCGCGGCAGTCCACAGCCGCATAGCACGTGGCTAACCAATCCATGCCCAAAAGAACGTTGAAGTCCAACATCTCAAGAAGGATCAAGTCGACAGGCAACTCTCTCTCGCCAATACGGACAACACAGGATTGGAACACGTGTCAGCAACAAACGACTCGCCTACAGGAGTGGTCACAAAAAGCGGCTGATCAAGCAAACGGGACTCTCTACCCAAACTCAGCATGAAGTGTGTGGAAACATACGAGTACATGGACCCCGGATCAAACAACACGTGTGCATCAACGGAACATATGGAAAGGATAACTGAGACCACTGCATTGGACTCCTGCGCGTCCTGATGCGTTCAAGCAAAAACCCGTGCATGTCCTCCACCTGCGACTGACTGTCCCCTACTAACAACTGGCTGTGCTCTGCCTCGGCCACCTTGTCCTCTATGAGCAAATCCTCTGCGACCACGACCTCTCTGTGCATGAAACTGGCGCGGAGCAACGGTAGGTACAATAGGCAACGCCCTCTAGGGTGGTGAAGGTGGTAGTGTGACATGCTGTACTGCTGCCTCCCTCTGGTGTATCTCGGTACAATCCCTGATGCGGTGATGGGGACTACCACATCCAAAGCATCCACGCGACGTCTGCTGCCCTTCCTGGGGATAAGAGCTAAACATCTGACCTCACCCTGAGTCTCTGCCACCTGTACGACGTCTATCTCTGCGTCCGAATAGAAGTCTCTGTGCTGCTGTATCCGCACGAACTCTCTTCGGCCCTGGAACTACCGAAGTCTCAGCAAGGCGCTCCTCGACTAATAAGGTTGCATCTACAGCTGCTGGATAAGTCTCGCAATGCTGGGCGCTGATCGCAAGGAACAGTGGTGTAAGCAAGCCTCGGACAAATCTCTTGACTCGCATCTCCTCAGTAGCCACTAAATATGGGGAATAGACCGATAACTCGATGAACAACACGTCGTACTCTGTCACTGTCATCTCCGGAGTCTGACGCAAGGATTCGAACCTGCGCGCTCTCGAATCTCTAACACTCTGTGGAAGAAAGCGGGCAAGGAACACCGTCACGAACTCTGTCTAGGTCATAGGAGAAAGACCTGCTGCTCTGCCCTTCTCGACCGATTCACACCATTTCTGCGCAAGACCTTCCAGGTGAAAGCTCGCGAACTCTACCCATCTCTCATCTGAGCATCAAAGGAACGGCATATCCGGGCCATCCTATCAATGAAAAACTGTGGGTCCTCGGCTGCATCGGTACCTGTGAAGACCGGAAGCTTCAGCTTCATAAACTCTGATAGCGATACCGTAATAACCTCTGTAGCTGCAAGGGCAACTGCCTGTACTGCGGGTACCATCACGGTCCCTGCAACGGGTGGAACTACCTCTGGTCGCTGCGCTCGAAGTGTCTCAACTAGCGATCCCATCATCTGGCGCATCTTCTGCATACTGGATCCCGTCGTCTGGCGCATCTCCTGCATACCAGCCCCTAGCATGGTGATCTGATCTGTCGTAGGAGGAACAGCCTGCTCGGGTACAACCGATGTACTACCCGGATCAGCCCTCGTCTCGGACGAGTCAACTCTAATCTCGGCTCTCGCGGCCGCTCTCTGCGCCCTCGTAGTCTTTGGCAGCATAATGGCTGAAAAGAAAATAGGATTCGATAAGGATACGAAAATCAAATCACAAGAATGTATATATCATGAAGGAATTTCAATCAATAAGTCCTAAGGTCACTTAGGCGGAGTACCGTGTCGTGAGTATGCCACGGAACATACACACGCTACGCCACTCTGCTTCAGCTACCTACTCTATCATACCAGGGTCATCCTACACTCCGAAAGGTAAAACCTACGCTCTGATACCAACTTTGTCACGACCCGAAGTTCGACCTGTGACCGGCACTTAACCACGTAACGTCTACAGGCGTAACGCGACTAAGTAAGCCGAAAACCCAAAAATCAAAACCATTAAAAGTAGTCAGTGTTGAAAACATTTGTTTTAAAACTTTTGGAAAAGCTTAAGTAGTTTAGTAACTTTATTTAAAGTTCAAGTTATTATCTTAAAAATTTTGGCAGCATTTCCTTTGTAAAAACTAACCCCGAAGTCGAGTACAAGGCATGATATGAGTAAAATAATAAACAATATAATAAAGCATCACAAACGGGAGCAATCACGCCAAACGGCGGAAACAATAACCACAAGAGTAATATACGACGTCGTAGCGAAGAAATGAGCAATAAGTAAAAAACATCACAAATAAATAAAACTGCATAAGTAAAGTCGGCTCACACGAGCTCGACACCAGAGTACAAATAATATACATCATCGTCCTCACACTGGTCTCTAAGTCAATACATGAAAAGTAGATGGAGAGTACTAGATAAAAAAGTGTGTATAAATGGAAAATAACCGGATACCACAACCCACTTAGCAGTAAAACAGCTCACACACCAACTGAAAGGGTATCCGTAGCTAAAACGAAACAAGAAAGCAGCCTGCCGCGACTACTCTGAGGGGCAACCTACAAACACTGTGGCACAATGGGGGTGAGTTTCCAACTCGTGAATAGAAGATAATATATAAAGGTAATCACGAGTATGCACGTACTGCGCTACTCTAACATATGCCAGCAGATAATATCTATATGCTATGAGCAGGATGTGCAATAATCATATATAAGTACTCTATCAGGTAATATGAGTACAGGATGAGATGCAAAATAATGAATACTGAGCATGGGATAAAATAGCATCAACACGGAATGTCAACGTGGAAAAATAACCGGTGTCCATCAATGTACCGAAATCCCAATAAAACTCATGCGTCGTCACCCTCATCGGCCCTCAAATCCTATAAATCGCTGAGAATCGTTAGTGCCCAATATCGGCACTCAAAATATCATGAAATAATCGTGTCCAGTATCAACACGCAAATCCTCATATATCAGGCTCCGTCTGCGGAATCGGCCCTCGGCCCCAGCAGTACGGATCCTGTATCCATCTACCGACTCTGGTCAGTATCCTCCGGATAACCGCCAGGTCCAACCAATCACCGGTAGGTAGTAGTCCCTCTGCCAGGCTCACCGTCTGATACACAGCATCCCTTTCTTGCCGTGGTGTACCATACCGGGTCCACCATGTACCCACAATCGGTGCCTACCGCTCCTCGAATTGGGTATACTCACACAAGCTCTCTGGAACCGAGAAAACTCATGGTGGACGCACAGAAATATCATATCAAGAGAAATCGGGTTATTAAAACAGTGCATATTTTCTTAAATCACCCCACGGTCCTCAAATCCAGAAATCATATGAAATCCAAATCCAATGCGTAAATCCATGCGATGTAATATATGCATCATAAGTCGTACTATGAGAAAAAGGGAGAAACCGCTTTTTAAGTAGATTCAGTTTTTAAAAGGTATCATGCGGGCCCTAGTTTTTACCAAAAATCAGCTTATCTAGGTAGGTACAGTTTGAATATGCAAAAGTACGGATATGCAAATGAGTAAGTGCACAAGTAACATAATCATGTCGAATCATATAGAAGGTGAGCTACAATATATTATTCATGGAAATTCTATAGTGTGAGTGTGATGGCAATTACTAACGGTGTGTGTGTAACAAGCAGATTAGTGCTCGTGCAACATGAACCGTTAGTAACAATGCGGTGTGTTATTAATTCTAAGCTCATATAGATATAGCAGGGAATGCGGTATGCAACAAATAGTATCCATGAACAGTCAATGTATGTAAATGCAATATGCTGCTATAATGTCCTATCAGCCCTGATGCATAACGCCATACGGGCGATTTCCCTGTAGATGTTAAATCTACTCACCGTAGTCTCGTGCTAAGTGTAGCCGACGACTTGTTTCCCCTTCTTCGCGGCGTCCGTCGTACTCGCCTGCGAATCTAGAATTTCACAAAATAATACACATAAGCTAAAATCTACAAAAACGTGACATTAAAGCCAAACGAGAAACCCGCGTCGCGAACCAAACGCGTGTGTGTCCGATATGCTAAAACGTGTGATTACACGCCTGAAGTTACCCCGACACGTCGCGATACGCAAGAAAACCCCAAACCCACACATGTATCACACGTGTCGCGAAAGTTAAACTTGTAGGAAATAGGGTATTTGGTTCCAGATTTTCCTACAGAGAGAATTTTACAAAGTTGCATATACCATAAGTCTTAAAATTGTAGCAGACACCAACAGAACAAACCCCAACACCCAGGTCCCCCATCTGGCCGTAATTTGGGGCCAAAATGATTATTCTGGCGGCCCACCTTAGGAGTTGGGCTCCCGTGCTTCGTGTGTGTTCTCTAACTATAGTGTACATGCTCCAGTAAATACAATTTTTTCCTGAAGCAAATGGGTTACAAGCAGATTACAGCAGAGTCCAAAACCTAGTTAAAAAGCTAATTTAACACTAAATCAAAACATTAGGGTATTTTTGTGCAACCTGAAACAAACCCTTGGTTAAAACAACACTATAAGCACTTAAATAAGTTAAACAAGCCATAATAAAACTAACCTAACATAAACTTCACTAATTTCTCTTTATTAGCACCAAAAAGCACAAAAATACGATTTTTAGCAAACAAAACAATAATTTATGAACTAAGGTGCTAAGGGTGAGTTTAATACCTCCAAAATATCCTAGGAAAACCTCAAAATATCCTAGGAAAACCTTACTTCCAGCCCCTTGCCCTCAAAGCCCCTGACTTGACACTAAAATCCCCAAAAGAGCTATTTTTCCAAGGTTTTTGTGAAGGAATATGAGATTTTTGTGTAGGGTTTGTATATGGATCAAAAGAGAAGCAAAAGGAGAAGGGAATGATGATGATGTTGCTGCAGCTGCTGCTTCTCTCTGCTGGGAGCAGAAAATGAGAGGGAGAGAGGGAAAATGAGTGAGAAAAAAATGGTCAAATGGTCAAAGCCAACTTCACCTAACCCCCATACCTCCCATTCTCCGTTTTAAATTTTAAAAAGAAAAGGTTGACTTGGTTTAATTTGGGGAAAAAATAGAACCATGCAAGAAGAAAGCAAAAAAGTTACATGCTAGCACTTTTTAACCTAAGTCACAAAAATGTGATAAGTGTGCATGTGATACACTAATCCTTGCTTAGGAAAATAATTAAGGAAATTTATTTATTTTTAATTAAGGTGAACACAAGCTAAATTATAATTAATAAACCCCATTTATATATAAAAACATTTCTCATCACAATTAGAATTAGTTTCATTCAAGTTAAAAAGGAAATTAAGATTTTCGGTTTTTTTGAAAAACACGCATCATTACTAACTAACGCGAAATTAACCTAAACGAATTTCAAAGCATTACAAATTCGCTGACAGAAAAGACAGCTGACGGCCCGGGGACACGTCCCGACGAAATCTTAGGAGGGAGCTCACCCCGAGCGGCCCGGCAGTCCACTCCTGACCCGGCCCGCTAGCTGGTCGGGACAAGAGTGGAGGGCTAATGATGATACTCGATATTGGCGATACCCAAGATCAGGACACGTGGTAGATGACGTGTCCCAGAACTCAGACAGAAGGGCCCACAGGGGCCGACCAGGCCGACCCTATACCCGACCTGCAAGCACAAGCTGGCCCTCCTCAGGGCCCCCTACAAATTGGCCTCCTCGGCCCCATAGCTCGCCCCGAGCTGCCACAAGACCAAGCCTCCTCGGCCTCCCCGCTCGTCCCCGAGCTCCCGGCTGAGGCCGTCTTCCTCGGTCCTCCGACCAACTCCACCGCTCACAGGCGTAACCGCTGCTCCGCGAATCTTGCAATGCGCAGATTCTCCGCCGGCAACATCCCATGTTCCACGCCATCACGATCCCTATTAATGGGCGATCAGCTCTCTACGCGGGCGTGACGTCGGGAGCGTAACTGCCGGCGAGATTCTCACGCCTGCTGCTGCATGCTACCACCGCTATATAAAGCCCCATCACAGAGGGGTCAAGTAAGCCATTTTTTATTCCACTTAGCCGTTACTCTGCTCGGATCTAGCGCTAACTTGATCGTCGGAGGGTCCTCGGTGGTACCAAACCACCCCGGGACTTCTCTGCCGGTACTCGGCGATAAACTCCTCAAATCACCAATCTCCTCAAACCCATTGAGACCCACACGCAACAAGAGATCATCTCCAAAATCCACCGGGAGATCGACGGAAGACAACATCTGAAGGAGGCCTGAAAAGGACCTCCATCAGACACACAAAATTGGTTTTGAACTTTCAGATGAAAGGCACGAAATATATTACTTGATTCAAAACGATTTTCATCAAATACAAATAAGTGATACAAAAGAAATCATCCACAAATATGACAAAATATTTAAAACCTAAATATGATGGCCCATTAAAGAGACTCCAAATATCTGAATGCACTAAATAAAAGGGTTCAATATACGACTCTCAGAAATAGGAAAAGATGCACTATGATATTTACTAAACTGACACGACTCACAACTAAGTGATTTCATAGACCTAAACCCTAAAAAACCTTCATGTTGGGATGACCCATCTGACACTAAAGCTGAAGAGAATAAACTGATGAGGACAACAAAGCTGCGGAACGTGAAAAATAAATATTATCCATGTTCAGATAATAACGGCCTTTAGATTCATTTCCGCCACCAATCAACTTCTTAGTCTGCGGATTCTGAAAAACAAAATGTGAAAGATAAAATGTCACAGAACAGTCTAACGATCTCGTAAGTTTGCTAACAAACAATAAACTAATAGGATACATGGAACATGAGAAATAGATGAAAGCGAAAGATTCTTAAACAGATGAATTGACCCGCCTCCAGTGATAGAGGAGGAAGATCCATCAGTCAAGATGACATGAGATTTTTGTGTAGATGGTGTGAAGGAAATAAAAAAGTCATGATTACCTGTCATATGATCTGTAGCACCTGAATTAATGATCCAGGGCTTGCTGGTAGCATTACAAGTTATAGGAGTTCCTGAAGTATGGGTCACCGTGGCAACAGACGCAGACCGCTGAGTAGAGAGGAGCTTATGATACTCATCCTTAGAAATAGATATCATCTTTGAGTTCGAAGATATTATATCAGATGGAGTAGTGGGATGTGAGGACTCTAATATATCACCCTGAGAAGATGTATAATAAGCAGTTGGTCTGCCATGTAGATACCAACAAAAGTCTACAGAATGGTCTGATTTCCCACAGTGTGTGCACAACTTTCCACCTCGACCACCACCATGACCACGTCCTCCATTACGACTACCACCACGAAAATAGCCTCGTCCACGACCACGTGTATGCCAAATGTGGTCACAAATGCAGACTTATCTACACTACTATCACCACACACATTAAACTGTAGGGTTACTAGGCACACTAACAAGGCTCCACAAGGCATCGACCATGCCAAAATTAAATTTTTATGTGGCGAACAACCCTAAGCTAGATCGTATACTAGAGATTAGGTGAAGAAAATAGCAAGTAAACAACTTTATGACTAAGGGTATGCGAAATAAAACCTTTGTAGATCGGTCCTTCACTTCTAGAGCTCCTTGTCGTAGTCCCTTCGCTGCGATCAAAGTTCTTCCGGTCTCTTGCATGGCTTCACGAGGCGACAGATGCGACCTTGCTTGAAGTCTCCGAGGCCGAAGATGATCTACGTCGAGGGAATTCCGACTCAAGCTACTACTTCACTAACTTGAGAATTAGTGAAGTAAACATCCTAAACTAAAGTGCTAATCTAGTAGAGAATGGAGAAATAGGAAGTGGGTTCTCTTTGGAATTTTATTTCTCACAATGATTCTCACTTTGGATCAAACCCTAGCAAGCTATTTCTTTTGAACCAAGAAGAAGATGAACAAAAGAAAATGAAGAGGATAATGATTAAGTGTGTGAGCTAACCATGGTGAGTGAGTATCATATACTAACTCTTATAGAGACATTACCGTGGCTAAGTGTTAAGATTAGGTTAAAACCCATAGTAAAAACAAATTCAGTGGACTTTAGTCAATGCATCCACAAGCTTCCACAAGCTTCATGCATTTTCTAATTTACCACTAATTTTGTAATTACTTTTAAATGTTAAAACCCAATATAACAAATAGCATGGTGTATGTCTCATACACCCAAGTGTGATGTATCATCAACCATGATACAATAATATAACACATTTTAATATATATCATATATATAGTAAAGAAGTGTACATGTGAGAAAAAACCCTAAGTGAACATGTGTTAGTTAATGTAAACTAGTATATCAAATATACAATTATACAATAAATTATTAAATCAACACTTGACTTAATAATCTGGTCATATCACATATAACCGACTAACATTCAATGTATCGACTTATCGAATCAACACTTGATTCAATAACCCGGCTATATCATATATAACCGACCGATACAAAAAGTCGCGAGAATAGAATACGGTATCACATACACGCATTATTCTCGGTCCTGCACATATCACATATGCGCCCCTATTTCGTTTTGCCTGAGCCAGTAAAACCTCTATATATGACTCTAAAGACTCGTCAATACGCCGGCAGTAGGTGATGATCACATCACGCACCCACAAGCCGTCAGCGGTACTAGCTGGACGTAACGGCTACCCGAGTATTGAGCGATCAGAAGATCAGCAAGCAAGCCCGCTCCAACTCCTGTAAAAGCCTGCCGGTAACACTTCCCATACAGTCCGGTCTCCTCGTCTGATATGTCGCATATCAAGTCTAGGGGTGGTAAACGTCAGACCCCAATAACCGATAAGTCGTGCCGATGTGAGGCCCATAACGGGTGGTAACACTTACCAGTAAATCTCTAAATCAGCCCTGGCCAAGGACTTCCCTGTCACGGCCAATCGAGCACAGCGCAACATCAACCCCCAATACCGGGAGAGACGAAACCCCTCCTATCGCTCATTGCCTCCATGTAACTGGGACTGTACCCAAAAACCACCGTTTTGCACGCCCTCGTGGACGTGGTAAGGTGGAAATCAAAGCACAGTGGGAATCACACAAGACTCTATGACGATCTCGGGTCTACAGACTAACCTGCACAAGTGTCACCAGAGAACTGCCATCTGACGTGAGGTATAATACCATCTGGGGGTTCTCGGCGAGTCCGTCCAGTGTACCCAGTCTCCACTGAGCACCCGTATTGTTAGTAATATGTATGCCCTAAAGGCCATTATATGGATAGTGGAAACTTGGACATGTAATCTATGGAGATAGATGACTTTCTTGCTCAACATGATACTACGCTATCTGGTTCACTTTATCTTGACATGTAGATTTAATTATGTACACATGTTGATAAAGCCCAAAGGATATTTGCTTGACTACTGTGATTATGATGCGGATCATACTACTGGGGCACGCGTAGTCTATAAGCATATCCTTGAACTGTTCCTAGTCGAGGGTGTATCGAGACAGGGCATCGATATTCCAGAGTAGACTAGCGTATACCATTCTTGTCCCATATGATGGGCGATGGATGATCCCATATCCATCTGGTGAGGAGACACCAAAGATTGTATGCGGGTGCTCAGTGGAGACTGGGTACACTGAACGGACTCGCCGAGAACTCCTATGTGGTATTACATCTATCGTCGGATAGCAGTTCTCAGGGAACACTGGTACAGGTTAGTCTGTAGACCCGAGATCGTCATAGAGTCTTGTGTGTCCTCCCACTATACTTTGATCTCCACCCTACCACGGCTCTACTGAGTCGTGCAAACAGGTGTTCTTTGGGTACAGTCTCGAGGCGCATGTAGGCAATGAGCGATAGGAGGGGTTTCTTCTCTCCCGGTATTGGGAGTTGATGTTGTGCTATGCTCGATTGGCTATAACATGAAGTCCCTGGCCAGGGCTGCTGAGATTTACTGATAAGAGTTATCAGTAGTTTCTCGATCTGTTATGAGCCATACACCAGCATGACTTATTGAGTTACTGGGGTCGACGATTCCATCCCTGGACTCGATATGCAGCATATCTGACAAAGAGACCGGACTGTACGGTAAGTGTTGCCAGTTGGCTCGACGGGAGTTTTTACAGCTTCACTGGTTTTCTTCTGATCGCTTCAATACCCGGGTGGCCGTTATGTTTAGCTGACCTATTGCGGCTTGTAGGTGTTTGATATGATCATCATCTACTGCCGGCGTATTGACGAGTCTTAGAGTCCCACAATGAAGTTTCCTGGCTCAGGCAAAAAGGTATGGTGTGCATATGAGATATGCGCGGGACTCAATTAAATACGGTTATGTGATAACGTATATTAATCGGGCATTTTCTATTTGTCGGATCGTATGTGATATGACCGGTTTGCTAAATCAAGTGTTGATTTAACAAATTACATTTAGATTAATTCTTTAATTAAATCCTTTTGTATGCATGCATGTATGCACATGATGATGTGCATGGACACATACATACATACATAGTATCATGGTTGATGATACAAGAATGATGGCAATGCAAGACTTATATTGGAGCTTTTATTTATATTTCTCATTTTAAGTTAATGTAAAGAAAACCCACTCATGCTCCTTTATTCTTTAGTGGGTAAGCTTTATTTAACTTAATGAAAAGAATTTCCACCCATGCTTAATTCTTTATGAAAAGAATTTCCACCCATAATTATAGTGGGAATGGAATAATGATGATTATTCCTTCTCATCACTATAAATAGCTTCATATGTGATATAAAACAAGATACACAAGAGTGTGATAAAATGTACAATTAGTGCAAGGGTGTGAAAACAAGTTATCATATGTGATATGATAGAAAGCTCAAGCTTAACCACCATAATCTTCTTCTTCCTCTCTTGATGTTTCTCTAGAGTGAAGTTGATAAAAGAAAGGGTTTCAATTGTTGAATACAAACCACATCATCATACTATACACATCTAGCCGATTTGTGTAGGGTGTTTGCTCTACTTCGTTTGCGAAACAAGTAAGGCAAGGAGTTTTGGGCAAAGGGACTTCGGGTGGATCATCGTGGACAAGGAAGGCTTCCATCGATCCGTTTCAAACTCGCATAGTGCCAAGGAGTCACCGAGGGAGATCTACAAAGATTGTAATCTCTACTCTTAGTGATAGTTTTACATTTGCATGTGATGCTTATTTGTATGAATCCCTAAAACTTCTAGTTTCGATTCTTGTCGAGTTAACTTAGCACCTCTAAAATTTTGATTATGGCATATGTGATGCTACCAAACCCTTGACGAGGTGCTAGGCTAACCCTTCAGTGGTATCAGAGCCAAGCTAGAGCTTTAGGTGATGCGTAGGCGATGTTAAAAGTCCGATCGAACCACGAAACACCAATTTGGACCGCTCTCTGGAAATTTTTTGAAAATTGGATTTTTCCAAATTAAAAGTTCTTAAAAAATTCAGCAGGCTTTTCTATGAATTACTGTATAAAAAATTTTCAACGATCTCACTAAAACGCCGCGGAACCGCGGCCTAACCATGCTTTTTGCGGCGGTTCCGTGGCCGTTTTGTAGAATTAGGAATAGTGTTTTCTACAGTAGACCCGTATGTAATAGTACATGCCTCTGAGATATTTTAAACTTACTCAAGTGTTGAGTTTTCTGGAGATAAATTGTTTTTGGTGATTCGATCGGAAAGTTTAATTTCGTTCAGATTTTTAGATTATTTAGAACGTGTTAAAATGTTTGAACGAATATTAGAAACACATTTTTTCCCGTATTGGAAAAATTCCAAGTGTTGGATTTTTCCCGAGTTCGAAACTTTCGAAAAACATGCAAGCGTATCTGTGGACACTCTAGAAGAACATAACCTTAACTCGATTATGTGACCGTCAAAACTGTCACTGAACCTTAGGGTTTGTGGTAGTTTAGCGTTGCCACATGTGAGGCGTTGGTTTGACCCTTCTACGGTTGGTCCATAAGTGGCTGTGACATGTTCTAGAAATTTTTGAACTCGGCTCAAGTGTTGTGGAGTTTGGGAAATCTAGGGTGTTTGTTTATTCGATCGAAAAGTTTAACATTGTCTATTTATCTGAAATGTGATACAATATGTGGAATTCATATAGTTAGGCATGAAATACGAAGTATGTAATATTTCGAATTTATGATGTCTAAAGTGATTGTGGATTCCAAATGTTGTAGTTTTTCATTTTATTTTCTGCGACCGTAAGTATAGTATGTGGTGTATCGCCGTTTTCGTTGCTATACGTCAACGACAATCGGGATACGCATACTTACTTATGTTGATGATATGAGATATTATGTGTTGCTGAGATATGATGAGTAGGATTGTCGCGACTGAATAGCCGGGGGTTTTTATTTAAGATGAGAGTTTTATTTTCATTCATGTATAAATCAATTGTATATTATTTACTTTTCCGCATTAGGATAGACCCAAGGAGGGGAGCACAAGTGACCGGGTTCTAGGGTTCAGTGGGAGGCCATCTCGAGGAGTCGAGACCGGGTCTCCTAAACTCTAGAATTGGCGGGATCGCTTGCCGCTCTCGTAGGGGTCTAAGGGGGTGGGCTTGGCTATTCATCACGACCGTGGAATCCGTATTTTCTATTATTGGCTCGATACAAAATACGGACATCATAGATATCCTTTTATGTGCTTCTGCTGTTGATATTCTGTAATGTGATTACTTAGTATCTGAGACGAATGGATTATTATTATATATATGATATATAATAAACGTTGCTTATATTTTACACCCGCGCTAGTCCCGCCCCGCTATGCCGTTAGTTAAGTAACCTAACGGTGCATAACGGGACACTGTGGCGAATGCGGATGGTATAAGTATACGTTCTATTCTGTGATGGCTTAGGAACTTAAATGATGGGATCACATTAATGAGATTAATGTAAAGAAAAGAAACCTAATGATGTTGCAGAATCAGATTTGAAACAAACTCGGCTTTTTATGAAAAATGCAAGTTTCAAAAAGATGCAGAGCTTAAGCCACTCCTTTTCTTAACCGTTTTGATTCTACAACGAGATCAAGTTCAAAGCGTTAAAGGTTTTCTTAAAAACCATCCGCAACCCTCCGTCATTTTAGGAAGCAGAGTACTTAGTATTCATGCTGCGTATGTTGCTTATAGTCAAGGCGTAGTGTACAGTAGCTAAGTGATGTCTTCCTACAAAGTATATGATACGATTAGTTAGGACATTCATGTGATTATGTTGATCATAGCCAAGGGTCATATGGGTGGGTCTAGTTAATCACGAAATGACGGGTAGAATTTGACTAGTACTTATGATATGTTGACCATAGCCAAGGTCATAAGTGACTAGGGGAAAAACCATATCGGGAATTTCAAGAGTTGAAATTTGCAATGAGATTGCATACCATCTATATGATAGTTGGATCTCAATCTCACTGTGAGTAAGTGTTACTTCCAGGAGTGTTTTGCACTTTACAATTAGCTAATCCAGTGGGTGTCTAGATAGACTGACCGGTTAGCGAAACTGTAGAATGTAATTATTCCTGGCTAGTTTTCTTTTCAGGTTTTGAAAGAAAATTTGATAAAAGCAGTGGGAGACATCGATTAGATAAAATAATAACCAATCTAATTCTTTGCAAGAGCATTTCGCTAAGTGTATCCTTTTCTCTCTCTGAATGGCAGTTACAGATGTCAGGACTTAAGCTTCTACTTGAGAAAAATAAACTGAAAGGACCAAATTATAAAGAATGGTTGAGGAACTTGAACATTGCACTTTCATATGATAAGGTATCATATGTCCTCAATACCAAAGCCCCACCCGTCCCAGGACCTGAATCATCTGTCTCGGATAGGGAGATCCGAAAAACTTGGGAAAATGACTGCAACACGGCCAAGTGCCTCGCGCTCGCTTCTATGGACAATTTCCATCAGAAGCAATACGAGAATATGGATGTGCAATCCATCTTTCTTCACACAAAGGAGTTGTATGAAGAGCAATCTCGTACTTTGAGATACGAGGCATCTAGAAAGCTGTTTCAGATGTGAATGGCCCCTGGTGCATCAGTTGGAGACCATGTTTTGAAAATGATTGGTCTTATTGAAGAACTTGAGGAACTGGGATGGACTATGGAAAATGAGCAATATACGGATATTGTTCTACAGTCTCTCCCCCCTGCCTTTGCTCCGTTCATAGTGAATTTCAATATGAATGATTTGGAGAAATCATTGCCTGAACTTCTCAATATGTTGAGAAGTGCAGAGAACACGTTAAAAACGGCAAGGACTCCCGCTCTGCTTACTGGGCCATCTTCCTCTTCATTCCCAAAAGCTAAGGCCAAGGGAAAGAAAAAGAAGAAGTCTATCAAACAGATAGGTGGAGTTAGAAAGGCAAAGGGGAAAGACAAAGCCGGGACTGTAGGAAGCGGAAAAGGAGAATGTTTTTACTGTCACAAGTCAGGACATTGGAAATGCAACCGTGCTACATATCTTGCTGATCTCAAGAAGAAGAAACATGCTGATGCTTCCACTTCAGGTGTGTTTGTAACTGAAAACTGTTTTTCTTTAAACTCTGCATCCTGGGTATTGGATACCGGTTCTGGTTCTCACATATGCAATTGTATGCAGGGATTGAGAAATAGTAGAGTTTTAAAGATTGGAGATCATACTCTGCGGGTTGGAAATGGTTCCAATATACATGCTGTATCCGTAGGAGAGTATCATCTAGGGTTGCCTTCAGGAAGTATTTTGGTTTTGAACCCGTGTTATTTAGTACCAAGTATGCTGTGTAATATAATATCTGTTTCTTTCTTGGACAATGAAGGATATCATTTTATGTTGCAAAATAATGTTATGAACATTAACCTGAATCAAGAGTTGATTGGGTATGGTACACTAAATAACGGTATATACGTCCTGAACCAACACACAGTTTTCAATATACAACATACTAGTAAAAGAAAGTTTTCAGATATAAATGAAGCTTTTATTTGGCATTGTAGACTTGGTCATATTAATGAAACAAGACTAAACAAGCTACATAAAGATGGATATTTAAATCCGTTTGAATATAAATCTTATGCGACTTGTCAGTCTTGTATCAAAGGTAAAATGACCAAAACTCCGTTTAGTGGACACGGAGAGAGAGCCGGTGAACTCTTAACCCTCATACATAGTGATGTATGTGGACCGATGTCTACACATGCAAGAGTTGGTTTTTCATACTTCATTACTTTTACTGATGATTTCTCAAGATTCGGACACGTGTTTTTGATAAAGCACAAATCCGAAGCCTTTGAGAAATTCAAGGAGTATAAACTTGAAGTAGAGAAGCAAACAGGCTTGAGCATCAAGAAACTTCGATCGGATCGAGGTGGAGAATATTTAAGTACAGAGTTTCTAGACTTCTTAAAAGAGAACGGGATTCTCTCTCAGCTCACTCCTCCTTACACACCACAGCACAATGGTGTGTCAGAACGGAAGAATCGTACCCTATTGGATATGGTACGATCCATGATGTGTGATGCTGAGTTACCGCTTTCCTTTTGGGGACATGCATTGGAGACAGCGATGTATCTATTGAACAGGGTTCCAACCAAGACCGTGTCTACCACTCCATATGAGATGTGGAATGGAAAGAGACCATCTCTTAAAAGGTTTAGGATTTGGGGTTGTCCGGCTTTTGTTAAAAAGCAGAACCCAGACAAACTCGAGACACGATCAGTTATGTGTAAACTTGTGGGGTATCCAAAACATTCGTATGGATATCTATTCTACCACAAAGAGGAACAAAAGGTGTTTGTTGCTCAGCATGCCACATTTTTGGAAAATGAGATCTTTACGGAAAGTACTAATGGCAATGTGGTAGAACTAGAAGAGGTTCTAGAGAGACAAATTACTCAGGAGGAATTGGTTGAAACTGATGTTGCAGTAGAACTTCAAGAACCTCAGTTGCTCAGGAGGTCTAGTAGAACTTCTCGCCCACCAGAGACATACTATGGGTTTCTCATAGATGGTGATGGAGAAGATTGCATCATGGATGATGATGACCCTACTAGTTTTCAGCAAGCTATCACGAGTGGTGACTCAGTGAAATGGCTGGAAGCAATGAGATCCGAAATGGAGTCAATGTGCACCAACAAAGCATGGACTTTGGACGTTGCGCCTCCTGGGATAAAACCCGTTGGGTGCAAATGGATCTTTAAGAGAAAGATTGGTGCAGATGGACAGGTGGAGACCTATAAGGCAAGGCTTGTAGCGAAAGGTTTTCGTCAAAGACCAGGCTTGGACTATGATGAAACTTTCTCTCCGGTAGCAATGCTTAAATCCATTAGGATCCTACTTGCTATTGCTGCTCACTATGATTATGAAATATGGCAGATGGACGTGAAAACTGCATTTCTAAATGGTGATTTAGAAGAATGCGTTTTTATGGATCAGCCAGAGGGCTTCATTGATAGTGGGAGCAGCGGGAAAGCATGTAGATTGCTTAAATCCATTTATGGATTAAAGCAGGCCTCAAGGAGCTGGAACATCTGCTTTGATGATGCAATCAAAGAGTTTGATTTTATCAGAAATGAAGATGAACCATGTATTTATAAGAAGATTGTAGGGAGTACTGTCACATTCCTCGTATTGTACGTAGATGACATTCTCCTGATAGGAAATGATGTTCCTATGCTACAATCGGTCAAACTATTCTTGTCACAAAGGTTCTCCATGAAGGACCTGGGTGATGCCTCACGCATTTTGGGCATTGGGATCTATAGAGATAGATCCAAGAGGTTGTTGGGACTGTCCCAATCAAAGTACATAGACACCATTCTAAAGAGGTTTAGTATGGAAGATTCCAAGCGTGGTGCCTTGCCTGCTAGTCATGGAATCACTCTCTCCAAAGACTTCTGTCCGAAGACTGATGAAGAGAGAGCTCGCATGAGCGTTATACCCTACGCTTCAGCCGTGGGATCTATAATGTATGCGATGTTGTGTACTCGCCCTGATGTGGCTTATGCACTGGCTGTAGTAAGCAGGTATCAATCCAACCCAGGGGAGAAACATTGGATAGCAGTGAAGAACATTCTTAAGTACTTGCGAAGGACTAAAGAATTGTTCTTGGTGTATGGTAATGGGGATCTCCAGATGGAGGCCTTTACCGATTCCAGCTTCCAAAGTGACAAAGATGATAGCAAATCTATCTCAGGGTATGTATTTACACTAAATGGAGGAGCGGTTAGTTGGTCCAAACAGGACACCGTTGCAGACTCCACGATGGAAGCTGAGTATATTGCTGCAAGTGATGCTGCTAAGGAAGCCGTCTGGATGAAGAAGTTCATTGCGGAACTAGGAGTAGTTCCAACCATTCTTGATCCAATACCATTGTATTGTGATAATAATGGAGCTATAGCATTAGCCAAAGAACCAAGGTCCCATCAGAAATCTAGACACATCCTAAGGCGATATCATCTGATCCGGGAGATAGTAGATCGCCAGGAGATCGAGATTCGGAGAGTAGATACAAAGGATAACACAGCGGATCCATTCACCAAGGCACTTCCACAGCCGCAGCATGAGCGACTGTTTGAAATGATGGGTATGAGATACGCCAATAACTAGCCTTAGTGCAAGTGGGAGATTGTTAGTAATATGTATGCCCTAAAGGCCATTATATGGATAGTGGAAACTTGGACATGTAATCTATGGAGATAGATGAATTTCTTGCTCAACATGATACTACGCTATCTGGTTTACTTTATCTTGACATGTAGATTTAATCATGTACACATGTTGATAAAGCCCAAAGGATATTTACTTGACTACTGTGATTATGATGCGGATCATACTACTGGGGCACGCGTAGTCTATAAGCATATCCTTGAACTGTTCCTAGTCGAGGGTGTATCGAGACAGGGCATCGATATTCCAGAGTAGACTAGCGTATACCATTCTTGTCCCATATGATGGGCGATGGATGATCCCATATCCATCTGGTGAGAAGACACCAAAGATTGTATGCGGGTGCTCAGTGGAGACTGGGTACACTGAACGGACTCGCCGAGAACTCCTATGTGGTATTATATCTATCGTCGGATAGCAGTTCTCAGGGAACACTGGTACAGGTTAGTCTGTAGACCCGAGATCGTCATAGAGTCTTGTGTGTCCTCCCACTATACTTTGATCTCCACCCTACCACGGCTCTACTGAGTCGTGCAAACAGGTGTTCTTTGGGTACAGTCTCGAGGCGCATGGAGGCAATGAGCGATAGGAGGGGTTTCGTCTCTCCCGGTATTGGGAGTTGATGTTGTGCTATGCTCGATTGGCTATAACATGAAGTCCCTGGCCAGGGCTGCTGAGATTTACTGATAAGAGTTATCAGTAGTTTCTTGATCTGTTATGAGCCATACACCAGCTTGACTTATTGAGTTACTGGGGTCGACGATTCCATCCCTGGACTCGATATGCAGCATATCTGACAAAGAGACCGGACTGTACGGTAAGTGTTGCCAGTTGGCTCGACGGGAGTTTTTACACCTTCGCTGGTTTTCTTCTGATCGTTTCAATACCCGGGTGGCCGTTATGTTTAGCTGACCTCTTGCGGCTTGTAGGTGTTTGATATGATCATCATCTACTGCCGGTGTATTGACGAGTCTTAGAGTCCCACAATGAAGTTTCCTGGCTCAGACAAAAAGGTGTGGTGTGCATATGAGATATGCGCGGGACCCAATTAAATACGGTTATGTGATAACGTATATTAATCGGGCATTTTCTATTTGTCGGATCGTATGTGATATGACCGGTTTGCTAAATCAAGTGTTGATTTAACAAATTACATTTAGATTAATTCTTTAATTAAATCCTTTTGTATGCATGCATGTATGCACATGATGATGTGCATGGACACATACATACATATATAGTATCATGGTTGATGATACAAGAATGATGGCAATGCAAGACTTATATTGGAGCTTTTATTTATATTTATCATTTTAAGTTAATGTAAAGAAAACCCACTCATGCTCCTTTATTCTTTAGTGGGTAAGCTTTATTTAACTTAATGAAAAGAATTTTCACCCATGCTTAATTCTTTATGAAAAGAATTTCCACCCATAATTATAGTGGGAATGGAATAATGATGATTATTCCTTCTCATCACTATAAATAGCTTCATATGTGATATGAAACAAGATACACAAGAGTGTGATAAAATGTACAATTAGTGCAAGGGTGCGAAAACAAGTTATCATATGTGATATGATAGAAAGCTCAAGCTTAGCCACCATAATCTTCTTCTTCCTCTCTTGATGTTTCTCTAGAGTAAAGTTGATAAAAGAAAGGGTTTCAATTGTTGAATACAAACCACATCATCATACTATACACATCTAGCCGATTTGTGTAGGGTGTTTGCTCTACTTCGTTTGCGAAACAAGTAAGACAAGGAGCTTTGGGCAAAGGGACTTCGGGTGGATCATCGTTGACAAGGAAGGCTTCCATCGATCCGTTTCAAACTCGCATAGTGCCAAGGAGTCACCGAGGGAGATCTACAAAGGTTGTAATCTCTACTCTTAGTGATAGTTTTACATTTGCATGTGATGCTTATTTGTATGAATCCCTAAAACTTCTAGTTTCGATTCTTGTCGAGTTAACTTAGCACCTCTAAAATTTTGATTATGGCATATGTGATGCTACCAAACCCTTGACGAGGTGCTAGGCTAACCCTTCACATATACCATCTCTGATGTCAAACACCAATGGATATGGGATCATCCATCGCCCATCTCATGGGTCGAAAAGCGTACACGCTAGTCTACACTGGTATATCGATGCCCCGTCTCGATACACCCACGACTAGGGACCTTGAAGGATGTACTTATGGACTACTATGTCCCCACTAGTATGATCTGCATCATAGTTCAGGTAGTCAAGTACACATCCTAAGGGCTTTACCAACATGCAACTATAAGACAGTATAAAGAGACAAGTATACATGTTAAAGTAAAGTGCAACCAGATAGCATACTATCATATCGAGCAAGAAAGTCCTATCTATATATGTCCAAGCATCCAATATAATATACATCATCTGTACAATACTGGCCTCTAGGGCATACATACAACTAACAATCTCCCACTTGCACTAGGGCTAGTTGCTGTAGTATCGCATACCAAGCATCCCGAAGAGTCTCTCAAACTGTATCTGGGGAATGGCCTTCATGAGTGGATCCGCTGTGTTGTTTTTTGTGTCAACCCTCTTGACCTCGATCTCCCGGCGATCAACTATCTCCCGGATCAGGCGATACCGCCTCAGAATATGCCTGGATCGCTGATGGGACCTGAGTTCCTTGGCCAAAACCACCGCTCCATTGTTATCGCAATACAAAAGTACTGGATGCTCAATGTATGGAACCACTCCAAGTTCAGTAATGAACTTCTTGATCCAGAAAGCCTCTTTGGCAGCATCGTTGGCAGCGATGTATTCAGCCTCCATCGTCGAGTCTGCCACGGTTTCCTGCTTGGAACTCTTCCAGCTAACCGCCCCTCCGTAAAAGATAAAGACAAATCCCGACTGCGACTTAGAGTCGTCCTTATCACTCTGGAAGCTCGAATCGGTAAAGGACTCCACTTGGAGTTCTCCGTTACCATACACCAAGAGCATCTCTTTAGTCCTTCGTAAGTACTTGAGAATGCTCTTCACAGCTGTCCAGTGACTCTCTCCAGGATCAGCTTGATACCTGCTCACTACACTTAGTGAGTATGCTACATCGGGTCTGGAACATAGCATCGCGTACATGATAGAGCCTACAGCCGAAGCATAGGGTATCCCTTGCATGCGAGCTCTCTCCAAATCAGTCTTGGGAGACATCTCTTTGGAGAGAGTGAGCCCTGAGATCGTGGGTAAAAACCCACGTTTGGACTCTTCCATACTAAACCTCTTTAGTATGGTGTCAATGTACTTGGATTGGGACAATCCCAATATCCTTTTAGATCTATCTCCATAGATCCTAATTCCCAATATGCAGGAGGTATCACCAAGATCTTTCATTGAGAATCTTTGTGATAAGAAGAGCTTGACCGATTGCAAAATAGGAATGTCATTTCCTATCAAGAGTATGTCATCCACGTACAATACGAGAAAGACAACCTTACTCTCTGCCACCTTCTTGTACATACAAGGTTCATCTACGTTTTTGACGAAATCAAACTCTTTGATAACGACGTCAAAGCAGATGTTCCAACTCCGCGATGCTTTCTTTAATCAATAAATGGATTTAAGCAGCTTGCACACCTTCCCGCTGCTCCCACTATCTACGAAGCCCTCTGGCTGAGTCATGTACACGCACTCTTCTAAATCACCGTTTAGAAAGGCGGTCTTAACATCCATTTTCCAGATTTCGTAGTCATGATATGCAGCGATGGCAAGCATGATCCGGATGGATTTAAGCATAGCCACTGGAGAAAAGGTTTCGTCATAGTCCACACCTGGTCTTTGACGAAAACCTTTTGCAACAAGTCTAGCTTTGAAAGTCTCCACTTTCCCATCTACACCAAGTTTTTTCTTGAAGATCCACTTGCTCCCAATGGGTTTTACCCCTTCAGGAGCAACTTCCAAAGTCCACACTTTGTTGGTGTACATGGATTCCATCTCAGGCCGCATTGCATCCAGCCATTTCACAGAGTCCCCACTCGAGATGGCCTGCTCGAAGCTAGTTGGGTCATCATCAACCATGATGCAATCCTCGCTCCCACCATCCATGAGAAAACCGCAGTATCTCTCAGGTGGGTGAGGAACCCTACTAGATCGGCGGAGAGGCTGAGGTTCGTTGGGAACTACCGAATCCTCCGGTTCAACCAAATCTTCTGTTGTAGTCTGTATTGCTAGAACCTCATCCAGTTCTACCTACTTGCCACTAATCTCTTTTTCAAGAAATTCCTTTTCTAAAAAGGTGGCATGTCGAGAAACAAACACTTTTTGTTCCTCGGTTTGGTAGAAGATATACCCGCGCGAATGTTTGGGATATCCAATAAACTTACACAGAATGGACCTTGCCGCGAGTTTGTCCGGATTTTGCGTTTTTACATAGGCCGGACAACCCCATATCTTAACATAATTAAGACATGGTCTCTTTCCTTTCCATATCTCATATGGAGTGGTTGGCACAAATTTGGTGGAAACCATATTCAATAGGTCTGCAGCTGTTTCCAGTGCATACCCCCAGAAGGAAATAGGTAACTCAGCTGTGCTCATCATAGAGCGCACCATATCTAATAGGATGCGGTTCCTCCGTTCCGATACACCGTTGTGCTGTGGTGTATATGGAAGAGTTAGCTGAGAGAGAATCCTATTCTCTTTTAGGAAGTCCAGGAATTCATTGCTCATGTATTCTCCTCCTCGATCAGATCGTAGGATTTTAATACTTTTCCCGGTTTGGTTCTCGACTTCTTGTTTATATTCTCTAAATTTCTCAAAAGGTTCTGATTTGTGTTTCATCAGGAACACATATCCGAATTTAGAGAGATCGTCAGTGAATGTAATGAAGTACGCAGAACCATTCCTGGCATGTGTAGACATGGGGCCGCATACATCACTTTGTACCAGTCCCAAGAGTTCTGTAACTCTCTCTCCGTGTCCCGTAAACGGAGTTTTGGTCATCTTGCCTTTGAGACATGACTGGAAAGTGTCATAAGATGAAAATTCAAACGGATTCAAATATCCATCCTTATGCAACTTAGCTAGTCGTGTCGTATTGATGTGACCCAGTCTACAATGCCACAAGAAGGACTCGTTCATTTCTGAACTCTTCCTCTTGTGTGTGTTTGTTATACTTAGAACCGTTGATTGATTTAGAACATAAATGCCATTGCACAACGTGCCTGGTCCAACCAACTTTTGGTTAAGGAAAATGTTCATAACATTATCCTGTAATACAAAATTATATCCCTCTTTACTCAACAAAGAAACCGATATAATGTTGCATATCAGGTTCGGCATGTAATAGCATTCGTTCAGAATCAATGTATTACCAGTTGGCAATACAAGGTGATATTCCTCGACGGTTTTAGCTGCAACAATTTCACCATTTCCAACCCTTATGTCTTTATCACCTTCTCCAAGTTCTCTACCTTTTCTAAGCCCATGTAACTGATTACATATATGGGATCCTGACCCGGTATCTAATACCCAGGACGTAGAGCAAATGGAGAAACAGTTCTCTGTAACGAACACACCCGAAGAAAATGCATCAACATGTACTTTCTTCATTCAGGTGGCATGAGAATCCTGGTATTCCCCTATATCCTGTTCAGTCTTATAACTCTTATAAGAAAGAATGGAACCAACGTTCCCCAGCACAGTATAACATGCGGGTTCGGTCAATACATCCATATTATTATCTTGATTAAGGCATGATATGGTCGCTACCTGGAGAGAGAGAGAGAAGAAAACACTTTAGCGTATGCTCTTGCAAGATCAGATTGGTTATTATTTTATTTAATCAGGATGGCTCCCACTGTTTTTATCAAATCTTCCTTCAAACCCTAAAAGGAAAGACTAGCCGGGATTAATTACACCCTACAATTTCGCCAATCTTTCAGCCTGGCCAGTGTCGGTACTTTGAAGGAGGTTTCCCGTGCTTTCGCACGGACCTAATTAAAGTAAACCTCGTTTTCCCAGAGGCGTAACCTCGTTGACACATTTCTAGACACCTACTTGATCGGTTAATTGTCCTGTGTAAAACTCTCTCGGGAGTAACAATTACTCGCAGTGGGTATCGGGATCCAACTATCTCATAGAAAGTATGCAATCTCATTGCAAATTTCAACACTTCATATTCCCGATAATATTTTGCCCCTAGCGTCCCATGACCTTGACGCAGGCCAACAAACCATAGTGCGCTAGTCAAGTTCAACCCGTCATTTCTTGATTGAATTAAACCCACCCGTACGACCCTTGACGCAGGCCAAGAAAGTCGCACGACTACCCTAATCCAATCTACATCATATGCATAAGAAGATAAATACTAGTTAGCTACCGCACACTACGCCTTGACGCAGGCCAACAAACGTAGCACGAATACTAAGTAGGACTTATCTGAAATGACGGAGGGCTACGACAGGTTTTTCTGAAAACCTATTGCGTAATGAATTTGATATCGTTGTAGAATCATGTGAATTTTGAAATGGAGTGATTTTGAGGCTTTCATTAGTTTTGCTAAAGAGGTCACTCCCGGTGAAGGGATCTCGGCTCTTTCCTTATAGAATAAGGTGCAGGATATATCATATACAACACTATGCAAAGCAAAACTCCAAAAGCAATCAAAAGCAAACCGAGTTTTGTAGCATTTGCCAGTTTTGCTAAAGAGGTCACTCTCGGTGAAGGGATCTCGGCTCTTTCCTTATGGAATAAGGTGCAGGATATATCATATACATCACAATGCAAAGCAAAACTGTAGCTACCCTTTTTGAAAAATTTGATTCTACAACATCTTTTAGGTTTCTTTTCTTTCATTAATCACATTAATGAAGTCCCGTCATTTAAGTCACCTAAACATCACAGATAAATACGACGTACACTTATGTCATCCGCATTCGCCTCGATGTCCCCTCGTTGCACCGTTAGGTTAGGTAACTAACGGCAGAGCGGGGCAGGGCTAGCGCGGGTGTAAAACATAAGTAACGCCTATATAATATATCATATATACTATATACAGTATTTATCACAGAACATCAAATGATCACATCACAGATATCGCAGCAGAAGAAACATATGAAACATTGGATATACTAGGACGTCCGTGTTTTATTTTGAGCCTCTATAAAACACGGATTCCACGGTCGCGACGAATAGCCAAACCCACATCCCTAGACCCCTACAAGAGCGGCAAGCAACCCTACCAATTCTAGAGTTAGGAGACCCGGACTCGACTCCTCAAGTTGGTCTCCCACTGGACTCCAGAACCCGGTTACTTGTGCTCTCCTCCTTGGGTCTATCCTAATGCGGAAAAGTAAATAATATACAAATGGTGACATCGACTGTTGCGCCACGGCAGCGCCCCGGCCGTCTATCCAAGGCCAAAATGCGGAATCAAAATTTTTCTTAACTTTAAACTAGCGCTACCGCGGACAATATCCGGATCGAAACCATTAACCGATACTAGCAATCAAGAGAAGGGGTGAGAGATATACCGAGTGATCCGAGTCCTCCGGTCTTCTCGTCGTCGTCCCGATCTCCCGCGGAAACTCCGGTCGTCGCATCCTTGCCGGAAGGGCACCACATCGTCTGCATCTTTTACGGGCTCCCGCCTCAATACCGAGGCAACTCGGGCACGAAGCTGGCTAGTCGACGTGCCCAAGGTTTGCTGTAGAATGTAGTGTAGAATCATAGTCTCTTTTGGGCTGGTGAAGTTGCCATGGAGGGAGAAGAGAATCATGAACTTTGGAGAGGGTTTTTGAGAATTTAGCAAGCATGAAAAGGAGATGTGAATGAATCCCTCATCAAAAAGAACCTCTCTTTTTCTCCTCATCCCAAAGATGGCCGGCCCCCCTCTTCTTTATCTCACAAAATGTTGGAGGAAAAAAGAAATCAAGAAGGGAGGTAATGGTAGTAAAAGGTGGAGGGTGACCACATCCAAACACCATGATAACAAACTCACATCAAGTCCTAATCAACTCTAATCACCATAAAGTAAAGGAAAAGACTAAGAAAGCATCTCATGATTAATAACTATCATGATGCCACCAATATGCAAGAAACCCCTCCTCAAAAAGTTATTTGCAAACTTGCAAATAACCCCCTCCATCGGAAAAGTCCGGCCGGAAAAGAACAAAGGAAAACCGGCCGGAACGGAATGCAAACTGGCAACTCCAGAAAACTGGTCCCGTAATAAATCACAGGAAAACCCCGATACTGTGCATACACACCCGCATCTGTATTCCGACCGGATACAGATGCAATGAGACAAAATATACACTGTACTAAACTAGGATCCGGCTTAAACCAAAGCCGGCTAGTAATATCCGTCCGATCCTGATCCGTGCAATACCGCACGTATCAGATCGAACCCTGCCATATATCCATACGGCCACTAGTACAAGCCGTCCGATTCTGATCCGTGCAATACCGCACGTATCTGATCGGACCCTGCCATATCTCCATACGGCCTCTACAGCGTTTCGCCCGAAAGCTTGAGTAACTGAAAGTGTGGTGGACTCTAAAGACTCGTCAATATTATGGATGTGGATTTAACCACTAGCACGTCAGAGGTATAAGCCAATACGTGACGGGCCACCAGCTATTGACCAAAAGGGACGTCGATGAGCGAACTCATCTTGACACCCTACTGAGCCTGTCAGTGACAATATCCGTACAGTCCGGTCCGTTCGTCTATGAGTATCGCATGTCGGGCCTAGGGGGTTGGTAAAAGTCAGACCCCCAAAAGCGGTACAAGTCGTGTCGGAGTGTAGCCCAGAACACCCTGAAATACTACTGGAATACCTACCAGTAAATCTCCTGCCTCGACCGAGGGCTTTGTGTAATGGCTCTCCTAGACACAGCGCGACCTCACCCCCAATACCGGGAGAGACGAACCCCTGAAGATCCGCTCACTGCCTCCATGTGGCTCGGGACTGTACCCAACTAAAACCTGTTTGCACGACTCCTTTGAGCCGTGGTAGGGTAGTAATCAAAGTACAGTGGGAACTCATACGAGACAAATGACGATCCCCAGGTCGATGAACTAACCTATACACATGTCACCAGGGAACTGCTATCTGACGTCAGGTATAAGACCAACTAGCATGTTCCCGGCGAGTCCTGTCCGGTGTACTCATAACCCAATGAGCACCTGTATACATCTTAGGTAAACCAACTGACACCAGTGGCTTGTGAGACCGGCCACCGCCCCTCGTCGGGGTCTCGACTGTATACACTAGTCTACTCTGGAGAATCGATGCCCTGTCTCGAAACTCCTACGACTAGGGACCTTTTAAGGATGTGCTTATAGACCACCAGCTGTCACGTATATGATCGCCATCATACTGCTGGCAGTCAAGCAAGAATCCTAGGGGCTCTATCAGCGTGTAATAGCGACCTGTAAGGTCACCTGAAGCAGTATACGATGATAAAGGTAAACCAGATAGCATACTATCATCTCGAGTGAGACTGTCCTACCGGGATAGGTCCTCCCTCAATCATTGCAATCACGTGCCTGTGATCCAATAATTGACTCTGAGGGCACTATCTCCAACATCGACCTCATCCCGGAAGTGCCCCAATAAAAGAATATTACATACATTTTATTTTACATGAATGAAAAAGAAAACTCTCATCTCACATAAAAAAAACCCGGCTATTCAGAACGCGACGATCCAATATAACATATCCAACAACACATAACATCATATATCATCAACGTAAGTAAATATGCGCATCCCAATTGCCGTTGACATATAGCAACGAAACCGGCGATATCACATATTACACTTACGGTCACAGAAAAGAAAGTGTAAAACTACAACATTTGGAATCCACAATCTCTTTAGACATCGTAAATCCGAAATATCACATATTCCGCATTTCATGCCTACCTGTATGAATTCCACATATTGTATCACATTCCAGATAAATAGACAGTATTAAACTATCCGATCGAATAATCAAATACCCAAGATTTCCAAAAATAGCTCAACACTTGAGCGGAGTTCAAACATTCCAGAATACGTCACAGTAGCAACGGTCCAGCCGTAGAAGGGTCAAGCCAACGCCTCACATGTGGCATGCCGTACTGCCCCAAACCCTAAGGTTCAAAGGGCAGTTCAAGACGGTCACATAATCGAGTTAAGGTTTGTTCTCTTCTAAAGGGTCCATCGCATCACATGCACGTTTTTCCGAAAGATTTAAACCCGAGAAAAATTCAACAATTGAATTTTTCGTGCCGGGAAAAATTGAGTTAAAGATATCCGTTCGAACATTTTAGTACTTTCTAAATTACCCGGAATCACATAACAAAATTAAATTCTCCGATCGAATCGACGATTACAAAATAAACCCCAAAATACTCAACACATGAGTCAGATTAAAAATACCCAGAAAATATCACTATCACATAGTAGTATTACGGTGCAAAAACCAAAGCATACACTCACTGAACGGCCGCGGAACCGCGGCACAAGCAGGCTATTGTCGCGGTTCCGCGGCGATCCGTACATATGACGTCACCAAATTTGCACCGTAATGCTTAGAAAACCCTGCTGAATTTTTTAGGTATTTTTAATTCCAAAAAATCACAGATTTTGAAAAAAGTCCATAGAGGGGGTTAAATTTGCGTATTCGGGTCCGTTCGGAGTTTTAACTTCGTTAACTCATCACCTAATGCTCTAGCTAGGCTCTGATACCACTATAGGGTTACTAGGCACACTAACAAGGCTCCACAAGGCATCGACCATGCCAAAATTAAATTTTTATGTGCCGAACAACCCTAAGCTAGATCGTATACTAGAGATTAGGTGAAGAAAATAGCAAGTAAACAACTTTACGACTAAGGGTATGCGAAATACAACCTTTGTAGATCGGTCCTTCACTTCTAAAGCTCCTTGTCGTAGTCCCTTCGCTGCGATCAAATTTCTCCCAGGCTCTTGCATGGCTTCACGAGGCGACAGATGCGACCTTGCTTGAAGTCTCCGAGGCCGAAGATGATATACGTCGAGAGAATTCCGACTCAAGCTACTACTTCACTAACTTGAGAATTAGTGAAGTAAACACCCTAAACTAAAGTGATAATCTAGTAGAGGATGGAAAAATAGGAAGTGGGTTCTCTTTGGAATTTTATTTCTCACAATGATTCTCACTTTGGATCAAACCCTAGCAAGTTTTTTCTTTTGAACCAAGAAGAAGATGAACAAAATATAATGAAGAGGATAATGATTAAGTGTGTGAGCTAACCATGGTGAGTGAGTATCATATACTAACTCTTGTAGAGACATTACCATGGCTAAGTGTTAAGGTTAGGTTAAAACCCAAAGTAAAAACAAATTTAGTGGACTTTAGTCAATGCATCCACAAGCTTCCACAAGCTTCATGCATTTTATAATTTTCCACTAATTTTGTAATTACTTTTAAATGTTAAACCCCAACATAACAAATAGCATGGTGTATGTTTCATACACCCAAGTGTGATGTATCATCAACCATGATACAATAAGATAACACATTTTAATATATATCATATATATAGTAAAGATGTGTACATGTGAGAAAAAACCCTAAGTGAAAATGTGTTAGTTAATGTAAACTAGTATATCAAATATACAATTATACAATAAATTATTAAATCAACACTTGACTTAATAATCCGGCCATATCACATATAACCGACTAACATTCAATGTATCGACTTATCGAATCAACACTTGATTCGATAACCCGGCTATATCATATATAACCGACCGATACAAAAAGTCACGAGAATAGAATACGGTATTACATACACGCATTATTCTCGGTCCCGCACATATCACATATGCGCCCCTATTTCGTTTTGCCGGAGCCAGTAAAACCTCTATGTAGGACTCTGAAGACTCGTCAATACGCCGGCAGTAGGTGATGATCACATCACGCACCCACAAGCCGTCAGCGGTACTAGCTGGACATAACGACTACCCGAGTATTGAGCAATCAGAAGATCAGCAAGCAATCCCGCTCCAACTCCTGTAAAAGCCTGCCAGTAACACTTCCGGTACAGTCCGGTCTCCTCGTCTGATATGTCGCATATCAAGTCTAGGGGTGGTAAACGTCAGACCCCAATAACCGATAAGTCGTGCCGATGTGAGGCATATAACAGGTCGAGAAACTACTGGTAACACTTACCAGTAAATCTCTAAATCAGCCCTGGCCAGGGACTGTAAGTCCACGTTGCGACCCCCGGTTCTTACGGGGAGGCGGAAACGCTATAAAAATCAAATTTTTAGCGCATGGGGCAACATGGACTAACAAAGTCGGGATCTTTTCTAAACTAAACTAGCAAACAAGCTAAAGAGAGTTAGCTACTCGGAAAGATGGTTATACCTAACTTGAACTCCTTCTTCTTGAAAACTTGTAGAGGTTGATGGTTCTTCCTCGTTGCCTTCTTCCGTCAAAGATGGATCCACCTGAGGGTTCAACCTTCGGGCTCTTTCTCGAACTTTGAGAGAACTAGAATCTTCGGCTTGCTAAACCTTTGATCCTAGAGTGAGTAGAGAGTGTCTAAGGGGTGCTTTTCTTTTAAGGAGAGGGATTCTCAACACATGAGAAGGATTCTCCTTTTGCTAGAGGAAAAAGAAGATGAAGTGAGGAGAGAGAAGCTAAATGATAGAATGAGCTATCTTTTTCTTTCTTGCAACCATATGACAAAAGAAAAAGAATTATCAAATTAATAATAATAATGAAAATAAAATAGTTGATGGAAGGTTTAGGAATGACCATTATCATTTCAAACATTAAATGGTTTTGCAAGAATCAAAAAGCATCTTTCTTTTGTAATGATGATGGTCAAAACTTCAACCATGGTCAACAAGTCAACCATGGTCAACTAGTCAACAAAATCCAACCATGACACAATTTCATTTTATTAATATTATTAATTGATATAACATAAATCGATTAGGGTTTGGAAAAAGACGACTGTCAACTGTGCATACGCACCCGTTCCGAAACCCTAATGAAAGTCCTCTTCCTCCTCCTCAAACAACTGTGCATACACACCTGCATTCTTATTCCGAGGAACATGAATACTGATAGATAAAAGCAACCCCAAAACATATACCAGTATCTGACTCAAACCAGAGCCAGCCAGTAATATCCGTCCGGACTCCAAACGTGCACAAGTGCGCGGGTGAGAACGAACCCTGTCGCAAAACCATGCGACCTCTACTCTGTTTTGCCCAGAGGCGAATACCCTCTGTGTGGGACTCTAAAGACTCGACACTACGCTGGTAGTGGGTTTAACCACAGACCGCAAGCGGCACTAGCTGTGCGTAACGGTCCCCAGGTAGATGCCGACAAGAAGGCTGACGAGGTGAACCCCATCTGAACTCCTACTGAGTCTGAATGTGACAGTCTCCGTACAGTCCGGTCTGTTCATCTAATACATCGCATGTCGGGCCTAGGGGCGGTAAAACGTCAGTCCCCTAATAGCGGTACAAGTCGTGTCGGAGTGAAGCCCAAAACACCCTGAGATAACACTGGAAGCCTACCAGTATATCTCGCTTGCCCTGGCCAGGGACTACTCGTGTAATGGCTCTCCTAGACACAGCGCGATGTCAACCCCCAATACCGGGAGAGACGAATCCTGTCTAACCGTCACTGCCTCCAAGTGCTTCGGGACAATACCCAACTACTACCCGTTTGCACGACTCCTTTGAGCCGTGGTAGGGTAGTAATCAAAGTACAGTGGGAACACACTCGAGGCGAAGTGCCAGTGTCAAGTCAGCGGACTAAGCTGTACTCATGTCACCTGGGAACTGATAACTGACGATAGGGATAATACCAACCTGTCAGTTCCCGACGAGTCCTGTCCAGTGTACTCGTAACCCAACGAGCACCCGTATACTATCTCCAGTACGACGTACTGATAGCTGTGGGATAGACTATCTCCCACACTGGGATGAGAAGCGCATACGCTAGTCTACTCCGGAGTATCGATGCCCTGTCTCGATAGTCCTGCGACTAAGGACCTGTATAAGGATGTGCTTATAGATTACCCAGCCCCCACTAGTGTGACTGCCATCACAACGCTGGTAATCAAGCAAAGATCCTAAGGGCTCCACTAATGCGTATGAGTGATATACTGAAATAAACACAAGTACACATTGAAGTAGAAACAAACCAAGTAGCATACTATTATATTGAGCAAGATTGTTTATACAAGGTGAATATCCCAAGCTTCCATTAAGTAATATACAAACTAGTATGATACAGTAATGGCCTCTAGGGTATATACACTAACAATCTCCCACTTGCACTAAGGCCATGTACTGGCGTATCGAAGACCTATCATCTCGATCAGCCGCTCGAACTGAGTCTGGGGTAAGGCCTTGGTGAATGGATATGCAGTGTTTTCTTCTGAAGTAACCCTCCGAACCTCGATCTCCTTGCGATCCACGATCTCCCTGATCAAGTGATACCGCCTCAAGATGTGCCTGGATCTTTGATGGGACCTGGGTTCCTTCGCTAAAGCTATAGCCCCGTTGTTGTCGCAATACAGAGGTATTGGGTCAACAATGGACGGAACCACCTGAAGTTCTTTCAAGAACTTCCTCATCCAGACAGCTTCTTTTGCGGCATCAGATGCAGCAATGTATTCCGCTTCCATAGTGGAGTCTGCAACGGTTTCCTGTTTGGAGCTCTTCCAACACACCGCCCCTCCATTGAGGGTAAAGACGAAACCCGACATGGACTTGGAATCATCCTTGTCACTCTGGAAGCTGGAGTCAGCAAAGGCCTCGATCTGGAGGTCTTTTCCGCCATACACCAAGAACATCTCCTTAGTCCTTCTCAGGTACTTGAGAATGTTCTTTACCGCTATCCAGTGTTTCTCCCCAGGGTTTGACTGATACCAGCTTACCACACTCAGTGCATAAGCTACATCCGGTCTGGTACACAACATCGAATACATTATAGAGCCTACCGCAGAAGCGTAGGGTATAATAGACATGCGATCCCTCTCCAAATCAGTCTTGGGAGACATCTCTTTAGAGAGGGTGATCCCGTGACAAGCCGGTAGGTTACTGCGCTTGGAATCTTCCATACTGAATCTTTTCACTATGGTGTCGATGTACCTGGACTGAGAAAGTCCTAATATCCTCTTGGATCTATCACGATGGATCCGGATCCCCAGGATGTATGAGGCATCACCCAGGTCTTTCATGGAGAACCTGTGCGACAAGAACCCCTTGACAGATTGTAGCATAGGAATGTCATTTCCTATTAAGAGAATGTCATCCACGTATAAAACGAGGAATACTACAGTTCTCGCTACAAATCTACTATAGATGCATGGTTCATCTGGATTTTTGATAAAGCCAAATTCCTTGACCGTCTCATCAAAACAGATGTTCCAACTCCGCGATGCCTGCTTTAGTCCATAGATGGACTTAAGCAACTTGCACACTTTTCCGCTGCTCCCACTCTGAATGAAACCCTCTGGCTGATCCATATAGACACACTCCTCTAAATTTCCATTCAGAAAAGCGGTCTTTACGTCCATCTGCCAAATCTCATAATCATGGAAGGCAGCAATGGCAAGAAGGATCCGAATGGATTTCAGCATACCACTGGAGAAAAGGTTTCGTCATTGTCCAAGCCAGGTCTTTGACGAAAACCCTTTGCTACAAGTCTAGCTTTATAGGTCTCAACCTGTCCATCTACACCAATCTTCCTTTTGAAGATCCACTTGCATCCTACGGGTTTTACCCCGTCTGGAGCAATGTCCAACGTCCATACTTTGTTGGTGTACATGGACTCCATTTCGGTCCGCATTGCATTCAGCCATTTTACCGAGTCAACGCTCTGAACGGCCTGCTGGAAGCTAGTAGGCTCATCATAATCTATGATGCAATCCTCTCTATCCCCGTCTATGAGAAAACCGTAGTATCTCTCGGGCGGATGAGACTGCCTACTACTCCTGCGGAGCGGCGTAGGAATGTCCTGTTCTTTCGAACCCTCTGGTTCCTCTAAGCTTTCAGTAATGGTTTGTGGTTCTGGAATTTCTTCCAGTTCTACTGTGCTCCCACTTATCTGGTTTTCCAAAAACTCAGTTTCCAAGAAGTAGGCATGACGAGAAACAAGAACTTTTTGTTCCTCTTCGCAGTAGAAGAAATATCCCTTGGAGTTCTTTGGATATCCCACGAACTTGCACAGTACTGAGCGTGCCTCGAGCTTGTCCGCATGCTGCTTTTTAACAAAAGCTGGACATCCCCATGTCTTAATGTGCTTAAGATAGGGTCTCTTCCCACTCCACATCTCATATGGTGTAGTAGGCACAGTCTTAGTAGGAACTCGGTTCAAAAGGTACGCAGCTGATTCTAGCGCATACCCCCAGAATGATCGCGGTAACTCAGCGTTGCTCATCATGGACCGTACCATATCCAATAGGGTTCGGTTCCGTCTCTCCGATACACCGTTGTGTTGCGGAGTGTATGGAGGAGTAAGCTGAGAGAGAATTCCGTTCTCTTTTAAATAATTCAGGAACTCGGCACTTAAGTATTCTCCACCTCGATCCGATCTTAGAATCTTGATACTTTTGCCGGTCTGTTTCTCTACTTCATTCTTATATTCCTGGAACTTTTCAAAGGCTTCGGACTTATGTTTCATTAAGAAGACATAACCGTACCTTGAAAAATCATCCGTAAAAGTAATGAAGTAAGAGTAACCGCTTCGCGCATGTGTAGACATTGGACCGCACACGTCGCTGTATACGAGTCCCAAGAGCTCGCTCGCTCTTTCTCCGTGTCCAGTGAACGGAGTCTTTGTCATCTTTCCCATGAGACAAGATGCACAAGTGGCATAAGACTGATACTCGAACGGATCCAAGTATCCTTCTTTATGTAACTTAGTCAACCGTGTCTCATTGATGTGACCCAGTCTACAATTCCATAAGAAAGCCTGATTAATATCTGGAGACTTTCTTTTGTGTGTATTCTGGACATTGAAAATCTGTGGTTGGTTTAACACGTATATACCATTGCTCAGTGTACCTGACCCAATCAGAACTTGATTAAGGTGAATGTTTACAACATTACTTACAAACGCAAATTCATAACCTTCTTTAGAAACCAAAGATACAGAAATGATATTACAAGTTGCGTTGGGTACAAAAAAGCAATTACGCAAAACCAAAACATGCCCATCTGTCATTCCCAGGTGATAGTCCCCCACGGCTTTAGCATCCATGCTAGCTCCGTTTGCAACTCTGAGGGTCATGTCACCTGCCTTCAAAAACCTACGGTTTCTCAACGCCTGCAAAGAATTACAGATATGAGATCCTGATCCGGTATCCAATACCCAGGAAGTAGAGTTTATAGAAAGACAGTTTTCAATAACATACACACCTGAAGCTGAAGCCGCAACCTGCTTCAGTTCCTGTGTCCTGGCCTTCCAAGCCCTGCAATCTTTCTTCCAGTGTCCACTCTTATGACAATAGAAGCGTTCCTCCTTTCCCACAAGCTTCCCCGCAATCATTGTTGCCTTTTCCTTTCCCTTCGTACCCACTTTACTAACACCGCCTCTTGGTTTGGCGGGGGCTTTCTTCCTCTTTCCCTTGGCTTTTGCCTTGGACCTAGAGGAAGAAGATCCTCCTACAAACAAAGCGGGTGTTTCCCTACCTTTCTGTAGGGTGCCCTCTGCGCTCCTCAGCATGTTGAGGAGTTCTGAAAGTTCAACTTCCTTTTCTTGTAAGTTGAAGTTCAGTATAAACTGGGCGTAAGTGGATGGAAGGGACTGGAGAATTAAATCCGTATAGAGTTCACTTTCCAACGTGGTCCCAAGTTCCGCGAGCTCCTCAATGTAGCCAATCATCTTAAGCACGTGGTCCGCTACCGATGATCCGACGGCCAACTTTGTCGAAAACAACTTCTTCGACACTTCGTATCTTGCGATACGAGACTGCTCTCCATACAGTTCTTTTGTATGAAGAAATATGGATTCCAAATCCATATTCTCGTGCCTCCTCTGATGTTCATTGTCCATAGAGGCAAGCACGAGGCACCTGGCCTTCGCGCAATCAATCTCCCAAGTCTTACGGATTTCCTTATCCGCGACGCTGGAGGTGGGACCTGGGACGGGGGGAGCTTTGGTGGTAAGAAGATACCCCAGCTTGTCGTAAGTGATTGCCATTTTGACATTCCTGAGCCAATCTTTGTAGTTTGGCCCTGTCAGTATGTTTTTATCTAGAAGTAACTTAAGTCCAGTCATGTCGAATGGTCGCTGCAATTAGGAGAGAGAGAAGAAACACTTTAGCACGATGCTCTTGCAAGTTTAGAATGGTTTTTAGTTTTTCTAAACAGGATGGCTCCCACTGTCTCTCGAATCCCTCCTCAAACCATAAATGAAGAACTAGTCGGGATCAATCCCACCGCACAATACTTGCTTAACCGTTCAGCCAGGCCAGTGTCGGTACTTCGAGGGAGGTTTTCCAACGCTTTCGCGAAGTTCCTTAATTAAATAACCTCTTTTCCCTGGGGGCGTAGCCCCGCTAACACCTTTCTAGGCACCTACTAGGTTTATAGCATTGATCGTTTAGTGAGAAATTTCCCGAGGAGTAGCATATACTCACAGTAGGATCGGGATCCAAATATCATCGCGTGACGAAACTGAAGGAATCCTACCAGAATCATCACACTCCAAATGGTATGCAAATCTAGCAAGTTTCAGTACTTATGAAACTCCCGATGTGGATTTCTGCCCCATGCTCTTATGACCTTGACTTTGGCCAACAAATCATAAGTCACATGTCAAGTTCTACCCGTCGTTCTCCAGGTTAATTTAAATCCACCCGTACCTACCCTTGACTTTGGCCAACAAGGCAGTACGACTGTTCCAAACCAACGCATCTATCTTTGCTGCACATGAATACCCAATAGCTACCAATCACTATGCCTTGACTTTGGCCAACAAACACAGCTTGAATACTATTGACTATTCATGTGAAACGACGGAGGGCTACGAATGGTTTTGGTGAAACCGTGAACGTAGTGAACTTGATATAATCGATGGAACGAGATAGCTTTTAGAAGGAGTGGCTCAAGCTCCGCATTTAAAAGTTAGTTTTGAAAAGAACCGAGTGGTTTTTCGAAAGTGTTCCAACGATTTTAACTTGGTTTATTATCTTGCATTAGTTCTTTTAATGCGTGATATTCTTGCATTAGTTCTTTTAATGCGTCCCATCATTTAATCCTACCATTGCAGAAAAAAACCAAAATATGACGTACGCTTATGCCATTCGCATTCGCCACGGGGCCCCGTCATCACCCGTTAGGTTACTTAACTAACGACAGAGCGGCGGCTGGGCTAGCGCGGCTGTAAAACATAAGCAACGCCTAAATAGTTATAAATATAGCAATGATAGACATTACAGATCACAGATGAATACATTGGATATACTAGGAATCCGCAATCCGTTCGAGCCTGCAACGAAAAGCGGATTACACGGTCGCGGTGAATAGCCAATACCCCACCCAAGACCCCTACGGGTGCGGCAAACTACCCACCAAGTACTCGGCAGTTTGTGCACCCCTCCATGGGTCTATCCTAGGAGCAAAAACAGTAAAAAGAATTATACAATGACGGCTACAACCCCGACCCGGTTGTGCGGCCAAACAAATAATAATATTACATCAATTTACAAGTTACAAATGAATGAAAGAAAAACAAAAGCTCATCTCACATCCACCCCGGCTATTCACCCGCGACAGTCCAACACATTCATATACACATTCCAATATCAAACACAGATCACAGAGATGTATAACCCCGACTAATCGACTTATAGCGATTAGCCGACGTTCAATACATACAAACATCACAGATATAACCAATATAGTCCAAGTGTAGTGAAGTTCGGAAAAATACGGAATTATAGGCCCCCAAAAACAAATTTCTATTCTGGAAAATCTGGGCACATATAAAATATCTGAAAAATCCCAAAACCCTACCAGAAGAACACTGCACAAAACCCGATCACGAGAGGACCCTAAACGGCGGCGGTTCCGCGGCAAATGCATACCTATTGCCGCGGAACCGCGGCGGTTTGAAGGAATCAGGGGATCGTTTTTCTTGGGTGTTCTCACAAAACCCTGAGCCGAATTTAGGTGTATAACAAATTTTGTTTTGACCAGAAAAAATTTTAACAGAAACTAGGGTTTTTGAAAAGTTTGGTTTTTGGATTTTTCGGTTCCGAACTTCGTTACACTTCACTACCAAGCTAGTTTAAGTTTAGTTAGGCTCTGATACCACTGTAAGTCCACGTTGCGACCCCCGGTTCTTACGGGGAGGCGGAAACGGTATAAAAATCAAATTTTTAGCGCATGGGGCAACATGGACAAACAAAGTCGAGATCTTTTCTAAACTAAACTAGCAAACAAGCTAAAAAGAGTTAGCTACTCGGAAAGATGGTTATACCTAACTTGAACTCCTTCTTCTTGAAAACTTGTAGAGGTTGATGGTTCTTCCTCGTTGCCTTCTTCCGTCAAAGTTGGATCCACCTGAGGGTTCAACCTTCGGGCTCTTTCTCGAACTTTGAGAGAACTAGAAACTTCGGCTTGCTAAACCTTTGATCCTAGAGTGAGTAGAGAGTGTCTAAGGGGTGCTTTTCTTTTAAGGAGTGGGATTCTCAACACATGAGAAGGATTCTCCTTTTGCTAGAGAAAGAAGAAGATGAAGTGAGGAGAGAGAAGCTAAATGATAGAATGAGCTATCTTTTTCTTTCTTGCAACCATATGACAAAAGAAAAAGAATTATCAAATTAATAATAATAATAAAAATGAAATAGTTGATGGAAGGTTTAGGAATGAACATTATCATTTCAAACATTAAATGGTTTTGCAAGAATAAAAAAGCATCTTTCTTTTGTAATGATGATGGTCAAAACTTCAACCATGGTCAACAAGTCAACCATGGTCAACTAGTCAACAAAATCCAACCATGACACAATTTCATTTTATTAATATTATTAATTGATATAACATAAATCCATTAGGGTTTGGAAAAAGACGACTGTCAACTGTGCATACGCACCCGTTCCGAAACCCTAATGAAAGTCCTCTTCCTCCTCCTCAAACAACTGTGCATACACATCTGCATTCTTGTTCCGAAGAACATGAATACTGATAGATAAAAGCAACCCCAAAACATATACCAGTATCTGACTCAAACCAGAGCCAGCCAGTAATATCCGTCCGGACTCCAAACGTGCACAAGTGCGCGGGTGAGAACGAACCCTGTCGCAAAACCATGCGACCTCTACTCTGTTTTGCCCAGAGGCGAATACCCTCTGTGTGGGACTCTAAAGACTCGACACTACGCTGGCAGTGGGTTTAACCACAGACCGCAAGCGGCACTAGCTGTGCGTAACGGTCCCCAGGTAGATGCCGACAAGAAGGCTGACGAGGTGAACCCCATCTGAACTCCTACTGAGTCTGAATGTGACAGTCTCCGTACAGTCCGGTCTGTTCGTCTAATACATCGCATGTCGGGCCTAGGGGCGGTAAAACGTCAGTCCCCTAATAGCGGTACAAGTCGTGTCGGAGTGAAGCCCAAAACACCCTGAGATAACACTGGAAGCCTACCAGTATATCTCGCTTGCCCTGGCCAGGGACTACTCGTGTAATGGCTCTCCTAGACACAGCGCGATGTCAACCCCCAATACCGGGAGAGACGAATCCTGTCTAACCGTCACTGCCTCCAAGTGCTTCGGGACAATACCCAACTACTACCCGTTTGCACGACTCCTTTGAGCCGTGGTAGGGTAGTAATCAAAGTACAGTGGGAACACACTCGAGGCGAAGTGCCAGTGTAAAGTCAGCGGACTAAGCTGTACTCATGTCACCTGGTAACTGATAACTGACGATAGGTATAATACCAACCTGTCAGTTCCCGACGAGTCCTGTCCAGTGTACTCGTAACCCAACGAGCACCCGTATACTATCTCCAGTACGACGTACTGATGGCTGTGGGATAGACCATCTCCCATACTGGGATGAGAAGCGCATACGCTTGTCTACTCCGGAGTATCGATGCCCTGTCTCGATAGTCCTGCGACTAGGGACCTGTATAAGGATGTGCTTATAGATTACCCAGCCCCCACTAGTGTGACTGCCATCACAACGCTGGTAATCAAGCAAAGATCCTAAGGGCTCCACTAATGCGTATGAGTGATATACTGAAATAAACACAAGTACACATTGAAGAAGAAACAAACCAAGTAGCATACTAATATATTGAGCAAGATTGTTTATACAAGGTGAATATCCCAAGCTTCCATTAAGTAATATACAAACTAGTATGATACAGTAATGGCCTCTAGGGCATATACACTAACAGGGACTTCCCTGTCACGGCCAATCGAGCACAGTGCAACATCAACCCCCAATACCGGGAGAGACGAAATCCCTTCTATCGCTCATTGCCTCCATGTGACTCGGGACTGTACCCAAAAACCACCGTTTTGCATGCCCTCATGAACGTGGTAAGGTGGAAATCAAAGCACAGTAGGAATCACACAAGACTCTATGACGATCTCGGGTCTACAGACTAACCTGCACAAGTGTCACCAGAAAACTGCCATCTGAGGTGAGGTATAATACCATCTGGGAGTTCTCGGCGAGTCCGTCCAGTGTACCCAGTCTCCACTGAGCACCCGTATACCATCTCTGATGTCAAACACCAATGGATATGGGATCATCCATGGCCCATCTCATGGGTCGAGAAGCGTACACGCTAGTCTACACTGGTATATCGATGCCCCGTCTCGATACACCCACGACTAGGGACCTTGAAGGATGTACTTATAGACTACTATGTCCCCACTAGTATGATCCACATCATAGTCCAGGTAGTCAAGTACACATCCTAAGGGCTTTACCAACATGCAACTATAAGACAGTATAAAGAGACAAGTATACATGTTAAAGTAAAGTGCAACCAGATAGCATACTATCATATCGAGCAAGAAAGTCCTTTCTATATATATCCAAGTATCCAATATAATATACATCATCTATACAATACTGGCCTCTAGGGCATACATACAACTAACATAAACGAGGAATCTGACATGAAAGAACGACGTAGCCTAAAGAATACCGCATAAAAAGTCGGTATATCTGAACTCCCTAAGATAGCAGATCGAACGGATTCATACTCCGGGGGAAGACTCGATAAAAATCGAACATTTAGCATCTCACGTTGCTTTTTCATCTCCGTAACATTGGAAGAAATAGGCTGATACAAATCCAATTCCTGGTATAATCTATTGAAAGACGGATAATGGTCATCAAGAGAGTTCGCTCCTTTCTCTACCTGGAAATAATCCTGATACAGCTGATAAATGCATGCAATTTTGCTAGAACCTGAATATGTATTTTTAAGTTGCTCCCATATCCCTTTTGATGTAGGCAAAAACATAATGTTGTTGTTCACTTTAGCTTCCATGATATTCTACAACCAAGTTCGAATTTGCGTATCTTTAGCACGCCAATCATTATATTTCTTCTCATCCTTGTCCTTTGCAGGAGGATTTTCAAGCAAGTAATGCAACTTCCGTTTACCGATCAAGCTCTCAACTGCAACAGACCATTGAGCATAATTATTACCATTAAGTTTTGTCGATACCATAGAAATAAAATCAGCCAAGGTAAACAATCTTTCTCCATTGCCCGATGTCATCGACATGATTCCAGCAGCAAGGATCAACCACAACCACAACCAACAATGACCAACGACGATGAACGATCAACAACCAGCAATAAACAACGGCCAACAAGCAATGATAGACAACAAAAAAAACATCCAACGATCTAACATCAACGGCTATCGAGAAGACGATCTACCAAACTGATACCAACGATCTGGAGGAAACGATGATTGTCGAGGAGATCCAACGAGGGTCTCCAGAGGGAACAATATGGATTTGGGTTCAATCAGCCAAGGAGGGAACGAGGTGAACAATGAGGAAGATGATGCGATTAGGGTGGGAACGAGGCGATCAGCGAAAGGAGCGCGTCTGGGTTCGATCTGGGTTCAGAGGATGTGAGGATGTGGAGGAAGCGATCGCCAAGGTTGTGGACGCGGCTAGAGGATTCGGGGACTAGGATTTGCAGAACACCGCTATGATACCTTGACAATGTATTTCATGGAAAAATAGAATTCTCATTATATCGAATCAATGAAGAAATACATATATATTTATACTAAAGTTTATGGTTATGGGTGTTAATCTAATATTAAATCTCAACTACTTAATCTAATATTATATCTAACAATCTAATATTATCTCTAACAAAGGGTATGGGAAACTTGTCCTTAATTGTAATCAAAATTAAGAGATCTATACTCAACACAACCTCCATGTGTCAAATTGTTTTCTCGCCATCGCTACAGGAGAGGAGTAAGGGCCTTGGTCTAATTATACCATTTTCTAGCAATCATTTTCTCAGTTTCATTCTTATGGTGTCTTGGATGTCTATATGGATTTATTGGTTTAGAATTCTCAGTATGAGGAATTTTATGGTCACAATCTTTTTTGTGGGGTAAGGAGTTAGGCACATGGAACACTGTTTCAAACTCAAGCAGCACAGATTCAATTTCAGGGGAAGCATTTTCAAAATTATAGCAAGTAGTCATACCTGCCTTAGCCTAGATGCACGCAAGTAATCCTTTGGAATTTTGAGAGATGACCTTGCTTATCACTTTGCTCTCTATGTAGTTGTTGCGATTGATAAGGCCAGTTCCCTGAAGCACCCAGCTCCCTGTCTTTGTATGTACTGTCAGCTGCAGCAGCTTCATGTCAAAGCTAAGGCTATGCAAAGTCTCCATCCATTGTGCCCCCGAAACCGTCTGGCACCTGATTGGAAGAGATTTTGTACGTGCGTTTTAAAATTTAGAATATACCGCAATCAAGACGGTGTGGCTTAGTAGCTAGCCGGTTGAGTACGGGTCGGTCCACAGGGAAAAGTGTTCTTTCTTTAAGTTCTAACGAGTTAAGCCCTATTTTTGGTAGGTTTTGTTTTAAAAACTAAGAATAAGATTCGATTGATTAGTCTTGCTAGGGTTAGAATTAGATTAGTTTTTGAATAAGGATTCTACTCACTGCTTTCTTTGCCCTAGTTAAGAATATAAGTGTTAGGGTAATAGTTAACAAAGAGCATTAGCATGACTAGGAAGAAACTTAGTTTCTTCCTTTTGGTCCTTGTCCGTCATTTCTTAACTCTTAGCCCTAACCTCTTTTTAAATTAAGCACAACCGGTCTAATTAGGGAATCACCGCTATCTTGTAGGATAGGGTGCCGTAGTAAGCAGTGTGTGGTTAATTTAAATAAAGTTCTATTATGAAAATTATATGGGTAAAGAAATGAGTGAGAGAGATTTCCATCTCTCAAACCTTCCCAACCCTAACCGTAACAAGTGAGGAATTACTCACTCATTAGGAAAATTACGATAAAATTTATTTTTATAATTTTATTTTAATTACCTAATTTGCTGATAATAAAAGACAGATAATAAAATTGCAGAAATTAAATTCAGATAAAAAATACAAGATAGAAAAAGAAACATACTTTATTGATACCTCTTCAACGATTATAAGGAAATAAAATTTTAGATCTAGAAAATTAAAAAGAGGCATGCCCCAAAAGAGGCACCGCGAAAGAGGCATACTTTATTTGGCTTTGAACCCTCCTATTTAAAGATAGGAAAAACTCTAGGTTTAAATTCTGATCCATACATGAAATTACAAAACAACCCCAAAGACAGAGTCAAAGCACCAACACCCCACCGATACGTGCATATTATGGCCGCGGAACCGCGGTAGAAAGGCCTGTTTGGCCGAGGTTCCGCGGCCATTTGGTGGGTTCTTGGGCCCATCTCTTCAGGGTTTCTCTGTGTTGCTTTTATCTTCGGTTTTCTTTACTTGGTTTCTCAGAATTTCTTCTATTTCCTTCCAACAGTGCAGAATGGTGTGCACTTTTGCCTTGAGCTTCGCGTTGAAGTCTAGAATCTTGTGCTGCCCTTATGCTTTGTGTATTGAACTGTCTAATGATTTTCATTTGTTCCTTGAACCGGTAGGCGGCATCATATGGATTCATCCATTGTTGGTCGTAGTCTCATATTTGTAGCGATTTTTCCTGAATTTCACTGTTACAATCTGAGAACCTGTAACCTGCAACTATTTAGCAGATATGGATCAAAAGCACCTATTTATGTGTAATGTGATTAAGAATGGGCGATATAATAATGCAAAATTCTGATATGAACAGCACCCACCAATCTCTAGTATGTGGAATTGATGATGCTCGATATCGGTGATCTCCCAGATCATGACACGTGGCAGATGACGTGTCTCAGGGCTCACAAGGAAGGACCTACAGTGGCCGACCAGACCACTTCTGTGCCCGTCCTACAAGCAAACGCTGGCTCACCTCCGAGCCCCTGCACAATTGGTCTCCTCAGCCTACCAGCTCGTCTCCGGGCTACCACAGAACCAACATACTTCGGCTCTCTCGCTCATCCGCGAGCTCTCCCGCCGAGGTCATCTTTCTCGGTCTTATCGGCCGACCAACGGCACCGCTCACAGGCGCAACCGCCATCCCGCGAATCTTGCCATGTGCGAGATATCCGCCGGCCACATCTCACATTCCACGCCATCACGATCCCCCATTAACGAGCATGTCTCGCCATTAATAGGAGATCCTGCTCATCAAGCGGGCGTGACGTCGGAAGCGTAACTGCCGGCGTGATTCTCGTGCCTGCCCTGCCTGCTGCCACCGCTATATAAACCCCTTCTTCAGACGGTTCAAGTAAGTCATTTTTACTCCACTAAGCCGTTACTCTGCTCGGATCTCTAGTCTAACTTCACCGTCGGAGGGTCCTCGGTGGTACAACCACCCCGAGACTTCCTTGCAGGTAGCTTAGCAACCATAACCTCAAACCCACTGAGATCCACACGCTTCAGGAGCGACAGCCTCCACATCCAATCTCAGCCACCCATCGCCTCCATCAGCAGATCAACGGAAAGTAACATCTTGACGCGATCCAGGTAGAAATCAGTGTAGAGTGTACACCCTTGGCAAGTAAGCAACACATTCTGGCACGCTCATTGAGTTTGAATCATCCCTCCTCCAACTGATACGATATTTGTATGCATGCTCTTTGCAGGACACTTGGATCAAGGAACTTCTTATGTTGAGCCTGTGTCTACGGGGACACTGAGGGGTTCCCTGCCACAGAAAGCAATCAGTCTGATGGTTCTTCGGGCATTGGTTCCAGACATGGCATTGTGTGAAATCTCAGGTGCTGGTGTGAGTGAAAAATACTCTTCATGCTCTGCACCTTCTTTATCCAGGCCTTTAGGTGGCCAATCCCCATCAATCAGCAACAATGTTTTAGTTTTGCAAACATGCCCCTTTGACATTAGGTTCATCACAAGTAAAACATAATTTCTTGGGAAAAATGGATTTAAGTCCTTAGCTTTGAAAAGCATAATAGTTTAGGTCCCTGGTCCGAATAAGGTTATGAAAAACTCTTTAAACTTAATGATTCTTATGTTTTAGTCCGTATAGTACATTTACTATTCTTTAAACCAACACTGATTTTTCAGGTAAACTACTACAGTTAACTTTTAAATTACTATAGTTATCTTTTGAAGCAATATATTAATCTTCTAAAGTGCTACATTTATATTGAAATAGGTCAAATGTAATAAATATAATAATTTTACTAAAAAAATATAGCAGGTTCATGTCAAATGTAGTATTTTAACACAAATGTAGTACTTTATAACATAAATGTAGTACTTTAAAAGGTAAATATAGTAGTTTATATGAAAAGACGGTGCTGGCATAAAACAATAGTAAATGTACTATAAAGACTGAAACACAAGAATCTTTAATTTTAGGGAGTTTTCACAACTTTTTTTTGGAAACCTATTGCTTTTCAAATCTAGGGATTTAAAACCATTTTCCCTAATTTCTTCTGTATCATGTCCCATCTTTGTTGTGGGGTTAGGGTTTTAATTGGCAGTTGACGATGCTCAATATTGGCAGTCTCCAAGATCAGGACACGTGGCAGATAACGTGTCCCAGAACTCAGAAGAAAGGGCCACAGGGGCCGACCGGGCCACCCCTGTACCCGACCTACAAGCACAACCTGGCTCACCTCAGAGCCCCCTGAAATTTGGCCTCCTCGGCCTCTCAGCTCGCCCCGAGCTGCAACAAGACCAAAAACTCCTCGGCCCCCGCGCTCGTTCCCGAGCTCCTTTGCCAAGGCCATCTTTTTCGGTTCCTCCGACCGACCAACTCCACCACTCGCAGGCGTAACCGCCGCTCCGCAAATCTCGCCACACGCAGAATCTCCGCCAGCAACATCCCACGTTCCACGCCATCACGATCCCTATTAATGGGCGATCCGCTCTTTACGCGGGCATGACGTCGGGAGCGTAACTGTCGGCGAGATTCTCGCGCCTGCTGCTACGTGCTGCCGCCACTACATAAACCCCCATCACAGAGGGGTCAAGTAAGCCATTTTTTATTCCACTTAGTCATTACTCTGTAGGGTTGGCTTAGCACCTTGTGAAGGTTTTAGCAAGCATCAATCATGCTACTTTAAAAAATTTTGGGTGCTAAACAAACCCTAACCAAGATCTAAAGTAGAGACTTAGGGTTAAACATGATATGTAAACTCTTTACATCTAAGTGAACAAGGAATACAACCTTTGTAGACCGGTCTTTCACTTCAATAACTCCGTGTAGAAGTCCCTTCACTGCAATCACGATCGTCCGGAATCTAGAGAGGCTCCAATGAAGAAACGAACAAGCTTGCTTCGAATTCTTCGAGGCCGAAAATGATCTACGTCGAGGAGACTCTAGCTCATGCTATCTCTTCACTAATTGTGTAGATTAGTAAAGCAAACACCATAAACTAAATGGCTAATAGTATAGGATGATGAAATAGGAAGTGGGTTCACTTTAGATATATTTTTCTCACAAGTTTCCATCACTTTTGAAAAAGCTAGCAAGCTTTTCTCACTTAATGAAGAAGAAGAAGATGAATGAACTCATGAGGTTAGAAATGCAACCATGGGTGAGTATATCATATATCTAACCCTTGTAAAGAGTTAACCATTGTGTATGGTTAATAGTTGAGTTGATAAATATCTTAAGGAAAACAAAAGAGTGGACTAAGTCAATGGTTATCTTAAAGCTTCTCCAAGCTTCCAACCATCAAATTATCTCCACTAATTTGTAATTACTTAAGAATAAATATTAACTCTAACATTAACCCTAACATGGTGTTAATCTCATACATATTGCATGTGTAACCTAGCATGACACAACAATATATATCATATATATATTTTGTGCAAAAAGAATACAATTAATATATATCACATATATATCAATGTATCAAAAAGTGAGAAAAGAAATCTTAAGCGAGCTAATATTAGTTAATATAATTTAATATATCAGATATATATATATATATATATATATATATATATTTGCACATTAAACTATAAAAATCAACTCTTGATTTAATAATCCGGCTATAGTACATATAACCGACTAATATCAAATGAATCATCTTATCGAATCAACACTTGATCCGATAACCCGGCTATATCACATATACCCGACCGATATCACATATCGCGAGAATAGAATACGGTATCACATACTCGTATTAATCTCGATCCCGCACATATCACATATGTGCTCCTACTCCGTTTCGCATGAACCAGGAAACCTCTGTGTAGGACTCTAAAGACTCGTCAATACGCCGGCAGTAGGTGATGATCATATCAAACACCCACAAGCAGCAAGCGGTCTGCTAAACGTAACGGCCACCCGGGTATTGAGCGATCAGAAGATCAACAAGCAAGCCTGCTATAACTCCTACGAATCCAATCAGTAACACTACCGTACAGTACAGTCTCTTCGTTTGATATGTCGCATATCACAACCTGGAGGTAGTGTAACGTCAGACCCCAATAGCCTAATAAGTTATGCTGATACTTGGTCCATAACGGTTCGAGAAACTACCAGTAATACTTACCAGTAAATCTCAGCAACCCTGGCCAGGAATTTCCTGTTATGGCCAATCGAGCATAGCGCAACATCAACTCCCAATACCGGGAGAGACGAACCCCCTCCTATCGCTCATTGCCTCCATGTGACTCGGGACTGTACCCAAAAGCCACCATTTTGCACGATCTCTTGACCGTGGTATGGTGGAAATCAAAGCACAGTGGGAATCACACAAGACTCTATAACGATCTCGGGTCTACAGACTAACCTGTACCAGTGTCACCAGAAAACGGCTATCCGACGATAGGTATAATACTATCTAGGAGTTCTCGGCGAGTCCGTCCGGTGTACCTAGTCTCCACTGAGCACCCGTATACCTTCTCTGATGTCAAACACCAATGGATACGGGATCATCCATCGCCCATCATATGGGTCAAGAAGCGCATACGCTAGTCTACTCTGGAGTACCGATGCCCTGTCTTGATACTCCCACGACTAGGAACATTTGAAGGATGTACTTATCGACTACCCAGTCCCCACTAGTATGATCTACATCATAGTCCTGGTAGTCAAGTACTCATCCTAAGGGATTTATCAACATGCGATCACAAAACAGTATTTGTTTACATGTTAAGATAAAGTGCAACCAGATATCATACTATCATGTCAAGCAAGAAAGTCCTCCCTATATATGTCCAAGTATCCAATACAATATACATCGCATGTACAGTAATGGCCTCTAGGGCATACATATAACTAACAATCTCCCACTTGCACTAAGGCCATCTGTTGTAGTATCCAATACCCAACAATGTAGCAGAGGTTGTAGTATCCCATACTCAACCAATTGTAGAGAAGTCTCTCTAGGGGTAAGGCCTTTGTGAGTGGATCCGCTGTGTCAACCTTCTGGTCTACTCTCCTAACCTCGATCCCTTGGAGATCAACCATCTTCCTGATCAGGTGATACTTGCCTCAGAATATGTCTGGAACGCTGATGGGACCTGGGTTCCTAGGCATAAGCCACAACTCTATTGTTGTCACAATAACAGTTATTGGACGCTCAATGGTAGGAACCTTGTTCATCTTATGAACAAGAAATGTCCAGACAGACACTTTGGTAGTATCGTTGGTAGCAATGTATTCAGCCTTTATCGTCTAGTGTGTCACGGTATCTAGCTTGGAACTCTTCCAACATACCGTCCCTTTACCAAGGGTAAAGACAATGCCTGTGACTGACTCTCAGTCGAACTTATCACTCTGGAAGCTGGAACCAAGAACTTTCTTTTAGTGCTTCTCAAGTACTTAAGAATTTCCTCCACAGCTTTTGTGATTCTCCCAAGATCCGATTGATTCCTGATCACTACACCTGGTGAGTCATCTATATCTAGTCTGGTACATAACATCGCACACTCTGATAGAGCCTACTGCCGAAGCATAGGTTATCACTTGCACGCGAACTCTCTCCAAATCAGTATTGGAGAGAGTGATCCATGAGTAAGTGGGCGAACCACCACGTTTAGAATCTTCCATACTAAACCCCTTTAGTATGGTATTTATGTACCTGGATTTGGGACACTCCCAACATCCACTTGTAGGGTTTCTAGGCACGCTAAAGAAGTCTCACAAGGCATCAACCATGCCAATTTAAAATTTTGCAAGTGCCGAGAAACTCTAATACGGATCGTTAACTAGAATTTTATGCGAAACTATAAACTAGTTAACAACTTAACTAAAGATAAGAAGCTACAACCTTTGTAGATCCGGTTATCCACTTCCCTAGCTCCACGTAGACGTCCTCCCGCTGTCCAAGTCGGATCTCGGACTCTGGCATCGGCTTCATCGGAGAAATGAGCGGACTAGTCGTCGGGTACGATGCCGAAGATGATCTACGTCGAGGTTACACAAGATCAAGCTCCAACTTCACCAAGTTGTGAAACTTGTGAAGAAAACACCCTATACTACTTGGCAAGAGGTAGAGGGTGAAGAGATAAGAGGTGGTTTCACTTTAGAATTTGATTTCTCACACTTTTGCTCAACATGCCATTAATGGTGGCAAGCTTTTTCTTTATCTCATGAAGAAGAAGAAGATGAAGATAATTATGATAAGAATTTAAAATGAAAAAGAAAATGAATACTTATCATAATGTAAACCATGGTTAGGTGTAGAGAATTGACTAAGGTTAGATGAATGGTTAGGGTTAAGCATGAAGACAAAATGGTCACTTTGGTCAAAGCTTCATGAAGCTTCAACAAGCTTCAAGAATGAAAACAACCATTTTGTTTTCTTTTGCCATTTCTTTTTAATCCAAATAAAAAGATAAAAGAATGAATAAATAAAAACCCTAACCATTTACTTAACCAAGGTTTAATTCTTTACACTTAACCAAATGAGCAAGTATCATCAAACATGATACAAACATGTGCACAAAAGTATATCACATATACAACTTGCACATCAAGTGAGAAAATCCATATAAAGTGAACCAATACTAGTTAATGCAAAGTAATATATCAAATATATAATTATACATTAAATCATTAAATCAACACTTGATTCAATGATCCGGTCATGTCGCACATAACCGACTAGTATCCAATGTATCGGCTTATCGAATCAATCCTTGATTCGATATCTAGGTTATATCGCATATAACCAATCGATACATTCATCGTGAGAATGAAATACGGTATCACATACACGCATTATTCTCGGTCCTGCACATATCTCATATGCGCTCCTATTTCGTTTCGCTTGAGCCAGGAAACCTCTGTGTAGGACCCTAAAGACTCGTCAATACGCCGGCAGCAGATGATGATCATATCAAGCACCCACAAGCCGCAAGCGGTCTGCTAAACGTAACGGCCATCCGGGTATTGAGCGATCAGAAGATCGACGAGCAAGCCCGCTCACACTCCAGTGAATCCAACCAGTAACACTTACCGTACAGTCCGGTCTGTTCGTCTGATACGTCGCATATCAAGTCTAGGGGTGGTAAACGTCAGACCCCAATAACCGATAAGTCGTGCCGATATGAGGCTCATAACGGGTTGAGAAACTACTGGTAACACTTACCAACAAATCTCTGATCAGCCCTGGCCAGGGACTTCCCTGTTACGGCCAATCGAGCACAGCGCAACATCAACCCCCAATACCGGGAGAGACGAAACCCTCCTATCGCTCATTGCCTCCATGTGACTCAGGACTGTACCCAAAAACCACCATTTTGCACGCCCTCATGGACGTGGTAAGGTGGAGATCAAAGCACAGTGGGAATCACACAAGACTCTATGACGATCTCGGGTCTACAGACTAACCTGCACAAGTGTCACCTGAGAACTGCCATCTGACGTGAGGTATAATACCATCTGGGAGTTCTCGGCGAGTCCGTCCAGTGTACCCAGTCTCCACTGAGCACCCGTATATCATCTCTGATGTCAAACACCAATAGATATGGGATCATCCATCGCCCATCTCATGGGTCGAGAAGCATATACGCTAGTCTACACTGGTATATCGATGCCCCGTCTCGATACACCCACGACTAGGGACCTTGAAGGATGTACTTATGGACTACCATGTCCCCACTAGTATGATCTGCATCATAGTCCAGGTAGTCAAGTATACATCCTAAGGGCTTTACCAACATGTAACTGTAAGACAGTTTAAAGAGACAAGTGTACATGTTAAGATAAAGAGCAACCAGATAGCATACTATCATATCGAGCAAGAGAGTCATCTCTATATATGTCCAAGCATCCAATATAATATACATCATCTGTACAATACTGGCCTCTAGGGTATACATACAACTAACAATCTCCCACTTGCACTAGGGCCAGCTGCTGTAGTATCGTATACTGAGCATCCCGAAGAGTCTCTCAAACTGTATCTGGGGAATGGCCTTCGTGAGTGGATCCGCCGTGTTGTTCTTCGTGTCAACCCTACTGACCTCGATCTCCCGGCGATCAACTATCTCCCGGATCAGGTGATACCGCCTCAGAATATGCCTGGATCGCTGATGGGACCTGGGTTCCTTGGCCAAAGCCACCGCTCCATTGTTATCGCAATACAAAGGTATTGGATGCTCAATGGATGGAACCACTCCAAGTTCAGTAATGAACTTCTTGATCCAGACAGCCTCTTTGGCAGCATCGTTGGCAGTGATGTATTCAGCCTCCATCGTCGAGTCTGCCACGGTTTCCTGCTTGGAACTCTTCCAGCTAACCGCCCCTCCGTAAAGGGTAAAGACAAATCCCGACTGCGACTTAGAGTCGTCCTTATCACTCTGGAAGTTCGAATCGGTAAAGGACTCCACTTGGAGTTCTCCGTTACCATACACCAAGAGCATCTCTTTAGTCCTTCGCAAGTACTTGAGAATGCTCTTCACAGCTGTCCAGTGACTCTCTCCAGGATCTGCTTGATACCTGCTCACTACACTTAGTGAGTATGCTACATCGGGTCTGGTACATAGCATCGCGTACATGATAGAGCCTACAGCCGAAGCATAGGGTATCCCTTGCATGCGAGCTCTCTCCAAATCAGTCTTGGGAGACATCTCTTTGGAAAGAGTGACTCCAGAGATCGTGGGCAAGTTCCCACGCTTGGATTCTTCCATACTAAACCTCTTTAGTATGGTGTCAATGTACCTGGATTGGGACAATCCTAATATCCGTTTGGATCTATCTCTATAGATCCTAATTCCCAATATGCAGGAGGCATCACCAAGATCTTTCATTGAGAATGTTTGTGATAAGAAGAGCTTGACCGATTGCAGCATAGGAATATCATTTCCTATCAATAGTATGTCGTCCACGTACAATACGAGAAAGACTTCCTTACTCTCTGCCACCTTCTTGTAAATACAAGGTTCATCTGGGTTTTTGACGAAATCAAACTCTTTGATAACGACGTCAAAGCAGATGTTCCAACTCCGCGATGCTTGCTTTAATCCATAAATGGATTTAAGCAGCTTGCACACCTTCCCGCTGCTCCCACTGTCTACGAAGCCCTCTGGCTGAGTCATGTACATGCACTCTTCTAAATCACCATTTAGAAAGGCGGTCTTAACATCCATTTGCCAGATTTCGTAATCATGATATGCAGCGATGGCAAGCATGATCCGGATGGATTTAAGCATAGCCACTGGAGAAAAGGTTTCGTCATAGTCCACACCTGGTCTTTGACGAAAACCCTTTGCAACAAGTCTAGCTTTGAAAGTCTCCACTTTCCCATCTACACCAAGTTTTTTCTTGAAGATCCACTTGCTCCCAATGGGTTTTACCCCTTCAGGAGCAACTTCCAAAGTCCATACTTTGTTGGTGTACATGGATTCCATCTCAGACCGCATAGCATTCAGCCATTTCACTGAGTCTCTACTCGTGATGGCCTGCTCGAAGCTAGTTGGGTCATCATCCTCCATGATGCAATCCTCGCTCCCACAATCCATGAGAAAACCGTAGTATCTCTCAGGTGGGCGAGGAACCCTACTAGATCGGCGGAGAGGCTGAGGTTCATTTGGAGCTACTGAATCTTCTGGTTCCACTAAATCTTCAGTTACGGTTTGTGTATCTGGAACCTCTTCCAGCTCTACCACTTTGCCACTAATTTCTTTTTCAAGGAATTCCTTTTCTAAAAAGGTGGCATGTTGAGCAACAAACACCTTTTGTTCCTCACTGTGGTAGAAAAAATACCCATATGAGTTCTTTGGATATCCCACAAACTTGCAAAGAACTGACCGTGCCTCGAGCTTGTCCGGATTTTGTCTTTTGACATAGGCTGGACAACCCCATATCTTAACTCGTTTAAGATATGGCCTCTTCCCACTCCATATCTCATATGGTGTGGTAGGTACAGATTTAGATGGAACTTGATTCAATAGGTATGCTGCTGTCTCCAGCGCATATCCCCAGAAGGAAATAGGTAACTCAGCTGTGCTCATCATAGAGCGCACCATATCTAATAGGGTGCGGTTCCTCCGTTCTGATACACCGTTGTGCTGTGGTGTATATGAAGGAGTCAGCTGAGAGAGAATCCCATTCTCTTTTAGGAAGTCCAGGAATTCATTGCTTAAGTATTCACCTCCTCGATCAGATCGAAGGATTTTAATACTTTTTCCGGTTTGGTTCTCGACTTCTTGTTTATATTCTCTAAATTTCTCAAAAGCTTCAGACTTGTGTCTTATCAAGTACACATGTCCGTATCTTGAGAGATCGTCAGTGAATGTAATGAAGTACGAAGAACCATCCCTGGCATGTGTAGACATGGGACCGCATACATCACTATGTATCAGTCCCAAGAGTTCGGTAACTCTTTCTCCGTGTCCCGTAAACGGAGTTTTGGTCATCTTTCCTTTGAGACATGACTGGCAAGTGTCATAAGATGAAAATTCGAATGGTTTCAAATATCCATCCTTATGCAACTTAGCCAGTCGTATCGCATTGATGTGACCCAGTCTACAATGCCACAAGAAGGATTCGTTCAGTTCAGAACTTTTCCTCTTGTGTGTGTTTGTTATGCTCAGAACTGTTGATTGATTTAGAACATAAATGCCATTGCACAACGTGCCTGATCCAACCAACTTTTGGTTATAGAAAATGTTCATAACATTGTCCTACAATACAAAATTATATCCCTCTTTACTCAATAAAGAAACCGATATAATGTTGCATAACAGGTTCGGCATGTAATAGCATTCTTTCAGTACCAATGTATTACTAGTCGGTAATACAAGGTGATATTCCCCGACAGTCTTAGCTGCAACAATTGCACCATTTCCAACTCTAATGTCTTTATCACCTTCTCCAAGTTCTCTACCTTTCCTGAGCCCATGTAACTGATTACATATATGGGATCCTGACCCGGTATCTAATACCCAGGATGTGGAGCAAATGGAGAGACAGTTCTCTGTAACGAACACACCCGAAGAAAATGCATCATCATGTACTTTCTTCATTCGGGTGGCATGGGAATCCTGGTATTCCCCTATATCCTGTTCAGTCCTATAACTCTTATAAGAAAGAACGGAACCAACGTTCCTCAGCACAGTATAACATGTGGGTTCGGTCAATACGTCCATATTATTATCTTTATTAGGGCATGACATGGTCGCTACCTGGAGAGAGAGAGAAGAAAACACTTTAGCGTATGCTCGTGCAAGATCAGATTGGTTATTATCTTATCTAATCAGGATGGCTCCCACTGGTTTTTATCAAATCTTCCTTCAAACCCTAAAAGGAAAGACTAGCCGGGATTAATTACACACTACAAGTTCGTCGATCTTTCAGCCAGGCCAGTGTCGGTACTTTAAGGGAGGTCCCCCGTGCTTTCGCACGGACCTAATTAATGTAAACCTCGTTTTCCCAGAGGCGTAACCCCGTTGACACCTTTCTAAACACCTACTTGATCGGCTAATTGTAATGTGCAAAACTCTCCCAGGAGTAACTCTTACTCGCAGTGGGTATCGGGATCCAACTATCTCATAGAAGGTATGCAATCTCATTGCAAATTTCAACACTTGAAATTCCCGATAAAGCTTTTGCCCCAAACGATCTATGACCTTGACAAGGTCAACAAACCATAGACCGTAAGTCAAGTTCAACCCGTTATTTCTTGATTGAATTAAACCCACCCGCACGACCCTTGACAAGGTCAACAAGGCCGTACGACTACCCTAATCCAATCTGCATCATATGCATAAGCAGATAAATACTGGTCAGCTACCGCACACTGCGCCTTGACAAGGTCAACAAACGCAGCACGAATACTAAACAGGACTTAACTGAAATGACGGAGGGCTACGACAGGTTTTTCTGAAAACCTATTGCGTAATGAACTTGATATCGTTGTAGAATCGAATGATTTTGAAATCGAGTGTTTTTGAGGCTTTTTCTAGTTTTGCTAAAGGGTTCACTCCCGGTGAAGGGATCGTCGGCCCTTTCCTCGTCGAATGAGGTGCGGGATATATCATATATATCACTGTGCAAAGCAGAAACTATAGAAGCAATCAAAAGACAAACCGAGTGTGTAGCATCTGCCAGTTATTGCTAAAGGAGTCATTCCCGGTGAAGGGATCTCGGTCCTTTCCTCATCGAATAAGGTGCAGGATATATCACATATACCGTTGTGCAAAGCAAGAACTGTAGCTACCTGTTTTATTTAAAATTTGATTCTACAACATCTTAGGTTTCTTTTCTTTCATTAATCACATTAATGAAGTCCCATCATATAAGTCACCTAAACATCACAGATAAATACGACGTACATTTATGCCATCCGCATTCGCCTCGATGTCCCCTCGTGCACCGTTAGGTTAGGTAACTAACGACAGAGCAGGGCAGGGCTAGTGCGGGTGCAAAACATAAGTAACGTCTATATAATATATCATATATACTATATACAGTATCTATCACAGAACATCACATGATCACATCACAGATATCGCAGCAGAAAAAACATATGAAACATTGGATATACTAGGACGTCCGTGTTTTGAATACGAGCCAGTATAAAACACGGATTCCACGGTCGTGATGAATAGCCAATCCCACACCCCTAGACCCCTACGAGAGCGGCAAGCAACCCTGCCAATTCTAGGGTTAGGAGACCCGGACTCGACTCCTCGAGTTGGTCTCCCACTGAACCCTAGAACCCGGTTACTTGTGCTCCCCTCCTTAGGTCTATCCTAATGCGGAAAAGTAAATAATATACAAAAGGTGACAACTTCCGCAACCTGGAAGTGCCCCAATAAAAGAATATTACATACAAGTTTTTACATGAATGAAAATGAAAAAACACTCATCTCACATAAAAAACCCCGGCTATTCGAACACGACGATCCAATATAACATATCCAGCAACACATAACATCACATGTCATCAACGTAAGTAAGTATGCATACCCCAATTGTCGTTGACGTATAGCAACGAAACCGGCGATATCGGCATACTACACTTACGGTCACAGAAAAGAAAGTGTAAAACTACAACAGTTGGAATCCGCAACCTTTTTAGACATCGCATGCCTAATCAAATGAAATACTTAGACATCACATGCCTAATAATTATAAACCCCGCATTTTGTTCTCATTATCGAAAACTCTTTTCAATACCTGGTGAGACTAAACCGCTAGATTTATAACATTCATTCAGTTATCTCATAACTGTTTGTGAATTCCAATTATTGTATCCTATTCCAGATAAATAGAAAATATTAAACTTTCCGATCGAACATTCAAACACCCAAGTTTTCCCGAAACCGATCAACACATGAAATAAGTTCAAAGACATTCACTTCATGCCTCAGTACCAACGGTCCAGCCGTAGAAGGGTCAAGCCAACGCCTCACATGTGGCACGCCGTACTGCCCCAAACCCGAAGGTTCAAAGGGCAGTTCAAGACGGTCACATAATCGAGTTAAGGTTTGTTGTCTTCTAGAGGGACCATCGCGTTACTTGCACTATTTAGAACGTCATTAAACTACGGAAAAGTCCAACAATTGGAAATTTCCCGGCAGGGGAAAGATTGGGTATTTACATCCGGTCGAAACTTTTAACATATTCTAAATATCCGGAAAACCACATCGACAAAATCTGATAATACGATCGAATCATCCAAGCTCCAAAACACCCCAGAAAACTCAACTCTTGAGTTCAGATTAAAAACTCCCAGAAAACTCAGCACCTCAAATAACAAATTACTGTGCAAAACTGGAAGGATGACATCATCAGATGGCCGCGGAACCGCCGCAGAAGCCAGGTTTCTGCCGCGGTTCCGCCGCACGTTGGACGTATCATGTGGAAAATTTAGCACCATAATTCTTAGAATTCCCTGCTGAATTTTTTAAGAATTTTTAATCTGGAAAAGGCCCAGTTTTTGAAAAAAGTCAAGAGAGCATTTTAGAATTAGGGTTTCGGTTCGATCGGGTTTCAAACGTCGTCTACACTTCGCCTAAGGCTCTAGCTGGCTCTGATACCACTGTAGGGTTCCTAGGCACGCTAAAGAAGTCTCACAAGGTATCAACCATGCCAATTTAAAATTTTGCAAGTGCCGAGAAACTCTAATACGGATCGTTAACTAGAATTTTATGCGAAACTATAAACTAGTTAACAACTTAACTAAATATAAGAAGCTACAACCTTTGTAGATCCGGTTATCCACTTCCCTAGCTCCACGTAGACGTCCTCCCGCTGTCCAAGTCGGATCTCGGACTCTGGCATCGGCTTCATCGGAGAAATGAGCGGACTAGTCGTCGGGTACGATGCCGAAGATGATCTACGTCGAGGTTACACAAGATCAAGCTCCAACTTCACCAAGTTGTGAAAATTGTGAAGAAAACACCCTATACTACTTGGCAAGAGGTAGAGGGTGAAGAGATAGGAGGTGGGTTCACTTTAGAATTTGATTTCTCACACTTTTGCTCAACATGCCATTAATGGTGGCAAGCTTTTTCTTTATCTCATGAAGAAGAAGAAGATGAAGATAATTATGATAAGAATTTAAAATGAAAAAGAAAATGAATACTTATCATAATGTAAACCATGGTTAGGTGTAGAGAATTGACTAAGGTTAGATGAATGGTTAGGGTTAAGCATGAAGACAAAATGGTCACTTTGGTCAAAGCTTCATGAAGCTTCAACAAACTTCAAGAATGAAAGCAACCATTTTGTTTTCTTTTGCCATTTCTTTTTAATCCAAATAAAAAGATAAAAGAATGAATAAATAAAAACCCTAACCATTTACTTAACCAAGGTTTAATTCTTTACACTTAACCAAATGAGCAAGTATCATCAAACATGATACAAACATGTGCACAAAAGTATATCACATATACAACTTGCACATCAAGTGAGAAAATCCATTTAAAGTGAACCAATACTAGTTAATGCAAAGTAATATATCAAATATATAATTATACATTAAATCATTAAATCAACACTTGATTCAATGATCCGGTCATGTCGCACATAACCGACTAGTATCCAATGTATCGGCTTATCGAATCAATCCTTGATTCGATATCTAGGTTATATCGCATATAACCAATCGATACATTCATCGTGAGAATGAAATACGGTATCACATACACGCATTATTCTCGGTCCTGCACATATCTCATATGCGCTCCTATTTCGTTTCGCTTGAGCCAGGAAACCTCTGTGTAGGACCCTAAAGACTCGTCAATACGCCGGCAGCAGATGATGATCATATCAAGCACCCACAAGCCGCAAGCGGTCTGCTAAACGTAACGGCCATCCGGGTATTGAGCGATCAGAAGATCGACGAGCAAGCCCGCTCACACTCCTGTGAATCCAACCAGTAACACTTACCGTACAGTCCGGTCTGTTCATCTGATACGTCGCATATCAAGTCTAGGGGTGGTAAACGTCAGACCCCAATAACCGATAAGTCGTGCCAATGTGAGGCTCATAACGGGTTGAGAAACTACTGGTAACACTTACCAGCAAATCTCTGATCAGCCCTGGCCAGGGACTTCCCTGTTACGGCCAATCGAGCACAGCGCAACATCAACCCCCAATACCGGGAGAGACGAAACCCCTCCTATCGCTCATTGCCTCCATGTGACTCGGGACTGTACCCAAAAACCACCGTTTTGCACGCCCTCATGGACGTGGTAAGGTGGAGATCAAAGCACAGTGGGAATCACACAAGACTCTATGACGATCTCGGGTCTACAGACTAACCTGCACAAGTGTCACCTGAGAACTGCCATCTGACGTGAGGTATAATACCATCTGGGAGTTCTCGGCGAGTCCGTCCAGTGTACCCAGTCTCCACTGAGCACCCGTATATCATCTTTGATGTCAAACACCAATGGATATGGGATCATCCATCGCCCATCTCATGGGTCGAGAAGCGTATACGCTAGTCTACACTGGTATATCGATGCCCCGTCTCGATACACCCACGACTAGGGACCTTGAAGGATGTACTTATGGACTACCATGTCCCCACTAGTATGATCTGCATCATAGTCCAGGTAGTCAAGTATACATCCTAAGGGCTTTACCAACATGTAACTGAAAGACAGTTTAAAGAAACAAGTGTACATGTTAAGATAAAGAGCAACCAGATAGCATACTATCATATCGAGCAAGAAAGTCATCTCTATATATGTCCAAGCATCCAATATAATATACATCATCTGTACAATACTGGCCTCTAGGGCATACATACAACTAACACCACTTAGATCTATCACCATAGATCATTATGTATAAGATGTAGCAGGTACCATCCAGATCTTCTTTTGAGAATCTTTGTGATAAGAGGAGCTTGACCGAGTGTAGCATAGGAAACCATTTCCTATCAAGAGTATGTCTTCTACGTATAATACGTGGAAGACAACTGATCGCACGCTTTTGGCGTGTCGAGTTTTAAGAGTTCTAAAGTTTACCGTGATCAGGACGGTGTTGCTTTGCAGCTAGCCGCGGTGAGCACGGGTCGATCCACTGGGAGACGGAGCGTTCTACGTTCTTGTTGTTACGAGTTAATGCGCGTGGGTGGAATTGTTCTTATCTACCCTATGTGTTATATGCACAAGTAAAGTTGTTAGGAAAAGACACGAAAGTGTAAGCTAAGAAAATCCGTATTCAAAACCTTTGAGCCGAGTCTTAACCAATTGAAGCTAGAGCAATCGGCAACAACGTGGATCAGGGGATTTAAGCACGGTATTCGTGGAATCCGGCTTATTGACCCTTGTCCTTCCGTTCTTGTCTCTTGCTTTCGCCTCCGGCCAAACCGAATGCAACCGGTCGCGAGTAGGAATCACCGTTACCTTGGTAGGGTAGGGTGCCTAACGGAGCGCTTGCGTAACGTTTGGACGGAGTTCAAAGGAAAATAACGGGAAAAGGAAATGAGGAACGAAACGTTAACTTACAATATCGTATTTCTTCCTAACAACACCATATTAACAACCATTCACAAAAAAAACCAAAAGAACAAAAGAAAAGATAAACAAAGAGAAGAAAAGATTGAGCATTAAGTAAGTGCATGGAATTTAAAGTGCAAGAAAGTAGAGCAAGGTAATAAATTGCATGAATGTAAAAGAGGAAGAAAGAAAATACTAAGAACCAAAGATCAAAACACAAGTCATGGACTCAATAACCTACACTTAAACTTGCAAGCTCAATTAAGAGGTTGCAAGATCAAGTGATGGCAAAGAACTCATGGTGAATGAAGGCACAAAAAGAGAACTTTATTAATCTTCAAGAAGATACAACCCTTGAGATCAATAACCAACCCTTAAACCTTCAAGCTCAATGAAGAGGTTGAAAGATCAAGAGAAGGCAAGGATCTCAAGGGGAAGCTAAGCAAAAGAATGATACAATGTATGGCAAAATTGGACTCTTTCTCACTTACCCAATGGTTTTCTTTTATATGCAAAAGATGAAAATTAAATAAACAATAAAAACAAGACCTTTCCTTTAATTTGAATTTGAATGCACCCAAAGTTTGGAGGGAAGTTTGAATTTTTGAATTTTTGAATCACATCAACACTTTATGCATTGAATGCACCATACCCTCTCATGCTTTGTGCTTGTCCCTCTCTTGCTTTGTACTTGTCCCTCTCGTGCTTTGTGCTGCCCCTCTCGTGTTTTGTGCTTGTCTGAGAAATGAATAACCACTGTCATTTGTCGTGTCTCTGGAACAGGTACGCGGCACTGGACGGATACGGATGATCGGAACCCAGCTTTTTTCTACTGGCAACAGATGTTCTGGATTTTGGCGTAACAGTGGAGATTTTGTATCATTTGCGTTATTTTGGACTAGGAACCTGTAGCCTGTAAATATATAGCAAACACGGATTAAAAGCACCTACCTATAAACAGACGAGCCTAAGAATGGGCGGTATTAATTGTAACATTCTAGTGTGAACAACAACCTTACTCTCTACAACCTTCTTGTATATACAAGGTTCATCTACCATTTTGATGAAGTCAAACTCTTTGACTTATTGCATCAAAACAGACGTTCCAACTGCCTGAACCCAGTTGGGCCATCATCTCATGATGCAATCCTTGCTCCCACTGTCACCGAGAAGACCGTAGTATCTCTCAAGTGGATGAGGAACCCTAACAGATTCGCGGAGAGGCCGAGGTTCGTCGGAAACTATTGAATCCTTTGGTTTTACCAAATCATCAGCTGTTAGTTTGTCTAGCTAGAACTCCTTCCAGTTCTACCTCATGACTACTTAATTTCTTCACAAGAAATTCTTTTTCTAAAAAGATGGTATGCTGAGAAACAAAACACCTTTTGCTCCTCAGTTTGGTAGAAGATATTCCCTTACTAATATTTAGGATATCCCAAAAAACTCACACAACTGACCTTACCTCGAGCTTGTCCGAATTTTTGCTTTTCAACATAGGCCGGACAACCCCATATCTTAACGTGTTTAAGACATGGTCTCTTCCCATTCTATATCTCATATGGAGTGGTAGGCTCTGATTTGGATGGAACCCCATTCAATAGGTATGCAGCTTCTTATGTGCATAACACCAAAAAGGAAATAGGCAACTCAGCAATACTCATCATAGAGTGCGCCATATCTCGTAGGGTGCGATACCTCCGCCCCGATACACCGTTGTGCTGTGGTGTATACGAAGGAGTAAGCTGAGAGAGAATCACATTCTCCTTTTTAAAACTCCAGGAACTCCATACGCAAGTATTCACTTCCTCGATCACATCGTAGGACTTTAATACTTCTACCCGTTTGGTTCTCAAAAGAACCAACCTTGGCATTTGTAGACATGGGACCATATACATCATCATGTATATGTCCTAAGAGTTCAGTAACTCTTTCTCTGTTTCCAGTAAACGGGGTATTGGTCATTTTATCTTTGAGACAAGACTAGCAAGTAGCATAAGATGAAAATTCGAATAGATTCTCATATTCATCCTTATGTAACTTAGCTGGTCGTGTCGCATTGATATGACCTAGTCTACAATGCCTCAAGAAGGATTCGTTCATTCCTGAACTGCTCCTCTTGTCTGTGTTCTATATATTTTGAACTGTGGTTTGATTTAGAACGTATATGCTATTATATAACGTGCCTGATCGAATTAACTCTTGATTCAGGAAAATGTTCACAACATTATCCTCCAATACAGAATTATATCCTTCTTTAACTCAGTAAAGAACATGATGTAATGTTGTATATCAGGTTCGGTATGTAATAACATTCGTTCAGAATCAATGTATTTAATACAAGGTGATATCTGCCAACAAACTTGGCTGCAACAATTGCACCATTCTCTAACACTTAGAGACATATCACCCTTTCCCAGTTCTCTGTAATAAGGACACCCGAAGAATATACATCAACATGTACTTTCTTCGATTGGGTCGCATGGAAATCCGGATATTCCCCTATTTCCTGCTCGGTCTTATAACAGTTATAAAATTGAGCAGAACCAGCGTTCCCTAGCTTAGTATAATAAGGAGGTTCGGTCAATGCATCCATATTATTTATCTTGATTAAGGCATGACATTGTTGCTACCAGGAGAGAGAGAGAAGAAAACACTCTGCGTGCGCTCTTGCAAAATTAGATTGGTTATTATTTTATCTAATCAGGATGGCTCCAACTGTTTTAGTCAAATCTTCCTTCAAACCCTAAAAGGTAAGACTAACCGGGATTAATTACACTCTATAAGTTCGTCAATCTTTCGGCCAGGCCAGTGTCGGTACATTGAGGGAGGTTCCCCATGCTTTCGCACAGACCTAATTAAAATAAACCTCGTTTTCCCAGGGGCGTAACCCCGTTAACACCTTTCTAGACACCTACTTGATCGGCTAATTGTAATGTGTAAAAGTTTCCAAGGAGTAACTCTTACTCGCAGTGGTGTTAGTTATATGTATGCCCTAGAGGCCATTACTGTACATGTGATGTATATTGTAGTGGATGCTTGGATATATATAGGAAGGACTTTCTTGCTCAACATGATAGTATGCTATCTGGTTGCACTTTATCTTAACATGTAAACAAATACTGTTTTGTGATCACATGTTGATAAAGCCCTTAGGATGATTACTTGACTACCAGGATTATGATGCAGATCATACTAGTGGGGACAGGGTAGTCGATAAGTACATCCTTCAAATGTTCCTAGTCGTGGGAGTATCGAGACAGCGCATCGGTACTCCAGATTAGACTAGCGTATGCGCTTCTTGACCCATATGATGGGCGATGGATGATCACATATCCATTGGTGTTTGACATCAGAGAAGGTATACGGGTGCTCAGTGGAGACTGGGTACACTGGACGGACTCGCCATGAACTCCTAGATGGTATTATACCTATCGTCGGATGGCAGTTCTCTGGTGACACTGGTACAGGTTAGTCTGTAGACCCGAGATCGTCATAGAGTCTTGTGTGATTCCCATTGTGCTTTGATTTCCACCTTACCACGGTCAAGAGATCATGCAAAACGGTGGCTTTTGGGTACAGTCCCGAATCACATGAAGGCAATGAGCGATAGGAGGGATTTCGTCTCTCCCGGTATTGGGGGTTGATGTTGCGCTGTGCTCAATTGGCCATAACAGGAAATCCCTGGCCAGGGTTGCTGAGATTTATTGGTAAGTGTTACCAGTAGTTTCTTGAACCGTTATTGACCTTGCATCGGCATGACTTATCGGGCTATTGGGGTCTGACGTTAAACCACCCCCCAGGCTGTGATATGCGACATATCAAACGAAGAGACCGAAATGTACGGTAGTGTTACTGAATGGATTCGCATGAGTTATAGCAGGCTTGCTTGTTGATCTTCTGATCGCTCAATACCCGGGCGGCCGTTACGTTTTGCAGACCGCTTGCGGCTTGTGGGTGTTTGATATGATCATCACCTACTGCCGGCGTATTGACAAGTCATTAGAGTCCTACAAAGAGGTTTCCTGGTTCATGCGAAACGGAGTATGAGCGCATATGTGATATGTGCGGGACCGAGATTAATGCGAGTTTGTGATACCGCATTCTAATCTCGTGATTTGTGATATCAGTCGGTTATATGTATTATAGCCGGATTATTAAATCAAGAGTTGATTTAATAATTTAATGTATAATTATATATTTGATATATTATATTACATTAACTAATATGTAGCTCACTAATGATTTCTTTTCTCACTTGATATGCACATTGTATATGTATGTGATATGTATATTTGTGTACATGTATTGTGTAATGTTTGATGATACATACAAGATGTGTGTATGAGACTTATACCATACTAGGGATAAATTAGGGTTTTGATTATTTCTTAAGTTGTTACAAAAGAGCAAAAGACTTGGTCAAAGTTTTAAGCTTGGAGAAGCTTGTAGAACTTTGACAAAGTCCACTCTTTTGTCATTCCTTAGGATATTTTACTTGACCCAACCCTTAACCATAGCCATGAGTTAATTCTCTACATGAGTTAAGCATGATAGCTTTAACTCAACCATGGGTGCAATAATTTATTTGGATTGATTCATGAGTTCTTCTTCTTCATCAAGCTCCATGAAAAGCTTTCTTGCTTCAATGGAGGTATGAGATAAAATGTGAGAAAATGATTTCTAAAGTGAGCTAACTTCCTACTTCATCATCCTCTACTACTTGCCATTTAGTAGAGTGTGTTTACTTCACTAATCTACACAATTAGTGAAGAGATAGCATGAGCTAGTGTCTCCTCGACGTAGATCATCTTCGGCCTCGAAGACTTCGAAGAAAGCTTGTTCGTTTCTTCATGGGAGCCATTCTAGAGTCTGGGGATCGTGATCGCAGCGAAGAGACTACTACACGGAGCTATTGAAGTAAAGGACCAGTCTACAAAGGTTGTATTCCTTGTTCACTTAGATGTAAAGTGTTTACATATTATGTTTTACCCTAAGTCTCTAGTTAAGATCTTGGTTAGGGTTTGTTTAGCACCCTAAAATTTTTAAAGTAGCATGATTGATGCTTGCCAAAACCTTGCTAAGGTGCTATCTAACCCTACAGTGGTATCAGAGCCAGGCTAGAGCATTAGGCGTCGTATAGACGAAGTTTAAAGTCCGATCGAACTCCGAAACCCCGATAAATCCCACTTTCTGGAAATTTTTTCAAAAGTTGAAATTTTTCATATTAAAAATACTCAGAAAATCATGCAGGGAATTCTAAGAATTACTGTGAAGTACGAAGCCATGACTCACTCAAGAGACCGCGGAACCGCGGCCAAACCATGCGTTTAGCGGCGGTTCCGCGGCCAACTTTGGGAGTTAGGGGCTAATACTTCAGGGATTTATTCTTGGGTACTTTGTCATGCTTCTGGGAATTTTTAATTCTACTCAAGTGTTGAGCTTTCTGGGAAATATTGGGAACTCGTTGATTCGATCGGAAAGTTTAACTTCGTTTAAGTTTTTTCTGGGTAATTTAGAACGTGTTAAAAGGTTCGAAAGGATATCAATAACTCACTTTTTCCCCTGTCGGAAAACTTTCAAGTGTTGGATTTTTCCTGAGTTTAAAACTTTCAAAAAATCATGCAAGCGAATTTGTGGACCCTCTAGAAGAACGTAGCCTTAACTCGATTATGTGACCGTCAAAACCGCCACTGAACCATATGGTTTGTGGTAGTTTAGCGTTGCCACATGTGAGGCGTTGGTTTGACCCTTCTACGGCTGGTTCATAGCGGTTGTGACATGTTCTGGGACTTTTTGAACTCCGCTCATGTGTTGAGCTATTTGGGAAATCTTGGGTGTTTGTTTATTCGATCGGAAATTCTAACATTATCTTTATTTGGAATGTGATACAATATCTGGATTTCATATAGTTAGGCATGAAATGCGAAGTATATGATATTTCGGATTTAAGATGACTAAAGTGATTGTGGATTCCAAATGTTGTAGTTTTACACTTTCTTTTCTATGACAGTAAGTGTAATATGTGGTGTATCGCCGGTTTCGGTGCTATATGTCAACGACAACTGGGATATGCATATTTACTTACGTTGATGATATGTGGTGTTATGTGTTGCTGTGATATGTTATATTGGATCGTCGTGTTTTGTATAGCTGGGGGTTTTTATGTGAGATGAGGGTTTTTCATTTTCATTCATGTAAAAGCTTGTATGTAATATTCTTTTATTGGGGCACTTCCGGGTTGAGGATGATGTCACCATTGTATATTATTTACTTTTCCGCATTAGGATAGACCCAAGGCGGGAAGCACAAGTAATCGGGTTCTAGGGTACAGTGGGAGACCATCTCAAGGAGTTAAGACCGAGTCTCTTAACTCTAGAATTGGTAGGGTTGCTTCCCGCTCTCGTAGGGATCTAGGGATGTGGGTTTGGTTATTCATCGCGACCGTGGAATCCATGTTTTATACTGGCTTAACTTAAAACACGGAATTCCTAGTATATCCAATATTTCATATGTGATTCTTCTGCTGCAATGTTCTGTGATGAGATCATATTACTGCCTGAGACGAATGCTTATACTATATATACGAGATATAATTAATATTTTTGCTTTCGTTTCTTCTGTGATGCTTGGGAAGCATAAATAAATGGGACTTCATTAATGAGATTAATGAAAGAAAAAGAAACCTAAAGATGTTGTAGAAACTTGTTTAAAAACTGGTAGCTCTAGTTCTTGCTTTTCATAGCGGTATTCCTTGTAGAATATCCAGCACCTTATTCGATAAGGAAAGAGCCGAGATCCCTTCACCGGGAGTGACCTCTTTAGCGAAACTAGTAGATGCTACAAACTCACGGTTTTGTTTTTGATTGCGTCTATAGTTCTTGCTTTGCACAGTGGTATTTACGAAATATCCTGCACCTTATTCGATGAGGAAAGAGCCGAGATCCCTTCACTGGGAGTGACCTCTTTAGCGAAACTAGAAAAGCCTCAAAAACACTCCTTTTCAAAATCACTTGATTCTACAACGATATCAAGTTCATTACGCTCATGGTTTTCTTAAAAACCTGTGTAGCCCTCCATCATTTTAGGAAACAGAGTACTTAGTATTCGTGCTGCGTATGTCGACCATAGCCGAGGCGTAGTGTACGGTAGCTAAGTGATGTTTTTCCTATACAACATATGATGCGATTAGTTAGGACAGTCACATGATTATGTCGACCATAGCCGAGGGTCATGTGGGTGGGTCTAATTAACCACGAAATGATGGATAGAACTTGACTAGTGCTTATGATATGTTGACCATATCCAAGGTCATAGGTACTAGGGGTAAAAAGTATTATCGGGAATTTCAAGTGCTGAAATTTGCAATGAGATTGCATACTTTCTATGAGAAAGTTGGATCCCGATACCCACTGCGAGTAAGAGTTACTTCTGGGAGAGTTTTACACATTACAATTAGCCGATCAAGTAGGTGTCTAGAAAGGTGTTAAACAGGGTTACGCCCCTGGGAAAACGAGGTTTATTTTAATTAGGTTCGTGCGAAAGCACGGGGAACCTCCCTCAAAGTACCGACACTGGCCTGGCCGAAAGATTGGCGAACTTGTAGGGTGTAATTAATCCCGGCTAGTCTTACCTTTTAGGGTTTGAAGAAAGATTTGACTAAAACAGTGGGAGCCATCCTGATTAGATAAATTGATAACCAGTCTAATCTTGCAAAAAGCGCACGCAAAGTGTTTTCTTCTTTCTCTCCTGGTTGCGACAATGTCACGCCTTAATCAAGATAATAATATGGATGCATTGACCGAACCTGCTTATTATACTGTGCTAGGAACGTTGGTTCCGTTCTTTCTTATAATTGTTATAAGTCCGAGCAGGAAATAGGGGAATATCCGGATTCCTATGCCACCAATTCGAAGAAAGTGCATGTTGATGCATATTCTTCGGGTGTCCTTATTACCGAGAACTGTTTTTTAGTATCCTCTACGTCCTGGGTATGTGATACCAGATCAGGATCCCGCATATGTAATATGTTACATGGGCTACAGAAAGGTAGAGAACTGAGAATGGGTGATATTCTTTAAGTGTTAGAGAATGGTGCAATTGTTGCAGCCAAATCAGTTGACAGATATCACCTTGTATTAATACATTGATTCTGAACAAATGTTATTACATACCGAACCTGATATACAACATTACATCATGTTCTTTACTGAGTTCAAGAAGGATATAATTCTGTATTGGAGGATAATGTTGTGAACATTTTCCTGAATCAAGAGTTGATTCGATCAGGCACATTATATAATAGCATATATGTTCTAAATCAAACCACGGTTCAAAGTATATAGAACACAGATAAGAGGAGCAGTTCAGGAATGAACGAATCCTTCTTGAGGCATTGTAGACTAGGTCATATCAATGCGACACGACCAGCTAAGTTACATAAGGATGAATATGAGAATCTATTCGAATTTTCATCTTATGCTACTTGCTAGTCTTGTCTCAAAGATAAAAATGACCAATACTCCGTTTACTGGAAACAGAGAAAGAGTTGCTGAACTCTTGGGACAGATACATGATGATGTATATGGTCCCATGTCTACAAATGCCAATGTTGGTTCTTTTGAGAACCAAATGGGTAAAAGTATTAGAGTCCTACGATATGATCGAGGAGGCGAATACTAGTGTATGGAGTTCCTGGAGTTTCTAAAAGGAGAATGTGATTCTCTCTCTCAGCTTACTCCTACGTATATACCACAGCACAATGGTGTATCGGGGTGGAGGTATCGCACCTTATGAGATATGGTGCGCTCTATGATGAGTACTGCTGAGTTACCTGTTTTCTTTTGGGTGTTATGCACTTGAGAAGCTGCATACCTATTGAATGGGGTTCCATCCAAATCAGGGCCTACCACTACATATGAGATATGGTATGGGAAGAGACCATGTCTTAAACGAGTTAAGATATGGGGTTGTCCGGCCTATATTGAAAAGCAAATTCCGGACAAGCTCGAGGCAAGGTCAGTTGTGAGAGTTTGTCGGGATATCCCAAACATTAGTAAAGGAATATCTTCTACCTAACTGAAGAGAAAAAAGATGTTTTGTTTTCTCAGCATGCCACCTTTTTAAAAAAGGAATTTCTTGTGAAGAAATTAAGTGGTCATGAGGTAGAACTGGAAGGTGTTCCAGCTAGACAAACTAACAGCTAATAATTTGGTGAAACCAAAGGATTCAATAGTCTCCAATGAACCTCAGCCTCTCCACGAATCTGGTAGAGTTCCTCATCCACTTGAGAGATACTACAGTCTTCTCGGTGACAGTGGGAGCGAGGATTGCATCATGAGATGATGGCCCAACCAGGTTCAGGCAGTTGGAACGTCTGTTTTGATAGTCAAAGAGTTTGACTTCATCAAAATGGTAGATGAACCTTGTATATACAAAGAAGGTTGTAGAGAGTAAGGTTGTCTTCCACTTATTGTACGTAGAAGACATACTCTTGATAGGAAATGGTTTCCTATGCTACACTCGGTCAAAGCTCCTCTTATCACAAGGATTCTCAAAGAAAGATCTGGATGATACCTACTACATCTTATGGATTATGATCTATGAGATAGATCTAAGTGGATGTTGGGAGTGTCCCAAATCCAGGTACGTAAACACCATACTAAAGGGGTTTAGTATGGAAGATTTTAAGCGTGGTGGTTCGTCCACTTACTCATAGATCACTCTCTCCAATACTGATTTGGAGAGAGCTCGCATGCAAGGGATACCCTATGCTTCGGCAGTAGGCTCTATCAGAGTGTGCGATGTTATGTACCAGACCAAATGTAGATGACTCACTAGGTGTAGTGATCAGGAATCAATCGGATCTTGGGAGAGTCACTGGACAGCTGTAGGGGACATTCTTAAGTACTTGAGAAGCACTAAAAGAAAGTACATGGTTCCAGCGTCCAGAGTGATAAGTTCGACTGAGAGTCAGTCACAGGCATTGTCTTTACCCTCAATATAGGGACGGTATGTTGGTGTTAGTTATGTATATGCCCTAGAGGCAATTGTTGTACATATGATGTATATTATGATGGATGCTTAGATATATACAGAGAGTACTTTCTTGCTCGTCATGATAGTATGCTATTTGGTTTCACTTTATCTTAACATGTTGACTTGTATTGGTTTACTGTTTTTCTCTCACATGTTGATAAAGCCCTTAGGATCTGTACTCGACTACTGGGACTATGATGAGATCATACTAGTGGGGCCACGGTAGTCGATGAGTACATCCTATAACTGTTCCTAGTCGAGGGTATATCGAGACAGGGCATCGATACACCAGAGTAGACTAGCGTATACGCATCTTGACCCATATGATGGGCGATGGATGATCCCATATCCATCGGTGTTTGACATCAGAGATGGTGTACGGGTGCTCAGTGGAGACTGGGTACACTGGACGGACTCGCCGAGAACTCCCAGATGGTGATATACCACACGTCAGATGGCAATTCTCTGGTGACACTGGTACAGGGTAGTCTGTAGACTCGAGATCGTCATAGAGTCTTGTGTGATTCCCACTGTGCTTTGATTTCCACCTTACCACGTCCAAGAGGGCATGCAAAACGGTGGCTTTTGGGTACAGTCCCGAATCACATGGAGGCAATGAGCGATAGGAGGGGATTCGTCTCTCCCGGTATAGGGAGTTGATGTTGTGCTGTGTTCGATTGGCTATAACTGGAAGTCCCTGGCCAGGGCTGATATAGAGATTTACTGGTAAGTGTTACTAGTAGTTTCTCGACCCGTTATGAGCCACACATTGACACGACTTATCGGTTACTGGAGTCTGACGTTTACCACCCCTAGACTTGATATGCGACATATCAGACGAACAGACCGGACTGTACGGGAGTGTTACTGATTGGATTCACAGAAGAACGCACAGGCTAGCTTGTTGATCTTCTGATCGCTCAATACCTGGGTGGCTGTTACGTTTAGCTGACTGCTTGCAGCTTGTGGGTGTTTGATATGATCATCACCTGCTACCGGCGTATTGACGATTCTTTAGAGTCCTACACAGAGGTTTCTTGGCTCAGGCGAAACGGAGTAGAGGAACATATGTGATATGTGCAGGACCGAGAATAATGCTATATGGGATACCGTATTATATTCTCGCGATATTTAGATATGAACTGGGACATCGGATCAAGTGTTGATTCGATGGATCAGTACATGATATATTAGTCGGTAATATTCGATATAGCCGGATCATCGAATCAAGTGTTGATTCGATGATTTAATGTATATTAATATATGTGATATATTGTATTACATTATCTAATATTGGCTCGCTTTATTATTTCATTTTCTCACTAGATGATACATTGATATATATGCGATATATGTTAATTGTATTATTTTCTTTTGTTACAAATATATAATATATATGTGATATATATTATTGTGACATGATATGATTAATTGTTAAACATGTTTGAGGATGATTAATTGAGGTTAGGGTTTGATTAGGGTTAGATGCATCATGCACCTTCTAGAAGCTTTTTCTTGTCATTCTTAAGATATTTTTTGGATGACACATTCTTAACCCAACCAAACCCTAACTCTAGTTTATTCTCTACTAAATCTTAGCCACTCATCCTTGACCATGGTTTATAAATCAATCATATAGCTTTCATTCTATTCATCACAAAAGGATTAATCTTATTATTGATTTTCCATGATCATCTTCTTCTCTCTTGAAAAAGCTCACTAGAAATTCTTTATGTGATGAATAAATATAAGAAAATGATTTAAAAAGAAAGCATAAATACTACTCTCTCATCCTCATCTCATCTAGCCCATGAGATTAGTGTGTTCATCTCTTTAGAGTGAGAAAGCTTGAGTCTTTGCAACTTCGACGTAGATCATCGGAGATTTGGAACACTTCAAGCTAGCATGGATCGTTCGAGTCGTGGAGCCTCTCATGAGTCCGGGAGATCGTGGATCGCGGCAAAGGGACTTCTACTCGGAGCTTGTGAAGCGAAGGAGCGGACTACAAAGGTTGTAATCCCTCACACTTAGATAAAAAGTTATCATCTTGCATGTTTAACCCTAATAATCTAGCAAAGATCCCGGCTTTGGGTTGTTCGGCACGTCTAAATTTTTATCCGGGCATGTTTGATGCCTTATGAACCTTCACAAGAGTGCCTAGGAACCCTACAGTGGTATCAGAGCCTAGCTAGAGCATTAGGCGATGTGTTTACGAAGTTAAAACTCCGATCGAACCCGAACCGACGAAAATAACCCCCTCTCTGGAAATTTTTTAAAATCTGGGTTTTTTCTGAATTAAAAATACGTAAAAAAATCAGCAGGGAATTCTAAGAATTACCATAAAACCCGAGCCCCCAATTCGACCAAACGGCGGCGGAACCGCGGCGAAAGCATGCTTGCGCGGCGGTTCCACGGCGGAACAGTGGATTGGTGACACGTGTCTTTTATGGTAATATCCGTAGGTGCTTGTTGATGCTTTTGGGTATTTTTAATCTGCTTCAAGTGTTGAAATTTCTGGGGTTTGTTTTGTAATAGTGGACTCGATCGGAAATTTTAAATTCGTATTTCTTTCCGGATATTTAGAAACTGTTAAACTATTTGAACGGATATCATTAACTTACTGTTTCCCGGTACGGAAAACTTTCAAGTGTTGAATTTTTATAGGGTTTAAATCTTTCGGAAAAATTGTACAAGTTAAGCGGTGGACCCTCTAGAAGACAACAAACCTTAACTCGATTATGTGACCGTCTTGAACTGCCTTTTGAACCTTCGGGTTTGGGGCAGTACGGCGTGCCACATGTAAGGCGTTGGCTTGACCCTTCTACGGCTGGATCACTGGTACTTTGACATATTCTGGGATTATTTGAACTCCGCTCAAGAGTTGAGCACTTTGGGAAATTTTGGGTATTTGATTATCTGTTCAGAAAGTTTAATATTGTCTATTTATCTGGAATGTGATACAATATGTGGAATTCACAGAGTTAGGCATGAAATGCGAAGTATGTGATATTTCGGATGTACGATGTCTAAAGTGATTGCGGATTCCAAATGTTGTAGTTTTACACTTTCTTTTCTGTGACCGTAAGTGTAATATGTGATATCGCCGGTTTCGTTGCTATATGTCAACGACAATTGGGATGTGCATATTTACTTACGTTGATGATATGTGATATTATGTGTTGCTGTGATATGTTATATTGGATCGTCGCGTTCTGAATAGCCGGGGGTTTTATGTGAGATGAGGGTTTTTATTTTCATTCATGTAAAATTCATTTGTAATGTAATATTCTTTTATTTGGGGCACTTCCAGGTTGCGGTTGCTGTCACCAGTGTGTATTATTTACTTTTCCGCATTAGGTTGACCCAAGGAGGGGAGCACAAGTAACCGGGTTCTAGGGTCCAGTGGGAGGCCATCTCGAGGAGTCGAGACCGGGTCTCCTAACCCTAGAATTGGCAGTGTTACTTGCCTCTCTCATAGGGGTCTTGGGATGTGGGTTTGGCTATTCGTCGCGACCGTGGAATCCGTGTTTTATACAGGCTCGTATTGAAAACACAGACGTCCTAGTATATCCAATATTTCATATATGTTCTTCTGCTGCAATGTTCTGTGATGAGATCATATTACTGCCTGAGACGAATGCTTATACTATATATATATGCTGATATATAAATATTACTGCTTTCGTTTCTTCTGTGATGCTTAGGAAGCATAAGCTGATGGGATTTTTATTAATAAGATTAATAAAACAAAAGAAACCTAAAGATGTTGTAGAATCAAAACTTTATAAAAAGGGTAGCTACAGTTTTGCTTTGCACAGTGATATATATGATATATCCTGCACCTTATTCGATGGGGAAAGAGCCGACGATCCCTTCACCGGAAGTGACCTCTTTAGCGAAACTGGCAGATGCTACAAAACGCGGTTTGTCTTTTGAATGCTTTTAGTGTTTTGCTTTGCACAGCGGTATATATGATATATCCTGCACCTTATTCGATGAGGAAAGGGCCGACGATCCTTTCACCGAGAGTGACCCCTTTAGCGAAACTAAGAAAAGCCTAAAAAACACTCCTTTTCAAAAACTACATGGTTCTACGACGATATCAAGTTCATTACGCTTAGGGTTTTCTGAAAAACCTGCGTAGCCCTCCGTCATTTCAGATAAAGACTAGTTAGTATTCGTGCTACGTTTGTTGACTATGTTAAGGCGTAGTGTGCGGTAGCTAATTAGTACTTATCTGCTAAAACATGAGATGTGATTGGATTAGGGTAGTTGTACGACTTTGTTGACTATGTTAAGGGTCGTGCAGGTGGATTTAATTCAATCGGGAAATGACGGGTTGAACTTGGCTAGCAATTATGATTTGTTGACTATGTTAAGGTCATAAATTGCTAGGGGCAAAATATTATCGGGAATTTCAAGCGTTGAAATTTGCAATGAGATTGCATACCTCCTATGAGATAGTTGGATCCCGATACCCACTGCGAGTAAGTGTTACTCCTGGGAGAGTTTTACACAGGACAATTAGTCATTCAAGTAGGTTTCTAGAAAAGTGTTAACGGGGTTACGCCTCTGGGAAAACGAGGTTTACTTTAATTAGGTCCGTGCGAAAGCACGGGGAACCTCCCTCAAAGTACCGACACTGATCTGGCTGAAAGATTGACGAAATTGTAGGGTGTAATTAATCCCAGCTAATCTTACCTTTTAGGGTTTTAAGGTAGATTTGATAAAAACAGTGGGAGACATCCTGATTAGATAAGATAATAACCAATCTAATCTTGCAAGAGCATACGCTAAAGTGTTTTCTTCTCTCTCTCTCTTCAGGTAGCGACCATGTCAGGCCATAATCAAGATAATAATATGGATGTATTGACTGAACCCGATTATTGTACTGAGCAAGGGAACGTTAGACCCGTTCTTTCTTATAAGAGTTATAAGACTGAACAGGAAACAGGAGAATATCTGGATTCTCACGCCGCCCAAAAGAACATGCATATTGATGCATCTTCTTCGGGTGTGTTAGTTATTGAGAAATGTTTCTCAGTTCACCCTATGTCCTGGGTATTAGATACCGGATCAGGATCCCACATATGTAAACAGTTACATGGGCTACGTAAAGGTAAAGAACTGGGAAAAGGTGATCATTCCGTTCAAGTAGGGAACGGTGCAAATGTTGCAGCCAAAGCAGTTGGCGAATATCACCTAGTATTACCAAGTCGTAATACACTGATTCTAAATGAGTGCTATTATATACCGAACATGATGTGCAACATTATATCTGTTTCTTTATTAAGTAAAGAAGGATATAATTTTGTAGTAAAGGATAATGTTATGAACATATTCCTAGATCAAAAGTTGATTGCATCAGGCTCGTTACATAATGGCATGTTCATTCTAAATCAGAATACAGTCCTGAATATACAAAACACACACAAGAGGAAAAGTTCAGATATGAACGAATCCTACTTGTGGCATTGTAGACTTGGTCATATCAATGCGACACGACTGGCTAAGTTACATAAAGGTGGTTATTTGAATCCGTTCGAATTATCATCTTATGATACTTGCCATTCATGTCTCAAAGGAAAAATGACCAAAGCTCCGTTTAGTGGACACGGAGAAAGAGTTACCGAACTCTTAGGACTGGTACATAGTGATGTATGCGGTCCCATGTCTACGGATGCCAGGAACGGTTCTTCCTACTTCATTACATTCACTGACGATCTCTCTAGATTCGGACATGTGTTCCTGATGAAACACAAGTCTGAAGCTTTTGAGAAATTCAGAGAATATAAGCACGAAGTAGAGAATCAAACAGGCAAAAGTATTAAGATTCTTCGATCTGATCGAGGAGGTGAATACTTAAGCAATGAGTTCCTAGATTATCTAAAAGAGAATGGGATTCTCTCTCAGCTCACTCCTCCTTATACACCACAGCACAACGGTGTATCTGAGCGGAGGAATCGCACCCTATTAGATATGGTGCGCTCTATGATGAGCGAGGCTGAGTTTCCTATTTCCTTCTGGGGTTATGCGCTTGAAACAACAGCATACCTATTGAATCAAGTTCCGTCTAAATCTGTGCCTACCACACCGCATGAGATATGGAGTGGGAAGAAACCATATTTTAAAAGAGTTCAGATATGGGGTTGTCCGGCCTATGTCAAAAGACAAAATCCAGACAAGCTCGAGGCACGATCAGTTCTTTCCAAATTTGTGGGATATCCTAAGAATTCCTAAGGATATATTTTCTATCACGCTGAGGAACAAAAAGTGTTTATTTCTCAATATGCCACCTTTTTAGAAAAGGAATTTCTTGCAAAAGAAATTAGTGGCAAAGAGGTAGAGCTGGAAGAGGTTCCAGAAACACAAATTACAACTGAAGATTTAGTGGAACCAGAGGATTCAGTAGTACCCGACGAACCCCAGCCTCTCCGCCGATCGAGTAGGGTTTCTCGTCCACCTGAGAGATACTACGGTTTTCTCATTGATGGTGGAAGCGAGGATTGCATCATGGATGATGATGACCCGACTAGTTTCGAGCAGGCCATCACGAGTGGTGACTCTGTGAAATGGCTGGATGCAATGCGATCTGAGATGGAATCCATGTACACCAATAAAGTATGGATTTTGGAAAATGCTCCTGAGGGGGTAAAACCCATTGGGAGCAAGTGGATTTTTAAAAGGAAATTTGGTGTAGATGGAAAAGTTGAGACTTTCAAAGCTAGACTTGTAGCAAAGGGTTTTCGTCAACGACCTGGTATGGATTATGACGAAACCTTTTCTCCAATGGCTATGCTTAAGTCCATCCAGATCTTACTTGCCGTTGCTGCATACCATGACTACGAAATCTGGCAGATGGATGTTAAGACCGCCTTTCTAAACGGTGATTTAGAAGAGTGCGTATACATGACTCAGCCAGAGGGCTTCGTAGATAGTGGGAGCAGCGGAAAGGTGTGCAAGCTGCTTAAATCCATTTATGGGTTAAAGCAAGCATCGCGGAGTTGGAACATCTGTTTTGATGTTGTAGTCAAAGAGTTTGACTTCATCAAAAATATAGATGAACCTTGTATCTATAAGAAGGAAGCAGAGGGTAAGGTTGTCTTCCTCGTATTGTACGTGGATGACATACTCTTGATAGGAAATGATATTCCTATGCTGCAATCAGTCAAGCTCTTCTTATCACAGAGATTCTCAATGAAAGATCTAGGTGATGCCTCCTGCGTATTGGGAATCATGATCTATAGAGATAGATCTAAACGGATACTGGGATTGTCCCAATCCAGGTACATTGACACCATACTAAAGAGGTTTAGTATGGAAGAATCCAAGCATGGGAACCAACCCACGATCTCTGGACTCACTCTCTCCAAAGAGATGTCTCCCAAGACTGATTTGGAGAGAGCTCGCATGCAAGGGATACCCTATGCTTCGGCAGTAGGCTCTATCATGTATGCGATGCTATGTACCAGACCCGATGTAGCATACTCACTAAGTGTAGTGAGTCGGTATCAAGCAGATCCTGGAGAGAGTCATTGGACAGCAGTGAAGAACATTCTCAAGTACTTACGAAGGACTAAGGAGATGTTCTTGGTGTATGGTAACGGAGAACTCCAGGTGGAGTCCTTTACCGATTCCAGCTTCCAAAGTGATAAGGACGACTCTAAGTCGCATTCGGGTTTTGTCTTTAACCTCAATGGAGGGGCGGTATGTTGGAAGAGTTCCAAACAGGATACCGTTGCAGACTCGACGATGGAGGCTGAATACATCGCTGCCAAAGATGCTGCCAAAGAGGCTGTCTGGATAAAGAAGTTCATTAGTGAACTTGGTGTGGTTCCATCCATTGAACATCCAATACCTCTGTATTGCGATAACAATGGAGCTGTGGCTTTGGCCAAGGAACCCAGGTCCCATCAAAAGTCCAGACATATTCTGAGGCGGTATCACCTGATCAGGGAGATAGTTATTCGCCGGGAGATCGAGATCAGGAGAGTAGATACGAAGGACAACACTGCGGATCCATTCACGAAGGCTATTCCCCAGATACAGTTTGAGAGATTATTCGGGATGCTAGGTATGAGATACTACAGCAGCTGGCCTTAGTGCAAGTGGGAGATTGTTAGTTATGTATATGCCCTAGAGGCCATTGTTGTATATATGATGTATATTATGATGGATGCTTAGATATATACAGAGAGGACTTTCTTGCTCGTCATGATAGTATGCTATTTGGTTTCACTTTATCTTAACATGTTGACTTGTATTGGTTTACTGTTTTTCTCTCACATGTTGATAAAGCCCTTAGGATCTGTACTCGACTACTGGGACTATGATGAGATCATACTAGTGGGGCCACGGTAGTCGATGAGTACATCCTATAACTGTTCCTAGTCGAGGGTATATCGAGACAGGGCATCGATACACCAGAGTAGACTAGCGTATACGCATCTTGACCCATATGATGGGCGATGGATGATCCCATATCCATCGGTGTTTGACATCAGAGATGGTGTACGGGTGCTCAGTGGAGACTGGGCACACTGGACGGACTCGCCGAGAACTCCCAGATGGTGATATACCACACGTCAGATGGCAGTTCTCTGGTGACACTGGTACAGGGTAGTCTGTAGACCCGAGATCGTCATAGAGTCTTGTGTGATTCCCACTGTGCTTTGATTTCCACCTTACCACGTCCAAGAGGGCGTGCAAAACGGTGGCTTTTGGGTACAGTCCCGAATCACATGGAGGCAATGAGCGATAGGAGGGGATTCGTCTCTCCCGGTATAGGGAGTTGATGTTGTGCTGTGTTCGATTGGCTATAACTGGAAGTCCCTGGCCAGGGCTGATATAGAGATTTACTGGTAAGTGTTACTAGTAGTTTCTCGACCCGTTATGAGCCACACATCGACACGACTTATCGGTTACTGGGGTCTGACGTTTACCACCCCTAGACTTGATATGCGACATATCAGACGAACAGACCGGACTGTACGGGAGTGTTACTGATTGGATTCATAGGAGAACGCACAGGCTAGCTTGTTTATCTTCTGATCGCTCAATACCTGGGTGGCTGTTACGTTTAGCTGACCGCTTGCAGCTTATGGGTGTTTGATATGATCATCACCTGCTACCGGCGTATTGACGATTCTTTAGAGTCCTACACAGAGGTTTCTTGGCTCAGGCGAAACGGAGTAGAGGAACATATGTGATATGTGCAGGACCGAGAATAATGCGATATGGGATACCGTATTATATTCTCGCGATATTTAGATATGAACTGGGACATCGGATCAAGTGTTGCTTCGATGGATCGGTACATGATATATTAGTCGGTAATATTCGATATAGCCGGATCATCGAATCAAGTGTTGATTCGATGATTTAATGTATAATAATATATGTGATATATTGTATTACATTATCTAATATTAGCTCGCTTTAGTATTTCATTTTCTTACTGGATGATACATTGATATATATGCGATATATGTTAATTGTATTATTTTCTTTTGTTACAAATATATAATATATATGTGATATATATTATTGTGACATGATATGATTAATTGTTAAACATGTTTAAGGATGATTAATTGAGGTTAGGGTTTGATTAGGGTTAGATGCTTCATGCACCTTCTAGAAGCTTTTTCTTTTGTCATTCTTAAGATATTTTTTGGATGACACATTCTTAACCCAACCAAACCCTAACTCTAGTTTATTCTCTACTAAATCTTAGCCACTCATCCTTGACCATGGTTTATAAATCAATCAATAGCTTTCATTCTATTCATCACAAAAGGATTAATCTTATTATTGATTTTCCATGATCATCTTCTTCTCTCTTGAAAAAGCTCACTAGAAATTCTTTATGTGATGAATAAATATGAGAAAATGATTTAAAAAGAAAGCATAAATACTACTCTCTCATCCTCATCTCATCTAGCCCATGAGATTAGTGTGTTCATCTCTTTAGAGTGAGAAAGCTTGAGTCTTTGCAACTTCGACGTAGATCATCGGAGATTTGGAACACTTCAAGCTAGCATGGATCGTTCGAGTCGTGGAGCCACTCATGAGTCCGGGAGATCGTGGATCTCGGCAAAGGGACTTCTACTCGGAGCTTATGAAGCGAAGGAGCGGACTACAAAGGTTGTAATCCCTCACACTTAGATAAAAAGTTATCATCTTGCATGTTTAACCCTAATAATCTAGGAAAGATCCCGGCTTTGGGTTGTTCGGCACGTCTAAATTTTTATCCGGACATGTTTGATGCCTTATGAACCTTCACAAGAGTGCCTAGGAACCCTACAGTTGGAAGAGTTCCAAGATAGATACCGTGATATATTAGACGATAAAGGCTGAATACATTGCTACCAACGATACTGCCAAAGTGGCTGTCTGGATATTTCTTGTTCATAAGATGGACAAGGTTCCTACCATTGAGCGTCCAATAACTGTTATTGTGACAACAATAGAGTTGTGGCTTATGCCTAGGAACGCAGGTCCCATCAGCGTTCCAGACATATTCTGAGGCAATATCACCTGATCAGGGAGATGGTTGATCTCCAAGGGATCGAGGTTAGGAGAGTAGACCAGAAGGTTGACACAGCGGATCCACTCACAAAGGCCTTACCCCTAGAGAGACTTCTCTATAATGGTTGAGTATGGGATACTACAACCTCTGCTATATTGTTGGGAATTGGATACTACAACAAATGGCCTTAGTGCAAGTGGGAGATTAGTACTTATATGTATGCCCTAGAGGCCATTACTGTACATGTGATGTATATTGTAGTGGATGTTTGGATATATATAGGAAGGACTTTCTTGCTCAACATGATAGCATGCTATCTGGTTGCACTTTATCTTAACATGTAAACAAATACTGTTTTGTGATCACATGTTGATAAAGCCCTTAGGATGATTACTTGACTGCCAGGATTATGATGCAGATCATACTAGTGGGGACAGGGTAGTCGATAAGTACATCCTTCAAATGTTCCTAGTCGTAGGAGTATCGAGATAGGGCATCGGTACTCCAGATTAGACTAGCGTATGCGCTTCTTAACCCATATGATGGGCGATGGATGATCCCATATCCATTGGTGTTTGACATCAGAGAAGGTATACGGGTGCTCAGTGGAGACTGGGTACACTGGACGGACTCACCGAGAACTCCTAGATGGTATTATACCTATCGTTGGATAGCAGTTCTCTGGTGACACTGGTACAGGTTAGTCTGTAGACCCGAGATCATCATAGAATCTTGTGTGATTCCCATTGTGCTTTGATTCCACCTTTCCACGGTCAAGAGATCATGCAAAACGGTGGCTTTTGGGTACAGTCCCGAATCACATGGATGCAATGAGCGATAGGAGGGGTTTCATCTCTCTCGGTATTGGGGGTTGATGTTGCGCTGTGCTCGATTGTCCATAACAGGAAATCCCTGGCCAGGGTTGCTGAGATTTATTGGTAAGTGTTACCAGTAGTTTCTTGAACCGTTATGGACCTTGCATCGGCATGACTTATCGGGCTATTGGGGTCTGACGTTAAACCACCCCCAAGGCTGTGATATACGACATATCAGACGAAGAGACCGGAATGTACGGCAGTGTTACTGAATGGATTCACAGGAGTTATAGTAGGCTTGCATGTTGATCTTCTGATCGCTCAATACCCGGGTGGCTGTTACGTTTAGCAGACCGCTTGCGGCTTGTGGGTGTTTGTGTAGGGTTCCTAGACACTCTAGTGAGGTCTCACAAGGCATCAATCATGCCAATTTCAAATATTATAGGTGCCGAGAAACCCGACTACGGATCGTTGGCTAGATTTCTAGGCGACAAAGCTAACTAGTTAACACTTAACTATGAGAATACGGATATGCAACCTTTGTAGATCCGGTGCTCCACCTCCACGGCTCCGCAATGAAGTCTCCTCGCTATCCAAGATGGATCCCGGGCTCTAGCGTCGGCTTCATCGGAGAATGGACGGGCTAGGTCATCGACGACGTGCCGAAGATGATCTACGTCGAAGCATCACTAGATCAAGCTCCACCTTCACCAAGCCGTGAAAACTTGTGAAGGAAACACACTCTACTACTTGGCAAGAGGTAGAGGATGAAGAAATAGGAAGTGGGTAGACTTTAGATTTGGATTTCTCACTCTTTTTCTCACTTTGCCATTAAAGCTTTCAAGCTTTTTCTTGAAGTGAAGAAGAAGAAGAAGATGAAGAATATGATAAGTTAATTAAAATAAATAATAAAAATGAACACTTATCATAATCTTAAACTTCGTTAAGTGTAGAGAATTTACTAAGGTTGGGTTGAATGGTTAGGGTTAAGGATGAGAACAAAAAGGTCAATTAGTCAAAGCTTCATGAAACTTCAACTAAAAACAAATGAAGCCACCATTCATTTATCTTTCAATTTATTCAAAATGAATAAATAAATAAGATAAATGAATAAGTAAAAACCCTAATCAACAACTTAACCAAGGTTAATTCTTTACACTTAACCTAAAAAGCATGTATCATCAAACATGATACAATCTTGTGTACAAAAGTATATCACATATACAATGTGTACATCCGAGTGAGAAAATCCATCTTAAGTAAACCGATACTAGTTAATGCAAAGTAATATATCAAATATATAATTATGCATTAAATCATTAAATCAACACTTGATTCAATGATCCGGTCATGTCGCACACAACCGACTAGTATACAATGTATCGGCTTATCGAATCAACGCTTGAATCGATAACTAGGTTATATCGCATACAACCATTCGATACATTTATCGCGAGAATGGAATACGGTATCACATACACGCATTATTCTCGGTCCCGCACATATCTCATATGCGCTCCTATTTCGTTTCGCTTGAGCCAGGAAACCTCTGTATAGGACTCTAAAGACTCGTCAATACGCCGGCAGCAGATGATGATCATATCAAACACCCACAAGCCGCAAGCGGTCTGCTAAACGTAACGGCCACCCGGGTATTGAGCGATCAGAAGATCGACGAGCAAGCCCGCTCACACTCCAGTGAATCCCACCAGTAACACTACCGTACAGTCCGGTCTGATCGTCCGATATGTCGCATATCTTGCCTAGGGGTGGTAAACGTCAAACCCCAATAGCTCGATAAGTCGTGTCGATATAAGGCTCATAACGGGTCGAGAAACTACTGGTAACACTTACCAGCAATTCTCTGATCAGCCCTGGCCAGGGACTTCCTGTTATAGCCAATCGAACACAGTGCAACATCAACTCCCTATACCGGGAGAGACGAATCCCCTCCTATCGCTCATTGCCTCCATGTGACTCGGGACTGTACCCAAAAACCACCGTTTTGCACGCCCTCTTGGACGTGGTAAGATGGAAATCAAAGCACAGTGGGATCCACACAAGACTCTATGACGATCTCGGGTCAACAGACTACTCTGTACCAGTGTCACCTGAGAACTGCCATCTGACGTGAGGTATAATACCATCTGGGAGTTCTCGACGAGTCCGTCCAGTGTACCCAGTCTCTACTGAGCACCCGTACATCATCTCTGATGTCAAACACCAATGGATATGGGATCATCCATCGCCCATCTGTATGGGTCGAGAAGGTATACGCTAGTCTACTCTGGTATATCGATGCCCCGTCTCGATATACCCACGACTAGGGACTTTGAAGGATGTACTTATGGACTACCATGTCCCCACTAGTATGATCCGCATCATAGTCCAGGTAGTCAAGTACACATCCTAAGGGCTTTACCAACATGTAATAGAGAGACAATCTGAGTACACGTTAAGGTAAAGAGTAACCAGATAGCATACTATCATGTCGAGCAAGAAAGTCTTCCCTATATATGTCCCAGCATCCACTACAATATACATCCAATGTACAGTAATGGCCTCTAGGGCATACATATAACTAACAATCTCCCACTTGCACTAGGGCCATCTGTAGCAGTGGTTGTAGTATCTCATACTCAACCATCCCTAAAAGTCTCTCTCTGGGAATAGGCCTTCGTGAGTGGATCCGCCGTGTTGTCCTCTGAGTCTGCTCTCCTTGCCTCGATCACCTTGGAGATCAACCATCTCCATGATCAGGTGAAACTGCCTTAGAATAAGTCTGGATCACTGATGGGACCGGCGTTTCTTGGCATAAGCCAGAACTCCATTGTCTCACAATGGTAGGAACATAGTTCATCTCATGAACCATTATACATCCAAACAGCCTCTTTGGTAGCATCTTAAGTAGCGATGTATTCTGCCTTTATCGTCTAGTATGTCACGGTATCTAGCTTGGAACTCTTCTAACATACCGTCCCTTTACTGAGGGTAAAGACAATGCCTGCGACTGACATTCAGTCGTCTTTATCACTCTGGAACACTTCCAGTGATTCTCCCCAGGATCTATTGATACTATCTCACTACAACTAGTGAGAATCCCAACATCCAATTAAATCTATCTCATAGATCCAAAACTCAGGATTTAGGAGGTATCACTCTGATCCTACACGGAGAATCTTTGTGATAAACGGAGATTGATCGAGCATAGCATAAGAAACTCCTTTCTTATCAAGAGTATGACATCCACGTACTGTACGAGGATTACCACCATACTCCCTACTACCTTTTTGTTTATACAAGGTTCATCTACCATTTTGATGATGTCAAACTCTTTGACTATCTATCAAAATAGATGTTCCAACTCCGCGATGCCTGCTTTATCCTATAAAGCATCTTGTACACGTTTCCGCTGCTCCCACTGTCTACGAAGCCCTCTGGTTGTGTACTTACAGACGCACTCTTCTAAAACACCATCTAGAAAAGCAGTCATGACACCCAACCACCAGATATCATAGTCATGGTATGTAGCTGTGACAAGTAGGATCTGGATGGACTTAAGCATAGGTACTGGAAAAGGTTTCATCATTATCCACTCCTGGTCAATGACGAAAACCTTTAACAAGTCTAGCTTTGAAAGTCTCAACTTTTCCATTTACACCAAGTAATCTTCTCAAGATATACTTGCTCCTGATGGGGATTTAACCCTTCAGATATAGCAACCAAAGTCCATACTTTGTTGGTGTATAAGGATTCCATCTCAGATCGATAAGCATCCAGCCATTCTTACAGAGTCTTACTCCTGATGGCCAGCTCGAAGCTAGTTGGGTCATCATCTCATGATGCAATCCTCGCTCCCACTGTCATAGAGAAACCGAAGTATCTCTCAGGTGGGTGAGGAACCCTACTAGATCGGCGGAGAGGCTGAGGTTCGTTGGAATCTACTGAATCCTTTGGTTTTATCAAATCATCAGCTGCAGTTTGTATGGCTGGAACATTTCCAGTTCTACATAACAGACCTTGCCTCGAGCGTGTCCGGATTTTGCTTTTCAGACATAGGCCGGACAACCCCAAATCTTAACTAGCTTAAGACATGGGCTCTTCCCTTTCCATATCACATATGAAGTGGTAGGCAACCGATTTGATTCGAACCCTATTCAATAGGTATGCAGCTTCTCAAGTGCATAACCCCCAAAAGGAAATAGGTAACTCAGTAGTACTCATCATAGAGCACACCTTATCATATAGGGTGTGATTGCTCCGCCCCGATATACCATCGTGCTATGGTGTATACGGAGGAGTAATGCTGAGAGAGAATCTCATTCTCCTTTAGAATAGTCCAGGAATTCCATGCACAAGTATTCTCCTCCCTGATCTCATCATAGGACATAATACTTATACCCGTATTTTGGTTCTCTACTTCTAACTTATATTCTGTGAATATCTCAAAAGATTCGGACTTGTGTTTCAACAGGAACATAGGTCTGAATCTCAAAAGATCATCAGAGAATGTAATGAAGTATAAAGAACCAGTCCTGGCATGTGTAGACATGGGACCTTACATACATCAACATGTATCATCCCAAGAGTTCATTAACTCTTTCTCTGTTTCCAATAAACAGAGCTGGTGTCATTATATCTTTGTGACATGACTGGCAAGTTTCACAAGATGTAAATTCAAACTGATTTAAATATGCATCTAAATGTAACTTCAGCCAGTCGGGTTGCATTGATATGACCTAGTCTACAATGTCTCAAGAAGAATTCGTTCATGTCTGAACTCTTCCTCTTGTGTGTGATCCATATACTAAGAACTGCAGTTTGATTTAGAACGTCAATGCTTTTAGATAACGTGCCTGAACCGATCAACTTTTGATATAGGAAATGTTCAAAAACATTATCCATTCATACAAAATTATATCCTTTCTTTTCTAATAAAGAGACTGATATGATTTTGTATATCAGGTTCGTTATCTAATAACATTCATTCAGAATCAATGTATCGGTAATACAGGGTGACAGTGACCAACAGACTTGGCTGCAACACTTGCCCCGTTTTCTGTCTCATGAAACTTATCACCCGTTCTCAGTTTTTCTACCCTTTTGTAGCCCTATGTAACAGATTACATATCTGGGATCCTTATCCGGTATCATATACCCAGGATGCGGAGGATACTGAGAAACAGTTCTTTGTAATGAACACACCCGAAGATGATGCATCAGCATGCACTCTCTTCGTTTGGGCGGCACGGGAAATCTGGTATTCCCCAATTTCCTGCTCTGTCTTATAACAATTATAAGTTGGAGCGGGACCAACGTTCCCCAGCTCAGTATAACAAGCGGGTTCGGTCAATAATCCGTATAATTATTTTGATTAAGGCGTGATATGGTCGCTACCTGGAGAGAAAGAGAAGAAAACACTCAGCATGCGCTCTGTCAAGAATAGATTGGTTATTATTTTATCTAATCAGGATGGCTCCCACTGCTTTTTATCAAATCTTCCTTCAAACCCTAAAAGGAAAGACTAGCCGGGATTAATTACACACTACAAGTTCGCCAATCTTTCAGCCAGGCCAGTGTCGGTACTTTGAGGGAGGTCCCCCGTACTTTCGCACGAACCTAATTAATGTAAACCTCATTTTCCCAGAGGCGTAACCTCGTTAACACCTTTCTAGACACCTACTTGATCGGCTAATTGTAATGTGTAAAACTCTCCCAGGAGTAACAATTACTCGCAGCGGGTATCGGGATCCAACTATCTCATAGAAGGTATGCAATCTCATTGCAAATTTCAACACTTGAAATTCCCGATAATATTTTGCCCCCAGCACCCTATGACCTTGACGGAGGTCAACAAACCATAGGCTACTAGTCAAGTTCAACCCGTCATTTCTTGATCGAATTAAACCCACCCGCACGACCCTTGACGGAGGTCAACAAGGTCGCACGACTACCCTAATCCAATCTGCATCATATGCATAAGCAGATAAATACTAGTTAGCTACCGCACACTACGCCTTGACGGAGGTCAACAAACGTAGCACGAATACTAAATAGGACTTATCTGAAATGACGGAGGGCTACGACAGGTTTTTCTGAAAACCTATTGCGTAATGAACTTGATATCGTTGTAGGATCGAATGAATTTTAAAATAGAGTGCTTTTGAGGCTTTTCTTGTTTTGCTAAAGGAGTCACTCCCGGTGAAGGGATCGTCGGTCCTTTCCTCGTCGAATGAGGTGCGGGATATATCATATATATCACTGTGCAAAGCAAAAACACTTAAAAGCAATCAAAAACCAAACCGAGGGTGTAGCATCTGCCAGTTATTGCTAAAGGAGTCACTCCCGGTGAAGGGATCTCGGTCCTTTCCTTATCGAATAAGGTGCAGGATATATCATATGTACCGCTATGCAAAGCAAGAACTGTAGCTACCTATTTTATTTTGAAATTCGATTCTACAACATCTTAGGTTTCTTTTATTTCATTAATCATATTAATGAAGTCCCATCATTTAAGTACCTAAACATCACAGATAAATACGACGTACACTTATGCCATCCGCATTCGCCTCGATGTCCCTTCATGCACCATTAGGTTAGGTGACTAACGGCAGAGCAGGGCAGGGCTAGCGCGGGTGTAAAACATAAGTAACGTCTATATAATATATCATATATACTATATACTTTATCTATCATAGAACAACACATGATCACATCACAGATATCGCAGCAGAAGAAACATATGAAATATTGGATATACTAGGACGTCCGTGTTTTCAATACGAGCCAGTATAAAACACGGATTCCACGGTCGTGATGAATAGCCAAACCCACACCCCTAGACCCCTACGAGAGTGGCAAGCAACCCTACCAATTCTAGAGTTAGGAGACCCGGCCTCGACTTCTCGAGTTGGTCTCCCACTGGACTCCAGAACCCGGTTACTTGTGTTCCCCTCCTTGGGTCTATCCTAGTGCGGAAAAGTAAATAATATACAAAGGGTGACTACTTCCGCAACCTGGAAGTGCCCCAATAAAAGAATATTACATACAAGTTTTTACATGAATGAAAATGAAAAACACTCATCTCACATAAAAACCCCCGGCTATTCAAACACGACGATCCAATATAACATATCCAGCAACACATAACATCACATGTCATCAACGTAAGTAAACATGCGTATCCCAATTGTCGTTGACATATAGCAACGAAACCGGCGATATCACATATTATACTTACGGTCACAGAAAAGAAAGTGTAAAACTACAACAGTTGGAATCCGCAACCTCCTCAGACATCGCATGCCTGACCAAATGAATTCTTTAGACATCGCATGCCTAACAATTATAAACCCCGCATTTTAGTCTCATTTATCGAAAACACTTTTCAATATCAAGTCGGGAAATTCAACAAGATTCCCGAAAAACTGATCGAATGCTCGTCGCAAACTTCAGTAGACGGTCGCACCCCCGATACCGACGACGAAGTGCACCAAGGCGGAACACCGCTACCACGAGCATCCGAACGGATGCCTTCGGCTACGGGGTTCTCCTACAGTCACTTGGTCGGGGCTATGGAGTGAGGCTGTCTATTAAGTTTATCCGGCGAGTATCCGCGTACGCTACGTGATTGCGACGGACTTTTGATCATATCAAAATTTCGTGGCAACCGATCAAGTGAGACTAAACTGCTATGTTTATAACATTCATTCAGTTATCTCATAACTTCTTGTGAATTCCAATTATTGTATCCCATTCCGGATAAATAGAAGATGTCAAACTTTCCGATCGAACAATCGAACACCCAAGTTTTCCCGATACAGATCAACACATGAAACAAGTCTAAAAACATTCAGTTAGTGCCTCAGTAACAACGTTCCAACCGTAGAAGGGTCAAGCCAACGCCTCACATATGGCACGCCGTACTGCCCCAAACCCGAAGGTTCAAAGGGCAGTTCAAGACGGTCACATAATCGAGTTAAGGTTTGTTGTCTTCTAGAGGGTCCATCGGGTTACTTGCACTACTTAGAACGTCTTTAAACTACGGAAAAATCCAACACTTGGAAATTTCCCGGCAGGGGAAAAATTGGGTATTTATATCCGGTCGAACTTTTTAACATATTCTAAAAATTTATCCGGAAAGCCACTTAGACAAAATCTGATGCTCCGATCAAAACACCGAATCCCCAAAACAACTCCAGAAAATTCAACTCTTGAATAAATTTTAAAAATACCCAGAGAACTCAGCACCTGAAACAATGAATTACTGTGCAAACAGTTACTGCTGACGTCACACTTAGGCCGCGGAACCGCCGCATAAGGTAGGTTAATGCCGCGGTTCCGCCGCCGATTACACTGTTCATGCAATAATTTTTGCGCCGTAATTCTTAGAATTCCCTGCTGAGTTTTCTGCATATTTTTAATTTGGAAAAATCCACGATTTTAGAAAAAGTCCAGAGAGCTATTTTGGGGTTTTGGTTTTGATTCGATCGGAGTTTGAATTCCGTCTAGACTTCGCCTAAGGCTCTAGCTAGGCTCTGATACCACTGTAGGGTTCCTAGGCACTCTAGTGAGGTCTTACAAGGCATCAACCATGCTAATTTCAAATATTATAGGTGCCGAGAAACCCGACTACGGATCGTTGGCTAGATTTCTAGGCGACAAAGCTAACTAGTTAACACTTAACTATGAGAATACGGATATACAACCTTTGTAGATCCGGTGCTCCACCTCCACGGCTCCGCAATGAAGTCTCCGCGCTGTCCAAGATGGATCCCGGGCTCTAGCGTCGGCTTCATCGGAGAATGGACGGGCTAGGGCATCGACGACGTGTCGAAGATGATCTACGTCGAAGCATCACTAGATCAAGCTCCACCTTCACCAAGCGATGAAAACTTGTGAAGGAAACACACTCTACTACTTGGCAAGAGGTAGAGGATGAAGAAATAGGAAGTGGGTAGACTTTAGATTTGGATTTCTCACTCTTTTTCTCACTTTTCCATTAAAGCTTTCAAGCTTTTTCTTGAAGTGAAGAAGAAGAAGAAGATGAAGAATATGATAAGTTAATTAAAATAGATAATAAAAATGAACACTTATCATAATCTTAACCTTAGTTAAGTGTAGAGAATTTACTAAGGTTGGGTTGAATGGTTAGGGTTAAGGATGAGAACAAAAAGGTCAATTAGTCAAAGCTTCATGAAACTTCAACGAAAAACAAATGAAGCCACCATTCATTTATCTTTCAATTTATTCAAAATGAATAAATAAATAAGATAAATGAATAAGTAAAAACCCTAATCAACAACTTAACCAATGTTAATTCTTTACACTTAACCTAAAAAGCATGTATCATCAAACATGATACAATCTTGTGTACAAAAGTATATCACATATACAATGTGTACATCCGAGTGAGAAAATCCATCTAAAGTAAACCGATACGAGTTAATGCAAAGTAATATATCAAATATATAATTATGCATTAAATCATTAAATCAACACTTGATTCAATGATCCGGTCATGTCACACACAACCGACTAGTATACAATGTATCGGCTTATCGAATCAACGCTTGAATCGATAACTAGGTTATATCGCATACAACCATTCGATACATTCATCGCGAGAATGGAATACGGTATCACATACACGCATTATTCTCGGTCCCGCACATATCTCATATGCGCTCCTATTTTGTTTCGCTTGAGCCAGGAAACCTCTGTGTAGGACTCTAAAGACTCGTCAATACGCCGACAGCAGATGATGATCATATCAAACACCCACAAGCCGCAAGCGGTCTGCTAAACGTAACGGCCACCCGGGTATTGAGCGATCAGAAGATCGACGAGCAAGCCCGCTCACACTCCAGTGAATCCAACCAGTAACAGTACCGTACAGTCCGGTCTGATCGTCTGATATGTCGCATATCTTGCCTAGGGGTGGTAAACGTCAGACCCCAATAGCTCGATAAGTCGTGTCGATATAAGGCTCATAACGGGTCGAGAAACTACTGGTAACACTTACCAGCAATTCTCTGATCAGCCCTGGCCAGGGACTTCCGGTTATAGCCAATCGAACACAGTGCAACATCAACTCCCTATACCGGGAGAGACGAATACCCTCCTATCGCTCATTGCCTCCATGTGACTCGGGACTGTACCCAAAAACCACCGTTTTGCACGCCCTCTTGGACGTGGTAAGATGGAAATCAAAGCATAGTGGGAACCACACAAGACTCTATGACGATCTCGGGTCAACAGACTACTCTGTACCAGTGTCACCTGAGAACTGCCATCTGACGTGAGGTATAATACCATCTGGGAGTTCTCGGCGAGTCCGTCCAGTGTACCCAGTCTCTACTGAGCACCCGTACATCATCTCTGATGTCAAACACCAATGGATATGGGATCATCCATCGCCCATCTGTATGGGTCGAGAAGGTATACGCTAGTCTACTCTGGTATATCGATGCCCCGTCTCGATATACCCACGACTAGGGACTTTGAAGGATGTACTTATGGACTACCATATCCCCACTAGTATGATCCGCATCATAGTCCAGGTAGTCAAGTACACATCCTAAGGGCTTTACCAACATGTAATATAGAGACAATCTGAGTACACGTTAAGGTAAAGAGTAACCAGATAGCATACTATCATGTCGAGCAAGAAAGTCTTCCCTATATATGTTCCAGCATCCACTACAATATACATCCAATGTACAGTAATGGCCTCTAGGGCATACATATAACTAACAATTTGATATGATCATCACCTACTGCCGGCGTAGTGACGAGTCTTTAGAGTCATATATAGAGGTTTTTTAGTTCATGCGAAACAGAGTAGGAGCGCATATGTGATATGTGCGGGACCGAGATTAATACGAGTATGTGATACCGCATTCTAATCTCGCGATTTGTGATATCAGTCGGTTATATGTATTATAGCCGGATTATTAAATCAAGAGTTGATTTAATAATTTAATGTATAATTATATATTTGATATATTATATTACATTAACTAATATGTAGCTCACTAATGATTTCTTTTCTCACTTGATGTGCACATTGTATATATATGTGATATGTATATTTGTGTACATGTTTTGTGTCATGTTTGATGATACATACAAGATGGGTGTATGAGACTTATACCATGCTAGGGTTAAATTAGGGTTTTGATTATTCTTAAGTTGTTACAAAAGATCAAAAGACTTGGTCAAAGTTTTAAGCTTGGAGAAGCTTGTAGAACTTTGACAAAGTCCACTCTTTTATCATTCCTTAGGATATTTTGCTTGACCCAACCCTTAACCATAGCCATGAGTTAATTCTCTACATGAGTTAAGCATGATAGCTTTAACTCAACCATGGGTGCAATAATTCATTTGGATGATTAATTCATGAGTTCTTCTTCTTCTTCTTCATCAAGCTCCATGAAAAGCTTTCTAGCTTCAATGGAGGTATGAGATAAAATGTGAGAAAATGATTTCTAAAGTGAGCTAACTTCCTACTTCATCATCCTCTACTACTTGCCATTTAGTAGAGTGTGTTTGCTTCACTAATCTACACAATTAGTGAAGAGATAGCATGAGCTAGTGCTCCTCGACGTAGATCATCTTTGGCCTCGAAGACTTCGAAGAAAGCTTGTTCGTTTCTTCATGGGAGCCATTCTAGAGTCCGGGGATCGTGATCGCAACGAAGGGACTACTACACGGAGTTATTGAAGTGAAGGACCGGTCTACAAAGGTTGTATTCCTTGTTCACTTAGATGTAAAGTGTTTACATATTATGTTCTAAGTCTCTAATTAAGATCTTGGTTAGGGTTTGTTTAGCACCCCAAAAATTTTAAAGTAGCATGATTGATGCTTGCCAAAACCTTAATAAAGTGCTAAGCTAACCCTACAAGTGTGTATCGGGATCCAACCATCTCATAGAAGGTATGCAATCTCATTGCAAATTTCAACACTTGAAATTCCCAATAATGTTTTGCCCCAAGCCTCCTATGACCTTGACAAAAGCCAACAAACCATAGGATGCTAGTCAAGTTCAACCCGTCATTTCCTGATTGAATTAAACCCACCCGTACGACCCTTGACAAAGGCCAACAAGGTCGCACGACTACCCTAATCCAATCACATCATATGCTTAACCAAATAAGCACTAGTCAGCTACCGCACACTACGCTTCGACAAAGGCCAACAAACGTAGCACGAATATTAAGTAGTACTTATCAGAAATGTCGGAGGGCTACGATAGGTTTTTAAGAAAACCTTTTGCGTAATGAACTTGATATCGTCGTAGAATCGAGTGATTTTTGAAAAGGAGTGTTTTTTAGGCTTTTACTAGTTTTTGCTAAAGAGGTCACTCCCGGTGAATGGATCTCGGCTCTTTCCTTATCGAATAAGGTGCAGGATATTTCATAAATACCACTATGCAAAACAAAAACTATAGAAGCAGTCAAAAGACAAACCAAGTGGGTTGTAGCATCTGCTAGTTTCGCTAAAGTGGTCACTCCCGGTGAAGAGATCTCGGCTCTTTCCTTATCGAATAAGGTGATGGATATTCTACAAGGAATATCGCTATGCAAAGCAAGAACTAGAGCTACCAATTTTCAAACAAGTTTCTACAACATCTTTAGGTTTCTTTTTATTTCATTAATCTCATTAATAAAGTCCCATTTATTTATGCTTCCCAAGCATCACAGAAGAAACGAATGAAATAATATTTATATATCATATATATATAGTATAAGCATTCGTCTCACGCATATAAAATGATCACATCACAGAAGATCAGCAGCAGAAGAATCATATATGAAATACTGGATATACTAGGAATTCCGAATTTAAAGTTAAGCCAGTATAAAACACGAATTCCACGGTCGTGATGAATAGCCAAACCCACATCCCTAGACCCCTACGAGAGCGGCAAGCAACCCTACCATTTCTAGAGTTAGGAGACCCGGTCTCGACTTCTCGAGATGGTCTCCCACTGGACCCTAGAACCCGGTTATTTGTGCTCCCCGCCTTGGGTCTATCCTAATGCGGAAAAGTAAATAATATACAATGGTGACATCATCCTCAACCCGGAAGTGACCCAATAAAAGAATATTACATACAAGCTTTTACATGAATGAAAATGAAAAACTCTCATCTCACATAAAATCTTCGGCTATTCAAAACGCTTCGATCCAATATAACATATCACAGTAACACATAACATCGCATGTCATCAACGTAAGTAAATAAGCGTATCCCAGTTGTCGTTGACATATAGCACCGAAGCCGGCGATACACCAAATATTACACTTACGGTCGCAGAAAAGAAAATGAAAAACTACAACATTTGGAATCCACAATCACTTTAGACATCTTAAATCCGAAATATCACATATTTCTCATTTCATACCTAACTATATGAATTCCACATATTGTATCACATTCCAGATAAATAGACAATGTTAAACTTTCCGATCGAATAAACAAACACCTAAGATTTCGCAAATAGCTCAACACTTGAGCGGAGTTCAAAAAGTCCCAGAACATGTCACAGCCGCTATGAACCAGTCGTAGAAGGGTCAAACCAACGCACAACGCTAAACTACCATAAACCATATGGTTCAGTGGTGGTTTTGACGATCACATAATCGAGTTAAGGTTACGTTCTTCTAGAGGGTCCACGGATTCGCTTGCATGATTTTCTGAAAGTTTTAAACTCAGGAAAAATCCGACACTTGAAAGTTTTCCGACAGGGGAAAAAGTGAGTTATTGATATCCGTTCGAACCTTTTAACACGTTCTAAATTACCCGGAAAAAACTTAAACAAAGTTAAACTTTGCGATCGAGTCAACGAGTTCCCAATATTTCCCAGAAAGCTCAACACTTAAGTAGAATTAAAAATTCCCAGAAGCATGAAAAAGTATCCAGGAATAAACCCCTGAAGTATTAGCCCCTAACTCCCAAAGTTAGCCGTGGAACCGCCGCCAAACGCATGGTTTGGCCACGGTTCCACGGTCCCTTGAGTGAGTTATGGTTTCGTACTTCACAGTAATCCTTAGAATTCCCTGCATGATTTTCTGAGTATTTTTAATATGAAAAATTTCAACTTTTGAAATTTTTTCCAGAAAGTGGGAATTTTCAGGGTTTCGGAGTTCGATCGGACTTTAAACTTCGCCTACACGACGCCTAATGCTCTAGCTTGGCTTTAATACCACTGTAGGGTTGGCTTAGCATCTTGTGAAGGTTTTGGCAAGCATCAATCATGCTACTTTAAAATTTTTGGGGTGCTAAACAAACCCTAACCAAGATCTAAACTAGAGACTTAGGGTTAAACATGATATGTAAACTCTTTACATCTAAGTGAACAAGGAATACAACATTTGTAGACCGGTCCTTCAGTTCAATAGCTCCGTGTAGAAGTCCCTTCGTTGCGATCACGTGTAGGGTTACTAGGCACTGTCACAAGGTTCTACAAGGCATCAACCATGCCAAAATCAAATTTTTCATGTGCCGCACAACCCTAACCAAGATCTTAGACTAGAGATTATGCGAAACAACGCAAGTAAACAACTTTACTTCTAAGAGTTATGGATTAGAACCTTTGTAGTCCGTTCCTTCACTTCTAAAGCTCCTTGTTGAAGTCCCTTCGCTGCGATTATCGAGTACCCGGACTCTAGAGAGGCTCCATGAAGAGAAAGATGCAATCTTGCTTCCGATCTTCGATAACAATGATGATCTACCTTGAAGAAACTCAAGCCCAAGCTTTTGCTTTGCTAATCAAGTATTAGCAAAGCAAACACCCTAATCTAAGCGGCTAGAATAGATGAGGATGATGAAGTAGGAATTTAGCTCTCATTTGTTTTCTTTATCTCACTCATTTTCATCACTTTTGAAAAAGTTAGAAAGCTTTTCATCAAAGAGAAGGAAGAAGAAGAAGCAAAACCATTTGTGATGAATAATGGATCAAGTGTGGTGAGAAATGCAACCATGGGTTAAGTATGAAGACTTAACCCATGTAGAGAATTAACTATGGTTAAAGGGTTGGGTTGGGTTAAAGAAATATCTTTGCAAAATATCACAAAATATCAAGGTCAAAGTCAAAGCTTAAAGAAGCTTCTTGAAAGCTTCATAAAAGTTTAACCCTAATCCAAACCCTAACCATATTTAAACTCCACAAATCATGTTGCATTTATAACCATAACATGTTACAATATTATATATCATATATACAATATTTATTGTAACAAAATAAAATAATACAATTAACATATATCACATATATATCAATATATTACCCGAATGAGAAAAAGAATCTTTAAGTGAGCTAATATTAGTTAATGTAATATAATATATTAAATATATAATTATACATTAAATTATCGAATCAACATTTGATCCGATAATCCCGCTATTTCACAAATAACCGACTAATATAATCTGTATCAGTTCATCGAATCAACACTTGATCCGATGACCCGGCTATATCACATATACCCGGCCGATATCACATATCGCGAGAATCTAGTATGGTATCACATACACGTATTTTTCTCGGTCTCGTACATATCACATATGTGCTCCTACTCCATTTTGCCCGAGCCAGGAAACATCTATGTAGGACTCTAAAGAATCGTCAATACGCCAGCAGTAGGTGATGATCATATCAAAACACCCACAAGCTGCAAGCGGTCAGCTAAACGTAACAGCCACCAAGGTATTGAGGGATCAGAAGATCAACAAGCAAGCTTGTACATTCTCCCGTGAATCCAACCAGTAACACTCCCGTACAGTCCGGTCTCTTCGTCTGATATGTCGCATATCTCGCCTAGGGGCGGTAAACGTCAGACCCTAGTAGCTTGATAAGTCGTGTCGATATGAGGTCCATAACAGTTCGAGAAACTACTGATAACACTTACCAGTAAATCTCAGCAACCCTGGCCAGGGATTTCCAGTTATAGCCAATCGAACACAGTGCAACATCAACTCCCTATACCGGGAGAGACGAAACCCCTCCTATCGCTCATTGCCTCCATGTGATTGGGACTGTACCAAAAAGCCACCGTTTTGCATGCCCTCTTGGACGTGGTATGATAGAAATCAAAGCACAGTGGGAATCACACAAGACTCTATGACGATCTCGGGTCTACAGACTAACCTATACCAGTGTCACCAGAGAACTGCCATCTGATGTGAGGTATAATACCATCTGGGAGTTCTCGGCGAATCCGTCCAGTGTACCCAGTCTCCACTGAGCACCCGTATACCTTCTCTGATGTCAAACACCAATGGATATGGGATCATCCATCGCCCATCATATGGGTCAAGAAGCGCATACACTAGTCTACTCTTGAGTATCGATGCTCTGTCTCGGCACACCCATGACTAGGAACATTTGAAGGATGTACTTGGCGACTACACTGTCCACACTAGTATGATCTGCATCATAGCCCTGGTAGTCAAGTACTCATCCTAAGGGCTTTATCAACATGTGACATAGAGACAATCAGAGTACATGTTAAGATAAAGTGTAACCAGATAGCATAATATCATGTCGAGCAAGAAAGTCCTCCCTATATATGTCCAAGCTTCCACTACAATATGTAGGGTTGCTAGGAACACGCACAAGGGTCTACGAGGCATTAACCATGCCCGATTTAAAAATTAGCCGTGCCGAACAACCCGATACGAGATCTTTAAACTAGAGTTTAGGCGAAAACTAGTATGTTAAACACTTTAACATTAAGTGAGAGGGATTACATCCTTTGTAGATCCGGTCCTTCACTTCTTAAGCTCCATGTTGAAGTCCCTTCGCTGCAATCATCGTGTTCCGGACTTTCGAGAGGTTCCACGAAGTGAAAGATGCAGTCTTGCTTCCGATCTTCGATACAAAGATGATCTACCTTGAAGTTTCGTTAACACAAGCTAACACTCATAATATGAAGTGAACACCCTCATCTAAATGGCAAGGATAGATGAGGATGATGAAGTAGGATTTTTGCTCTCTTTAATTATCTTTTTCTCACACTCATTCATCACTTGGAAAAAAGCTAGTAAGCTTTTTCATGAAAGAAAGAAGAAGGAAGAAGATGAATGAAATCAATTGAATCCTTTTGTGATGAATAAAGCAAAAAAGATGATAATGAATAATGCAACCATGGTTGACTAAACCATTGTAGAGACTTAACTAGGGCTAGGGTTTGGGTTAGGTCAAGGAATGAGTCATAACAAAATATCTTTCATATAACAAAACTAAACCTTCTAGAATCATCTAGAAAGCATTAACCCAAATCAAACCCTAATCTTATTTAATCTCTACTAAACATGTTGCATTAGTTATCATATCATGTTACAATATTATATATCACATATATAATATTTATTGTAATCAAATAAAATAATACAATTAACATATATCGCATATATATCAATGTATTACCCGAGTGAGAAAAAGAATCTTTTAGTGAGCAAATATTAGTTAATGTAATTTAATATATCATATATATTATTATACATTAAATTATCGAATCAACACTTGATCCGACAATCCAGCTATATCGCATATAACCGACTAATATTTATCTGTACCGATTCATCGAATCAACACTAGATCCGATGACCCGGCTAATATCAAATATCGCGAGAATAGAATACGGTATCTCATATCGTATTATCCTCGGTCCCGCACATATCACATATGTGCTCCTACTCCGTTTTGCCTGAGTCAAGAAACCTCTGTGTAGGACTCTAAAGAATCGTCAATACGCCGGCAGTAGGTGATGATCATATCAAACACCCACAAGCTGCAAGAGGTCAGCTAAATGTAACAGCCACCCAGGTATTGAGCGCTCAGAAGATCAACAAGCAAGCCTATACATTCTCCTGTGAATAAAATCAGTAACACTCCCGTACAGTCCGGTCTCGTCGTCTGATATATCGCATATCTCGCCTAGGGGTGGTAAACGTCAGACCCCAGTAGCTCGATAAGTCGTGTCGATATGAGGTCTATAACGGTTCGAGAAACTACTGATAACACTTACCAGTAAATCTCAACAACCCTGGCCAGGGATTTCTGGTTATAGCCAATCGAACACAGAACAACATCAACTCCCTATACCGGGAGAGATGAATCCCCTCCTATCGCTCATTGCCTCCATGTGATTCGAGACTGTACCCAAAAGCCACCTTTTTGCACGCCCTCTTGGACGTGGTATGATGGAAATCAAAGCACAGTGGGAATCACACAAGACTCCATGACGATCTCGGGTCAGCAGACTACTCTGTACCAGTGTCAACGGAGAACTGCCATCTGACGTGAGGTATAATACCATCTGGGAGTTCTCGGCGAGTCCGTCCAGAGTACCCAGTCTCCACTGAGCACCCGTACACCATCCTTGATGTCAAACACTGATAGATATGGGACCATCCATCGCCCATCATATGGGTCAAGATGCGTATACGCTAGTCTACTCTGGTGTATCGATGCCCTGTCTCGATACACCCTTGACTAGGAACAGTTATAGGATGTACTCATCGACTCCTGTGACCCCACTAGTATGATCTCATCATAGTCCCAGTAGTCGAGTACATATCCTAAGGGCTTTATCAACATGTAATATAGAGACAATGAGAGTACATGTTAAGATAAAGTACAACCAGATAGCATACTATCATGTCGAGCAAGAAAGTCCTCCCTATATATGTCCAAGCATCCATTACAATATACATCGTATGTACAGTAATGGCCTTTAGGACATACATATTGTAAGTGCACGGCGGCGCCCCGGCCATCATTCCGGGGCCAAAATGCGGAAACGATACTTTACTTTAACTTTTGAACCGGCACCACCGCGCACTAAAATCCCGGATCGGGCCATTAATCTAATCCTAGCTAACTAGAGAAGGGGTAGAGAGATATTCCGAGCGATCCGTGTCCTTCGGTCTTCTCGTTATCGTCCCGATCTCCCCGCGGAATCTCCGGTCTTCGCCTCCTCGCCGGAAGGGCACCACATCGCCGGGTTCTTTTACGGGCTCCCACCTCTGGACCGAGGCAACTCGGGCACGAAGTTGGCGAGCCGATGTGCCCAAGAAGTGCTGTAGAATAGTGTGGAACTCTATGTCTCATGGGGTTTGAGGAAGTTGCCTTTTTGGTGGAGAAAGAGATGTAGTGAACTTTTGTGTTGGCTATATGATTTTTTGAGAAAATGAGATACAAAATCCCCACCCCAAAAATTGGGACAGCCCACCCTTGAAGTGGCCGGCCAAACTTGGTGGAAAAAAGGGGAAGGGAAAAGTCAAGAGAGTGGGGAAGCCATAATACAAGCATGAATAATGAGTGATGATTAAAAACAATATGATCACTAACAAATCCAACACTCCATCAACCATCATCACTCCCAATGTCAAGCAATCATGAAGTGAAGAAGTCAAATGATGGTGTAACCATCATGAAGAAACAATATGCAAAGACCACCCTCCACAATGCTTATTTGCACATTTGCAAATGAGCCCTCCTCCACCAACTTTCAGCCAAAGAAAGATACAAAGGAAAACGGCAGAAACGGAAAGCAAACTGGCAACTTCAGAAAACTGATCCCGTAATAAATTACAGGAAAACCCCGCTACTGTATATACATACCCGCATTTGTATTCCGACCGAATACAAAAGCAATGAGACAAAATCTACACTGTACAATACTAGGATCTGGCTTAAACCAAAGCCCGCTAGTATTATCCGTCCGATTATGATCCGTGCAATACCGCACGTATCTTATCGAACCCTGCCATATCTCCATACGGCCTCTACAGCGTTTCGCCCGAAACTTGAGCAACTGTCTGTGGAGGACTCTAAAGACTCGTCAACATCTAGGTTGTGGATTTAACCACTAGCACGTCAGAGGTATTAGCCATACGTAACGGGCTACCAGGTATTGACCGAAAGGGACGTCGATGAGCTAACTCATCCTGACACCCTACTGAGCATGTCAGTGACAATATCCGTACAGTCCGGTCCGTTCGTCTATGAGCATCGCATGGCAGGCCTAGGGGGTTGGTAAAAGTCAGACCCCCAAAAGCGGAACAAGTCGTGTCGGAGTGTAGCCCAGAACACCCTGAGATACTACTGGAATACCTACCAGTAAATCTCCTGCCTTGGCCAAGGACTTCGTGTAATGGCTCTCCTAGACACAGCGCGACCTCACCCCCAATACCGGGAGAGACGAACCCTTGCAGATCCGCTCACTGCCTCCATGTGGCTCGGGACTGTACCCAACTAAAACCTGTTTGCACGTCTCCTTTGAGCGTGGTAGGGTAGTAATCAAAGTACAGTGGGAACTCACACGAGACAAATGACGATCTCAGGTCGATGAACTAACCTGTACACATGTCACCAGGGAATTGCTATCTGACGTCCGGTATAAGACCAACTAGCATGTTCCCGGTGAGTCCTGTCCGGTGTACTCATAACCCAATGAGCACCTGTATACATCTTAGGTGAACCAACTGACACCAGTGGCTTGTGAGACCGACCACCGCCCCTCGTCGGGGTCTCGACTGTATACACTAGTCTACTCTGGAGTATCGATGCCCTGTCTCGAAACTCCCTCGACTAGGGACCTTTTAACGATGTGCTTATAGACTACCAGCTCTCACGTATATGATCGCCCTCATACTGTTGGCAGTCAAGAAAGAATCCTAGGGGATCTATCAACGTGTAATAGCGACCTGTAAGTTCACCTGAAACAGTACACGATGATAAAGATAAACCAGATAGCATACTATCATCTTGAGTAAGACTGTCCTACCGGGATAGGTCCTCCCTCAATCATTGCAATCACGTGCCTGTGATCCAACAATTGACTCTGAGGGCACTATCTCCAACAATCTCCCACTTGCACTCAGTTAGTGTTTATGCCCTAGAAGGACATTACTGTATCATACTAGTTTGTATATTACTTAATGGAAGCTTGGGATATTCACATGTATATAACAGTCTTGCTAAATATGGTAGTATGCTACTTGGTTTTTCTATCTTAATATGTGAGTATACGTATTGATAGAGCTCTTAGGATCTTGCTTGAGTACCAGCGTTGTGATGGCAGTCACACTAGTGGGGGCTGGGTAGTCTACAAGCACATCCTTATTCAGGTCCCTAGTCGTAGGATAATCGAGACAGGGCATCGATACTCCGGAGTAGACTAGTGTGTACGCTTCTCATCCCAGTTGGGGAGATGGTCTGTCCCACATCCGTCAGTACGTCGTACTGGAGATAGTATGCAGGTGCTCGTTAGGTTACGGGTACACCGGACAGGACTCACAGGGAACTGTTGGTTGGTTTTATACCAGTCGTCAGTGAGCAGTCCCCAGGTGACATGAGTACAGCATAGTCCGCAGACTTGACACTGCTACTTCGCCTCGAGTGTGTCCCACTGTTCTTAGATTGCTACCCTACCACGGCTCAAAGGAGTCGTGCAAACAGGTAGCAGTTGGGTGCAGTCCCGAGCACTTGGAGGCAGTGGCGGTTAGACAGGATTCGTCTCTCCCGGTATTGGGGGTTGATATCGCACTGTGTCAGAGAGCCATTACGCAAAGTCCCTGGCCAGGGCAAGCGAGATTTGCTGGTAGGTTCCAGTAGTTTCTCAGGGTGTAATGGGCTTCGCTCCGACACGACTTATACCGCTATTAGGGGACTGACGCTTGCCGCCCCCTATGCCCGATATGCGATAGTCTTAGACGAACAGACCGGACTGTACGGAGATTGTCACATCAGACTCGGTAGGAGTACGGATGGGTTTTCTCATCGGCCTTCTTATCGACATCTACCTGGGGACCGTTACGTACAGCTAGTGTCGCTTGCGGTCTGTGGTTAAACCCACTGCCAGCGTTGTAGTCGAGTCTCTAGAGTCCCACACAGAGAGTTTCCCTACTCCAGGCGAAACGATATAGAGGTCGTATGGTTTTACGACAAGGGTTCGGACGCATACGTGTGTTTACGCACGTACGACATCCGGACAGTTTCTACTAGTCGGCTTTGGATTAAGCCAGTTACTAGTATCAGGTTATTGGATTTATACAGTCTAAAGTTTTTCCGTATTTTCACGGATAGGAAGGGCATTCTCGTAATTGCGTGAGAAGCTTCTAGAAGATGGTGACTAAGGAGGTTAAGGTGGCATATACATTGAATGAGATTAGTGAGTCATATGAGTGATTCATCCATGTCATTAATGCATCATAAATGCTTAATGACTCATGGAGATGAATCACCATTAGATATTTGTGAAGCATGATTATTCATTATTTTATTTTCTTTTATTGATAAATCTTAATGCTTCATATATATCATGATAACTCATTTTCTCATATCAATTATTCATTCTCACCTTCTCTCTCCTCAAGCTTCCTCTCTTCAAACCCTAATCCTCCCCTCTCATGTGTTGAGTACAAGGATTAGTTAGACTACTTAATCCATAACCCTCACTCTATATCATCTAGGTACTTTGATTAGCACTTTTAGAAACCTAGTTGCCTCAAGTTTAGAGGCAAAGCTTGGAGTAAAGCTCTCGTGGTGGATCGTATACTACTTGGTGAAGGCCGAGGAGGAGGTGGAGTTCGTAAAGACGAAGGACACGGTTCTTTAGGTATAATCACTTCACATAGTAGTTTAGAACTTCTATGATAGTTGTTAGTTATCGTTTAGCTTCGATTCATGCGGTTAGTCGATGTTTAAGCAAAGAACAAGATCGTTTTTCATATTTCCGCCTCCCCGCAAGTCATGGGGTGTTGTACATCGACTTACAGTGGTATCAGAGCCTTGCTAAACAATAATTAACTCATTAGCAAAGTCGTAAGAATTTCGAACGCAAAAAAAAGAACCGGAAACATCGTCGATTATCACGCTTGCTGTCGAATTTTAAACTGGCTCTAAAAATTTTTCAGGGTGCTTCAGAATAACAAGCAGGAAAAACTAGGGCTACTGAAGAAATTTGGACCCCTAACTCGGCCATCTCACCGCGGAACCGTGGCGGATCCATGCGATCCGCGGCGGATTCGCGGCCGAGTTGGGGCCGAGTCGGCCTAAATTTATTCAGTAACTCCTAGGTGTTAACTGTGATGTTTCTGGGATGTTTTATTTTCTGCTAAGATCTCAGGTTCACAGAGAACTATTGGAGTAGAATCTAAAAGTGTTTTGCTCGATCGAAATTTTACGATGTTTGCTAATTTGATTATATCTGTGTTTGTATAATGTGTTCGTAAACCTTCCCTAACTGCTAGTATGTCGGTTGGCAGGGGTTGCACATTTCTGTAATGGTTTTTACTGTTTGTGGATGTGAACTGTATTGGACTGTTGTGATGATTAGCCGGGGTTTTGTGATGGGTTATTATTTTGATTCATTCGATGTAATTGTAATATGGTGTAATATTATTTTGCGGGGCACATCCAGGTTGCGGTTGTAGCCACCGTTGTATTATTTCATTTTACTGTTTTTGCTCCTAGGATAGACCCAAGATGGGGTGCACAAACTACCGGGTACTTTGAAGTGTTTAGTGGCCTACTCACGTTGTTAAGGGAGACCGCTTCACTTCGGGTATTTGGCGGGTAGTTTGCCGTACCCGTAGGGGTCTAAGGTGGGGTAATGGCTATTCATCACAACTGTGTAATCCGTCTTTTGTTGCAGGCTCTAAACAAACGCGGATTGCTTGCAAATCCAATAAAGTTCATATGAGATCTGGAATGCCTATTATTGCGTCTGACGAATGTACAATATCTATATATGATAGCTATTTAGACGTCACTTATGTTTTACACCCGCGCTAGCCTTGCCCCCGATCTGCCGTTAGTTAAGTAACCTAACGGGTGATGACGGGACCCCGTGGCGAATGCGGATGGCATAAGAGGACGTTGTATTTTCGTTGTTTTCTGCAATGATAGGTTAATGATGGGACGCATTATTTATAATGCAAAGAAAATAAACCAAAAGTTGAATCGTTGGAACAATTTAAAAGAAACCACTCGGTTATTTTAAAATAGCAGAATTTTTAATTGCGGAGCTTTAACCACTCCTTTTAAAAAGCTATCAGGTTCCTTCGATTATATCAAGTTCACTACGTTCACAGTTTCGCCAAAACCAGTCGTAGCCCTCCGTCATTTCTTATGAATGGTCAGTAGTATTCAAGCTATGTTTGTTTGGCCCTTAGTCAAGACATAGTGATTGGTAGCTGCTGGGGTATTCATTTGTTGCATAGATAGATGAGTTGGTTTGGGACAGTCGTATTACTTTGTTTGGCCCTTAGTCAAGAGTATATACGGATGGGTTCAAATCAACAGGATAATGATAGGCAGAACTTGACATGTGACTTATGAATTGTTGGCCCTTAGTCAAGGTCATAAGAACATGGGGCAAAAATCTATATCGGGAATTTCTAAAGAAACTGAAATTTGCAAAGAGATGCATACCATTTGGAGTTTGATGAATGTTGGTAGGATTCCTTCAACATTATCATACGATGATATTTGGATCCTGATCCTACTGTGAGTATATGCTACTTATCAGGAGATTCGTCACTTAACGATCAATGCTATAAACCAAGTAGGTGCCGAGAAAGGTGTCAGCGGGGCTACGCCCCCAGAGAAAAGAGGTTATTTAATTAAGGAACTTCACGAAAGCGTTGGAAAACCTCCCTCGAAGTACCGACACTAGCCTGGCTGAACGGTTAAGCAAGTATTGTACAGTGAGAATAGTCCTGGCTAATTCTTCTTTTATGGTTTGAGGAAGGATTCGAGAAACAGTGGGAGCCATCCAGTTTAGATAAATTAAAAACCAATCTACACTTGCAAGAGCATCATGCTAAAGTGTTTTCTTCTCTCTCTCTCATTGCAGCGACCTTGTGACCATGACTAGGTTACATCTAGATAACAAGTTGACTGAATCTAACTTATATGACTGGCAAAGGTCTGTCCAGATGAACATTGCCTATGACAAGCTGGACCACCCTATTACTACTCAGGATCCCGCCGTCCCAGGTCCAATTTCCACCGTCGCGGATATGGATATCCGTCAGACAAAGGAAAAGGATAAAGCGAAAGCCAAGTGCCTCGTGTTGGCTTCAGTTGATGGTATATACCAGAAGCAGCACGAGAAGATGGACTCTGTTTCCATCTTTCTCCACAACAAAGATTTATATGGAGAGAAATCTCATATCGCAAGATATGAGGCCTCGAACGAATTAATTCAAGCGAGGTCGGCTGACGGGTCATCTGTAAGGGACGACGTCCTTACGATGACTAGCTATATTGATGAGCTCAAGGACCTGGAGACCACGTGGGGAAACAGGTCATATACTGACTTATTTCCACAGTCCCTACCTTCTACTTACACCCTGAAAGAAACCAGGGAGACACAAGCTCTGCTTAATAGGGGACCTTCTTCTTCTTCATCCAAGGCGAAAGCAAAGGGTGAAAGGAAGAAGACCTCTACAAAGCCGATATACGGTGTCAGCAAAGTAGGAGGAAAGGGAAGAGAAAAAGTTTCGGGGCTTGGTATAGGTAAGGAGGGATATTCCTATTGTTATGGGAATGGACATTGGTAGAAGGATTGCAAGGCTTTGGAAGCCAGTAGCCAGGATACGAAGCATGTTGTGGCTTCATCCTCAAGTGTGTTTGTAATTGAGAACTGATTGTCAATTAACTCTACTTCCTGGGTACTAGATACCGGAGCAGGATCTCATATCTGTAATTCGTTACATGCTTTGAGAAACCGTAAAGTTATAAGGATATGTGATTTGTCTCTCAGAGTTGCAAACGGAATGAGCGTGGACGCTGAATCCGTAGGAGAATATCGCCTAGGTTTGACAAGTGGGCAGATATTGATTCTACGTAACTGTCTGTATGTACCTAGTTTGACTTGTAATATCATATCAGTATCCTCACTTTCAAGAGAGGGATATGACTTTACATTCGTAAGCGATGTAGTTCACATCCACCTAAATCAAGTTCTGATTGGGTCCGGTACATTAGATGACGGTATATACGTATTGAATCAAGCTCAGGTTTTCAATGTCCAGAACACACTTAAAAGAATGTCTCCAGAAATAAATCAGGCTTTCTTATGGCATTGTAGACTAGGTCACATCAATGAAACACGATTAACAAAGTTACATAGAGAAGGATATTTGAATCCGTTCGAATATCAATCTTATGCCACTTGTGAATCTTGTCTCATGGGAAAGATGACAAAGACTCCGTTTACTGGACACGAAGTAAGAGCGAGCGAGCTCTTAGGACTCATACACAGTGAGTGTGCGGTCCAATGTCTACACATGCGCGAGGTGGTTATTCCTACTTCATTACTTTTACGGATGATTTCTCTAGGTATGGATATATCTTCTTAATGAAGCATAAATCTGAGGCCTTTGAGAAATTCCAAGAATACAAGAATGAAGTGGAAAAACAGACAGGCAAAAGTATAAAGACACTGAGATCTGATCGAGATGGTGAATACTTAAGTGCCGATTTCCTGGGTTACTTAAAAAAGAATGGAATTCTCTCTCAGCTTACTCCTCCATACACACCATAACACAATGGTGTATCGGAAAGGAGGAATCGAACCCTATTGGATATGGTCCGTTCCATGATGAGTAAGGCTGAGTTACCGCGATCTTTCTGGGGTTATGCACTAGAATCAGCTGCATATCTTTTGAACCAGGTTCCAACCAAGACTGTGCCTACCACACCATATCAGATGTGGAGTGGGAAGAAACCCTGTCTAAAACATTTTAGGACATGGGGGTGTCCAGCTTTTGTAAAAAAGCAGCATCCGGACAAGCTCGAGGCACGCTCAGTACAGTGTAAGCTTGTGGGATATCCAAAGAACTCCAAGGGATATTATTTCTATTACGCAGAGGAACAAAAGGTTTTTGTTTCTCGTCATGCCCACTTCTTAGAAACAGAATTTTTAGAAAATCAGAAGAGTGGGAGCGCAGTAGAACTGGAAGAAATTCCAGAACCACAAGCTGTTACTGAAAGTTTGGTAGAACAAGAAGTTTCAGAAGAAAGGGACATACCAGCGCCTATCCGCAGAAGTAGTAGGAAGTCTCATCCGCCCGAGAGATACTACGGTTTTCTCATAGACGGGGATAGAGAAGATTGCGTCATTGATAATGACGACCCTACTAGCTTCCAGCAAGACATTCAGAGCGGCGACTCGGTAAAATGGATGGATGCAATGCGGACCGAAATGGAGTCCATGTACACTAACAAAGTATGGACTTTGGACACTGCTCCAGATGGGGTGAAACCCGTAGGATGCAAGTGGATCTTCAGAAAGAAGATTGGTGTAGATGGACAGGTTGAAACCTATAAGGCTAGACTTGTTGCAAAGGGTTTCTGTCAAAGACCTGGTTTGGACTATGATGAAACCTTTTCTCCAGTGGCTATGCTGAAATCCATTCGGGTCCTTATTGCTATTGCTGCCTTCCATGATTATGAGATCTGGCAGATGGACGTAAAGACGGCCTTTCTAAATGGAAATTTAGAAGAGAGCGTCTATATGGATCAGCCAGAGGGATTCATTCAGAGTGGGAGCAGCGGTAAAGTATGCAAGCTGCTTAAGTCCATTTATGGACTAAAGCAGGCATCGCGGAGTTGGAACATCTGTTTTGATGATACTGTCAAAGAATTCAACTTTATCAAAAATCCAGATGAACCATGCATATACAGTAAGATTGTAGGGAGAGTTGTTGTATTCCTCGACTTGTACGTGGATGCCATTCTCCTAATAGGAAATGATATTCCTATGCTACAGTCAGTCAAAAGATTCTTGTCACAGAAATTCTCCATGAAGGACCTGGGTGATGCCACCTACATTCTGGGGATCCAGATCTATCGTGATAGATCAAAGAGGATGTTGGGACTTTCATAGTCCAGGTACATAGACACCATATTGAAAAGATTCAGTATGGAAGATTCTAAGCGCGGTAACCTACCGGCTTGTCACGGAATCACCCTCTCCAAAGAGATGTCTCCCAAGACTGATTTGGAAAGGGAACGCATGTCGATTATACCCTACGCTTCTGTGGTAGGCTCTATAATGTATGTGATGTTATGTACCAGACCATATGCAGCATACGCATTGAGCGTTGTAAGCCGGTATCAGGCAAACCCAGGGGAGAATCACTGGATAGCAGTAAAGAACATTCTCGAGTACCTGAGAAGGACTAAGGAGATGTTCTTGGTTTACGGCGGAAAGGACCTCAGGATGGAGTCCTATGCTGATTCCGGCTTCCAGAGTGACAAGGATGACTCCAAGTCCAAGTCGGGTTATGTCTTTACCCTCAATGGAGGGGAGGTCTATTGGAAGAGTTCCAAGCAGGACACCGTTGCTGACTCAACGATGGAAGCGGAGTACATAGCTGCTTGCGATGCCGCAAAAGAAGCTGTCTAGATGAAGAAGTTCCTCATAGAACTTCAGGTGGTTCCTACCAGTGTTGGTCTAATACCTCTGTATTGCGACAACAACAACGCTATAGCTTTAGCGAAGGAACCCAGGTCCCATCAGAAGTCCAGACACATCTTAAGGCGGTATCACCTGATCAGGGAGATCGTTGATCGCCGGGAGATCGATGTAAAGAGAGTAAATACAGAAGATAAAATTGCTGATCCATTCACTAAGGCCCTACCTAATATTCAGTTCGAGAGGCTACTCGAGATCATCGGTCTTCGATACGCCAGTACATGGCCCTAGTGCAAGTGGGAGATTGTTAGTGTTTATACCCTAGGAGGCCATTACTGTATCATACTAGTTTGTATATTACTTAATGGAAGCTTGGGATATTCACATGTATATAACAGTCTTGCTAAACATGGTAGTATGCTACTTGGTTTTTCTATCTTAATATGTGAGTATATGTATTGATAGAGCTCTTAGGATCTTGCTTGACTACCAGCGTTGTGATGGCAGTCACACTAGTGGGGGCTGGGTAGTCTACAAGCACATCCTTATTCAGGTCCCTAGTCGTAGGATTATCGAGACAGGGCATCGATACTCCTGAGTAGACTAGTGTGTACGCTTCCCATCCCAGTTGGGGAGATGGTCTGTCCCACAGCCGTCAGTACGTTATACTGGAGATAGTATGCAGGTGCTCGTTAGGTTACGGGTACACCGGACAGGACTCACAGGGAACTGTTGGTTGGTTTTATACCAGTCGTCAGTGAGCAGTTCCCAGGTGACATGAGTACAGCATAGTCCGCAGACTTGATACTGCTACTTCGCCTCGAGTGTGTCCCACTGTTCTTAGATTGCTACCCTACCACGGCTCAAAGGAGTCGTGCAAACAGGTAGCAGTTGGGTGCAGTCCCGAGCACTTGGAGGCAGTGGCGGTTAAACAGGATTCGTCTCTCCCGGTATTGGGGGTTGATATCGCACTGTGTCAGAGAGCCATTACGCAAAGTCCCTGGCCAGGGCAAGCGAGATTTGCTGGTAGGTTCCAGTAGTTTCTCAGGGTGTAATGGGCTTCGCTCCGACACGACTTATACCGCTATTAGGGGACTGACGCTTGCCGCCCCCTAGGCCCGATATGCGATAGTCTTAGACGAACAGACCGGACTGTACGGAGATTGTCACATCAGACTCAGCAGGAGTTCGGATGGGTTTTCTCATCGGCCTTCTTATCGACATCTATCTGGGGACCGTTACGTACAACTAGTGCCGCTTGCTGTCTGTGGTTAAACCCACTGCCAGCGTTGTAATCGAGTCTCTAGAGTCCCACACAGAGAGTTTCCCTACTCCAGGCGAAACGATATAGAGGTCGTATGGTTTTACGACAAGGGTTCGGACGCATACGTGTGTTTACGCACGTACGACATCCGGACAGTTTTTACTAGTCGGCTTTGGTTTAAGCCAGTTACTAGTATCCGGTTATTGGATTTATACAGTCTAAAGTTTTTCCGTGTTTTCACGGATAGGAGGGGCGTTCTCGTAATTGCGCGAGAAGCTTCTAGAAGATGGTGACTAAGGAGGTTAAGGTGGCATATACATTGAATGAGATTAGTGAGTCATATGAGTGATTCATCCATGTCATTAATGCATCATAAATGCTTAATGACTCATGGAGATGAATCACCATTAGATATTTGTGAAGCATGATTATTCATCATTTTATTTTCTTTTATTGATAAATCTTAATGCTTCATATATATTATGATAACTCATTTTCTCATATCAATTATTCCTTCTCACCTTCTCTCTCCTCAAGCTTCCTCTCTTCAAACCCTAATCCTCCCCTCTCATGTGTTGAGTACAAGGATTAGTTAGACTACTTAATCCATAACCCTCACTCTATATCATCTAGGTACTTTGATTAGCACTTAAAGAAACCTAGTTGCCTCAAGTTTAGAGGCAAAGCTTGGAGTAAAGCTCTTGTGGTGGATCGTATACTACTTGGAGAAGGCCGAGGAGGAGGTGGAGTTCGTAAAGACGAAGGACACGGTTCTTTATGTATAATCACTTCACATAGTAGTTTAGAACTTCTATGATAGTTGTTAGTTATCGTTTAGCTTCGATTCATGCGGTTAGTCGATGTTTAAGCAAAGAACAAGATCGTTTTTCATATTTCCGCCTCCCCGCAAGTCGTGGGGTGTTGTACATCGACTTACACACTCAAGGCTAATTATTGCGATGTCGCATACTCATAGCCCGTATGATACCGAACACCCAACTCCTCTACTAATCAGTCTCATAAAACCCGTTTGCGAAACTATTGCGTTCGAGGAATAGCCTCAGTGAGTGGATCCGCCCTGATGTTTCCTTCTATGTCTCTCTTTATCTCAAGTTCACGGAGAAAGCCATCTCCCGAAATGAGAAATACCTGTCTTAGAATGTGTCTGGATGTCTGATGGGACCTAGCTGATAAATGAACTCCAAATCCAAACTTCTTAGACTGTATCGTTAACTGAACTTAATCAGTATCCTGTGCCATGCCTCCTTCAGTATCCTCCTAGGCCACCTGTCCATAATACCGCCCCTCGTCAGAGGGAAAACTATAACTTTGACAACCTCTCTGTCATCCAGGTCACCTTGGAAGCCTGGAATGATAACTGTCTCCCGAATGGGGCTGTCGTTATCATATCCCTGGAACATTCATTTATGTTCTAAAACTGCTTCCGAATGTTCTTCCAGGATTGGATCAATATCAACTTATTACATCTACTGCAAAAACAACATCTGGTGTGGTGCTTGACATCTCATGATCAACTCAATTGCCTAAGCAAGTGATCTGCCGATCTTGCACATCCCTCTCCCCTTTAGTCAGTAAGACACCTTTAGAGAGGGTGACTCCATCACCTGCAGGTACACTACCGTGCCAGGAGTCGTCTATTCTTAAAGCACCTTTAGAATGCTGTCTAAGTACCCTGATTGGGACACTTCCCAAATCTAGATCTAAAACTATAAATCCAGTAACCAGAATGTCTGATATAATATACAAGTCCTATATGGAGAAACCACTGTGTGACAACCAAAGCATAACCGATCGTAGTATAGGAATATCACTTCCTACTCTGTGTATGTCATCCAAATACCAGGACATCACACCCTACTACCTTCTTAACAGATCCATCCCCTATTCTGATGAAGTCAAACCTATGACTGTCACATCATAAATAGATGATCTATCTCCGCTATATATGCTTTAGTCTATAAATAGACATAAGCCACCTGTCCACCAATGCTTCCGCTGCTCCCACTGACTATGACAACCCTCTGGCAGAGTCATATAGACATACACTTCTAAAGCCAGTTTAGAACGATGCTATACTCATCCTCCTGCCGGGTCTCACAGTCTGGAACAACAGCAATGGTAAGTCGGGGTAAACAAGAACGTCCCTGCCACCGTCCTTGAGGCTACTGAAGTACCTCTCGAGTGCCTGAGGTTACCCACCTTATCTGCGGAGTGGCCAATGGAATGTCAAAATCAGATTGAATCTTTAGGTTCTTATCAAATTTTCAGTAATCGTTTGCGGTTCTGGAATCATTTCCAGTTCTACCATACTCCCAATACTGTTTTCTGAAAAAATCCATTTTTATTAAAACTGTGGCGAGTCAAGAACAATATCACTTTTGATCTTCCAGATGGTAGAAAATCAACCCTCGTCATAGCCTGGGTCAACCCACAAACAGCCATTACAGAAACATGCAATGAGTTATCCAGAGTCTGATTTTAAGCATAAGCCGGACAACTCCCCATACCTTAACAATGTCAAGATATGAACCGTTCTATATCCAATACAGAAACAGAGGCACTGATTTAATTGAACCAGATTCAAATCATGCAGCTGTCTCCAGTGCATGTTAACTAAATGGAGAGAGGCCGATCAGCGTTACTCAACTTAGGAATGCTTCCAATTATGAGTAACCTGAAAGAGAAGCAAGTTCTCTTAATCATTACTATCAACTGAATATCATACACAAGTATCTACATCTTCGATCACCCTGAAGAATCCCGATACTTGCAACGCCTGGTTCTATACTTTATCCACATACCTATAACTTCTCAAAACTTGGACCCTGTGTTTCTACGAAACACCTGTCTAAAAACTACAGAAGTCATAAGTAAACCGAATATAGTACGAGAACCAACCCCTCTGTCCTCACGGACACTGGACAACATACAATACTCTGTATAAGTCCCCTGAGTCTAGTGACTCATTCACTGTGTGTCGTAGGTTGAAAACTGTACTTATGGTTAAGAAGAATTACACCGCTGTTCAATGCTCCTTACCTAACCATCCACTGATATAGGTAAATGTCATAGACATAATTTCAAAAAGGTATATCTCACTCTATAAAAACAGACGTACAGATATATCAATTTGAAATTGGTGCACAACAACGGATATTCAAAATCAAATATTTGTCGTCCGGCAAACAACCCAGGCGATTTCCTCAAATATCACCAATTACAACGAATCCCGATATAATGAGGATGATCACCCAATTCCCAATAACTTACTCCCACTCATCATCTGTAAAACCATACAGATGTGAGAATCAAACCTGGTAAATACATACCCTGGAGCAAGTGTCTAATTAGGAAATCAGTTTTCTTTTAACAGTACACAATGAAACTGAAACATTGAAATGTTTCGAAGGGGCATCCGGGTATTCCTAGTAATGCCTCTTCCATTATCAAATTCACAACTGTAACCGTATAATTCTTTGTCATCTCTCCAAATCCCTTTATATGTCTTTAGTCGTTACCTTCTGCACACCCTTTTAGGCCAAATGGTTTTCTTCCTTCCCTACCGTTCGACACCAGCCTATGGTTTGGAAGAAGACTATCCAATAAGCATAATGGGTGTACTGTCCTAATCCTAGGAACACTCGCAATGCGAGAGAAGGTGAAGATAAAAGACAACTGAATAAACCTTATTCCTATTTCTTTTGAACCAGAATCCATCCCCGAACTGGAACAAGTTCCTTTCGAGTTCGTATATAACCATACGATGGAGTATCCAAATAACTGTGAATCTTCGTAGTGATACGGAGTGTCCTGGAGAAATACAAAGGTGAAGTGGGAGTGGTAATGAAATACTTGGTTTGGTCGTGAATAGCAGTCACAGTTTACTTTGCCCTCTTACTAATCCCTTTATTTGTCTTAACTTAATACCTTCTGCACACCATAGTTATGCTAATTGGTTTTCTTCATTCCCCACCGTTCGGCACCAGCCTAAGGTTTGGAAGAAGACTATCCAATTTGCGTAATAGGTGTACTATCTCCTAAACCAAGGAGTACTCGCAACCTGAGAGAAGGTAAAAGGAAAAGACAACGGAATAGTGCTATTCGTTTTCTCCAGAACCGGAAACCATTCTCGAATAAATTCCTTCGAGTTCGTATATAACCATACGATGGTTTTATCCAATGGAAGTGGACGTTCGTAGTAATACGGGGTGTCCTGGAGAAAAGGGTAAAAGTAGGAGTGGCAATGAGGTTTGCAACTCTGACAATCCGAAAGCCAGTGTTTAAGAAGGTTCAGTTAATCTTGGTCACTGAGTCATAGTCTAGGGTCGGGTCATGGTCGCTGCCAAAAAGAGATAGAAAAGAAACACTCAGCGTGCACTCTAACCTAGATCAGAATGGTTACCAATTTATCTAATCTGGAAACCTCCCACTGTACCGTCAAACTCTCCTCCAAACCTGAAAGAAGAATTAGTTGGGATCACCCGAGGAGTAAACCAACTCATCAGTGGGAATCGGGATCCAACTATCATCGCATGATAATGTGATGGAATCCACTCACGTTATCACACTCCAGAAGGTATGCGCATATCTGGCAAGTTTCAGTTTCTTTAGAAACTCCCGATGTGATTTTTGCCCCATGCTCTTATGACCTTGACGAAGGTCAACAAATCATAAGTCACATGTCAAGTTCTACCCGTCATTGTCCAAGTTAATTTGAACCCACCCGTACAAGCCCTTGACGAAGGTCAACAAGGCTATACGACTGTCCTAAACCAACGCATCTATCTATGCAGCAGAAAGGTAACAAGCAGCTACCATACACTATGCCTTGACGAAGGTCAACAAACATAGCATGAATACTACGTGCTACCCGTCTGAAATGACGGAGGGCTACGAATGGTTTCTGGCGAAAAACCTTTAACGTAATGAACTTGATATCGTTGAAGGAACCGGATAGCTTTTATAAAAATATAGTGACGAAAACCTTTGCTAAAGAGGTCACTCCGGGTGAAGGGATCTCGGCTCTTTCCCCGTAGAATGAGGTGCAGGATATTCCAACTGAATACCACGATGCAAAGAAAAAGTAAACGACTATAGTGAAGTTATTTCCCTGACGCAAACTTCTGTCCAAGGGGTCACTCCCGGTGACGGGATCTCGGCCCTTGCCTCGTCAACTGAGGTGCAGGATATTCCAACTGAATACCACTGTGCAAAACAAAAGAGAACGTCCTTGCAATAACAGCTTTTCAAAAAATTGTTCCAACAACATCAGAATAGGTTTGTTTAGCTTACATTGATCCGAATCAATGCAGTCCCATCAATTGATCACACCAATAAAGAACGAAAATAACGATGTACGTATATGCCATCCGCATTCGCCACTGGGTCCCGTCATTACCCGTTAGGTTACTTAACTAACGACAGAGCGAGGGCTGGACTAGTGCAGATGCAAAACATATACAACATCTACTAGTATATATATCAATATATAATATTCGCTCAAGGCGTGATAAAATGCAACATCACAGAAATGTAATAAGCATCACAGAACAATACAGATATCTGGGATCCCTGGGTTTCATAGAGCCGCTACTGAAACCCGACATTCCCCTGGTCGTGTGGAGAGCCTGTGCAATGAAAACCTAGACCCCTACGGGCGCGGCAAGTTACCCGTCAAAACCTGAAGCGAGGCAGCCCCCTTCAGCAACGTGAATGGACCACCCAGCACTTCACGGAATCCGGTAACTTGGGCACCCCTACTGGGTCAACCTGTACCCCCTACGAGTGCGGCGAATAGCCCGCCAATTCTAGAGTAAAGCCCCCTCCGTCTCAATGCCATGAGATGCGGGCCCGTTGCCCTCTAGAACCCAGCTATCCGTGCACCCCACCTTGGGGTAATCCTAGTACAGAAAGTAAAATATACATACAACGGGTACATCGACCTCACCTCGGTCGTGCCCCAAAAGAATAATATACAAACAGGCAGCGACGGCAGTCCACATGTCGGACGCTCGCCCCGCAATATCAAATATACATAATACAACAAAAACTGTACTACCATTGCATCCAGGCTATCCCCCACGACCAATCCGCAACATCACAGCACAACACAGAACATCAACGTGAATGTCACGTTGATGTTCTGTCTAAAAGGGCTATAGCAGTTAGACAGGATTTACCGATCAAGTGACATTCACGGTCGCAAATATAATGTAAATACTTTGAACTAACATGTTTAAAATTTTCGATCGACCAAATTTACCGAAGTGCGCCCCAAGCACTACTGTAGTACTCAAAGAAAATCTGGGCCCAAACAGAACATACCAATAACCCCAATTCCAAATTTAAAGAGCTCTGTACAAAATTGATACAGTGAAAACACTGTGTCGCGGCGGAACCGCGGCCGGAAGAGGGCTTTGGCCGCAGTTCCGCGGTCGGGCTACAGTATCAACTTAGCAATTTTTTACAGAATCCTTAAAATTCCCTGCACAAATTTCTGCAACACACTAAAAAACTTTTCGAGCCAAAAACATTTCGACAGAGAACTGATGCATTGAAATCGCGGGTTTTGGAAATTTGTTCGATCGAAAATGTAAACACATTAGACCAAGCTAGACTAGGTTAATAGCGTGGCTCTGATACCAGTGTAAGTGCACGGCGGCGCCCCTGCCGTCAATCCGAGGCCAAAATGCGGAAACGATACTTTACTTTAACTTTTGAACCGGCACCACCGCGCACTAAAATCCCGGATCGGGCCATTAATCTAATCCTAGCTAACTAGAGAAGGCGGAGAGAGATATACCAAGCGATCCGTGTATTTCGGTCTTCTCGTCATCGTCCCGATCTCCCCGCGGAATCTCCGGTCTTCGCCTCCTCGCAAGAAGGGCACCCCATCGCCGGGTTCTTTTACGGGCTCCCACCTCTGGACCAAGGCAACTCGGGCACGAAGTTGGCGAGCCGACGTGCCCAAGAAGTGCTGTAGAATAGTGTGGAACTCTATGTCTCATGGGGTTTGAGGAAGTTGCCTTTTTGGTGGAGAAAGAGATGTAGTGAACTTTTGTGTTGGCTATATGATTTTTCAAGCAAATGAGATACAAAATCCCCACCCCAAAAATTGGGACAGCCCACCCTTGAAGTGGCCGGCCAAACTTGGTGGAAAAAAGGGGTAGGGAAAAGTCAAGAGAATGGGGAAGCCATAATACAAGCATGAATAATGAGTGATGATTCAAAACAATATGATCACTAACAAATCCAACACTCCATCAACCATCATCACTCCCAAAGTCAAGCAATCATGAAGTGAAGAAGTCAAATGATGGTGTAACCATCATGAAGCAACAATATTCAAAGACCACCCTCCACAATGCTTATTTTCACATTTGCAAATGAGCCCTCCTCCACCAACTTTCAGCCAAAGAAAGATACAAAGGAAAATGGCCAAAACGGAAAACAAACTGGCAACTTCAGAAAACTGATCCCGTAATAAATTACAGGAAAACCCCGCTACTGTATATACATACCCGCATTTGTATTCCGACCGAATACAAAAGCAATGAGACAAAATCTACACTGTACAATACTAGGATCCGGCTCAAACCAAAGCCCGCTAGTAATATCCGTCCGATTATGATCCGTGCAATACCGCGCGTATCTTATCGAACCCTGCCATATCTCCATACGGCCTCTACAGCGTTTCGCCCGAAACTTGAGCAACTGTCTGTGGGAGACTCTAAAGACTCGTCAACACCTTGGTTGTGGATTTAACCACTAGCACGTCAGAGGTATTAGCCATACGTAACGGGCTACCAGGTATTGACCGAAAGGAACGTCGATGAGCGAACTCATCCTGACACCCTACTGAGCCTGTCAGTGACAATATCTGTACAGTCCGGTCCGTTCGTCTATGAGCATCGCATGGCGGGCCTAGGGGGTTGGTAAAAGTCAGACCCCCAAAAGTGGTACAAGTCGTGTCGGAGTGTAGCCCAGAACACCCTGAGATACTACTGGAATACCTACCAGAAAATCTCCTACCATGACCAAGGACTTCGTGTAATGGCTCTCCTAGACACAGCGCGACCTCACCCCCAATACCGGGAAAGACGAACCCCTGCAGATCCGCTCACTGCCTCCATGTGGCTCGGGACTGTACCCAACTAAAACCTGTTTGCACGTCTCCTTTGAGCGTGGTAGGTTAGTAATCAAAGTACAGTGGGAACTTACACGAGACAAATGACGTTCTCAGGTCGATGAACTAACATGTACACATGTCACCAGGGAACTGCTATCTGACGTCAGGTATAAGACCAACTAGCATGTGTAGGGTTCCTAGGCACACTCAAGAGGTTCCACAAGGCATCTACCATGCCAAATTCAAATTTTCTATATGCCGAGAAACCCTAATACGATCGTTAACTAGAGGATAGGCGAAACAACAAGCAAGTTAACAACTTAACTACTAAGTGAATGGAAATACAACCTTTGTAGATCCGGTCCACCACTTCTCTAGCTCCGTGTTGACGTCCCTCCGCTGCGATCATCGGAATCCCGGACTCTAGCGTCGGTTTCATCGGAGAAATAGGCGGGCTAGGTCGTTGACTTCGATGCCGAAGATGATCTACGTCGAGGCAACTCAAACTCAAGCTCCACCTTCACTAAGTCATGAAACTTATGAAGATAACACACTCTACTACATGGCAAGTGGTAGAGGATGAAGAAATAGGAAGTGGGTTCACTTTAGATTTGGATTTCTCACTTGATTTCATCACTTAGAATTTTCTAGCAAGCTTTCCTTTTCTTCATGAAGAAGAAGAAGAAGATGAAAGAAAAAGAAAAGAAAAGAATTATCAAAAATAGAAAATCAAGTGAAGCCTTATCATAATGCAACCATGGGTGAGTTTAACACATGTAGAGAATAAACTAGGGTTTAGGTGAATGGTTAGGTTAAGGAAAGAAACAAAATGGTCAAAGCTTCATGAAGCTTCAAGTAAAAAACAAAAGAAGCCACCATTTTATTTCTTGCCCAAAAATAAATGAATAAAATAAATAATAAAATTAAAACCCTAACCATTAACCTAAACATGGTTTAAAGTAAACACACACCCAAGTTTGCATGTATCATCAAACATGATACAAACTAGTGCACAAACATATATCACATATGCAACTTGTGCACATCAAGTGAGAAAATCAATCTTAAGTGAACAAATACTAGTTAATGTAAAGTAATATATCAAATATATAATTATACATTAAATCATTAAATCGATACTTGATTTAATGATCCGGTCATATCGCATATAACTGACTAATATCAATAGTAACAACTTATCGAATCAACACTTGATCCGATAACCCGGCTATATCGCATACAACCGATCAATGTCACAAATCGCGAGAGTAGAATACAGTATCACATACTGGTATTATTCTCGTTCCCGCACATATCTTATATGCGCTCCTATTTCGTTTCGCTTGAGCCAGGAAACCCCTGTGTTGGACTCTAAAGACTCGTCAATACGCCGGCAGCAGGTGATGATCATATCAAACACCCACAAGCCGCAAGCGGTCTGCTAAACGTAACGACCATCCGAGTATTGAGCGATCAGAAGATCAACAAGCAAGCCTGCTCACACTCCTGTGAATCCAATCAGTAACACTACCGTACAGTCCGGTCTCTTCGTCTGATATGTCGCATATCTCGTCTAGGGGTGGTAAACGTCAGACCACAATAACTCGATAAGTCGTGTCGATATGAGGCTCATAACGGGTCGAGAAACTACTGGTAACACTTACCAGTAAATCCCTAAAGCAGCCTTGGCCATGGACTTCCTGTTATAGCCAATCGAACACTGCGCAATATCAACTCCCTATACCGGGAGAGACGAAACCCCTCCTATCGCTCATTGCCTCCATGTGACTCGGGACTGTTCCCAAAAACCACCGTTTTGCACGCCCTTTTGGACGTGGTAAGGTGGAAATCAAAGCACAGTGGGAATCACACAAGACTCTATGACGATCTCGGGTATACAGACTAACCTGTACCAGTGTCACCAGAGAACTGCCATTTGACGTAAGGTATAATACCATCTGGGAGATCTCGGCGAGTCCGTCCAGTGTACCCAGTCTCCACTGAGCACCCGTATATCATCTCTGATGTCAAACACCAATGGATATGGGATCATCCATCGCCCATCTATATGGGTCGAGAAGGTATACGCTCGTCTACTCTGGTATATCGATGCCCCGTCTCGATACACCCACGACTAGGGACTTTGAAGGATGTACTTATAGACTATCATGTCCCCACTAGTATGATCAGCATCATAGTCCAGGCAGTCAAGTACACATCCTAAGGGCTTTACCAACATATAACAGAGAGACAATCAGTGTACACGTTAAGGTAAAGAGTAACCAGATAACATACTATCATATCGAGCAAGAAAGTCCTTCCTATATATGTCCAAGCATCCACTACAATATACATCCTATGTATAGTAATGGCCTCTAGGGCATACATATAACTAACAATCTCCTACTTGCACTAGGGCCATCTGATAGCAGTGGTTGTAGTATCTCATACTCAACCATCCCATGATATGTAAGCCTGCGGCGGCGCCCCGGCCGTCGACCCGACGCCGGAAACGCGGAAACGAAAACTTTCAAAAACTATTGAACCGGCACCACCGCGCACTTTGCATCCGGATCGGGCCATTAACCTAGCAACTAGCAAACTAGAAAAGAGTAGAGAAGCCATACCAAGCGATCCGTGTCCTTCGGTCTTCGTCTCCACTCCGATCTCCCGCGGAATCTCCGTCTGTCAACTTCTCGTCGGAAAGGGCACCACGTAGCTGGAATCTTTTACGGGCTCCCACCTCTTGACCGAGGCAACTCGGGCGCGAAGTTGGCTAGCCGACGCGTCCAAGGGATGCTGTAGAATAGTGTAGTAGCCATGTCTCTTTGGGTTTATGAGGTTGCCATTTATGGAGGAATTTGTGCACAAGGATTTTTCCATTGATGCTTGCTGGAAAAGAAATGGAGCATCCTCTGTAAAAAATTGAGCTCGGCCAGAAAACCATCAGCCCCTCTTAAGCACTCTCCATTAGCTCAATGCAACCATATATAAATTAATTCATCAACTCATCAATATTCAATTCCAGCACACTCATTTTAAGCTCTTAGGAAAAATAATCCACACTCACAAATGAGGGGGGGCCCACGAAATTCATGAAGGGAATTTTCCCACCAAAATAAAACCACTCCCCTCATTAACAGTGGCCGGCCCCTTCTCAAATGGGTGGGGAAAAAAGGAATAATTCAAGAGGAGAATAATGAATAGATAATTATCAAAAGGTCACCCTCATCTCACTAATCAATCTCTTTTTCAAACCATCATGAAAAGCAATGAGTAAGACAAGAATGGAATCTCATGATGAAGAGGCTACAATTATGCAAGAAACCCCTCCACTAAATGTTATTTGCAAATGTGCAAATAACACCCTCCAACGGATAGTCCGGCCGTGAAGGAAAAAGAGAAAACCGGCCGGAACGGAATGCAAACTGGCAACCCCAGAAAACCGATCCCGTAATAAATTACAGGAAAACCCCGCTACTGCAAATACATGCCCGCATTTGTATTCCCACTGAACACAAATGCAAAGAGACAAAACTACACTATCTAAAACTAGAATCCGTCTCAAGCCAAAGCCGTCTAGTAAAATCCGTCCGATCACGATCCGTGCAATACCGCACGTATCTGATCGAACCCTGCCATATCTACATACGGCCTCTACAGCGTTTCGCCCGAAACCTGAGTAACTGAGTGTGGTGAACTCTAAAGACTCGTCAATACTATGGCTGTGGATTTAACCACTAGCACATCAGTGGTATAAGCCAATACGTGACGGGCTACCAGGTATTGACCAAAAGGGACGTCGATGAGCGCACTCATCCTGACACCCTACTGAGCCTGTCAGTGACAATATCCGTACAGTCCGGTCCGTTCGTCTATGAGCATCGCATGGCGGGCCTAGGGGGTTGGTAAAAGTCAGACCCCCAAAAGCGGTACAAGTCGTGTCGGAGTGTAGCCCAGAACACCCTGAGATACTACTGGAATACCTACCAGCAAATCTCCTGCCTTGGCCAAGGACTTTTCATGTTCTGGCTCTCCTAGACACAGCGCGACCTCACCCCCAATACCGGGAGAGACGAACCCCTGCAGATCCGCTCACTGCCTCCATGTGGCTCGGGAATGTACCCAAGTAAAACCTGTCTGCACGACTCCTTTGAGCCGTGGTAGGGTAGTAATCAAAGCACAGTAGGAACTTACACGAGACAAATGACGATCTCAGGTCGATGAACTAACCTGTACACATGTCACCAGGGAACTGCTATCTGACGTCTGGTATAAACCCAACTAGCAGGTTCCCGGCGAGTCCTATCCGGTGTACTCATAACCCAATGAGCACCTGTATACATCTTAGGTGAACCAACTGACACCAGTGGCTTGTGAGACCGGCCACCGCCCCTCGTCGGGGTCTCGACTGTATACACTAGTCTACTCCGAAGTATCGATGCCCTGTCTCGAAACTCCCACGACTAGGGACCTTTTAAGGATGTGCTTATAGACTCCAGCTCTCACGTATATGATCACCCTCATACTGCTGGTAGTCAAGAAAGAATCCTAGGGGCTCTATCAACGTGTAATAGCGACTCGTAAAGTCACCTAAAGCAGTACACGATGATAAAGATAAACCAGATAGCATACTATCATCTTGAGTAAGACTGTCCTACTGGGACAGGTCCTCCCCTCAATCATTGCAATCACGTGCCTGTGATCCAATAATTGACTCTGAGGGCACTATCTCCAACAATCTCCCACTTGCACTGAAGGCTAATTATTGCGATGTCGCATACTCACAGCCCGTGTGATACCGAACACCCAACTCCTCTACTAGTCAGTCTCACAAAGCTCGTTTGCGAAACTATTGCGTTCGAGGAATAGCCTTAGTGAGTGGATCCACTCTGGTGTTTCTTTCTATGTCTCTCTATATCTCAAGTTCGCGGAGAAAGCTATCTCCCGAAATGAGCAATACCTGTCTTAGAATGTCTGGATGTCTGATGGGACCTAGCTCATAAATGAACTCCAAATCCAAACTTCTTAGACTGTATCGTCAACTGAACTTAATCAGTATCCTGCGCCATGCCTTCCTCAGTATTGCCTTGGACCATCTGTCCAAAATACTGCCCCTCGTTAGAGGGAAAACTATAACTCTGACAGCCACTCTGCTGTCCAGGTCACCTTGGAAGCCTGGAGTGATAACTGTCTCCTTAATGAGGCTGTCGTTATCATTTCCATAGAACATCTACTTATGTTCTAAAGCTTCTCCCGGCTGTTTCTTCAGGATTGGATCAATGTCAACTTATTGCATCTAGTGCAAGAACAACATCTGGTGTGGTACTTGACATCTCATGATTGACTCAATTGCCTAAGCAAGTGATCTGCCAATCATGTACATCCCTCTCCCTTTTAGTCTCTAAGACACCTTTAGAGAGGGTGACTCCATCACCTGCAGGTACACCACCATGCCAGGAGTCGTCCATTGTAAATACTCTTAGAATGCTGTCTAAGTACCCTGATTGGGAAACCACCCAAATCTAGATCTAAAACCATAGATCTAGTAACCAGTATGTCTGATATAATATCCAAATCCCATGTGGAGAAACCACTGTGTGATGACCTAAGTATAACCGATCGTAGTATAGGAGTTTCTTTTCCTATTCTGTGTATGTCATCCAGATACCATGACATCATACCCTACTACCTTCTTAACAGATCTATCCCCTATTCTGATGAAGTCAAACCTATGACTGTCACGTCAGAAATAGATGATCTATCTCCGCTACATCTGCTTTAGTCTATAAATAGACATAACCCACCTGTCCACCAATGCTTCCGCTGCTCCCACTGACTACGACAACCCTCTGGCAGAGTCATATAAACGTACACTTCTAAAGCATGTTTAGAATGACGCTATACTCATCCTCCTGCCGGGTCTCACAGTCTGGAACAACAGCAATGGCAAGTCTGGGTAAACAAGAACTTCCCTGTCACCGTCCTTGAGGCTACCGAAGTACCTCTCGGGTGCCTGAAGTTACCCACCTTATCTGCGGAGTGGCCAATGGAATGTCAAACTAGATTGAATCTTTAGGTTCCTATCAAATCATCAGTAATCGTTTGTGGTTCTGGAATCACTTCCAGTTCTACCATACTCCCACTACTGTTTTCTGAAAAAATCCATTTTTTATTAAAACTGTGGCGAATCTAGAACAATATCACTATTGATCTTCCAGATGGTAGAAAGTCAACCCTCGTCATAGCCTGGGTCAACCCACAAACAGCCATTACAGAAACGTGCCTTGAGTTATCCAGAGTCTGGTTTTAATCATAAGCCGGACAACTCCCCGTACCTTAACATCGTTAAGATATGAACTGTTCTATATCCAATATAGAACCAGAGGCACTGATTTAATTGAACCAGATTCAAATCATGCAGCTGTCTCCAGTGCATGTCAAGTAAATGGAAGGAGGCCGATCAGCGTTACTCAACTTAGGAGTGCTTCCAATTATGAGAAACCTGGAAGAGAAGCAAGTTCTCTTAATCATTACTATCAACTGAATACCATATACAAGTATCTACATCTTCGATTACCTTGAAGAATCCCTATACTTGCAATGTCTGGTTCTCTACTTTATTCTTATACCTATAACTCCACAAAACTTTGACCCTATGTTTCTACGAAACACATGTCTAAGAACTAGAGAAGTCATAAGTAAACTGAATATAGTACGAGGACCAACCCCTCTGTCCTAATGGACACTGGACAATATACAATACTCTGTATAAGTCCCTTGAGTCTAACAACTCATTTACTGTGTGTCGTAGGTTGAAAACTGTACTTATGGTTAAGAAGAATTACACCGTTGTTCAATGCTCCTTACCTAACCATCCACTGGTATAGGTAAATGTCATAGACATGATCTCAAAAAGGTATATCTCACTCTATAAAAATAGACGTACAGATATATCAATTTGAAATTGGTGCATAACAACGGATATTCAAAACCAAATATTTGCCGACCGGCAAACAACCCAGGTGACTTCCTCAAATATCACCGATTACAACGAATCCCGATATAATGAGGATGATCACCCAATTCCCAATAACTTACTCCCACTCATTATCTGTAAAACCATACAGATGTGAGAATTATACCTGGTAAATACATACCCTGGAGCAAGTGTCCAATTGGGAAATCAGTTTTCTTTTAACAGTACACAGTGAAACTGAAACATTGAAATGTTTCGATGGGGTATCCTGGTATTCCTAGCAATGCCTCTTCCATTATCCAGATTCACAACTGTAACCGTATAATTCTTTGCCATCTCTCTAAATCCCTTTTTATGTCTTTAGTCATTACCTTCTGTACACCCCTTTAGGCCAAATGGTTTTCTTCCTTCCCTACCGTTCGGCACCAGCCTATGGTTTGGAAGAAGACTATCTAATAAGCGTAATGGGTGTACTGTCCCAGTCCTAGGAACACTCGCAATGCGAGAGAAGGTGAAGATAAAAGACAACCGAATAAACCTTAGAAATAGGGGATTTAGGATTGGCGAAGAAATACTTGGTTTGGTCGTGAATAGCAGTCGCAATTTACTTTGCCCTCTTACTAATCCCTTGCTTTGTCTTAACTTAATACCTTCTGTACACCACCGTTAGGCTAATTGGTTTTCTTCATTTCCTACCGTTCGGCACCAGCCTAAGGTTTGGAAAAAGACTATCCAATTTACGTAATAGGTGTACTATCTCCTAAGCCAAGGAGTACTCGCAATCTGAGAGAGAAGGTAAAAGGAAAAGACAAATGAATAATCCTATTCGTTTTCTCCAGAACCAGAAACCATCCTCGAATTCTTTCAAGTTCGTATATAACCATACGATGGTTTTGTCCAATGGAAGTGGACGTTCGTAGTAATACGGGGTGTCCTGGAGAAAAGGGTAAAAGTAGGAGTGGCAATGAGGTCTGCAACTCTGACAATCCAAAAGCCAGTGTTAAGAAGGTTCGGTCAACTTGGTCACTGAGTCCTAGTCTAGGGTCGGGTCAATGGTCGCTGCCAAAGAGAGAGAGAAAAGAAACACTCAGCGTGCACTCTAACCTAGATCAGAATGGTTATCACTTTATCTAATCTGGAAACCTCCCACTGTAACGTCAAATTCTTCCCCAAACCTTAAAGAAGAATTAGCCGGGATCACCCGAGGAGTAAACCAACTCATCAGTGGGAATCGGGATCCAACTATCATCGCATGATAACGTGACGGAATCCGCTCACGCTATCACACTCCAGAAGGTATGCGCATATCTGGCAAGTTTCAGTTCTTTTGAAACTCCCGATGTGGATTTTTGCCCCATGCTCTTATGACCTTGGTGTGAGGTCAAAATATCATAAGTCACATGTCAAGTTCTACCCGTCATTGTCCTGGTTAATTTGAACCCGCCCGTACATACCCTTGACGTAGGCCAAAATAGTAGTACGACTGTCCCAAACCAACGCATCTATCTATGCAACAGATAAATACCCGGCAGCTACCAATCACTATGCCTTGGCGTGAGGTCAAAATACATAGCTTGAATACTACCGAATATTTAACTGAAATAACGGAGGGCTACGAATGGTTTCTGGCGAAAACCTTTAACGTAATGAACTTGATATCGTTGAAGGAACTGATAGCTTTTAAAAAATATAGTGACGAAAACCTTTGCTAAAGAGGTCACTCCCGGTGAAGGGATCTCGGCTCTTTCCCCGTAGAATGAGGTGCAGGATATTCCAACTGAATACCACGATGCAAAGCAAAAATAATCGGCTATAGTGAAGTTATTGCCCTGACGCAAACTTTTGTCCAAGGGGTCACTCCCGGTGAAGGGATCTCAGCCCTTGCCTCGTCGACTGAGGAGCAGGATATTCCAACTGAATACCACGATGCAAAGCAAAAGTAATCGGCTATAGTGAAGTTATTGCCCTGACGCAAACTTTTGTCCAAGGGGTCACTCCCGGTGAAGGGATCTCGGCCCTTGCCTCGTCGACTGAGGAGCAGGATATTCCAACTGAATACCACGATGCAAAACAAAAGAGAACGCCCTTGCAATAACAGCTTTTTGAAAAAGTGTTCCAACAACATCAGAATAGGTTTGTTTATCTTGCATTGATCCGAAACAACGCAGTCCCATCAATTTATCACACCACAAAAGAACGAAAATATACTGATGTACGTATATGCCATCCGCATTCGCCACTGGGTCCCGTCATCACCCGTTAGGTTAGCTAACTAACGACAGAGCGGGGACTGGACTAGCGCGGATGCAAAACATATACAACATCTACTAGTATATATATAATATATAATTTTCGCTCAAGGCGTGATAAAAAGCAACATCACAGAAATGTATAGCAACACAGATCAATACAGATATCTGGGATCCCCGGGTTTCACAGAGCCGCTACTGAAACCCGACGTTCCCCTGGTCGTGTGGATAGCCTGTGCAATGAAAATCCTAGACCCCTACAGGCGCGGCAAGTCACCCGCCAAAACCTGAAGCGAGGCAGCCCCCTTCAACGACGTGAATGGACCACCCAGCACTTCACGGAATCCGGTAACTTGGGCACCCCTCCTGGGTCAACCTATACCCCCTACGAGTGCGGCGAATAGCCTGCCAATTCTAGAGTAAAGCCCCCTCCGTCTCAATGCCATAAGATGCGGGCTCGTTGCCCTCTAGAACCCGGCTATCCGTGCACCCCTCCGTGGGGTAACCCTAGTACAGAAAGTAAAATATACATACAACGGGTACATCGACCTCGACCTGGTCATGCCACAAAAGAATAATACAAACAGGCAGTGACGGCAGTCCACATGTCGGACGCTCGCCCTGCAATATCAAATGTACATATAAAACAAAACTGTACTAACATTGCATCCAGGCTATCCCCCACGACCGATCCGCAACAACACAGCAAAACACAGTACATCAACGTGAATGTCACGTTCGCAAATCCATCTAAAAGGGCTATAGCAGTTAGATGGGATTTACCGATCAAGTGACATTCACGGTCGCAGATATAATGTAAATACTGTGAACTGGCATGTTTAAAATATCCGATCGAACAAATTCTATCAAGTGGGCCCCAAGCAGTACTGTAGCACTTACAGAAAATCTGGGCCCAAAAATAATATCCCAAAACCCCTATTTCCTATTCAAAAGCCCACTGGAAAAATTTGGTTCAACGATTCCAGTTACCCACCGCGGAACCGCGGCCAAACCAGGGGTTTGGCCGCGTTTCCGCGGTCATAGCAAGGAATCAATGAATCGTATTTTCCCAGAATTCTTAGAATTTCCTGCTTGTGTTTCTGCAATGACCTGAAAAATTTTTGGAGCAGAAAAAAATTTCGACAGAAAACACAATGCATTGAAAATACGGTTTTTGGGGATTTTTGTTCAATCGAGTTCTAAACATACTAGAGCAAACTAGGCATGGTTAATGGCCTGGCTCTGATACCAATGTAAGCCCGCGGTGGCGCCCCGGCCGTCGACCCGACGCCGGAAACGCGGAAACGAAAACTTTCAAAAACTATTGAACCGGCACCACCGCGCACTTTGCACCCGGATCGGGCCATTAACCTAGCAACTAGCAAACTAGAAAAGAGTAGAGAAGCCATACCAAGCGATCCGTGTCCTTCGGTCTTCGTCTCCACTCCGATCTCCCGCGGAATCTCCGTCCGTCAACTTCTCATCGGAAAGGGCACCACGTAGCCGGAATCTTTTACGGGCTCCCACCTCTTGACCGAGGCAACTCGGGCGCGAAGTTGGCTAGCCGACGCGTCCAAGGGATGCTGTAGAATAGTGTAGTAGCCATGTCTCTTTGGGTTTATGAGGTTGCCATTTATGGAGGAATTTGTGCACAAGGATTTTTCCATTGATGCTTGCTGGAAAAGAAATGGAGCATCCTCTGTAAAAAATTGAGCTCGGCCAGAAACCCATCAGCCCCTCTTAAGCACTCTCCATTAGCTCAATGCAACCATATATAAATTAATTCATCAACTCATCAATATTCAATTCCAGCACAGTCATTTTAAGCTCTTAGGAAAAATAATCCACACTCACAAATGAGGGGGGGCCCACGAAATTCATGAAGGGAATTTTCCCACCAAAATAAAACCACTCCCCTCATTAACAGTGGCCGGCCCCTTCTCAAATGGGTGGGGAAAAAAAGGAATAATTCAAGAGGAGAATAATGAATAGATAATTATCAAAAGGTCACCCTCATCTCACTAATCAATCTCTTTTTCAAACCATCATGAAAAGCAATGTGTAAGACAAGAATGGAATCTCATGATGAAGAGGCTACAATTATGCAAGAAACCCCTCCACTAAATGTTATTTGCAAATGTGCAAATAACACCCTCCAACGGATAGTCCGGCCGTGAAGGAAAAAGAGAAAACCGGCCGGAACGGAATGCAAACTGGCAACCCCAGAAAACCGATCCCGTAATAAATTACAGGAAAACCCCGCTACTGCAAATACATGCCCGCATTTGTATTCCCACTGAACACAAATGTAAAGAGACAAAACTACACTATCTAAAACTAGAATCCGACTTAAGCAAAAGCCGGCTAGTAAAATCCGTCCGATCACGATCCGTGCAATACCGCACGTATCTGATCGAACTCTGCCATATCTCCATACGGCCTCTACAGCGTTTCGCCCGAAACCTGAGTAACTGAGTGTGGTGGACTCTAAAGACTCGTCAATACTATGGCTGTGGATTTAACCACTAACACGTCAGAGGTATAAGCCAATACGTGACGGGCTACCAGGTATTGACCAAAAGGGACGTCGATGAGCGCACTCATCCTGACACCCTACTGAGCCTGTCAGTGACAATATCCGTACAGTCCGGTCCGTTCGTCTATGAGCATCGCATGGCGGGCCTAGGGGGTTGGTAAAAGTCAGACCCCCAAAAGCGGTATAAGTCGTGTCGGAGTATAGCCCAGAACACCCTGAGATACTACTGGAATACCTACCAGCAAATCTCCTGCCTTGGCCAAGGACTTTTCATGTTCTGGCTCTCCTAGACACAGCGCGACCTCACCCCCAATACCGGGAGAGACGAACCCCTGCAGATCCGCTCACTGCCTCCATGTGGCTCGGGACTGTACCCAAGTAAAACCTGTCTGCACGACTCATTTGAGCCGTGGTAGGGTAGTAATCAAAGCACAGTGGGAACTCACACGAGACAAATGACGATCTCAGGTCGATGAACTAACCTGTACACATGTCACCAGGGAACTGCTATCTGACGTCTGGTATAAACCCAACTAGCAGGTTCCCGGCGAGTCCTGTCCGGTGTACTCATAACCCAATGAGCACCTGTATACATCTTAGGTGAACCAACTGACACCAGTGGCTTGTGAGACCGGCCACCGCCCCTCGTCGGGGTCTCGACTGTATACACTAGTCTACTCCGGAGTATCGATGCCCTGTCTCGAAACTCCCATGACTAGGGACCTTTTAAGGATGTGCTTATAGACTCCAGCTCTCACGTATATGATCACCCTCATACTGCTGGTAGTCAAGCAAGAATCCTAGGGGCTCTATCAACGTGTAATAGCGACTCGTAAAGTCACCTAAAGCAGTACACGATGATAAAGATAAACCATATAGCATACTATCATCTTGAGTAAGACTGTCCTACTGGGACAGGTCCTCCCCTCAATCATTGCAATCACGTGCCTGTGATCCAATAATTGACTTAGAGGGCACTATCTCCAACATGATAGTCTCTCTCTGGGAAAAGGCCTTTGTGAGTGGATCCGCCGTGTTGTCCTCTGAGTCTGCTCTCCTAACCTCGATCCCCTGGAGATCAACCATCTCCATGATCAGGTGACACTGCCTAAGAATATGTCTGGATCACTGATGGGACGGGCGTTCCTAGGCATAAGCCATAACTCCATTGTCACACAATTGTAGGAACGAAGTTCATCTTTTGAACTATTATACACCCAGACTTCCTCTTTGGTAGCATCTTTGGTAACGATGTATCTTGCCTTTAATCGTCTAGTATGCCACGGTATCTAGCTTGGAACTCTTCCAACATACCGTCCCTTTACTGAGGTTAAAAACAATGCCTGTGACTGACTTTCAGCCATCCTTATCACTCTGGAACCTTTCCAGTGATTCTCCCCAGGATCAATTGATACCTTCTCACTACAGCTAGTGAGGATCCTAAGGTCCACTTAGATCTATCTCATAGATCCAAACAAAGGATTTAAGAGGTATCACTTTGATCCTATATGGAGAATCCTTGTGATAAGCGGAGATTGACCGAGCGTAGCATAGGAAACTACTTCCCTATCAAGAGTATGTCATCCACGTACTCTACGAGAATCACCACCATACTCCCTACTACTTTTTTGTATATACAAGGTTCATCTACCATTTTGATGATGTCAAACTCTTTGACTAACTCATCAAAACAGATGTTCCAACTCCGCGATGCCTGCTTTATCACATAAAACATCTTGCCCACGTTTCCGCTGCTCCCATTGTCTACGAAGCCCTCTGACTGTGTACTTATAGACTCTCTCTTCTAAAACATCATTTAGAAAAGCAGTCATGACACCCAACCGCCAGATATCGTAGTCATGGTATGTAGCCGTGGCAAGTAGGATTTGGATGGACTTAAGCATAGGCCCTAGAAAAGGTTTAATCATTAGCCACAACTGGTCTATGATGCAAACCTTTAACAAGTCTAGCTTTGAAAGTCTCAACCTTTCCATGTACACCAAGTAATCTTCTCAAGATATACTTGCTCCTGATGGGGATTTAACCCTTTAGATAAAGCAACAAAATTCCGTACTTTGTTGGTGTGTAAGGATTCCATCTCAGATCACTAAGCATCCAGCCATTCTTACAGAATCCCACTCCTGATGGCTAGCTCGAAACTAGTTGGGTCATCATCTCATGATGCAATCCTCGCTCCCACTGTCATAGAGAAACCAAAGTATCTCTCAAGTGGGTGAGAAACCCTACTAGATCGGCGGAGAGGCTGAGGTTCGTTGGTTGCTATTGAATCCTTTGGTTCTGCCAAATCATCAGCTGCAGTTTGTATAGCTAGAACTCTTTCCAGTTCTACCTCATGTCCACTAATTTCTTCACAAGAAATTCCCTTTCACAAAGGTGGCATGTTGAGAAACAAAACATTTTTGTTCCTCGGTTTGGTAGAAGATATTCCCTTGCAAAAGCTTGGGATATCCAACAATCTTCCACAGAACTGACCCTGCCTCGAGCTTGTCCGGATCATGCTTTTAAACATAGGCTGGACAACCCCAAATCTTAACTAACTTAAGAGATGGGCTCTTCCCTTTCCATATCATATATGAAGTGGTAGGCAACTGATTTGATCGGAACCCTATTCAATAGGTATGCAACTTCATAAGTGCATAACTCCCTAAAAGGAAATAGGAAACTCAGTAGTACTCATCATAGAGCACACCATATCACATAGGGTGCTATTGCTCCGCCCCGATATACCGAGGTGCTGTGGTGTATGCGGAGGAGTAATGCTGAGAGAGAATCTCATTCTCCTTTAGAATAATCCAGGAATTTCGTGCTAAAGTATTCTCCTCCTTGATCACATCAAAGGACATAATACTTATACCCGTTTTTGGTTCTCTACTTCTAAATTATATTCTGTGAATATCTCAAAAGGTTCGGATTTGTGTTTCAACAGGAACATATGTCTGAATCTTGAGAGATCATCAGAGAATGTAATGAAGTACAAAGAACCGGTCTTGGCATGTGTAGATAGGGGACCTTCATACATCAACATGTATTATCCCAAGAGTTTACTAACTCTTTCTCTGTTTCCAATAAGCAGAGCTGAGGTCATCTTATCTTTGTGACATGGCTGGAAAGTTTTACAAGATGTAAATTCAAACTGATTTAAATATGCATCTCAATGTAACTTAGCTAGTCGGGTCGCATTGACATGACCTAGTCTATAATACCTCAAGAAGGACCCGTTCATTTCTGAACTCTTCCTCTTGTGTGTGTTCCGTATACTAAGAACTGTAGTTTGATTTAGAACATCAATACTTTTAGATAACGTGCCTGAACCGATCAACTTTTGATATAGGAAATGTTCAAAACATTGTCCAACAATACAAAATTTTATCATTTCTGTACTAATAAAGAGACTGATATGATTTTGTATATCAGGTTCGGTATCTAATAACATTCGTTCAGAATCAATGTACTGTTCATACAGGGTGACAGTGACCAACAGACTTGGCTGCAACACTTGCACCGTTTTCTGTCTCATGAAACTTATCACCCGTTCTCAGTTCTTTACCTATTTGTAGCCCATGTAACAGTTTACATATGCGGGATCCTGATCCGGTATCACATACTCAGGACGTAAAGGATACTGAGAAACAGTTCTTTATAATGAACACACCCGAAGGAGATGCATCACATGCACTTTCTTCATTTGGGCGGCATGGGAATCCTGGTATTCCCCTAATTCCTGCTCGGTCTTATAACAATTATAAGTTGGAGCGGGACCAACGTTCCCCAGCTCAGTATAACAAGCGGGTTCGGTCAATACATCTATATTATTATCTTGATTAAGGCGTGATATGGTCGCTACCTGGAGAGAGAGAGAAGAAAACACTCTGCGTGCGCTCTTGCAAGATTAGATTGGTTATATATTTTATCTAATCAGGATGGCTCCCACTATTTTTATCAAATCTTCCTTCAAACCCTAAAAGGAAAGATTAGCCGGGATTAATTACACGCTATAAGTTCGCCAATCTTTCAGCCAGGCCAGTGTCGGTATTTTGAGGGAGGTTCCCCGTGCTTTCGCACGGACCTAATTAAAGTAAACCTCGTTTTCCCAGAGGGGTAACCCTGTTGACACCTTTCTAGACACCTACTTGATCGGCTAATTGTAATGTGTAAAACTCTCCCAGGAGTAACAATTACTCACAGCGGGTATCGGGATCCAACTATCTCATAGAAGGTATGCAATCTCATTGCAAATTTCAACACTTGAAATTCCCAATAATTTTTTCCCTAGCGTCCTATGACCTTGATGCAGGCCAACAAACCATAGTGCGCTTGTCAAGTTCAACCCGTCATTTCCTGATTGAATTAAACCCACCCGCACGACCCTTGACGTAGGCTAACAAAGTCGCACGACTACCCTAATCCAATCTGCATCATATGTATAAGCAGATAAATACTAGTTAGCTACTGCACACTACGTCTTGACGCAGGCCAACAAACGTAACACGAATACTAACTGCTACTTATCTGAAATGACGGAGGGCTACGACAGGTTTTTCTGAAAACCTATTGCATAATGAACTTGATATCGTTGTAGAATCAAATGATTTTAAAATGGAGTGTTTTTTTTGGCTTTTCTAGTTTTGCTAAAGGGGTCACTCCCGGTGAAGGGATCGTCGGCCCTTTCCTCATCGAATAAGGTGCAGGATATATCATATATACCGCTGTGCAAAGCAAAAACTATAGAAGCAATCAAAATACAAACCGAGGGTTGTAGCATCTGCCAGTTATTGCTAAAGGGGTCACTCCCGGTGAAGGGATCTCGGCCCTTTCCTTATCGAATAAGGTGCAGGATGTTCTACAATGAACACCGCGATGCAAAGCAAGAACTGTAGCTACCTGTTTTTGAAAATTCGATTCCACAACATCTTATGTTTCTTTTCTTTCATTAATCACATTAATGAAGTCCCATCATTTAAGTCCACCTAAACATCATAGATAAATACAACGTACGCTTATACCATCCGCATTCGCCTCTATGTCCCGACTGCACCGTTAGGTTAGGTAACTAACGGCAGAGCGAGGCAGGGCTAGCGCGGGTGTAAAACATAAGCAACGTCTATATAATATATCATATATACTATATACAGTATCCATCACAACATATCAAATGATCACATCACAGATATCGCAGCAGAAGAAACATATGAAACATTGGATATACTAGGACGTCCGTGTTTTCAATACGAGCCTGTATAAAACACGGATTCCACGGTCGCGATGAATAGCCAAACCCACACCCCTAGACCCTAACGAGAGCGGCAAGCAACCCTACCAATTCTAGAGTTAGGAGACCCGGACTCGATTCCTCGAGTTGGTCTCCCACTGGACTCTATAACCCGGTTACTTGTGCTCTCCTCCTGGGGTCTATCCTAGTGCGGAAAAGTAAATAATATACATCAACGGTGACATTTTCCGCAACCTGGAAATGCCCCAATAAAAGAATATTACATACAAGTTTTTACATGAATGAAAATGAAAAAAACACTCATCTCACATAAAAAAAAAACCCCGGCTATTCAAACACGACGATCCAATATAACATATCCAGCAACACATAACATCACATGTCGTCAACGTAAGTAAACATGCGTATCCCAATTGTCGTTGACATATAGCAACGAAACCGGCAATATCACATATTACACTTATGGTCACAGAAAAGAAAGTGTAAAACTACAACAATTGGAATCCGCAACCTACTTGGACATCGCATGCCTAACCATCTGAATTTCTTAGATATCGCATGCCTAACAATTATAAACCCCGCATTTTAGTCTCATTATCGAAAACTCTTTTCAATATCAAGTCGGGCAATTCAACAAGATTCCCGACATCCTGATCGAATGCTCGTCGCAAACTTTAGTAGGAGGCCGCACCCCCGATGCCGTCGACGATGTGCACTAAGGCGGAACACCGCTGCCGCGAGCACCCGAACGGATGCTTTCGGCGATGGGGTTCTCCTACAGTCACTTGGTCGGGGCTAAGGGGTGTAGCTGTCTATTAAATTTATCCGGCGAGTATCCGCGTACGCTACGTGATTGCGACGGACTTTTGATCACATCAAAATTCCGTGGCAACCGATCAAGTGAGACTAAAGTGCTAGATTTATAACATCCAAATCAGTTATCTCATAACTACTTGTGGATTCCAAATATTGTATCACATTCCAGATAAATAGAAAATGTTAAACTTTCCGATCGAACAATCAAACACCCAAGTTTTCCCGAAACAGCTCAACACATGAAATAAGTTTAAAAACATTCACTTCATGCCACAGTACCAACGGTCCAGCCGTAGAAGGGTCAAGCCAACGCCTCACATGTGGCACGCCGTACTGCCCCAAACCCTAAGGTTCAAAGGGCAGTTCAAGACGGTCACATAATGGAGTTAAGGTTTGTTGTCTTCTAGAGGGTCTATCGCGTTACTTGCACTACTTAGAACGTTCTTAAACCACGGAAAAATCCAACACATGGAAATTTCCCGGCAGGGGAAAAATCGGGTATTTATATCCGGTCGAACTTTTTAACATATTCTAAAAATATCCCGGAAAAACACGTAGACGAAGTTAAACTTTCCGATCGAAACATCGAGTCCCTAATACACTCCAGAAAACTCAACTGTTGAGCATAAATTAAAAATATCCAGAAGAATCAGGAATGACAGAAGAATATTACTGTGCAAACAGAAATGAATGAAGCGACTACATGGCCGCGGAACCGCCGCACGAGCCATGCTCGTGCCGCGGTTCCGCGGCGCTTTAATCGACTTATGCCCACGTGCTGCACAGAAACTCTTAGAAAAGCCTGCTTATTTTTCTGCATATTTTTAATTCACAAAAATCCCAGTTTTGAAAAATTGTACAGAGAAATGTTTTGGATTAGGGTTTCGGGTTCGATCGGACTTCTAATATCGTCTACACTTCGCCTAAAGCTCTAGCTAGGCTCTGATACCACTGTAGGGTTCGTAGGCACACTCAAGAGGTTCCACAAGGCATCTACCATGCCAAATTCAAATTTTCTATGTGCCGAGAAAGCCTAATGCGATCGTTAACTAGAGGATAGGCGAAACAACAAGCAAGTTAACAACTTAACTACTAAGTGAATGGAAATACAACCTTTGTAGATCCGGTCCACCACTTCTCTAGCTCCGTGTTGACGTCCCTCCGCTGCGATCATCGGAATCCCGGACTCTAGCGTCGGTTTCATCGGAGAAATGGGCGGGCTAGGTCGTTGACTTCGATGCGGAAGATGATCTATGTCGAAGCAACTCAAACTCAAGCTCCACCTTCACTAAGTCATGAAACTTGTGAAGATAACACACTCTACTACATGGAAAGTGGTAGAGGATGAAGAAATAGGAAGTGGGTTCACTTTGGATTTGGATTTCTCACTTGATTTCATCACTTAGAATTTTCTCGCAAGCTTTCCTTTTCTTCATGAAGAAGAAGAAAAAGATGAAAGAAAAAGAAAAGAAAAGAATTATCAAAAATAGAAAATCAAGTGAAGCCTTATCATAATGCAACCATGGGTGAGTTTAACACATGTAGAGAATAAACTAGGGTTTAAGTGAATGGTTAGGTTAAGGAAAGAAACAAAATGGTCAAAACTTCATGAAGCTTCAAGTAAAAAACAAAAGAAGCCACCATTTTATTTCTTGCCCAAAAATAAATGAATAAAATAAATAATAAAATTAAAACCCTAACCATTAACCTAAACATGGTTTAAAGTAAACACACACCCAAGTTTGCATGTATCATCAAACATGATACAAACTAGTGCACAAACATATATCACATATGCAACTTGTGCACATCAAGTGAGAAAATCAATCTTAAGTGAACAAATACTAGTTAATGTAAAGTAATATATCAAATATATAATTATACATTAAATCATTAAATCGATACTTGATTTAATGATCCGGTCATATCGCATATAACCGACTAATATCAATAGTAACAACTTATCGAATCAACACTTGATGCGATAACCCGGCTATATCGCATACAACCGATCAATGTCACAAATCGCGAGAGTAGAATACAGTATCACATACTGGTATTATTCTCGGTCCCGCACATATCTCATATGCGCTCCTATTTCGTTTCGCTTGAGCCAGGAAACCCCTGTGTAGGACTCTAAAGACTCGTCAATACGCCGGCAGTAGGTGATGATCATATCAAACACCCACAAGCCGCAAGCGGTCTGCTAAACGTAACGGCCACCCGGGTATTGAGCGATCAGAAGATCAACAAGCAAGCCTGCTCACACTCCTGTGAATCCAATCAGTAACACTACCGTACAGTCCGGTCTCTTCGTCTGATATGTCGCATATCTCGTCTAGGGGTGGTAAACGTCAGACCCCAATAACTCGATAAGTCGTGTCGATATGAGGCTCATAACGGGTCGAGAAACTACTGGTAACACTTACCAGTAAATCCCTAAAGCAGCCTTGGCCAAGGACATCCTGTTATAGCCAATCGAATACTGCGCAACATCAACTCCCTATACCGGGAGAGACGAAACCCCTCCTATCGCTCATTGCCTCCATGTGACTCGGGACTGTACCCAAAAACCACTGTTTTGCACCCCCTCTTGGACGTGGTAAGGTGGAAATCAAAGCACAGTGCGAATCACACAAGTCTCTATGACGATCTCGGGTATACAGACTAACCTGTACCAGTGTCACCAGAGAACTGCCATCTGACGTAAGGTATAATACCATCTGGGAGTTCTCGGCGAGTCCGTCCAGTGTACCCAGTCTCTACTGAGCACCCGTATATCATCTCTGATGCCAAACACCAATGGATATGGGATCATCCATCGCCCATCTATATGGGTCGAGAAGGTATACGCTAGTCTACTCTGGTATATCGATGCCCCGTCTCGATACACCCACGACTAGGGACTTTGAAGGATGTACTTATAGACTATCATGTCCCCACTAGTATGATCCACATCATAGTCCAGGTAGTCAAGTACACATCCTAAGGGCTTTACCAACATGTAACAGAGAGACAATTAGTGTACACGTTAAGGTAAAGAGTAACCAGATAGCATACTATCATATCGAGCAAGAAAGTCCTCCCTATATATGTCCAAGCATCCACTACAATATACATCCTATGTATAGTAATGGCCTCTAGGAAATACATATAACTAACAGCATGTTCCCGGCGAGTCCTGTCCGGTGTACTCATAACCCAATGAGCACCTGTATACATCTTAGGTGAACCAACTGACACCAGTGGCTTGTGAGACCGGCCACCTCCCCTCGTCGGGTCTCAACTGTATACACTAGTCTACTCTGGAGTATCGATGCCCTGTCTCGAAACTCCTTCGACTAGGGACCTTTTAAGGATGTGCTTATAGACTACCAGCTCTCACGTATATGATCGCCCTCATACTGTTGGCAGTCAAGCAAGAATCCTAGGGGCTCTATCAACGTTTAATAGCGACCTGTAAGGTCACCTGAAGCAGTACACGATGATAAAGATAAACCAGATAGCATACTATCATCTTGAGTAAGACTGACCTACCGGGATAGGTCCTCCCTCAATCATTGCAATCACGTGCCTGTGATCCAATAATTGACTCTGAGAGCACTATCTCCAACACATATAACTAACAATCTCCTACTTGCACTAGGGCCATCTGTTGTGGTATCACATACCCAACAATTAGCTGTGGTCGAAGTATCTCATACTCAACCAACCTATAAAAGTCTCTACTGGAGAAAAGGCTTTTGTGAGTGGATCCGCGCTGTTGTCCTCTGTGTCTACTCTCCTAACCTCGATCACCTTGGAGATCAACCATCTCCATGATCAGGTGATACTGCCTAAGAATTATATCTGGATTTCTAATGGGACGGTAGTTCCTTGGCTAAAGCCACAACTCCATTGTCACATAATGGTAGGAACGAAGTTCATCTTATGAACTTATATATATCCAGACTGCCTCTTTGGTAGAATCTTTGGTAACGATGTATCTTGCCTTTAATCGTCTAGTATGTCACGGTATCTAGCTTGGAACTCTTCCAACATACCGTCCCTCCATTGAGGGTAAAGACAATGCCTGCGACTGACATTCAGTCGTCCTTATCACCCTGGAACCTTTCCAGTGATTCTCCCCAGGATTAATTGATACCATCTCACTACAACTAGTGAGTATCCTAACATCCAATTAGATCTATCACATAGATCCAAAACCCAGGATTTAGGAGGTATCATCTTGATCCTATATGGAGAATCCTTGTGATAAGCGGAGATTGACCGAGCGTAGCATAGGAAACTCCTTCCCTATCAAGAGTATGTCATCCACGTACTCTACGAGGATCACCACCATACTCTCTACTACCTTTTTGTATATACAAGGTTCATCTACCATTTTGATGAAGTCAAACTCTTTGACTACCACATCAAAACAGACATTCCAACTCCGCGATGCCTGCTTTATCACATAAAACATCTTGCACACGTTTCCGCTGCTCCCACTGTCTACGAAGCCCTCTGGCTGTGTACTTATAGATGCTCTCTTCCAAATCAACATTTAGAAAAGCTGTCATGACACCCAACCGCCAAATATCGTAGTCATGGTATGTAGCCGTGTCAAGTAGGATCTGGATGGACTTAAGCATAGCTTTGAAAGTCTCAACTTTTCCATGTACACCAAGTAATCTTCTCAAGATATACTCGCTCCTGATGGGGATTTAACCCTTCAGATAAAGCAACCAAAGTCCATACTTTGTTGGTGTATAAGGATTCCATCTCAAATCACTAAGAATCCAGCCATTCTTACAGAGTCCCACTCCTGATGGCCTGCTCGAAACTTAGTTGGGTCATCATCTCATGATGCAATCCTCGCTCCTACTGTCATAGAGAAACTGGAGTATCTCTCAGGTGGGTGAGGAACCCTACTAGATCGGCGGAGAGGCCGAGGTTCGTTGGAAACTATTGAATCCTTCGGTTCTACCAAATCATCTCCTGTAGTTTGTATAGCTGGAACTCCTTCCAGTTCTACCTTCATGTCCACTAATTTCTTCACAAGAAATTCCCTTTCACAAAGGTGGCATGCTGAGAAATAAAACATATTTTGTTCCTCGGTTAGGTAGAAGATATTCCCTTGCGTATGCTTGAGATATCCAACAAACTTCCACAGATCAGACTTTGCCTCGAGTTTGTCTGGATTTTGCTTTTTAGACATAGGCCAGACAACCCTAAATCTTAACAAACTTAAGATATGGGCTCTTCCCTTTCCATATCACATATGAAGTGGTAGGCAACTGATTTGATTTGAACCCTGTTCAATAGGTATGCAACTTCTCAAGTGCATAACTCCCAAAAGGAAATAGGAAACTCAGTAGTACTCATCATAGAGCACACTATATCATATAGGGTGCTATTGCTCCGCCCCGATATACCATCGTGCTATGGTGTATACGAAGGAGTAATGCTGAGAGAGAATCTCATTCTCCTTTAGAACAGTCCAGAAATTCCATGCTCAAGTATTCTCCTCCTTGATCTCATCAAAGGACATAATACTTATACCCGTTTTTGGTTCTCTACTTCTAACTTATATTCTGTGAATATCTCAAAAGCTTCGGACTTGTGTTTCAACAGGAACATATGTCTAAATCTTGAGAGATAATCAGAGAATGTAATGAAGTACGAAGAACCGGTCTTGGCATGTGTAGACAGGGGACCTTCATACATCAGCATGTATCAATCCCAAGAGTTCACTAACTCTTTCTCTGTTTCCAATAAACAGAGCTATGGTCATCGTATCTTTGTGACATGACCGGCAAGTTTCACAAGATGTAAATTCAAACAGTTTTAAATATGCATCTAAATGTAACTTCAGCTAGTCGGGTCATATTGATATGACCTAGTCTACAATACCTCAAGAAGGATTCATTCATTTCTGAACTCTTTCTCTTGTGTGTGTTCTGTATACTAAGAACTGTAGTTTGATTCAGAACGTCAATGCTTTCAGATAACGTGCCTGATCCGATCAACTCTTGATATAGGAAATGTTCAAAATATTATCCAACTATACAAAATTATATCCTTTCTTTATTAAATAAAGAGACTGATATGATGTTGTATATCAGGTTCTGTATCTAATAACATTCGTTCAGAATCAATGTATTCTGGTAATACAGGGTGATAGTGACCAATAGACTTGGTTGCAACTCTTGCACTATTTCTATCTCATGAAACTTATCACCCGTTCTCAGTTCTCTACCTATCTGTAGCTGTCACGCCCCACCTCCAATATAGAGAGTATTGTCCGCTCTGGCCGAAGCCGCACGGTTTTGTCCTTCGGTGCGAACCGGACCCGACCAGGGGCCACTTCCCAGGAGGTCACCCATCCCAGGACTTCCCTGGCCCGAGCACGCTTAACTACGGAGTTCTCAAACTCCTGTAGTTCCGGTTCACTTAAAAGGTGCCTCTGTATTGAAGAGTGGTATCATTTCATTTATAGTACAGATCTGCCCCCTTTCGGAATGTATTCCGAAGAGTCCCCATTGTTCTACAATGGGTCCCACGGACTCAAGAGGTGGCCCCCATGGATTCAAGAGGTGGCCCCCGCCCACTTAACACGACACTTGGCGTGGCACTTTGTTCCGTGTGGCACTTTGCTCCGTGAGCAAGAACCGGGTCCCGACATTCTCCCCACCTTTGAACAATGGTTCGTCCTCGAACCACAGACCTACTATTGAGGGACCAGCTCTGATACCATTCTGTCACGCCCCACCTCCAATATAGAGAGTATTGTCCGCTCTGGCCGAAGCCGCACGGTTTTGTCCTTCGGAGCGAACCGGACCCGACCAAGGGCCACTTCCCAGGAGGTCACCCATCCCAGGACTTCCCTGGCCCGAGCACGCTTAACTACGGAGTTCTCAAACTCCTGTAGTTCCGGTTCACTTAAAAGGCGCCTCTGTATTGAAGAGTGGTATCATTTCATTTATAGTACAGATCTGCCCCCTTTCGGAATGTATTCCGAAGAGTCCCCATTGTTCTACAGTGGGTCCCACGGACTCAAGAGGTGGCCCCCACGGATTCAAGAGGTGGCCCCCGCCCACTTAACACGACACTTGGCGTGGCACTTTGTTCCGTGTGGCACTTTGCTCCGTGAGCAAGAACCGGGTCCCGACAGTAGCCCATGTAACAGATTACATTTGCGGGATCCTGATCCGGTATCTCATACCCAGGACGTAAAGGATACTGAGAAACAGTTTTATGTAATGAACACACCCGAAGATGAAGCATCGGCATGCACTTTCTTCGTTTGGGCGACACCGGAAATCCGGTATTCCCCAATTTCCTGCTCTGTCTTATAACAATTATAAGTTGGAGCGGGACTAACGTTCCCCAGCTCAGTATAACAAGCGGGTTCGGTCAATTCATCCGTATTATTATCTTGATTAAGGCGTGATATGGTCGCTACCTGGAGAGAGAGAGAAGAAAACACTCAGCGTATGCTCTTGCAAGATTAGATTGGTTATCTAATATATCTAATCAGGATGTCTCCCACTGTTTTAGTCAAATCTTCCTTCAAACCCTAAAAAGAAAGACTAGCCGGGATTAATTACACCCTACAAGTTCGCCAATCTTTCAGCCAGGCCAGTGTCGGGACTTTGATGGAAGTTCCCCGTGCTTTCGCACGGACCTAATTAAAGTAAACCTCGTTTTCCCAGGGGCGTAACCCTGTTAACACCTTTCTAGACACCTACTTGATCGGCTAATTGTAATGTGTAAAACTCTCCCAGGAGTAACTCTTACTCGCAGCGGGTATCGAGATCCAACTATCTCATAGAAGGTATGCAATCTCATTGCAAATTTCAACACTTGAAATTCCCGATAATATTTTGCCCCAAGCGATCTATGACCATGACAAGTTCAACAAACCATAGACCACAAGTCAAGTTCAACCCGTCATTTCCCGATTGATTTAAACCCACCCGTATGACCCTTGACAAGGTCAACAAAGTCACACGGCTACACTAACTCAATCTCATCATATGCTTATACAGATAAGCATAAATAGCTACCGCACACTACGTGTTGACAAGGTCAACAAACGCAGCACGAATACTATGAAGTACTTATCTGAAATGACGGAGGGCTACGACAGGTTTTTAAGAAAACCCTTTGCGTAATGAACTTGATATCGTTGTAAAATCGAGTGATTTTTAAATGGAGTGTTTTTAAGCTTTTTCTAGTTTTGCTAAAGGGGTCACTCCCAGTGAAGGGATCGTCGGCCCTTTCCTCATCGAATAAGGTGCAGGATATTTCACAAATACCACTATGCAAAGCAAGAACTATAGAAGCAATCAAAAGACAGACCGAGTTTGTAGCATCTGCTAGTTTCACTAAAGAGGTCACTCCCGGTGAAGGGATCTTGGCTCTTTCCTTATCGAATAAAGTGCTGGATGTTCTACAAGGAACACCGCTATGCAAAGCAAGAACTAGAGCTACCGGTTTTTAAACAAGTTTCTACAACATCTTTAGGTTTCTTTTATTTCATTAATCTCATTAATGAAGTCCCATTTTATTATGCTTCACAAGCAACAGATATGAAACGAAATAAACAATATATAACATATATCTCATATATATAATATAAACATTCATCTCAGGCAGTAATATGATCTCATCACAGAACATTGCAGCAGAAGAACGTATATGAAATATTGGATATACTAGGACGTCCGTGTTTTAATACGAGCCTGTATAAAACACGGATTCCACGGTCGCGATGAATAGCCAAACCCACATCCCTAGACTCCTACGAGAGCGGCAAGCAACACTGCCAATTCTACGGTTAGGAGACCCGGTCTCGACTCCTCGACATGGTCTCCCACTGGACCCTAGAACCCGGTTACCTGTGCTCCCCGCCTTAGGTCTACCTAATGCGGAAAAGTAAATAATATACAATGGTGACATCATCCTCAGCCCGGAAGTGCCCTAATAAAAGAATATTACATACAAATGAATTTTACATGAATGAAAAAGAAAAACTCTCATCTCACATAAAACCCCTGGCTATTCAAACACGACGATCCAATATAACATATCACAGCAACACATAACATCACATGTCATCAACGTAAGTAAGTATGCATACACCGATTGTCGTCGATGTATAGCAACGAAAACCGGCGATACAACAACATACTACACTTACGGTCACAGAAAATAAAGTGTAAAACTACAACAGTTGGAATCCGCAACCTCTTTAGACATCGCATGCCTAACCAAATGAATCCCTTAGACATCTCATGCCTAACAATTATAAACCCCGCATTTTAGTCTCATTATCGAAAACTCTTTTCAATATCAAGTCGGACAATTCAACAAGATTCCCGATATCCAGATCGAATGCTCGTCGCAAACTTTAGTAGACGGCCGCACCCCCGGATGCCGTCGACGAAGTGCACTAAGGCGGAACACCGCTGCCGCGAGCACCCGAACGGATGCTTTTGGCGACGGGGTTCTCCTACAGTCACTTGGTCGGGGCTATGGGGCATGGCTGTCTATTAAGTTTACCCGGCGAGTATCCGCGTACGCTACGTGATTGCGACGGACTTTTGATCGCATCAAAATCCCATGGCAACCGATCATCTGAGACTGAACTGCTAGATTTATAACATTCAAATTAGTTATCTCATAACTACTTGTGGATTCCAAATATTGTATCACATTCCAGATAAAAAGACAGTGTTAAACTTTCCGATCGAATAATCAAACACCCAATATTTCCCCAATATATCTCAACACTTGAAATTAGTTTAAAAACATCCATCACATGCTACAGTACCAATGGTCCAGCCGTAGAAGGGTCAAGCCAACGCCTCACATGTGGCACGCCGCACTGCCGCAAACCCTAAGGTTTAGAGGCAGTTCAAGACGGTCACATAATCGAGTTAAGGTTTGTTGTCTTCTAGAGGGTCCACCGTGTTACTTGCACGACTTAGAACGTTCTTAAACTACGGGAAAAAAATCCAACGCTTGGAAATTTTCCGGTAGGGGAAAAAGTGAGTTATTGATATCCGTTCGAACTTTTTAACACGTTCTAAAAATTACCCGGAAAAAATAAACAAAGTTAAATTATCCGATCGAATCAATGAGTCCCCAATACAACCCTAGAAAACTCAACACTTGAGTGGAATTAAAAAATTCCCAGAAAAAAATGACAAGAAAGGACCTAAGAATAAATATATGAAATATGAGGGACTAAGTCTAAATTTTGGCCGCGGAACCTCCGCCAAACCCTTGGTTTGGCGGCGGTTCCGCGGTCATGTGAGCGACTTAGTGGACCGTACTTCACAGTAATTCTTAGTTTTTCCTGCTTGTTTTTCTGAGAATTTTTAATTAGGAAAAAATCAACATTTTTGAAAATGTATAGAGAGGGGTAAAATCAGGGTTTTCCCGGTTCGATCGGACTTTAAACTTCGCTCAGACTTCACCTAAAACTCTAGCTTGGCTCTGATACCACTGTTCGGTTGCTAGGCACACGCACAAGGGTCTACGAGGCATCAACCATGCCCGATTTAAAAATTAGCCGTGCCGAACAACCCGATACGAGATCTTTAAACTAGAGTTTCGGCGAAAACTAGTATGTTACATACTTTAACATTAAGTGAGAGGGATTACAACCTTTGTAGATCCGGTCATTCACTTCTTAAGCTCCGTGTTGAAGTCCCTTCGCTGCGATCATCGTGTTCCGGTCTTTCGAGAGGTTCCACGAAGAGAAAGATGCAGTCTTGCTTCCGATCTTCGATACAAAGATGATCTACCTTGAAGTTTCGTTAACACAAGCTAACACTCATAATATGAAGTGAACACCCTCATCTAAATGGCAAGGATAGATGAGGATGATGAAGTAGGATTTTTGCTCTCTTTTATTATCTTTTTCTCACACTCATTCATCACTTGGAAAAAAGCTAGTAAGCTTTTTCATGAAAGAAAGAAGAAGGAAGAAGATGAATGAAATCAATAGAATCCTTTTGTGATGAATAAAGCAAAAAAGATGATAATGAATAATGCAACCATGGTTGACTAAACCATTGTAGAGACTTAACTAGGGCTAGGGTTTGGGTTAGGTCAAGGAATGAGTCATAACAAAATATCTTTCACAAAACAAAACTAAACCTTCTAGAATCATCTAGAAAGCATTAACCCAAATCAAACCCTAATCTTGTTTAATCTCTACTAAACATGTTGCATTAGTTATCATATCATGTTACAATATTATATATCACATATATAATATTTATTGTAACTAAATAAAATAATACAATTAACATATATCGCATATATATCAATGTATTACCCGAGTGAGAAAAAGAATCTTTTAGTGAGCAAATATTAGTTAATGTAATTTAATATATCATATATATTATTATACATTAAATTATCGAATCAACACTAGATCCGACAATCCAGCTATATCGCATATAACCGACTAATATTTATCTGTACCGATTCATCGAATAACACTTGATCCGATGACCCGGCTGATATCAAATATTGCGAGAATAGAATACGGTATCTCATATCGTATTATCCTCGGTCCCGCACATATCACATATGTGCTTCTACTCCGTTTTGTCTGAGTCAAGAAACCTCTGTATAGGACTCTAAAGAATCGTCAATACGCCGGCAGTAGGTGATGATCATATCAAACACCCACAAGCTACAAGCGGTCAGCTAAACGTAACAGCCACCCAGGTATTGAGCGCTCAGAAGATCAACAAGCAAGCCTATACATTCTCCTGTGAATACAATCAGTAACACTCCCGTACAGTCCGGTCTCGTCGTCTGATATGTCGCATATCTCTCCTAGGGGTGGTAAACGTCAGACCCCATTAGCACGATAAGTCGTGTCGATATGAGGTCTATAACAGTTCGAGAAACTACTGATAACACTTACCAGTAAATCTCAACAACCCTGGCCAGGGATTTTCGGTTATAGCCAATCGAACACAGAACAACATCAACTCCCTATACCGGGAGAGACGAATCCCCTCCTATCGTTCATTGCCTCCATGTGATTTGGGATTGTACCCAAAAGCCACCTTTTTGCACGCCCTCTTGGACGTGGTATGATGGAAATCAAAGCACAGTGGGAATCACACAAGACTCCATGACGATCTCGGGTCAGCAGACTACTCTGTACCAGTGTCACCGGAGAACTGCCATCTGACGTGAGATATAATACCATCTGGGAGTTCTCGGCGAGTCCGTCCAGTGTACCCAGTCTCCACTGAGCACCTGTACACCATCCTTGATGTCAAAAACCGATAGATATGGGATCATCCATCGCCCATCATATGGGTCAAGATGCGTATACGCTAGACTACTCTGGTGTATCGATGCCCTGTATCGATACACTCTTGACTAGGAACAGTTATAGGATGTACTCGTCGACTACCATGGCCCCACTAGTATGATCTCATCATAGTCCCAGTAGTCGAGTACATATCCTAAGGGCTTTATCAACATGTAATATAGAGACAATCATAGTACATGTTAAGATAAAGTACAACCAGATAGCATACTATCATGTCGAGCAAGAAAGTCCTCCCTATATATGTCCAAACATCCATTACAATATACATCGTATGTACAGTAATGGCCTCTAGGGCATACATATTGTAAGTGCACGGCGGCGCCCCGGCCATCAATCCAAGGCCAAAATGCGGAAACGATATTTTACTTTAACTTTTGAACCGGCACCACCGCGCACAAAAATCCCGGATCGGGCCATTAATCTAATCCTAGCTAACTAGAGAAGGGGTAGAGAGATATACCGAGCGATCCGTGTCCTTCGGTCTTCTCGTTATCGTCCCGATCTCCCCGCGGAATCTCCGGTCTTCGCCTCCTCGCCGGAAGGGCACCACATCTCCAGGTTCTTTTACGGGCTCCCACCTCTGGACCGAGGCAACTCGGGCATGAAGTTGGCGAGCCGACGTGCCCAAGAAGTGCTATAGAATAGTGTGGAACTCTATGTCTTATGGGGTTTGAGGAAGTTGCCTTTTTGGTGGTGAAAGAGATGTAGTGAACTTTTGTGTTGGCTATATGATTTTTCAAGCAAATGAGATACAAAATCCCCACCCCAAAAATTGGGACAGCCCACCCTTGAAGTGGCCGGCCAAACTTGGTGGAAAAAGGGGGAAGGGAAAAGTCAAGAGAGTGGGAAAGCCATAATACAAGCATGAATAATGAGTGATGATTAAAAACAATATGATCACTAACAAATCCAACACTCCATCAACCATCATCACTCCTAATGTCAAGCAATCATGAAGTGAAGAAGTCAAATGATGGTGTAACCATCATGAAGCAACAATATGCAAAGACCACCCTCCACAATGCTTATTTGCACATTTGCAAATGAGCCCTACTCCACCAACTTTCAGCCAAAGAAAGATACAAAGGAAAATGGCCGAAACGGAAAGCAAACTGGCAACTTCAGAAAACTGATCCCGTAATAAATTACAGGAAAACCCCGCTACTGTATATACATACCCGCATTTGTATTCCGACCGAATACAAATGCAATGAGACAAAATCTACACTGTACAATACTAGGATCCGGCTTAAACCAAAGCCCGCTAGTATTATCCGTCCGATTATGATCCGTGCAATACCGCACGTATCTTATCGAACCCTGCCATATCTCCATACGGCCTCTACAGCGTTTCGCCCAAAACTTGAGCAACTGTCTGTGGGGGACTCTAAAGACCCGTCAACACCTTGGTTGTGGATTTAACCACTAGCACGTCAGAGGTATTAGCCATACGTAACGGGCTACCAGGTATTGACCGAAAGGGACGTCGATGATCGAACTCATCCTGACACCCTACTGAGCCTATCAGTGACAATATCCGTACAGTCCGGTCCGTTCGTCTATGAGCATCGCATGGCGGGCCTAGGGTGTTGGTAAAAGTCAGACCCCCAAAAGCAGTACAAGTCATGTCGGAGTGTAGCCCAGAACACCCTGAGATACTACTGGAATAACTACCAGTAAATCTCCTGCCTTGGCCAAGGACTTCGTGTAATGGCTCTCCTAGACACAACACGACCTCACCCCCAATACCGGGAGAGACGAACCCTTGCAGATCCGCTCACTGCCTCCATGTGGCTCGGGACTGTACCCAACTAAAACCTGTTTGCACGTCTCCTTTAAGCGTGGTAGGGTAGTAATCAAAGTACAGTGGGAACTCACACGAGACAAATGACGATCTCAGGTCGATGAACTAACCTGTACACATGTCACCAGGGAACTGCTATCTGACGTCACGTATAAGACTAACTAGCATGTTCCCGGCGAGTCCTGTCCGGTGTACTCATAACCCAATGAGCACCTGTATACATCTTAGGTGAACCAACTGACACCAGTGGCTTGTGAGACCGGCCACCGCCCCTCGTCGGGGTCTCGACTGTATACACTAGTCTACTCTGGAATATCGATGCCCTGTCTCGAAACTCCCTCGACTAGGGACCTTTTAAGGATGTGCTTATAGACTACCAGCTCTCACGTATATGATCGCCCTCATACTGTTGGCAGTCAAGCAAGAATCATAGGGGCTCTATCAACGTGTAATAGCGACCTGTAAGGTCACCTGAAGCAGTACATGATGATAAAGATAAACCAGATAGCATACCATCATCTTGAGTAAGATTGTCCTACCGGGATAGGTACTCCCTCAATCATTGCAATCACATGCCTGTGATCCAATAATTGACTCTGAGGGCACTATCTCCAACAATCTCCCACTTGCACTCAAGGCTAATTATTGCGATGTCGCATACTCACAGCCCGTATGATACCGAACACCCAACTCCTCTACTAATCGGTCTCACAAAACCCGTTTGTGAAACTATTGCGTTCGAGGAATAGCCACAGTGAGTGGATCCGCCCTGATGTTTCCTTCTATGTCTCTCTTTGTCTCAAGTTCACGGAGAAAGCCATCTCCCGAAATGAGAAATACATGTCTTAGAATGTGTCTGGATGTCTGATGGGACCTAGCTCATAAATGAACTCCAAATCCAAACTTCTTAGACTGTATCGTCAACTAAACTTAATCAGTATCCTGTGCCATGCCTCCCTCAGTATCCTCCTGGACCACCTGTCCATAACACCGCCCCTCGTCAGAGGGAAAACTATAACTCTGACAACCTCTCTGTCATCCAGGTCACCTTGGAAGCCTGGAATGATAACTGTCTCCCGAATGGGGCTGTCGTTATCATATCCCTGGAACATTCACTTATGTTCTAAAACTGCTTCCGAATGTTCTTCCAGGATTGGATCAATATCAACTTATTGCATCTACTGCAAAAAGAACATCCGGTGTGGTACTTGACATCTCATGATCAACTCAATTGCCTAAGCAAGTGATCTGCCAATCATGCACATCCCTCTCCCCTTTAGTCAGTAAGACACCTTTAGAGAGGGTGACTCCATCACCTGCAGGTACACTACCGTGCCAGGAGTCGTCCATTCTTAAAGCACCTTTAGAATGCTGTCTAAATACCCTGATTGGGACACTTCCCAAATCTCGATCTAAAACTATAGATCCAGTAACCAGAATGTCTGATATAATATCCAAGTCCTATGTGGAGAAACCACTGTGTGACAACCAAAGCATAACCGATCGTAGTATAGGAATATCACTTCCTACTCTGTGTATGTCATCCAAATACCAGGACATCACACCATACTACCTTCTTAACAGATCCATCCCCTATTCTGATGAAGTCAAACCTATGACTGTCACATCATAAATAGATGATCTATCTCCGCTATATATGCTTTAGTTTATAAATAGACATAAGCCACCTGTCCACCAATTCTTCCGCTGCTCCCACTGACTACGACAACCCTCTGGCAGAGTCATATAGACGTACACTTCTAAAGCCAGTTTAGAACGACGCTATACTCTTCCTCCTGCCGGGTCTCACAGTCTGGAACAACAGCAATGGTAAGTCGGGGTAAACAAGAACCTCCCTGCCACCGTCCTTGAGGCTACCGAAGTACCTCTCGAGTGCCTGAGGTTACCCACCTTATCTGCGGAGTGGCCAATGGAATGTCAAAATCAGATTGAATCTTTAGGTTCTTATCAAATTTTCAGTAATCCTTTGCGGTTCTGGAATCATTTCCAGTTCTACCATACTCCCAATGTTGTTTTCTGAAAAAATCCATTTTTATTAAAACTGTGGCGAGTCAAGAACAATATCACTATTGATCTTCCAGATGGTAGAAAATCAACCCTCGTCATAGCCTGGGTCAACCCACAAACAGCCATTACAGAAACGTGCCTTGAGTTATCCAGAGTCTGGTTTTAAGCATAAGCCGGACAACTCCCCGTACCTTAACAATGTCAAGATATGAACTGTTCTATATCCAATACAGAAACAGAGGCACTGATTTAATTGAACCAGATTCAAATCATGCAGCTGTCTCCAGTGTATGTTAACTAAATGGAGAGAGGCCGATCAGCGTTACTCAACTTAGGAATGCTTCCAATTATGAGTAACCTGAAAGAGAAGAAAGTTCTCTTAATCATTACTATCAACTGAATATCATAAACAAGTATCTACATCTTCGATCACCCTAAAGAATCCCGATACTTGCAACACCTGGTTCTCTACTTTATCCACATAGCTATAACTTCTCAAAACTTGGACCCTGTGTTTCTACGAAACACCTGTCTAAAAACTAGAGAAGTCATAAGTAAACCGAATATAGTACGAGAACCAACCCCTCTGTCCTCACGGACACTGGACAACATACAATACTCTGTATAAGTCCCCTGAGTCTAGTGACTCATTCACTGTGTGTCGTAGGTTGAAAACTGTACTTATGGTTAAGAAGAATTACACCGCTGTTCATTGCTCCTTACCTAACCATCCACTAATATAGGTAAATGTCATAGACATAATTTCAAAATGGTATATCTCACTCTATAAAAACAGACGTACAGATATATCAATTTGAAATTGGTGCACAATAACGGATATTCAAAACCAAATATTTATCGTCCAGCAAACAACCCAGGCGATTTCCTCAAATATCACTAATTACAACGAATCCCGATATAATGAGGATGATCACCCAATTCCCAATAACTTACTCCCACTCATCATCTGTAAAACCATACAGATGTGAGAATCAAACCTGGTAAATACATACCCTGGAGCAAGTGTCTAATTAGGAAATCAGTTTTCTTTTAACAGTACACAGTGAAACTGAAATATTGAAATGTTTCGAAGGGGCATCCGGGCATTCCTAGTAATGCCTCTTCCATTATCAAATTCACAACTGTAACCGTATAATTCTTTGCCATCTCTCCAAATCCCTTTATATGAATTTAGTCGTTACCTTCTGCACCCCTTTAGGCCAAATGGTTTTCTTCCTTCCCTACCGTTCGGCACCAGCCGATGGTTTGGAAGAAGACTATCCAATAAGCGTAATGGGTGTACTGTCCTAATCCTAGGAGCACTCGCAATGCGAGAGAAGGTGAAGATAAAAGACAACCGAATAAACCTTATTCCTATTTATCCTGAACCAGAATCCATCCCCGAACTGGAACAAGTTCCTTTCGAGTTCGTATATAACCATACGATGGAGTATCCAAATAACTGTGGATCTTCGTAGTGATACGGAGTGTCCTGGAGAAATACAAAGGTGAAGTGGGAGTGGTAATGAAATACTTGGTTTGGTCGTGAATAGCAGTCACAGTTTACTTTACCCTCTTACTAATCCCTTTATTTGTCTTAACTTAATACCTTCTGCACACCATCGTTATGCTAATTGGTTATCTTCATTCCCCACCGTTCGGCACCAGCCTAAGGTTTGGAAGAAGACTATCCAATTTGCGTAATAGGTGTACTATCTCCTAAACCAAGTAGTACTCGCAACCTGAGAGAAGGTAAAAGGAAAAGACAACGGAATAGTGCTATTCGTTTTCTCCAGAACCGGAAACCATCCTCGAATAAATTCCTTCGAGTTCATATATAACCATACGATGGTTTTATCTAATGGAAGTGGACGTTCGTAGTAATACGGGGTGTCCTGGAGAAAAGGGTAAAAGTAGGAGTGGCAATGAGGTTTGCAACTCTGACAATCCGAAAACCAGTGTTTAAGAAGGTTCAGTTAATCTTGGTCACTGAGTCATAGTCTAGGGTCGGGTCATGGTCGCTGCCAAAGAGAGATAGAAAAGAAACACTCAGCGTGGACTCTAACCTAGATCATAATGGTTACCAATTTATCTAATCTGGAAACCTCCCACTGTACCGTCAAACTCTCCTCCAAACCTGAAAGAAGAATTAGTCGGGATCACCCGAGGAGTAAACCAACTCATCAGTGGGAATCGGGATCCAACTATCATCGCATGATAATGTGATGGAATCCACTCACGTTATCACACTCCAGAAGGTATGCGCATATCTGGCAAGTTTCAGTTTCTTTAGAAACTCCCGATGTGATTTTGGCCCCATGCTCTTATGACCTTGACGAAGGTCAACAAATCATAAGTCACATGTCAAGTTCTACCCGTCATTGTCCAGGTTAATTTGAACCCACCCGTACAAGCCCTTGACGAAGGTCAACAAGGCTATACGACTGTCCCAAACCAACGCATCTATCTATGCAGCAGAAAGGTAACAAGCAGCTACCATACACTATGCCTTGACGAAGGTCAACAAACATAGCATGAATACTACGTGCTACCCGTCTGAAATGACGGAGGGCTACGAATGGTTTCTGGCGAAAAACCTTTAACGTAATGAACTTGATATCGTTGAAGGAACCGGATAGCTTTAATAAAAATATAGTGACGAAAACCTTTGCTAAAGAGGTCACTCCCGGTGAAGGGATCTCGGCTCTTTCCCCGTAGAATGAGGTGCAGGATATTCCAACTGAATACCATGATGCAAAGCAAAAGTAAACGACTATAGTGAAGTTATTTCCCTGACGCAAACTTCTGTCCAAGGGGTCACTCCCGGTGACGGGATCTCGGCCCTTGCCTCGTCGACTGAGGTGCAGGATATTCCAACTGAATACCACTGTGCAAAACAAAAGAGAACGTCCTTGCAATAACAGCTTTTTGAAAAATTGTTCCAACAACATCAGAATAGGTTTGTTTAGCTTACATTGATCCGAATCAATGCAGTCCCATCAATTGATCACACCAATAAAGAACGAAAATAATGATGTACGTATATGCCATCCGTATTCGCCACTGGGTCCCGTCATTACCCGTTAGGTTACTTAACTAACGACAGAGTGGGAACTAGACTAGTGCGGATGCAAAACGTATACATCTACTAGTATATATATCAATATATAATATTCGCTCAAGGCGTGATAAAATGCAACATCACAGAAATGTAATAAGTATCACAGAACAATACAGATATCTGGGATCCCTGGGTTTCATAGAGCCGCTACTGAAACCCGATGTTCCCCTGGTCGTGTGGATAACCTGTCCAATGAAAACCTAGACCCCTACGGGCGCGGCAAGTGACCCGCCAAAACCTGAAGCAAGGCAGCCCCCTTCAGCAACGTGAATGGACCACCCGGCACTTCACGGAATCCGGTAACTAGGGCACCCCTCCTGGGTCAACCTGTACCCCCTACGAGTGCGGCGAATAGCCCGCCAATTCTATAGTAAATCCCCCTCCGTCTCAATGCCATGAGATGCGGACCCGTTGCCCTCTAGAACCCAGCTATCCGTGCACCCCACCTTGGGGTAATCCTAGTACAGAAAGTAAAATATACATACAACGGGTACATCGACCTCACCCCGGTCGTGCCCCAAAAGAATAATATACAAACAAGCAGTGACGGCAGTCCACATGTGATTGAATGATTTCCGATTGTGTGTATGTTTGAGAATTGTAAAGAATTCACTATCAAAGAATTATTTTGACCGCAATCAATAACGGTGTCGAATGTAGCGCGTTAGTAAGTGCGGATCGTCCACAGAGAAAGTGTAATCGTTCGTCTTTCGAATTAGATGGGTCGAAAATTTAAGGAAAAGAAAAGAAAACAATTCATGATTTAAAAGTGCATTTCAAGAAAGAGAAAAATCTAGATCTAAGAAAGCATTAAAATCAAGAAGTGGTAATTTGTGATGATTTCCAACCAACAATCTAGATTCGAAGTATAGCTCGTAGGAGTAGATCAGATCTATAGATGTGATGAGATCTAAAGATTTCATGTTCTTATCCATTTAACGAATTGATACTAGATCGATGATCATTCATCGAGGATCAAGGATCTTGCGAAGAAGCTAGGGTTTCCTCGTCTTATCCTTTATCCTTTCAATGAATCTCATTCAAATTCTAGCTTCTAGTCAATCAAATGATCAATCGTTGTTCCCTAGTTTTGAGTGAACACAATCAAGAGAGGATCATCCCAAAACTAAGTCATCGATCATTTGATTCACAAGAATTTACAATCGTTATAGGATTTAAGAATTGTAAAAAGATCTAAATCATCATCATTCTATTGATCGTCACAACTCCAATACGAGCGGAGTTTTACTCAAACATCATCATAACAACCGCAATCATAAATTGAGATCGAATCATAATGTTGAATCAAAAGATAAGCAAGATATAGAAATTTCACCTTTATTTATATCAACAATTAGTTACAACTCTCAAGAACTACAAGAGGATGGAACTTTGATCGTCGATTTCGGCTTCGCTCGGCTCCTTGAGTTGCGGATCGGCTTGGATCTCTTGCTCCGTTGAAATCCGGCGTCTCTTTCTAAAGGTTGAAGGCTCTCTTGCTTGAATGGTACTCGGGATCTTGATCTTGATTTTGAATTGGAATTGGAATTTAGGGCTACAAGATGTGTCACTCAACTTGTAGATGGAATGGGGGGGAATGAACAAGAACGAACCCTAGATCTAGGCTCTCTTTTATAGACCATCCAAAACTCTAGATCTAGGATTTCAAATTTGAATTTCCCTCCAAAAGTTTGTTAGCACAAGATTTTAATTTCCCTCCAAAAGTTTGTTAAGAGAGCCTTCTAGAAAGAGTTTGTTAAGCCGAGCCTTCTAGATGCGCCACGTGGAGTTTCTACAATGTTCTGGAAGCTTGGGCCGTTAAAGAAAGCACGTGCAGAAAAACTGAGGAAGTGATGACGTCACCACGCCGCGGTTCCGCGGCGCAAGCAGGCTCCCGCCGCGTAACGCGGCGCTTTGGAGGCCTTAGGGCTTGTAATTTCTGCTATGGGCTTGGGCTGATTTATGGGCCTTGTTTTGATATGTTTATTTTCCAAATGAGTTTCTGATCATTGCCAGATCTCTGGCCTTTGAGTTGGCGTATTTTTTAGCACTGTTTTCATAATTCTGGCTCGGTTTCTGGACTTTCCTGCACAATTTCATCGAGATAAGAGTTGCGCAATACAAGGATAATGCGATGCCATGATAAACACACAATTCCCTCAGAAATGTCGGTTTTAGAGTCTAACACATGCAATCTGATATTTTACGACTGATTTGCTAATATGTGTAATATGAATGTCGAACATTTCTAGATGAGTGCAAAAGATAGGGAAATTGCCGTGTTAAAAATACATTATTTTCGACTGATCTAATTCCCCCAAACTTATTTTCGATAGTCTCGATCGAATTATTTTATTAAAAAGAGAAGGAGAAAATAAAGAAAGAGAAAAACTAACTAGCACACTTTCGTAGGCAACACGATTGCACTGAGCATGTGCAACAAGCCTTTAAACCTCTAGGTGTCCCTAGTAGGAGGAGTGTTGTCTCCTGAGGGTTTTCAGTGGATTGCACCCACAAAATCCAATAATAAAAGGAAGATCATGAATATTACATTTAAAGAAAAGAATTGTAAAAGAAAAGCCTTGAAAATTAGGGTTTCCAACTAAGCTAGCTTTTTGGTTGTCATGAGCCCTATCTTAATGGTCAAGAAAAGATGTCAGAAATCACGTCCTCCCTCAATAAAACATCGTCTTATTCTTCATTCCTATCTTTCTTCCAAACATCGATCATATCACCCTGCGTGTGTGTAAAGGACATCCCTACACCCGGAGAATTCAATTCAAGCTATCATACTCTTGCCCATCAGCCTCAGTACTTTTTAATTAATGAATATTTAGCTGAATTTGCTCACACACTTTCATGCGACCGTTAATACTTCTTGAGGTACTAACCGACCGATTACTCATGTGCTTTCTTATTTGGTGTATTTTCCTCGTCTTGCACCACCTAAGGCATAGCAGTTACTCCCAGACCAGTTGTCCTTAGGGCACTAGGTGAAGAGGCACCCTCGCTATATATTTTTTATTGCCCTTGGTGATTACAAAACCAATGTCCATTTTTCTCACCATTTTATATTTTATTCATTTTTTTTTATTTCCTTCATACATCGGCTTTTAGACAAGAGCATTTCAAGGTATCCTCTACTATCCCGGGCTTCAAGACGTGTGTAAGTGCAAATAGCAAGGTATCAACGTTCAAAATGTTTAGCTTCCAGAATAGAAACTATTTTTCAGACTTATTTTTATCCTCAGATTAGTGACTTCCTTCATCTTACTAACCCTTGGGACAACGGCTCATAACTACTTATTACTAGTTCGTATAAGAAAACTTCTAATTTTCTTGGTTTTCTTAAATTTTTCTAATCTCATGGATGTAATTTTTCACTATCTAATCTTTTATTATCTTATTTATGTACAAAAAATATTTTTATATCTTTGAAAAATTTTAAATTTTTATAGGTTTTCGAAAATGTTTTGTGCTTATGCAAATGATATGCAAATGATGCGAAAATAAGCACAAATCTCCCTCAAACTTGTTTTCAACAGTGTCCTCACTGTTGCCATCCGCTAATTCTCCAAAAGACCTGTAAGCTTGGGAGGAATTTATTAGTGGGGGCAAAATATTTAAGTGAAGAACCTCCCCCAAACTTATTTTTAGCTCATCATTTTTGTAAATTATTTTTTCAAGAGCCAGATTGTATACCCCCCTAACTTGAGTTATGCAATGTTAATCTTTTGAAAATCACATGAGGGGGTCAAAAATCAGTGGTCGATGCCAAGCTTTGCAAAGACCGAAAGTTAACACCAACCATTCAAAAATTTTATCAATGCAGTGCTCTGGTTGGAGGAAGAAGAAGTGGGGAAAGGGTAAGTGGTGGAATAGAATGTGGGTGCGTCTCATTTTGGAGAGACGATGCAGTGAATGTGATGGATTACTCGCATTCTTTTTACAGTTCAGAAGAAAGGGTGGAGGTTCAATTTCATTGATTGGGACATGATTCATCTCAACACCCGTGTCATTCAAAAATGCGAGTTCATCAGCGAAGATCTCCTCAAAAGTTCCATCAATACCCCGATGAATAGTGTCATCACAAAGTGCGGGGTGATCTTCAGACTCTAAAAGCAGTTCATAATCAGTGTTAGTTGTTGACCCGGACATCTCGGTGGAAGAGTCCGTATGTGTATGATACATAGTTGGGTCAAACAATAACGAATGAAAAGAGTCAAAATCGGTATCAGGAGAATCATCAAATTCGCTGCTGTCGACATCCATTAAGTCGACAGAACAGACCTGAGCAGTAGGTTCAGAGGGTACACTTTCCAACTTGTAAATGTTCAGCTCTATTGACCTATTCCCGAAGGATAGGGTCATAGAACCATTACGACAGTTGATGATAGCGTTGGAAGTGGCCAAAAAGGGGCGACCTAAAATCACCGAAATTTGATTCTGTGGGTTCGCTACAGGCTGTGTATCAATTACAATAAAGTCCACAGGGAATATAAATTCCCCGATTTTTATTAACACATCCTCCAGTTCACCCCTAGGTTTAGTGATTGATCGGTCAGCCATCTGGATAGTGCAATTGGTTGGCTTCAACTCTCCGATCCCTAACTGCTCATAGACTGAGAAAGGAAGCAGGTTAACACTTGCGCCAAGGTCTAGTAGAGCACGGTTGATGTGTTTTTCCCCAATAGAAATGGAAATAGTAGGATAACCAGGATCCTTACGTTTCCTCGGTAATTGTTGGGGGAAAGCCGTGTCTACCGTCTTTGCCATGAAAATCTTCTTGGGCACTTGAGTCTTCCTCTTCCTAGTGCACAAGTTCTTAAGAGTTTTCGCATAGGACGGAACTTGTTGGATAGCATCTAGGAGAGAGATGTTGATATTAACTTGCTTAAACATGTCCATAATCTTCTCCATATGTAGACTCGATGTGTTAGCCCTTAACCGATTAGGATAAGGTGCTTTAGCAATAAGCGCTGGGTCCATCATAGGAGAAGGAAGTGTGTGTGGACCTGATCCCAAAACAGAAGTGGGGATCGTCTGTGGAGGAGTACAAGAGGTGGGCTGAGGTGGAAAGCCTTTTGGGAAACGAAGAATAGGCTCGCAAGAAGGTGGTGGGGTAGAAGAACTAGGGTCAGAATTAGAAGTAGAAGTGTAAAGAAAGGTCTCAGCCGGGGTATCATCGATAGATTTTTCAGTGTCATCAATCTCTTCCCCAACGTGGTTGTCAAGCACTCTTCCAGATCTCAACGTGATTGCATCCACATGATGTGAATAGCCAGGATTGGGTAAAGGTTGAGCTGGAAGTTTCCCTTTCTCTCTTGCACTCATTTCGGCTTTTAGTTGTGCAATTTGTACTTCCATCGATTTGATATTCTCATTTTGAGAGATAATGATCTTCATCACATTATCGATGGAAGATTGCAAACTTGTCGTCCATTGGATGGATTGTTTCATGAAAGTATCCAAGGTTTGTGCTAGTGCAGAGGTATTATCTGTACCGGTCAATTGCAAAGCGTTTTCATGTGGTGCAAAAGTGTTGGCCGGATTTTGGAAGTTTTGTGCTTGGAAGGGGTGCTGACTCAATTGAAGTGGTGGTTGCTGTTGTGGTGGAGGGACCCTTTGGAAATTGTTTTGAGTTGGAACCGTGTTTTGAGATTGTGATTGGTTCCAAGCAAAGTTCGGGTGATTCCTCCAACCCTGATTATATGTGGAAGAAAAAGGATCGTTTCTAGGTCTTTGTTGGTAAGCAGAATTGATATGCTCATGACCTTGAAACGGAGAATTCAATGGACATTCTTCCGTCAAATGTGATGGATCAGAACAGCATCCACATACAGTTTTGGAGAGTGACATTTGATTTAGGGCGGCAGCTAAAAATTTGTTTTCCATAGTCTCGAGTTTCTTTTGCATAGCTGACATCTCAGCTCTAACTCCTATGGAAACTTCCGATTGGTTATTGCCAGCCCTAGACGATTGACTCACATTCTCCCACTGTAAAGATTTTTCAGCGAAATCTTCTAAAAATTTCCAGGCTTCCCCATCATCTTTGGTCATAAAGTTGCCTTGACACATTAATTCAAGGATCTGTCTTGTGTTAGGATTAATGCCCTCATAAATGATTCGGCACGGATCCTACCTGGGGATTCCGTGATGTGGACATTGAACTAACAAATCCTTAAAGCGTTCAAGACATTGTGAAAATGTTTCATTTGGAAGCTGGGTGAATTGATTGATTTCGCTACGGACTCGAGCTGTTTTATGATGCGGGAAGAATTTCTTAAGGAATGCTTTGACGAATTCTTCCCAATTTGAAATGGAATGTGCAGTAGTGTTATACAGCCACTTCTCTGCTAAATCGCACAAGGTAAACGGGAGAAGACGAAGACGTAAAGCATCCACAGAAAGCTGTGAAGTACCCATCATTGCGCATACATTTTCAAATTTGGTGATAAAGACATATGCGTCTTCAGACTCGAGACCGTGAAATTTTGGTAGAAGGTTGATGTATTGGGGTTTTATTTGAAAATTTTCCCCGTTGGCTGGTGGAATGGAGAGACAGGTCGAAAGAGGACTCGTGTAGGATAGCACCTCTCTTGGAGAGAGATGCGGGGTGGATTCTGCGCACCAACGGACGGCGGCAGAGTAGTGATAAAGAAATTCGATGGAAACGGATCCATCGATGTGGGTGTGGTGGTGGGTAAAGAGGAGGTAAACGTAGAAATACCGACTTTTGGGTCGATCAAGGGAACGCGGACTAAACGGGCACTAGAATCCCGTGTACAGCCTATCTTGCACTAAAAAGGGTTAGTACAAGTGGCAGCGTAGATTTATAATTAGGGGAAATGAAGTGTTGGTGTTTGTTTTGAAAATATACGGATTTTTGAAAATATGATGCGATCACAACAAATGCAACAAGCAACCCTAAAATCTAGTGGTCACCTAGGTCAAAGCTCTAGACCGCTCCTAACTGCCAAAAGACAAGTCGCGGGATAAATCCTCCACTGCCTCTTTGTCTCTCCTGTGGCCAGGTAAGTGCCAGGTAAGTGGGAGGTTCTCCACTACGTAAGTAGTGGGCCTAATTAATAACCACTAACCTTCGACACACTTGCCTTAGACACCACAAGAAAACGCGGATAAGCAATGAATTACCCACGGCCTTCTCTTGTCCTAAGTGAGCGCGACGGTCCTTAGAGTCATCTCTAGATATTTTTTAGTTAATGAGGGTAAATGCGGATGCAAGTTTGTGATTTTTGGGGCTTAGGAAGGGTAATGAACTCCCCACCTAATCTGGATTTGGTCTTTGCCCCTTAATGTCTGTATTAATTATGCAAACAATCCACAAAATCAAAACAAGCACAATTTAATTTTGCTTTTTGCGCGGCGCTGCGATTTTTGCAAAGAAACCTGCACAAAATGTTAATAGGAGCAAATTTTGAGAGAGATAAGAAAGTTAGGAAGTTACAGAGGAGTTTTGGCGCAGTGATCAAGTTAAACTACGGCGGATCCGCTGCAGATTGCCTCTTATGCCGCGGAATCGCGGTTCCTTCAAAGGATCACTGAACAGAAATTTGTGCACAAGCTCCTGTTCAGCTCAAGAGCTCTCGGGACTTCTCTGAAATTTTTTTATCTAGCTCCAATAATTCCAGATTTCCTCGCAATCAAATCACAACAACACGTATTAGTGTTTGCGTGAATTTTGATTTAAAAAATTGTAACGGAATAAATTTTTCAACTCAAATTTCAAAATACGAACAATTAGCGCACTATCCCCGGCAACGGCGCCATTTGATTGAATGATATTCTTGATGTGTAGTGTATCAACTCAAATGATCCCCAGCAACGGCGCCATTTGATTGAATGATTTCCGATTGTGTGTATGTTTGAGAATTGTAAAGAATTCACAATCAAAGAATTATTTTGACCGCAATCAATAACGGTGTCGAATGTAGCGCGTTAGTAAGTGCGGATCGTCCACAGGGAAAGTGTAATCGTTCGTCTTTCAAATTAGATGAGTCAAAAATTTAAGGAAAAGAAAAGAAAACAATTCATGATTTAAAATTGCATTTCAAGAAAGAGAAAAATCTAGAACTAAGAAAGCATTAAAATCAAGAAGTGGTAATTTGTGATGATTTCCAACCAACAATCAAGATTCGAAGTGTAGCTCGTAGGAGTTGATCGGATCTATAGATGTGATGAGATCTAAAGATTTCATGTTCTTATCCATTTAACGAATTGATACTAGATCGATGATCATTCATCGAGGATGTCACGACCCGAAAGAGCACGTGACTGGCCCTTGAACCATATGAAGTCTATAGAACTCCATCTGCTCCAAGTAAGCCAAAAGCCCAGAAATCTAAAACCATTTTAAGAGTAAGTAAAGAAAACTGGTTTAAAGAAGTGAAGGAAACCATGTTTGAAGTCAAGGTTTTTAAATAACTAAGCCGAATGTGCATTTTTAAAAGGTAAAGTCTTTTCTAAAAATTTCGGCAGAGTTTCTTTTGTAAATACTGGCCCCGAACGGGGTACAACAAGAACAACATATATACAATGGTAAAAGGCATCCCCAAGCGGAAGCTAGCTCTTCGTCAAACGACGGTCACAACCACACAAGCAATAATAATATACAACGCCGAAAGGCGAGGATCAAACCAAAAGAACTCAATAAGCATGAAAACCGCAATACTACTAAGCGCGACTCTAAGGTCGAATAATACATCACAAAAGTCTAAGTCTGAAACAATATACAAGTTTGGTTGATGGAATTTCTAGATACAATGAATAATATAAGTACAATGGTGGTTCTTGATGCAAAAGAAACCACCTACCAAATGCAATTCACCCGCAAGGAAGCAATGTGCCAGAAATGCCGCAAAGGAACCTGTACGGCAAAACCTGCAAGAACTGTGGCACAACGGGGGTGAGTTGCCAACTCGTGAACAGAGAATATCTACAAGCAGAAACCGAATGCAAGACATGATCCTAAGTCAATACGATCAGTATATAAACCTCAAAGAATCAGCTTGATATATGATAAGGTGGCATGCGACATCTAAACAGGTATGTAGTGCCAAGTAGTCAGGTAATAACATGTCATCAGTATAAGGTATGTCTGCATGAAGTAAATATGAATATCAATACACATATATTAGCGTCCCATACCACTGATATTGGTGTAAGGGTATATATAACAGCGCCCTCATACCCTGTTATATATACAAATGAAGTATGATCAATGTAAATCCAGTCTGTATGTGATCAAGTCTGTATAAACGTGGAACCCGTCCACCCGTCACCCAATGACAATAAACGTGGAACCCGTCCACCCGTCACCCAATGACAATAAGCATCATGTATGCAAATATGAGGATATAAACAAAATCATGGAAAAACATCATGAAACCCGTGCCTAGCATCGACACGTAAATCCTCGTCCATATGGGGCTCCGTCTGCGGTATCGGCCCTCGGCCCCGGCAGTACGGGTCATCCCATATCCTCATCCATATGGGGCTCCATCTACGGTATCGGCCCTCGGCCCCGGCAGTACGGGGCATCCCATGTCCATCTCTCAACTCCGGTCGGTATCCTCCAGATATCCGCCGAGCTCAAATACAATCACCGGTAGGTAGTAGTCCCTCTGCCAGGCTCACCGTCTACTACACAGCGAAACTGTTCTCGCCCCGGGGTACCATACCGGGTCCACCATGTACCCGCAATCGGCCTCATCCGCCTCCTCGAATCGGGTTTCACATGTCGCTCTCAGCACCGAGAAAACACATGGTGGACGCACTGAAATATCATATCAAGGGTAACCGGGTTTTTAACACAATTATATATTCTCTTTCGAAATACCCACGGCTCCCAAATCCAGAAATATCATGGAAGCAACATATCTCAATGCGTATAATCAAAACATGATGTATGCGACATGTAAGAAAGGTAAGCATATCATAAGTCATGCAACATGGAATAGTAATGTGCACATGTCGAAGGAAACCGCTCTTTTAAAACGAATCAGTTTTGAAGAACATCATGCGGTTCCCAAATCTCTAATCAAGTCAGAATCATCTATGTTTGTGTACAGGTATAAGTGTACAATATGCCCTGCAAGAATCGTATCATGAATGCAACAGTACTACAGTGTAGTGGCATTGCAATTATCGATGATGAAGTGTGTGAGCCGGCAAATAGTGTACGTGGAACATACGCATCATCGATAATAGTGCTGGTGTCCTAACAGCATGATGATAATATAGCAATAAACATATGCAAGGTAATGTGAATAGCATGAATATGCGGAAATCAAATAATCAACACCACAGTGAAGAATCTACATCAATATGTATATATCATGCAGTTATGTCGTTTGAAATAAGACGAATCAGGATATTTTTAGTAAAATAAGGGCTACAGTATATTTTAAGAAAGATACGTCCTAGAAAAATGCCCGTAGAATCTCTTTACTTGTCTTTTAAAATATTCCTGATTCGTAGTTTTTGAAATAGGTATAACTCGGGTCTAGTCTAACATCTACTATGCAAACTACGGATCTAAGTATCAAGTAACTCGGGAGGGGTATGGAAACAACCTAAATCTGAGTCGATACAAATATAGATATAATAGTCGGTGATCCCGCCTCAATAGTATCGCGTACGATACAGTATATCATATGACATCCTCAAGTCATGAGTGCGGATCTATCATCAATGTAAAGCTCGTACGGTAAATCGTCGTACGGCATCCCAATAGCTGGGTACGGGTCAATATCACACTAGCTCATCACATCTCAGGTATCACTATCATCATATCACATAATCTGGGGTACTGATCTAAGTCTAGTACAACTGATACCATCAATATACTGCGTGTGCAAGCACACGTCCCAAGGCCCGCTAGAGATCACGTATCGTATCCCAAATACGAATCACATCAATCACCGATCTTGCGGCACAAAGCCCAACATCATCGACTCATCTCCAATGTCATCTAATATCATCAACACAGTGCAAGTATAATGAATATGCAAGGGTGTGCGTATAGGTGTAAATCTATTCTAGGGTTCGCGACTATGAACTACCCTAGTCACTTCTAACCCTACCCTATCCATAGTACACCTAATCTATCATATCCACGACACACTATAACTATCAAGCATAAAATATAGTATACTAACTACGGACTGCGGGGGTGCTATACGCCATCCACCCGACTTCCCCCAGTAGATATAATCTACTCACTTTGCGTCTTTATCTTTCGATGTCACCACGCGTTTGCTTGTCGTCCCGTAGTCTTCATGGGGTACCTACACATCAAAGTGTCGCATATGCGCATTAAAACCAAATCAAAGCTAAAACGGCACACGAAACCCAAAACGATACGCTAAAAGGCCTATAGGTTAGAACCTATGGCACGCCTTCAAAACCATCTATAAATCCTCTATATCGTCGTATAAACGCCAAATTGTCGAGGTAAAACACAAGACACAAATGCAGAATTATAAATACGGAATACGGAAACATGAATTCAAAACAGCAACTAGGAAGAAGGGTCCCAAATTTCACCCTAGGTCAAATTATACAATTCTACACATGCCAGGGGTCTAAACTACTGAAAAGGGAACACCAAAACCAAAACGAGCCAAAATGGGGTAGGTCTGGCCGCAAATTGCGGCCAATTGGAATATATTTGTGGCCAGGTTGATGAGTTAGGGGTTGGGGTCTTGGTGGTAGCTTCCTGGATGCCTGCACATACCACTGTCCAATCAATTTTAATTTAGGGTGTCTCGGGTGATAGCAGATTCAATATACCCTTCACAGATTCCATAATTTCTCCGATATCGGTTTCTAAAATCCGTATTCTGGGTTTAAGCTTCAGGTTAGGGTCTCAATTCATACACTAGGGTGTTTATATAACCTCAACTGAGCTCAATTTCACAATACAACACAAGTTTCCCTCAAACCCTAACTTGGTTATCCTCAAATCCACAATATCAAACAATATCGGTTCTATCACAACATGGGGGTGAAAGGAAATGCTAAAACTAAGTTAATGATTCAGAAAATACCTCATTTGGCAACTCAAGAATTTTCTTGAGTTGCCCCCTAGTGGCCAAAATCCTTGCTTCTTTAGCTCCAAGTGTAGATCTAGGGATTGCGCACACATTTAATGAAATGGAGATTGGGTTTTGGGATTGTTTTAGAGGTGTTGTGAGGAGTTGAAGAGGGGAGGGAGATGAAGGAGGAGCAGCAACAGGAGAGAGGAGAAGAGGGAGGGAAATGAAGGGGAGAAAATGGCTAAGTCTTTAGTCAATGAAGCACATGCCTCTCTTTCTCACCAAACCTCATTCTTTAATCTTTTCCCATTTCTTTTCCTTTTCTTTTCCTTTTCTTTTCTTTCTCTTTTCTTATCTTCAAAATTCCTTTCTCACATAAATAGAACCCCAAAGCAAACCATGGTGAAAATGCACAAGTGTGAAAAAGAATGATATGTGCATGTTTTGCACAAAAATGCAAAAAAACCGATTAGCGATTTTTAATCGCGATTAGCACTAAATTAGCATATAACTAATCAATTAAACTTAGAAATGGCATAATTCTCTAATTTACCCTATTTTAGAATTTTCCATAATTTTCCAAAAATTTTCCCCATTTATCTGTATTTAATAATACCAAAATATTAAAATATTCAATAAAATAATATTAAATTATAAAAATTCCCAAAATTAATATTTTATCTTTTTGAAATGTTACAGAGGATCAAGGATCTTGCGAAGAAGCTAGGGTTTCCTCGTCTTATCCTTTATCCTTTCAATGAATCTCATTCAAATTCTAGCTTCTAGTCAATCAAATGATCAATCGTTGTCCCTAGTTTTGAGTGAACACAATCAAGAGAGGATCATCCCAAAACTAGGTCATCGATCATTTGATTCACAAAAATTTACAATCGTTATAGGATTTAAGAATTGTAAAAAGATCTAAATCATCATCATTCTATTAATCGTCACAACTCCTATACGAGCGGAGTTTTACTCAAACATCATCATAACAACCGCAATCACAAATTGAGATCGAATCATAATGTTGAATCAAAAGATAAGCAAGATATAGAAATTTCACCTTTATTTATATCAACAATTAGTTACAACTCTCAAGAACTACAAGAGGATGGAACTTTGATCGTCGATTTCGGCTTCGCTCGGCTCCTTGAGTCGCGGATCGGCTTGGATCTCTTGCTCCGTTGAAATCCGGCGTCGCTTTCTAAAGGTTGAAGGCTCTCTTGCTTGAATGGTACTCGGGATCTTGATCTTGATTTTGAATTGGAATTGGAATTTGGGGCTACAAGATGTATCACTCAACTTGTAGATGGAATGGGGGGAAATGAACAAGAACGAACCCTAGATCTAGGCTCTCGTTTATAGACCATCCAAAACCCTAGATCTAGGATTTCAAATTTGAATTTCCCTCCAAAAGTTTGTTAGCAAAAGATTTGAATTTCCCTCCAAAAGTTTGTTAAGAGAGCCTTCTAGAAAGAGTTTGTTAGCCGAGCCTTCTAGATGCGCCACGTGGAGTTTCTATAATGTTCTGGAAGCTTGGGCCGTTAAAGAAAGCACGTGCAGAAAAACTGAGGAAGTGATGACGTCACCGCGCCGCGGTTCCGCGGCGCAAGCAGGCTCCCGCCGCGGAACCGCGGCGCTTTGGAGGCCTTAGGGCTTGTAATTTCTGCTATGGGCTTGGGCTGATTTATGGGCCTTGTTTTGATATGTTTATTTTCCAAATGAGTCCCTGATCATTGCCAGATCTCTGGCCTTTGAGTTGACGTATTTTTCAGCACTGTTTTCATAATTCTGGCTCGGTTTTTGGACTTTCCTGCACAATTTCACCGAGACAAGAGTTGCGCAATACAAGGATGATGTGATGCCATGATAAACACACAATTCCCTTAGAAATGTCGGTTTTAGAGTCTAACACATGCAATCTGATATTTTACGACTGATTTGCTAATATGTGTAATATGAATGCCGAACACTTCTAGATGAGTGCAAAAGATAGGGAAATTGCCATGTTAAAATTATATTATTTTCGACTGATCAACATGTCGGACGCTCGCCCCGCAATATCAAATGTACATAATACAACCAAAACTGTACAACCATTGCATCCAGGCTATCCCCCACGACCAATCCGCAACATCACAGCACAACACAGAATATCAACGTGAATGTCACGTTCGCAAATCCGTCTAAAAGGGCTATAGCAGTTAGACAGCATTTACCGATCAAGTGACATTCACGGTCGCAGATATAATGTAAATACTGTGAACTAATATGTTTAAAATTTTTGATCGACCAAATTTACCGAAGTGGACCCCAAGCACTACTGTAGTACTCAAAGAAAATCTGGGCCCAAACAGAACATACCAATAACCCCAATTCCAAATTTAAAGAGCTCTGTACAAAATTGGTACAGTGAAAACACTGTGTTGCAGCGGAACCGCGGCCGGAAGAGGGCTTTGGCCGCAGTTCCGCAGTCGGGCTACAGTATCAACTTACCAATTTTTTACAGAATCCTTAAAATTCCCTGCACAAATTTCTGCAACACACTAAAAAACTTTTCGAGCCAAAAACATTTCGATAGAGAACTGATGCATTGAAATCGCGGGTTTTGGTATTTTGTTCGATCGAAAATGTAAACACATTAGACCAAGCTAGACTAGATTAATGGCGTGGCTCTAATACCAGTGTAAGTGCACGGCGGCGCCCCGGCCGTCAATCCGAGGCCAAAATGCGGAAACGATGCTTTACTTTAACTTTTGAACCGGCACCACCGCACCCTAAAATCCCGGATCGGGCCATTAATCTAATCCTAGCTAACTAGAGAAGGGGTAGAGAGATATACCGAGCGATCCGTGTCCTTCGGTCTTCTCGTCATCGTCCCGATCTCCCCGTGGAATCTCCGGTCTTCGCTTCCTCGCCGGAAGGGCACCACATCGCCGGGTTCTTTTACGGGCTCCCACCTCTGGCCCGAGGCAACTTGGGCACGAAGTTGGCGAGCCAACGTGCCCAAGAAGTGCTGTAGAATAGTGTGGAACTCTATGTCTCATGGGGTTTGAGGAAGTTGCATTTTTGGTGGAGAAAGAGATGTGGTGAACTTTTGTGTTGGCTATATGATTTTTCAAGCAAATGAGATACAAAATCCCCACCCCAAAAATTGGGACAGCCCACCCTTGAAGTGGCCGGCCAAACTTGGTGGAAAAAAGGGGAAGGGAAAAGTCAAGAGAGGGAGGAAGCCATGATACAAGCATGAATAATGAGTGATGATTAAAAACAATATGATCACTAACAAATCCAACACTCCATCAACCATCATCACTCCCAAAGTCAAGCAATCATGAAGTGAAGAAGTCAAATGATGGTGTAACCATCATGAAGAAACAATATGCAAAGACCACCCTCCACATTGCTTATTTTCACATTTGCAAATGAGCCCTCCTCCACCAACTTTCAGCCAAAGAAAGATACAAAGGAAAATGGCCGAAACGGAAAGCAAACTGGCAACTTCAGAAAACTGATCCCGTAATAAATTACAGGAAAACCCCGCTACTGTATATACATACCCGCGTTTGTATTCCGACCGAATACAAATGCAATGAGACAAAATCTACACTGTACAATACTAGGATCCGGCTTAAACTAAAGCCCGCTAGTATTATCCGTCTGATTATGATCCGTGCAATACCGCACGTATCTTATCGAACCCTGCCATATCTCCATACGGCCTTTACAGCGTTTCGCCCGAAACTTGAGCAACTGTCTGTGGGGGACTCTAAAGACTCGTCAACACCTTGGTTGTAGATTTAACCACTAGCACGTCAGAGGTATTAGCCATACGTAACGGGCTACCAGGTATTGACCGAAAGGGACGTCGATGAGCGAATTAATCCTGACACCCCTACTGAGCCTGTCAGTGACAATATCCGTACAGTCCGGTCCGTTCGTCTATGAGCATCGCATGGTGGGCCTAGGGGGTTGGTAAAAGTCAGACCCCCAAAAGCGGTACAAGTCGTGTCGGAGTGTAGCCCAGAACACCCTGAGATACTACTGGAATACCTACCAGTAAATCTCCTACCTTGGCCAAGGACTTCGAGTAATGGCTCTCCTAGACACAGCGCGACCTCACCCCCAATACCGGGAGAGACGAACCCCTGCAGATCTGCTCACTGCCTCCATGTGGCTCGGGACTGTACCCAACTAAAACCTGTTTGCACGTCTCCTGTGAGCGTGGTAGGGTAGTAATCAAAGTACAGTGGGAACTCACACGAGACAAATGACGATCTCAGGTCGATGAACTAACCTGTACACATGTCACCAGGGAACTGCTATCTGACGTCAGGTATAAGACCAACTAGCATGTTCCCGGCGAGTCCTGTCCGGTGTACTCATAACCCAATGAGCACCTGTATACATCTTAAGTGAACCAACTGACACCAGTGGCTTGTGAGACCGGCCACCACCCCTCGTCAGGGTCTCGACTGTATACACTAGTCTACTATAGAGTATCGATGCCCTGTCTCGAAACTCCCTCGACTAGGGACCTTTTAAGGATGTGCTTATAGACTACCAGCTCTCACGTATATGATCGCCCTCATACTGTTGGCAGTCAAGCAAGAATCCTAGGGGCTCTATCAATGTGTAATAGCGACATGTAAGGTCACCTGAAGTAGTACACGATGATAAAGATAAACCAGATAGCATACTATCATCTTGAGTAAGACTGTCCTACCGGGATAGGTCCTTCCTCAATCATTGCAATCACGTGCCTGTGATCCAACAATTGACTCTGAGAGCACTATCTCCAACACATATAACTAACAATCTCCCACTTGCACTAGGGCCATCTGTTGCGGTATCACATACCCAACAATTAGCTGTGGTCGAAGTATCTCATACTCAACCAACCCATAAAAGTCTCTACTGGGAAAAAGGCCTTTGTGAGTGGATCCGCGCTGTTGTCCTCTGTGTCTACTCTTCTAACCTCGATCACCTTTGAGATCAACCATCTCCATGATCAGGTGATACTGCCTAAGAATTATATCTGGATTTCTGATGGGACGGTAGTTCCTTGGCTAAAGCCACAACTCCATTGTCACATAATGGTAGGAACGAAGTTCATCTTATGAACTTATATATATCCAGACTGCCTCTTTGGTAGCATCTTTGGAAATGATGTATCTTGCCTTTAATCGTCTAGTATGTCACGGTATCTAGATTGGAACTCTGCCAACATACCGTCCCTCCACTGAGGGTAAAGACAATGCCTGCGACTGACATTCAGTCGTCCTTATCACCCTGGAACCTTTCCAGTGATTCTCCCGAGGATTAATTGATACCATCTCACTACAACTAGTGAGTATCCTAACATCCAATTAGATCTATCACATAGATCCAAAACCCAGGATTTAGGAGGTATCATCTTGATCCTATATAGAGAATCCTTGTGATAAGCGGAGATTGACCGAGCGTAGCATAGGAAACTCCTTCCCTATCAAGAGTATGTCATCCACGTACTCTACGAGGATCACCACCATACTCTCTACTACCTTTTGTATATACAAGGTTCATCTACCATTTTGATGAAGTCAAACTCTTTGACTACCACATCAAAACAGACGTTCCAACTCCGCGATGCCTGCTTTATCACATAAAACATCTTGCATACGTTTCCGCTGCTCCCACTGTCTACGAAGCCCTCTGGCTGTGTACTTATAGATGCTCTCTTCCAAATCAACATTTAGAAAAGCTGTCATGACACCCAACCGCCAAATATCGTAGTCATGGTATGTAGCCGTGGCAAGTAGGATCTGGATGGACTTAAACATAGCTTTGAAAGTCTCAACTTTTCCATGTACACCAAGTAATCTTCTCAAGATATACTCGCTCCTGATAGGGATTTAACCCTTCAGATAAAGCAACCAAAGTCCATACTTTGTTGGTGTATAAGGATTCCATCTCAGATCACTAAGCATCCAGCCATTCTTACAGAGTCCCATTCCTGATGGCCTACTCGAAACTTAGTTGGGTCATCATCTCATGATGCAATCCTCGCTCCCACTGTCATAGAGAAACCGAAGTATCTCTTAGGTGGGTGAGGAACCCTACTAGATCGGCGGAGAGGCCGAGGTTCGTTGGAAACTATTTAATCCTTCGGTTCTACCAACTCATCTCCTGTAGTTTGTATAGCTGGAACTCCTTCCAGTTCTACCTTCATGTCCACTAATTTCTTCACAAGAAATTCACTTTCACAAAGGTGGCATGCTGAGAAATAAAACATATTTTGTTCCTCGGTTAGGTAGAAGATATTCCCTTGCGTAGGCTTGGGATATCCAACAAACTTCCACAGATCTGACTTTGCCTCGAGTTTGTCCGGATTTTGCTTTTTAGACATAGGCCGGACAACCCTAAATCTTAACAAACTTAAGATATGGGCTCTTCCCTTTCCATATCACATATGAAGTGGTAGAAAACTGATTTGATTTGAACCCTATTCAATAGTTATGCAGCTTCTCAAGTGCATAACTCCCAAAAGGAAATAGGAAACTCAGTAGTACTCATCATAGAGCACACCATATCATATAGGGTGCTATTGCTCCGCCCTGATATACCATCGTGCTATGGTGTATACGGAGGAGTAATGCTGAGAGAGAATCTCATTCTCCTTTAGAACAGTCCAGAAATTCTGTGCTCAAGTATTCTCCTCCTTGATCTCATCAAAGGACATAATACTTATACCCATTTTTGGTTCTCTACTTCTAACTTATATTCTGTGAATATCTCAAAAGCTTCGGACTTGTGTTTCAACAGGAACATATGTCTAAATCTTGAGAGATCATCAGAGAATGTAATGAAGTACGAAGAACCGGTCTTGGCATGTGTAGACAGGGGACCTTCATACATCAGCATGTATCAATCCCAAGAGTTCACTAACTCTTTCTCTGTTTCCAATAAACAGAGCTATGGTCATCGTATCTTTGTGACATGACCGGCAAGTTTCACAAGATGTAAATTCAAACAGTTTTAAATATGCATCTAAATGTAACTTCAGCTAGTCGGGTCACATTGATATGACCTAGTCTACAATACCACAAGAAGGATTCGTTCATTTCTGAACTCTTCCTCTTGTGTGTGTTCTATATACTAAGAACTGTAGTTTGATTTTGAACGTCAATGCTTTCAGATAACGTGCCTGATCCGATCAACTCTTGATATAGGAAATGTTCAAAACATTATCCAACTATACAAAATTATATCCTTTCTTTATTAAATAAAGAGACAGATATGATGTTGTATATCAGGTTCGGTATCTAATAACATTCATTCAGAATCAATGTATTCTGGTAATACAAGGTGATAGTGACCAACAGACTTGGTTGCAACTCTTGCACCGTTTCTATCTCATAAAACTTATCACCCATTCTCAGTTCTCTACCTATCTGTAGCCCATGTAACAGATTACATTTGCGGGATCCTGATCCGGTATCTCATACCCAGGACGTAAAGGATACTGAGAAACAGTTTTATGTAATGAACACACCCGAAGATGATGCATCAGCATGCACTTTCTTCGTTTGGGCGACACGGGAAATTTGGTATTCCCCAATTTCCTGCTCTGTCTTATAACAATTATAAGTTGGAGCGGGACTAACATTCCCCAGCTCAGTATAACAAGCGGGTTCGGTCAATTCATCCGTATTATTATCTTGATTAAGGCGTGATATGGTCGCTACCTGGAGAGAGAGAGAAGAAAACACTCAGCGTATGCTCTTGCAAGATTAGATTGGTTATCTAATATATCTAATCAGAATGTCTCCCATTGTTTTAGTCAAATCTTCCTTCAAACCCTAAAAAGAAAGACTAGCCGGGATTAATTACACCCTACAAGTTCGCCAATCTTTCAGCCAGGCCGGTGTCGGTACTTTGAGGGAGGTTCCCCGTGCTTTCGTACGGACCTAATTAAAGTAAACCTCGTTTTCCCAGGGGCGTAACCCCGTTAACACCTTTCTAAACACCTACTTGATCGGCTAATTGTAATGTGTAAAACTCTCCCAGGAGTAACTCTTACTCGCAGCGGGTATCGGGATCCAACTATCTCATAGAAGGTATGCAATCTCATTGCAAATTTCAACACTTGAAATTCCCGATAATATTTTGCCCCAAGCGATCTATGACCTTGACAAGGTCAACAAACCATAGACCGCAAGTCAAGTTCAACCCGTCATTTCCCGATTGATTTAAACCCACCCGCATGACCCTTGACAAGGTCAACAAAGTCACACGACTACCCTAACTCAATCTCATCATATGCTTATACAGATAAGCATAAATAGCTACTGCACACTACGCCTTGACAAGGTCAACAAACGCAGCACGAATACTATGAAGTACTTATCTGAAATGAAGGAGGGCTACGACAGGTTTTTAAGAAAACCCTTTGCGTAATGAACTTGATATCGTTGTAGAATCAAGTGATTTTTAAATGGAGTGTTTTTGAGCCTTTTCTAGTTTTTCTAAAGGGGTCACTCCCGGTGAAAGGATCGTCGACCCTTTCCTCATCGAATAAGGTGCAGGATATTTCAAAAATACCACTAAGCAAATCAAGAACTATAGAAGCAATCAAAAGACAGACCGAGTTTGTAGCATCTGCTAGTTTCACTAAAGAGGTCACTCCCGGTGAAGGGATCTCGGTTCTTTCCTTATCGAATAAGGTGCTGGATGTTCTACAAGGAACACCACTATGCAAAGCAAGAACTAGAGCTACCAGTTTTTAAACAAGTTTCTACAATATCTTTAGGTTTCTTTTATTTCATTAATCTCATTAATGAAGTCCCATTTTATTATGCTTCACAAGCAACAGATATGAAACGAAATAAACAATATATAATATATATCTCAGATATATAATATAAACATTCGTCTTAGGCAGTAATATGATCTAATCACAGAACATTGCAGCAGAAGAACATATATGAAATATTGGATATACTAGGACGTCCGTGTTTTAATACGAGCCTGTATAAAACACGGATTCCACGGTCGCGATGAATAGCCAAACCCACATCCTTAGACTCCTACGAGAGCGGCAAGCAACACTGCCAATTCTAGGGTTAGGAGACCCGGTCTCGACTCCTCAAGATGGTCTCCCACTGGACCCTAGAACCCGGTTAGTTGTGCTCCCCGCCTTGGGTCTACCTAATGCGGAAAAGTAAATAATATACAATGGTGACATCATCCTCAGCCCGGAAGTGCCCCAATAAAAGAATATTACATACAAATGAATTTTACATGAATGAAAAAGAAAAACTCTCATCTCACATAAAACCCCTGGCTATTCAAACACGACGATCCAATATAACATATCACAGCAACACATAACATCACATGTCATCAACGTAAGTAAGTATGCATACACCGATTTTCGTCGATGTATAGCAACGAAAACCGGCGATACAACTACATACTACACTTACGGTCACAGAAAAGAAAGTGTAAAACTACAACAGTTAGAATCCACAACCTCTTTAGACATCGCATGCCTAACCAAATGAATCCCTTAGACATCTCATGCCTAACAATTATAAACCCCGCATTTTAGTCTCATTATCGAAAACTCTTTTCAATATCAAGTCGGACAATTCAACGAGATTCCCGATATCCAGATCGAATGCTCGTCGCAAACTTTAGTAGACGGCCGCACCCCCGGATGCCGTCGACGAAGTGCACTAAGGCAGAACACCGCTGCCGCGAGCACCCGAACGGATGCTTTTGGCGACGGGGTTCTCCTACAGTCACTTGGTCAGGGCTATGGGGCTTGGCTGTCTATTAAGTTTACCCGGCGAGTATCCGCGTAGCTACGTGATTGCGACGGACTTTTGATCGCATCAAAATCCCGTGGCAACCGATCATCTGAGACTGAACTGCTAGATTTATAACATTCAAATTAGTTATCTCATAACTACTTGTGGATTCCAAATATTGTATCACATTCCAGATAAAAAGACAGTGTTAAACTTTCCGATCGAATAATCAAACACCCAAGATTTCCCCAATATATCTCAACACTTGAAATTAGTTTAAAAACATCCATCACATCCATCACATGTGGCACGCCGCACAGCCGCAAACCCTAAGGTTTAAAGGCAGTTCAAGATGGTCACATAATCGAGTTAAGGTTTGTTGTCTTCTAGAGGGTCCACCGTGTTACTTGCACGACTTAGAACGTTCTTAAACTACGGGAAAAAAATCCAACGCTTGGAAATTTTCCGGTAGGGGAAAAAGTGAGTTATTGATATCCGTTCGAACTTTTTAACACGTTCTAAAAATTACCCGGAAAAACTAAACAAAGTTAAATTATCCGATCGAATCAACGAGTCCCCAATACAACCCTAGAAAACTCAACACTTGAGTGGAATTAAAAAAATTCCCAGAAAAAAATGTCAAGAAAGGACCTAAGAATAAATATATGAAATATGAGGGACTAAGTCTAAATTTTGGCCGCGGAACCGCCGCCAAACCCTTGGTTTAGCGGCGGTACCGCGGTCATGTGAGCAACTTAGTGGACCATACTTCACAGTAATTCTTAGTTTTTCCTGCTTGTTTTTCTGAGAATTTTTAATTAGGAAAAAATCAACATTTTTGAAAATGTACAGAGAGGGGTAAAATCGGGGTTTTCCGGGTTCGATCGGACTTTAAACTTCGCTCAGACTTCGCCTAAAACTCTAGCTTGGCTCTGATACCACTGTAGGATTGCTAGGCACACGCACAAGGGTCTATGAGGCATCAACCATGCCCGATTTAAAAATTAGCCGTGCCGAACAACCCGATACGAGATCTTTAAACTAGAGTTTCGGCGAAAACTAGTATGTTAAAAACTTTAACATTAAGTGAGAGGGATTACAACCTTTGTAGATCTGGTCCTTCACTTCTTAAGCTCCGTGTTGAAGTCCCTTCGCTGAGATCATCGTGTTCCGGACTTTCGAGAGGTTCCACGAAGAGAAAGATGCAGTCTTACTTCCGATCTTCGATACAAAGATGATCTACCTTGAAGTTTCGTTAACACAAGCTAACACTCATAATATGAAGTGAACACCCTCATCTAAATGGCAAGGATAGATGAGGATGATGAAGTAGGATTTTTGCTCTCTTTTATTATCTTTTTCTCACACTCATTCATCACTTGGAAAAAAGATAGTAAGCTTTTTCATGAAAGAAAGAAGAAGGAAGAAGATGAATGAAATCAATAGAATCCTTTTGTGATGAATAAAGCAAAAAAGATGATAATGAATAATGCAACCATGGTTGACTAAACCATTATAGAGACTTAACTAGGGCTAGGGTTTGGGTTAGGTCAAGGAATGAGTCATAACAAAATATCTTTCACAAAACAAAACTAAACTTTCTAGAATCATCTAGAAAGCATTAACCCAAATCAAACCCTAATCTTGTTTAATCTCTACTAAACATGTTGCATTAGTTATCATATCATGTTACAATATTATATATCACATATATAATATTTATTGTAACCAAATAAAATAATGCAATTAACATATATCGTATATATATCAATGTATTACCCGAGTGAGAAAAAGAATCTTTTAGTGAGAAAATATTAGTTAATGTAATTTAATATATCATATATATTATTATACATTAAATTATCGAATCAACACTTAATCCGACAATCCATCTATATCGCATATAACCGACTAATATTTATCCGTACCGATTCATCGAATCAATACTTGATCCGATGACCCGGCTGATATCAAATATCGCGAGAATAGAATACGGTATCTCATATCGTATTATCCTCGGTCCCGCACATATCACATATGTGCTCCTACTCCGTTTTGCCTGAGTCAAGAAAGCTCTGTGTAGGACTCTAAAGAATCGTCAATACGCCGGCAGTAGGTGATGATCATATCAAACACCCACAAGCTGCAAGTGGTCTGCTAAACGTAACAGCCACCCAGGTATTGAGCGCTCAGAAGATCAACAAGCAAGCCTGTACATTCTCCTGTAAATCCAATCAGTAACACTCCCGTACAGTCCGGTCTCGTCGTCTGATATGTCGCATATCTCGCCTAGGGGTGGTAAACGTCAGACCCCAGTAGCTCGATAAGTCGTGTCGATATGAGGTCTATAACAGTTCGAGAAACTACTGATAACACTTACCAGTAAATCTCAACAACCCTGGCCAGGGATTTCCGGTTATAGCCAATCGAACACAGCACAACATCAACTCCCTATATCGGGAGAGACGAATCCCCTCCTATCGCTCATTGCGTCCATGTGATTCGGGACTGTACCCAAAAGCCACCTTTTTGCATGCCCTCTTGGACGTGGTATGATGGAAATCAAAGCACAGTGGGAATCACACAGACTCCATGACGATCTCAGGTCAACAGACTACTCTGTCACCGGAGAACTGCCATCTGACGTGAGGTATAATACCATCTGGGAGTTCTCGGCGAGTCCGTCCAGTGTACCCAGTCTCTACTGAGCACCCGTACACCATCCTTGATGTCAAACACCAATGGATATGAGATCATCCATCGCTCATCATATGGGTCAAGATGCGTATACGCTAGTCTACTATGGTGTATCGATGCCCTGTCTCGATATACCCTCGACTAGGAACAGTTATAAGATGTACTCGTCGACTACCGTAGCCCCACTAGTATGATCTCATCATAGTCCCAGTAGTCGAGTACATATCCTAAGGGCTTTATCAACATGTAATATAGAGACAATCAGAGTACATGTTAATATAAAGTACAACCAGATAGCATACTATCATGTCGAGCAAGAAAGTCCTCCCGATATATGTCCAAGCATCCATTACAATATACATCGTATGTACAGTAATGGCCTCTAGGGCAAACATATAACTAACACAATATACAACGTATGTACAGTAATGGCCTCTAGGGCATACATATAACTAACAATCTCCCACTTGCACTAGGGCCATCTGTTGTAGTATCTCATACCTAACAATACGCTGTGGTTGAAGTATCTCATACTCAACCATCCCATAAAAGTCTCTACTGGGAAATAGGCCTTTGTGAGTGGATCCACGCTGTTGTCCTCTGTGTCTACTCTCCTAACCTCGATCTCCCTAGAGATCAACCATCTCCATGATCAGGCGATACTGCCTAAGAATATGTCTGGATCTCTGATGGGATGGGCGTTCCTAGGCATATGCCACAACTCCATTGTCACACAATGGTGGGAACGAAGTTCATCTCATGAACTTATTTTTATATCCAGACTGCCTCTTTGGTAGCATCCTTGGTAACGATGTATCTTTCCTTTAATCGTCTAGTAAGTCATGGTATCTAGCTTGGAACTCTTCCAACATACCGTCCGTCCATTGAGGGTAAAGACAATGCCTGCGACTGACATTCAGTCGTCCTTATCACCCTGGAACCTTTCCAGTGATTCTCCCCAGGATCGATTGATACCATCTCACTACAAATAGTGAGAATCCTAACATCCAATTAAATCTATCTCATAGATCCATAACCCAGGATTTAGGAGGTATCACCTTGATCCTATATGGAGAATCCTTGTGATAAGAGGAGATTGACCGAGCGTAGCATAGGAAACTCCTTCCCTATCAAGAGTATGTCATCCACGTACAATATGAGGATCACCACCATACTCCCTACTACCTTTTTTGTATATACAAGGTTCATCTACCATTTTGATGAAGTCAAACTCTTTGCTACTCCATCAAAACAGACGTTCCAACTCCGCGATACCTGATTTATCACATAAAACATCTTGCACACGTTTCCGCTGCTCCCACTGTCTACAAAGCCCTCTGGATGTGTACTTATAGACGCTCTCTTCCAAATCAACATTTAGAAAAGCAGTAATAACACCCAACCGCTAGATATCGTAGTCATGGTATGTAGCCGTGGCAAGTAGGATATGGATGGACTTAAGAATAGCTTTGAAAGTCTCAATTTTTCCATGTACACCAAGTAATCTTCTCAAGATATATTTGCTCCTGATGGGGATTTAACCCTTCAGATAAAGCAACCAAATTCCATACTTTGTTGGTGTATAAGGATTCTGTAAGTCCATGCTACCTCTCCCGGTACTTTCGGGCATGCGGAATTTGATAAAAAACGATTTTTATAGAGGTGGTAACATGGACTCAAAACCCGGATCTTTGTTAAACATCTAACTAACAACCTAACTACGAGTTGCTAACTACTCGGTTAGGGGGTTATACCTTTCTATATCTCGAACTCCTTCGTCTTCAAGCTTTGATGGTCGTTCGAATCGGCTTCTCCCCGTCGTCTTCTTGCGCCGAAGATAGATCCACCTGAAAGCCTCAACCTTTGGCTCCTTCTTCGAACTTTGAAGAAACTAGTTCACTCGGTTTGCTAAACCTTGTGAACTAGAGTGAGTAGAGAAGAGTTTATATGGGATTTTATCTATGGTTCTTGGTTCTCAACTCATGAGACAAGTGAACCATAGAGTCAAGAGAGGGAGAGCAAGAGGAAGGAGATGAGAGCTCAAGAACAAGAGAGAGAATGAGCATGAAAGAATGAAAGAAGACTTTTCTCATTTGGCTCTCATAATCCAAAACAATCATAACACATCATATCAATCAAGTATTATGTGATGGTTTAAGCAACCATAGCCATATCATTTCATGCACTCATTTTACACAAAAGAGCAAGCGAGCAAAAGTCTTTGCCATGAAATGATAGCTATGGTTATCATAATGGTCAACTAGTCAAGCCTAGTCAACCGGTCAACAAAGTCAACAAGTCAACAAAAGTCAACAAGTCAACAAAGTCAACAACTCAACAACCATGTCACCATAATACCTAATTAATATAATTGTTAATCACATATCATATTCTCATTAGGGTTGAGCAAAAAGTCAATAGTCAACTGTCAACGGTCAACAACCCTAATGAGAATCCTCCGCCTCTGTCTCTCTGTCAACTGTGCATACACACCCGCATCCGCGTTCCGAGGAACACGAATACAAACTGGATAAATCCAATCCCAAAAGGTACACTAGGATCTGGCTTAAACCAAAGCCCGCTAGTGTAAACTGTCCGGACACTGTACGTGCACAAGTGCACGGATGTGACCGAACCCTGTCGCAAAACCATGCGACCTGTCGCAAAACCATGCGACCTGTCGCAAAACCATGCGACCTCTACTCTTTTGCCTAAAGGCGAATAGCTTTCTGTGTGGGACTCTAAAGACTCGACACTACGCTGGCAGTGGGTTTAACCACAGACCGCAAGCGGCACTAGCTGTGCGTAACGGTCCCCAGGTAGATGCCGACAAGAAGACTGACGAGGTGAAACCCATCTGAACTCCTACTGAGCCTGAATGTGACAATCTCGGTACAGTCCGGTCTGTTCGTCTGATACATCGCATGGCGGGCCTAGGGGGCGGTAAACGTCAGTCCCCCAATAGCGGTATAAGTCGTGTCGGAGTGAAGCCCAAAACACCCTGAGATAACACTGGAAGCCTACCAGTATATCTCGTTTGTCCTGGCCAGGGACTACACGTGTAATGGCTCTCCTAGACACAGCGCGATGTCAACCCCCAATACCGGGAGAGACGAATCCTGTCTAACCGTCACTGCCTCCAAGTGCTTCGGGACTGCACCCAACTACCACCTGTTTGCACGACTCCTTTAAGCCGTGGTAGGGTAGTAATCAAAGTACAGTGGGAACACACTCGAGGCGAAGTGACAGTGTCAAGTCAGCGGACTAAGCTGTACTCATGTCACGTGGGAACTGATAACTGACGATAGGCATAATACCAACTAGTCAGTTCCCGACGAGTCCTGTCCAGTGTACTCGTAACCCAACGAGCACCCGCATACTCTCTCAAGTACGACGTACTGATGGCTGTGGGACTGACCATCTCCCACACTGGGATGAGAAGCGCATACGCTAGTCTACTCCGGAGTATCGATGCCCTGTCTCGATAGTCCTGCGACCAGGGACCTGCATAAGGATGTGCTTATAGATTACCCAGCCCCACTAGTGTGACTGTCATCACAACGCTGGTAATCAAGCAAAGATCCTAAGGGCTCCACTAATGTGTATAGGCGATATACTAAAATAAACACATGTACACATAGAAGTAGAAACAAACCAAGTAGCATACTACTATTTTGAGCAAGATTGTATATACAAGGTGAATATCCCAAGCTTCCATTAAGTAATATACAAACTAGTATGATACAGGGCATATACACTAACAGATTCCATCTCAGATCGCTAAGCATCCAGCCATTCTCACAGAGTCCCCACTCCTGATGGCCTGCTCGAAACTAGTTGGGTCATCATCTCATGATGCAATCCTTGCTCCCACTGTCATAAAGAAACCGAAGTATCTCTCAGGTGGGTGAGTAACCCTACTAGATCGGTGGAGAGGCTGAGGTTCGTTAAAAACTATTGAATCCTCCGGTTCTACCAAATCATCAGCTGCAGTTTGTATAGCTGGAACTCTTTCCAGTTCTACCTCATAACCACTAATTTCTTCACAAGAAATTCCCTTTCCAAAAGGTGGCATGCTGAGAAAAAACATCTTTTGTTCATCGGTTTGGTAGAAGATATTCCCTTGCGAATGCTTGGGATATCCAACAAACTTCCACAGAACTGACCTTGCCTAGAGCTTGTCCGGATTATGCTTTTAGACATAGGCCGGACAACCCCAAATCTTAACTTACTTAAGATATGGGCTCTTCCCATACCATATCACATATGGAGTGGTAGGAAACAGATTTGATTGGAACCCTATTCAATAGGTATGGAGCTTCTCAAGTGCATAACTCCTAAAAGGAAATAGGAAACTCAGTAGTACTCAACATAGAGCGTACCATATCTAATAGGGTGTGATTGCTCCGCCCTGATACACCGACGTGTTGTGGTGTATACGGAGGAGTAATGCTGAGAGAGAATCTCATTCTCTTTTAGAATAGTCCAAGAATCCCGTGCTCAAGTATTCTCCTCCTTGATCACATCAAAGGACATAATACTTATACCCGTTTCTGGTTCTCTACTTCTAACTTATATTCTGTGAATATCTCAAAAGCTTCGGACTTATGTTTCAACAGGAACATATGTCTGAATCTTGAGAGATCATCAGTGAATGTAATGAAGTACAAAGAACCGGTCCTGGCATATTTAGACAGGGGACTTTCATACATCAGCATGTATCAATCCCAAGAGTTCACTAACCCTTTCTCTGTTTCCAATAAACGGAGCTGAGGTCATCTTATCTTTGTAACATGACCGGCATGTTTCACAAGATGTAAATTCAAACAGATTTAAATATGCATTTAAATGTAACTTCAGCTAGTCGGGTCTCATTGATATGACCTAGTCTGTAATACCTTAAGAAAGATTCGTTCATTTCTGAACTCTTCCTCTTGTGTGTGTTCAGTACGTTAAGAACTGTGGTTTGATTTAGAACGTCTATGCTTTTAGATAACGTGCCTGAACCGATCAACTCTTGATATAGGAAATGTTCAAAACATTATCCAACAATACAAAATTGTATCCTTCTTTACTGATAAAGAGACTGATATGATGTTGTATATCAGGTTCGGTATCTAATAACATTCGTTCAGAATCAATGTATTCTGGTAATACAGGATGATAACTGCCAACAGACTTGGCTACAACACTTACATCGTTTCCAACTCTTGAAACTTATCACTCGTTCTCAGTTCTTTACCTTTCTGTAGCCCATGTAACAGATTACATATCCGGGATCCTGATCCGGTATCAAATACCCTGGATGTAGAGGATACTGAGAAACAGTTCTTTGTAATGAAACACACCCGAAGAAGATGCATCGGCATGCATTTTCTTCGTTTGGGCGACACGGGAATTCTGGTAATCCCCAATTTCCTGCTCGGTCTTATAACATTTATAAGTTGGAGCGGGACCAATGTTCCCTAGCGTAGTATAACAAGCGGGTTCGGTCAATACATCCGTATTATTATCTTGATTAAGGCGTGACATTGTCGCAACCAGGAGAGAGAGAGAAGAAAACACTCTGCGTGCGCTTTTTGCAAGATTAGATTGGTTTTCAATTTATCTAATCAAGATGGCTCCCACTATTTTAGTCAAATCTTCCTTCAAACCCTAAAAGGAAAGACTAGCCGGGATTAATTACACGCTACAAGTTCGCCAATCTTTCAGCCAGGCTAGTGCCGGTGCTTTGAAGGAGGTTCCCCGTGCTTTTGCACGGACCTAATTAAAGTAAACCTCATTTTCCCAGGGGCGTAACCCCGTTAACACCTTTCTAGACACCTACTTGATCGGCTAATTGTAATGTGTAAAACTCTCCCAGGTGTAACTCTTACTCTCAGTGAGTATCGGGATCCAACTATCTCATAGAAGGTATGCAATCTCATTGCAAATTTCAACACTTGAAATTCCCGATAATATTTTGCCCCTAGTACTTATGACCTTAACTATGGTCAACATATCATAAGCACTAGTCAAGTTCTTCCCGTCATTTCATGATTAATTAGACCCACCCACATGACCCTCAACTATGGTCGACATAATCGCATGACTGTCCTAATTAATCGCATTATATGCAGTGTAGGAAGACATCACTTAACTACCGTACACTACGCCTCATCTATAGTCGGCATACGCAGCACGAATACTAAGTACTCTACTTCCTAAAATGACGGAGGGCTACGACAGGTTTTTAAGAAAACCTTTTGCGTAATGAACTTGATATCGTTGTAGAATCGAGTGATTTTGAAAAAGGAATGCTTTTTAAGCTTTTCTAGTTTCGCTAAAGAGGTCACTCCCGGTGAAGGGATCTCGTCTCTTTCCTCATCGAATAAGGTGCAGGATGTTTCACAAATACCGCTGTGCAAAGCAAGAACTATAGAAGCAATCAAAAGACAAACCGGGTGTGTAGCATATGCTAGTCTCGCTAAAGAGGTCACTCCCGGTGAAGGGATCTCGGCTCTTTCCTTATCGAATAAGGTGCGGGATATTCTACAAGGAATGCCGCTATGCAAAGCAAGAACTAGAGCTACCAGTTTTTAAACAAGTTTTTACAACATCTTTAGGTTTCTTTTATTTCATTAATCTCATTAATGAAGTCCCATTTTATTATACTTCACAAGCATCACATTTGAAACGAAATCTGCAATATAACATATATCTCATATATATAATATAAACATTCGTCTCAGGCAGTAATATGATCTCATCACAGAACATTGCAGCAGAAGAACATATATGAAATATTGGATATACTAGGAGGTCCGTGTTTTAATACGAGCCTGTATAAAGCACGGATTCCACGGTCGCGATGAATAGCGAAACCCACATCCCTAGACCCCTACGAGAGCGGCAAACAACTCTGCTAATTCTAGGGTTAGGAGACCCGGTCTCGACTCCTCGAGATGGTCTCCCACTGGACCCTAGAACCCGGTTACTTGTGCTCCCCGCCTTGGGTCTAACCTAATGCGGAAAAGTAAATAATATACAATGGTGACATCATCCTCAGCCCGGAAGTGCCCCAATAAAAGAATATTACATACAATGAATTTTACATGAATGAAAAAGAAAAACTCTCATCTCACATAAAACCCCCGACTATTCAGAACATGACGATCCAATATAACATATCACAGCAACACATAATATCTCATATCATCAGCGTAAGTAAATATGCGTATCTCAATTGTCGTTGATGTATAGCAATGAAACCGGCGATACACTACATATTACACTTACGGTCGCAGAAAAGAAAGTGTAAAACTACAACAGTTGGAATCCGCAACCTACTTAGACATCTCATGCTTAACCAAATGAATTCCTTAGACATTGCATGCCTAACAATTATAAACCCCGCATTTTAGTCTCAATATCAAAAACTCTTTTCAATATCAAGTCGGGCAATTCAACAAGATTCCCGACATCCTGATCGAATGTTCGTCGAAAACTTTAGTAGACGGTCGCACCCCCGACGCCGTCGACGAAGTGCACTAAGGCGGAACACCGCTACCGCGAGCACCCGAACGGATGCTTTTGGCGAGGGGGTTCTCCTACAGTCACTTGGTCGGGGCTATGGGGCGTGGCTATCTATTAAGTTTACCCGGCGAGTATCCGCGTACGCTACGTGATTACGACGGACTTTTGATCACATCAAAATCTCATGGCAACCGATTAAATGAGACTAAACTGTTAGATTTATAACATTCAAATTAGTTATCTCATAACTACTTGTGGATTCCAAATATTGTATCACATTCCAGATAAATAGACAATGTTAAACTTTCTGATCGAATAAACAAACACCCAAGATTTCCTAAATAGCTCAACACTTGAGCGTAGTTCAAAAAGTATCCATCACATGCCACAGTACCAATGGTCCAGCCGTAGAAGGGTCAAACCAACGCCTCACATGTGGCAACGCCGTACTGCCCCAAACCCTAAGGTTTAGAGGAGGTTTAGACGGTCATATAATCGAGTTAAGGTTTGTGTTCTTCTAGAGGGTCCACCGCATTACTTGCATTATTTTTCGGAAGTTTCAAACTCGAGGAAAAATCCAACACTTGAAAATTTTCCGACAGGGGAAAAAGTGAATTATTGATATCTGGTCAAACTTTTTAACACGTTCTAAATTATCCGGGAAAAAACTTAAACGAAGTTAAACTTTTCGATCGAATCAACGAATACAAAAGATCTCCAGAAAACTCAACACTTGAGTAATATTAAAAATTCCCAGAAGCATACAAAATTAACCAAGAATAAACCCCAGAAGAATTAGCACCTGAAACCCTAAGATGGTCACGGAACCGCCGCCAAACGCATGGTTTGGCCGCGGTTCCGCGGTCTCTTGAAGTGATCATTGCTCCGTACTTCACAGTAATTCTTATAATTCCCTGCTTAATTTTCTGAGTATTTTTAATACAGAAAAAATCAACATTTTAAAAAAATTCCAGAGAGTGGGTATTATGCGACGTTTCGGGGTTCGATCGGACTTTAAACTTCATCTAGACATCACCTCAAGCTCTAGCTTGGCTTTGATACCACAGTAGGGTTACTAGGCACTGTCATAAAGTTCTACAAGGCATCAACCATGCCAAAATCAAATTTTTCATGTGCCGAACAACCCTAACCAAGATCTTAGACTAGAGATTAGGCGAAACAAAGCAAGTAAACAACTTTACTTCTAAGAGTTATGGATTACAACCTTTGTAGTCCGTTCCTTCACTTCTAAAGCTCCGTGTTGAGGTCCCTTCGCTGCGATCATCAAGTACCCGGACTCTAGAGAGGCTCCATGAAGAGAAAGATGCAAGCTTGCTTCCGTTCTTCGATAACAAAGATGATCTACCTTGAAGAAACTCAAGCCTAAGCTTTTGCTTTGCTAATCAAGTATTAGCAAAACAAACACCCTAATCTAAGCGGCTAGAATAGATGGGGATGATGAAGTAGGAATTTAGCTCTCATTTGTTTTCTTTATCTCACTCATTTTCATCACTTTTGAAAAAGCTAGAAAGCTTTTCATCAAAGAGGAAGAAGAAGAAGAAGCAAAACCATTTGTGATGAATAATGAATCAAGTGTGGTTAGAAATGCAACCATGGGTTAAGTATGAAGACTTAACCCATGTAGAGAATTAACTATAGTTAAAGGGTTCGGTTGGGTTAAAGAAATATCTTTGCAAAATATCACAAAATATCAAGGTCAAAGTCAAAGCCTCAAGAAGCTTCTTGAAAGCTTCATAAAAGTTTAACCCTAATCCAAACACTAACCATATTTAAACTCCACAAATCATGTTGCATTTATAACCATAACATGTTACAATATTATATATCACATATACAATATTTATTGTAACAAAATAAAATAATACAATTAACATATATCACATATATATCAATGTATTACCCGAGTGAGAAAAAGAATCTTTATGTGAGCTAATATTAGTTAATGTAATATAATATATTAAATATATAATTATACATTAAATTATCGAATCAACACTTGATCCGATAATCCGGCTATTTCACAAATAACCGACTAATATAATCTGTATCAGTTCATCGAATCAACACTTGATCCGATGACCCGGCTATATCACATATACCCGGCTGATATCACATATCGCGAGAATCTAGTATGGTATCATATACACGTATTGTTCTCGGTCCCGCACATATCACATATGTGCTCCTATTCCGTTTTTCCCGAGCCAGGAAACCTCTGTGTAGGACTCTAAAGAATCGTCAATACACCGGCAGTAGATGATGATCATATCAAAACACCCACAAGCTGCAAGCGGTCAGCTAAACGTAACAGCCACCCAGGTATTGAGGGATCAGAAGATCAACAAGCAAGCCTGTACATTCTTTCGTGAATCCAACCAGTAACACTCCCGTACAGTCCGGTCTTTTCGTCTGATATGTCGCATATCTCGTCTAGGGGTGGTAAACGTCAGACCCCAGTAGCTTGATAAGTCGTGTCGATATGAGGTCCATAACAGTTCGAGAAACTACTGATAACACTTACCAGTAAATCTCAGCAACCCTGGCCAGGGATTTCCAGTTATAGCCAATCGAACACAGTGCAACATCAACTCCCTATACCGGGAGAGACGAAACCCCTCCTATCGCTCATTGCCTCCATGTGATTCAGGACTGTACCCAAAAGCCACCGTTTTGCATGCCCTCTTGGACGTGGTATGATAGAAATCAAAGCACAGTGGGAATCACACAAGACTCTATGACGATCTCGGGTCTACAGACTAACCTGTACCAGTGTCACCAGAGAACTGCCATCTGACGTGAGGTATAATACCATATGGGAGTTCTCGGCGAGTCCGTCCAGTGTACCCAGTCTCCATTGAGCACCCGTATACCTTCTCTGATGTCAAACACCAATGGATATGGGATCATCCATCGCTCATCATATGGGTCAAGAAGCGCATACGCTAGTCTACTCTAGAGTATCGATGCCCTGTCTCCGCACTCCCACGACTAAGAACATTTGAAGGATGTACTTGGCTACTACACTGTCCCCACTAGTATGATCTGCATCATAGTCCTGGTAGTCAAGTACTCATCCTAAGGGCTTTATCAACATGTGATATAGAGACAATCAGAGTACATGTTAAGATAAAGTGTAACCAGATAGCATACTATCATGTCGAGCAAGAAAGTCCTCCCTATATATGTCCAAGCATCCACTACAATATACAACGTATGTACAGTAATGGCCTCTAGGGCATACATATAACTAACATCACGATCGTCCGGACTCTAGAGAGGCTCCCATGAAAAAACAAACAAGCATGCTTCGAAGTCTTCGAGGCCGAAGATGATCTACATCGAGGAGACTCTAGCTCATGCTATCTCTTCACTAATTATGTAGATTAGTGAAGCAAACACCCTAAACTAAATGGTTAATAGTATAAGATGATGAAGTAGGAAGTGGGTTCACTTTAGATATATTTTTCTCACAAGTTTCCATCACTTTTGAAAAAGCTAACAACCTTTTCTTACTTGATGAAGAAGAAGAAGATGAATGAACTCATGAGGTTAGAAATGCAACCATGGGTGAGTATATCATATATCTAACCCTTGTAGAGAGTTAACCATTGTGTATGGTTAATGGTTGAGTTGATAAATATCTTAAGGATTGTTGGATATATGTATGCCCTAGAAGCCATTATATGTATAGTGGAAGCTTGGACCTGTATATATATATATTACTTTCTTGCTCGACATGATAGTATGCTATCTGGTTTACTTTATCTGACATGTTGATTTGATCATGTTTTTATTCATTTGCACATGTTGATAAAGCCCTCAGGATATTTCCTAGACTACTATGACTATGATGCAGATCATACTAGTGGGGCACGTGTAGTTTATAAGCATATCCTAGAATTGTTCCCGGTCGTAAGTGTATCGAGACGGGGCATCGATATTCCAGAGTAGACTAGCGTATACTTTTCTTGTCCCATATGATGGGCGTTGGATGTTCCCATATTTATCTGGTGAGGTGACACCAAAGAATGTATGCGGGTGCTCAGTGGAGACTGGGTACACTGAACAGACTCACAGAGAACTCCTATGTGGTATTATATCTATCATCGGATAGCAGTTCTCAGGTGACATTGGTACAGGTTAGTCTGTAGACCCGAGATTGTCATAGAGTCTTGTGTGTCCTCCCACTGTACTTTGATCTCCACCCTACCACGGCTCTACTGAGTCGTGCAAACAGGTGGTCTTTGGATACAGTCCCGAGGCACATGGAGGCAATGAGCAATAGGAGGGGTTTCGTCTCTCCCGGTATTGGGGGTTGATATTGTGCTATGCTCGATAGGCTATAACAGGAAGTCCCTGGCCAGGGCTATTGAGATTTACTGATAAGTGTTATCAGTAGTTTCTCGATCTGTTATCAGCTATATACCGGCATGACTTATTGAGTTATTGGAGTCGACGACACCATCCCCAGACTTGATATGCAACATATTTGACGAGGAGACTGGACTGTACGGTAAGTGTTGCCAGATGGCTCGACGGGAGTTTTGACAGCTTTGCTGGTTTTCTTCTGATCGTTCAATACCCGGGTGGCTGTTACGTTTAGCTGACCACTTGCAGCTTGTGGGTATTTGATATGATCATCACCCACTGCCGGCGTATTGACGATTCTTAGAGTCCCACACAGAAGTTTCCTAGCCCAGGCGAAAAGATGTGGTGTGCATATGAGATATGCGTGGGGACCCGATTGAATACGACTATGTGATACCGTATATTAATCGGGCGTTTTTCTATTAGTTGGGTCGTATGCGATATGACCGGATTGTTAAATCAATTGTTGATTTAACATTTTGACTTTTAGTTTTATTTTAATTCTTTAGTCAAACTTTTTTTATTAAAGAGTAAGAATGCATGCATGGATGCACATGTTGATGTGCATGTATGCACATGTTGATGTGCATAGATACATGCATGCAAAATGTCATGGTTGTTGATACACATATGAAGGCAATATAAGACTTACATGGAACTTGATTTATATATATTCTTTTTGCATTTAAATTAAAAGGAAAAGAAAAGGATTATTCATCCATAGTTATCTTCTACACTCTTCTTGAAGTTAACCTTGCTCACCCACTTTTTAACCTTGGATTAATATTCCTCTTGCCTTTTAACTCAAGTGCAATAATATCTAAATTAAGTAACCATGGTTTGAGATGAAGAGTAGAAAATATATATACTTATCTTTTCTATTATTTCATTAAGCTTTATCATTATCAAAAGCTTTTGCCTTCATCTTCTTCTTCCTCCTTGCTCTCTAGGTTTTTCCAAAGTGAGTGAGAGATAAAAAGAAAGAGTTTTGACAAAAGAAAACTCACCACTTCATCATTCTACTCTAATCTAGCCAATTAGTTTAGAGTGTTTAGCTTCATCTTCTTCTTGCATCAAGTGGAGCTACTGTCACGACCCGAAAGTACGGAACATGACCGGCACTTAAACTACGAACGTCTCGAGGCGTACGTAATCTAAGTAAACCGAAAACCCAGAAATCCAAACCAAGAAAAGTAGTAGAGTGCAGGAAAAACCAACTTAAAGCAAGTAATTTCAATAGCATAAGCCGAATTATGCGGTTTTTTAAAACATCAAAAATTTACTGAAAATTTCGGCAGAGTCTCCTTTGTAAATACTGGCCCCCAAACGGGATACAACATGAATAGTATACGAAAACAAGAAAAGGGCATCCCCAAGCGGGAGCTAGCTCTTCGTCAATCGACGGTCACAACCACACAAACAATATAATATACAACGCCAACGGCGAGAATCAAAACTCAAAAGGAAACTCAAAACCACCAGAAATATAACGAGCGACTCTAACGTCGAAAGAATAAACAACACTGGTCTCTAACTCAAAAAAAAACATGTTTGGTTGATGGAATTTACTAGATACAACGGAATAATATTATACAAGTAATATGATGGGTACGATACAAGAAAAACCCACCTACTAGCAAGTCACCCGAATGAAACTGAGCCCGCAAAGCCGTAATGAAACCTGTACGGCAAACCTGCAAGAAACTGGGGCACAACGGGGGTGGGTTGCCAACTCGTGAATTGAAAAACATCTACGCACAGAAATCGCATAAATAACGCAATCCTAGGTCAATGATCATAATATAACCTCAAAAATATGAATAACACGTAGCCTATAACAAGGCTAGGGTAAATATCTAACCCGAGTGTAATCTCATGTGCCCGTGTCAGTGCCTCAGGTAGCAATATATCATATGAATGAGGTATGCATGCATGAAACAGAATACATATAAATGAAGAAACTGTTTTCATAAATTAGTGAGATTTCCTTCGTATTTTTAAACTGAGGTGTTATAAATGAAATCAGTATCAACAGTGTCTAGCATCGACACAAAACATAAATCTCACTGTCTCGAAATATCAATGTCTCAATCTCAATATCTAGGGCACCGTCAGTCCAGACCGGCCCCTACCATCCATCTCAAGACCACGACGGTATCCTCCGGATATCCGACGCGTCGGGTAATATCACCGGTCGGTAGTGCTCCCCTGCCGGGCTCAACGTCAACACCACATTCCTCTTGCCCCGGGGTACCGCACCGGGCCCACCATGTACCCGTGACGGTTCCTCCACTCCTCGACACGGATCTTGAAAACCACAGCAAACTCATGGTGGACGACACTTTACATCACTAGAAAACCGCAACATTTTATATTTTAAAAGATCATAAGTTGTAAATTTTGCGGCTTTCCCCGAAATCCAGAAATATCATAAATCTCAAGAAATCATCACAAGTGCATATGTCAATGATAATGAATGCATATGGTATCAATAACCAAGTTGCAATGTATGATTAATAAACTAGGCATGTAAGGCAGGTACACTAATATCATATCAAACTACTAACTAACAAGCTAAGTCAAGCAAATATATTCTCTAAAGTGTACGTGACATGGCAATTACCGATGAAGATGTGTGTGAGCCGGCAAGTAGGTGTACGTGGTACATACGCATCATCGGTAATGGTGCTGGTGTCCTAACAGCATGATATCAATAATGGAATATGCAGCAAAATATGTATGCGAGGCAGAGCGAACAGCAATAATATGCGGGAGCTGAATACTAGACACAACAATAACTAATCTGTAATAATCTAATATAAGTCCTACAAATGGTGCCTTTTGAAATAACACGAATCATGGGGTTTTGAAAATAGGGGCTACGGTGTTTTTATGAAAAGATACGTCTTTTGAAATATCCGTAGGATCCCTTGGGCTGTCTTTTAAAATACCCACGATTCGTTAGTTTTTGAAATAGGTAAGAATCGAATCTAATCTAACAACTAAACTAAACTAAAGGGCTAAGCTAACAAGCTGAACTACAGGTAAGGAAACCGCCTATCATCTGAGTCGATACATATACATACCTGTATATGTATAGTCGGTGATCCCGCCTCAATAATATCATATCCGATACCATATCTATAATCAGGCATCCTAAGTCAAGAGTGCGGATCAATCATCAATATAGCTCGTACGTAAATCCGTCGTACGGCATCCCAATCTGGGTACGGGTCAATATCACATTCATCATACTATTCACATGGTATCCTCTTTATCAAATATTATGATCGGGGTTCTGATCTACGTCTAGTACCATACCGATACCGCCTACGTATGCATGGACGTGTGTGAAACACTACGTCAAGGACCCGCTACAACGTCATGTCGTATCTCGAATACGAACCCTACTATATCACCGATCTCACGGCCTCAAATTAAATCTTATCGACTCAGCTCAATCCCAAGTATCATCCTCAAATCCGTATGCGAACACATAGTCCCATACCCATGTGAACCCATAACTATAAAGAATCCCATGAGCACATATCAATAGGAATGTATGCAAGTATGTATGTGTGTATGTGTAGTGCAACACTACCCTAGGGTTCGCAACACTAAAGTACTCCAACACACCAATATCCATCCTAAGCATCGTTATTAATCCCAAATAACATATAATAACGGTTGGTGTGTATACGCATCCGTATACACCACCACGGACTGCGGGGGTGCTATACGCCATCCACCCGACTTCTCCCCGTAGATATAAATCTACTCACCTGGTCCTCGCTGGCCGGTGCCGACGTCGCCACGCGCTTGCTTGTCGTCTCGAAGTCCACATGGGGTACCTACATATCATAACGCACCAAATCGCATTAAAACTAAATTCGAAATCGAAACGGCATACGAAAATCAAATCGGCACGCGTATCACGCATAGGTCCAAACCTATCGCCTACGCATGCAAGAATAGTCAGACAAACCCTCGATGTCGATGTACAAACGTCAAACCATCGAGAAAAATCCAATCACACTCATTTGCACATTCACGAACACTAATTTTAATATAAACTAGGTTAAAACTCACAAAAACCCCAATTTCACTTAAAAAGTCATTTTTCCGAAAATCTAGCAAGCACAATTCGCCGTTTTTGTACAAAACATGATATTTAAATGAATGTAGCGGCCAATATACTTATTAAATATCTTAAATAAGTCATAGAAACAATTTCCGGAATTTAATCTCATTAAATTCCAAAAAACCCTAAGATTCTAGTTTACAAAATACCCTTTTTAACAATTTCATAGCAAAATGCACAAACTACAATTTAGGTTGGATTTGCATGATCCAAAGCATTAAACTACACTTAATAAAGTTAATGAAGCCATGAAAAACCTAATTAGATTTTTAGTCTAACATTTGCAATAATTTCCAAAAACCTAGTTTAGAAAAAAAAAAGCTTAATTTGGACATTTACATCTAGCAATCTACATATCATCAAAAGATTAAGTTTTCACTTCCTTAAGATGAAAATCTATACTTTGCAACCAAGATTACACGATACGAACCCTAATTAGATTCAAACACCATCACACAATTTCAATCTTGAAATTGGAATCACAAAATTAGCTAATAAAACTAATTTAAAGTAACTTAACAAAATCTATACACTTGGGTTAGGATTATACCTCCAAACCAAGAGATCAAACTCAAGATATAGCCTCCCAAAATGCTCTCTTTTCACAAAGATCAATGCTTGAAATGCTAAGGAATAATGGGTAAGTGTTGGATTTGGATTTAGATTTGAATTTGTATGGATTTTGAAGTGATTTTGTGGATTTTTTTTGATGCAAACTTGAGTGGGATTTAGGGGGGCTGTTGCTGTTGGGAGAAGGGGGGGCTCGGCCTGAAGGGAATGGGTGAGGGGAGAGAGAATTGGTGAGGTTAAGAAGTCAATAATTGACCAAAGTCAACCAAGCCAAAATATATACATATTCTATCATTTTCTACTCTTTCCTTTCCTTTGAAATTCAAGTGGGGAAAAATAAATGGGGGCTGCTGAATTCTTCAAGGGGATAAGTGAATGGGGGTGTGTGGATGTGGGTACGGGTGTGGGGTGATGAAAAATGATAAATACAATACCCCAAACATCCATTTACGCTAAAAAAAGCCTTTTTTCTTCAATAATTTCTAAACCGGTTTGGCAAATGATTTCGTTCCAAAAACCACATGATAAAATTTTATTTAATGTTTTATGATGCACAAAATTTGTTTCAACTCATTCCAATTTGTAATTTTCCCTAATTAAATGTATTAGTGACGACTTAAATAATAATAAAATAATATTTTTTTTCAGAAAATTTGAAATTTCACCAGCGGCTCAATAAACACCAAATAATAGCAATTACCTAGCTAGAATATGTATATTTAATTTTTATAATAAGATATTTGTATTTTGACTTTTTACAGAAAACCCCCTTATTTTACCGATTTTTCGAAATTTCACCGAAACGATTTTCAAAGCGTTACAGCTACAAGCTTGGAGCTAGTGAACTTCGGGTGGATCATCGTGGACGTAGGAGCTTACTAGCAAGCCTTTCCAACCTCTCAAACATACTAAGAGTCACTACAAAGAGGACTATAAAGGTTGTATTCCTTTCACTTAGTGCAATTTTAGTTCTAGTATGTGATACTTGTGATGTTACCCTAGAAATTCTAGTTAAAGATCCATGCTTAGTTTGCTTAGCACCTCTAGAAATTTTAAAGTGGCATGTGTGATGCTTCCATACTCATTAGTAGGTGCTAGGGAAACCCAACAATGGTATTAGAGCCAAGCTAGAATTCTGGACTTAGTGTTATAACGAATATGAATACGAAAACGACTACGAAAATACGGTATTACGGAACCCATGGATTGCTCTCTGGAAATTTTTTAAAAAATCGTCTAAAAATTTTTCAAACAGGTACAGAGTCATATTTGGATAGATATAAGCATACAGGTGAAATACGGGGGGAGGGGGGTCATCGGATTTGGACCGGCCACCTTAGGCAAAATTCCGGCTAGGCCGGCCCCCTTCACCCAGAACTCCCCCCGTATTCCTCCAGTGCTCATTTGGGTTCATTTTGGGTTTAGTGGTATTGTTTATTTTAGCCCAGTTTTCATGTGATGACTGTTTAGACTTGGGGCTAATTCGTAGTGATTCGTAGTCGTATTTTTAACACTAAATTGGTAACCTAGACTATTTTTAGCATTTCGAACGAACATCGGACACCTCACTTTCTACCCCGCTGAAATTCCAAGTGTTGTAATTTTCCTAAGTTAACTTTATATTCAATAGTAGCGCAAGTATCCTATGGACCCTCTAGAAGATCATAATAACCTTAACTGGATTCTATGCCCACGGAACCGCGAACGAACCTTCGGATTTGCCGTAGTGCCGTGGTGTCATAGGTGAGGCGTTGGTTAACTCCTTCTACGACTGGATCATAAGACACTGTGGCGCGGTTTTGGGTATTTGTAACTTTGCACAAGTGTTGAGCTCTTGGGGTAAAACGTGGGTGTTTGTTGATTCGATCAAAACGTTAAACATTGTCTTGATATCTGTGATTGCAATTGTTATTTTTCACTTTCTTTTCTGTGACCGTAAGCGTAGTATGTGGTGTATCGCCGGCTTCGTTGCTATACATCAACGACAATCGGGATACGCATACTTGCTTACGTTGATGATATGAGATATTATGTGTTGCTGAGATATGATGCAGGATTGTCGCGATCGAATAGCCGGGAGTTTTATGTGAGATGAGAGTTTTTATTTTCATTCATGTAAAAGTTAAATGTATGTAATATTCTTTTATTTGGGGCACTTCCAGGTTGAGGATGATGTCACCATTATTGTATATTATTTACTTTTTCGCATTAGGATAGACCCAAAGAAGGGAGCACAAGTGATCGGGTTCTAGGGTTCGGTGGGAGGCCATCTCGAGGAGTCGAGACCGGGTCTCCTAAACTCTAGAATTGGCAGGATCACTTGCCGCTCTCGTAAGGGTCTAGGGGTGTGGGCTTGGCTATTCATCGCGACCGTGGAATCCGTATTTTCTATTACTGGCTGAATACAAAATACGGACCTCCTAGATATCCTTTTTTATTTTCATATGTGCTTCTGCTGCTATTGATATTCTGTAATGTGATTACTTAGTATCTGAGACGAATGGATTATTATTATATATATGATATATAATAAACGTTGCTTATATTTTACACCCGCTCTAGTCCCGACCCACTATGCCGTTAGTTAAGTAACCTAACGGTGCATAACGGGACACTGTGGCGAATGCGGATGGTATAAGTATACGTTCTATTTTTCGTTTCTTTTCTGTGATGGCTTAGGAACTTAAATGATGGGACTACATTAATGAGATTAATGTAAATTAAAAGAAACCTAAAGATGTTGTAGAATCAGATTTGAAACCCACTCGGCCTTTTTATGAAAAATGCAAGTTTCAAAAGATGCGGAGCTTAAGCCACTCCTTTTCTAAATTGTTTTGATTCTACAACGAGATCAAGTTCAAAGCGTTAAAGGTTTTCATAAAAACCATCCGCAACCCTCTGTCATTTTAGGAAGCAGAGTACTTAGTATTCGTGCTACGTATGTCAACCATAGCCGAGGCGTGGTGTACGGTAGCTAAGTGATGTCTTCCTACACCGCATATGATGCGATTAGTTAGGAAAGTCACATGATTATGTCGACCATAGCCGAGGGTCATATGGGTGGGCCTAATTAATCATGAAATGACGGGTAGAACTTGAATAATGCTTATAATATGTTGACCATAGCCAAGGTCATAAGCAGCTAGGGGTAAAAACCATATCGGGAGTTTCAAGAGTTGAAATTTGCAATGAGATTGCATACTATCTTTATGATAGTTGGATCCCGATCCTACTGTGAGTAAGACTTACTCCCAGGAGAGTTTTACATTTTGCAATTAGCTAATCCAGTAGGTGTCTAGAAAGGTGTCAACGGGGTTTGACCTATGGGAAAACGAGGTTTATTTTAATTAGGTCCGTGCGAAAGTACGGGGAACCTCCCTCAAGTACCGACACTGGCCTGGCAGAACGGTTAGCGAAGTTGTAGACTGTAATTAATCCTGACTAGTTTTCTTTTTTAAGGTTTGAAAGAAAAACTTGATAAAAGCAGTGGGAGACATCGATTAGATAAGATAATAACCAATCTAATTCTTTGCAAGAGCATTTCGCTGAGTGTATTCTTTTCTCTCTCCTAATAGCAGATACCGATGACGGGGCTTAAGCTTCTACTAGAGAAAAACAAACTGACTGGGCCGAATTATAAAGAATGGAAGAGGAACTTGAACATTACACTCGCATATGATAAAGTATCATATGTCCTCACTACCAAAGCCCCACCCGTCTCAGGACCTGAATCATCTGTTTCGGATAGGGAGATCCAAAAAACATGGGATATTGATTGCAACACGGCCAGGTGCCTCGCGCTTGCTTCTATGGACAACATCCATCAGAAACAGCACAAGAAGATGGATGTACAATCCATCTTTCTTCATACAAAGGAGTTGTATGAAGAGCAATCTCGTACTTTGAGATATGAGGCATCTCGAAAGCTGTTTCAGATGCGAATGGCTCCTGGTGCATCAGTAGGAGACCATGTTTTAAAGATGATTGGTCTTATTGAACAACTTGAGGAACTGGGATGGACTATGGATAATGAGCAATATACGGATGTTGTTCTACAGTCTCTCTCCCCTGCCTTTGCTCCGTTCATAGTGAATTTCAATATGAACGATTTAGAGAAATCATTGCCTGAACTTCTCAATATGTTGAGAAGTGCAGAGAGCACGCTGAAAACAGCGAAGACTCCCGCTCTGCTTGCTGGGCCATCTTCCTCTTCCGTCCCAAAAGCCAAGGCCAAGGGAAAGAAGAAGAAGAAGTCCATCAAACCGAAAGGTGGAGTCCAAAAAGCGAAGGGGAAAGACAAAACCGGGGCCGCGGGAAGTGGAAAAAGGGAATGTTTTTTCTGCCACAAGACAGGACATTGGAAACGGAACTGTGCTTTGTATCTTGTTGATCTCAAGAAGAAGAAGCATGCTGATGCTTCCGCTTCAGGTATATTTGTAACTGAGAACTGTTTTTCAATTAACTCTACATCTTGGGTATTAGATACCGGTTCTAGTTCTCACATCTGCAATTGTGTGCAGGGGTTGAGAAACAGTAGAGTTTTGAAGACTGGAGACCATACTCTGCGGGTTGGAAATGGTTCTAATGTACATGCTGTATCCGTAGGAGAGTATCATCTGGGTTTGCCTTCAGGTTGTATATTGGTTTTGAACCCGTGTTATTTTGTACCAAGTATGCTATGTAATATAATATCCGTTTCTTTGTTGGACAATGAAGGATATCATTTTGTGTTGCAAAATAATGTTATGAATATTAACTTGAATCAAGAGTTGATTGGGTATGGTACATTAAATAACGGTATTTACGTCCTGAACCAACACACAGTTTTCAATATACAACATACTAATAAAAGAAAACTTTCAGATATAAATAAAGCTTTTCTTTGGCATTGTAGACTTGGTCATATTAATGAAACCAGACTAAACAAGCTACATAAAGATGGATATTTAAATCCTTTTGAATATAAATCTTATGCAACTTGCCAGTCCTGTATCAAAGGTAAAATGACCAAAACTCTGTTTACTGGACACGGAGAAAGAGCTGTGGAACTCTTAAGCCTCATACATAGTGATGTATGCGGACCAATGTCTATACATGCATGAGATGGTTTTTCATACTTCATCACATTTACTGATGATTTCTCAAGATTTGGACACATGTTTTTGATAAAGCACAAATCCGAAGCTTTCGAGAAATTCATGGAGTACAAACTTGAAGTAGAAAAACAAACGGGGTTGAGCATCAAGAAACTTCGATCAGATCGAGGTAGAGAGTACTTAAGTACAGAGTTTTCAGACTTCTTAAAAGAGAATGGGATTCTCTCTCAGCTCACTCCTCCTTACACACCACAGCACAACGATGTATCAGAACGGAGGAATCGTACCCTCTTAGATATGGTATGATCCATGATGTGTGATGCTGAGTTACCGCTTTCCTTTTGGGGACATGCATTAGAGACAGCAATATATCTGTTAAACAGAGTTCCAACCAAGACCGTGTCTACCACTCCATATGAGATATGGAGTGGAAAGAGACCATCTCTTAAAAGAGTTAGGATATGGGGTTGTCCGGCTTATGTCAAAAAGCAGAATCCGGATAAACTCGAGACACGATCGGTCATGTGTAAATTTGTCGGATATCCAAAACATTCATATGAATATCTATTCTACCACAAGGAGGAACAAAAGGTGTTTGTTGCTCAGCATGCCACATTTTTGGAAAATGAAGTCTTTTCAGAAAGTACTGATGGCAATACGGTAGAATTAGAAGAGGTTCTAGAGACACAAATTACTCAGGACGAATTGGTTGAAACTGATGTTGTAGTAGAACTTCAAGAACCTCAGCCACTCTGGAGATCTAGTAGAACTTCTCGCCCACCGGAGAGATACTATGGGTTTCTCATTGATGGTGATAGAGAAGATTGCATCATGGATGATGATGACCCTACTAGTTTTCAGCAAGCTATCACGAGTGGTGACTCTGTGAAGTGGCTGGAAGCCATGAGATCCGAAATGGAGTCCATGTACACCAACAAAGTATGGACTTTGGACGTTGCACCTCCTGGGATAAAACCCGTTGGGTGCAAATGGATCTTTAAGAGAAAGATTGGTGTAGATGGACAGGTAGAAAGCAAGGCTTGTAGCGAAAGGTTTTCGTCAAAGACCAGGATTGGACTATGATGAAACTTTCTCTCCAGTAAAATGCTTAAATCCATTAAGATCCTACTTGCTATTGCTGCTCACCATGATTATGAAAGCTGGCAGATGGACGTTAAAACTGCATTTCTGAATGGTGATTTAGAAGAATGCGTTTTTATGGATCAGCCAGAGGGCTTCATTGACAGTGGGAGCAGCGGGAAAGCATGTAGATTGCTTAAATCCATTTATGGATTAAAGCAGGTCTCACGGAGCTGGAACATCTGTTTTGATGATACAATCAAAGAGTTTGATTTTATCAAAAATATAGATGAACCATGCATTTATAAGAAGATTGTAGGGAATACTGTCACATTCCTCGTATTATACGTGGATGACATTCTCCTGATAGGAAATGATATTCCTATGCTACAATCGGTCAAACTATTCTTATCACAAAGGTCTTCCATGAAGGACCTGGGTGATGACTCATGCATTTTGGGCATAAGGATCTATAGAGATAGATCCAAGAGGTTATTGGGATTGTCCCAATCAAAGTACATTGACACAATCCTAAAAAGGTTTAGTATGGAAGATTCTAAGCGTGGTGCCTTGCCCGCTTGCCATGGAATCACTCTCTCCAAAGATTTCTGTCCGAAGACTGATGAAGAGAAAGCTCGCATGAGCATTATACCCTACGCTTCAGCCGTGGGATCTATAATGTATGCGATGTTATGTACTCGCCCTAATGTTGCTTATGCACTAGTTGTTGTAAGCAGGTATCAATCCAACCCAGCGGAGAAACATTGGATAGCAATGAAGAACATTCTTAAGTACTTACGAAGGACTAAAGAATTGTTCTTGGTTTATGGTAATGGGGATCTCCAAATGGAGGCCTTTACTGATTCCAGCTTCCAAAGTGATAAGGATGACAACAAATCTATCTCAGGATTTGTATTTACCCTCTATAGAGGGGCGGTTAGTTGGAAGAGTTCCAAACAGGATACCGTTGCAGACTCCACGATGGAAGCTGAGTATATTGCTGCAAATGATGCTGCCAAGGAAGCCGTCTGGATGAAGAAGTTCGTCACAGAACTAGGAGTAGTTCCAACCATTATTGATCAAATACCTTTGTATTGTGATAATAATGGGGCTATAGCGTTAGCCAAAGAACCCAGATCCCATCAGAAGTCCAGACACATCCTAAGGCGATATCATTTGATCCGGGAGATAGTAGATCGCCGAGAGATTGAGATTTGGAGAGTAGATACAAAGAATAACACAGCGGATCCACTCACCAAAGCCCTTCCACAGCTGCAGCATGAGTGACTTTTTGAGATGTTGGGTATGAAATACGCCAATAACTGGCCTTAGTGCAAGTGGGAGATTGTTGGATATATGTATGCCCTAGAGGCCATTATATGTATAATGGATGCTTGGACGTGTATATATATATAGATTACTTTCTTGCTCGACATGATAGTATGCTATCTGGTTTACTTTATCTGACATGTTGATTTGATCATGTTTTTATACATTTGCACATGTTGATAAAGCCCTCAGGATATTTCCTAGACTACTATGACTATGATGCAGATCATACTAGTGGGGTACGTGTAGTTTATAAGAATATCCTAGAATTGTTCCTGGTCGTAGGTGTATCGAGATGGGGCATCGATATTCCAGAGTAGACTAGCGTATACTTTTCTTGTCCCATATGATGGGCGATGGGTGTTCCCATATCCATCTGGTGAGGTGACACCAAAGAATATATGCGGGTGCTCAGTGGAGACTGGGTACACTGAACAGACTCACAGAGAACTCCTATGTGGTATTATATCTATCGTCGGATAGCAGTTCTCAGGTGACACTGGTACAGGTTAGTCTGTAGACCCGAGATCGTCATATAGTCTTGTGTGTCCTCCCACTGTACTTTGATCTCCACCCTACCACGGCTCTACTGAGTCGTGCAAACAGGTAGTCTTTGGGTACAGTCCCGAGGCACATGGAGGCAATGAACGATAGGAGGGGTTTCGTCTCTCCCGGTATTGGGGGTTGATATTGTGCTATGCTCGATAGGCTATAACAGGAAGTCCCTGGCCAGGGCTACTGAGATTTACTGATAAACGTTATCAGTAGTTTCTCGATCTGTTATCAGCTATATATCGGCATGACTTATTGAGTTATTGGAGTCGACGACACCATCCCCAGACTTGATATGCAACATATTTGATGAGGAGACCGGACTGTACGGTAAGTGTTGCCAGATGGCTCGACGGGAGTTTTGACAGCTTTGCTGGTTTTCTTCTGATCGTTCAATACCCGGGTGGCCGTTACGTCCACTTGCGGCTTGTGGGTGTTTGATATGATCATCACCCACTGCCGGTGTATTGACGAGTCTTAGAGTCCCACACGGAAGTTTCCTAGCCCAGGCGAAAAGATGTGGTGTGCATATGAGATATGCGTGGGGACCCGATTGAATACGACTATGTGATACCGTATGTTAATCGGGCGTTTTTCTATTAGTCGGGTCGTATGCGATATGACCGGATTGTTAAATCAATTGTTGATTTAACATTTTGACTTTTAGTTTTATTTTAATTCTTTAGTCAAACTCTTTTTATTAAAGAGGAAGAATGCATGCATGTATGCACATGTTGATGTGCATGTATGCACATGTTAAACTCCTCAAATCACCAATCTCCTTAAAACCCATTGAGACCCGCACGCAACAGGAGATCACCTTCCAAATCCACCGGGAGATCGACGGTAGACAACATCTGAGGGAGACCTGAAAAGGACCTCCATCAGTTGGCGCCGTCTGTGGGAATAACTCCACAAAAAACTAAGTTGGCCTTCCGATCTCCATCCACATGGCGAGCGACCACCCTGAAGATCAAGGTACCAGCCGCCGCCTCCCCCTCACCGGAGGCACTGATGAACCTCCCCCAGCGACCATCATCAATGCCCTCGCCAGCCGAATAGATCGGCTACAGTCCCTCGTGGAGGCGCTCATCTGCGTCCAGACGGCTGGGCCAGAGCCCCAGATCGCTGCTCCTCCGCCTCCAGAAGGTTCTGCCCTTGTCGGCACGGCTGACCATCGGCAGGCTACGACCCCTGGCCACAGATCTCATGGGACGATACTCCCTGAGGCCCGTTGGGCGCCCCACGGCTCCACACCAAGATCCGCCCCCAGAGAGCCTCGCCTCGAGCCTCCTCGCGACCCTTACCCCCCTGAGGAGATGTTGGTCACCTCGCTTGTCCACAGGCATGATCGACACCCCTCCCTCGACAGGGTTGCACAGAAGGGGCTCGCCATGATGGCTCGAGAGCCACCTTGCTCGGAGATCTGAGGGATCTCATCGAGAGGAACCGGGGCCGTGCCCAGACCCAGGTCTCCCACAGCAGAGGCCAGGGATCATAAAGCGCCGAATCCTTAGGGTACCACGGCCGACTCGACGCCCTTGAAAAGAAGATCGAGGGCATGCGCTGGGAAGGTAACCTCTCGGGCGACGGGGCTAAGTATGCCGCCGACTCACTCACCAAGCCATTTACCGAGGGACTGCTCGCAGTCCACGTCTCCTCGCGCAACAAGCCCCCGAAGGTCTCTCTGTTCGACGGGAAAACTGACCCCAAAGACCATTTGGATGCTTTCACCGTGGGGATGAGCTTCCAGGACCATTCCGACGCCGCCCAGTGCAGGGCCTTCCCAGCCACCCTCATCCGCACTGGTCGGGACTGGTTCCGAGGACTCGAGCCTCGCTCAATCTCGACCTTCGACGAACTGGCTACTCAGTTCCTCGGCCACTTCGTTGGGAACCGTCGGCAGAAGCGTACGGTCGACTACCTCTTCACAATTAAGAGCGGGGACAAAGAAACGTTCAAGGCTTACATCACCCGCTTCTACAACGCCCTCCTCGAGGTCCCCGAGCACCGGGATGAGACCTTCATCACGGCGCTCAGATCTGGTCTGAAGCACAAGGAGTGGTTGCGCTCCTTTGCGTTGGCATAGCCTAAGACCATGGCCGAGGTCAAGGCATGGACCAAGCGCGAGGTTCAGCTGGAGTCCGAGGTGAACACGAACCTCCCCCGAGAAGAACTGTCCAACCAGAAGAAGAGGGCTCGGGAGGAGAGGCCAGAACGTCAGCAACCCTATCACCCTAAGTTCCAGGAGTACACCCCGCTCAACGTCTCCCTTGTAGTGTTACTAGAGGAGGCCCAAGGCGAGGGGTTCTTCAAGTTCCCTCCAATCTCGCGTCAGGCCTCGAAGCGAACCCGGGGCCCTTACTGCGCCTTCCACCGGACGCTGGGCCACGCCATGGAGGATTGTAAGCAACTCTGGGACTACATCGAGGAGCTCATCCGATCGGGGCACCTCGCCGCCTACTTAAGGGACAAACGGCAGGCCAATCGCGAGAAGGAGCAGAGTCCCCCTCCCGCCGAGCTGACCATCGGCCAGATCATGATCGTCTCGGCAGATGACCAGTCCGGTGCTCGGGAAGCCCCGTACCCGGTGCCAAGCACGGAGACCAAGAAGCCTCCAGGGAGCTCGGGCCACGCTAATAAGGTCATCCATTAGCATGTACATTTCTTTTGGGGCAATGTAAACTCTTCCTAGGGTCTATTGTTAATTTAATAAAGATCAACGGAACATTGCGAAAAAGTAGGAAAGATCTCATTTATTCAAAAAAGGTATTATGGGCTCCTCAGCCATACATACAAAAAGAAAAAGAAAATTACAACAGCGGGGGAAGGGGTGTAGGGAGCACTGCTCATGATACTCGGTAAGGATCTCCACCAGCCGAGGCCTCGCGAGATCCAACCTCTGCCCTCGGTTCCCCCCGCGTGCATCGACCCCGAGCCTCAACTCGTAGCACTCACAAACGAGCACCTCCGAGCGAGCCAGCCGGCTCGTGGAGATCAGGCCGAAGTGCCTCAGAGACTGCAGCTTGCCCACGGCCTCGTTATAGAGCTGCTCGGACAGGGGGTTGTAAAGCCCCGGCAACGCCCTCCAGATGGAGTACATCAGCAGCTGCAGCAGGGAGAAGCGTCGGGGGTGCAGCCGACCGAAGTGGTCCTCGATGCTCCCATATACCAACTGCACCATGTCCTCGGTGCAGTTCTGGTCATAGAGGTATACGTCTTCGAAGTGGATGATCTCGGGAATGGTAAAGGGAAAGTCATACATTCTCAACGCTCTGTTTGCGAGGAAAGGAAAGACTAGTGCTCCTTCAGCCTTATATAGCCCGCTGCGCCCCAACGGAACTCAACGGTTGCCCGCTCTCGCCCAAGAAGTCGCCGCCACGCGGCGATCATCGAGCCTTCTCTGGCAGAATCGGAACGACGCGACCCTGGCGCTTCGCCTCCTCCACATTCAATGCGCATGCTACGCACACACCCGTCGTGACCGTTCCTGTTCCCCGTACCTGCAACTGGATGGTCGGGCGAAACCTCATGAAGATTCGGCCGAGCAGCTACCCTGCCCGATTATACTTAGCCGGCCTCCTAAGGCCCCTCCAACGCTAAGGATCAAAGTCCTCCGTGGAGGCAGCCGAGCGGCTCCCCTGCTCGGCTATCCCTGGCCGGTAGCTTCCTGATTAGTCGAAAATATTGCATATTTTAGCCGGCAATTTCCTCATCATTTTCATCCATATAGAAGTGTTCGGCATTCATATTTTACATATTAGCAAAACTGTCGCAAAATATCAGATTGCATGTATTAGACTCTAAAACCGACACTATAAAGGAAATTGACTGCATTTCATGGCATCGCATCTTCGCTATATTGCGCAACACTTGTTTTGAGATCTGTGCAGGAAAATCCAGAAGAAAGGCCAAAAATTTACAGGGTACTGATCAAACATGACGCCAACTCAATGATTTAGAATCTGGTATTGATGTAAAGGGAATTCAGGAATTCAACATATCAGAGAATGTACTTGAAGACATCAAAAATCAACACAGGAAGTTTGAAGCCCCAATGAGCCAACATGGCCGCGGAACCGCGGCCGGAGCTGGCTTGCGCCGCAGTTCCGCGGCGGTTTGTCGACGTCACCACTCCATTTTTGGTGCACAACTCCTATGCAAGCTTAAAGACTTCAAAAAGATACAACAAATTCCAGAAGACCCCAGAACCTTCTGCCAGATCAGCAAACCCTTGTTCCTACACTAAACTAACCTTGTATTCTAGAAACTTCTTCTTAAACCCTAGCTTAAACCCTAAGCTAAGCCTAACAAACTCTTTCTAGAAGCTCCTCAGCAAACTTTTGGAGGGAACTTCACAAAGGCCTAGGGTTTGGAAAGTCTATAAATAGAAGCCTAGACCTAGGGTTATGAATCTAATCATCTTTACCCAATTCTAGTATCAAACTAGAGCCATTTTACCCTCTTCATCTTCTTCTTCCACAAGTTTAGTGAGAGGACTTGTGTGAAACCCTAACCCTAATTCCAATCAAAAGCCAAGATCCCGAGTACCCATTCAAGCAAGAAGCCTTGCAACCTTTTATGAGCCGAGCCGATCTTCAACGGAGCAAGTGGTCCAAGCCGATCCGCGACTCACGAAGCCGAGCGACGCCAATTCAACAATTTAGTTCTTCCTCTTGTAGTTCTTGAGCGATTGTAATCAAATTGTTGATATAAATAAAAGGTGATATTCTTTTATCTTGTTTTCTTTAAATTCTTGCATCATGATTCAATCTAAATTTCTAGTTATAATTCTTGTTGTGATGTTTGAGTAATACTCCGCTCGTCGAGGAGTCGAGACGATCAATAGAATGATGATGTAATATATCTTAAATCGATTCTTGAATCCTACGAGTTTTGTAAACCCTAGCAAGATCAAGAATCGACGACCCAATTCGTTGCGATGCTTTCTTGATTGATATCGCTCGAGATTGGGGAGTACGATCGTTTCTTGAAATTGCTAGAGGCTAGAATGTGAATGATAATCAACGAAAGAACAAGGGTTAAACGATGAAACCCTAGTTTCATCAAGAAAGCCCTAACTCTCATCGACCATCATCGATCTAGTATCAATCCTTTGAAGAACAAGAACACGAAATCTTGAGATTACATCACGTCTATAGATCCGATCGATTCCTACGAGCCTCATTTAGATTCTTGACATTTTGGTTGGAAATATTATCGAAACCCAATTCTTGATTGTTTATCAGTTTCTTGATTCTTGATTAAACTCGTGACACCTGAATCAATTGATAAATTCTTGAATCATGTTTTCTTTTCTTTTCGATTAACTTTTCGATTCAAACAAATCAAATATAAAAACGAATCGCACAATCCCTGTGGACGATCCGCACTCGCTTACGATCTACAACTGACACCGTAGTTGATTGCGGTCAAATATAATTTTTTGATTGTGAACTTTATTCAATTTTCTAATTACCGACACAAAGAGACTCTTATCGATTTGATTTACTTACTCAGTCTCGCATTTTACGATCAATCAAATAGTGCCGAAATCGGGGACTATTTGAATCGATACTTTTCACACATACACAATCCGGAAATTGTTTCAATCAAAATGGTGCCGTTGCCGGGGATCGCGCGCTAATTCGTTTTATATCAAAGTTTGAATTGAAAGATTTATTTCATTGTGATTTTTGAGATCAAAATTCGTGCAAACCCTAAACAATTTGTTGTGTTTCATTGCAAGGAGATCTGGAGCTTGCTGGGAATTGGAAAAATTTTTTGGAAAATACCAGAGGGCTGAGGGAGTCTACAGAAGCTCCCTGAAGAATTTTGGTGTGGTGATCTCATCAAGAGACCGCGGAAGCGCGGCCTAAGTGCGCAATTGCGGCGGAACCGTGGTGGCCTTGAGGGTTCTCTGCAAAATTTTTCTTTCAGGTGACTTCTTACCTTTTCCTCTCTCCTCTTTTTAGCTCCAACTAACAATTTTCTGCAGGATTCTTTGCAAATAATCGCAGCTTGCAAATTGCAAAATTAAATTTGTGCGTGATTTTGTTTCTTGGTTGTTTGCATTCTAAATACGGATATTAAGGGGCACGGCCAAATCCAAATTAGGTGGGAATTTCATTACCCTTCCTAGGCCCCAAAAACCACAAAACTTGCATCCGCATTGACCCACATTAACTAAAAGAAATCTAGAGATGACTCTAAGGACTGTCGCGCTCAATTAGGACAGAAGAAGGCCGTGGGTAATTCATTGCTTATCCGCGTTTTCTTGTGGTGCCTAGGCAAGTGTGTCGAAGGCTAGTGGTTATTAATTAGGCCCACTACTTACATAGTGGAGTACCTTCCCACTTACCTGGCACTTACCTGGCCACAGGGGAACAAAGAGGCAGTGGAGGATTCTATCCCGCGACTTGTCTTTTGGCAGTTAGGAGCGGTCTAGAGCCGGACCTAGGTGACCACTAGATTCTAGGGTTTGTGTGCTGCATTTGTTGTGTCGCATCATTTTTTCAAAAATCGGTCCCTTTTTCAAAGCAAACACCGCATTCATTCATTACCCCTAATTATAAGCCAACGCTGTCACTTGTACTAACCCTTTTTAGTACAAGATAGGCTGGACACGGGATTCTAGTGGCCGTTTAGTCCGCGTACCCTTTATCGACTCCGAAGTCGATATTTCTCCATTTACCTTTCCTTTACCCACTACCACACCAACACCGATGGATCCACCTCCATCAAACTTCTATAACCCTAATCTTCCGCCGTCCGTTGGTGCGCAGAATCCACCCCGCATCTCTCTCCAGGAGAGGTGCTATCCACTTCGAGGTCCTCTTTCGACCTGCTTATCCACACCACCAGCCAATGGGGATAACTTTGAGATTAAACCCCAGTATATCAATCTTTTACCCAAATTCCACGGACTCGAGACTGAGGACGCTTATGTTTTCATTACCAAATTTGAAAACGTATGCGTAATGATGGGTACGTCACAACTTTCAGTGGATGCGATGCGTCTACGACTTCTTCCATTTACATTGTGCGATATAGCCGAGAAGTGGCTATATAACACTACCGCACACTCTATTACGAATTGGGAAGAATTCGTCGCTGCATTCCTTAAGAAATTTTACCTAATCCAAAAGACGGCTCGAATCCGTAGCGAACTGAATCAATTTGCCCAGCTCCCTACCGAACCATTTTCAAAATGCTTTGAACGTTTCAAGGATCTCTTGGTTCAGTGTCCTCATCACGGCATCCCGAGATAGGAGCTTTGCTGAATCATTTATGAGGGCATTAACCCAAGCACTAAACAGAGCCTTGAAAACATGTGTCAAGGTACTTTTATGACCAAGGATGATGGGGAAGCTTGGAAGTACTTAGAAGAGTTCGCTGAAAAATCACTACAGTGGGAGAGTGGAACCCAACCATTGAATAGGGGTGGCGTACACCAAATAGATGTGTCCATAGGTGTTCGAGCTGAGATGGCAGCAATGCAAAAAAAGCTCGACGCTATGGAACACAAATTTTCTGCAGCCTCCCTAAACCCAATGTCGCTCCCCAAAACTGTTTGTGGGTGCTGTTCTGATCCGTCACATTTAACGGAAGAATGTCCATTAAACTCTGCGTTTCAAGGTCACGAGCATTCTAATGCCGCATTTCAAAGACCTCGAAACGATCCATATTCTTCCACGTACAATCAGGGTTGGAGGAATCACCCGAATTTTGCTTGGAACCAAAACCAATCTCAAAACACGGTTCCAAACACGAATAATTTTCAAAGGGCTCTTCCTCCACCACAAAAGCAACCCTTTCAACTCACTCAGCACCCCTATCAGTCATAAAATTTCCAAAACCAGGGCAACAATCCTGCACAGTCTAATCCTATGCAGTCCTGTTTTGACGAATTCTCTCAATTCACTCAGACCATGAAATCACTTTTATCAAATTTCATAGAGGTTTCGACTGAGGTTAGATCTTCCGTCAGTGAGATAAAGAAAAACTCAGCTTCCCAAGCTGAGAGTATCATATCGATGGAAGCTGAAATCGCACGCCTAAAAGCCGAAATGAGTGCGAGAGAAAAAGGGAAACTCCCCTCTCAACCCCTACAGAATCCTGGGCATTACAATGTAAATGCCATCACAACGTTGAGATCGGGAAAAGTGCTGAACAATCATGTCGGGGAAGGTATTGATGATACTGAAAATCATGTCAACACCCCGGCTGAGACCTTTCCACACACACACACTTCTCCTTCTGATCCTTCTTCTACCACACCTTCTCGAGAGCTTATTCTCCATTTCCCATTAGGCTCGACACCTTCTCCCAACCCTTATAGTTCTCCACAGACGGTCCCCACACCTCTTTTGGGACCTCGTCTACCCCCTCTTCCTTCTCCTATGATGGACCCTGCGCTTATTGCGAAAGCTCCTTACCCGAACCGGTTAAGGGGTAATAGAACGAGTCCTCATATGGAGAAAATTATAGAAATGTTCAAACAGGTTAACATCAATATCCCTCTCCTAAATGCAATTCAACAAGTCCCCGCTTATGCGAAAATTCTTAAGGACTTGTGCACCAGGAAGAGGAAGACCCAAGTGCCGAAGAAGGTCTTCATGGCTAATAATATCAGCACTGCTTTTATTTCCCAGCTACCAAAGAAACGAAAGGACCTAGGATGTCCTACAATATCGATTTCTATTGGAGGTAAAAACATAAATCGTGCTCTTTTAGACCTTGGCGCAAGTGTTAACCTACTCCCTTATTCTGTCTATAAGCAACTAGGGATTGGAGAGCTGAAACCTGCTCACTGCACTCTCCAGATAGCAGATCGATCTATCACCAAACCAAGGGGTGAATTAGAGGATGTGTTGATAAAGGTCGGGGAATTTGTTTTCCCTGTAGACTTCATTGTACTCGACACACATCCTGTAGCAAACCCCCGGGGCCAAATTCCGGTGATTCTAGGTCGTCCTTTCCTTGCCACTTCCAACGCTGTTATAATTTGTAGAAACGGTTCAATGAACTTATCATTTGGAAATATGACCATTGAACTAAATATCTACAAAGTTGGAAGTCAGCCATCAGAACCCTCTGCTCATATTTTAGATGTGTGCTCTGTCCATGAGATCGCTCCCGATAGTTGTTAAGCTGAGAAACTTTGCTTTACTGATCTCGATGACATTACCACATCTATGTTTGACTTTACACAAGATCTTAGTGACGACACCTTACCTACACTTGAGTCCTGCACTTCTGACTTTTCTCTACCCGGGTCTGTATCTTTCACAGGCTCTGAGCTTCTTTGTAAATCCAAAAATCACTCAATGATCCCTCCTTCTATCATTTCTCCGCCTGAATTAGATCTCAAAATTTTACCGTCTCATCTGAAATATGCTTTTTTAGGTGAGAAGGAGTCTTTACCGGTTATAATTTCTGCTTCTCTAGCATTAGAGCAAGAGAACGCACTTTTATCGGTATTAAGATCTAACAAAGAGGCGTTTGGTTGGAGTATGGCAGACATCAAAGGGATTAGTCCCTTGATAGTTGAACATCATATACATGTGATGGATGATGCCAGACCAACCCGAGAACCACAGAGACGGTTGAATCCCGTCATGAAGGAAGCGGTAATGAAAGAGATCGTCAAATGCTTAGATAATGGTATTATATACCCCATCTCCGATAGCCAATGGGTAAGTCCTATACATGTCGTTCCTAAGAAATCCGGCATCACTGTTATAACCAATGAGGCGAATGAGTTGATTCAGACACGTGCCCAAACTGGGTGGCGTGTATGTATCGATTATAGAAAACTCAACGCTGCTACGAGGAAAGACCACTTTCCTCTACCATTCATTGATCAGATGCTGGAACGCTTAGCGGGACGAGAGTATTTTTGTTTTATGGACGGATACTCAGGCTATAATCAGGTCCCCATCGCCAAAAAGGATCAAGATAAAACCACTTTTACTTGTCCTTTTGGTACCTTTACTTACAGTCGCATGCCCTTTGGGTTATGCAATGCTCGCGCTACCTTTCAGCGGTGTATGATGGGGATATTCTCTGATATGGTAGAGAATTTTTTGGAGATCTTTATGGACGACTTCTCGATTTTTGGAGACTCTTTTTTCGATTGCCTAGCGAATCTTGACGCTGTTCTTACTCGTTGCAAAGAGAAGAACTTGACTTTGAACTGGGAAAAATGCCACTTTATGGTTCAAGAAGGAATTGTTCTTGGACATGTTATTTCACAGAAAGGCATTGAGGTTGACAGAGCTAAGATAGATATCATTCAAAACCTCCCTCATCCCAAAAGCGTCAAAGATATTCGCTCTTTCCTTGGCCATGCGGGCTTTTATAGGAGATTCATTACGGACTTTAGCAAAATTGCTAGACCTTTAACTCTTCTCCTGGCCAAGGATTCGACCTTCCATTTTGACTCGGATTGCGAGACAGCTTTCGACTCACTTAAACACTCACTCACTTCAGCCCCCGTTTTATCATCACCAATCTGGGACTATCCTTTTGAGCTAATGTGTGATGCATCTGACTTTGCAGTAGGTGCAGTCTTAGGACAGCACATCGAAAAGATGCCACACGTGATATACTATGCAAGTAAGACCCTGAATGATGCGCAAATCAATTATACAACCACAGAAAAAGAACTTTTAGCGGTTGTATTTGCATTAGAAAAATTCAGGCCTTACTTAATTGGCTCACCTATAGTTGTGTATACTGACCATTCCGCTTTAAAACATCTTCTGGCGAAGAAAGATGCAAAAGGTCGACTAATACGTTGGATCCTTCTGTTACAAGAATTCGATCTTGTTATCAAAGATAAGAAAGGATGTGAAAACATAGTAGCTGACCATCTTTCACGCATCACTTCTTCCCCTGTGACCCTGCCAATCAATGATTCGTTCCCTGACGAACAGCTCTTGAGCGTATCCAATGAACCATGGTTCAGGGATATTGTGAACTATCATGCCACGGGACTGATACCCAGCGATTGGTCAAAACAGGACAAATACCGTTTTCTATCCCAAGTAAAACACTTTTACTGGGATGAACCCTATCTGTTTAAATATTGTCCTGATCAGATCATTCGCCGGTGTGTCCCGAATGAAGAGTTCAAGAGTGTTCTTTCTTTTTGTCATGATCAGGCCTGTGGAGGCCTGTGGGGGTCACTTCGGTCCTAGAAAGACAGCGGAGAAGGTTTTGCAATGTGGATTTTATTGGCCGACCTTATTCAAGGACGCATTTGACCATTGCAAAACCTGTACACAATGTCAGTATATGGGTAGAATCTCCCAGAGAAATGAGATGCCTCAGCAACCCATCCTGGTTGTTGAAATATTCGATGTTTGGGGCATTGATTTTATGGGTCCTTTTCCCAACTCCTTTGGGAATTTGTACATATTGCTGGAGATTGATTATGTCTCAAAGTGGGTAGAAGCCAGTCCATGTCGCACTAATGAAAAGAAAGTTGTCATTAAGTTCTTAAAAGAGAATATCTTTTCGCGATTTGGACACCCATGCGCTATTATTAGCGATAATGGGACACATTTCTGCAACAGGTCTTTCGAGACTCTGATGCGGAAATACTCAATCAACCACCGACTTTCTAAACCCTATCACCCCCAAACAAGCGGGCAGGCTGAAATCTCAAACAGACAAATCAAACTTATCCTGGAGAAAACTGTTGCTAAAAATAGAAAAGACTGGTCGACCAAACTGACGGATGCTCTTTGGGCATTCCGAACTGCATATAAGACCGACCTAGGGATGTCTCCATATAGGATAGTGTTTGGAAAAGCATGTCACTTACCTGTCGAGATAGAGCATAAAGCATTGTGGGCTATTAAAGAAATAAATTTTAATCTAAACCTTGCTTGCAACTTTCAGAAGCTGCAACTTAATGAGCTAAGCGAACTCCGTGATGAAGCTTATGATAACGCTGTAATCACAAAGAATAGGACTAAGGTTTTTCACGATAAAAACATTTTGAAGAAAACATTTTCACCTGGTCAACAAGTCCTTCTTTATGATTCACGATTACACCTTCACGCGGGTAAGCTCCGATCTCGATGGAAGGGACCTTTTGTTGTGCGGTCTGTATACCCGCACGGGGCAGTAGAAGTAGAAAATGTTAAAAACGGCACATGTTTCAAAGTAAATGGACATAGAATAAAGCCGTATTTTTCCACTGACCCCACGGAGGAGCTCTTGTTCTTACAAGAGCCAGTTTATTTGGATTAAAATTCCTCCGTCTCACCTTCATATCCTATATATCATTGCATCATCTTTTGAATGAAGGTGAGTGAAAAGAATAAGTTTGGGAGAAGTTCTTCACTTATATATTTTGCCCCCACTAATAATTCCTCCCAAACTTACAGGTTTTGTAGGTATAGCGTTTGGCAACAGTGAGGACACTGTTGAAAACAAGTTTGGGGGAGGTTTGTGCTTATTTTCGCATCATTTGCATATCATCTGCATAAGCACAAAACATTTCTTTAAAAATCTATAAAAATTTAAAAAAAAATCAAAATCCATAAAAATTTAAAAAAAATTCAAGTATAAAAATAATTTTAATATTTACACTTTTTTGTAGATAAATAAGATAATGAAAGTTTAGATAGTGAACATTTACATCTATGAGATTAGATAAATTTAAGAAAACTAAGAAAATTAGAAGTTTTCTCATACGAACTAGTAATAAGTAGTTATGAGCCGTTGTCCCAAGGGTTAGTAAGATGAAGGACGTAACTAATCTGAGGATAAAAATAAGTCTGAAAAATAGTTTCTATTCTGGAAGCCAAACATTTTGAACGTTGCTACCCTGCTATTCGCACTTACACACGTCTTAAAGCCTGGGATAGTAGAGGATACCTTGAAATGCTCTTGTCTTAAAGCCAAAAGTATGAAGAAAATAAAAAAAAAGTGAATAAAAAAATATAAAGTGGTGAGAAAAATGGACACTGGTTTTGTTATCACCAAGGGCAATAAAAAATGTATAGCGAGGGTGCTTCTTCACCTAGTGCCCTAAGGCCAACTGGTCTGGGAGTCACTGCTATGCCTGAGGTGGTGCAAGACGAGGAAAATACACCAAGTAAGCAAGCACAGGAGTAATCGGTCGGTTAGTATCTCAAGAAGTATTAACGGTCGCATGAAAGTGTGTGAGCAATCTCATCTAAATATTCATTAATTAAAAAGTACTGAGGCTGATGGGCAAGAGTATGATAGCTTGAATTGAATTCTCCGGGTGTAGGGATGCCATTTACACACACGCAAGGTTATATGATCGATGTTTGGAAAACAGATAGGAATAAAGAATAAGATGATGTTTTATTGAGGGAGGACGTGATTTCTGACATCTTTTCATGACCATTAAGATAGGGCTCATGACAACCGAAAAGCTAGCTTAGTTGGAAACCCTAATTTTCAAGGCTTTTCTTTTACAATTCTTTTCTTTAAATGTAATATTCATGATCTTTCTTTTATTATTGGATTTTGTGGGTGCAATCCGCTGAAAACCCTCAAGAGACAACACTCCTCCTACTAAGGAAACCTAGAGGTTTAAAGGCTTGTTGCACATGCTCAGTGCAATCGTGTTGCCTACGAAAGTGTGTTAGTTAGTTTTTCTCTTTCTTTATTTTCTCCTTCTCTTTTTAATAAAACAATTCGCTCGAGACGATCGAAATTAAGTTTGGGGGAATTTGATTAGTCGAAAACATTGCATATTTTAGCCGGCAATTTCCTCATCATTTGCATCCATATAGAAGTGTTCGGCATTCATATTTTACATATTAGCAAAACTGTCGCAAAATATCAGATTGCATGTATTAGACTCTAAAACCGACACTATAAAGGAAATTGACTGCATTTCATGGCATCGCATCTTCGCTATTTTGCGCAACACTTATTTTGAGATCTGTGCAGGAAAATCCAGAAGAAAGGCCAAAAATTTACAGGGTACTGATCAAACATGACGCCAACTCAATGATTTAGAATCTGGTATTGATGTAAAGGGAATTCAGGAATTCAACATATCAGAGAATGTATTTGAAGACATCAAAAATCAACACAGGAAGTTTGAAGCCCCAATGAGCCAACATGGCCGCGGAACCGCGGCCGGAGCTGGCTTGCGCCGCGGTTCCGCGGCGGTTTGTCGACGTCACCACTCCATTTTTGGTGCACAACTCCTATGCAAGCTTAAAGACTTCAAAAAGATACAACAAATTCCAGAAGACCCCAGAACCTTCTGCCAGATCAGCAAACCCTTGTTCCTACACTAAACTAACCTTGTATTCTAGAAACTTCTTCTTAAACCCTAGCTTAAACCCTAAGCTAAGCCTAACAAACTCTTTCTAGAATCTCCTCAACAAACTTTTGGAGGGAACTTCACAAAGGCCTAGGGTTTGGGAAGTCTATAAATAGAAGCCTAGACCTAGGGTTATGAATCTAATCATCTTTACCCAATTCTAGTATCAAACTAGAGCCATTTTACCCTCTTCATCTTCTTCTTCCACAAGTTTAGTGAGAGGACTTGTGTGAAACCCTAACCCTAATTCCAATCAAAAGCCAAGATTCCGAGTACCCATTCAAGCAAGAAGCCTTGCAACCTTTTATGAGCCGAGCCGATCTTCAACGGAGCAAGTGGTCCAAGCCGATCCGCGACTCACGAAGCCGAGCGACGCCAATTCAACAATTTAGTTCTTCCTCTTGTAGTTCTTGAGCGATTGTAATCAAATTGTTGATATAAATAAAAGGTGATATTCTTTTATCTTATTTTCTTTAAATTCTTGCATCATGATTCGATCTGAATTTCTAGTTATAATTCTTGTTGTGATGTTTGAGTAATACTCCGCTCGTCGAGGAGTCGAGACGATCAATAGAATGATGATGTAATATATCTTAAATCGATTCTTGAATCCTACGAGTTTTGTAAACCCTAGCAAGATCAAGAATCGACAACCCAATTCGTTGCGATGCTTTCTTGATTGATATCGCTCGAGATTGGGGAGTTACGATCGTTTCTTGAAATTGCTAGAGGCTAGAATGTGAATGATAATCAACGAAAGAACAAGGGTTAAACGATGAAACCCTAGTTTCATCAAGAAAGCCCTAACTCTCGTCGACCATCATCGATCTAGTATCAATCCTTCGAAGGACATGAACACGAAATCTTGAGATTACATCACGTCTATAGATCCGATCGATTCCTACGAGCCTCATTTAGATTCTTGACATTTTGGTTGAAAATATTATCGAAACCCAATTCTTGATTGTTTATCAGTTTCTTGATTCTTGATTAAACTCGTGACACCTGAATGAATTGATAAATTCTTGAATCATGTTTTCTTTTCTTTTCGATTAACTTTTCGATTCAAACAAATCAAATATAAAAACGAATCGCACAATCCCTATGGACGATCCGCACTCGCTTACGATCTACAACTGACACCGTAGTTGATTGCGGTCAAATATAATTTTTTGATTGTGAACTTTATTCAATTTTATAATTACCAACACAAAGAGACTCTTATCGATTTGATTTACTTACTCAGTCTCGCATTTTACGATCAATCAAATAGTGCCGAAATCGGGGACTATTTGAATCGATACTTTTCACACATACACAATCCGGAAATTGTTTCAATCACTTCCCTACTCGCAACGCCAGGGATCAAAGCCCTCGCCAAGAGGCAACCGCGCAGCTTCACTGCCTGGTTATCCTTAGCAGGCCTCATACGGCCCCTCCAACGCTAAGGATCAAAGTCCTCCTTAAAGGCAGCTCAGCAGCTACCCGCTGGGCTATCCCCGGCCGGTAGCTTCCTACCACGACCGACGGGGATCAAAAGCCCTCCCAGAGGCAATCGAGCCTGAGGATCCCTCGCTCGGCTATCCTTCAGGACAAAAGCCCTCGCCAAGAGGCACCGGACGGTAACCCCGCCTGGCCAAGGGTCCTTGGTAGGCTTCTTACAGCCCCTCCCGCGCTAAGGACCAAAGTCCTCCCAGAGGCAGTCGAGTCATTGCTCGGCTATCCCCGGCTGGTAGCTTCCTACCACAACCGATAGGGATCAAAGTCCTCGCCAAGAGGCACTGGGCAGTAACCTTGCTCGGTCACCGTCATGAAGGATCAAAGCCCTCGCAAGAGGCAACCGAGCGGCTGCCCTGCTCGGTCAACTCCGGCTGGTAGCTCCCTACCCACGACGCCAGGGATCGAAGCCCTCGCAAGAGGCATCCGAGCGGCTACCCCGCTCGGCCGTCCCAAGCTGGTAGTTTCCTACCCACGATGCCAGAGATCAAAGCCCTCGCCAAGAGGCAACCGCGCAGCTTCACTGCCCGGTCATCCTTAGTAGGCTTCTTACAGCCCCTCCAACGCTAAGGATCAAAGCCCTCGCAAGAAGCAACCGAGCGGCTTCCCTGCTCGGTCAATTCCAGCTGGTAGCTCCCTACCCATGAAGCCAGGGATCGAAGCCCTCGAAAGAGGCATCCGAGCGGCTACCCCGCTCGGTCGTCCCAGGCTGGTAGTTGCCTACCCACGACGCCAGAGATCAAAGCCCTCGCCAAGAGGCAACCGCGCAGCTTCTCTGCCCGAACATCCTTAGTGGGTTTCTTACAGCCCCTCCAATGCTAAGGACCCAAAGTCCTCCCAGAGGCATTCGAGCTCGACCCTCGCTCGACCATCTCCAGCTAGCGGTCGTTGCTCGCAGCGCCAAAAATCAGAAGCCCTCGTGATTGGTGTGGAATTTTTGCGTGTGTGTTTTTAAAATCAAGATCAAGAATATACCGCAATTAATAACGGTGTCGCTTGGTAGCTAGCCAGTTGAGTATGGGTCGGTCCACAGGGAAAACGTGTTATTTCTTTAAGTTCTTACGAGTTTAGTCCTATTTTTGGTAAGTTTTGATTTAAAAATCTAAGATTGAAATTAATTTGATTTAAAGTCTTGCTAGGGTTAGGATTAGGTTAGTTTGGAAAAAGAATTCTACTCACTGCTTTCTTTGCCCTAGTTAAGAACATAGGTGTTAGGGCAATAGTCAACAAAGGGGATTAGCACGACTAGGAAGAAACGTAGTTTCTTCCTTTTGGTTCTTGTCCGTCCTTTCTTGGCTCTTAGCCCTAACATCTATGTAAATCAACCACAACCGGTCTAACTAGGTAATCACCGCTATTTCGTAGGATAGGGTGCCATAGTGAGCGATGTGTGGTTAATTTAAATAGAGTCCTACTTAATTTATATGAGCAATGAAAGGAATGAGAGAGATTTCCATCTCTCAAGCCTTCCCTATCCTAACCCTAACAAGTGAGGAATTACTCACTCATTAGGAAAGTTACGATGAAATTCATTTTTATAATTTTTTTCTTTTTAATAAACTAATTAACTTGCAGATAAATAAAGACAGATAAAAAATGCAGAAAAATAAATTTCAATTAAGAAGAATGCAAGATAAAATGAAAAACACTTACTTTTATTGATGACCTCTTCAACGATTAAAAGGAAAGAAAATTTTAATCTTGAAAAATAAAAAGAGGCATGCCTAATTAGGCTTCTGGTTTTCCTATTTATAGATAGGAGAAACCCTAAGGTTTACATCTGATCCACATTTGAAATTACAAGACTACCCTAAGAAAGCCGGGTCAAAGCACCGACACCCACCAACACGTGCACCGACACGTGCATTGCACGGCCGCGGATCCGCGGCAGAATGCCATGTTTGGCCGCGGTTCCGCGGCCATATGGTGAGATCTTGAGTTCAACTTCTCAGGGCTGCTTCATGTTGCTTTTTCCTTCTGTTTTCTTCACTTGGTTCCTCAGAATCTTTTCTACTTTATTCCAGATTTCCAACAGTGCAGATGACGTGGACTTTTTACCGTGAGCTTCGCGTTGAAGTCTTAAATCTTGTGCTGCCCTTGTTCTTTGTGCATTGAACTGTCTACTGATCTTCATTTGTTCCTTGAACTGGTAGGCGGCATCATATGGATTCATCTATTGTTGGTCGTAGTCTCACTTTTGTAATGTCTTTTCATGAATTTCACTGAATTGTTCTGAGAACCTGTAACCTGCAACTATTTAGCAGACATGGATCAAAAGCACCTATTTATTTGTAATATGATTAAGAATGGGCGATATAATAATGCAATATTCTGATATGAACAAATACCCCCAAACTTATCTTTTGCTCATCCCGAGCAAAACCAATTTTTTTCTCGAAAAATCCTAACCTCGCTTTCGCAGGGAATCGCGATTGCACTGAGCTTGTGCAACAAGCTGTTAAACCTCTAGGTGTCCCTAGTAGGAGGAGTGTTGTCTCCTGAAGGTTTTCAGCGAATACTACCCACAAAATCCGATCAATTTGGCCTGTTGACTTTCATTCTTCAATTCGGTGTTCTAGCAAGAAATTCTATTATCTTTAACTTAGAAATCATCAACCCGTATTTTTCACACTCACTTGTCATTTAACTTAAGATCGTATATGTTCTGCAAATTTATTAAGCTTTCAGCATCTCTTGAGTTTTCCTTCTAAGGTTCCGTCTCAACTTAGGAATTTTTATCATCTCTACTGAAGATATAAGCCCTATCTTTCATTCCTATCTCTCATCCAAACTCCAATCATATACCCCTACATGTGTGTATGTATCACCCCAACACTTGGAAATTCAATTCAAGCTATCATACTCTTGTTCATCGTCCAAAGTACTTTTAGTTGGTGAATTTTATATGAAATTGCTCATACATCCTTCATGCGACCATTAATACTTCTTGAGGTACTAACGACCGATTACAAAATGTGTTCGTGCATTAAGGCGTAATTTCTCGTCTTGTAATACCTAAGGCTTTAGCAGTGACTCCCAAACCAGTTGGTCTAAGGCACTAGGTGATGAAGCACCCTTACTATATATTTTTTAATTTTTTGCAGCCTTAAGTAATTACAAAACCAGTGTTCATTTTTTTATATCTCTTTATTCACTCTTGTACTTTTATTTTATTTTCCTTCATACTAAGGATTTTAGACAAGAGCATTTCAAGGTATCCTCTAGTATTCCAAGTTTCAAGGTGCGTGTATGTGCTAATTGTAGAATATATATTTTCAGAATTTAGACTTAAGGTTCAGAATTATTTTTCAGACTTACACTTCAATAAAAATTTCAATACGCTTCCCTCATTTTGACTTAGCCCAAGAACTGAACTTAAAATTTTCCTATTTCTAAATAAACCACAAGGACATATATTTTCTACAGTTAAACTTTAAAAAAGGTTATTTTTAAGGTTTTTAACTTACTAAGTTTAGGATCTAGTTTTTCCCTACTATTCAACCGTCTTGTCGAACTTAAGTCAAATATGGCCAAAATTGAATTTTTCAATTTTTATAATTTTTAAAATTTTTCAATTTTTTATTTGATTTTATTTTTATAATTTTTTTTTATTTTCATTTTTTAGTTTTTATATTTTTTTTATAAAGATGCAATGCGGAATTAAATATGCAAAGAAAGAAGAAACAAATATGTACAAAAATAAAAATATGCAAATGCAAAGATAACTATTTACAAACCACCTCCATCCCCAAACTTATCAAAAGCAGTGCCCTCACTGATCATGGACTCGTCGTCCCCTCGAACATGAACGGGAACGTTCCTCTCTTGCCAACAGAGTGGTCATGCCATGCTCTGTTTCCGTCACTCGGTGATCCAGGTTGGTCACCATCCCAATAAATCTGTCTATCCTCCTGGTGGCTTTCCTAAGCAAACATGCATATGCTGCAGGGGTAAGCTCTTCCTCGCTCGCGGTCGAGCTGGAGCTTGGTGTCTTGGCGGGTACATTCTCGGCCGGCTCAATGCGCAACCATACACCATTTAAGCGTGTGTAGGATGTGGATACTGTTAGTGTATATGCCCTAGAGGTCATTACTGTATCATACTAGTTTGTATATTACTTAATGGAAGCTTGGGATATTCACAGTTGTATAAACAATCTTGCTAAAAATGGTAGTATGCTACTTGGTTTGTTTCTGCTTTAATGTGTACATGTGTTTATTTTATTATATCACCTATACGCATTAGTGGAGCCCTTAGGATCTTTGCTTGATTACCAGCGTTGTGATGGCAGTCACACTCGTGGGGGCTGGGTAATCCATAAGCACATCCTTATACAGGTCCCTAGTCGGAGGACTATCGAGACAGGGCATCGATACTCCGGAGTAGACTAGCGTATGCGCTTCTCATCCCAGCATGGGAGACGGTCTGTCCCACAGCCGTCAGTACGTCATACTTGAGATAGTATGCGGGTGCTCGTTAGGTTACGAGTACACTGGACAGGACTCGTCGGGAACTGATTGGTTGGTATTATACCTATCATCGGTTATCAGTTCCTAGGTGACATGAGTACAGCTTAGTCCGCTGACTTGACACTGTCACTTCGCCTCGAGTGTGTTCCCACTGTACTTAGATTACTACCCTACCACGGCTCAAAGGAGTCGTGCAAACAGGTAGTAGTTGGGTGCAGTCCCGAAGCACTTGGATGCAGTGACGGTTAGACAGGATTCGTCTCTCCCGGTATTGGGGGTTGACATCGCGCTGTGTCAAGGAGAGCCATTACACGAGTAGTCCCTGGCCAGGGCAAGCGAGATATACTGGTAGGTTTCCAGTATTATCTCAGGGTGTTCTGGGCTTCACTCCGACACGACTTGTACCGCTATTAGGGGACTGACGTTTACCGCCCCCTAGGCCCGCCATACGATGTATCAGACAAACAGACCGGACTGTATGGAGACTGTCACATTCAGGCTCAGTAGGAGTTCAGATGGGTTTCACCTCGTCAGTCTTCTTGTCGGCATCTACCTGGGGACCGTTACGCACAGCTAGTGTCTCTTGCGGTCTGTGGTTAAACTCACTGCCAGCGTAGTGTCGAGTCTTTAGAGTCCCACACAGAAAGTTATTCGCCTTTAGGCAAAAGAGTAGAGGTCGCATGGTTTTGCGACAGGTCGCATGGTTTTGCGACTGGGTTCGGTCACATCCGTGCACTTGTGCACGTTTAGTGTCCGGACAGTTAACACTAGCGGGCTTTGGTTTAAGCCAGATCCTAGTGTACGTTTTGGGATTGGTTTTATCTCGTATGTATTCGTGTTCCTCGGAACGCGGATGCGGGTGTGTATGCACAGTTGACTGAGAGACAGAGGCAGAGGATTCTCATTAGGGTTGTTGACTATTGACTTTTTGCTAAACCCTAATGAGAATATGAAATATAATTAACAATAATATTAATTAAGTATTATAGTGACATGGTTGTTGAGGGGTTGACTTTGTTGACTTGTTGACTTTGTTGACCGGTTGACGAGGTTGGACTAGTTGACCATCATCATGACAATAGCTATCATTTCATGGCAAAGACTTTTGCTTGCTTGTTTATCTTGTGCAAAATGAGTGCATGAAATGATATGGCTATTTTGACTTAAACCATCACATAATACTTGATTGTTATTATTGGTTATGATGGCTTTGGATTATGAGAGCCAAGAGAGAAAAGTCTTGCTCATTCTCTCATTTTTCACTCTCTCTCTCTTGGCTTGAGCTCTCACCCTCTTCCTCTTTCTCTCCCTCTCTCTCTAGTCTATGGTTCACTTGTCTCATGTGTTGAGAAGCGAGAACCATAGAGAAAAATCCCAACACACTCTCCTCTACTCACTCTAGTTCACAAGGTTTAGCAAACCAAGTGAACTAGTTTCTTCAAAGTTCGAAGAAGAAGCCAAAGGTAGAAGCTTTCGGGTGGATAGATCTTCGGCGCAAGGAGACGACGGGGTGAAGCCGATCCGTACACCATCAAGAGTTGAAGACGAAGGAGTTCAAGAAAGAAAGGTATAACCCCCTAACCGAATAGTTAACAACTCCTAGTTAGGTTGTTAGGTAGATAGTTTAACAAAGATCCGTTTTGAGTCCATGTTACCGCCTCTAAAAACTTGTTTTTCATCAAATTCCGCATGCCCGTAAGTACCGGGAGAGGTAGCATGGACTTACAGTGGTATCAGAGCCTAGTTAAACACTATCTAACATGTTAGCATAGTAACTAGAAATTCGATCGGAGAAAAAGTCGCGAAATACACCCGGATATCAAGCTTGCTGTCGATTTTTAAAGTTCTGTAAAAGTAATAAATCATGCTTCAAAAATCGACTCAGGGTTTTTATAGTCTACTGTAGAAAAACGGTCCAGAGAACCCATCAAACCGCCGCGGAAACGCGGCAATAGTTTGCTATTGCCGCGGAAACGCGGCCGATTTAACTCGGCTGTGGATCGTCTTCTCTGCAGAATACTTAGTAGGGTATTTTGGGATTTTTGGTATATGTTTTTTCAGCCCAGATTTTCCAGAAAAAAAAATTTGTTTTTGGGGCTTTAAAAACCGTATTTTGATCGAGTTTCTAAAGACTTAAGCTGACGGGTATTTATCTGTGATGTGTTATTTGTATTGACGTATGCTAATCGCTATATGTCGATTAGTGGGGGTTATACAAATCTGTGATCTGTAATGATGTTGGTATGTGTATATGAATTCATTGGATTGTCGCGGGTGAATAGCCGGGGGTTGTGAGACGAGAGTTTTCTTTTCTTTCAATTCATATAAATTTGTAAATTGATGTAATATTATTTATATGGCCGCACAACCGGGTCGGGGTTGTAGCCGTCATTGTATAATTTTTTTTTACTATTTTTGCTCCTAGGATAGACTCATGGAGAGGGTGCATAAACTACCGGGTATCCCGAAGTGCCGAGTGGCCTACTCACGGAGTTGAGGGAGGTTGCTTCGCTTCGGGTAATTGGCGGGTAGTTTGCCGCACCCGTAGGGGTCTTGGGTGGGGTATTGGCTATTCACCGCGACCGTGTAATCTGCTTTTCGTTACAGGCTCGTACGAATTGCGGGTTCCTAGTATATCCAATGTGTTCATCTGTGATCTGAAATGGCTATCATTGCTATATATATCTATATATGATATTATTTAGGCGTTGCTTATGTTTTACAGCCGCGCTAGCCCAGCCCCCGCTCTGTCGTTAGTTAAGTAACCTAACGGGTAATGACGGGGCCCCGTGGCGAATGCGAATGGCATAAGCGTACGTCATATTTTGGTTGTTTTCTGCAATGGTAGGATTAAATGATGGGACGCATTAAAAGAACTAATGCAAGAAAATAAACCAAGTAAAAGTTGTTGGAACACTTTCGAAAAACCGCTCGGTTCTTTTCAAAACCAACTTTTAAATGCGGAGCTTGAGCCACTCCTTTTAAAAGCTATCTCGTTCCATCGATTATATCAAGTTCACTACGTTCACGGTTTCGCCAAAACCATTCGTAGCCCTCGGTCGTTTCACATAAATAGTCAATAGTATTCAAGCAATGTTTGTTGGCCAAAGTCAAGGCATAGTGATTGGTAGCTATTGGGTATTCATGTGCAGCATAGATAGATGTGTTGGTTTGGCACAGTCGTACTGCCTTATTGGCCAAAGTCAAGGGTAGGTACGGGTGGATTCAAATTAACCTGGAGAACGACGGGTAGAACTTGACATGTGACTTATGATTTGTTGGCCAAAGTCAAGGTCATAAGAGCATGGGGCAAAAATCCACATCGGGAGTTTCATAAGTACTGAAACTTGCTAGCGCTGCATACCATTTGGAGTGTGATGATTCTGGTAGGATTCCTTCAGTTTTGTCACGCGATGATATTTGGATCCCGATCCTACTGTGAGTATATGCTACTCCTCGGGAAATTTCTCACTTAACGATCAATGCTATAAACTAAGTAGGTGTCTAGAAAGGTGTTAGCGGGGCTACGCCCACAGGGAAAAGAGGTTATTTAATTAAGGAACTTCGCGAAAGCGTTGGAAAACCTCCCTCGAAGTACCGACACCAGCCAGGCCGAACGGTTAAGCAAGAATTGTACGGTGAGATTGATCCTGACTAATTCTTCCTTTTTGGTTTGAGGAGGGATTCGAGAGACAGTGGGAGCCATCCTGTTTAGACAAACTAAAAACCACTCTAAACTTGCAAAGCATCATGCTGAGTGTTTCTTCTCTCTCTCCTAATTGCAGCGACCAATCGACATGACTGGACTTAAGTTACTTCTAGATAAAAACATACTGACAGGGCCAAACTACAAAGATTGGCTCAGGAATGTCAAGATGGCAATCACTTACGACAAGCTGGGGTATCTTCTTACCACCAAAGCTCCCCCTGTCCCAGGTCCCAAAACCAGCGTCGCGGATAAGGAAATCCGTAAGACCTGGGAAATCGACTGCGCGAAGGCCAAGTGCCTCATGCTTGCCTCTATGGACAACGAACATCAGAGGAGGCACGAGAATATGGACCTCGAGTCCATATTTCTCCATACAAAAGAACTGTATGGAGAGCAATCTCGTATCGCCAGATACGAAGTGTCGAAGAAGTTATTTTCGGCAAGATTGGTCGTCGGATCATCGGTAGCGGAACACGTGCTTAAGATGATTGGCTACATTGAGAAGCTCGCGGACCTTGGGACCACGTTGGAGAATGAGCTCTATACGGACTTAATTCTCCAGTCCCTTCCTTCCACTTACGCCCAGTTTATCCTGAACTTCAACTTACAAGAAAAGGAAGTTGAACTTTCAGAACTCCTCAACATGCTGAGGAGCGCAGAGGGCACCCTACAGAAAGATAGGGAAACATCCACTTTGTTTGTAGGAGGATCTTCCTCTTCTAGGTCCAAGGCGAAAGCCAAGGGAAAGAAGAAGAAAGCCCCCGCCAAACCAAGGGGCGGTGTTAGTAAAGTGGATACGAAGGGAAAGGCAAAAGCAACAAAGATAGCAGGGAAGCTTGTGGGAAAGGAAGAATGCTTCTATTGTCATAAGAGTGGACACTGGAAGAAAGATTGCAGGGCTTGGAAGGCCAGAACACAGGATCTGAAGCAAGTTGCGGCTTCAGCTTCAGGTGTGTATGTTATTGATAACTTTCTTTCAATAAACTCTACTTCCTGGGTATTGGATACCGGATCAGGATATCATATCTGTAATTCTTTGCAGGCGTTGAGAAACCGTAGGTTTTTGAAGGCAGGTGACATGACCCTCAAAGTTGCAAACGGAGCTAGCATGGATGCTAAGGCCGTGGGAGACTATCACCTGGGAATGTCAGATGGACATGTTTTGGTTTTACGTAATTGCTTTTTTGTACCCAACGCAACTTGTAATATCATTTCTGTATCTTTGGTTTCTAAAGAAGGTTATGAATTTGCGTTTGTAAGCAATGTTGTAAACATTCACCTTAATCAAGTTCTGATTGGGTCGGGTACATTGAGCAATGGTATATACGTATTAAACCAACCACAGATTTTCAATGTCCAGAATACACGCAAAAGAAAGTCTCCAGAAATCAATCAGACTTTCTTGTGGCATTGTAGACTGGGTCACATCAATAAGAGAAGGTTGACGAAGTTACATACAGAAGGATATTTGGATTCGTTCGAATATCAATCGTATGCCACTTGTCAATCCTATCTCAAAGGAAAGATGACAAAGACTCCGTTCACTGGACACGGAGTAAGAGCGAGCGAGCTCTTGGGACTCGTACACAGCGACGTGTGCGGTCCAATGTCTACACATGCGCGAAGCGGTTTTTCTTACTTCATTACTTTTACGGATGACTTTTCAAGGTACGGATATGTCTTCTTAATGAAACATAAATCCGAAGCCTTTGGAAAGTTCCAGGAATATAAGAATGAAGTAGAAAAACAAACCGGCAAAAGTATCAAGACACTGAGATCTGGTCGAGGTGGTGAATACTTGAGTGCCGAGTTCCTGGATTACTTAAAAGAGAATGGAATTCTCTCTCAGCTTACTCTTCCATACACTCCGCAACATAACGGTGTATTGGAGAGACGGAACCGCACCCTATTGGATATGGTACGGTCCATGATGAGTAACGCTGAGTTACCACGATCATTCTGGGGATATGCGCTAGAATCAGCTGCATACCTTTTGAACGGAGTTCCCACTAAGACTGTGCCTACCACACCATATGAGATGTGGTGTGGGAAGAAACCCTATCTTAAGCACATTAAGACATGGGGATGTCCAGCTTTTGTTAAAAAGCAGCATGCGGACAAACTCGAGGCACGCTCAGTACAGTGCAAGTTCGTGGGATATCCAAAGAACTCCAAGGGATATTTCTTCTACTGCGAAGAGGAACAAAAGGTTTTTGTTTCTCGTCATGCCTACTTCTTGGAAACTGAGTTTTTGGAAAACCAGATAAGTGGGAGCACAGTAGAACTGGAAGAAATTCCAGAACCGCGAGCTATTACTGAAAGCTTAGTGGAACCAGAGGGTTCAAAAGAACAGGACATTCCTACGCCGCTCCGCAGGAGTAGTAGGCAGTCTCATCCGCCCGAGAGATACTACGGTTTTCTCATAGACGGGGATAGAGAGGATTGCATCATAGATTATGATGAGCCTACTAGCTTCCAGCAGGCCGTTCAGAGCGTTGACTCGATAAAATGGCTGGATGCAATGCGGACCGAAATGGAGTCTGTGGTTAAACCCACTGCCAGCGTAGTGTCGAGTCTTTAGAGTCCCACATAGAAAGCTATTCGCCTTTAGGCAAAAGAGTAGAGGTCGCATGGTTTTGCGACAGGTCGCATGGTTTTGCGACAGGTCGCATGGTTTTGCGACTGGGTTCGGTCACATCCGTGCACTTGTGCACGTTTAGTGTCCGGACAGTTAACACTAGAGGGCTTTGGTTTAAGCCAGATCCTAGTGTACGTTTTGGGATTGGTTTTATCTCGTATGTATTCGTGTTCCTAGGAACACGGATGCGGGTGTGTATGCACAGTTGACGGAGAGACAGAGGCAGAGGATTCTCATTAGGGTTGTTGACTGTTGACTGTTGACTATTGACTTTTTGCTAAACCCTAATGAGAATATGAAATATAATTAACAATAATATTAATTAAGTATTATGGTGACATGGTTGTTGAGGGGTTGACTTTGTTGACTTGTTGACTTTGTTGACCGGTTGACTAGGTTGGACTAGTTGACCATCATCATGACAATAGCTATCATTTCATGGCAAAGACTTTTGCTTGCTTGTTTATCTTATGCAAAAGTTTTCAGGAGAGAGAGGTGACTCCTGGAGTGCATGAAATGATATGGCTATTTTGACTTAAACCATCACATAATACTTGATTGCTATTATTGGTTATGATGGCTTTGGATTATGAGAGCCAAGAGAGAAAAGTCTTGCTCATTCTCTCATTTTTCACACTCTCTCTTGGCTTGAGCTCTCACCCTCTTCCTCTTGCTCTCCCACTCTCTCTAGTCTATGGTTCACTTGTCTCATGTGTTGAGAAGCAAGAACCATAGAGAAAAATCCCAACACACTCTCCTCTACTCACTCTAGTTCACAAGGTTTAGCAAACCAAGTGAACTAGTTTCTTCAAAGTTCGAAGAAGAAGCCAAATGTAGAAGCTTTCAGGTGGATCGATTTTCGGCGCAAGGAGACGACGGGGTGAAGCCGATCCGTACACCATCAAGAGTTGAAGACGAAGGAGTTCAAGAAAGAAAGGTATAACCCCCTAACCGAGTAGTTAACAACTCCTAGTTAGGTTGTTAGGTAGATAGTTTAACAAAGACCCGTTTTGAGTCTATGTTACCGCCTCTAGAAAATTGTTTTTCATCAAATTCCGCATGCCCGTAAGTACCGGGAGAGGTAGCATGGACTTACAGATACGCTCTCAACAAGAGGTCTAATGGGGATACCTCCATGCATATAAAACTCAAATTCCTCCACAGGGAGGAAATAGCGACACAGTTGTGTCACTAATTGTAACATTTCAAAAAAATAAAATATTATTTTTGGGAATTTTCATAATTTAATATTAATTTTTAATGAATATTTTATTAGCTGGTATAATTAAATGCCGATAAATGGTGAAAATTCCGGAGAAAATTTTGGAAATTCTAAAATAGGGTATTTTGTGGAAATATGTCATTTTTTAGTTTTTACGGTTAAGTATATGCTATTTTAGTGTTAATCGCGATTAAAAATCGCTAATTGGATTTTCGGCCTTTTGTGCAAAAATATGCACACAACAATTTCCACACTTGTTTCATGTTATGGACTCATGATGGCTTAGGGTTGAACCATTTGATTAGGTTAATTGGGATAATTAGTGTTTTTGGTTTTGGTTAAGGGTGATTAGGGTTAGGTTGACTTGTGGCTAGAGAGAGAGAGGAGGCATGATGGATGTGCCATGACATTTAAGGTTGAGTGAGGGTGATGGGAGTTAACCTCATTACACTTCAAAACTCTTTGTGGCCTCTCTAACACTCATTGCAATTCTTTCTCACCTCACATCTCTCCCCCTCACTCTCACACATCACACCTTTGCAAACACCAGCAGCAGCTGCATCAGCACCCTACACCCACACACCTGCCACCCTAGCTGCTGCTACAAGCTGCAACATCAGCTACATCAGCCGCTCCCCAACACACAACTTCAGCCCCCATATACACCATCAGCCCACAACTTCAGCCTCACTTTTTATCACATCAGCTGCAACACCACATCAGCCCCTATTCCCTCACATCAACAGCTACATTAGCACAAAAACATCATAACTCCAGCAACACCCCAACATCATAAGCCAACAAGCTGCTACAACAGCAACAAAGGAAGAAAAATGGGAGAAGTTGCAAGCAGCAGCAGCCCAAAGCAGCTTCAGCTCAGGAATCAGCCCCTAGCATTATTGCAACATCACCACACCACTATACCCACACCAAAACCACAACAACACAACACCAATACAATAGCAACAACCCCCCCTAAAATATTATCAGCAGCAACAGCAGCCTGAGCAGCAACCCATCAGCCACCAGAGATGACCCAGCCACGAGCAGTAGCTGGAGCACTTCAGCAGCACCAACCCACTCCTCCTCCTTCCCTTCTCCTTCATTCCAGGACTCCCTTGAGGTATAATCTTGCAACCCAAACTCCTATCTTGCAAGTTATGGAGTAGACTGAATGTAGTGTTATATTTGTGATCTAGTGCTAGTTTTAGTGAATTTGAGTGAGGTTTGGCCAAGAGATGGTTTGATTTGCTAGGGTAACCTTATTAGGTGTATTTGAGACCATTGTAACCAAGATTACCCAGATTTCCAGTAAGTTACCAGATTCATTCGACTTGGCGTTAATTAGCAGTTTTGTCGATTTTGTGACCTTTCTGGAATTTGCTACAACCCGAGAAACCCTAAAATAATATTGACTTGGCAGTAGGATGTGCAGGAAGATAGAAACCAACACCCAGAGCCCTAGCCCCCAACTCCCATTTCAGGCCGCCATTTAATTCCTTCTGGCCGCAATTTGCGGCCAGACCAGGGTGGAACTGTCTCGTTTTGCGTGCACAGCCCTATTTCATGTAAACTTGACCCTGGGTATGTCTAGTTTTGACTGATTCCAGTTAGGGTAAAATCTGGGTTGATTTTCATGAGTTGGCGTATGATTTACGACTTGTTTTCGTATGGATTTTGGTATTCGATGATTCGTTTCTGTCGGATGGCGTTTGGACGCCAACGGCAGAGGATTATTGGCTGTGTTTGCACGCGAGGCCGTAGGTTTTACCTATGGGCGTAGCGTGCACCATTTTGGTTTCCGACATGGTTTTCATGTGTTTTAGCGTGTGATATCCTTGTAGGTACCTCACGTGGCGTCGAAACGTTGGAGATGCAAATGGCGACATCGGCACCGGCACGCATGTAACAAGGTGAGTAGATTTATATATACGGGGAGAAGTCGGGTGGATGGCGTATAGCACCCCCGCAGTTCGTGGTGGTGTATACGGATGCGTATACACACCAACAAATTATTATATTGTTATTTGGGATAAATGGTGACATTTAGGATGGATATTAGTGTGTTGGATGATTTAGTATCGCGAAACCCTAGAGTAGTGGGTGCACTACACATACACACACATACATACTTGCATGCATCCTTATTTCATATGTGGTTATGGGGTTCTATATAGACATGTGTTCACATGGGTATGGGACTATGTGTTCACATACGGATTTAAGGATGATACTTGGGTTTGAGATGAGTCGAGGATATTTGATCCGGGATTATGATATCGGTGATATGGTAAAATTCGTATTTGAGATACGTCTTGATGCTTAGCGGATTTGGATGACAATGCCATAAGAGTAGTGATTTAAATATAAAATGATCGACATGTGATTATAATACGAGTTAGGATATGATATGATATGATATGACACGACAAGATTAGTATTGTTAGTAATATGTATGCCCTAAAGGCCATTATATGGATAGTGGAAACTTGGACATATAATCTATAGAGATAGATGACATTCTTGCTCAACATGATAGTACGCTATCTGATTTACTTTATCTTGATATGTAGATTTAATCATTTACACATACTGATAAAGCCCAAAGGATATTTGCTTGACTACTGTGATTATGATGCGGATCATACTGGTGGGGCACATGTAGTCTATAAGCATATCCTTGAACTGTTCCTAGTCGAGGGTGTATCGAGACAGGGCATCGATATTCCAGAGTAGACTAGCGTATACTATTCTTGTCCCATATGATGGGCGATGGATGATCCCATATCCATCTGGTGAGGAGACACCAAAGATTGTATGCGGGTGCTCAGTGGAGACTGGGTATACTGAACGGACTCGCCGAGAACTCCTATGTGGTATTATATCTATCGTAGGATAGCAGTTCTCAGGGAACACTGGTACAGGTTAGTCTGTAGACCCGAGATCATCATAGAGTCTTGTGTTTCCTCCCACTATACTTTGATCTCCACCCTACCACGGCTCTACTGAGTCGTGCAAACAGGTGGTCTTTGGGTACAGTCTCGAGGTGCATGGAGGCAATGAGCGATAGGAGGGGTTTCGTCTCTCCCGGTATTGGGGGTTGATGTTGTGCTATGCTCGATTGGCTATAACATGAAGTCCCTGGCCAGGGCTGCTGAGATTTACTGATAAGAGTTATCAGTAGTTTCTCAATCTGTTATGAGCCATACACCAGCATGACTTATTGAGTTACTGGGGTCGACGATACCATCCCTAGACTCGATATGCAGCATATCTGACGAAGAGACCGAACTGTACGGTAAGTGTTGCCAGTTGGCTCGACGGGAGTTTTTACAGCTACGCGGGTTTTCTTCTGATCGTTTCAATACCCGGGTGGCCGTTATGTTTAGCTGACCTCTTGCGGCTTGTAGATGTTTGATATGATCATCATCTACTGCTGGCGTATTGACGAGTCTTAGAGTTCCACAATGAAATTTCCTGGCTCAGGCAAAAAGATGTGGTGTGCATATGAGATATGCGCGGGACCCGATTAAATACGGTTATGTGATAACGTATATTAATCGGGCATTTTCTATTTGAAGGATCGTATGAGATATGACCAGTTTGCTAAATCAAGTGTTGATTTAACAAATTACATTTAGATTAAAATCTTTAAGTAAATCCTTTTGTATGCATGCATGTATGCACATGATGATGTGCATGGACACATACATGCATACATAGTATCATGGTTGTCGATACAAGAATGGTGGCAATATAAGACTTATATTGAAGCTTTTAATTTGTATTTATCATTTTAAATTAATGTAAAGAATATCCACTCATGCTCCTTTATTCTTTAGTGGGTAAGCTTTACTTAACTTAATGAAAAGAATTTCCACCCATGCTTAATTCTTTAGGAAAAGAATTTCCACTCACAATTATGGTGGTAATGGAATAATGGTGATTATTCCTTTCTCATCACTATAAATAGCTTCATATGTGATATGAAACACAATGCACACAACAAGGGAAAAATTGAGTGCAAGGGTGTGAAGAATACAAGCTATCATATGTGATATGATAGAAAGCTTAAGCCACCATTATCTTCTTCTTCCTCTCTTGATTTCTCTCTTGAGTGAAAGTTGATAAAAGAAAGGATTTCAATTGAAGAACATAAACCACATCATCATACTACACACATCTAGCCGATTTGTGTAGGGTGTTTACTCTACTTCGTTTGCGAAACAAGTAAGGTAAGGAGCTTTGGGCAAAGGGACTTCGGGTGGATCATCGTGGACAAGGAAGGCTTCCATCGATCCGTTCCAAACTCTCATAGTGCCAAGGAGTCACCGAGAGAGATCTACAAAGGTTGTAATCTTTCCTCGTAGTGATAGTTTTACATTTGCATGTGATGCTTATTTGTATGAATCCCTAAAACTTCTAGTTTCGATTCTTGTCGAGTTAACTTAGCACCTCTAAAATTTTGATTATGGCATGTGTGATGCTACCGAACCCTTGACGAGGTGCTAGGCTATCCCTTCAGTGGTATCAGAGCCAAGCTAGAGCTTTAGGCGATGCGTAGGCGATGTTAAAAGTCCGATCGAACCATGAAACATCAATTTGGACCGCTTTCTGGAAATTTTTTGAAAATTGGATTTTTCCAAATTAAAAGGTCCTAAAAAATTCAGTAGGCAATTTTAGGAGTTTCTGTAAAAAAATGTTTTACTCATCACTCCAAAGCGCCGCGGATGGGCGGCCAAAGCATGGCTTTGGCCGCGCATCCGCGGCCGTACAGGGGGCTCAGTGAAAATTGTTTTTTGCACTGGACCTGATTAATTCAGTACTTGCCTCTGAGATATTTTAAACACACTCAAGTGTTGAGTTTTCTGGAGATAAATTGTATTTGGTGATTCGATTGGAAAGGTTTAACTTCGTTCAGATTTTCAGATTTTTAGAACGTGTTAAAATGTTTGAACGAATATTAGAAACGCAATTTTTCCCGTATTGGAAATATTCCAAGTGTTGGATTTTTCCCTAGTTCGAAACTTTCGAAAAACATGCAAGCGTATCTGTGGACACTCTAGAAGAACATAACCTTAACTCGATTATGTGACCGTCAAAACTATCACTGAACCTTAGGGTTTGTGGTAGTTTAGCGTTGCCACATGTGAGGCGTTGGTTTGGCCCTTCTACGGTTGGTCCATAAGGGGCTGTGGCATGTTCTAGAAATTTTTGAAGTCGGCTCAAGTGTTGTGCAGTTTGGGAAATCTTGGGTGTTTGTTTATTCGATCGAAAAGTTTAACATTGTCTATTTATCTGAAATGTGATACAATATGTGGAATTCATATAGTTAGGCATGAAATACGAAGTATGTGATATTTCGAATTTATGATGTCTAAGGTGATTGTGGATTCCAAATGTTGTAGTTTTTCATTTTATTTTCTGCGACCGTAAGTGTAGTATGTGGTGTATCGCCGTTTTCGTTGCTATACATCAACGACAATCGGGATACGCATACTTACTTACGTTGATGATATGAGATATTATGTGTTGCTGAGATATGATGAGTAGGATTGTCGCGATTGAATAGCCGGGGGTTTTTATGTGAGATGAGAGTTTTATTTTCATTCATGTATAAATCAATTGTATATTATTTACTTTTCCGCATTAGGATAGACCCAAGGAGGGGAGCACAAGTGACCGGGTTCTAGGGTTCAGTGGGAGGCCATCTCGAGGAGTCGAGACCGGGTCTCCTAAACTCTAGAATTGGCGGGATCACTTGCCGCTCTCGTAGGGGTCTAGGGGTGTGGGCTTGGCTATTCATCACGACCGTGGAATCCGTATTTTCTATTGTTGGCTCGATACAAAATACGGACATCCTAGATATCCTTATATATGCTTCTGCTGTTGATATTCTGTAATGTGATTACTTAGTATCTGAGACGAATGGATTATTATTATTTATATGATATATAATAAACGTTGCTTATATTTTACACCCGCGCTAGCCCCGCCCCGCTATGCCGTTAGTTAAGTAACCTAACGGTGCATAACGGGACACTGTGGCGAATGCGGATGGTATAAGTATACGTTCTATTCTGTGATGGCTTAGGAACTTAGATGATGGGATCACATTAATGAGATTAATGTAAAGAAAAGAAACCTAATGATGTTGTAGAATCAGATTTGAAACCAACTCGGCTTTTTATGAAAAATGCAAGTTTCAAGAAGATGCGGAGCTTAAGCCACTCCTTTTCTTAACCGTTTGATTCTACAACGAGATCAAGTTCAAAGCGTTAAAGGTTTTCTTAAAAACCATCCGCAACCCTCCGTCATTTTAGGAAGCAGAGTACTTAGTATTCGTGCTGCGTATGTTGATTATAGTCAAGGCGTAGTGTACGGTAGCTAAGTGATGTCTTCCTACAAAGCATATGATGCGATTAGTTAGGACATTCATGTGATTATGTTGATCATAGTCAAGGGTCATATGGGTGGGTCTAGTTAATCACGAAATGACGGGTAGAATTTGACTAGTACTTATGATATGTTGACCATAGCCAAGGTCATAAGTGACTAGGGGTAAAAACCATATCGGGAATTTCAAGAGTTGAAATTTGCAATGAGATTGCATACCATCTATGTGATAGTTGGATCTCGATCTCACTGTGAGTAAGTGTTACTTCCAGGAAAATTATTCCTGGCTAGTTTTCTTTTCAGGTTTTGACAGAAAATTTTATAAAAGCAGTGGGAGACATTGATTAGATAAAATAATAACCAATCTAATTCTTTGAAAGAGCAATTCGCTAAGTGTATTCTTTTCTCTCTCCGAATGGCAGTTACAGATGTCAGGACTTAAGCTTCTACTTGAGAAAAATAAACTTACAGGACCAAATTATAAAGAATGGTTGAGGAACTTGAACATTGCACTTTCATATGATAAGGTATCATATGTCCTCAATATTGAAGCCCCACCCGTCCCAGGACCTGAATCATCTGTCTCGGATAGGGAGATCCGAAAAACTTGGGAGAATGACTGCAACACGGCCAAGTGCCTCGCGCTCGCTTCTATGGACAATGTCCATCAGAAGCAACACGAGAATATGGATGTACAATCCATCTTTCTTCACACAAAGGAGTTGTATGAAGAGCAATCTCGTACCTTGAGATACGAGGCATCTAGAAAGTTGTTTCAGATGCGAATGGCCCCTGGTGCATCAGTTGGAGACCATGTTTTGAAAATGATTGGTCTTATTGAAGAACTTGAGGGACTGGGATGGACTATGGATAATGAGCAATATACGGATATTGTTCTACAGTCTCTCCCTCCTGCCTTTGCTCCGTTCATAGTAAATTTCAATATGAATGGTTTGGAGAAATCATTGCCTGAACTTCTCAATATGTTGAGAAGTGCAGAGAACACGTTGAAAACGGCAAGGACTCCTGCTCTGCTTGCTGGGGCATCTTCATTCCCAAAAGCTAAGGCCAAGGGAAAGAAAAAGAAGAATTCCATCAAACAGAAAGGTGGAGTTAGAAAGGCGAAGGGGAAAGACAAAGTCGGGGCTATGGGAAGTGGAAAAGGAGAATGTTTTTACTGTAAAAAGTCAGGACATTGGAAACGCAACTGTCCTGAATATCTTGCTGATCTCAAGAAGAAGAAGCATGCTGATGCTTCCACTTCAGCTGTGTTTGTAACTGAAAACTGTTTTTCTTTAAACTTTGCATCCTGGGTATAGGATACCGGTTCTGGTTCTCACATCTGCAATTGTATGCAGGGATTGAGAAATAGTAGAGTTTTAAAAATTGGAGATCATACTCTGCGGGTTGGAAATGGTTCCAATATACATGCTGTATCCGTGGGAGAGTATCATCTAGGGTTGCCTTCAGGAAGTATTTTGGTTTTGAACCCGTGTTATTTTGTGCCAAGTATGCTGTGTAACATAATATCCGTTTCTTTGTTGGACAATGAAGGATATCATTTTGCAAAATAATGTTATGAACATTAACCTGAATCAAGAGTTGATTGGGTTTGGTACATTAAATAACGGTATTTACATCCTGAACCAACACACAGTTTTCAATATACATCATACTAGTAAAAGAAAGTTTTCAGATATAAATGAAGCTTTTCTTTGGCATTGTAGACTTGGTCATATTAATGAAACAAGACTAAACAAGCTACATCAAGATGGATATTTAAATCCGTTTGAATATAAATCTTATGCGACTTGCCAGTCTTGTATCAAAGGTAAAATGACCAAACTCCGTTTAGTGGACACGGAGAGAGAGCTGGTGAACTGTTAAGCCTCATACATAGTGATGTATGCGGACCAATGTCTACACTTGCAAGAGGTGGTTTTTCATACTTCATCACTTTTAATGATGATTTCTCAAGATTCAGACACGTGTTTTTGATAAAGCACAAATCTGAAGCTTTTGAGAAATTCAAGGAGTATAAACTTGAAGTAGAGAAGCAAACTGGCTTGATCATCAAGAAACTTCGATCGGATCGAGGTGGAGAGTATTTAAGTACAGAGTTTCTAGACTTCTTAAAAGAGAATGGGATTCTCTCTCAGCTCACTCCTCCTTACACACCGCAGCACAGTGGTGTGTCAGAACGGAGGAATCGTACCCTATTGGATATGGTACGATCCATGATGTGTGATGCTGAGTTACCGCTTTCCTTTTGGGGACATGCATTGGAGACAGCAATGTATCTATTGAACAGGGTGCCAACAAAGACCGTGTCTACCACTCCATATGAGATGTGGAATGGAAAGAGACCATCTCTTAAAAGGTTTAGGATTTGGGGTTGTCCGGCTTTTGTTAAAAAGCAGAATCCAGACAAACTCGAGACACGATCGGTCATGTGTAAATTTGTGGGGTATCCAAAACATTCGTATGGATATCTATTCTACCACAAAGAGGAACAAAAGGTGTTTGTTGCTCAGCATGCCACATTTTTGGAAAATGAGTTCTTTACGGAAAGTACTAATGGCAATGTGGTAGAACTAAAAGAGGTTCTAGAGACACAAATTACTCAGGAGGAATTGGTTGAAACTGATGTTGCAGTAGAACTTCAAGAACCTCAGCCGCTCAGGAGGTCTAGTAGAACTTCTCACCCACCAGAAAGATACTATGGGTTTCTCATAGATGGTGATAGAGAAGATTGCATCATGGATGATGATGACCCTACTAGTTTTCAGCAAGCTATCATGAGTGGTGACTCAGTGAAATGGCTGGAAGCAATGAGATCCGAAATGGAGTCAATGTACACCAACAAAGTATGGACTTTGGACGTTGCGCCTCCTGGGATAAAACCCGTTGGGTGCAAATGGATCTTTAAGAGAAAGATTGGTGTAGATGGACAGGTGGAGACCTATAAAGCAAGGCTTGTAGCGAAAGGTATTCGTCAAAGACCAGGCTTGGACTATGATGAAACTTTCTCTCCAGTAGCAATGCTTAAATCCAATAGGATCCTACTTGCTATTGCTGCTCACTATGATTATGAAATCTGGCAGATGGACGTGAAAACTGCATTTCTAAATGGTTATTTAGAAGAATGTGTTTTTATGGATCAGCCAGAGGGCTTCATTGATAGTGGGAGCAGCGGGAAAGCATGTAGATTGCTTAAATCCATTTATGGATTAAAGCAGGCCTCAAGGAGCTGGAACATCTGCTTTGATGATACAATCAAAGAGTTTGATTTTGTCAAAAATGAAGATGAACCATGTATTTATAAGAAGATTGTAGGGAGTACTGTCATATTCCTCGTATTGTACGTAGATGACATTCTCCTGATAGGAAATGATGTTCCTATGATACAATCGGTCAAACTATTCTTATCACAAAGGTTCTCCATGAAGGACCTGGGTGATGCCTCGCGCATTTTGGGCATTAGGATCTATAGAGATAGATCCAAGAGGTTATTGAGACTGTCCCAATCAAAGTACATAGACACCATTCTAAAGAGGTTTAGTATGGAAGATTCCAAGCGTGGTGCCTTGCCTGCTAGTCATGGAATCACTCTCTCTAAGGACTTCTGTCCGAAGACTGATGAAGAGAGAGCTCGCATGAGCGTTATACCCTACGCTTCAGCCGTGGGATCTATAATGTATGCGATATTGTGTACTCGCCCTGATGTGGCTTATGCACTGGCTGTAGTAAGCAGGTATCAATCCAACCCAGGGGAGAAACATTGGATAGCAGTGAAGAACATTCTTAAGTACTTGCAAAGGACCAAAGAATTGTTCTTGGTGTATGGTAATGGGGATCTCCAGATGGAGGCCTTTACCGATTCAAGCTTCCAAAGTGACAAGGATGACAGTAAATCAATCTCAGGGTTTGTATTTACCCTAAATGGAGGAGCGGTTAGTTGGAAGAGTTCCAAACAGGACACCGTTGCAGACTCCACGATGGAAGCTGAGTATATTGCTGCAAGTGATGCTGCTAAGGAAGCCGTCTGGATGAAGAAGTTCATTGCGGAACTAAGAGTAGTTCCAACCATTGTTGATCCAATACCATTGTATTGTGATAATAATGGAGCTATAGCATTAGCAAAAGAACCAAGGTCCCATCAGAAATCCAGACACATCCTAAGGAGATATCATCTGATCCGGGAGATAGTAGATCGCCAGGAGATCGAGATTCGGAGAGTAGATACAAAGGATAACACAGCGGATCCATTCACCAAGGCACTTCCACAGCCTCAGCATGAGCGACTGTTTGAAATGTTGGGTATGAGATACGCCAATAACTGGCCTTAGTGCAAGTGGGAGATTGTTAGTAATATGTATGCCCTAAAGGCCATTATATGGATAGTGGAAACTTGGACATATAATCTATAGAGATAGATGACATTCTTGCTCAACATGATAGTACGCTATCTGGTTTACTTTATCTTGATATGTAGATTTAATCATTTACACATACTGATAAAGCCCAAAGGATATTTGCTTGACTACTGTGATTATGATGTGGATCATACTGGTGGGGCACATGTAGTCTATAAGCATATCCTTGAACTGTTCCTAGTCGAGGGTGTATCGAGACAGGGCATCGATATTCCAGAGTAGACTAGCGTATACTATTCTTGTCCCATATGATGGGCGATGGATGATCCCATATCCATCTGGTGAGGAGACACCAAAGATTGTATGCGGGTGCTCAGTGGAGACTGGGTACACTGAACGGACTCGCCGAGAACGCCTATGTGGTATTATATCTATCGTCGGATAGCAGTTCTCAGGGAACACTGGTACAGGTTAGTCTATAGACCCGAGATCGTCATAGAGTCTTGTGTGTCCTCCCACTATACTTTGATCTCCACCCTACCACGGCTCTACTGAGTCGTGCAAACAGGTGGTCTTTGGGTACAGTCTCGAGGTGCATGGAGGCAATGAGTGATAGGAGGGGTTTCGTCTCTCCCGGTATTGGGGGTTGATGTTGTGCTATGCTCGATTGGCTATAACATGAAGTCCCTGGCCAGGGCTGCTGAGATTTACTGATAAGAGTTATCAGTAGTTTCTCAATCTGTTATGAGCCATACACCAGCATGACTTATTGAGTTACTGGGGTCGACGATACCATCCCTAGACTCGATATGCAGCATATCTGATGAAGAGACCGGACTGTACGGTAAGTGTTGCCAGTTGGCTCGACGGGAGTTTTTACAGCTTCGCTGGTTTTCTTCTGATCGTTTCAATACCCGGGTGGCCGTTATGTTTAGCTGACCTCTTGCGGCTTGTAGATGTTTGATATGATCATCATCTACTGCTGGCGTATTGACGAGTCTTAGAGTCCCACAATGAAGTTTCCTGGCTCAGGCAAAAAGATGTGGTGTGCATATGAGATATGCGCGGGACCCGATTAAATACGGTTATGTGATAACGTATATTAATCGGGCATTTTCTATTTGACGGATCGTATGAGATATGGCCGGTTTGCTAAATCAAGTGTTGATTTAACAAATTACATTTAGATTAAAATCTTTAAGTAAATCCTTTTGTATGCATGCATGTATGCACATGATGATGTGCATGGACACATACATGCATACATAGTATCATGGTTGTTGATACAAGAATGGTGGCAATATAAGACTTATATTGAAGCTTTTAATTTGTATTTATCATTTTAAGTTAATGTAAAGAATATCCACTTATGCTCCTTTATTCTTTAGTGGGTAAGCTTTACTTAACTTAATGAAAAGAATTTCCACCCATGCTTAATTCTTTAGGAAAAGAATTTCCACTCACAATTATGGTGGTAATGGAATAATGGTGATTATTCCTTTCTCATCACTATAAATAGCTTCATATGTGATATGAAACACATTGCACACAACAAGGGAAAAATTGAGTGCAAGGGTGTGAAGAATACAAGCTATCATATGTGATATGATAGAAAGCTTAAGCCACCATTATCTTCTTCTTCCTCTCTTGATTTCTCTCTTGAGTGAAAGTTGATAAAAGAAAGGATTTCAATTGAAGAACATAAACCACATCATCATACTACACACATCTAGCCGATTTGTGTAGGGTGTTTACTCTACTTCGTTTGCGAAACAAGTAAGGTAAGGAGCTTTGGGCAAAGGGACTTCGGGTGGATCATCGTGGACAAGGAAAGCTTCCATCGATCCATTCCAAACTCTCATAGTGCCAAGGAGTCACCGAGGGAGATCTACAAAGGTTGTAATCTTTCCTCTTAGTGATAGTTTTACATTTGCATGTGATGCTTATTTGTATGAATCCCTAAAACTTCTAGTTTCGATTCTTGTCGAGTTAACTTAGCACCTCTAAAATTTTGATTATGGCATGTGTAATGCTACCGAACCCTTGACGAGGTGCTAGGCTATCCCTTCAAGTATGATAGGCCGCATTCGGCGATGTATACTCCTTGTGACGATATATGATTATGATATCGATTTATACGAGACTGTCGATCAGTAGTCAGATCATGGCTATAGTGATGATATTAGCATTGTACTAGACATAGGTCAGTACCCAGATGATGGTATTTGATAAAAAGAAAACTCGATGAGTGATATAACGAATGTGATATTGACCCGTACCCAGATTTGGGGATGCCGTACGACGGATTTACGTACGAGCTATAAATTGATGTTTGATCCGCACTCTTGATTTGGGAATAACTGATTATAGAGATATGTTATCGGATGTGATATTATCGAGGCGGGATCACCAACTATATATATATATATATATATATATATATATATATATATATATATATATATATGTATCGACTCAGAGGTTAGGCGGTTTCCCTTACCTACTGTTAGCTTTGGCTCAGCCTTATAATGGTGCAGCTATATGATTCTTATGACATTAGATGCAGTTTAGCTATCATCATGTTTAGCTTTCAGCTCCCGCATATTATTGTTGTTACTCTGCATCGCATACTGCTGTGATTCATATTCTATTATTGATATCCTGTTGCTAGGACACCAGCACCATTACTGATGATGCGTATGTACCATGTACACTTATTTGCCAGCGCACACACATCTTCATCGATAATTGCCATGTCACGAACACTTAGAAAATATTATTGCTTGATTTAGCTTGTTAGCTAGTAGTGACATGATATTAGTATGCTTGCCTTATATGCCAGCTTGACATTGTAGTTATTACTGGTCACTTCATGCATACTGTTATTCATTATATGCCGCATTCATGGATTCTCATGCTTATATTCATGATTTCACATGCTATTGATGATTTGGATTCGGGTTTCCATAAGATTTTCTGGATTTGGAGGAAAACCGCAAAAAATATATAAACTGCTTTCTCTCTTTTTAAATAAAACATGCGGTTTTTCCATGATGTATGAGTCATCCACCATGAGTTTTGATGATGGATTTCGAGACCCGATCCGAGGAGGCGGATGAACCGTTTCGGGTACATGGTAGGCCCGGTGCGGTACCCCGGGGCAAGAAGATCGCAGGAGATGGCGTTGAGCCTGGCAGGGGAGCACTACCGACCGGTGATATTACCCGACACGTCGGATATCCGGAGGATACCGTCGTGGTCATGAGATGGATGTTAGGGGCCGATCTGGACTGACGGCCCCCTGGATATTATGATTGAGACATTGAGATTTGAGATATTGAGGTACAGAGATTGTGATACAGAGATATCGAGATATTGGGATTTATGTTTTGTGCCAATGCTAGGCACTGTTTATGCTGATTTCATTTATGATACCTCATTTTAAAAATACAGAAATCTCACTAATTTATGAAAGCAGTTTTCTTCAGTACATGCATTCTGTTTCATGCATACATACATCATTCATATGATACATTGCCACCTGATGCACTGACACAGGCACATGGGTTTACACTTGGGTTAGATATTTACCCTAGTCTTATTATAGATTGCTGGTTATATATATTTGAAGTTTATATATATATTGATCGTATGACCTAGGATTGCGTCATACATGCGATTTTCTGTTCGTAGATCTTTTTCTACTCACGAGTTGGCAACTCACCCCCGTTGTGCCCCAGTTTCTTGCAGGTGTTGCCGTACAGGTTTCATTACGGCTTTGCGGGCACTGTTCTTTTCGGGTGACTTGCTAGTAGGTGGGTTTATTGTATCATACCCATCATTATACATTGTATATTATATTCAGTTGTATCTAGAAGTTCCATCAACCAAACATGTACTTATTTGAGATAGAGACCAGTGATGTTTATTCTTTCGACCTTAGAGTCGCACGTTATATTTCTGAGGATTTCTTGTTGTTGGAGTTTCCTTTCTGTTGTGATCCTCGCCTTTAGGCGTTGTATATTTATTGCTAGCTAGTTGACTTATAGTGGTTCTTCCTACTCTCTACTACTTTTCTTGGTTTGGATTTCTGGGCTCGGCTTACTTAGAGCACGTACGCCTTGGAACGTTTGTAGCCTAAGTGCCGGTCATGTTCCGTACTTTCAGGACGTGACACTAATATATGACATGGATAATTGGCAGCCCTTTTGCCCGCACCGATTGAATGAAGTAATACCGTGCACATATCATAGCTGGGGTTCCTAGTCATCAAGGTGTGCACAATATAAAGGGATGGTGTGAAAAATGTAGTATTGTGCGAACTACCAAAAATGTTATTTTGTGCCCAACAGCACATACTGAGTACATTCGCAAAGAGGGTTCTAGCCTGGATGCCCTTGCGTGGCTCCCTCGAACAGTCATTACCCATCAAGGGTAAGTAATCCTCGAATTAGAGGGGTTGGTCATGGGTAGGTAGCCTAGGAATTAAGGTGACTTCATGGATGAGTCCCTATCGATTATGATTTCCCTATCCCCCCAAATTAGCCTAATGTAACCATGTTGTGAGAGGCTACCATCCTCCATGCACTCGTAAAATCGGATGACGAGATCCGGAAGAGCGAAGGAGTTTGGATGGTTAACAGTAAAAAATTACATCCGCGCCTACAGATCTCTTCACCGAAATAACTTCCGTAGATCGATTGTTAGTGTTTATGCCCTAGAGGCCATTACTGTATCATACTAGTATGTATATTACTTGATGGAAGCTTGGGATATTCATAGTTGTACAGACAATCTTGCTCGATATAGTAGTATGCTACTTGGTTTGTCTCTGCTTTAATGTGTACATGTGTGTTTCTTTATTATATCACCTATACGCATTAGTAGAGCCCTTAGGATCTTTGCTTGATTACCGGCGTTGTGATGGCGATCACACTCGTGGGGGCTGGGTAATCTACAAGCACATCCTTATACACGTCCCTAGTCATGGGATTATCGAGATAGGGCATCGATGCCCCGGAGTAGACTAGCGTATGCGCTTCTCATCCCAGCACGGGAGACGGTCTGTCCCACAGCCGTCAGTACGCCGTACTTAAGATAGTATGCGAGTGCTCGTTAGGTTACGAGTACACTGGACAGGACTCGTCGGGAACTGATGGTTGGTATTATACCTATCGTCAGTTATCAGTTCCCAGGTGACATGAGTACAGCTTAGTCCGCTAACTTGACACTGTCACTTCGCCTCGAGTGTGTTCCCACTGTTCTTTGATTACCACCCTACCACAGCTCTACTGAGTCATGCAAACAGGTAGTAGTTGGGAGCAGTCCCGAAGCACTTGGAGACAGTGACGGTTAGATAGGATTCGTCTCTCCCGGTATTAGGGGTTGACATCGCACTGTGTCTAGGAGAGCCATTACACGAGTAGTCCCTGGCCAGGGCAAGCGAGATATACTGGTAGGTTTCCAGTGTTATCTCAGGGTGTTCTGGGCTTCACTCCGACACGACTTGTACCGCTATTAGGGGACTGACGTTTACCGCCCCCCTAGGCCCGCCATGCGATGTATCAGACGAACAGACCGGACTGTACGGAGATTGTCACATACAGGCTCAGTAGGAGTTCGGATGGGTTCACCTTATCGGCCTTCTTATCGACATCTACCTGGGGACCGTTACGTACTGCTAGTGCCGCTTGCGGTCTGTGGTTAAACCCACTGCCAGCGTAGTGTCGAGTCTTTAGAGTCCCACACAGAGAGTTTCCCTGCACTGAGCGAAACGTGTAGAGGCCGTATGGTTTTACGGCAGGGCTGCGATCACTTACGTACACTTGTGTGCGTGCGGTGTTCGGGCAGGCAATACTAGTGGGCTTTGGTTTAAGCCAGATCCTAGTATTGCACGGATGGATTTGTTTTGTCTTCTGCGCATCCGCATTCTACGGAATGCGGATGCAGGTGTGTATGCACAGTTTTCCGGAGCGATGAAGGAGGAGGTGCCTCATCAGGGTTTTGGCAGTTGGTTCGGCCAAAACCGTTATGTGGCAGGCTCATTAGGGTTTTGACAGTTGATTCGGTCAAAACCATTTTGAGGCGGGCTCATTAAGGTTTTGACAGTTCGTTTGGTCAAAACCATTATGAGCCGCGGACATCCTTTGCTAATCCTTTTAGTGATAATTTTATGATGGCTAATTGCATTGACCATTTGACCACCATGACCTCTCTTGACTTTGTTGACCGGTTGACCGTGTTGACCATTGACTTTCAAGAGGGATCTACACTCTTCTTTTCTTTTTCTTTCTCTTTTTCTTTTTCTATTTTGATTATGATAATGGTCATTTCAATGGAGCCATCAAACTTTATCTTGATAGGATTGGTAATGATGTTTTAGTGCATTATTGCAACCATGGTTAATTTCTTTGGTTCACAATTTCTTTCTCATTCTCTCTCTTGCCTTTTCAAGTGAGAAGAAAAAGAAATGAACCATGGTTTCTAGCTCCTCCTTCTTCTTCCTCCTCTTGATTCATCTTTTGATCTCATGTGTTGAGAGATAAAGATCCCACAAAGACAAAACCATCCCTTTATCACTTCTACACAACCTAGGGATTCTAGATTAGCAATCTCTTTGCCCTAGTTACCTCGGCTCGAGGTGGAGCTCGGTGTACATCTCTCGGGTGGATCGTCTTCGACTCAAGGTGGCCGCGGAGGTGACCAAAGCCCGGATCAAGCCTCGGAGCAAGCAAGGAGAAGAACAACAAGAAGAGAAGGAGTTCAAGTTGAGGTATAACCCTTAACCGAGTAGATAAATCTCTAGTTAGGATGCTAGTGTATTGTTTAGCAAAGATCCAGCTTTTACGGTCCATGTTACCATGCTCAGAAAAAATTTTGTTTTACCATTTCCGCAACCCCGAAAGTACCGGGAGCGGTAACGTGGACCTAACAATGGTATCAGAGCCTAACTAAACACACCATAGCATGTTAGCAAAGTATTTAGAATATCGACCGGACGAAAAACCGCAAAATCACCCCGGAAAATTCAGTTTTTGCCGATTTTCAGATATGTTCCAAAATCAACAAATCATACACTAAAAATCGGCTCAGGCTTTTTATAGAATACTGAAGAAAAATGGTCACCTAACTCGGTTAAAGCGCCGCGGTTCCACGGCATAAGCTTGCTTATGCCGCGGAACCGCGGCCGAGTTAACTCGGTTGGCGATTTTCTTTTCTGCAGTATTCTTATATGGGTATTTTGGGATTTTTGATATATGACTTTTCTGCCCAGATTTTCCAGAAAGCAAAATTTGTTTTTGGGGCTCAAAAATCCGTATTTTTGGTCGATGTTCTGTAGACTTTGGCTAATGGTTATATCTGTGATGTTATATGTGTATTGAACGTCTACTAATCGCTATACGTCGATTAGTGGGGGTTATACATATCTGTGATCTGTAATGCTGATGGTTTGTGTATATGAACTCGTTGGATTGTCACGGATGAATAGCCGGGGTGGATGTGAGATGAGAGTTTCTTTTTCTTTCATTCATGTAATAAATTTGTAAACTGATGTAATATTATTTGTATGACCGCACAACCGGGTCGGGGTTGTAGCCGTCATTGTATAATTCTTTTTACTGTTTTTGCTCCTAGGATAGACCCATGGAGGTGGTGCACAAACTACCGGGTATCTCGAAGTGCCGAGTGGCCTACTCACGGCGTTGAGGGAGGTTGCTTCGCTTCGGGTACTTGGCGGGTAGTTTGCCGCACCCGTAGGGGTCTTGGGTGGGTTTTTTGGCTATTCATCGCGACCGTGTAATCCGCTTTTCGTTGCAGGCTCGAACGAATTGTGGGTTCCTAGTATATCCAAAGTGTTCATCTGTGATCTGGATTGGCTATCATTGCTATATATCTATATATAATAACTATTTAGGCGTTGCTTATGTTTTTCAGCCGCGCTAGCCCAGCCCCCGCTCTGTCGTTAGTTAAGTAACCTAACGGGTGATGACGGGGCCCCGTGGCGAATGCGAATGGCATAAGCGTACGTCATATTTTGGTTGTTTTCTGCAATGGTAGGATTTAAATGATGGGACGCATTAAAAGAACTAATGCAAGAAAATAAACCTAAAAGACGTTGTTGGAACAATTTTTAAAAAGCTGTTATTGCAAGGACGTTCATTTTTGTTTTGCATCGAGGTATTCGGTTATGAATGCCCAGCACCTCATTCGACGAGGCAAGGGCCGAGATCCCCTCATCGGGAGTGACCCCTTGGACAAAAGTTTGTGTCAGGGTAATAACTTCACTATAGTCGATTATTCTTGCTTTGCATCGAGGTATTCATCTTATGAATGCCCAGCACCTCACTCGACGAGGAAAGAGCCGAGATCCCTTCACAGGGAGTGACCTCTTTAGCAAAAGTTTTCGCCACTATATTTTTCAAAAAAAAAAGGGGCAATCATGTTCCTTCAACGATATCAAGTTCATTACGTTAACGGGTTTTTCGCCAAAAACCCAGCCGTAGCCCTCCGTCGTTTCGGATTAATATTATTTAGTATTCGTGCTGCGTTTGTTGACCTAGTCAAGGCGTAGTGAACGGTAGCTAAATAATATTTTTCTGTGGATTGCAAATGTGATTGGTTAGGACAGTCGTGCGGCCTTGTTGACCTAGTCAAGGGCACGTATGGGTGGGTCTAATGCAATCAGGATAATGACGGGTAGAACTTGACTAACAGTTTGTGGCTTGTTGACCTAGTCAAGGTCATGAACCGATAGGGGCAAAAACCACATCGGGAGTTTCAAAAGTACTGAAACTTGCAGATTTAGCATACCTTCTGGAGTGTGGTGACTAGAGTGGATTCCATCTAGGTCATCACACAATGATAGTTGGATCCCGATCCCACTGATGAGTTGGATTACTCTTGGGAGATTATTTTCACTTAACGATCAATGCTATAAACCTAGTAGGTGTCTAGAAAGGTGTTAGCGGGGCTACGCCCCCAGGGAAAAAAGAGGTTCTTAAATTAAGGAACTTCGCGAAAGCGTTGGAAAACCTCCCTCGAAGTACCAACACTAGCCTGGCTGAAGGTTAAGCAAGTATTGTGACGTGAATTAAAATCCCGACTAGTTCTTCTTTTAAAAGGTTTTAAGAAGAATTTGAGGAAACAGTGGGAGCCATCCTGTTTATATAAATTAAAAACCAATCTAAACTTGCAAGAGCGCACGCTGAGTGTTTCTTTTCTCTCTCTCCAGGTAGCAACCATTTCACGCCCTAATCAAGATAATAAAATGTATCGCTTGACCGATCTGAATTCTTATTCGGGGCTGGGGAACGTTGGTTCAGCTCTAACTTGTGACAACAGTCATAAGTATGAGCAAGGGAAAGGGGATTATATGGATTCCCAGGATACCCAATTGAAGAAGAAGCATGGCTTTGCATCTACTTCAGGTGTTCTTGTAATTGAGAACTGTTTTACGGTCAGCCCTACCTCCTGGGTACTTGATACCGGATCAGGATCTCATATCTGTAATTTATTGCAGGGACAGAGAAAAAGTAGAAAAGTTGCACCGGGTGATATGTCGCTCAGAGTAGCGAACGGAGCACAAGTTAATGCAGCAGCTGTCGGTGAATATCACCTAGTATTGCCAAATGGCAAGACTATGATTTTGAACGATTGCTACTATGTACCCTCCATGGTTTGCAACATCATATCAGTTTCTTTACTCGATAAAGAAGGATATAACTTTGTTCTTGATAGAAATATCATGAACATTTACCTTCATAAGGTACTGGTTTCAGAGGGTACACTGTGTAATGGTATCTACGTTCTAAATCAGAATACAGTTCTCAATATACAAAACACACGCAAGAGGAAGAATTCAGATATGAATGAATCCTACTTGTGGCATTCTAGACTTGGTCATATCGGAGAGAAAAGACTGAGTAAGTTGCATAAAGATGGACTCTTGAATGCGTTCGAGTTTTCATCATATGAAACTTGTCAGTCTTGTCTCAAAGGGAAGATGACCAAATCTCTGTTCACCGGACATGGAGAAAGAGCAACAGAGCTCTTGGGACTCGTACATAGTGATGTATGCGTTCCGATGTCTATACATGCAAGGGATGGGTTCTCGTACTTCATCACATTCACTAACGATCTCTCTAGGTTCGGATATGTGTATCTGATGAAACACAAATCTGAAGCTTTTGAGAAATTCAAGGAATTCAGAAATGAAGTAGAGAACCAGACTGGCAAAAGTATCAAGATCCTCCGGTCTGATAGAGGAGGGGAGTACTTAAGCACGGAATTCCTAGATTACTTAAAAGAGAATGGTATTCTCTCTCAGCTTACTCCTCCTTATACACCACAGCACAACGGTGTATCGGAGAGGAGGAATCATACCCTTCTGGATATGGTTCGCTCCATGATGAGTAATGTCGAGTTGCCGCTTTCATTTTGGGGACATGCGCTATTGACAGCAGCATATCTATTGAATGATGTTCCGTCTAAATCAGTGCCTAAGACTCCATTCGAGATATGGAATGGAAAAAGGCTATATCTTAAAAGATTTAAGATATGGGGTTGTCTGGCTTATGTTAAAACGCATAAACCAGATAAACTAGAGGCACGGTCAGTTTTATGTAAGTTTGTGGGATATCCAAAGAATGGTTATGGATATCTATTCTACCACACCGAGGAACAGAAGGTGTTTGTTGCTCAGCATGCCATTTTCTTGGAAACGGGGTTTCTTGCAAAAGAAATTAGTGGGAGCACGGTAGAATTGGAAGAAATTCAGCGACCACAAACTGAAACTGAAAATTTGACAGAACCTCAGGATTCAATAACCCCAGAAGAACCTCAGCCACTCCGCAGATCTGGTAGGATTTCTCGTCCGCTCGAGAGATACTACGGTTTTCTCATAGACGGGGATCAAGAGGATTGCATCTTGGAAGAAGATGACCCTACCAGTTTCAGGAAGGCCATTATCAGTAGGGACTCTGATAAATGGCAGGAAGCAATGCAATCCGAAATGGAGTCCATGTACGCCAATAAAGTATGGACCTTGGATATTGCTCCACCTGGGGTAAAACCCGTTGGATGCAAATGGATCTACAAAAGGAAACTTGGTGTAGATGGGCAGGTGGAAACCTATAAAGCTAGACTCGTTGCAAAAGGTTTTCGTCAAAGACCTGGTTTGGACTATGACGAAACTTTTTCTCCGGTGGCTATGCTCAAATCCATTCGGATCCTACTTGCCATTGCTGCCTTCCATGACTATGAAATCTGGCAGATGGATGTTAAAACGGCTTTCCTAAACGGTTGTTTGGAAGAGTGCGTTTACATGGATCAGCCAGAAGGTTTCGTAGACAGTGGGAGCAGCGGGAAGGTGTGCAAGTTGCTTAAATCCATTTATGGATTAAAGCAGGCATCGCGGAGCTGGAACATCTGTTTTGATGAGGCAATCAAGGAATTTGATTTCATCAAGAACGAAGATGAACCCTGTGTCTATAAAAAGATTGTAGGACGAACTGTCGTATTCCTAGTCTTGTACGTGGACGACATTCTTTTGATAGGAAATGACATTCCTATGCTACAATCGGTCAAGCTGTTTTTGTCACAAAGGTTCTCCATGAAGGACCTGGGTGATGCCTCGTACATTCTGGGGATCAAGATCTATAGAGATAGATCCAAGAGACTACTGGGACTTTCGCAGTCCAGGTACATAGAGATCGTACTAAAGAGATTTAGTATGGAGGGTTCCAAGCGCGGTAACATACCCGCATTGCACGGAATTACCCTCTCCAAGAAGATGTCTGCTAAGACTGACGAGGAGAGGGTTCGCATGAGCACTATACCCTACGCTTCGGCGGTAGGATCTATAATGTATGCGATGCTATGTACAAGACCAGATGTAGCTTACGCGCTGAGCGCGGTAAGCCGGTATCAGTCAGACCCAGGGGAGGACCACTGGACAGCAGTGAAGAACATTCTCAAGTACTTGAGAAGGACTAAGGAGATGTTCCTGGTTTACGGTAATGGAGACCTCAGGGTCGAGTCCTTTACCGATTCAAGCTTCCAGAGTGACAAAGATGACAGCAAGTCTGTCTCGGGTTTTGTGTTTACCCTCAACGGAGGGGCGGTATGTTGGAGGAGTTCCAAACAGGATACCGTCGCAGACTCGACGATGGAGGCTAAATACATTGCTGCAAGCGATGCCGCAAAAGAAGCGGTCTGGATGAAAAGGTTCATTAGTGAACTTCAGGTGGTTCCGTCCATTGTTGACCCAATACCTTTGTATTGCGATAACAATGGGGCTATAGCTTTAGCGAAGGAACCAAGGTCCCATCAGAAATCCAGGCACATCTTAAGGAGGTATCACCTGATCAGGGAGATCATTGATCGCCAGGAAATCGAGGTGCGGAGAGTGGACACAAAGGACAACACAGCGGACCCATTCACGAAGGCCTTACCCCAGACTCAGTTCGAGCGGCTGATCGAGATGATAGGTCTTCGATACGCCAGTACATGGCCTTAGTGCAAGTGGGAGATTGTTAGTGTTTATGCCCTAGAGGCCATTACTGTATCATACTAGTATGTATATTACTTGATGGAAGCTTGGGATATTCACAGTTGTACAGACAATCTTGCTAGATATAATAGTATGCTACTTGGTTTGTCTCTGCTTTAATGTGTACATGTGTGTTTCTTTATTATATCACATATACGCATTAGTAGAGCCCTTAGGATCTTTGCTTGATTACCGGCGTTGTGATAGCGATCACACTCGTAGGGGCTGGGTAATCTACAAGCACATCCTTATACACGTCCCTAGTCGTGGGATTATCGAGATAGGGCATCGATGCTCCGGAGTAGACTAGCGTATGCGCTTCTCATCCCAGCACGGGAGACGGTCTGTCCCACAGCCGTCAGTACGCCGTACTTGAGATAGTATGCGGGCGCTCATTAGGTTACGAGTACACTGGACAGGACTCGTCGGGAACTGATGGTTGGTATTATACCTATCGTCAGTTATCAGTTCCCAGGTGACATGAGTACAGCTTAGTCCGCTAACTTGACACTGTCACTTCGCCTCGAGTGTGTTCCCACTTTTCTTTGATTACCACCCTACCACGGCTCTACTGAGTCGTGCAAACAGGTAGTAGTTGGGAGCAGTCCCGAGGCACTTGGAGGCAGTGACGGTTAGATAGGATTCGTCTCTCCCGGTATTGGGGGTTGACATCGCGCTGTGTCTAGGAGAGCCATTACACGAGTAGTCCCTGGCCAGGGCAAGCGAGATATACTGGTAGGTTTCCAGTGTTATCTCAGGGTGTTCTGGGCTTCACTCCGACACGACTTGTACCGCTATTAGGGGACTGACGTTTACCGCCCCCCTAGGCCCGCCATGCGATGTATCAGACGAACAGACTGGACTGTACGGAGATTGTCACATACAGGCTCAGTAGGAGTTCGGATGGGTTCACCTCATCGGCCTTCTTATCGACATCTACCTGGGGACCGTTACGTACTGCTAGTGCCGCTTGCGGTCTGTGGTTAAACCCACTGCGAGTGTAGTGTCGAGTCTTTAGAGTCCCACACAGAGAATTTTCCTGCACTGAGCGAAACGTGTAGAGGCCGTATGGTTTTACGGCAGGGCTGCGATCACTTACGTACACTTGTGTGCGTGCGGTGTTCGGGAAGGCAATACTAGTGGGCTTTGGTTTAAGCCAGATCCTAGTATTGCACGAATGGATTTGTTTTGTCTTCTGCGCATCCGGATTCTACGGAATGCGGATACAGGTGTGTATGCACAGTTTTCCGGAGCGATGAAGGAGGAGGTGCCTCATCAGGGTTTTGGCAGTTGGTTCGGCCAAAACCTTTATGTGGCAGGCTCATTAGGGTTTTGACAGTTGATTCAGTCAAAACCATTTTGAGGCGGGCTCATTAGGGTTTTGACAGTTCGTTTTGTCAAAACCATTATGAGCCGCGGACATCCTTTACTAATCCTTTTAGTGATGATTTTATGATGGCTAATTGCATTGACCATTTGACCACCATGACCTCTCTTGACTTTGTTGACCGGTTGACCGTGTTGACCATTGACTTTCAAGAGGGATCTACACTCTTCTTTTCTTTTTCTTTTTCTATTTTGATTATGATAATGGTCATTTCAATGGAGCCATCAAACTTTATATTGATAGGATTGGTAATGATGTTTTAGTGCATTATTGCAACCATGGTTAATTTCTTTAGTTCATAATTTCTTTCTCATTCTCTCTCTTGCCTTTTCAAGTGAGAAGAAAAAGAAATGAACCATGGTTGCTAGCTCCTCCTTCTTCTTCCTCCTCTTGATTCATCTTTTAATCTCATGTGTTGAGAGATAAAGATCCCACAAAGACAAAACCATCCATTTATCACTTCTACACAACCTAGGGCTTCTAGATTAGCAATCTCTTTGCACTAGTTACCTCGGCTCGAGGTGGAGCTCGGTGTACATCTCTCGGGTGGATCGTCTTCGACTCAAGGAGGCCGCGGAGGTGACCAAAGTCCGGATCAAGCCTCGGAGCAAGCAAGGAGAAGAACAACAAGAAGAGAAGGAGTTCAAGTTGAGTTATAACCCCTAACCGAGTAGATAAATCTCTAGTTAGGATGCTAGTGTATTGTTTAGCAAAGATCCGGCTTTTACGGTCCATGTTACCATGCTCAGAAAAAATTTTGTTTTACCATTTCCGCAACCCCGAAAGTACTGGGAGCGGTAACATGGACCTAACAGATCGTGTGTGCAAAGATTTGGGAAAAGTCTCTCTCGAATTGTAAAGTTGGTGCCATCACAGAGAATGAAAATTGCAGAATTTATAACTTAACAGAGAAGAGTTTAGAGATCGAACCACCTCTGAATTTTTCAGAGGGAGACGACACCAGGGAGCTGCGGATCAGCGGCCGAAGGTCGGTTCTGGCGGCGAAAGCGCGGCGCGGAGGAGAGATCGCACTGCAGAACTTTGGTGGCGGCTAGGGTTTTGAGAAAATGAGAGATTAGGGTTATGAAAAGTCAGAGGAGGGGTCGGCTTGTATTTATAGGGGGTATATTTTGGTTATTTGTAAAAAGGTCCTCTTAAAAAGAGGAATTTATTTGTAAATAAAAATTTTTATTTTTTATTTCTTTTTTTATTAAAACTGAAAATTTACAAAAATACCCCTAAAAATTTGAATATTTTTTATTTTTTTATTTTTATGTTGTTTTTATATAATTACAAGTGGTACATATCCCCAAACTTATTTGAAACAGTGTTTCCACTGTTTATGGCTGGATAACTGAAATTTAGGGGTAGATGGAGGAGGATCAGTCAATGTAAATTGGCTCCTGCAAAAGCAGGAGCTCCTCCGAAGGGTCCGCGGTGTGAAATGGTTTAAGTCTATGTCCATTTACTTTAAACAGTGAACCGTCCTCCGGATTTTCTAAATCGACCGCACCGTGCGGATATACGGTGCGTACCAAAAATGGTCCTTTCCATCGAGATTTGAGCTTGCCGGGATGGAAATGTAGCCGGGTGTCGTAAAGTAAAACCTGTTGACCAGGTTTGAAAGTTTTGCGCATAAGATGTTTATCGTGAAACACCTTCGTTCGGTTTTTGACGACAATCGCATTCTCGTAAGCTTCATCCCGAAGCTCGTTTAATTCATTCAATTGCAGCTTTCTATTACTACTCTATTTCGTAGAGATAGATTCAACTCTTTTATTGCCCAAAATGCTCTATGCTCAATTTCAACTGGAAGGTGGCAAGCCTTTCCATAAACAAGTCTATACGGAGACATGCCAAGATCGGTCTTATAAGCAGTTCTAAATGCCCAAAGGACATCAATAAGTTTTGACGACCAATCTTTACGGTTTTTGGAAACCGTTTTCTCTGATATCTGTTTAATTTGCCGATTTGAAATCTCGGCTTGCCCACAAGTTTGGGGATGATACGGCGTTGATAGCTTGTGAGTAATGGAATATTTCCGCATTAAGGATTCGAAAGTCCTATTACAAAAATGGGATCCATTATCGCTGATAATTGCATGGGGGTGTCCAAACCGAGAGAAAATGTTTTCTTTGAGGAATTTAACAACAACCTTATTGTCATTAGTTCGGCTAGGCACGGCCTCGACCCACTTAGAAACATAGTCAACAGCGAGGAGAATATACATGTTCCCAAAAGAATTGGGAAATGGTCCCATAAAATCTATCCCCCAAACATCAAAAATTTCAACAACCAAAATATTAGTTAGAGCGGCATTTCGTTTCTCCTAGATATCCGGCCCAAGTGTTGGCACTGGGAGCATGCCTTACAGTAATCATGTGCGTCTTTAAAAAGTAGTGGCCAGTAGAAGCCACACTGCAAGATCTTTTCTGCTGTCTTTTTAGGGCCAAAATGCCCGCCATATGCTTGATCGTGGCAAAATGACAGCACGCTCTTAAACTCAGTGTCGGGGACACACCGACGAATAATTTGGTCGGGACAGTATTTGAATAGGTAAGGCTCATCCCAGTAAAAATGTTTTACTTGGGATAGGAATCGGAGTCTGTCCTGATTCGACCATTCATTTGGTATAAGTCCGGTGGCCAAATAATTTACAATATCTGCGAACCAAGGTTCGCATGACACAGTCAAGAGCTGCTCATCTGGAAAAACGTCTTTTATAGGAATTTGAAGCGTAGGTGAAGAAGGGAGGCATGAAATATGGTCGGCGACAACGTTCTCGCATCCTCTCTTGTCTCTGATGACAAGATCAAACTCTTGTAGTAAGAGGATCCAACGTATCAGCCGAGATTTAGCGTCCTTCTTTGTAAAAAGATGGTGAAGAGCTGAGTGGTCAGTGTAAACGATGACTGGAGAGCCAATTAAGTAGGGCCTGAACTTTTCTAATGCAAACACAACAGCTAAGAATTCCTTCTCAGTTGTTGTATAATTTAATTGGGCCTCGTTCAAGATTCAGCTAGCGTAATAAATTACATGCGGCATCTTATTGATGTGTTGTCCAAGGACAACACCAATGGCGAAATCAGATGCATCGCACATAATCTCAAATGGATGCGTCCAGTCAGGAGATGAAAGAATGGGAGCGGAAGTAAGTGAGTTTTTCAATGACCCGAACACCTTCATACAGCTTGAGTCGAAATCAAATGTGGTGTCCTTGGCCAACAAAAGAGTCAAGGGTCTAGCAATCTTGCTAAAATCCTTGATGAACCGTTGATTACTCGAAAATATTGCATCTTTTAGCCGGCAATTTCCTCATCATTTGCATTCATATAGAAGTGTTCGGCATTCATATTTCACATATTAGCAAATCTATCGCAAAATATCAGATTACATGTGTTAGACCATAAAACCGGCTTTTCTAGGGAAATTGACTACATTTCATAGCATGGCATCATTTCTGTATATTGCAACCCGTGTTTCGAAGTCCGTGCAGGAAAATCAGAAGATCAGTCAAAAATTTACATGACGAGACTGCTAAAAGAATACGCCAACTCAATGATTTCAGTTCTGGTAGCAATCCAAAAGGCAAAACAAAAATCAATATATCAGAGAAAGGCCCAAGTGTCAAACCAAGACCACTGCAAAGAGCCCAAGCCCCAAGGAGCCAACATGGCCGCGGAACCGCGGCCGGAGCCGGCTTGCGCCGCGGTTCTGCGGCCGTCTTGCCACTTCACCTCCTCAAATTCAGTGCATTATTTCTCTCTCAGTGTGTACAGCTCAGAATGACACAACAATTTCCAGAAAGCCCCAGAACCTTCTGCCAGATCAGCAAGCTTTGGGATCTACACTAAACTAGCCTTGTATTCTAGAAACTTCTCCCTAAACCCTAGCTTAAACCCTAAGCTAAGCCTAACTAACTACTTCTAGAAGTCTTTCAACAAACTTTTGGAGAGAACTTCTATTTCAAACTCAAGGCTTAGGGTTTGGGAAATCTATAAATAAGACCCTAGGCTCACTTGTAAAAAAAAGAAGAGATTGATTCAATTCATTCATTGAAATTGATTGATCCATTCACTCTCTTTCTTCTTCTTCTTCCACAAGTCTAGTGACAAGGCTTGTGTGAAACCCTAACCCTAATTCCAATCAAAAGCCAAGATCCCGAGTACCCCATCAAGCAAGAAGCCTTGCAACCTTTTATGAGCGGAGCCGATCTTCAACAGAGCAAGTGGTCCAAGCCGATCCACGACTCACGGAGAAAAGCGACGCCAGATCGACAATTTAGTTCTTCCTCTTGTAGTTCTTGAGCGACTGTAATCAAATTGTTGATATAAATAAAAGGTGATATTCTTTTATCTTGTTTTCTTTAAATTCTTGCATCATGATTCGATCTCAATTTCTAGTTGTAGTTCTTGTTGTGATGTTTGAGTAATACTCCGCTCGTCGAGGAGTCGAGACGATCAATAAAATGATGATGTAATATATCTGAAAATGATTCTTGATTTCTATGAGTTTTGTAAACCCTAGCAAGTTCAAGAACCGACGACCCATTTCGTTGCGATGCTTTCTTGATTGATATCGCTCGAAATTGGGGAGTTACGATCGTTTCTTGAAATTGCTAGAGGCTAGAATGTGAATGATATCGACGAAAGAACAAGGGTTAAATGATGAAACCCTAGTTTCATGAAGAAGCCCTAACTCTCGTCGATCATCATTGATCTAGTATCAATTCTTCGAAGGATAAGAACACGATATCTTGAGATTACATCACGTCTATAGATCTGATCGATTACTACGAGCCTCATTTAGATTCTTGACATTTGGTTGGAAATATCACCGAAACCCGATTCTCGATTGTTTATCATTTTCTTGATTCTTGATTAGATTAGTGACACTTGAATCAATCGATAAAATCTTGAATCATGTTTTCTTTTCTTTTCGATTAACTTTTCAATTCAAACAAATCAAATATAAAAACGAATCGCACAATCCCTGTGGACGATCCGCACTCGCTTACGATCTACAACTGACACCGTAATTGATTGCAGTCAAATATAATTCTTTGATTGTGATTCTATACATTTTGGTGCAGAGATCACATTACCCAACCACGGAACCGCGGTGTTAGTACCCATATGCGGCGGAACCGCGGCTAGTTTGAGGGTTCTCTGTGAAAATTTTGCTTCAGGTACTTTCTTACCTTCTCCTCTCTCCTCTTTTTAGCTCCAACTAATAATTTCTGCAGGCTTCTTTGCAAATAATCGCAGCTCGCAAATTGCAAAAGTAAATTTGTGCGTGATTTTGTTTCTTGGTTGTTTGCATTCTAAATACGGATATTAAGGGGCACGGCCAAATCCAAATTAGGTGGGGAGTTCATTACCCTTCCTAGGCCCCGAAAATCGCAAAACTTGCATCCGCATTTACCCCAATTAATTAAAAAAGATCTAGAGATGGCTCTAAGGACCGTCGCACTCACTTAGGACAGAAGAAGGTCGTGGGTAATTCACTGCTTATCCGCGTTTTCTTGTGGTGTCTAGACAAGTGTGTCGAAGGCTAGTGGTTATTAATTAGGCCCACTACTTACGTAGTGGAGTACCTTCCCACTTACCTGGCACATACCTGGCCACAGGGGGACAAAGAGGCAGTGGAGGATTCTATCCTGCGACTTTTCTTTTGGCAGTTAGGAGCGGTCTAGAGCCGGACCTAGGTGACCACTAGATTCTAGGGTTTTTGTGCTGCATTTGTTGTGTCACATCATTTTTTTTCAAAAATCCGTCCCTTTTTCAAAGCAAACACCGCATTCATTCATTACCCCTAATTATAAGCCAACGCTGCCACTTGTACTAACCCTTTTTAGTACAAGATAGGCTGGACACGGGATTCTAGTGCCCGTTTAGTCCGCGTACCCTTTATCGACTCCGAAGTTGATATTTCTCCATTTACCTTTCCTTTACCCACTACCACACCCACATCGATGGATCCACCTCCATCGAACTTCTTTAACCCTAATCTGCCGCCGTCCATTGGTGCGCAGAATCCTCCCCGCATCTCTCTCCAAGAGAGGTGCTACCCTATTCGAGGTCCTCTTTTGACCTGCTTATCCACACCACCAGCCAATGGAGATAACTTTGAGATTAAACCCCCATACATCAATCTTTTACCCAAATTCCACGGACTCGAGACTAAGGACGCTTACGTTTTCATCACCAAATTTGAAAACGTATACGCAATGATGGGTACGTCACAACTTTCAGTGGATGCGATGCGTCTACGACTTCTTCCATTTACATTGTGCGATATAGCCGAGAAGTGGCTATATAACACTACCGCACACTCTATTACGAATTGGGAAGAATTCGTCGCTGCATTCCTTAAGAAATTTTACCCAATACAAAAGACAGCTCGAATCCGTAGCGAACTGAATCAATTTGCCCAGCTCCCTGCTGAACCATTCTCTAAATGCTTTGAACGTTTCAAGGATCTTTTAGTTCAGTGTCCTCATCACGGCATCCCGAGATGGGAGCTTTGCCGAATCATTTATGAGGGTATTAACCCAAACACTAAACAGAGCCTTGAAAACATGTGTCAAGATACTTTTATGACTAAGGATGATGGGGAAGCGTGGAAGTATTTAGAAGAGTTCGCTAAAAAATCACTACAGTGGGAGAGTGGAACCCAACCATTGAATAGGGGTGGCGTACACCAAATAGATGTGTCCATAGGTGTTCGAGCTGAAATGGCAGCAATGCAAAAGAAGCTCGACGCGATGGAACACAAATTTTCTGCAGCCTCCCTAAACCCAATGTCGCTCCCCAAAACTGTTTGTGGGTGCTGTTCTGATCCGTCTCATTTAACGGAAGAATGTCCATTAAACTCTGCGTTTCAAGGTCACGAGCACTCAAATGCCGCATTTCAACGACCTAGAAACGATCCATATTCTTCCACGTACAATCAGGGTTGGAGGAATCACCCGAATTTCGCTTAGAACCAAAACCAATCTCAAAACACGGTTCCAAACACGAATAATTTTCAAAGGGCTCTTCCTCCACCACAACAGCAACCCCTTCAACTCACTCAGCACCCTTACCAGTCACAAAATTTCCAAAACCAGGTCAACACTCCTGCACAGTCTAATCCTATGCAGTTGTCCTGTTCTGACGAATTCTCTCAATTCACTCAAACCATGAAATCACTTTTATCAAATTTCATAGAGGTTTCGACTGAGGTTAGATCTTCCGTCAGTGAGATAAAGAAAAACTCAGCGTCTCAATCTGAGAGTATCAGATCGATGGAAGCTGAAATCGCACGCCTTAAAGCCGAAATGAGTGCGAGAGAAAAAGGGAAACTTCCCTCTCAACCCCTACAGAATCCTGGGCATTACAATGTAAATGCCGTCACAACGTTGAGATCGTGAAGAGTGCTGAATAATCATGTCGGGAAAGGTATTGATGATATTGAAAATCCTATCATTAACACCCCGGCTGAGACCCTTCCACACACACACACTTCTCCTTCTGATCCTTCTTCTTCTACCACACCACCTTCTCGAGAGCCTATTCTCCATTTCCCACTAGGCTCAACACCTCAACCCAACCCTTATAGTTCTTCACAGACGGTCCCCACATCTCTTTTGGGACCCCGTCTACCCCCTCTTCCTTCTCCTATGATGGACCCGGCACTTATTGCGAAAGCTCCTTACCCGAATCGGTTAAGGGGTAATAGAACGAGTCCTCATATGGAGAAAATTATGGAAATGTTCAAACAGGTTAACATCAACATCCCTCTCCTAAATTCAATTCAACAAGTCCCCGCTTATGCAAAAATTCTTAAGGACTTGTGCACTAGCAAGAGGAAGACCCAAGTGCCGAAGAAGGTCTTCATGGCTAATAATATCAGCACTGCTTTTATTCCCCAGCTACCAAAGAAACGAAAGGACCCAGGATGTCCTACAATATCGATTTCTATTGGGGGTAAAAACATAAATCGTGCTCTTTTAGATCTTGGCGCAAGTGTTAACCTACTTCCATATTCTGTATATGAGCAATTAGGGATTGGAGAGTTGAAACCTGCTCACTGCACTCTCCAGATGGCAGACCGTTCAATCACCAAACCAAGGGGTGAACTAGAGGATGTGTTGATAAAGGTCGGGGAATTTGTATTCCCTGTAGACTTCATTGTACTTGACACACAGCCTGTAGCAAACCCCCGGGGCCAAATTCCGGTGATTCTGGGTCGTCCTTTCCTTGCCACTTCCAACGCTGTTATTAACTGTAGAAATGGTTCAATGAACTTATCATTTGGAAATATGACCATTGAACTAAACATCTACAAAGTTGGAAGTCAGCCATCAGAACCCTCTGCTCATATTTTAGATGTGTGCTCTGTCCACGAGATCGCTCCCGATAGTTGTGGAGCTGAGGAACTTTGCTTTACTGATCTCGATGACATTACCACATCTCTGTTTGATTTCACAAGATCTTAGTGAGAACACTTTACCTACATTTGAGTCCTGCACTCCTGAATTTTCTCCACCGGAGTCTGTATCTTTCACAGGCTCTGAGCTTCTTTGTAAATCCAAAAATCACTCAATGATCCCTCCTTCTATCATTTCTCCGCCCGAATTAGATCTCAAAATTTTACCGTCTCATCTGAAATATGCTTATTTAGGTGAGAATGAGTCTTTACTGGTTATAATTTCCGCTTCTCTAGCATTAGAGCAAGAGAATGCACTTTTATCGGTATTGAGATCTAACAAAGAGGCGTTTGGTTGGAGTATGGCGGGCATCAAGGGATTAGTCCCTTGATAGTTGAACATCATATACATGTGATGGATGATGCCAGACCAACCCGAGAACCACAGAGACGGTTGAATCCCGTCATGAAGGAAGCGGTAATGAAAGAGATCGTCAAATGCCTAGATAATGGTATTATATACCCCATCTCCGATAGCCAATGGGTGAGTCCTATACATGTCGTTCCTAATAAATCCGGCATCACTGTTATAACCAATGAGGCAAATGAGTTGATTCAGACACGCACCCAAACTGGGTGGCGTGTATGTATCGATTATAGAAAACTCAATGCTGCCACGAGGAAAGACCACTTTCCTGTACCATTCATTGATCAAATGCTGGAACGCTTAGCGGGACGAGAGTATTATTGTTTTATGGACGGATACTCAGGCTATAATCAGGTCCCCATCGCCAAAAAGGATCAAGATAAAACCACTTTTACTTGTCCTTTTGGTACCTTTGCTTACAGTCGCATGCCATTTGGGTTATGCAATGCTCCCGCTACCTTTCAGCGGTGTATGATGGGGATATTCTCTGATATGGTAGAAAATTTTCTGGAGATCTTTATGGACGATTTCTCAATTTTTGGAGACTCTTTTTCCGATTGCCTAGCGAATCTTGACGCTGTTCTTACTCGTTGCAAAGAGAAGAACTTGACTTTGAACTGGGAAAAATGCCATTTTATGGTCCAAGAAGGAATTGTTCTTGGACATGTTATTTCACAGAAAGGCATTGAGGTTGACAGAGCTAAGATAGATGTCATTCAAAACCTCCCTCATCCCAAAAGCGTCAAAGATATTCGATCTTTCCTTGGCCATGCGGGCTTTTATAGAAGATTCATTAAGGACTTTAGCAAAATTGCTAGACCTTTAACTCTTCTCCTGGCCAAGGATACGACCTTCCATTTTGACTCGGACTGCGAGACAGCTTTCGACTCACTTAAACACTCACTCACTTCAGCCCCCGTTTTATCATCACCAAACTGGGACTACCCCTTTGAGCTGATGTGTGACGCATCCGACTTTGCAGTAAGTGCAGTCTTAGGACAGCACATCGAAAAGATGCCACACGTGATATACTATGCAAGTAAGACCCTGAATGATGCTCAAATCAATTATACAACCACCGAAAAGGAACTTTTAGCGGTTGTATTTGCATTAGAAAAATTCAGGCCTTACTTAATTGGCTCACTTATAGTTGTGTACACGGACCATTCCACCTTAAAACATCTTCTGGCGAAGAAAGATGCAAAAGGTCGACTAATACGTTGGATCCTTTTGTTACAAGAATTCGATCTTTTTATCAAAGATAAGAAAGGATGTGAAAACGTAGTAGCTGACCATCTTTCACGAATCTCTTCTTCCCCTGTGACCCTGCCGATCAATGATTCGTTCCCAGATGAACAACTCTTGAGCATATCCAATGAACCATGGTTCAGGGATATTGTGAACTATCATGCCACGGGACTGATACCCAGCGATTGGTCAAAACAGGACAAATACCGTTTTCTATCCCAAGTAAAACACTTTTACTGGGACGAGCCCTATTTGTTTAAATATTGTCCTGATCAGATCATTCGCCGGTGTGTCCCGAATGAAGAGTTCAAGAGTGTTCTTTCTTTTTGTCATGATCAGGCCTGTAGGGGTCACTTTGGTCCTAAAAAGACGGCGGAGAAGGTTTTGCAATGTGGATTTTATTGGCCGACCTTATTTAAGGACGCATTTGACTATTGCAAAACCTGTACACAATGTCAGTACACGGGTAGAATTTCCCAGAGGAATGAAATGCCTCAGCAACCCATCTTGGTTGTTGAAATATTCGATGTTTGGGGCATTGATTTTATGGGTCCTTTTTCCCAGCTCCTTTGGGAATTTGTACATACTGCTGGCGGTTGATTATGTCTCAAAGTGGGTAGAAGCCATTCCATGTCGCACTAATGACAAGAAAGTTGTCATTAAGTTCTTAAAAGAGAAAATCTTCTCGCGATTTGGACACCCACGCGCTATTATTAGCGATAATGGGACACATTTCTGCAACAGGTCTTTCGAGACTTTGATGCGGAAATACTCAATCAACCACCGACTTTCTACACCCTATCATCCCCAAACAAGCGGGCAGGCTGAAATCTCAAACAGACAAATCAAACTTATCCTGGAGAAGACTGTTGCTAAAAATAGAAAAGACTGGTCGACCAAACTGACGGATGCTCTTTGGGCATTCCGAACTGCATATAAGACCAACCTAGGGATGTCTCCATATAGGATAGTATTTGGAAAAGCATATCACTTACCTGTCGAGATAGAGCATAAAGCATTGTGGGCTATTAAGGAAATAAATTTTGATCTAAACCAAGCTTGCAACTTTCGGAAGCTGCAACTTAATGAGCTAAGCGAACTCCGCGATGAAGCTTATGATAACGCTGTAATCATAAAGAATAGGACCAAGGTTTTTCACGATAAAAACATTTTGAGGAAAACATTTTCACAAGGTCAACAAGTCCTTCTTTATGATTCACGATTACACCTTCACACGGGTAAGCTCCGATCTCGATGGAAGGGACCTTTTGTTGTGCGGTCTGTATACCCGCACGGGGCAGTAGAAGTAGAAAATATAAAAAAACGGCACCTTTTTCAAAGTGAATGGACATAGACTAAAGCCGTATTTTTCCACTGACCCCACGGAGGAGCTCCTGTTCTTACAGGAGCCAGTTTATTTGGATTAAAATTCCTCCGTCTCACCTTCATGTCCAGAATATCATTGCATCATCTTTTGAATGGAGGTGAGTGAAAAGAGTAAGTTTGGGAGAAGTTCTTCACTTATATATTTTTCCCCCACTAATAATTCCTCCCAAACTTACTGGTTTTGTAGATATAGCTATTGGCAACAGTGAGGACACTGTTGAAAACAAGTTTGGGGGAGGTTTGTGCTCATTTTTGCATCATTTGCATATCATTTGCATAAGCACAAAACATTTCTTTTAAAATCTATAAAAATTTAAAAAATTTCAAAACCCATAAAAATTTAAAAATTTTCAAGTATAAAAATAATTTTAATATTTACACTTTTTTTGTATATAAATAAGATAATGAAAGTTTAGATGGTGAAAAATTACATCCATGAGATTAGAAAAATTTAAGAAAACCAAGAAAATTAGAAGTTTTCTTATACGAACTAGTAATAAGTAGTTATTAGCCGTTGTCCCAAGGGTTAGTAAGATGAAGGACGTCACTAATCTGAGGATAAAAATAAGTCTGAAAAATAGTTTCTATTCTGGAAGCCAAACATTTTGAACGTTGATACCCTGCTATTCGCACTTACACACGTCTTAAAGCCTGGGATAGTAGAGGATACCTTGAAATGCTCTTGTCTAAAACCCGATGTATGAAGGAAATAAAAAAAGTGAATAAAAAAATACAAAGTGGTGAGAAAAATGGACACTGGTTTTGTTATCACCGAGGGCAATAAAAAATGTATAGCAAGGGTGCCTCTTCACCTAGTGCCCTAAGGCCAACTGGTCTGGGAGTCACTGCTATGCCTTAGGTGGTGCAAGACGAGGAAAATACACCAAGTAAGCAAGCACAGGAGTAATCGGTCGGTTAGTACCTCAAGAAGTATTAACGGTCGCATGAAAGTGTATGAGCAATCTCATCTAAATATTCATTAATTAAAAAGTACTGAGGCTGATGGACAAGAGTATGATAGCTTGAATTGAATTCTCCGGGTGTAGGGATGTCCTTTACACACACGCAGGGTGATATGATCGATATTTGGAAGAAAGATAGGAATGAAGAATAAGACGATGTTTTATTGAGGGAGGACGTGATTTCTGACATCTTTTCATGACCATTAAGATAGGGCTCATGACAACCGAAAAGCTAGCTTAGTTGGAAACCCTAATTTTCAAGGCTTTTCTTTTACAATTCTTTTCTTTAAATGTAATATTCATGATCTTTCTTTTATTATTGGATTTTGTGGGTGCAATCCGCTGAAAACCCTCAGGAGACAACACTCCTCCTACTAGGGACACCTAGAGGTTTAAAGGCTTGTTGCACGTGCTCAGTGCAATCGTGTTGCCTACGAAAGTGTGCTAGTTAGTTTTTTCTCTTTCTTTATTTTCTCCTTCTCTTTTTAATAAAAGTTCGCTCAAGACGATCGAAATTAAGTTTGGGGGAATTTGATTAGTCGAAAATATTGCATCTTTTAGCCGGCAATTTCCTCATCATTTGCATTCATATAGAAGTGTTCGGCATTCATATTTCACAAATTAGCAAATCTGTCGCAAAATATCAGATTACATGTGTTAGACCTTAAAACCGGCATTTCTAGGGAAATTGACTACATTTCATAGCATGGCATCATTTCTATATATTGCAACCCGTGTTTCGAAGTCCGTGCAGGAAAATCAGAAGATCGGTCAAAAATTTACATGACAAGACTGCTAAAAGAATACGCCAACTCAATGATTTCAGTTCTGGTAGCAATCCAAAAGGCAAAACAAAAATCAATATATCAGAGAAAGGCCCAAGTGTCAAACCAAGACCACTGCAAAGAGCCCAAGCCCCAAGGAGCCAACATGGCCGCGGAACCGCGGCCGGAGCCGGCTTGCGCCGCGGTTCCGCGGCCGTCTTGCCACTTCACCTCCTCAAATTCAGTGCATTATTTCTCTCTCAGTGTGTACAGCTCAGAATGACACAACAATTTCCAGAAAGCCCCAGAACCTTCTGCCAGATCAGCAAGCTTTGGGATCTACACTAAACTAGCCTTGTATTCTAGAAACTTCTCCCTAAACCCTAGCTTAAACCCTAAGCTAAGCCTAACTAACTACTTCTAGAAGTCTTTCAACAAACTTTTGGAGGGAACTTTTATTTCAAACTCAAGGCTTAGGGTTTGGGAAATCTATAAATAAGACCCTAGGCTCACTTGGAAAAAAAAGAAGAGATTGATTCAATTCATTCATTGAAATTGATTGATCCATTCACTCTCTTTCTTCATCTTCTTCTTCCACAAGTCTAGTGACAAGGCTTGTGTGAAACCCTAACCCTAATTCCAATCAAAAGCCAAGATCCCGAGTACCCTATCAAGCAAGAAGCCTTGCAACCTTTTATGAGCGGAGCCGATCTTCAACAGAGCAAGTGGTCCAAGCCGATCCACGACTCACGGAGAAAAGCGACGCCAGATCGACAATTTAGTTCTTCCTCTTGTAGTTCTTGAGCGACTGTAATCAAATTATTGATATAAATAAAAGGTGATATTCTTTTATCTTGTTTTCTTTAAATTCTTGCATCATGATTCGATCTCAATTTCTAGTTGTAGTTCTTGTTGTGATGTTTGAGTAATACTCCGCTCGTCGAGGAGTCGAGACGATCAATAAAATGATGATGTAATATATCTGAAAACGATTCTTGATTTCTACGAGTTTTGTAAACCCTAGCAAGTTCAAGAACCGACGACCCATTTCGTTGCGATGCTTTCTTGATTGATATCGCTCGAAATTGGGGAGTTACGATCGTTTCTTGAAATTGCTAGAGGCTAGAATGTGAATGATATCGACGAAAGAACAAGGGTTAAATGATGAAACCCTAGTTTCACGAAGAAGCCCTAACTCTCGTCGATCATCATCGATCTAGTATCAATTCTTCGAAGGACAAGAACACGATATCTTGAGATTACATCACGTCTATAGATCCGATCGATTCCTACGAGCCTCATTTAGATTCTTGACATTTGGTTGGAAATATCACCGAAACCCGATTCTCGATTGTTTATCATTTTCTTGATTCTTGATTAGATTAGTGACACTTGAATCAATCGATAAAATCTTGAATCATGTTTTCTTTTCTTTTCGATTAACTTTTCAATTCAAACAAATCAAATATAAAAATGAATCGCACAATCCCTGTGGACGATCCGCACTCGCTTACGATCTACAACTGACACCGTAATTGATTGCGGTCAAATATAATTCTTTGATTGTGATTCTATACATTTTCTAAAAACGACACACAAAGAAATGATCAATCAACCGTCTATAGAAACCGGCATGGCCAAGGAAGGTTCAAATGTCTCGGACGCATTTGGGAGGAGGATGATTGGAAATGACTTCAACCTTAGCTTTATCTAACTCAATTCCATTTTATGAGATGATATGTCCTAAGACGATACCTTCTCGTACCATGAAGTGGCACTTCTCCCAATTTAAAGTAAGGTTCTTATCCTTACACCGGGTAAGGACTGTGTTTAAATGTAGCAAACACTTATCAAAGGAGTCGTCGAAAATGGAGAAATCATCCATGAAGATATCCAAGAATTTTCAACCATGTCAGAAAAAATCCCCATCATACACCGCTGAAAGGTAGCGGGTGCATTACATAACCCAAAGGGCATGCGACGGTAAGCAAACGTACCGAAAGGACAAGTGAATGTGGTCTTGTCTTGGTCCTTTTCGGTGATGGGAACTTGATTATAGTCGGAGTAGCCATCCAAAAAGCAATAGTACTCGTGCCCAGCCAATCGTTCTAGCATTTGGTCAATAAAAGGTAATGGAAAGTGGTCTTTCCGTGTCGCGGCGTTGAGTTTTCTATAATCGATGCATACTCGCCACCCAGTTTGGGTGCCAGTAGGTATTAACTCATTCGCCTCATTAGTTATGACCGTTATGCCCGATTTCTTTAGGACATTGTGAATGGGGCTAACCCATTGGCTATCAGAGATAGGGTAAATGATACCACTATCAAGACATTTTACAATCTCCTTTTTAACAGCCTCCTTCATGATTGGGTTGAGTCGTCTCTGTGGATCCTTTGCTGGCTTGGCATCATCCATCATATGAATATGATGTTCAACTATTAGGGGACTAATCCCCTTGATGTCTGCCATAGTCCAGCCAAAAGCTTGCCGATTGCTGTGCAAGACCGTTAAAAGGGCTTTCTCTTGCTCGGGGGCTAGAGAAGCTGAGATGATAACAAGAAGGGTCTCATTCTCACCTAAGTAAGAATATTTAAGGTGAGACGGCAATATCTTTAGTTCGAGTGTTGGAGGCGAAACAATTGAAGGTAAAATCGGTGAAATTGTCTCAAACTCGAAGGATTCCAACAGAGGTTCAAAATGAGTGTAAGCAACCGAGTCGGAAGGTTCAGCTATCTCATCTAAAAATTCAAAGGATTCAAACTCGGGTGGTGAATGGTTAAGATCGTCCAAGAAAGTAAAACGCTCGTAATCATTATCGGGCGTGAAAGCGGTATCAGAATCAAAGAGGAACGCACTAGTGGCGTCAAAATTGTTATGATCGAACAGAAATTTTTCGAACTCACAGTCCTCCTGGGTGATCTCTTGGATCGAGCAAACATCAAGTATATTAGTATTAGGTTCGGAAGGATGATTCCCCAACTTAGAAATGTTGAGCTCAATTGTCATATTTCCAAAAGATAGGTTCATCGAACCATTTCGACAATTGATCACCGCATTAGAAGTCGCAAGGAATGGTCGACCGAGTATCACCGGAATTTGACTCCGGGGGTTAGTTACAGGCTGTGTGTCCATAACAATGAAATCAACGGGGAATATGAAATCCCCTACTTTAATTAACACATCTTCTAACTCACCCCTAGGATGGGTGATGGATCGGTCGGCCATTTGGAGAATACAATGTGTGGGTTTCAGCTCTCCAACGCCTAATTGCTCATACACTGAATAAGAAAGCAGGTTAACACTGGCACCAAGATCTAATAGTGCGCAGTTGATATTCTTATCCCCAATAGTTATTGAAATTGTAGGACAGCCAGGGTCCTTCCGTTTTTGAGGTAAAGGATGGGTAAGAGCATCACTTACTGCACTAGCCAAGAAAACTTTCTTAGGTACCTGTGATTTCCTCTTCTTGGTGCATAAGTCCTTCAAGATTTTAGCGTAAGAAGGGACTTGTTGGATTGCATCCAAGAGAGGAATGTTAATGCTAACCTGTTTAAATAACTCCACAATCTTCTCCATTTGTGGAGTTGGTTTATTGGATCTCAACCTGTTTGGAAATGGAATATTTTGAAAATTGGTTGAGTCCAATGTTTGTGGAGGAGATTGTGGAGTAGGAACGGATCCTAGTGTTGGTGTTTTCGTGGAGTGAGATGTAGGTCCGTTCGGAGTAGTAGAAGAAGTAGAGCCCTGTGAAGAATGGAGAACAGGCTCTGAAGACGAAGAAGATGAAGATGAAGAAGAAGATGAAGAAGCGGCGGCCGGGGTGTCATCATTAGTGCCAACGTTGTTGTGCAACATCTTTCCAGATCTCAATGTAGTCACGGCACTCACATTATGGTTTTGTTGTTCATGAGCAACATGTGCATTTTGTTTGTGACCAGGATTTGGCAGTGGTTGAGATGGAATCTTCCCCTTCTCTTGCTCGCTTAAAGCAGCATTCAGTTGAGCAATTTGGGATTCAATAGTTTTGATACTTTGCCCATGTGATGCAGTGTGTTGCACCAAAGACTGAATGGAAGACTGGATGTTGGCTGAGGATTGAGTAGATTGTTTTAAAAACGCATCCAGACTTCGTTCTAGCGAAGAAACCTTATCGTTATTTGGCCGAACAAAATTGTTTTGAGGAAAAGAGTTGTTTGGTGCAAAATTGTTCATTTGATTTTGGTAAGGTTGGGGTTGGAAAGGTTGCTGATATTGAGTTTGTTAAGGAGCTTGTTGTTGTGGAGGAGGCCTCTGGAAATTGTTATTGCCTTGGAATTATTGTTGATTTTGATTCCAAGAAAAATTGGGATGGCTCCTGCAACCAGGATTATAAGTTGAAGAATATGGATCATTTCTTTGTCTCTGCTGAAAGGCAGCATTGACTTGATCATGTCCTTGAGCAGGTGGGTTGTAAGGACACTCTTCGGTCAAATGGGACGGATCCGAACAACAAGCGCATATAGTGCGTGGGGGTAAAGCGGGGGCAGGAGAAAGCGATGAGAATTTTCTCTCAATTGCTTCTAGTTTACGTGTAATTGCGGCCATTTCGGCTTTCATTGCAATTGACATGTCAAGTCGATGAAAACCTGCCCTAGACGGACCGGATGAAATAGATGAAGTGGACGAAGCGGTCTGTCTAGTGCTTTCCCACTGAAGTGTTTGTTCAGCAAGATGGTCGAGAAATTGCCAAGCTTCCTCGTCAGATTTGGTAAGAAAGTGACCTTGACAAATGGTTTCCAGCAACTGCTTAGTTGTTGGGCTCAGTCCTTCGTATAAAGTTTAGCAAAGTTGCTATCTCTCGATACCGTGATGAGGGCACTGAACTGTAAGTCTATGTTACCCACCCCGGTAGTTACGGGGAGACAGAAAGAGTAAAAATCGAATTTTTCTCACTAGGAAACATAGACTAACCATGAAAGATTTTTGCTAAACAAAAGCCAACAAACTATCTACAAGTTCTAACTACTAGGTTAGAAGGTTATACCTAGTTCTTGAACTCCTTCTCTTCTTGTGTTGTTTTCCTTTCTTGTGTGCTCCTTTGAGTGGAGTAGACGGCTCCTCCTCTTCGTCTTCTCTTTGCCGAAGAAAGATCCACCCGAAGGCCTCTACCTTGAGCTCCTACCTCAACAAAGAAGTAACTAGAGTGCTTGGATTGCTAGACTAAGAACCCTAGAGTGAGTAGAGAGGTGTTTTGATGGTTTTATCTTACAAAGCTCATGTTTTTCAACTCATGAAACAAGAGAGCTTTTAAGAGAGAGGAAGAGGGAGAGCAAACCATGAGAGAGAAAGGTTATGAGAGAATGAGAGTCTAGAATGAACCTTGCTCTCATATTAGAGATATATGCAAATAATAATAATAATTAAGAAAATTGTGATGGTTAGTTGATTTGACCATTATCATTTCACATTTAATGCTAAGCAAGTTTCAAGAAGCATCTTTTGCATAAAGAAAATATCAAGGTCAATGAAAGTCAACAAGTCAAATGGTCAACCCAACCCTAACCATGATACAATTATCCTTAATTAATATTATTAATCATATTTCTCATTCTTATTAGGGTTTTGATCAAGTCAATGGTCAAAAACCCTAATGAGGCTTCTCCCTCTGTGCCTCTGTCAACTGTACGTACGTACCCGCATTCGTGTTCCGAAAAAACACGAATACAATGAGACAAGACCAATCCAAAAACAAATACTAGGATCCGGCTTAAACCAAAGCCCACTAGTAATAACTGCCCGGACACCAAACGTGCACAAGTGCGCGTATGTGGACGAACCCCGTCGTAAAAACCATACGACCTCTACTCTGTTTTGCCCAAACAACCCTCTGTGTAGGACTCTAAAGACTCGACACTACGCTGGAAGTGGGTTTAACCATAGGCCGCAAGCGGTACTAGCTGTACGTAACGGTCCCCAGGTAGATGCCGATAGGAAGACCGATGAGGTGAACCAATCCGAACTCCTACTGAGGCTGAATGTGACAATCTCCGTACAGTCCGTTCTATTCGTCTGAGAGTATCGCATGTCGGGCCTAAGGGGCGGTAAACGTCGGTCCCCTAATAGCGGTACAAGTCGTGTCGGAGTGTAGCCTAGAACACCCTGAGAAAATACTGGAAACACTACCAGTAAATCTCGCTTGCCCTGGCCAGGGACTTTGTGTAATGGCTCTCCTAGACACAGCGCGATATCAACTCCTAATACCGGGAGAGATGAATCCTGTCTAACCGCCACTGCCTCCAAGTGCTTCGGGACTGCACCCAACTACTACCTGTTTGCATGAATCATTTGAGCCATGGTAGGGTAGTAATCTAAGAACAGTGGGAACACACTCGAGGCGAAGTGACAATGTCAAGTCAACGGACTAAGCTGTACTCATGTCTCCTGGGAACTGATAACTGACAATAGGTATAATACCAACCAACAGTTCCTAGCGAGTCCTGTCCAGTGTACTCGTAACCTAACGAGCACCTGCATACTATCTCCAGTACGACGTACTGATGGCTGTGGGACAGACCATCTCCCCTCCTAGGATGAGAAGCGTATACACCGGTCTACTCTGGAGTATCGATGCCCTGTCTCGATAATCCTACGACCAGGGACCTGTATAAGGATGTGCTTATAGACTACCCAGCCCCCACTAGTGTGACTGCCATCACAACGCTGGCAGTCAAGCAAAAGATCATAAGGGCTCTATCAATATGTATTAGCAATATGTCAAAAGAAACACATACACATATTAAGATAGATACAAACCAAGTAGCATACTACCATATTGAGCAAGAATGTTAATCCGTGTATATATCCCAAGCTTCCAAAATGTAATATACAAACTAGTACTATACAATAATGGCCTCTAGGGCATATCACACTAACAATCTCCCACTTGCACTAAGGCCATGTGCTGGCATATCGCAGACCTATCATCTCGAATAGCCTCTCGAACTGCGTCTAAGGAATGGCCTTTGTGAATAGATCTGCAGTGTTATCTTCTGTAGCAACCCTCCGAACCTCGATCTCCCGGCGATCCACGATCTCCCTGATCAGGTGATACCGCCTCAAGCTGTGTCTGGACTTCTGATGGGACATGGGTTCCTTTGCTAAAGCTATAGCCCCGTTGTTGTCGCAATACAGAGGTATCGGATCAACAATGGACGGAACCACCTGAAGTTCTGTCAAGAACTTCCTCATCCAGACGGCTTCTTTTGCGGCATCAGATGCTGTGATATATTCCGCTTCCATCGTCGAGTCAGCGACGGTTTCCTGTTTGGAACTCTTCCAACACACCGCCCCTCCATTGAGAGTAAAGACATAACCCGACATGGATTTGGAGTCATCCTTGTCACTCTGGAAGCTGGAGTCAGCAAAAGCCTCGATCTGGAGGTCTTTTCCGCCGTAAACCAAAAACATATCCTTAGTCCTTCTCAGGTACTTCAGAATGTTCTTTACCGCTATCCAGTGCTTCTCCCCAGGGTTTGACTGATACCGGCTTACTACACTCGGTGCATAAGCTACATCTGGTATGGTACACAACATCGCATACATTATAGAGCCTACCGCAGAAGCGTAGGGTATAATAGACATGCGATCCCTTTCCAAATCAGTCTTGGGAGACATCTCTTTGGAGAGGGTGATCCCGTGACAAGCCGGTAAATTACCGCGCTTTGAATCTTCCATACTGAATCTTTTCAGTATGGTGTCGATGTACCTAGACTGTGAAAGTCCTAATATCCTTTTGGACCTATCAAGATAGATCCGGATCCCCAGAATGTAAGAGGCATCACCCAGGTCTTTCATGGAGAACCTGTGTGACAAGAACCCTTTGACAGATTGTGGCATAGGAATGTTATTTCCTATCAAGAGAATGTCATCCACATATAAAACGAGAAATACGACAGTTCGCGCTACAATCTTACTATAAATATATGGTTCATCTAGATTTTTTATAAAGCCAAATTCTTTGACCGTCTCATCAAAACAGATGTTCCAACTCCGCGATGCCTGCTTCAGTTCATAAATGGACTTAAGCAACTTGCACACCTTCCCGCTGCTCCCACTCTGAATGAAATCCTCTGGCTGGTCCATATAGACACACTCCTCTAAATTACCATTTAGAAAAGCAGTATTTACGTCCATCTGCTAAATCTCATAATCGTGGAAGGCAGCAATGGCAAGAAGGATCCGAATGGATTTGAGCATAGCCACTGGAGAAAAGGTTTCGTCATAGTCCAAACCAGGTCTTTGACGAAAGCCCTTTGCAACAAGTCTACCCTTATAGGTCTCAACCTGTCCATCTACACCAATCTTCCTTTTGAAGATCCATTTGCAGCCTACGGGTTTTACCCCTTCTGGAGCAACGTCCAAAGTCCATACTTTGTTGGTGTACATAGACTCCATCTCGGTCCGCATTGCATCCAGCCATTTTACCGAGTCAGTACTCTGAATGGCCTGCTGGAAGCTAGTGGGCTTATCATTATCAATGATGCAATCCTCTCTATCCCCGTCTATGAGAAAACCGTAGTATCTCTCAGGTGGATGAGAAAGACTACTACTCCTGCGGAGCGGCGCAGGATTGTCCTGTTCTTTCGAACCTTCTGGTTCTACTAAGCTTTCAGTAATAGCTCGTGGTTCTGGAATTTCTTCCAGTTCTATTGCGCTCCCACTTGTCTGATTTTCCAAAAATTCAGTTTCCAAGAAGCAGGCATGACGAGAAACAAATACCTTTTGTTCCTCTGCGTAATAGAAGAAATGTCCCTTGGAGTTCTTTGGATATCCCACAAACTTGCACTGTACTGAACGTGCCTCGAGTTTGTCCGTATGCTGCTTTTTGACAAAAGCTGGACATCCCCATGTCTTAATGTGTTTAAGATAGGGTTTCTTCCCACTCCACATCTGATATGGTGTGGTAGGCACTGACTTAGTTGGAACCCGGTTCAAAAGATATGTAGCTGATTCTAGTGCATATCCCCAGAAAGATCGCGGTAACTCAGCGTTACTCATCATGGAACGTACCATATCCAATAGGGTTTGGTTCCGTCTCTCCGATACACCATTGTGTTGTGGTGTGTATGGAGGAGTAAGTTGAGAGAGAATTCCATTCTCTTTTAGGTAATCCAGGAACTCGGCACTCAAGTATTCACCACCTCGATCGGATCTCAGTGTCTTGATACTTTTGCATGTTTGTTTTTCTACTTCATTCTTGTATTCCTGGAATTTTTCAAAGGCTTCAGATTTATGCTTCATTAAGAAGACATGTCCATACCTTGAAAAATCATCCGTAAAAGTAATGAAGTAAGAATAACCACTTCGCGCATGTGTAGACATTGGACCACATACATCGCTGTGTACGAGTCCCAAGAGCTCGCTCGCTCTTATTATGTGTCCAGTAAACGGAGTCTTTGTCATCTTTCCTTTGAGACATGATTGACAAGTTGCATATGATTGATATTCGAACGGATCCAAATATCCTTCTTTATGCAACTTAGTTAACCTTGTCTCATTGATGTGACCCAGTCTAGAATACCATAAGAAAGCATGATTTATTTCTGGAGACTTTCTTTTGTGTATATTCTGGATATTGAAAATCTGCGGTTGGTTTAATACGTATATACCGTTGCTTAATGTACCCGACCCAATCAAAACATGATTAAGGTGAATGTTTACAACATTGCTTACAAATGCAAAATCATAACTTTCTTTAGACATTAAAGATACATATATGATATTACAAGTCGAACTGGGTACAAAATAGCAGTTGCGCAAAACCAAAACATGTCCATCTGTCAACCCTAAGTGATAGTCCCCCACGGACTCAGCATCCATGCTTGCTCCGTTTGCAACTCTGAGGGTCATATCACCTGCCTTCAAAGCTTTACGCCTTCTCAGTGCCTGCAAAGAATTACAGATATGAGATCCTGATCTGGTATCCAATACCCAGGAAGTAGAGTTGATTGACAGACAGTTTTCAATAACATACACACCTGAAGCCGAAGCCACAACCTGCTACGGGTCCTGGTTCTTGGCCTTCCAAGCCCTGCAATTTTTCTTCCAGTGTCCTTTCTTGTGACAATAAAAGTATTCTTCCTTCCCTACAATCTGTCCCGCTACCTTTGCTACCTTTGCCTTTCCCTTGGCTTCCACCTTACTAACACTGTCCCTTGGTTTGGTAGGGGCCTTCTTCTTCTTTCCTTTGGCTTTCGCCTTGGACCTAGAAGAGGAAGCTCCTCCAACAAACAAAGCGGGTGTTTCCCTGACTTTCTGCAGGGTGCCCTCTGCACTCCTCAACATGTTGAGGAGTTCCGGAAGTTCAACTTCTTTTCCTTGCATGTTGAAGTTCAGGATAAACTGGGCATAAGTGGAAGGAAGGGACTGGAGAATCAAGTCAGTGTAGAGCTCGTTCTCTAACGTGGTCCCGAGGTCCGCGAGCTCCTCAATGTAGCCAATCATCTTAAGCACGTGTTCCGCTATAGATGATCTGACGGCCAACCTCGCTGAAAATAACTTTTTCGAGGTTTCGTATCTGGCGATACGGGATTGCTCTCCATATAGTTCCTTAGTATGGATAAATATGGATTCAAGGTCCATATTATCGTGCCTCCTCTGATGTTCATTGTCCATAGAGGCAAGCACGAGGCACTTGGCCTTCGCGCAGTCAATCTCCCAGGTCTTACGGATTTCCTTATCTGCGACACTGGATTCTGGACCTGGGACGGCGGGGGCTTTAGTGGTAAGGAGATACCCCAATTTGTCATAAGTGATTGCCATTTTGACATTCCTGAGCCAATCTTGTAGTTTGGCCCTGTCAGTATATTTTTATCTAATAGTAACTTAAGGCCGGTCATGATGTTTGGTCTCTGCAATTAGGAGAGAGAGAATAAACACTTTAGCATATGCTCTTGCAAGTTTAGAGTGGTTTTTAGTTTGTCTAAACAGGATGGCTCCCCTCTTGCAAGTTTAGAGTGGTTTTTAGTTTGTCTAAACAGGATGGCTCCCACTGTTTCTCGAAACCTTCCTCAAACCATAAAAGAAGAATTAGTCGGTATTGATCTCACCGTACAATACTTGCTTAACCGTTCAGCCAGGCCGGTGTCGGTACTTCGAGGGAGGTTTTACGATGCTTTCGCGAAGTTCCTTAATTAAATAACCTCTTTTCCCTGTGGGCGTAGCCCCGCTAACACCTTTCTAGACACCTACTTGGTTTATAGCATTGATTGTTAAGTGAGAAAGTTTCCCGAGGAGTAGCATATACTCACAGTAGGATCGGGATCCAAATATCATCGTGTGATAAAGCTGAAGGAATCCTACCAAAATCATCACACTCCAAATGGTATGCAACACTAGCAAGTTTCGGTTTCTTTAGAAACTCCCGATGTGGATTTTTGCCCATGCTCTTATGACCTTGACTTTGGCCAACAAATCATAAGTCACATGTCAAGTTCTACCCGTCATTTTCCAGGTTAATTTGAACCCACCCGTACCTACCCTTGACTTTGGCCAACAAAGCAGTACTACTGTCCCAAACCAACGCATCTATCTATGCATATGAATATCCAATAGCTACCAATCACTATGCCTTGACTTTGACCAACAAACATAGCTTGAATACTATTGACTATTCATATGAAATGACGGAGGGCTACGAATGGTTTTGGCGAAACCGTGAATGTAATGAACTTGATATAATCGAAGGAACCTGATAGCTTTTAAAAGGAGTGGTTTAAGCTCCGCATTTTTAAAAGTTTTCTGTTTTGGAAAAACCGTGTGGTTTTGAAATTGTTCCAACGATTTAACTTTGGTTTATTTTCTTTGCATTAATATAATGCGTCCCATCAATTAATCCTACCATTGCAGAAAACAACGAAAATATGACGTATGCTTATGCCATCCGCATTCGCCACGGGCCCCGTCATCACCCGTTAGGTTACTTAACTAACGACAGAGCGGAGGCTGGACTAGCGCGGATGCAAAACATAAGCAACGCCTACTAGATATCATATATAGATATATACATTCGTCAGATGCAATGATAGTCATTCCAGATCACAGATGAACACATTGGATATGCTAGGAATCCGCGTTTCGTTCGAGCCTGCAACGAAAAACGGATTACACGGTCGCGATGAATAGCCAAACCCCACCCTAGACCCCAACGGATGCGGCAAACTACCCGCCAAATACCCGAAGTGAAGCAACCTCCCACAACAACGTGAGTAGGCCACTCGGCACTTCAAAGTACCCGGTAGTTTGTGCACCCCACCTTGGGTCTATCCTAGGAGCAAAAACAATAAAAGAAATAATATACAATGGCGGCTATAATCTCAACCCGGATGTGCGGCCATAAAAATAATATTACATCAATTTACAATTTTTACATTGAATGAAAGATAAATAAACACTCATCTCACAACCCCGGCTATTCATCCGCGACAATCCAACAAGTTCATATACACAAACCAATATCACAGATCACAGATATGTACAACCCCCACTAATCGACGTATAGCGATTAGTCGACGTTCAGTACATATATCACATTACAGATATAATCAATTAGCTAAAGTTTATAGAATTTCGATCAATATTCCAATTTGAAACTACCCCAAATACAACACTATTCTCTGAAGAATTTGGGCAGAAATAAAGCATCTGAAAATCACAAAACATCAAGCTGGACACACTGCAGGAAAAACGAGTTGACTCTGAGTCGACTCGGCCGTGGATCCGCGGCGAAACGCATGGTTTCGCCGCGCTTCCACGGCGGTCTGATCGAGTCACGAGCTCGTTTTTCTTGGGTGTCCTTAAAAAACCCTGCACGTATTTTTCAGGTCTCTGGAAATATTTTTAGACCTGTTTTTAAAATCGGCAGAAAACACTAGTTTTTGATTTTTTTGCGATTTTTTTCGGATCGAAGTTCTAAATACTTTGCTAACATGTTAGTTGTTGTTTAGCTAGGCTTTGATACCACTGTAAGTCTATGTTACCCATCCCGGTAATTACGGGGAGAAGGAAAGAGTAAAAATCGAATTTTTCTCACTAGGAAACATAGACTAACCATGAAAGATCTTTGCTAAACAAAAGCTAACAAACTATCTACAAGTTCTAACTACTAGGTTAGAAGGTTATACCTAGTTCTTGAACTCCTTCTCTTCTTGTGTTGCTTTCATTTCTTGTGTGCTCCTTTGAGTGGTGTAGACGGCTCCTCCTCTTCGTTTTCTCTTTGCCGAAGAAAGATCCACCCGAAGGCCTCTACCTTGAGCTCCTACCTCAACAAAGAAGTAACTAGAGTGCTTGGCTTGCTAGACTAAGAACCCTAGAGTGAGTAGAAAGGTGTTTTGATGGTTTTATCTCACAAAGCTCATGTTTTTCAACTCATGAAACAAGAGAGCTTTTGAGAGAGAGGAAGAGGGAGTGCAAACCATAAGAGGGAAAAGTTTGAGAGAATGAGAGTCTAGAATGAACCTTGCTCTCATATTAAAGATATAAGCTAATAATAATAATAATAATTAAGAAAATTGTGATAGTTAGTCGATTTGACCATTATCATTTCACATTTAATGCTAAGCAAGATTCAAGAAGCATCTTTTGCGTAAAGAAAATATCAAGGTGAATGAAAGTCAATAAGTCCAATGGTCAACCCAACCCTAACCATGATACAATTATCCTTAATTAATATTATTAATCATATTTCTCATTCTCATTAGGGTTTTGATCAAGTCAATGGTCAAAAACCCTAATGAGGTTTCTCCCTCTCCACCTCTATCAACTGTACGTACGTACCCGCATTCGTGTTCCAAAGAAACACGAATACAATGAGACAAGACCAATCCCAAAACAAATACTAGGATCCGGCTTAAACCAAAGCCCACTAGTAATAACTGCCCGGACACCAAACGTGCACAAGTGCGCGTATGTGAACGAACCCCATTGTAAAAACCATACGACCTCTACTCTGTTTTGCCCAAAGGTGAACAACCCTCTGTGTGGGACTCTAAAGACTCGACACTACGGTGGCAGTGGGTTTAACCACAGGCCGCAAGCGGTACTAGCTGTACGTAACGGTCCCCAGGTAGATGCCGATAAGAAGACCGATGAGGTGAACCAATCCGAACTCCTACTGGGCCTGAATGTGACAATCTCCGTACAGTCCAGTCTGTTCGTCTGAGAGTATCGCATGTCGGGCCTAGGGGCGGTAAACGTCAGTCCCCTAATAGCGGTACAAGTCATGTCGGAGTGTAGCCCAGAACACCCTGAGAAAATACTGGAAACACTACCAGTAAATCTCGCTTGCCCTGGCCAGGGACTTTGTGTAATGGCTCTCCAAGACACAGCGCGATATCAACTCCCAATACTGGGAGAGACGAATCCTGTCTAACCGTCACTGCCTCCAAGTGGTTCAGGACTGCACCCAACTACTACCTGTTTGCACGACTCATTTGAGCTGTGGTAGGGTAGTAATCTAAGAACAGTGGGAACACACTCGAGGCGAAGTGACAGTGTCAAGTCAACGGACTAAGCTGTACTCATGTCACCTGGGAACTAATAACTGACGATAGGTATAATTCCAACCAACAGTTCCCAGCGAGTCCTGTCCAGTGTACTCATAACCTAATGAGCACCTGCATACTATCTCCAGTACGGCGTACTGATGGCTGTGGGACAGACCATCTCCCCTCCTGGGATGAGAAGCGTATACACCAGTCTACTCTGGAGTATCGATGCCCTGTCTCGATAATCCTACGACCAGGGACCTATATAAGGATGTGCTTATAGACTACCCAGCCCCCACTAGTGTGACTGCCATCACAACGCTGGCAATCAAGCAAAAGATCCTAAGGGCTCTATCAATATGTATTAGCAATATGTCAAAAGAAACACATACACATATTAAGATAGATACAAACCAAGTAGCATACTACCATATTGAGCAAGAATGTTAATCCGTGTATATATCCCAAGCTTCCAAAATGTAATATACAAACTAGTACTATACAATAATGGCCTCTAGGGCATATCACACTAACATGAACAAGAAGGTCCTTAAATCGTTTGAAACACTTCCAAAAGGTTTGGAAGGAGGCTGGGAAAATTGGTTAATTTCATTACGAATTCTCACGGTCTTGTGATGTGGGTAAATTTTTTTAAGAAATGCCTTAACAAACTCTTCCCAACTTTTTATGGAATGCGATGCTGTAATATATAACCACTTTTCAGCTAGGTCACATAAAGTGAAGGGAATGACTCATAGCCTTACAGCATCATCGGAAAGTTGGGTTGTCTTCATCATTGCACAAACATTCTGGAATTTGTTAATGAATATATAGGCATCTTCGGATTCCAGCCTGTGAAATTTGGGCAACATATTGATGAAGTGGGGCTTAATTTCGAAATTATCCCCATTTGGTGGCGGAAGTGAAAGACCAGTAGGAAGTGCGGAGCGGGTGGGATAGAAAAGATTCTGGAGCGCAATTCGCTGGTGCGCTTCAATAGGCGGGTGTTGCGGGTTATTCGCACCTAGTTGAGGTGGAATCAGTCCCAAGGTAGGTAAGGGGTTGTTAGGATTGAATCCCGACATCTCCTTAGAAGATGATGAATGTGAAGATGAAAGTAAAGATGAAAAAGAAGTGGATGGAGTTTCGACTTCGGAGTCGAACGCGTCGTCAGTAGCGACTAACGAGACACGAACTAAACGGGTGCTAGTGTCCCTAGTCTAACTGGACATACACTAAACGAGTTGTTGTGTATTCAAAAAGCAGAATGTGAGGGTAAGAAAACGTCAATGGGGAAATGTGGGTGAAGGTTGGGTGCAGTGGTATTCTAGCGACAAATGGCAAGTTTTTTTTTTGTAAAAATTTTGTTTTGTGATTTTTTTTTATAAAGAGTTTTGCAAAAGATTTTGTACGAAACTACAACACCCTTTCAAACAGTCATAATTTAAGCATGCACAATCAAGCCTAAAGCTAGGGTCTCCTAAGTCAACTAGACTGCTTCTAACTGGTCCAAAGTGACAAGTTGTGAGATATCCCTCAAATCGCCTCTTCACCGCCAATTGTGGCCAGGTAACCACAAGTGAAGAAAGGAGGGATCCGCTCACGAATCACCGTGAGACGGGCCTTTTAAAATTACCTTTCCCACTTGTCTAGCCTAGGCACCACAAAGTCAGGTTTAGATAAATGACTGAATGCCCACAACCTTCCTCTGTCCTAATGAGCGCGACAGTCCTTAATTGGCTGAGTCTACATATTTTTTAATTAACTCGAGGGTTGATGCATATGCTTTTTGTGATTTCTGGGGTCTTAGGAAGGGTAATGAAAATCCCCACCTAATTTTAATTGGTGTTATAGCCCCTTAAAAGTCCGTTTTAAATATGCAAAGAAATTAACACACAAAATCTAAAACACTTGCCAAAAAATATTCTTTTTATTTGCGGCGCAAAGAATCCTGCACAAAAACGATTTATTGGAGAGGGAGAAGAAGTTTTGCGCAAAGAACCCTGCAGGAAAATTTGTCAGAGGAGATCAGAGGGTAGAAGAGAAGAGAAGAAATACTCACAAAAAAATGGGATGCTGACGTCAGCAATTTGACCGCGATTCCGCGGTCAAAAACCTCCATTAGCCGCGGTTCCGCGGTGGTTCTGTTGGATCAGGCCGTCAAAATTTTTCTGTTTTCTGTTGTGGTTCTCCTCTATTTGTTCAGATCCTCTGTTTCTTGATTTGTTCACTGGGCTTTTTCCAGATCTGAATCTGTCCTTCTTCCGTTCCTACACAATTCGCACAAAAACCGATCAAAAAGAACAAGATGAAATTTTTTTATGAATTTTTATTTTTTTCAATTTTTATAAATTTTTTCAATTTCAATTAACCCGAAATTACAAAAAGAAAATAACTACTGTTTTCCCTGCAACGGCGCCATTTGATTGGTGTAGAATTTTTGCGTGTGCGTTTTTAAAATCAAGATAAAAAATATACCGCAATCAATAACGGTATCGCTTGGTAGCTAGCCGGTTGAGTACGGGTCGGTCCACAGGGAAAACGTGTTCTTTCTTTAAGTTCTGACGAGTTAAGTCCTATTTTTGGTAGGTTTTGATTTAAAAATCTAAGATTTAAAATTAATTTGATTTAAAGTCTTGCTAGGGTTAGGATTTGGTTAGTTTGGAAAAAGAATTCTACTCACTGCTTTCTTTGCCCTAGTTAAGAACATAGGTGTTAGGATAATAGTCAACAAAGGGGATTAGCACGACTAAGAAGAAACGTAGTTTCTTCCTTTTGGTCCTTGTCCGTCCTTTCTTGGCTCTTAGCCCTAACCTCTATGTAAATCAACCACAACCGGTCTAACTAGGGAATCATCGCTATCTCGTAGGATAGGGTGCTATAGTGAGCGGTGTGTGGTTAATTTAAATAAAGTCCTAATTAATTTATACGAGCAATGAAAGGAATGAGAGAGATTTCCATCTCTTGAGCCTTCCTTATCCTAACCCTAACAAGTGAGGAATTACTCACTCATTAGGAAAGTTACGATGAAATTCATTTTTATAATTTTTTTCTTTTTAATAAACTAATTAACTTGCAGATAAATAAAGACAGATAAAAAATTACAGAAAAATAAATTTCAATTAAAAAGAATGCAAGATAAAATGAAAAACACTTACTTTTATTGATGACCTCTTCAACGATTAAAAGGAAAGAAAATTTTAATCTAGAAAAATAAAAAGAGGCATGCCTAATTAGGCTTCTGGTTTTCCTATTTATAGATAGGAGAAACCCTAGGGTTTACATCTGATCCACATTTGAAATTACAAGACTGCCCTAAGAAAGCCGGGTCAAAGCACCGACACCCACCGACACGTGTACCGACGCGTGCATTGCACGGCCACGGATCCGTGGCAGAATGCCATGTTTGGCCGCAGTTCCGCGGCCATATGGTGAGATCTTGAGTTCAACTTCTTAGGGCTGCTTCATGTTGCTTTTTCCTTCTATTTTCTTCACTTGGTTTCTCATAATCTTTTCTACTTTATTCCAGATTTCCAACAGTGCAGATGATGTAAACTTTTTACCGTGAGCTTCGCGTTGAAGTCTTGAATCTTGTGTTGCCCTTGTTTTTTGTGCATTGAACTGTCTACTGATCTTCATTTGTTCCTTGAACTGGTAGGCGGCATCATATGGATTCATCTATTATTGGTCGTAGTCTCACTTTTGTAATGTCTTTTCATGAATTTCACTGAATTGTTCTGAGAACCTGTAACCTGCAACTATTTAGCAGACATGGATCAAAAGCACATATTTATTTGTAATATGATTAAGAATGGGCGATATAATAATGCAATATTCTAATATGAACACCTCGCCAAGGGGCAACCGAGCAGCTTCCCATCCATCCTCGGCATAAATACGGCGGATAGCCCTCTGCCCATCACATGCAGAGGATCCGAGCCACCAACAAGGGGCATCAGGTCTATCCGAGTCTCGAGTGATCCCCCCTCGGCTTCAGGGGCCATGGAGACACCTCCTTCTCAGCAGCGCTTGGCACGCTTGGCAAGTAATCGAAATCAACTCGATGAACGATCGCTAGACAAATAGCCGACCTGACATGGTAGCCCAACAGTGCAAGAAGAGAAATTTTACGAGTATTTTTCACGAACAGAATGTAGGGTTACTAGGCACTCTCACAAGATTCTACAAGGCATCAACCATGCCCGATTCAAAATTTAGACGTGTCGAACAACCCTGACCAAGATCGTATACTAGAGATTATGCGAAAACTATAAACAAGTAAACAACTTTACATCTAAGAGTTTGGGATTACAACCTTTGTAGTCCGGTCCTACACTTCAAATAGCTCCGTGTAGTAGTCCCCTTCACTGCGATCACAAAACCCGGACTCTAGAGAGTCTCTATGAAGAAAAGAACGTGCTTGCTTCGATAACTTCGAGGCCGAAGATGATCTACGTCGAGGAGACACTGTATCAAGCTATTCCTTCACTAGGTCATGAACTTTGTGAAGAGAACACACTCTACTACATGGCAAGTGGTAAAGGATGAAGAAGTAGGAGGTGGGCTCACTTTAGAATTGATTTTCTCACACTTTCTCTCAAAACTCCATTAGAGCTAGCAAGCTTTTTCATGGAGCTTGAAGAAGAAGAAGAAGACTTGTGAATAATTCATCCAAATGAATTATTGGACCTATGGTTGAGTTAAGCCCTCATGGCTAACTCATGTAGAGAATTAACTCATCGCTATGGTTAAAGGTTGGGTTTGATAAATATCTTAAACTAGACAAAAGGGTTGACTTTGTCAAAGCTTATCAATAAGCTTATCCATAAGCTTTTGTACAAGCTTTAGCATAACAAACTCAATCTCTTTTGAATTAGCTTAACATAAATAGAAACCCTAACTTAACCCTAGCATTGTGTTAATCACATACACTCATCTTGTATGTATCATCAAACATGACACAATCCATGTACACTAATGTACATATCGCGTATATATATACAATGTGCACATCATATGAGAAAAAAAATCAATAGTGAGCTAAATATTAGTTAATGTATTATAATATATCAAATATATAATTATACATTAAATTATCAAATCAACTCTTGATTTAAGAATCCGGCTATATCACATATAACCGACTAATATCAAATGCAACATCTTATCGAATCAACGCTCGATCCGATAACTCGGCTATATCACATAAAACCAATCATGTCACACATCGCGAGAATATAATGCGGTATCACATACTCGCATTAATCTCGTTCCCGCACATATCACATATGCGCTCCTACTCCGTTTCGCTTGAGCCAGGAAACCTCTGTGTAGGACTCTAAAGACTCGTCAATACGCCGGCAGTAGGTGATGATCATATCAATCACCCACAAGCCGCAAGCGGCCTGCTAAACGTAACGGCCACCCGGGTATTGAGCGATCAGAAGATCAACAAGTAAGCCTGTACTTTCTCCAGCGAATCCAATCAGTAACACTCCCGTACAGTCCGGTCTCTTCGTCTGATATGTCGCATATCTCGCCTAGGGGTGGTAAACATCAGACCCCAGTAGCTTGATAAGTCGTGTCGATATGAGGCTCATAACAGGTCGAGAAACTATTGGTAACACTTACCAGTAAATTTCTATATCAGCCCTGGCCAGGGACTTCCAGTTATAGCCAATCGAACACAACACAACATCAACTCCCTATACCGGGAGAGACGAATCCCCTCTTATCGCTCATTGTCTCTATGTGATTCGGGACTGTACCCAAAAGACACCGTTTCGCACGCCCCATTGGATGTTGTATGATGGAAATCAAAGCACAGTGGGAATCACACAAGACTCTATGACGATCTCGGGTCTACAGACTAACCTGTACCAGTGTCACTAGAGAACTGCCATCTGACGTGAGGTATAATACCATCTGGGAGTTCTCGGCGAGTCCGTCCAGTGTACCCAGTTTTCACTGAGCACCCATATACCTTCTCTGATGTCAAACACCAATGGATATAGGATCATCCATCGCCCATCATATAGGTCAAGAAGCGCATACGCTAGTCTACTATGGAGTATCGATGCCCTGTCTCGGTACTCCCACGACTAAGAACATTTGAAGGATGTACTTGGCGACTACTCTGTCCCCACTAGTATGATCTGCATCATAGTCCTGGTAGTCATGTACTTATCCTAAAGGCTTTATCAACATGTAACATAGAGACAATCAGAGTACATGTTAAGATAAAGAGCAACCAGATAGCGTACTATCATGTCGAGCAAGAAAGTCCTCCCTATATATGTCCAAGCATCCACTACAATTTACATCGTATGTACAGTAATGGCCTCTAGGGCATACATATAACTAACAATCTCCCACTTGCACTAGGGCCATCTGTTGTGGTATCGCATACCAAACAATCAGCAGCGGTTGAAGTATCTCATACTCAACCATCCCATAAAAGTCTCTACTGGGAAATAGGCCTTTGTGAGTGGATCTGCACTGTTTTCCTTTGTGTCTACTCTCCTAACCTTGATCTCCATAGAGATCGACCATCTCCATGATCAGGTGATACTGCCTAAGAATTATATCTGGATTTCTGATGGGACGGGCGTTCCTAGGCTAAAGCCATAACTCCATTGTCACACAATGGTTGGAACGGAGTTCATCTCATGAACTTATATATATCCAGACTGCCTCTTTGGTAGAATCCTTGGTAACGATGTACCTTGCCTTTAATCGTCTAGTAAGTCACGGTATCTAGCTTGGAACTCTTCCAACATACCGTCCCTCGACTGAGGGTAAAGACAATGCCTGCGACTGACATTCAGTCGTCCTTATCACCCTGGAACCTTTCCAGTGATTCTCTCCAGGATCGATTGATACCAACTCACTACAACTAGTGAGTATCCTAACATCCAATTATATCTATCTCATAGATCCAAAACCCAGGATTTAGGAGGTATCACTTTGATCCTTTATGGAGAATCCTTGTGATAAGCGGAGATTGACTGAGCGTAGCATAGGAAACTCCTATCAAGAGTATGTCATCCACATACACTACGAGGATCACCACCATACTCCCTACTACCTTTTTGTATATACAAGGTTCATCTACCATTTTGATGAAGTCAAACTCTTTGACTACCACATCAAAACAGATATTCCAATTCTGCGATGCCTGCTTTATCACATAAAACAATTTGCACACGTTTCCGCTGCTCCCACTATCTACGAAGCTCTCTGGCTGTGTTCTTATAGACGCTCTCTTCCAAATCATCATTTAGAAAAGCAGTCATGACACCCAACCAACAGATATCGTAGTCATGGTATGTAGCAGTGGCAAGTAGGATCTGGATGGACTTAAGCATAGCTTTGAAAGTCTTAACTTTTCCATGTACACCAAGTAATCTTCTCAAGATATACTTGCTTCTGATGGGGATTTAACCCTTCAGATAAAGCAACCAAAGTCCATACTTTGTTGGTGTATAAGGATTCCATCTCAGATCGTTAAGCATCCAGCCATTCTTACAGAGTCCCACTCCTGATGGCCAGCTCGAAATAAGTTGGGTCATCATCTCATGATGCAATCCTCGCTCCCACTGTCATAGAGAAACCGAAGTATCTCTCAGGTGGGTGAGGAACCCTACTAGATCGGCGGAGAGGCTGAGGTTCATTGGAAACTATTGAATCATTCGGGTTTACCAAATCATCAGCTGCAGTTTGTATAGCTGGAACCTTTCCAGTTCTACAAAACTGACCTTGCCTCGAGCTTTGTCCGGATTTTGCTTTTAGACATAGGCCGGACAACCCCAAATCTTTATATCCTTAAGAGATGGGCTTTTCCCATACCATATCATATATGGAGTGGTAGGCTACTGATTTGATTGGAACCCTATTCAATAGGTATGCAGCTTCTCAAGTGCATGACTCGCAAAAGGAAATAGGAAACTCAGTAGTACTTATTATAGAGCACACCATATCAAATAGGGTGTGATTGCTCCGCCCCGATACACCAACGTGCTGTGGTGTATGCGGAGGAGTAATGCTGAGAGGGAATCTCATTCTCCTTTAGAATAGTCCAGGAATCCCGTGCTAAAGTATTCTCCTCCTTGATCTCATCAAAAGACATAATACTTATACCTGTTTTTGGTTCTCTACTTCTAACTCGTATTCATTGAATTTCTCAAAAGGTCCAGACTTGTGTTTCAACAGGAACATATGTCCGAATCTTGAGAGATAAACAATGAATGCAATGAGGTATAAAAAACCAATCTTGGCATGTGTAGACAGGGGACTTACATACATCATCATGTATCAATCCTAAGAGTTCATCAACTCTTTCTCTGTTTCCAATAAACAGAACTGTGGTCATCTTATCTTTGTGACATGACCGACAAGTTTCACAAGATGTAAATTCAAACAGATTTAAATATGCATCTAAATGTAACTTCAGCCAGTCGGGTCGTATTGATATGACCTAGTCTACAATACCTCAAGAAGGATTCGTTCATTTCTGAACTCTTCCTCTTGTGTGTGTTCTGTACATTAAGAACTGTGGTTTGATTTAGAACGTTTATGCTTTTAGATAACGTGCCTGAACCGATCAACTCTTGATATAGGAAATGTTCAAAACATTATCTAACAATACAAAATTATATCCTTCTTTATTAATAAAGAGACTGATATGATGTTGTATATCAGGTTCGGTATCTAATAACATTCGTTCAGAATCAATGTATTTGCTAATACAGGGTGATAACTACTAACAGATTTAGCTGCAACACTTGCACCGTTTCTATCTCATGAAACTTATCACCCGTTCTCAGTTCTCTACCTCTCTGTAGCCTATGTAACAAATTACATATGTGGCATCCTGATCTGGTATCAAATACCCAGGACGTAAAGAATATTGAGAAACAGTTCTGTGTAATGAACACACCCGAAGAAGATGCATCAACATGCACTTTCTTCGTTTGGGCGGCATGGGAATTCTGGTAATCCCCTATTTCCTGCTCTGTCTTATAACAATTATAAGTTGGAGCGGGACCAACGTTCCTTAGCGCAGTATAACAAGCAGGTTCGGTCAAAACATCCGTATTATTATCTTGATTAAGGCGTGACATAGTCGCAACCAGGAGAGAGAGAGAAGAAAACACTCAGCGTGCGCTTTTACAAGATTAGATTGGTTATCAATTTATCTAATCAGGATGTCTCCCACTGTTTTAGTCAAATCTTCTTTCAAACCCTAAAAGGAAAGACTAGCCGGGATTAATTATACGCTACAAGTTCGCCAATCTTTCAGCCAGGCCAGTGCCGGTACTTTGAGGGAGGTTCCCCGTGCTTTCGCACGGACCTAATTAAAGTAAACCTCATTTTCCCAGGGACGTAACCCCGTTGACACCTTTCTAGACACCTACTTGATCGGCTAATTGTAATGTGTAAAACTCTCCCAGGAGTAACTCTTACTCGCAGCGGGTATCGGGATCCAACTATCTCATAGAAGGTATGCAATCTCATTGCAAATTTCAACACTTGAAATTCCCGATAATATTTTATCCCTAGTACTTATGACCTTAACTAAGGTCAACATATCATAAGCACTAGTCAAGTTCTACCCGTCATTTCATGATTAATTAGACCCATCCATATGACCCTCAACTATGGTCGACATAATCACATGATTGTCCTAATTTATCGCATAATATGCTGTGTAGGAAGACATCACTTAGCTACCGTACACTACGCCTCAACTAAAGTCGACATACGCAGCACGAATACTAAGTACTCTACTTCCTAAAATGACAGAGGGCTACGACAGGTTTTTAAGAAAACCTTTTGCGTAATTGATCAGTCGAAAATAATGTATTTTTAACACGTCAATTTCCCTATCTTTTGCATTCATCTAGAGGTGTTCAGTATTCATATTGCACATATTAGCAAAACACCTGTAAAGTACTGAATTACCTGTACTGTATACTAAAACCGGCATTTTTAGGGAAATTGACTGTTTTTCATGGCATCGCATCATTCTTGTGAAGCGCAACACTTGTTTCGAAGTCTGTGCAGGAAATTTCAGGAACAGAGCCAAAATTGTGAAACAGTGCTGATAAAATACGCCAACTCAAAGGCTAAAGATCTGGCGGTGATCAAGGGCTAATTACAATATTCAACACATCAGAGAATAGCCCAAATATTATAATAAGAATTACCAGAAAATATGAAGCACCAAGGCCCTCAAAGGAACGCGGATCCGCGGCCCAAACCCACTTGGCGCCGCGGATCCGCGGCTATATGGCCACCTCATCAGATTATTTTCACTGCAGATTGCTTCTCTCAGGGCCCACATTCATTTCATATACTTCAATCTCCAGAAAACCCTCGAAGCTTCTGCCAGATCAACAAGGATCATTAAATCAAGCTAATCTTGATTAAGCTAATCAACCTCCTAACAACCTAGTTCTAGAAGCTCCCTCCAACTAACCTCTTCTAGAAGCCTCTCCCTATAACAAACTTTTGGAGGGAAATTCAAATTTGAAATCCTAGATCTAGGGTTTTGAAAGTCTATAAAAAGGAGCCTAGATCTAAGGTTAAAGGTTGTTCATCATTAGCTAAAAAATCATCAAATAGGGTTCATTAAATTCCCGCAAGTTGAGTGACACGACTTGCGCCTCAAAACCCTAACCCTAATTCCAATCCAAGATCAAGATCCCGAGTACCATTCAAGCAAGAAGCCGAGATCCTTTAGAAGCGAAGCCGGACTTCATCGGAGCATGTGATCCAAGCCGATCCGCGACTCAAGGAGCCGATGCAACGCTAGATTCGACGATCTTGTTCCCTTCTCAAATTCTTGTAGTTCTTTAAGCAAAGTGTAACAAATTGTTGAATAAATAAAGGTGAGATTCTTTTAACTTGCTTATCTTTCAATTCAAGCATTATGATTCGATCTCAATTTGTGATTGTGGTTCTTGTTGTGATGTTTGAGTAAAATTCCGCTCGTAAAGAAGTCGAGACGATCAACAGAATGATGATGTAACAAATCTTAAAACGATTCTTAAGTCCTACGAGTTTTGTAAACCCTAGCAAATTGAAGAATCGGCGACCTAGTTTCGTTGCGATGCTTTCTTGATTGTGATCGCTCGAAATTAAGGATCCACGATCGATTCTTGAATTTACTAGAGGCTAGAATATGAATGATATCAACGAAGGAACAAGGGATAAATGATGAAACCCTAGTTTCACAAGAAATCCCTAATTCTCGTCGATCATCATCGATCTAGTATCAATTCATTGAAGGATAAGAATACGTAATCGCTAGATTTCATCACATCTATAGATCCGATCGATTCCTACGAGCCTCATTTCGATTCTTGATATTTGGATTGGAAATCATTAATTGACACTTCTTGATTTTAATGTTTTCTTGTTATTAGATCTAGATTTTTCTAATTCTTGAAATTCAATTTACAAATCATGAATTGTTTGTTTTCTTTCCTTTAAAGTTTCAACTCATCTAATTCGAAACACGAACGATTACACTTTCCCTGTGAACGATCCGCACCTACTAACGCGCTACATTCGACACCGTTATTGATTGCGGTCAAAATATTTTTGGTTGTGATTTCTACATAATTTTTATTTACACAATCGGAATTTCATCAATTAGTAATGAACTTGATATCGTTGTAGAATTGAGTGATTTTAAATGGAGTGTTCTTGAGGCCTTTTCTAGTTTCGCTAAAGAGGTCACTCCCGGTGAAGGGATCGTCGGCTCTTTCCTCATTGAATAAGGTGCAAGATATTTCACAAATATCATTATGCAAAGCAAGAACTATAGAAGCAATCAAAAGACAAACCGAGTTTGTAGCATCTGCTAATTTCACTAAAGAGGTCACTCCCGGTGAAGGGATCTCGGCTCTTTCCTTATCGAATAAGGTGCTGGATGTTCTACAAGGAACACCGCTATGCAAAGCAAGAACTAGAGCTACCAGTTTTTAAACAAGTTTCTACAACATCTTAGGTTCCTTTTATTTCATTAATCTCATTAATGAAGTCCCATTTTAATATGCTTCACAAGCATTACATTTGAAACGAAATCTGCAATATAACATATATATAATTTATATAATATAAACATTCGTCTCAGGCAGTAATATGATCTCATCACAGAACATTGCAGCAGAAGAACACATATGAAATATTGGATATACTAGGACGTCCGTGTTTTAATACGAGCCTGTATAAAACACGAATTCCACGGTCGCGATGAATAGCCAAACCCACATCCCTAGACCCCTACGAGAGCGGCAAGAAACACTGTCAATTCTAGGGTTAGGAGACCCGGTCTCGACTCCTCGAGATGGTCTCCCACTGGACCCTAGAACCCGGTTACTTGTGCTCCCCGCCTTGGGTCTACCTAATGCGGAAAAGTAAATAATATACAATGGTGACATCATCCTCAGCCCGGAAGTGCCCCAATAAAAGAATATTACATACAAATGAATTTTACATGAATGAAAAAGAAAAACTCTCATCTCACATAAAATCCCCGGCTATTCAAAACACGACGATCCAATATAATATATCACAGTAACACATAATATCAAATATCATCAACGTAAGCAAGTATGCGTATCCCGATTGTCGTTGATTTATAGCAACGAAGCCGGCGATACACTACATACTACGCTTACGGTCACAGAAAAGAAAGTGTAAAACTACAACAGTTGGAATCCGCAACCTCCTTAGACATCGCATGCCTAACAATTATAAACCCCGCATTTTAGTCTTAATTATCGAAAACTCTTTTCAATATCAAATCGGACAATTCAACAAGATTCCCGACAACCTGATCGAATGCTCGTCGCAAACTTTAATAGACGGTCGCACCCCCGGATGCCGTCGACGAAGTGCACTAAGGCGGAACACCACTGCCGCAAGCATCCGAACGGATGCTTTTGGCGACGGGGTTCTCCTGCAGTCACTTGGTCGGGGCTATGGGGCGTGGTTATCTATTAAGTTTACCCGGCGAGTATCCGCGTATGCTACGTGATTGCGATGGACTTTTGATCGCATCAAAATCCCGTGGCAACCGATCAACTGAGACTGAACTGCTAGATTTATAACATTCAAATTAGTTATCTCATAACTACTTGTGGATTCCAAATATTGTATCACATTCCAGATAAATAGACAATGTTAAACTTTCCGATCGAATAAACAAACACCCATGATTTCCCAAATAGCTCAACACTTGAGCGGAGTTCAAAAAGTATCCATCACATGCCACAGTACCAATGGTCCAGCCGTAGAAGGGTCAAGCCAACGCCTCACATGTGGCAACGCCGTACTGCCCCAAACCCTAAGGTTTAGAGATGGTTCAGACGGTCACATAATCGAGTTAAGATTTGTGTTCTTCTAGAGGGTCCACCGCGTTACTTGCATGATTTTCCTGAAGTTTCAAACTCAAGAAAAAATCCAACTTTTGAAAAAATTTCAGACAGGGGAAAAAGTGAGTTATTGATATCCGTTCGAACTTTTTAACAGTTTCTAAAATTATCCGGAAAAAACTTAAACGAAGTTAAATTATCCGATCGAATCAACGAGTCCCCAATATATCCTAGAAAACTCAACACTTGAGTATAATTAAAAATACCCAGAAATATGAGGAAACACCTACGGACATTACTGTGTAAACACGTGTCATGATTCTACTTTTTGGCCGTGGAACCACCGCGCAAGCCATAGTACGGCCGCGGTTCCGCGGCGCTTTAATAGTATTGAAGGCACGTGTTTCACGTAATTCTTGTATTTCCCTGCTGATTTTTTTGAGAATTTTTAATATGAAAAAATCAACAATTTTAAAAAATTTACAGAAACTAGGTTTTATAGGGTATTCGGAGTTCGATCTGACTTTAAACTTCGCCTAGACTTCGCCTAAAGTTCTAGCTTGGCTCTGATACCACTGTAGGGTTACTAGGCACTCTCACAAGGTTCTACAAGGCATCAACCATGCCCGATTCAAAATTTAGACGTGCCGAACAACCCAAACCAATATCGTATACTAGAGATTATGCGAAAACTATAAGCAAGTAAACAACTTTACATCTAAGAGTTTGGGATTACAACCTTTGTAGTCCGGTCCTTCACTTCAAATAGCTCCGTGTAGTAGTCCCCTTCGCTGCGATCGCAAAACCCGGACTCTAGAGAGGCTCTATGAAGAAAATAGCGTGCTTGTTTCGATGACTTCGAGGCCGAAGATGATCTACGTCGAGGAGACACTGAATCAAGCTATTCCTTCACTAAGTCATGAACTTTGTGAAGAGAACACACTCTACTACATGGCAAGTGGTATAGGATGAAGAAGTAGGAGGTGGGCTCACTTTAGAATTGATTTTCTCACACTTTCTCTCAAAACTCCATTAGAGCTAGCAAGCTTTTTCATGGAGCTTGAAGAAGAAGAAGACTTGTGAATAATTCATCCAAATGAATTATTGGACCTATGGTTGAGTTAAGCCCTCAAGGCTAACTCATGTAGAGAATTAACTCATGGCTATGGTTAATGGTTGGGTTTGATAAATATCTTAAACTAGACAAAAGGATTGACTTTGTCAAAGCTTATCCATAAGCTTTTGTGCAAGCTTTAGCATAACAAACTCAATCTCTTTTGAATTAGCTTAACATAAATAGAAACCCTAACTTAACCCTAGCATTGTGTTAATCTCATACACCCATCTTGTATGTATCATCAAACATGACACAATCCATGTACACTAATGTACATATCGCGTATATATATACACAATGTGCACATCATGTGAGAAAAAGAAATCAATAGTGAGCTAACTATTAGTTCATGTATTATAATATATCAAATATATAATTATACATTAAATTATCAAATCAACTCTTAATTTAATAATCCGGCTATATCACATATAACCGACTAATATCAAATGGAACATCTTATCGAATCAACGCTCGATCCGATAACTCGGCTATATCACATATAACCAATCATGTCACACATCGCGAGAATATAATGCGGTATCACATATTTGCATTAATCTCGTTCCCGCACATATCACATATGCGCTCCTACTCCGCTTCGCTTAAGCCAGGAAACCTCTGTGTAGGACTCTAAAGACTCGTCAATACGCCGGCAGTAGGTGGTGATCATATCAATCACCCACAAGCCGCAAGCGGTCTGGTAAACGTAACGGCCACCCGGGTATTGAGCAATCAGAAGATCAACAAGCAAGCCTGTACTTTCTCCAGCGAATCCAATCAGTAACACTCTCGTACAGTCCGGTCTCTTCGTCTGATATGTCGCATATCTCGCCTAAGGGTGGTAAACGTCAGACCCCAGTAGCTTGATAAGTCGTGTCGATATGAGGCTCATAACATGTCGATAAACTACCGGTAACACTTACCAGTAAATCTTTATATCAGCCATGGCTAGGGACTTCCAGTTATAGCCAATCGAACGCAATGCAACATCAACTCCCTATACCGGGAGAGACGAATCCCCTCCTATCGCTCATTGTCTCCATGTGATTCGGGACTGTACCCAAAAGCCACCGTTTTGCACGCCCCATTGGACGTGGTATGATGGAAATCAAAGCACAGTGGGAATCACACAATACTCTATGACGATCTCGGGTCTACAGACTAACCTGTACCGGTGTCACCAGAGAACTGCCATCTGACGTGAGGTATAATACCATCTGGGAGTTCTCGGCAAGTCCGTCCAGTGTACCCAGTTTTCACTGAGCACCCGTATACCTTCTCTGATGTCAAACACCAATGGATATGGGATCATCCATCGCCCATCATATAGGTCAAGAAGCGCATACGCTAGCCTACTCTGGAGTATCGATGCCCTGTCTCGGTACTCCCACGACTAGGAACATTTGAAGGATGTACTTGGCGACTACTCTGTCCCCACTAGTATGATCTACATCATAGTCCTGGTAGTCAAGTACTTATCCTAAAGGCTTTATCAACATGTAACATAGAGACAATCAGGGTACATGTCAAGATAAAGAGCAACCAGACAGCGTACTATCATGTCGAGCAAGAAAGTCCTCCCTATATATGTCCAAGCATCCACTACAATATACATCATATGTACAGTAATGGCCTCTACAGCATACATATAACTAACACAGAAGATAAAGTGCAAACCAAAGAAAGAAAAAGTTTTATTACCAAAGGCAAAGTCTTTACAAAGGGTATTTTGGGCTCCCTAGCCTTACAAACTGCCCGGAGGCTTACAAAAATGGTGAAAGCAACAAAATAAAAGAAAGAGGAAGACGGGGGCTTTAGGCATCGGGGCCGGGCGCGACCTCAGGGTCCTCGATATTCAGCAGGGGACGAGCAGGCTCCTCGGCGACTTCCTCGTCAGGAATCTCTTTCCCCTGCTCCTCGGCATCCGTGAGGGGGTACTCGACCTGGAGCTCTTCGTCGACGAACTCCGGCATCCGGGCCTTAACGGCGTCGAGGGCCTCATGCCAGATGAGGGTTGTGGCCACGGCCAAGTCATCATAGAAGTCCTTCGACTTCTTGTAGCCCTCCACCGCCTTCGCCGCCGAGAGGTCGGCCAACTTCGCCGCTCTCAGGTCGGCCGACTTCGCCGACCCAGTCGCTGCCCCAAGCTTCTTCCGGAGGGTCTTCACCATCTTCTTCAGGTTACTGGCAAGCACCTGAGCGTCCTCAAGCTTGGCCTCGGCAGCCACGGAGGCCTCGCGGTACTGGGCAACCTCCCGTTTCCCGGCCTCCACCTCGCCCTCCAGGGCGACAACCCTCACCATCACCGCCTCCAGCTCCCGCTTGGAGCTCTCTTCCAGCGAGGCGAGCTGGCCCGCAACCTTCATTGCCGGGGCTATCACCTCGGCCTCCATGCGTAGGGTGAGGGCAATGTGCTGGAGAACCTGAAAGATAAGAAAGAGATCAGAAAAATGAAGGAGGCACCAAATCTCACAAAAAAACAAACACTTACCTGCACGGACTCCTGGGCCCTGAAGGTCCCTTGGGGACCCTACCCCCCGCCGATTTCTCTATCTCATGAAGCAGGCTGTCTGCAATGGATAGCCCCGAGGGCACCGCGAACTAGAGGCCTCCCTCCTCCACCATGATCGGTGAGGGCGGGCCCCAGGAAGACCTCCGGGAACCCCTCTTGAGTGGCTCCAATAGAGAACCGATCTCCTCTTCCGAGGCCGGGTCTTCCAGAATCCGAGCCCGCTTCCAGCCCGACGCTCCACTAGGCCCCGGGGCGAGATCCGTCCCGGAACGCTCATGGGACGCGACCACCGGAGGAGAAGGAGCCGGGGCGGGCTTCGAACGGGAAGGGCCGGCGCCTCTGGCCTTCATGACCCTCCTCGGCTGGCGCATGGAGGCTTTGAGCTCGTCCATATCCATGGGTCCTGCGCAAAACCAAATATAAAGAAGTCAACGACATAAGCAATATACAAGCCAAAAAGCAAGCCTAAAACTTACCGACGAACTCAACGGGGCTGAGCCCGGCCCAACTCAGGACCCTCTTAGACAGCAGCACGTCGAATCGGGGGATGGGCTCCTACGACGCCACTCTCACCGCGACGGGGTCACTGGACTGGTTCCCCGGCAAGCATTTCTCCCTCGACCACTTTGTAGGCATGGACCAGTCCTCGCCCTCGGGAGGGGAAACGAAGAAGAACTTCTTCTTCCAGTCATGAATGGAAGAAGGCGGGGCCACAACCCCTGTCCCGGCGACGCCCCCCTGTCGCTTTCTGAAAGAGAGGTAGACCCACCTCGGGTCGCCTGCTCGACCACCAGGGTGATTTTTGAAGACGGGAGAAGAATCAAGGAGGGAGAGGCTGAAGGGAACCGCCTGTAACTTCAGGCGGATCAGGAACCCAAGGAGAATCCTCCACGAGTTCGGCACTAACTGGCCAGGGGCTAACCCGAAAAAGTTCAACGCTTCGACAACCTCGGGAGAGAAGGGCAGGCGCATTCCACCCTAAAAAGCTTCCAAATACAGGGCAATCTCCCTGTCCCGTACTTGGTCTGCCCTCTCTCCCTCCTTGGCCAAACGAAGCGTATAACGTGAGAGGATGTGGAAGGGAGCCCGAGAATTAGCGAGCTCGTCCTCATGCCTCACCCAACACGAGGCGCCGGGGGCAGCATTTACCACCTCCTCCCTAGAGGCTGCCCCCGCCACATGATCCCAGGGAGAGGATCCGACCCCTACTCCCCGGAAGGACTCAGGCTCAACTAAAGAGTCCCTAGAACCTACTCCTACGACATCTACTGACTCTACAAAAGAATACATCTAACCTTGAGAAGAGAGATCCTCGGGAGACAAAAGCAGAAGAGAGAAGATGAGCGCATGTTGGGTTTACCTAGCACCTCATGAAGGGATTGGAAGCATCACATGTACCAAAGATTGAATTTTTAGGGTGCTAAGTAAACATACAATGAATCGTTCCTAGAAAAATTAGGGTTTCATAAACTACACTTCATCACAAGTATGAAAAGCTAGGGTTTTGAGAGTACAACCTTTGTAGCTCCCTACGCTAGACTCCTCGGCTACTTGGGGTTTGGAAAAAGTCCGCTTGAACTCCTCTAGGTCCACGATGGTCCACCCGGAGTCCGCTTTGTCCAAGCTTGCAACTTCACTTTATCTAGAGAATGAAATGAAGCTTACACTCTAAACAAGTGGGCTAGACTTATGTAGAATGGTGTTGTGGTTCTCTTTCTCACTTCAAAATCCTATCCTGTTGAGTATTTTGCTCACTTGAAAATTCTAGAGAGCAAGAGATCAAGGTTGAAGAAGATGATGGCTATTTTTAGAAGAAGAGAAGAATAACTCCTATGAGAAAAAGAAAAAATATAAGTATATATATTTTTCCTTCTTCATCTCAAACCATGGTTATCTTTTATGGATATTTAATTTTACTTTAGTTAAAACACAAGAGAAAGATTAAACCATGGTCAAAAGGTAGGTGAACATGGTTAGGTCAAAAGAAGAGTGTAGAAACTAATCCATGATTTAATCTTATCTCTTTTCTTTTGTTTTAGCATAAATAGAAATAATAATCCATAATATAAACCATGGTGTGAGTCTTATATTGCCACCATTTTCTATGTATAAACAACCATGATAGATGATGTATGTATGTATGTATGTATGTATGCACATCCATATGTGCATGAATCTATAAAGAAAGCATGCATGCATGCATACATCCATCAAACACAAGAAAGGATTTATAGTGAGAAACTAATGGTTAAATGATAAATCAACACTTGATTTATCAATCCGGCCATATCACATACGACCCCACCAAAAGCAAGCTTTCCGATCAATATACGGTATCCTATACGCGCATTTTAATTGGGTCCATGCGCATATCACATACGCACACCACAACATTTCGCCTGGACTAGGTAACTCCTTTGTGGGACTCTGAGACTCGTCAATACGCCGGCAGTGGGTGATGATCATATCAAGCACTCCTAAGCCGCAAGCGGACAGCTAAACGTAACGGCCACCCGGGTATTGAACGATCAGAAGAAAACAAGCGAACCTGCTACAACTCCCGTCGAGCCAACCGGCAACACTACCGTGCAGTCCGGTCTCCTCGTCTGATATGTCGCATATCAAGTCTAGGGGTGGTAAACGTCAGACCCCAATAACCGATAAGTCGTGCCGATGTGAGGCTCATAACGGGTCGAGAAACTACTGGTAACACTTACCAGTAAATCTCCAATCAGCCCTGGCCAGGGACTTCCCTGTTACGGCCAATCAAGCACAGCGCAACATTAACCCCCAATACCGGGAGAGACGAAACCCCTCCTATCGCTCATTGCCTCCATGTGACTCGGGACTGTACCCAAAAACCACCGTTTTGCACGCCCTCATGGACGTGGTAAGGTGGAAATCAAAGCACAGTGGGAATCACACAAGACTCTATGACGATCTTGGGTCTACAGACTAACCTGCACAAGTGTCACCTGAGAACTGCCATCTGACGTGAGGTATAATACCATCTGGGAGTTCTCGGCTGTAGGGTTCCTATGCACTCTTGTGAAGGTTCTTAAGGCATCAAACATGCCCGGATTAAATTTTAGACGTGCCGAACAACCCAAAGCCGGGATCTTTGCTAGATTATTAGGGTTTAATATGCAAGATGATAACTTTTATCTAAGTGTGAGGGATTGCAACCTTTGTAGTCCGCTCCTTCACTTCACAAGCTCCGAGTAGAAGTCCCTTTGCCGCGATCCACGATCTCCCGGACTAATGAGAGGCTCCACGACTCGAACGATCCATTCTAGCTTGTCGTATTCCAAATCTCCGATGATCTACCTTGAAGTTGCTTCGACTCAAGCTTTCTCACTCAAAAGAGAAGAACACCCTAATCACATGGGCTAGATGAGATGAAGATGAGAGAGTAGTGATTTTGCTTTCTTTTAATATCATTTTCTCATTTTATTTCATCACTTAAGGATTTTCAAGAGAGCTTCTTCAAGAAGAAGAAGAAGAAGATAATGGAAAATCAATAATGAGATTAAAAACCTTTTGTGATGAATAGAAAGAACATATGATTGAATTGTAAACCATGGTCAAGGATGAGTGGATGAGAATGAGTAGAGAAACAACTAGGGTTAGGGTTTGGTTTGGTTTAGAATGTGTCATCACAAAAGATCTTTGTAATGACAAAAGAAAGAAAGCTTCTAGAAGGAACTTGAAGCATCCAACCCTAATCAAACCTTAACCTCAATTAATCATCCTTAAACATGTTTAACAATTAATCATATCATGTCACAATAATATATATCACATATATATTATATATTTACAACAAAAGAAAATAATACAATTAACATATATCGCATATATATCAATGTATCATCCACTGAGAAAATGAAATAATAAAGCAAGCCAATATTAGTTAATATAATAATATATCATATATATTATTATATATTAAATCATCGAATCAACACTTGATCCGACGATCCGGCTATATCGAATATTACCGACTAATATATCATGTACCGATTCATCGAATCAACACTTGATCCGATGACCCGGTTCAAAACTAAATATCGCGAGAATATAATACGGTATCCCATATCGCATTATTCTCGGTCCTGCACATATCACATATGTGCCTCTACTCCGTTTCGCCTGAGCCAAGAAACCTCTGTGTAGGACTCTAAAGAATCGTCAATACGCCGGTAGCAGGTGATGATCATATCAAACACCCACAAGCTGCAGGCGGTCAGCTAAACGTAACAGCCACCCAGGTATTGAGCGATCAGAAGATCAACAAGCTAGCCTGTCCGTTCTCCTGTGAATCCGATCAGTAACACTCCCGTACAGTTCGGTCTGTTCGTCTGATATGTCGCATATCAAGTCTAGGGGTGGTATACGTCAGACCCCAGTAACCGATAAGTCGTGTCGATGTGTGGCTCATAACGGGTCGAGAAACTACTAGTAACACTTACCAGTAAATCTCTATATCAGCCCTGGCCAGGGACTTCCAGTTATAGCCAATCGAACACAGCACAACATCAACTCCCTATACCGGGAGAGACGAATCCCCTCCTATCGCTCATTGCCTCCATGTGATTCGGGACTGTACCCAAAAGCCACCATTTTGCACGCCCTCTTGGACGTGGTAAGGTGGAAATCAAAGCACAGTGGGAATCACACAAGACTCCATGACGATCTCGGGTCTACAGACTACCCTGTACCTGTGTCACCGGAGAACTGCCATCTGACGTGTGGTATATCACCATCTGGGAGTTCTCGGCGAGTCCGTCCAGTGTACCCAGTCTCCACTGAGCACCCGTACACCATCTCTCATGTCAAACACCGATGGATATGGGATCATCCATCGCCCATCATATGGGTCAAGATGCGTATACGCTAGTCTACTCTGGTGTATCGATGCCCTGTCTCGATATACCCTCGACTAGGAACAGTTATAGGATGTACTCATCGACTACCGCGGCCCTACTAGTATGATCTTATCATAGTCCCAGTAGTCGAGTACAGATCCTAAGGGCTTTATCAACATGTGAGAGTAAAACAGTAAACCAATACAAGTCAACATGTTAAGACAAAGTGAAACCAAATAGCATACTATCATGACGAGCAAGAAAGTCTTCTCTATATATAACCAAGCATCCATTATAATATACATCAAATGTACAACAATGGCCTCTAGGGCATATACATAACTAACAATCTCCCACTTGCACTAAGGCCAGCTGCCGTAGTATCTCATACCCAGCATCCCGAATAATCTCTCAAACTGTATCTGGGGAATAGCCTTCGTGAATGGATCCGCAGTGTTTTCCTTCGTATCTACTCTCCTGACCTCGATCTCCCGGCGATCAACTATCTCCCTGATCAGGTGATACCGCCTCAGAATATGTCTGGACTTCTGATGGGACCTGGGTTCCTTGGCCAAAGCCACAGCTCCATTGTTATCGCAATACAGAGGTATTGGATGCTCAATGGATGGAACCACACCAAGTTCACTAATGAACTTCTTGATCCAGACGGCCTCTTTGGCAGCATCGTTGGCAGCGATGTATTCAGCCTCCATCGTCGAGTCTGCAACGGTATCTTGTTTGGAACTCTTCCAACATACCGCCCCTCCATTGAGGGTAAAGACAAAACCCGAATGCGACTTAGAGTCGTCCTTATCACTCTGGAAGCTGGAATCGGTAAAGGACTCCACCTGGAGTTCTCCGTTACCATACACCAAGAACATCTCTTTAGTCCTTCGTAAGTACTTGAGAATGTTCTTCACAGCTGTCCAATAACTCTCTCCTGGATCTGCTTGATACCGACTTACTACACTTAGTGAGTATGCTACATCGGGTCTGGTACATAGCATCGCATACATGATAGAGCCTACTGCCGAAGCATAGGGTATCCCTTGCATGCGAGCTCTCTCCAAATCTGTCTTGGGAGACATCTCTTTAGAGAGAGTGAGTCCAGAGATCGTGGGCTGATTCCCACGCTTGGATTCTTCATACTAAACCTCTTTAGTATGGTGTCAATGTACCTGGATTGGGACAATCCCAGTATCCGTTTAGATCTATCTCTATAGATCATGATTCCCAATATGCAGGAGGCATCACCTAGATCTTTCATTGAGAATCTCTGTGATAAGAAGAGCTTGACTGATTGCAGCATAGGAATATCATTTCCTATCAAGAGTATGTCATCTACGTACAATATGAGGAAGACAACCTTACCCTCTGCTACCTTCTTATAGATACAAGGTTCATCTATATTTTTGATGAAGTCAAACTCTTTGACTACAACATCAAAACAGATGTTCCAACTCCGCGATGCTTGCTTTAACCCATAAATGGATTTAAGCAGCTTGCACACCTTTCCGCTGCTCCCACTATCTACGAAGCCCTCTGGCTGAGTCATGTACACGCACTCTTCTAAATCACCGTTTAGAAAGGCGGTCTTAACATCCATTTGCCAGATTTCGTAGTCATGGTATGCAGCAATGGCAAGTAAGATCCGGATGGACTTAAGCATAGCTACTGGAGAAAAGGTTTCGTCATAATCCACACCTGGACGTTGACGAAAACCCTTTGCTACAAGTCTAGCTTTGAAAGTCTCAACTTTTCCATCTACACCAAATTTCTTTTTAAAAATCCACTTGCTCCCAATGGGTTTTACCCCTTCAGGAGCATTTTCTAAAATCCACACTTTATTGGTGTACATGGATTCCATCTCAGATCGCATTGCATCCAGCCATTTCACAGAGTCACCACTCGTGATGGCCTGCTCGAAACTAGTCGGTTCATCATCATCCATGATGCAGTCCTCGCTTCCACCATCAATGAGAAAACCGTAGTATCTCTCAGGTGGACGAGAAACCCTACTAGATCGGCGGAGAGGCTGGGGTTCGTCGGGTACTATTGAATTCTCTGGTTCTACCAAGTCTTCTGTTATAGTTTGTGTTGCTGGAACCTCTTCCAGTTCTACCTCATTGCCATTAATTTCTTTTGCAAGAAATTCCTTTTCCAAAAAGATGGCATGTTTAGAAACAAACACCTTTTGTTCCTCAGTATGGTAGAAGATATACCCTTGTGAGTTCTTGGGATATCCTACAAACTTACATAAGACAGATCTTGCCTCGAGTTTGTCCGGATTTTGTCTTTTGACATAGGCTGGACAACCCCATATCTTAACATACTTAAGAGATGGTCTCTTCCTTTTCCATATCTCATATGGAGTGGTAGGCACTGATTTGGTAGGAACCATATTCAATAGATGTATCGCTGTCTCAAGCGCATACCCCCAGAAGGAAATAGGTAACTCAGCCTCACTCATCATTGATCGCACCATATCTAATAGGGTCCGATTCCTTCGTTCCGATACACCGTTGTGCTGTGGTGTATAAGGAGGAGTAAGCTGAGAGAGAATCTCATTCTCTTTTAGATAATCTAGGAACTCACCGCTTAAGTATTCACCTCCTCGATCAGATCGAAGAATCTTAATACTTTTGCCCATTTGGTTCTCTACTTCGTGTTTATATTCTCTGAATTTCTCAAAAGCTTCAGACTTGTGTTTTATCAGAAACACATGTCCGTATCTAGAGAGATCGTCAGTGAATGTAATGAAGTAGGAAGAACCGTTCCTGGCATGCGTAGACATGGGACCGCATACATCACTATGTACCAGCCCTAAGAGTTCGCTAACTCTTTCTCCATGTCCACTAAACGGAGCTTTGGTCATTTTTCCTTTGAGACATGAATGGCAAGTATCATAAGATGATAATTCGAACGGATTCAAATAACCATCTTTATGTAACTTAGTCAGTCGTGTCGCATTGATATGACCAAGTCTACAATGCCACAAGTAGGATTCGTTCATATCTGAACTTTTCCTCTTGTGTGTGTTTTGTATATTCAGGACTGTATTCTGATTTAGAATGAATATGCCATTATGTAACGAGCCTGATGCAATCAACTTTTGATCTAGGAATATGTTCATAACATTATCCTGTACTACAAAATTATATCCCTCTTTACTCAATAAAGAAACTGATATAATGTTGCACATCATGTTCGGTATATAATAGCACTCATTTAGAATCAGTGTATTACGACTTGGTAATACAAGGTGATATTCGCCAACTGCTTTGGCTACAATACTTGCACTGTTCCCTACTTGAACGGAATGATCACCTTTTCCCAGTTCTCTATCTTTACGTAGCCCATGCAACTGTTTGCATATGTGGGATCCTGATCCGGTATCTAATACCCAGGACGTAGGGTGAACTGAGAAACAGTTCTCAATAACAAACACACCCGAAGAAGATGCATCAACATGCATGTTCTTTTGGGCGGCGTGAGAATCCAGATATTCTCATGTTTCCTGTTCAGTCTTATAACTCTTATAAGAAAGAATGGGTCTAACGTTCCCTTGCTCAGTACAATAATCAGGTTCAGTCAATACATCCATATTATTATCTTGATTATGGCATGACATGGTCGCTACCTGGAGAGAGAGAGAAGAAAAACACTTTTAGCGTATGCTCTTGCAAGATTAGATTGGTTATTATCTTATCTAATCAGGATGTCTCCACTGTTTTTATCAAATCTACCTTAAAACCCTAAAAGGTAAGATTAGCCGGGATTAATTACACCCTACAATTTCGTCAATCTTTTAGCCAGATCAGTGTCGGTACTTTGAGGGAGGTTCCCCATGCTTTCGCACGGACCTAATTAAGGTAAACCTCGTTTTCCCAGAGGCGTAACCTCGTTAACACTTTTCTAGACACCTACTTGAATGACTAATTGTCCTGTGTAAAACTCTCCCAGGAGTAACTCTTACTCGCAGTGGGTATCGGGATCCAACTATCTCATAGGAGGTATGCAATCTCATTGCAAATTTCAACACTTGAAATTCCCGATAATGCTTTTGCCCCTAACGTTCTATGACCTTGACGAAAGCCAACAAACCATAGTGCGCTAGTCAAGTTCAACCCGAACATTTCTTGATTGAATTAAACCCAGCCGTACGTCCCTTGACGAAAGTCAACAAAGCCGCACGACTACCCTAACCCAATCTCATCATATGTAACAGATAAGTAATAATTAGCTACCGCACACTACGCCTTGACGAAAGCCAACAAACGTAGCACGAATACTAAGTATTACCTATCTGAAATGTCGGAGGGCTACGCAGGTTTTTCAGAAAACCCTGAGCGTAATGAACTTGATATCGTCGTAGAATCAAGTGATTTTTGAAAAGGAGTGTTTTTGAGGCTTTTCTTGTTTCGCTAAAAGGGTCACTCCCGGTGAAGGGATCGTCGGCCCTTTCCTCATCGAATAAGGTGCAGGATATATCATATATACCGCTGTGCAAAGCAAAACTCTAAAAACAATCAAAAGACAAACCGCGTTTTGTAGCATCTGTCAGTTACGCTAAAGGAGTCACTCCCGGTGAAGGGATCTCGGTCCTTTCCTCATCGAATAAGGTGCGGGACATATCATATATGTCACTGTGCAAAGCAAAACTGTAGCTACCCCTTTTATAAAGTTTTTGATTCTACAACATCTTTAGGTTTCTTTTCTTTTATTAATCTCATTAATAAAAATCCCATCAGCTTATGCTTCCTAAGCATCACAGAAGAAACGAAAGCAGTAATATTTATATATCAGCACATATATATATAGTATAAGCATTCGTCTCAGGCAGTAATATGATCTCATCACAGAACATTGCAGCAGAAGAACATATATGAAATATTGGATATACTAGGACGTCCGTGTTTTCAATACGAGCCTGTATAAAACACGGATTCCACGGTCGCGACGAATAGCCAAACCCACATCCCAAGACCCCTACGAGAGCGGCAAGTAACACTGCCAATTCTAGGGTTAGAAGACCCGATCTCGACTCCTCGAGATGGCCTCCCACTGGACCCTAGAACCCGGTCACTTGTGCTCCCCACCTTGGGTCTACCTAATGCGGAAAAGTAAATAATATACACTGGTGACAGCAACCGCAACCTGGAAGTGCCCCAAATAAAAAAATATTACATTACAAATGAATTTTACATGAATGAAAATAAAAACCCTCATCTCACATAAAACCCCCGGCTATTCTGATCGCGACGATCCAATATAACATATCACAGCAACACATAATATCTCATATCATCAACGTAAGTAAATATGCGCATCCCAATTGTCGTTGACATATAGCAACGAAACCGGCGATATCACATATTACACTTACGGTCACAGAAAAGAAAGTGTAAAACTACAATATTTGGAATCCACAATCACTTTAGACATCATAAATCCGAAATATCACATACTCCGCATTTCATGCCTAACTTTATGAATTCCACATATTGTATCACATTCCAGATAAATATACAGTATTAAACTTTCCGAACAGATAATCAAACACCCAAAATTTCCCAAAGTGCTCAACTCTTGAGCGGAGTTCAAATAATCCCAGAATATGTTACAGTACCGGTGATCCAGCCGTAGAAGGGTCAAGCCAACGCCTCACATGTGGCACGCCGTACTACCCCAAACCCGAAGGTTCAAAAGGCAGTTCAAGACGGTCACATAATCGAGTTAAGGTTTGTTGTCTTCTAGAGGGTCCACCGCTTAACTTGTACAATTTTCCCGAAAGATTTAAACCCGAATAAATTTCAACACTTGAAAGTTTGCCATACCGGGAAACAGTAAGTTAATGATATCCGTTCAAATAGTTTAACAGTTTCTAAATATCCGGAAAGAAATACGAATTTAAAATTTCCGATCGAGTCTACTATTACAAAACAAACCCCAGAATTTTAAACACCTGGAACAGATTAAAAATACCCAGAATAGTCAGTAAGTACCTACGGTTAAAACCATGAAGCCACGTGTCCCAATCCTACAGTGCCGCCGCGGAACCGCCGCGATATCCATGTTCCTGCCGTGGATCCGCGCTCAGTTGGTTGAATTGTGGGCACGTGTTTCATGGTAATTCTTAGAATTACCTGCTGATTTTTTTACACATTTTTAATTCTGAAAAATCCCAAAATTTAAAAAATTTCCAGAGAGGGGTCCATTTTGTTCGTTTCGGGTTCGATCGGAGTTTTAACTTCGTAAACACATCGCCTAATGCTCTAGCTAGGCTCTGATACCACTGTAGGGTTCCTATGCACTCTTGTGAAGGTTCTTAAGGCATCAAACATGCCCGGATTAAATTTTAGACGTGCCGAACAACCCAAAGCCGGGATCTTTGCTAGATTATTAGGGTTTAATATGCAAGATGATAACTTTTATCTAAGTGTGAGGGATTACAACCTTTGTAGTCCGCTCCTTCACTTCACAAGCTCCGAGTAGAAGTCCCTTTGCCGCGATCCACGATCTCCCGGACTCATGAGAGGCTCCACGACTCGAACGATCCATTCTAGCTTGTCGTATTCCAAATCTCCGATGATCTACCTTGAAGTTGCTTCGACTCAAGCTTTCTCACTCAAAAGAGAAGAACACCCTAATCACATGGGCTAGATGAGATGAAGATGAGAGAGTAGTGATTTTTCTTTCTTTTAATATCATTTTCTCATTTTATTTCATCACTTAAGGATTTTCAAGAGAGCTTCTTCAAGAAGAAGAAGAAGAAGATAATGGAAAATCAATAATGAGATTAAAAACCTTTTGTGATGAATAGAAAGAATATATGATTGAATTGTAAACCATGGTCAAGGATGAGTGGATGAGAATGAGTAGAGAAACAACTAGGGTTAGGGTTTGGTTTGGTTTAGAATGTGTCATCATAAAAGATCTTTGTAATGACAAAAGAAAGAAAGCTTCTAGAAGGAACTTGAAGCATCCAACCCTAATCAAACCTTAACCTCAATTAATCATCCTTAAACATGTTTAACAATTAATCATATCATGTCACAATAATATATATCACATATATATTATATATTTGCAACAAAAGAAAATAATACAATTAACATATATCGCATATATATCAATGTATCATCCACTGAGAAAATGAAATAATAAAGCAAGCCAATATTAGTTAATATAATAATATATCATATATATTATTATATATTAAATCATCGAATCAACACTTGATCCGACGATCCGGCTATATCGAATATTACCGACTAATATATCATGTACCGATTCATCGAATCAACACTTGATCCGATGACCTGGTTCAAAACTAAATATCGCGAGAATATAATGCGGTATCCCATATCGCATTATTCTCGGTCCTGCACATATCACATATGTGCCTCTACTCCATTTCGCCTGAGCCAAGAAACCTCTGTATAGGACTCTAAAGAATCGTCAATACGCCGGTAGCAGGTGATGATCATATCAAACACCCACAAGCTGCAAGCGGTCAGCTAAACGTAACAGCCACCCAGGTATTGAGCGATCAGAAGATCAACAAGCTAGCCTGTCCGTTCTCCTGTGAATCCGATCAGTAACACTCCCGTACAGTCCGGTCTGTTCGTCTGATATGTCGCATATCAAGTCTAGGGGTGGTATACGTCAGACCCCAGTAACCGATAAGTCGTGTCGATGTGTGGCTCATAACGGGTCGAGAAACTACTAGTAACACTTACCAGTAAATCTCTATATCAGCCCTGGCCAGGGACTTCCAGTTATAGCCAATCGAACACAGCACAACATCAACTCCCTATACCGGGAGAGACGAATCCCCTCCTATCGCTCATTGCCTCCATGTGATTCGGGACTGTACCCAAAAGCCACCGTTTTGCACGCCCTCTTGGACGTGGTAAGGTGGAAATCAAAGCACAGTGGGAATCACACAAGACTCCATGACGATCTCGGGTCTACAGACTACCCTGTACCTGTGTCACCGGAGAACTGCCATCTGACGTGTGGTATATCACCATCTGGGAGTTCTCGGCGAGTCCGTCCAGTGTACCCAGTCTCCACTAAGCACCCGTACACCATCTCTGATGTCAAACACCGATGGATATGGGATCATCCATCGCCCATCATATGGGTCAAGATGCGTATACGCTAGTCTACTCTAGTGTATCGATGCCCTGTCTCGATATACCCTCGACTAGGAACAGTTATAGGATGTACTCATCGACTACCGCGGCCCCACTAGTATGATCTCATCATAGTCCCAGTAGTCGAGTACAGATCCTAAGGGCTTTATCAACATGTGAGAGTAAAACAGTAAACCAATACAAGTCAACATGTTAAGACAAAGTGAAACCAAATAGCATACTATCATGACGAGCAAGAAAGTCTTCTCTATATATAACCAAGCATCCATTATAATATACATCAAATGTACAACAATGGCCTCTAGGGCATATACATAACTAACATCGGCGAGTCCTTCCAGTGTATCCAGTCTCTACTGAGCACCCGTATACGATCTCTGATGTCAAACACCAATGGATATGGGATCATCCATCGCCCATCTCATGGGTCGAGAAGCGTATACGCTAGTCTACTCTGGTATATCGATGCCCTGTCTCGATACACCCACGACTAGAGACCTTGAAGGTTGTACTTATGGACTACCATGTCCCCACTAGTATGATCTGCATCATAGTCCAGGTAGTCAAGTACACATCCTAAGGGCTTTACCAACATGTAACTCTAAGACAGTATAAAGAGACAAGTATACATGTTAAGATAAAGAGCAACCAGATAGCATACTATCATATCGAGCAAGAAAGTCATCTCTATATATGTCCAAGCATCCAATATAATATACATCATCTGTACAATACTGGCCTCTAGGGCATACATACAACTAACAGCGCCGAGCAACCAGGACTTAGAACAGGGAAATATGAAGGAGTAGGGGCCCTGGAACGGGCCCCACCACTATTTATCACCGCAAGCAACCTCATCCAACAGCGCCCTTCATCTCCCGCCAAAACGCCTCCTCGTGTCCAACGGCTCCGATTGCTCCACTTGTCATTCCCACACTGGACCGCGCCCCGTCAGACGCCGCAGGTCTGCACACGTCACGTCGGCCAACTGACGCTCGACACGTGGACCATCGCTTCAGTGGCAGGATGCACGAACCGGCACACCTTCCTTAAATGCAGAGATCTCGCTCTGATTCGCTGTTAGAAAAGTCAGCCGACAGCTCGGGGACGCGTCCCGACGAAACCTTAGGAGGGAGCTCACCCCGGGCGGCCCGGCAGTCCACTTCTGACTCGACCCGCTAGCTGGTCGAGACAAGAGTGGGGGACTAATGATGATGCTCAATATTGGTGGTCTCTAAGATCAGGACACATGGCAGATGACGTGTCCCAGAACTCAGAAGAAAGGGCCACATGGGCCGACCAGGCCACCCCTGTACTCGATCTGCAAGCACAAGCTGGCTCACCTCAGAGGCTCCCTGAAAGTTGGTCTCCTCGGCCTCTCAGCTCGCCCCGAGCTGCCACAAGACCGAAAACTCCTCGGCCCTCACGCTCGTTCCCGAGCTCCTTTGCCAAGGCCATCTTCCTCGGTTCCTCCGACCGACCAACTCCACTACTCGCAGGCGTAACCGCCGCTTCGTAAATCTTGCCATGCGCAGATTCTCCGCCAGCAACATCACACGTTCCACGCCATCACAATCCCCATTAATGGGCGATCTGCTCTTTACGTGGGCGTGACGTCGGGGGCGTGACGTCGAGATTCTCGCGCCTGCTGCTGCGTGCTGCCGCCACTACATAAACCCCCATCACAGAAGGGTCAAGTAAGCCATTTTTTATTCCACTTAGCCGTTACTCTGCTCGGATCTTGTACTAACTTGATCGTCGGAGGGTCCTCGGTGGTACCAAACTACCCCGGGACTTCTTTACAGGTACTCGGCGTTAAACTCCTCAAATCACCAATCTCCTCAAAACCCATTGAGACCCGCACGCAACATGAGATCGCCTTCCAAATCCATCGGGAGATCGACGGAAGACAACATCTGAGGGAGACCCGAAAAGGACCTCCATCAGCAGTCCTTCATGTGTATTTGCTTGTGGAATTGAGGTTTGGGTGTGCACATTGGTGTTGTACTTGATAGCAGGTGCCTTGTAACTGTTTTTCTGCTGTAATGCCATGTATTCAAAAGCACATGCAACCCTATAGGCCTGCATTTGTGTTAATGGATTGGCTAACTTAACATCTTGTTTGATATAGTCTTTTAATCCTGAAATGAAGCAACTGATGAGGTGTTCTTCAGGCAAATTTTCTATAAGAAAACAAATTTGAATGAATCGTTTTTTGGCATTCATTAACTGTGGATATTTGTTGTAGCTTGGCCAAGACCATCATTAAAAAGTTTCCAATACACCCTTTTTCTCATACTTTTTTCCTTGCCACCTGAACCACATCAAGGCATCAATCTGCGAATTTGGAAAAAAAAACGATCCATGTGCCTCCTTTCCCTTGAGACCGCTTCATTTGAGTGATTATGAGAGTTATGGTTACCAAACACTCTACAATGGTTGGATTGATGTGCCTCAAGGGTGCCAAACCTCGGCGGTTGATCCATGTGATTGAGGCTCATACGGGAACCCCTGCCATTCCCCTTGAGACCGCTTCATTTAAAAATAAATTACTACGTACGTGCCCCTTCCCTTCATATCTGTCTCCTCCTTATCCTCAACACCACCGTAGCTCTTCGCCAAACCCCCCTCTAGCGACTGCATCACTTCAATTGTTGCTTGTCTGCCTTTTCTTGCAGAACATCGATCTCGCACTTTCTTCTTTCAATATTAACGTCACAAGTCTTCTTGTAATTCATTTATAAAATAGAGAATATAATCTCTTGAAACAACTTCTCCTTATATTTCCTCTTTTAGATATTCGTGTTCTGTCGAAATGACAAGAGCCCCTCCTTGATCGCTCCATGTAATCTGTGGTTTCATTTCCATACTTATTACAGGTTGGAACTTTCTCTTCTTTCTCCTTGGCTATATCCTTGTGTTCGACAAATTTTTTAACATTATATGACCAATGGATAAAGGCTATCAGGTTGTTCTATGCTGAAAGCTGTAGAATCTCCGCCTTTATTTCTTGGAACGATAACTGATGGATCTCTTGATCTCCTTCAGATGTCATCTTCCGTTGATCTGCTGCGAGCGCTGATGGACGGCTGCGATTGAGTTGGAGGGTTGCCTCCTGGAACATGTGGATCTCAATGGGTTTTGTATGATTGAGGCCGAGCTGCCTGCAAAGAAGTCCCGGGATGGTTGTGCAACCGAGGACCCTCCGACGATCAAGTTAGACGGGGTATTTTAGCAGAGTAATGGCCTATTGGAGTAAAAATGGCTTACCTGAGTCGTCTGAGAGAGGGGTTTATATAGCGGCAGCCGTGGGCAGACGGGCACGAGATTCACGCTGGTCGTTACACCCCTAGCGTCACGCCCGCGTGATAGGCGGGATCCCCCATTAATGATGAGACATGCTCGTTAATGGGGATCATGATGGCGTGGAACGCGAGATCATAGGCGGTGGATATCTCGCGCCTGGCGAGATTCGTGGAGGCATGGCGGAGGCGCCTGTGATCGTTGTTGTGGGTCGATCGGTGAGACCGAGGAAGATGAGCTCGGCAGGAGGCTCGGGAACGGGCGGGAGGCTCGGGAACGGGCGGGAGGCTCGGGAACGAGCGGGAGGCTGAGGAATCTTGGTTCTGTGATAGATCGGAGGCGAGCTGGGGGTGGTCTGGAAGGCCACCGAAGGTTGGGAACATCCTCGGGTCGGAGACCCGTGGTGTGCTTCAAACGTAACATTCTCGATCCTTTCTTGTAAGCTCTGGGACACGTCATCTGCCACGTGTCATGATCTGGGGAGTCACTGATATTGAGCATCATCATTAGCCCCCCACTCTCATCTCGACCCGTTCTTGGGTCGGGTCGAGAGTGGTTTGACGGGTCATCCGGGTGAGCTCATATTTGAAGATATCATCAGTGCATATTCCAGGGCAATTAGTCATATTTTCTTGATGATGTCAGCGGATTAGGGGAGAGATCTCGCATTTAAAAGGAAGCACCGATTTGTACGTATGTTCGTCGAAGCGACAGCCCACGTGTCTGGCACTGGTTGGCTGACAAGACGGGCCGCAAGCGTTCCCGCACCCGATGGGATGCGCCCAATATGAGTGCGACAGATAGAACGTTGTCGGCTGTTGGTTGCGAAGTGTTGTTTTGGCAGGAGGCGATTGGAGTCATAGGATGTGTACGCCGGCAGCTATAAATAGAGGTGGGATCCCCATCAGGGGCCATACCTCTCCATAATTTCATCGTCCTTAGTCGTGTTAGCCCGGCACTCTTCTCCTCAGGTCGGATTCCTTGCGTTTTCTCTCCCGAGGACACATCCCTTTGATCAGGTTAGATGTTTTCTTCCGAGGAGTCTGTAGAAATAGTCCGGGTAGAGTCTAGGGAGTCTTCCGAAGTTTCCTCTTCTACTTCTTCCTCTTCCTCTTCTAAGTCAGAGTCCCCCCGGGAAGTTAGGGTTAGTCATGCCCCCCGGGGTCATGCGACGGGGGCGGTCCCCAGAGCGCAGGTCACGGGTGTTCTTGACGCGTCATCCACGCTGAGGCACGTGGATGAGCTCGCCACCATTCGGACTCGTTTCCACATTCCTCCCGGCTATTCGCTTCATCTGGCCGAGGAGGGGAGGAGGGCAGACCAGGTACGGGACAAGGAGATTGCCTTGTACCTGGAAGCCTTTTGGGCCGGGATACGCCTACCCTTCTCCCCCAAGGTGATTGCAGCATTGAATTGTTTTGGGTTAGCTCCGGGCCAGTTAGTGCCGAACTATTGGAGGATTCTCTTTTGGTTCCTGTTCCGGTTGAAATTGCGTCTGATCCCTTTCAGCTGGAGCCTTCTCGTTTCTTCTCTTTGCTACAAAAACTACCCTGGCGCTCGCAGGGGCGAGCCGAGCCGGGTATACATCTCTTTTAGAAAACAACGGGGGGACGCTGCCGGGTTGGGGGTCGTCGTAGTACATTCTTCCATTCACGAATGGAAGAAGAAGTTTTTGTTTATTGGGCCGCCCAAGGGTGAGGATTGGCCTGTGCCCATCCAGTGGCACGGGGCCAGCTGCCCACAGGTGAGTTGGTCGAATCATCCCGACGCGGTGGCGGTGTCGGAGTGGGAGCCCCTCCCTCGGGTTGAAGTGCTGCTGTCTGAACGGGTCCTCAGTTGGGCCGGGCTCAGCCCCGCCCAGTTCACGGGTAAGTTAGGAGTATTTAGGCGACCTGTTTAGACTTGTGCATACTTTTACTTTTCTGGTATTGCTGACTCCTTTGTATTTTGTATTATGCAGAACCCATGGACCTAGGAAAATTTCGGGTAGCCCTGGTCGAAACGAAGAAGGGGAAGAAGGCCGGAGGCGCTGGCCCTTCTCACCCGCCGTCGGCTCCGGCTCCACCGGCGGCCGCTACATCCAGGCGCCTAAGCGCCCCAGGCCCCAGAGTCCATTCGTGCGCCGAGCCGAAAGCGTGCTCGGGAGCAAGAGCCCCGGTCTCCGGAGGTGGGAGGCGAGACCGGTTCTCCCGCGTCGCTCCTAAAATGTACATAGAATGGCGCCCCGCTCCTCGGCTTTTCCGATCCTTGTGGCTGATGGGGAGCTTCGCTTTGAGGTGCCTTCAGGGCTTTCTGTCGCTGACAGCCTGCTTTTGGAGATGGAAAGGTCGGCTGGGGGCAGAATCCCTCGGGGGACCCTCCGGGCCCAAATGGCGGCCATAGCTCAAGAGGCCGTGCAGGTTAGTGTTCGCACCCCACTTGGTTCTTCATTCAGTATTTTTGTTCGCGTGACTGGATGCCTCCCTTTCCTTTTTAACCATCTTTCTTTTCTTCAGGTCCTCCAGCACGTCGCCCTCATCGTGAACATGGAGGACAAGGAAATTGCCCCGGCGATGCGGGCCGCGGGCGAGTTCTCCTCGCGGGAGGAGAGCTTAAGGTTGGAGCTGGAGGCAGCGATAGAGAGGGTCGTTGCCCTTGAAAATCGGGGTGGCGGCCGGGGGCCGAGAGATTGCCATGTGCTGAGAGGCTGCCTGAGCCGCCGAGGTCCAGTTGGAAGATTCCAAGGTGCTCGTCGCCACCCTGAAGAAGACGGCGAACACCTTCCGGAGGGAGAACGAGGCGGCAAAGGAAGGGACGAGGCGTGCTGAGCTTCGAGCGTCAAAGACGATGGAGAGATACAAGAAGCCGGATCAGTTCTACACTGACCTCGCTGGAGCCGCTGCAGTCGTTTGGCACGACGCCCTCGATGCCGTCAAGGCCCTGATGCCGGAGTTCCCTGACGGCGAGCTCTGGGGTGAGTACCCTCTCGGGGATGACGCGCAGGGGAATGCCTCCGGAAGCGCTGCAGGGGGAGAGGCTCCCGGTGGGAGCGTTGGGAATAAGTCGGTCGCCCCAGCCACCGGGGCCGAGGCTCTCGCTATGGGTGCCGACCTTCAAGATGCCGCCCCGGTTGTCGCAGTGGAAGCGCAGCTCATCGATGTTCTCCCCGGCCCCGAGGCCTGAGCTTCCTCGCCTTCTTATTTCTTTGCGCTAAAATTTTGTAAGCCTCCGGGCATTTTGTAAGGCTGGGGAGCCCATAATACCTCTGTAAAGACTTCCGGTTTTTTATGAATAAAAAATCTTTTTGCAGTAGTCTTTGTGTGCGCGTTTTCCCTTTGTTTGTTGTAAACATTTTTATTTGCGCGGTACTTCTTTCATGTTTAGGTCGGTTTTTCGTCTAGCGGTCGCACATCGAGTTAAAAGTTGAAGTCGACCATTTACCAAGTATGCAAAGACCGGTGAAAGGTCAGTATCTCCATGGCCCCGAAGTCGAGGTGGAGATCACTTAGACGTGGATAGACCGAGCAGGGTAGCTGCTCGGTGGCCTCTTGATGAGGGCTTTTGATCTCTGGCGTCGGTGGGTAAGAAATTACCAGCCAAGGATGGACCGAGCAGGGTTGATGCCCGGTTTCCTCTTAGCGAGGGCTTTGATCCTTGGTGTCGGTGGGTAAGAAATTACCAGCCAAGGATGGACCGAGCAGGGTTGCTGCCCGGTTGCCTCTTGGTGAGGGCTTTGATCCTTAGCACGGGAGGGCATGGAGAGGCCTGCTAAGGATAGACCGAGCATGGTTGCTGCCCGGTTGCCTCTTAGTGAGGGCTTTGATCCTTGGCATCGGTGGGTAAGAAATTACCAGCCAAGGACGGACCGAGCAGGGTTGCTGCCCGGTTGCCTCTTGGTGAGGGCTTTGATCCTTAGCGCGGGAGGGCATGGAGAGGCCTGCTAAGGACGGACCGCGCAGGGTTGCTGCCCGGTTGCCTCTTGGTGAGGGCTTTGATCCTTAGCGTGGGAGGGCATAGAGAGGCCTGCTAAGGATGGACCCAGCAGGGTTGCTGCCCGGTTACCTCTTAGTGAGAGCTTTGATCCTTAGCGCGGGAGGGCATGGAGAGACCTGCTAAGGATGGACCGAGCAGGGTTGCTGCCCGGTTGCCTCTTGGTGAGGGCTTTGATCCTTGGCGTCGGTGGGTAAGAAATTACCAGCCAAGGACGGACCGAGCAGGTTGCTGCCCGGTGGATTCATGAGGTTCTGTCCGACCTTTCCCGGTGTGTGAACATCGGGAAGAGTGACCGTCGCGGGCGACACGTGTTATGAACGCGTGGGGGGAAGCGAAGCGTAAGAGCCGCGTCATTCCGATTTTGGTTTGCCGAGGAAGACGGGATATTTGTCTCGTGGCGGTACAGTAGTGGAAGAAACGACTGTTGGACTCTTGGGGATGCCGTGGGGCTATAAAACGGAGGGCGTGTTGATCACTCCTTTCTCCATCCCCAAAACGTAAGAATGGAAACTTTCCCTTTGTCCATCCCCGAGATCATAAATTTCGAGGACGTATACCTGTACGACCAGCTGTGCTCCGAGGAGATGGTGCAGGCGGTGATCCGGCGGGTGGAGGATCATATCGGTCGCCTGCTCCCCCGGCGATCACCCCTTCTCCAGCTACTGATATACTCGATCTGGAGGGCATCGCCATGCTGCACAACCCCTTGTCCGAACAACTGAAGAATGAGCGGTTGGCAAGCTGAGATCATTATGTCGCCTCGGCCTGATCTCGATGAGTTGGCAGGATCGATCGGTGGCACTCATCCTCGAGTGTTACCAATTGAGGCATCTCGCCGATGGGTTCCCGCCCGTGGAGCTTTATGGCCCGTCCGTGGCCACGAGGGTTCACGGGCAGGATCAGAGGCAGAGGTCCGAGGCAGCAAGGGCTCGGCTGGCGGAAATTTCCTTGGAGTACCACGGGGAATATTTCTTGTACCCCTTCCCCCGCCGCTGTAATTTTTTTTATGTAATGTAAAGCTGAGAAGCCTACAATACTTTTTTGAATCAATAAAATTCTTCTTTTCTGCAATACTCGACTGCTTTGTCCTTCTTGTTTGTTTAAATAAAAAGAACTTAGAAGAATTTACATCACTTTAGTGAAGAACCCAAGTAGTGGTCTGCTAAGGATGGACCGAGCAGGGTAGCTGCTCAGTGGATCCGAAGGTTCAGTCCGACCTTTCCTGGTTCGTGAACATTGGGAGGAGCGACCGTCGCAGGCGGCACGTGCCAGGAATGCTTAGGGGAGGTGTAACGTTTCGGGGAGCCATGTCAGTTTTGCCACGTGGCGGCGCGGTATTGGAGCAATCTTGGTGGATCCCAGGATTCACGCCCATGCGCGTGCGAATCTAGGTCCTTAAAGATCCTGTTTGAGGTTATAAATAGGGAAGGAGACGGCAACTCCTTCGACATCGCTTTCTTTTGAGATGACTGGGCGCATGTATTCGATCGAAAAGATCATCACCTTCAACGACGTCTCCGTGTATGACCAATCCCTGGCTGAGGATGGGTACCGGGGAGTGGTTCAGCGCCTCGAGGGTCACTTCGCCCGGATTCTTCCTCGGCGGTCGTCCCTGCTTCATTTGCTGATGTACGCAATTTGGAGGAGGTCCCCAAGGTTGGACAACCCCTTCTCCGAGGAGCTGCTGGACGAGGCGCTCGACAAAGTGTGCTCGATCTTCCTGCTCGGCCTCATCTCGAAAGCCAGGCACGACCGATCCTTGGCCCTCATTCTGGAGTGCTTCAAAAAGAGGTACATCATGAGCCAAGGCATAGAGGGCGGAGCGTCAGGTGCTTCCGTGGCATCCCGGGTTCGCGTGCAGCATCGGCGGGAGCGGGCTGCAAAGGCGAGGGCCCGGCTAGCGGAAATCTACTCTGAGTATCACCAGGACTATTTCCTCGATCCCGTTCCCCCTCTGCTGTAAATTTTTCCTTTTTCTTTTTCTGTAAGGCTAAGGAGCCCATAATACCTTTTGAATAAATAGAATTCTCTTTTTTGCGATGCCCCATTGTTCCCTTTTTATTATTCAAATAGAAAGAACTTTAGAAAGGTTTTTACATCACCTTTGTGAAAGAAGAAATATACATGCGTATATATTCTTTTTAGAAGTACAGCTTGAGTTTCTCAGCGTCATGGAAATTTGCGACCATCCGCGTCTTGTAAGCGGTAGGCTCCACCGGGCAGGACCTCGGAGACAAGGAAAGGACCGTCCCATTTCGGGGAAAACTTATGCAGCTTGCCTTGATCGACGAACTCGTTCCGCCTTAGGACAAAATCTTCGGTATTGAAGAAGCGACGCTTGACTCGCGTATTGTAGTAGCGAGCGGTTTGCTGTTGATATGCGGCAGCTCTGATCTGAGCCCGGTCTCGTTTCTCTGACAAGATGTCCAGGTTAGTTCGGAGGGCTGAGGTGTTCGCTTCGTCGTCGAAATGCTTGACCCGGTGACTGGGGAGCCCGATCTCCGCTGAGACCATTGCCTCGGTACCGTGGTAGAGGCTGAAAGGGGTCTCCCCGGTGGGGGTTTTCTTCGACGTGTGCAGGGCACATAAGACCCGGTGTAATTCCTCGACCCAACTGCCTTGGCATCCTTCTAGGCATGTTCAAAAACCTCGGAGGACGTCCCGGTTAGCGACCTCGACCTTCCCGTTGCATTGGGTATGCATGACTGTGGCAAACTTCATGAAGATACGATATTCGCTGCAGAATTCCTTAACTTTTTCGTTTTCGAAATTCGTCCCATGGTCGGTGATGATACACCTTGAGATGCCGAACCGAGGTATCACGTTGGTCTGCAGGAACTTGATAGTCATGGTGGCGTCCGGTTTCCTGATTGGAATGGCCTCGATCCACTTCATGAAGTAGTCCACTACGACGAGGACGTACTTGTGCCCGCCCGTGCCGGTAGGGAACTGGCCTATCATGTCCATTCCTCACTGGGCAAACGACCATGAGGAAGTTAGGGCGGTTAGCTCGGTAGCAGGAAGGCGAGGTATGCTTCCATGGAGTTGGCAGCTCTTGCATCTCCTGACAAGCTTCTAGGCGACCTGATGAATTGTCGGCCAGTAGTACCCCTGGAACAATGTCTTCTGGACTAAGGTGTGGGCCCCTTGGTGCGCGCCACCGACCCCTTCGTAGATCTCATGGAGGACGCAGTCGGCTTCGTGGGGGTCGACGCACCGGAGCAGGGGCTGAGTGAAGGACTTCTTGTAGAGGTTCCCATTGCTCCAGACGAAATGGCGAGCTTTGGCTCGAAGACGGCGGGCCTCTCCCCGATCTTTTGGGAGTGTACCTCTCCTCAGGAATTCCACGAGGGGCTTTCTCCAGTTCCGGTCTTCTTCCCGGGCTGTGTACACTTGAAGTGGCGTTGCCCCATCTTCCACGCTGGGCTGCGGTAAGACCTCGAAGAGGATGTTCCTCTTGTTGTTGGTCATATAAGATGAAGCCAGCTTGCTCATGGTGTCGGCCTGGGCGTTTAGCTGTCTGGGGATCTGTTCCACCTGGACTTCGTGGAAGTCCTTCCGCGGCCTTCTTACCTCGACCAGATACTTCACCATCAAGGGTACCCGTGTCTCGAATCGGCCGGTCACTTGGCCAACGACTAGGGCGGAGTCGCTGCGGATCCGAATCGTTTTCAACCCCACTCTTAAGGCTATACCCAGTCCGGCCAGCAAGGCTTCGTATTCCGCCGCGTTATTTGAGGTCTTGAACCCGAGCTTCAGAGAATACTCCATTTCTGCCTCGTTCGGTCCCCGAATGATGAGGCCAGCTCCACAGCCATCCTCGGTCGAGAACCCGTCGACGTAGAGGATCCAATCAAGGATGAAGTCGGGCTTCCCATCGAATGAGGGTTGAGCTGCAGGGGATGGTGTGGACTCCGGCTCTTTGCTGGGGATGGTGCACTCGACGATAAAATCGACCAGGGCTTGTGCTTTGATAGCCTGCCTCGGGCGGTATTTTATGTCGAACTAGGACAACTCCCACCTCCATTTCTCCAGGTGGCCGGAGGACTTGGGGGAGGCAAGGATAGCACCCAAAGGCCGCTCGGTAAGAACGAGGATGGTGTACGCCTGGAAATAATGCCGTAGTTTTCTTGAGGCATGATGAGTGCCAAGACGATCTTATCTATGGCTGGGTACCTCGTTTCTGCGTCCTTGAAGATGTGGCTTATATAATATACTGGCTTCTGGACTCCCTCGACCTCGCGGATCAGCACCGAGCCTGCAGCTTGGTCGGATACCGCCAGATATAGCGATAGATCGTCCCCTTCAACTGGACGGGTGAGCAGCGGGGGAGTCGTAAGGTGCCTCTTTAATTGCTCAAAGGCGGTCTGGCACTCCTCCGACCACTCGAATCTTGGTATCTTCCTTAGAGCTTTGAAGGACGGGATGCACTTCTCCCCAGACCTCGACATGAAACGACTCAAAGCGGCTACCCGTCCTGTCAGCCGCATGATTTCGACGTTAGTCTTGGGCACGGTCATGTTGAGGATGGCATTGATTTTCTGCGGGTTATCCTCTATCCCATGGTGAGTGACCATGAAATCGAGGAACTTTCCACCGGTGACCCCGAATGCGCACTTGGCGGGGTTCAATTTCATCTTGTATTTGCGGAGGACGTCGAAGGCCTCGCCCAGATCCTTGGCGTGTTCGTCCGATGAGATCGATTTGACGAGCATGTCGTCGACGTAAACTTCCATTTTCCTGCCGATCTGCGGCTTGAACATGCGATTGACCAAGCGTTGGTACGTAGCTCCGGCGTTTTTGAGGCCGAAAGGCATCACCTTGTAGCAGTATACCCCCCGGTCCGTTGTGAATGCGGTGAGATTCTTATCTGCCGGATTCATACGGATCTGGTTGTAGCCGAAGAAGGCATTCATGAAGCTAAGTAGTTCATGGCCTGCTGAGCTGTCGACGAGCTGGTCTATCCGAGGAAGGGGATAGTTGTATTTCGGGCAGGCCTTGTTGAGGTCGGTGAAGTCGACGCACATGCGCTACTTCCCGCTTGACTTTTTGACCATGACTACGTTCGCCAACCATTCCGAGTATGGTACGTTCTGAATGAAGTTGGCGGCGAGGAGCCTGTCTACCTCATCCTCAATCGCCTTTTGTTTGATCGGGGCGAAACTTCGTTTTTTCTGCCGGATGGGTCGGACCTTAGGGTCTACCCCGAGCTTGTGAGATATGATTTTAGGGTCGATCCTCGGCATGTTGGCAGGTGCCCAGGCGAACACGTCAGAGTAGTTTCTGAGGAAGTGAACCGGGTCGTCTCGTTGAGTCCTCATCAAAAGCAACCCGATCTAAACGGTTCATTCGTCGTCCCTTTCTACGAGGGGGACCTCTGTTAGTGGCTCCACCGGGGTCCCTTGGACCTCTTTCTGCTCGTTTCGAGTGTACAGAGAACCCTTGATGTCACCTTCGCCCTCAACATCATTGTTTGGCTGCTCAGACGTAGATGTTGCAGTGAAGAAAACCTTTGTGGTTCATTGGTCTCCGTAGGCCCGACCTATCCCGCCTTGGTCGAGCGGGAATTTCATCACCAGGTGGTAGGTCGATATCTGGGCCCGGAGGGAGTTCAGTGTAGGGCGGCCGAGGAGGACGTTATAGGCCGATGGGATTCTCGCGACGATAAATTCTACAGGCAAGGTGCGCGTACGACCGGCCTACCTGATGTTAAATTGGAGAGTGATTACCCCTTCCGCCGAGATGGAGTGGTTAGTGAACTCTGACAGGACGTGGGTGGTCGGTCTTAGGTCCAACGGGGTGAGTCCCATATGTAGGAAGCAGTCATAGAAGAGAATGTCTGCCGAGCTTCCAGAGTCGATCAGTATCCTCTGCACCTCGTAGCGGTAGACCCGAGCTGTGATCACCAGCGGGTCGTTGTGAGGCAGGGAAATACCGTGGAGGTCCTCGTCGGTAAAAATGATCGGCTCGGCTGCTTTGGCCTCCTTCCTCAGGTGGCCGACATGTCCCTCGATCGGGGAGGGATGCCGTGTCTCGTCGGTCCTCGTCATACCCCTCGCTGACGTGACCATGATTTGGCCGATTGTCAATTCACCGGGAGGGGGACATTTCTCCTGCTCACGGTCGGCCTGCCGCTTGTCTCGCAAGTACGTTGCCAGGTGCCCCCAGCGGATTAGCTCCTCGATGTAGTCTCGGAGCTATTTGCAGTTCTCGGTGGAGTGGCCTTGTGACCTGTGGAAGCCGCAGTAGGGGCCCCGGGTACGCTTCGCTGCCTTGTTCGAGACTGAGGGGAGTTTGAAGAACCTCTCGCCCTTAGCCTCCTCCAGCAGTACTGTCTGGGAGACTTTGAGCGGGGTGTAGTCCTGAAACTTAATGTTGACTAATCTGGCTAACGTTGAACTCGGGGAGTACGGCTTTGGCCGCTCAATCTTCTTTTTCTCTTCCCGATCCCTTTTCTTCTGATCAACTTGTTCTGTCCGGGGCAGGTTGGCGTTCACCTCGAATTCAAGCTGGATCTCACGTTCGGTCCAGGCCTTTACCTCGGCAATGGTCTTAGGCTGAGCTAATGCAAAGGAGCGTAGGCACTCCTTGTGCCTAAGACCCGACCTGAGGGCCGTAATGACCGTCTCGTCCCGGTGTTCTGGGACCTCGAGGAGGGCGTTGTAGAAGCGGGTAACGTACCCTTTGAATGATTCTTTGTCTTTGCTCTTTATGGTGAAAAGATGGTCAACAGTCCGCTTCTGCCGTCTTTTCCCAACAAAGTGGCCGAGGAATTGGGTGGTTGGCTCATTGAAGGTGGAGATCGAGCGCGGCGCGAGTCCTCGGAACCAGTCTCGTCCGGAGCGGATGAGAGTAGCTGGGAAAGCGCGGCATTGTGCGGCGTCGGAACAGTCCTGGAAACTCATCCCGGCCGTGAACGCGTCCCAATGGTCCTTCGGGTCGGACTTCCCGTCGAAGAGGGAGACCTTTGGGGCTTATTTCGGGAGGAGACGTTGACGGCAAGTAGCTCCTTAGTGAAGGGCTCCGTGAGCGAGTCGGCGGCATACTTAGCCCCGTCGCTCAAATGACGACTTTCCCGATGCATGTCTTCGATATTCTTTTCGAGGGCGTCGAGTCGGCCGTGGTATCCCGATGACTCGGCATATTCTGATTTTTGGCCTTTGCTGCCGGAGACCTCTGCCTGGCCACGACCCTGATTCCGTTCGATAAGGTTCCTCAGGTCTCCTGGTGAGGTCGTCTTCAAGCTGCCGTGGCGAGTCCCGTGCGCACGACCCCATCGAGGGAGGGAGTGTCGGTCATGCCTGGGCGCAGGACCGACACCTCCTCGGAAGGGACAGGGGCACGATGGGGCAAGGGGCGAGGCGCTCCGGCATAAGACCTTAGAGTTAAGTTGTGCGGCGCCTACCGGGTCATTGAATATGTCAGACTAGGGGATCTGCGGCTACCGGAGACAGCGAGGCGGTGATCGGTCGTGCCAACATGGGCAGAGTCTTCTCTCCCTCTGTAGGGGTCCCGGTCCCGAGGTGGGGGAGCGACGACCTGGGGAGCTTGCCCGACCGTTTGGACACGGACGAGTGCGTCCACGACAGACGCGAGTCGATTTATCCGAGCGGATAAGGCGTGAATGGCGTTCAGGGGAGAAGGGGATCCTCCCTCGTCTCCACTGCGGGGAGGCCGACAGCTGGTGCTTGGATCGTCGCGGTGAATGCTTGCTATGAAGTCGAGATCAGAAGATGAGCTTTCGTTGAGTGGAACTAATTTCCCACAGACGTCGCCGACTGATGGATCTCTGGATCTCCTTCAGATGTTATCTTCCATTGATCTGATGCGAGCGCTGATTGTCACAACCCGAAATTCGGATGTAACTGGCACTTAGATGGTATGGCATCTAAAGATGACATAATCTAAGTAAGCCAAAAACCAAAATCAAAACCCCTTTTTGCGGAATTTAGAAATTTTTAGTTTTTAAGTAAAAGGATGAGGTAGCATGTTGAATGATTTTAAGAAATGAAATCTAAACAACTGACTTTTAGCATTTAAAATGTTCGACAACACCTCCTTATTAATCATTAATAAAAGCAGTTACACAATGTTTAATTAAGTTGCGTCCCTAGTTGGGAGCAAAATAATGCCAAAACAGCAGAAATCAATAAGCAACAATAATATGACGCTCAAGCGAATAATTTCATGTATAAGTAAAAAAAAGTATAAATTAATACAACTAGACGAGCCCACTTAATCAAAACAAAACATATACAAACATATCTTATTCTAAGTCAAATATACAGGGTCTGATGGATAATTTCCAGGTCCAAATACATAAACCAAAATAGGAGGTTATTATGTAGGTAACCCACCTAGCAAAATAAACGATGAGAGCTGACAAGTGGATTCACTGCTGCTATGTGTCCACACGTCTCCTGCAAGGAACTATGGCACAACGGGGGTGAGTTGCCAATTCAATGAATAAACTAACATCTAACAGCTGATAATGTAAGTATGACGAACTAAAGTTATCAGCAATAAATATAAGTATAATGTATGATAACATGTGAAAGCATGAATATGTATTAACTAAATGTATTAAAACAACACTGAAATCTCATCAAATATTTCCAATATCATAATTTTCCAAATAAGGCTCATTTTTCCATGTCCAATATCGACACAAATCTTCTATTTTCAGCAGACATCGTTCCTCGAACGATTCTGTCAATCCACAACATCGCTCGGTATCCTTCAGATATCTGCCGTGTTTCATTACTATATCCGGTATCGAGTATCCTCGCTAGGCTCCCCGCCTCACATGCGGCTATCCTGCCCTTCGGTCTCGATCGGGTCCACCATGTATCCAACTGTATATCCCCCCACTCAGTCTGGATAACGTATAAATCCACAACCGTATAGCCCCCCCACTCGGTTCAGAGTAAATCCAAATCATAAAAACGACATCTCATGGTGGACGTATTACATCAATCATGAAGAATCAATGAATATAACTTAATGGTGTATAAAACTCAAAACCAGAAATCCTTAAATCCAATACACCTTGTACTACAATTAACAACGATTTGAAAGTAAGACATGATAGGTATCAATTAATAACAATGATGCACACAACCACTAATAATGATGCTTATGGTATGAAGGGAATCATATAAGATATGGAAAGTTCTAAGTGATACGTGACATGTTAATTATTGATGAGGTGTAGTGTGACATGTCAATTATTGATGAGGTGTAGTGTAATATGTAAGTATGTGCGCGTGCAACACGACTCATCGATAATTCGTGCAGTGTTCTAGAAAGTGTTATTTTATAGATATGAATGCATATGATGAAGATTTTTAGTTTTAAACATATACTTAATACAAAGAAAATTATTATCCAACTACTAATTACGGGCGTATTACACCATTCATACAAAATTCCCCGATAGATGTTAAATCTACTCACCGGAATACGTCGAATCTACTAGGATGTCATCACCCATTTTTCCTTTCTTGCGGTCTCCGAAGTCTCCGTGGTCGAACCTAACATCGAATATAACTTTCGTATAAGAAACGGCTAAACTCCGATATGGTGAAAACGTGAAACTACAAGATTTACATACTAAATATGCTACGTACGAATATTATGAACTATCTAACACTTATACTAACCTGAGCTAACCCTTCACTGTTCGTACAGTAAAAACAAAATCGTAACACGAGTTATCCGTATCGTATTTTAGAACTATTAACCCCAAAACAGATAGTTGCTTCTAGATTTTATATACTGAAAATATAATATAAACTAACAATGTCAGACATCCTAAAATATAAACAGAGAGCTACCCTAAAAACCCCAACACCTAACTCCCTACAAAAACCGGCGAGCTCGGATTTTGGGCAGATGTCGCCGGTCGAACACTTTAGGAATGGGTCCGTGTTTCTGGTATGTATTCTAGGTCCAATTTTCAAGATTAAGGTACTGTTTGATCTTGTTAAATATTATCTAGACTATAGCAGATTCAAAACGGAGCCTAAATTTATCTAAATACGATATATTTCGATATCATACATCTATACTAAAATAGAATTAAACAAGATCTGAGATATGAGATTATACCAACTGAAGGATCTACTGAGTTAATTCATCAAGGAAAGTACAACAACAAGGTAGCCTAGCTTGAGAGTTGAGCTAAGGAATCACTTAGTACTTAACTTCTCTTCTTCTCTTTTTCTTTGGTGTGTTCTAAGATTTTCTTTATTTTCTAACTTGGCCAATTTGTTTCTAATTGATATATCAACTGAGCTAAAATGAAATGATAGAATAATAAATGATGAGGTTTAGGAGGAGGTGTCATCATGAAGCATTCATGCAAGTAGGATGTGTCACCATGAAGGATGGTGGTACTTTCATATAAGGAGGAGGTGTATGTGTGAGCTTCAACCTTAGTTATGTTATCCTATGAGTTTAATTTAACCTTAACCATGGCCTAACCCTTTTTATAAAAAAAACCTCACACAATATCTAATTTCCACAAAGAATTTAAACTTCCCATAAAACCCCTCATGACACTTATTATTATATAAACAAATTACAATCTTTACTAAATTAGTCTACCACATATTAAAAGGCCTTTTTATTACAATAAAATTAAAATAACATTTTTAATTAAATTAATTAATTAATTAATTATCTAAAATATTTCAAAATGTTACACCGATGGACGGCTGCGATTGAGTTGGAGGGTTGCCTCATGGAGCGTGTGAATCTCAATGGGTTTTGTGTGGTTGAGACCGAGCTACCTGCAAAAAAGTCCCGGGGTGGTTGTGTCACCGAGGACTCTCCGACGATCAAGTTATACGGGGTATTTTAGCAGAGTAACGGCTTATTGGAGTAAAAATGTCTTACCTGAGTCGTCTGAGAGAGGGGTTTATATAGCGGCAGCCGTGGGCAGGCGGACGCGAGATTCATGCCAGCCGTTACGTCCCTGGCGTCACACCCGCGTGATAGGCGGGATCCCCCATTAATGAAGAGACAGGCTCGTTAATGGGGGATCATGGGCGGTGAATATCTCGTGCCTGGCGAGATTCGCGGGATCATGGGCGGTGAATATCTCGCGCCTGGCGAGATTCGCGGAGGCATGGCGAAGGCACCTGTGATCGGTGCAGTGGGTCGGTTGGTGAGACTGAGGAAGATGAGCTCGGCGGGAGGCTCGGGAATGAGCGGGAGGCCGAGGCATCTTGGTTCTGTGATAGCTCGGAGGGGAGCTGGGGGGTGGTCTGGAAGGCCACCGAAGGTCGGGAACATTCTCGGGTCGGAGACCTGGGGTGTGCTTCAAACGTAACGTTCTCGATCTTTTCTTGTAGGCTCTGGGACACGTCATCTGCCACGTGTCATGATCTGGGGAGTCACCGGTATCGAGCATCATCAATAACAATCAATGTACCGATCCTTTTTCCTCGAACCGTCCCTCCTCATCCGACTCCGGCCGCAAAGCAAGCAATGAAAAAGTTTATTTTTTCTTCTCTTACATCATCACCGGCTCCCTCCGCGCGCGGAGCACAACAATGAAAACATTTCTCTTTGTTTCTCATGCTTCCCTTGTCATCCAACTCCTTTTATGGAGCACAACGCTGAAAAGGATTTTTCTTTCTAGTCTCAAGACCGCCATAACGTTTCTTCCGAAAGTCAAAGCTTCAAAAGCTTGTTAAGATTGCCGGATCTGTCTCCGGATATCATAATAGTCTTGTTCATGAAGAGAAGCATCTGCTTGTCCATGTCCACGGTTAGCCATCGATCCTGTGTCGCATCGCAAAGAACTCAATGTCAAACCTGCTGATACCAATTGATGCAGAAACAGTCTCTATTGCTCGAGATCTAAGGAACCTTCAAGTAGAAAAAACAAATCACTAGCAAATTAAGAATAAAATAAGAGGCATGATTGCCTCTTCTCCAACAAAAAGCCTCACCTTTTAATACCAATAATAATCAACCAATTACAATTCCATCTCTTAAGCATCGTACCACCCTTTTATATAGGACCTCAAATTAACCTAGTTCTAATAGGAACAGAACCACAATACCTCAATTAACTTTCTAAATATTAAACATTCTAAATTAGAAAAAGACCTAAATAAAAGGAAATTTCTAGATAGAATTCTAATTAAGGAAAGTCTCTATAAGTCAAATATTTTGCCAAATAGAATTTCTATAAGAAATTGTATTCCCAACTTGCTCATGCATCATGCACTTGCTCATGCATCATGTGTGTGGACCTAGTTTTTTATTTTCTAGCCGAAAATGCTTCTTTCTTAAGATTAAGAAGCAAGCTCCCCCTCTCTCTCCCCACCAACTGCAATAATTTTGTCGCAGAACTTCGCTTTTAGGGGATCCTTTTGTGAGCCACTGCTCTATAAGAATTTTAATAAAATATCTATCAAATAAAGACAATAGGTTTTTCTTTGAGTGGAGATCTATATTTTGAATCTTACTGGGCCCTAATTTGACCCAGTAAAATTCCTGATACCATAGTTTTGTTGAAGTTAAAATGAAAACATTGTTTGGACGAACATGGTTTATAAACTAAATTTCTATTTTTAAATGCTGAAGAGATAGCATAAAGAAAGATAGCATGGACCTCTGTGAAACTCCTTCACTTAGGCCCTGTTTGGCGATAGGTTTATGGTTTCCAAAACAATGATTTAGTTGGGTTTCGAGCCTAAACTCTAAAATTTGTAACTAAGACCCGTGTTCACCCAAACAGATCTCTAACAAGATTGGAGTTTCATAAGTTTTTGGGTCTAAACTCAAAAGTTTGTAACTAGGTCAGCCAAACTAGAGTTTAAGGGTTTTGAAGGCTAAATTCCCAAAAGTACCAGAGTTTCGCAAAGTTTCAAACTTTTCTATTTTTTAAATATGTTTTTATACGAAATCTTAGTTCACAATTATGTTTTTAAACGACTCTAAACTTTGTAAAATCCTGTTTTCATGAAACCACGGTTTGCATACATTATTCTTTTAATTTAAATAAAACTAGGGTTTCGAAAATCTTGTTGTCAAACTAGGCGTTTAGTTAAGAAAAATGAGGTTTCGAACTCCCAAAACCTTTTGGAAAACACTATATTAGTCGTCATGCCAAACAAGCCATGGTTTCAATTTCCAGAGTTTGACATCGAAAGGGAGCCAGCTGGGGTAACCGTAACCCTATTGCCAAAGGAGGCCTTGGCCCATAAGCCAACCAGAGCCATCAAATCCGGGTTCAAATTTCAAATGAACCGAACCCGTTTCAGCCGGCTTCACCACTTCCAATTCCTTGGCTTCAAAATAAAGCGGACGGATCCGTTCACTCGCTCCCATTTCCTCCTCCTCCTTCTTCAATTGATTTCAATGGCGAAGGGCGCCCAGTCCCAGAGCCTGCCTGCTGACGTGGCCAACCTCAACGAGCAGCTCAAGCGCCATTGCCTAGCCTCCGATGGCTCCTACATGTCCAGGTCCGCGCAGTCTGATCTCCAACAAGTAAATTTTACTCGAAGCCCTCATCTTTTACTCTCCGATCCATTTACATTAGGGTTTTGTCAATTCTTTCGTAAAAGCGATGATTTTGTGTGTAAATTGCAGGCGAGGGAGGAGATGTGTAGAGAGAGGACTCGCTACTTGGAAGCATTGGTACATCGTTGATCTAGGGTTTTCTTTCTTCGGGCTCTTTTTTATTTTTTATTTTTTTAGTTAGACTCTCATTCTCATCTGTGAAATTTGTTAGAATTTTAGGGTTTTTACTTGCCTTATTTTGTTTCATAACCGTTGGGTGTGATGATATGTTGCAGGCGGTTTACTCCGAGGCGATAGCAATGGTAGAAGAATACCAGCAGGCAATATCTAGTTTGAATCTTGCAGGGGTTAGAGATCATCAGAGTCTCTATAGCCATGGGTTGAGCTGCTCTCTGCAGGTTCTAGTTCACTTTATAGTTTATGGTCTTTGTATTGGATAAAAGAAGATATCTTTGAAATAGATCACGCAGGTTTGAGCAGTCATTTATAGTTTGTATACCTTGATAATGATAATTAATTGAGTCGGAAAATCCTTAACATCCATTTTTTTTGACAGTAAAATCCTTAACATCCATGTCCTTAATTAGCCATTTAATGTCTTTAGCTGGGTTTGAAGGATTATAAAATCCCATTCTTGTTGCATTTTTTCTGTCTTCGTACTTAGATTGAGATATCTATTAGATATCAGTGTAAAATGTGACAAGAAACAAGGAAAATTCATATCTTTACATGCATCTCTACTGAAGTGCAGAGCAAAAAAATAAGGTTACAATCTCACTGATGCTTGTCCGACATTGGTTAAATTGTTGGCAACTTAGTAAAACCAATAAGCCTTTATCCCCAAACTTTGGGGTCTGCTATATGAATCCGTTTCTTCCATTCTACGCTATTGAGGGTCGTCTTCTTATAAATTAATTAATTGACTATTAACATATTATTCCATATTGCCTCTATTTATGTTCGTCTAGGTCTACCCCTATCCCTAGTTGTGCCATTAACTATAATTTTGTCACTTCTTCTAACCGGGGCATTTGTTGGCAACTTAGTAATCTTACAATAATTAATTATTACTAAACTAGTTAAACTATATTAGCAATTTATATAGTATAGCTCTATACTAAATTTCATAAAAGTCATATTAGAGAAATATAATTTTTTCTGGAGATCCTAGTTATATAAATGATAATTTATATACAGGCTTTATGATCCTTTATGATCCTGATATATATCAGATTACCAGAGTTTTGCTTCTCTCTAATCAAACTGTTGTTTCCTACAGTAAACATTGTTGTCTAGACATGGTCTTATTTTCCACTCTTTTGGTGGATACGGTGCACCATCACCATGTGTACAAGTGCATCATTTTTTCCTAACATTTCTAGCCAAACTTCAACTTAAGTGAATCAATAGATATTTATTAATGTTGCTGTTTGTTTCTCGGTTGATGAAATTATAGCTCTTTTAGGTAGTAAGAAATATTTTTGACAAAGAACCATTCCTGTGTGAATATTTTTGTTAGAGAGTAATGCCGTCACCAATAGACGCATGCAACTACATATTGTTTCAGCTTTTACGGTTATTGTAATAATATGGGTATCTTTGTATCATATATGAGCTAATGCTCTAAGCATGTTTCATCTGCCGGGCTTACGTGCCAATGCCAATTTAAAAAAAAAAATTAATGATCTCGTTGCATACCTTTTGGTATAAATTCTACACCCGAGTGAGGATCCCAAAGACTCAAGATTTATTCTAAGCATCCTTTATAACGGATGTGACACTAATTAAGAGAGTTGATGTCAGGCTTAGGAGAATGGCTAGCTAAAGCTAAACATAATTATATAAAGCAAATCTTCGTCTTTTTCATTATTCTAAATTTTCTCTCGATCAAGAATAATTTACTTGATGCGAACTGATCATTAAAATTATGCAAGTTACTCACTTGTAAGATAGTTTCCTCAAATTTATAAAGAGTAAAAGAGTGCTGAGCTTAGATCAATGGCCATAAACTTTGTCAACTCTTTTATTGAGCCTCAACTCATAGCCAACCTGCCCCATTTTGGTGGGGAATGGCTTAATGAATGATTCCTCCAACACACACGTGTGTGTGGGGGGGGTGCGGGGGGGACTACATTCTCACAAAGATATGCTTTCTTTGGTACAAAGATCGTGTGTGTGGGTTGGGGTTCGGGATGGTGGGGCTGGGGTGAGAGGTTTGTTGTAAAAGACTTAAATGATGTTGAAGACGATCTTTGCCCCCCCAAAACCATTAGGCGGCACACCACATACCAGGGGTGTGCACGGGTCGGGTTGGGCAGGGTTTTGACCATAAATAAACCTGAACCCGCTATGTCGGGCGGGTTTTCTAGCCACTTTAAACCCACCCGTTATAATGGGTGGATAAATCCGAACCCGAACTCAACCGGTTCGGGCGGATTTCGGGTCCGGATTTGGTTTTAATTAATTCGGACGGGTTAGATGCGGTTTCGGATAATAACGGGTTTAACATATTAAATTTAATGTATAATTTTTATGAAATAAAGTAATTAACCATAAAATCCTAATTTTCTCACATTTTTATCATGAAATCATAGTTTTCTACAATCTTTTGATTTTAGAAATTGAAATCGTAGCTTTCTCTACAAAATCCTATGACCTAGAACTAACAAGATTTGGTAATTTAAGAAGATGGAAAGAGATGAGAAGAGTGAGGAGATTAAAGAAGGACGTGGCTTAATTAAATTTTAAATATGAGAAGTGTGAATAGAGTTTAAATAACTTATTTAGGTTAATCTTAACCTAAAATTAAACCTAGCGGCTTAAATGTTAATGAAGCAAGTGGATTCGGATCGGTTGCGGGCCGACAAGGGTTGCGGGCGGGCGAGGTTCGGGTCTGGACGGGCTATAAAAGATTTAAAACCCATCCTATTCAAATGCGGGCGGATTCAGATTTTGAACCCGTCAATTTTGGGCGGGTTTTGTGCGGCCATTTTACCCGTCAAAAGCAGACGGGTTCGGACGAGTAACGGGTCTAACCCCACCCGGTGAACACCCTACCACATACACACAGAGATCAACCTTTTGAGTTCCTTAACATAATCTGTCTCTATACAAAGGGGTGTGTGCATGTATGTGTTGAGGGGTAGGGTGGGGCTAGGCTCTGTTGCCCAAGTCTTTTAATATAAGTCTTTCAGCGAATGCATGATCTCCGATAATTAGGTACATTTATCCAGCACATGCTCTAAAACGTGTTTGATCGGCCAATCTCAAGAGATTTATAGTATCAGAAGAGTTTGATTTAAGAGATTTTATTTTGCACATGTGATCCAAATTTTACTGAAACTTAATAAGATGATAGCAAGGAGGTCAGTACAAATACCCTTTCACTGAAATATAATTGTAGTGATATTGACTAATGATCTAGTTCAAGTCAATGAGAAAATTCAAAATTGTTGCTATTTGGAGGCTTCACAGCGCGACACATACACTTTGTCATCATAAGATTCTCTTGAAGTAATAATTTCTTCTATTACGCAGTGTTATCCTCATTGAATCTATGACTTGTCATGGAGAATGCTGGATTTGTAAATCCAAATCAAGTGTTGTTCGGTGTACACATTTGACCTTTTAAGCAAATTATGCATATATGGTACTTAACTACTTGTGTGCTAAGTGCTAACTTATGTTACCATGACCAAAATAAAAAGAATTGCGGAAAAAACAATCCACATGTGAAAAGAAGGCAACCGTTGAAGTATGATACAATGCTAGGCATATATTCTTTAACTATTACAGGCGATCTATGGTTGTTTTGTACATTAGACAAAAAGAGCTTAAGGCCATGTTTGGATAGCGATTTTCCGATGGAAAAAAAGACCAGATTCCTTTTTTCCATTGGATTGGACCAATCCAAGAAATTGGTTGTTTGGGTAAAATTTTCATGAAGAATTCCAATGGGAAAAAACAAAAAATATCCCTAATCCATTGGATTCTAAAAGTTGGCAAGGACCCAATTTTTCTAATCCAAAACTCTGTCTCTCTCTTTCTCATTTGAAGTGACACATCATTACATCAATCTCTCTTTTTCTTTCTCTCCCTTACTTTGATGCTATCCTTGTCCCAACCATAACATGCATTATGTTACCAAAATCCATTGGAATTTTACTTTTGGAATGCATGTGCATTCCAAAATATTTTAATCTTAGTCAATCCTATGGACTTTAACCCTAAATATCAAAACATGGCCTAAAACAATACTGAACACAAATATGGCAAATAACATTTAATGTAATACATACTAAATTATCTTAAGAAAATCTTACTGAAATTAGGGCTTTCCTCAATCAAAAAGTCTGGGAAGACTCAACCATGACAGAATCTCCCCAGTCATGGGACTAGGCAAAACTATAACTTTTTGGCTTTGGTTAATCAAATATTTTGCATCATCGATTAAGCTTCAGAGCAACTACCTTGGTGATGAAATGGATGAACATATCAGGATGGAAATTCAGATAATCCAGGTTTGTCCAGACTCCAAAGCATTTCCTTTCATCCTATTTTTGACTGATACATTTCCTTTCATCTTGAATTTTTTCAGGCATCTTTATTCTTGAGTTTAGTTGAAAAGCAGATGATATGGTTTTGTTCAAAACTGTCGCCTTCATCTTAAATCTTCCCTTTTTGTATTTTCACTTGACTCGTGAAATAATGGAGTAAGGATAAATTAACCTTCCAATTCAAGAGAATATCTACCATAGTATCCAGATAGGTAATACATGTTAGAACGATTTGATTACTGTAAATGTAAGTTGGACTACAACTTTTTATTTGAGTATCTAGGCTAGCAAGTATAAGATTTGGTTGTCCTTGCTCTGTTTTAAAATCAGGCATTTGACAGGTTTTAAGATTTCCAGGTTTACGAGTCTCTGGAACATCGATTGATTGTTGCTGAGGCAGCTCAAAGGTTGAGGCTTCCTCTTCTTTCCAAAGATGGAGAAATTCATGAGGAAGAGATAGAGAAGTGCAGTATGGTGTCAAGAAGCTCTATTGACAGTACAGCCACTACCATTACACCCAGCTTTAGCTCAAGTTCAACGAGCTACAATAATAGCTATACAAGTAACAGTAGTGGTATACTGAATGTCTCTGTTCCATCAAACAGTTCTGATACAGTTCATCCTGGTGTTGGAGGAGTTCCAAATTGTTTTCTTGGGGTGACACCAGGATTTTTGCGGCAAGTCCAACAAGAACAGCCCGCTATGACTGTGGTATGCTTTATTCTTAAATGGCTACATACAAATGTTTATGCTCAGCACGTGAGCTATATGTGTAAATGTAAGCAAATAAACATGTACAAACATTCACACACACATTGTTGTTAAAGTTAATAGTATTTTATGTTTGAAAATTCTTGAAAAAACTAAAAACCATTAAGCCAGGCGTTTCAATCGAGTCTCTGAGATATATTTGTATGGTAATAGGACGTGATGGAGTACCAGAGGTCCCTTGTTCAGGAGATTGAATCTCGCTTAGAAGCAAAATGTGATACTTTATCTGATATCTTTTCTGCTGATGAAAATGGTATGTTATAAACCGATATTTTATTGCTATTTAATGAGAAATGCAGTCACCATTTACCGAGTCATTTGTTGCTATTCAGAAGAATCATCTCCCATTAGTCAGATTTCAAGCACCCGGCTTCCAGAGAGGTGAACTGTTATATTATTCTATAAGTTTCTTTCTTTCTTTCTTTCTTTGAAATATATTTAGGAAAATTTTCGTCTTATTTCTTTTTAAAGCCCATAAGCAGTTCCACATGTCAAAAATTATCCAATGTTTGTTCATTTGCAAATTGATTTTTCCCTTTCATTCATGATACTGCCTTTCGAACTATCATCGATTTCTTATTTCTTCTGCGTATTTCACTATTTCTCCTTATTAAAGTTGGGCTCATGCTACGTTAATCCTATTACCTTTTCAAAGATATGAAACCAGGCTATACATCTGTCGATTTCTTATTTCTTATGCAGAATTTCACTATTTCTCTTTATTAAAGTTGGGCTCATGCTACGTTAATCCTAATACCTTTTCAAAGATATGAAACCAGGCTATACATCTGTCAACGTTTACTTGCTGCAGAATATACTGCTTGAGTAAGATAGTGTACAGTAAGTAAAAATAGCAAGGATGTTTGTGTTGCTGTGTTGAGAACCACAAGAAGGCAATAATTTAAGCTTCAGGTCACAGATTGAAATTCATAGCCATGGCAATACCAAGATTTAAAATCTCGGAATTGGTATTGGTATTGGTAACGGGTGATTACTTTTTGGATTGGAATCAGCCATATCCATATCGGCCGTCTATGATCGGAAATATTGGATTTTTTATCATTTAACAAAACAAAAATTAGGAAATTCTTTAAATTAAAAGTAAAAGTGACTGACAATTTGGAAAATTCTTTTCCAGTTAATAATGTCTACAATGGTTGTTATAATACTTTCATACTGGCTCTTGGTTGGTAGTTTTAGCTGAGAGACAGAGACACGGGATGGATTTTAGGATTGAACTCTAATGTTTTGTAACGAGCTGTAAGGACCATAGGATTTAGGTGACAGCTTCCCCGTGTTCCTACTTTCTTGCACTCACTGAAGAGTTGTTGTACTTTAGTTATACATAAATCATATCCTTTCTGCTAGAATGTCTATCATGTTACAATTATCCAACCTCATTCTGTTCTGAGTCTGTTCCAGTGTGTCTTGAGCATCTCAGATTTATTTCTCTGGAGAATGTAGCATGAATCACATGTTCTAGAGAGGGCTAAAGGTGAAAAAAAATAGATAAAAGAGCAAGCAACAATTGATAATATAATAAGCTCACTGGCAGGCAGATATCAACTCTGCCCATAATAAATTTTCGATTTTTCTAGTGAAACCTGTAACACCAATGTCCTAAAGCATATTAATTGAAAATTTGAACTCTTTGTTCAAAAAATTCGTGGCTAAGGTCCATTCTTGCATGTGAGGAGAAATAGCTAATGACAAGAAGTCTAGCTCTCATATGCGGTTCTACTGAATCATGTATATACTGAAGTCATCTCAGTGTTATTCCTTGCCAGTTATATGAGCATGGTCATATGGGGATTTATAATCATGTATATATTATCATTAGGCCGGTGCTTTAAGCGGTGTACTAATGGTTTTCATAACATAGGAAAGACGTGGTTTGATACTTAAAATTCTAGGTACATGTGTAAAACATGTTTAAAGTAATATATTTTCAATGTTGAATTATGCTTCCTTAATCAGATGTTTTGAATTGTACTTTCTTTAATTATTTAAGCGTTTGAGGTAGTTAGAGTTTGGGTCTCTTGCCCACTTTAGTTGTGTTCTGCTAATGTAACTGTACGCCCTAAATGTTAACGCATTTTGAATATAACCAAAATGTAACTATTTTGTATATAAGAAGCAACTGAACTGTATATATCCTCTTGTTACTATAGAGATGATTTACAATAAATTTATACACTTAATCTCTTTTCTTGTTGTCAGAGTAAAGTTAATTATTGAAGAAGTTGAAAGAGAAGAGGCTGTTCTCTTAGAAGATCTCTATTCCATGGATAGGAAGTTTCAAGAACATTACAATGTATGTGAAAAATGTCTTATTTTCCATAATTATTCTGTTTATGTGCATCTCTTATTAATTCTTTGCCATACTTCTGCTTTGATTTCCCCTTAAAATCATTGATTTTAAATTTCTTGTGCCAACTGATTTTTTGAAATTTTTAACATAAACAGGTTCTAGAGCAAATACTAGGAGTGCTTATTAAGTTTGTCAAGGATCTGAAGCTACAACATCAGCATCAATATGTAAGCCTGCTAACTTTATCTTTCCCTGAAAAAGATAGTTTTTTTTGAGGGCCATAAGATTATGCCAGTTATCTCATGCACACAGGGAAATTTGGTTTCTATATCTGTATAGCAGTATAACTTCTTCCCTTCTGTTGAATAGGATGAATTGAAGAAAAGCTGGCTTTGTAAGAGGTGCCAAACGATGAATGCGAAATTGAGGTTTGTCTTTAAAAGTTTAAATTTCTAATATTGGATCTTGACTAAGTTTCCATTAGTTAAGACTCTTGATTTTCTTATATTGCTTAATGTGAGGAATCTTTGGTGTCATTGAAACACTTGACCAATGTCCAAAAGTAGATCCATAGAATTTTGCACGCGTGATGCACATGAGGAAATTAACGTTTTTATAAAAAAAAAAGTGCGAGTGTGTGTGTGTGTGTGTGAGAGAGAGAGAGAGAGAGAGAGAGAGAGAGGAGGATAGGATGGTCGAAATTTTACCCAAAAAACCCAAATTAATTTTTTAAAAGAAGAATGATGTGGATATTTTTGGAATGAGAGAAGAGGGGCGAGAGGACTTCAAAATATTGAGAATTTGATAATGTGTGTAAAACTCGGTTTGGGCTCATAACGCATGGGCCCATACATGAATGCACATGGGCTTTTAATACAGTGGGACTCCATCCAAAAGACTCAAGCCTTATGGAGGTTTATCCCATCTTATATCTTATACCCATATGCATCTCACAATTTTTCCAATATGGGACTAAAATGTTAACCACATTCTCAACACTCCCCTTTACGTGCGGGGACAAAGAGGACTTTATGTGTGAGGGCTCAAACCTCATGTGCAATGTGGACAAATAAACAAACACCCGAGTTCTGATACCATGTAAAACTCGATTTAGGCCCACAACGCATGGGCCCTCACATGAATGCACACGGGCTTTTAATATAGTGAGACTCTATCCAAAAGACTCAAGCCTTTTGGAGGTTTATCTCATCTTATATCTTATACCCATATGCATCTCACAATTTTTCTAATGTGGGACTAAATGTTAACGACATTCTCAACAACGTGGAAAACATGAAATGAGAAAATCGATTGAGGATTCTTGTTTTTTATATTTCCTTTTTAAAAAGATAGGCCATCAATTGCAGACATGATCAATACTCTTGGAGTTTGCATTATAACAGTAGAGACGTGGATATGTCACATGTACCAAACTGTTTTGGGTTCCTTTAAATGGTTGGACATGGGGAGCCATATGATTTCTGTCGTACCGGGTCATGGCTATGCAATTTCAACAATATGACAGCAAATCGGGTGATGCGTATACAACAGAAAACGACATGCAATTGGCCAGGCATGGAATTCCAAGGTTTACGGTGTGGATGCTATAAAGTCTAAAAGTTGAAACTAGAGTTATAAATGACCTTAGGAAATGACCAATAAAAAGATCAGCTTTGTCAAAGGAATTAGTCTGCATGTAATTTTCTTAGGGGTTAGATGGTACAAAAGGAAGTGAAATTTTATTCTTGGGATCAAAACCACAAGATCTCAATTTTAATCTATATCCCTAAAGGGGGTTTGTGGACTCATAAAATGCCAATAAAATAAATTCATATTGAATGGACACATAGTCGGTGGATCCCACCATATTATAGAGATGATTGCAAGATATGAAATGAAGATGAGAAAAATAAACAAGTCGCAAGAAGACATTAAGAGAGATCAAGAGATGAAAAACAGAGAAAATAAATTAGATTTAGATACACTGTAGGTTCCTTCCTCAGATCTTAAAACCCATTTCCTAAAGTCTATAGCAAAATCCCGCGCATCAAAATATGGAACATATACCGTAGTAAAACTATCCTAGTAAGTTTAGGATCTTTGGCGTTATCAAGTTTGGTGGTATAAATCAACCTCAGCTTTATAAGTCAGGAGCTTGAATTTTTTTATTTTAATTAATCTTCGTCTTCTTGTTGGTACTGGATGTCAAAAGGTAGCTTTACTGATTCATGGATTTATCATGATGTGACATGCACTATGCACATAAGGGCAGTAACAAAGAGTAATTTAGCTTAGATCTGTATTATTTACTAATTACTGAACCTGACGAGACAATGTCTGTAATCAGGAAGTAGCTGGAAGAAAAAAATTCCCTTGGAACAGTGTCATAGAAAACGAGGGTGCTGAACAATTTTGGAAAAAGCCGATAAGTGACTATCTGCCTACAACATTCATGCGGAAGTTTCTCTAGCTCCAACAATAAATATGGAGCATAAATTCTTTTGTTCATAAATGTAATGTCATAAGCAACCTTTAGTAAAAATGGTCTGTGTCGAAAAAGTTAATCAATTGTAACTTTATGTGGATACATTTTATTAGTCAGTTTGTTTGCTGATTGCAGTTTCACACTCCTGAAAATTATGACAGCTGCAGTAAATTTGCCATTAATCTCTGCTGCTAGGATCATTTGTCTTCTCCAGCCATGCCACTACTTTCAAAAATAAGTTCTTGTTTTTTAATTCAAACCCAGCTAATAATGGGAGAAGTTTTTCTGCTTGTTTCTTCTTCTTCTTCTTCTTTCCTTCAAGCTATATGTTTCTAACGAATCATTGCAAAGTAGATCCTATCATCCAGTTGCTATTGAAAGCATAAATATTTTCTCACGTATTCTCTGACTGTTTCTTCTTGAAGCAGTCATGAGCTGTAATGGTTTAACTTTAGTCTATGCCATTTCTGACTTGCTAGGTTTCTTATGCTATCTGATACATGTGATGTGCATATACGTGTTTAAAGGTCAGTGTCCTAATTATGCTCATGATACTTGGGGGGCGGGACTTTAAAGAAGTAGAAGGGTGCATATGAGAGTAACATGCATTTTGCCACTAATATAAACTATGTGATTTTACAAATGTATGATAAAAGCGATAATTATCTACTAAGATTGTTATCTTCTTACTTGGATGATTTTGTTTCTTGAAGTCAACTTTTCTGAGATTGAGTTAAAAATCAAGGTGTTGTCTATGTGCATGGAGTTTACCATTCCCAAAATGTATAAATTAATATTTGTGCTTAACTAAACTTCCTAACCTAGACCCCGTTTATAAGAAATATAACCTTTATGATAATCACGCATGAAAAGTATTTATTGATGTCTTCCTGCATGCTTCAATATCCTGTCTCATGATGTTTCTCATTTGATTTGGCTTAAAAAGTGAGCTAATGACTAATAAGCCGAGCTTGTAGCAAATTCAGTGCATGAGAATACGATGTCCTTCAAGTTCTCTGTTTAGCTCATTACTTCAATTTGCCGTTGATTAGAAAGATGAATTGTCATTTTCTTTTTTATCAATTTTAGAGGCGAAAATGTAAATTCTATGGCCAACTTTTGTCAATGTGTGGGGGCTATTTTATTTACTCTATGTTTTGGCGCCCTTTAGTATTTATGGGTAATCTTGGCTATATATGAGTCACAGGGTCCTGGAGCATCTTCTTTTGCGTGACACTTACACAAAAGACTCTGTACCTGCTTTACATCGGATTCGGTAAGTCTAACAGTAATTAATATTATTAAAGCATAAAGATAATTGGTTTCAGGTTTCAACCATTGTTCTCCTCTACAGAAAGTATCTCATAGAGGCAACAGAAGAAGCATCAATTGCTTACAATAAAGCGGTATGTTATATATGATTGTGAATTTTTTGTCCATTGCATGCAGTGTGTCATAAACTATCTGGAAACATATGATTCTACCTTTTGTACTAGGGTTGTGACCTTGGTTATTGTGATAATAATTATAGAGAGCAATTACTATGTTGTATTGTTATTTCTTTTCTGTTACCAAACCAAATCAGTCCAAATTGCTCTCAAATTGTACTGATTTCCACCCGTGTATTGATTGTTCCAACTTCCAATACAGTTTACCTCATGATTCGGTGGCCATGGTTGGATAAGTTTGTAGGGGTGCCATATGTGTGCTTATTACTGAGGGTAGAGATATGGTAGTTAAATGGTGGATATGGACAAGCCAGTTCTGACCTTGCTTTCGCAACGTCTAAAGTCATTTCCTGCAGGCTTGAAGAGGACAGGACTAAACCTTGTTATCATATCAGAGCAATGGCAACCCATGCCGACCCCAATCGATCATTCCATTTGATTTATTAAATCATCCCCAATTACACGCTATATGCATTCCATGGCGACCAGTGGATCAATCCATTTGAATTAACTTTACCTTCTCCAATCTATTAGAGTTGTTCTATCATCTTGAAGTGACTATAGCCAATCACACATTTCTTTGCCTTGCATAATCAATTTACTATGTAGTTAAGTGAAAATAACAAAAACATTGAACCCAGAATCTAAGCTTCATAATCAGCCCTAGGTCAGATCCTACATACATAAGAAGTAGAGAAACAGGGTGTGATTGAATGTCAAATGAAGCTTCAGTTCATGATTTTAGTGTAAAACGAGGAATGACGATAAGTAATCAATTACTAAGAAGTTTTGTACTAGTTTTATATGTGCAGATTCAAAATTATATCTCATCATATAAGCATTTGTCAATGACAAGTGGTCAATTATGGAACACCACTCAAATTCAAGCATTCTTCATTTGGAATGGACAAATATTTACAACTAGTCCTTATCCTGACGTCGATGCTTTGTGATGTTAAACTTGTGGTGTTTATATATGAACTGTAACTTCACCAATTGAATAATCCAATGGTTGTCCCCTTTCTTTATATAGGTCTTCAAAGTCAAACTATGCTTTATCAAACCATAATACTATATTAGAGTCTACATATGGCATACAAGGGTCAACAACTATGATCATGCACATTTAAATGTAGTTTTGAGTTGTTTGGAAATTTTTGCTAGCTGTGCAACACATCCTTCAACTTCCAATATATTATCAAACAACTCAAATTCCAAACATGACTTTTAAAGCTCGAGCCAGACTCTTCATAACCTTAAGCTGTTATAAACTGGACCCATGGCTGTTCACGCTAAAATTTTTGGCCTAGAGCTTGTTCCCCTATAAAAATAAAGGGAAATCCCTACGTGTTAAACACGTGCACCCACATGCAAAGCATGTAGGTACCGCCTCAGATAGGATTAAATCCTATATTGGTTTCTACGTGTTAAACACGTGAGCGCCAGCGCCAGCCTCTGTTAGGATTATATCCTATAGTGGCGCCTCACATGGAACACACGTGAGCGCCGGCGTGCAAAGCACGTAAGCGACTATTTATAAAAGAATTAAATTCTGAGATGGCGTCCACGTGCATAGCATATGGGCGTCAACGCCCAAATTAAAGGGTAGAATTAAATTCTACATGGGGAATATTTCCCTAAAATCTGGGATATTCTTTGTTAAACAGAGCCGTTGGATCAAAAGATTCAATGGTGATAATAAATCATCAAATGATAGAATTAAATTTTATTAGGAAAAAAATCTCCCTGATCAAATATTTTCTGTTAAATAGAGAGTCGTTAGATCAAGAATCCAATGATAATTAAAAATCATCAAAAGATAGAACTAAAATTCTATTAGGGGAAAATATCCCCTTGATCTTTCTAAATATGGAAGATATTCTCTGTTGGATCAAAAGATCCAATATTAGAATTTAATTCTATGTGGGAAATATTTCCTAGATCATTTTCAAACTAGAAAGATCCTCTCTGTTAAACAGAGGACTCTTGGATCAAAGATCCAACGGTGATTATAAAATCATCAATTAAACTATCTGATAGAATAAAATTCCATCTTAGGAAAATATTTCCTGATCTTGTTAAACTAACAAGATATTCATATGATAGAATAAAATTCCATCTTAAGAAAATATTTCCTAATATTATTAAACAGAAAGCTTTTGGATTAAAAATTCAATTCACCGGTTGATCTTTAAGATTATTTTGATTGATTATGAAATCAATCATGATATCTCATTGAGAGATTTCTCAACAAATTGACTCCTATAAATAGAAGTAAAGAGATCAAATGTAAAGTGAGGAAACCATCCTACAAGCTATATAGAAGGCTCTCAAAAGGTTCCACAAAAAACAACAAAGCATTTAATTCTCAGTAAAAAAGAAAGATCCTCCTCAAAACCCTAGGTAAAGAAAATATCGAGATCAAAACATCTCATTTACCTAACATATCTAAGGGAAACCTTTATCGAAGAACTTAGTTCTTTCAGATCCGCAAGACAAGTCTCCCACAAGTTGAGAATTTGATTCTCATCGGGAAGATCTTGTTCTTGAGAATCAAACATTCAAAGGAGAACAACATTCAGGGGAGAACATGGATACAAGAATATGAAGAAGATGGAGGTCTTAATACTCCAGAAACTTAGTTCCTTCAAATCAAGAACTTAGTTCTTATAAAACTTGATTTTAGATCCTCAAAATAGTGATCTTGGTGATAGTTAATGGTCAAAATACCATTAACAAAGATTTAACCTCTATGAAAATATGAATATGAGAACAAGGATAAAAGAACATGGAGAATATGGAGTCCATAATACTTCAAGAAGTTAGTTCTTTCAAAACAAGAACTTAGTTCTTAAAGAATCTGATCCCAGATTCTCAAAATAGCGATCTTGGTGATCGGTAATGGTCAACATTAATAGAGATTTAAGTTCTCTAAAAATATCACTAGAAATTAAATCTCTAGAGAACTTAGCGCCTCACGTGAAACACACGTACGTGAAACACATGTGAACACCCAGAACTTAGCGCCTCACGTGAAATACACGTGAGCGCTCAAAAGAAACCAAAACCGAGCGCCTCACGTGAAACACACGCGAGCGTCAAAGAAAATTAGTGCTTAGCACTATTATAGCGCCTCACGTGCCCTCACGTGATATACACGTGAGCACTATATGCAACTGAATGCTTAGCACTGCTGGGTGTTGTAGAAACTCAATCTTAACCTAAATTGGCTAAGCTTATGTTCGTGATATCCAAACTGAACTCAGTCCCATACATGACTAATAATCTTCATCCTATATCATCTGAATTAATCTTAGTCTCATACAAGACTAATGATTCTTGGATGATCCACCATGATCTTTTCCTTCAAATACGGGATTTGGTTCGAAAGTACATCTTTCCACACCTTTGATATATGTCGTAATTTCTCAACGTCTTCAGGAAGGTGGGGGTCCCAACAACCAACTCTTTTTTCGTCCCAAACATGGAAATGCTGAACCGAAATGCCCTTAAACTAGTATTCGTCTTAAACTAACATTCGTCCCCAAAATGGGAATGTTGGACTGAGATGTCCCTAAACTAGACATTCGTCCCAAACACGACGATAATGGACCGAAACGTTCTTAAACCAACATTCGTCCCAAACAGGGAATGTTGGACTGTGATGTTCTTAAACTAAAATAATTGAGCCTATATGCTTATTTGTTTCTAAGTTGATTTTGGTCTTAAATATGACTAACGATCCTTAGATCAAACCCAAATATCTCATGAACTGATGGACCTCATTTATATGAGATCTGCGTCCTAAGTTCATTCCCGTTGGTAAACCAAGCTACCAACGTGGACCCCGTCAAGCAAATCCTTGACTCAAACCCAAATCTCAAATATACGATTTTGAACTAATCCGCGCCCTACGGGCGACGATATAAATTAGTCTCCGTATACAATCTACAGGCAACCAAAATAAACCAAACATAATACGACACGAAGTAACCTACTGGAGCAGGAGAAAGTGGTTATCGCAACGCGATAACGTAATTAATTGCAGGGGCTTGCGCCTGCAGAGAAGAGCGTCACCACAATAAAAAACCTCTCAAAAATGAGAGGGAATCTGATGAAGTTTGTTACATCGGCCGCATCTATCCAAACCTCCGATATGCGGTGCCATAAATCAACTTGGTATTTTCGGAGAGGTGGGTGGATATGTCCAAATAGTATCTGTCCCCAAATTCAGGTTAGACGTCTCAACGTCTTTGTCCGGTTTTCGGCGGTAAACAGATTTCTGGCACGACCGGTGGGACATCTTCTTTCCACTCCACATTTCGTGTGGTGTTTTTCCGCGATCAAATTATCACGGTATATATATGTTTGTCGTTGTCCTTAGGTGATCGGATACTGAAGCTGGCGTTTTGTCTCTATGCTAGAATGGCGTTTGCTTCCATTCACCGCAACTCAGGCTCCGTTACATCTGGTGGAGTCAAGTATGGGCCACTTGCAGTCTCAAATCTCTGCAATCCGTCTCTTTAAGAAATCAGTGGACTTTTCTTTGGGTCGATACTCCCAGCTCCTACCCTCGGTGCTTCAACGCCGAACGAGAAAGGCCAGAAGAAGTCCATCTTCCATAGGCTGGCTCCCTAAGCTGGAACTTTGCCGACATAATCAGTTCTTAAACAACTGGTACCTGCCAAAGACCAAGATCGACGCAGGGGGCATAATACTCATGCTCTCAAAGAAAGCAGTGGGCGAGCTCAGCAAACTCTTGAGACTGAAAAATTTCCGGTCGCAAGACATCATCGACGTCGAAATGAGCGTCAAATAAGACGAGCTGGGGGCAGTTCTCCGTCCGGGCTGATTCCAAATCTGACGGCGAATACCGCTGTTCCAACCGAGAACAGCTTTGAACTGCTGCGAAGGGCCAGGCAAAATTCTCCATCACGATATTGAAAAATTCTTCGCAAACCACGGAGATCCAAGGAGAGCAGAAGCCAATTCATTCTCTAAAAGAACTTTAATCATATATATATAAGGTGTGGAAGCAAGTGAAGGACTCGGTTGTTATCCGCGGCCCCTCCTTTAAGCGTCAGCTAAACTCTGACAACTCCCCTTGTAAATATAAGAGGACTCATCCCAACACGGTTCCTGATACGATGGTTCTTCTTAAAGCAGTTTCTCACAAAAAAGAGAGGCCTGATAAAGCTCAAACGCCTGAGGCAAACTCCAAGGGTCAAGATTCCAAACGCCCCAAGCTTGAGGGCATGATGGTTCACACAATTCATGTGGTGAATTCTAAAGAGGAAAGTGCTGCTTCTGTTAGTCACGGCCTCGTACTCGGTCTCCGATGAAAGCTCAACGGGAACGTGAAAAGTTGCAGAAAATACTTGCTCAGGCGGCAGCACTCGCTAATCCATCGTCTAAGGCAAATCTCGAAGACGCACCTGAAGAAAGAATATGACATATCGCTTAGCAAATCAAAGCTTACTATACCAGTAAAGCCGCAAATCGGTCAATCAAGATTAGTCGACCGTATTCGGCGTGCTACGATCAAATATAGTACCCGCTTGAATATATATTTCCGACGTTCCACATATACAAAGGAACCGATAATCTTTGCCAACACATCGCGCGATTCAAATTCATGTGCGGCAACACTGGAGGAAATGATATACCGCTCTTCCGACAGTTCGCCAGCAGTCTGGCGGGTATCGCCTTCGAATGGTATGCGGAACTCTCAAATGACTCCATGAATACCTTCGACGAGATGGAGATGGTCTTCTGTCGAAGAATCGCTAGTGTGAATTAACGCACTATCGTAACGACGATGGTCAATAAAAGAGTTAGACCGAATGAAACCTGAGTTCAATATGTTACCCGATGGCGAAATCTTTGGTCAAAATGCGAGCAATGCATCGACAAAGCTGCAGCCGTGGGAATGTTCATAGCCACCCTTGACCCAAAATCAAAGCTGTTCCCATATATGGCCCTCTTCAAGCTGACGATCTTCCAAGAGCTCATGGATAAAATGGCTCGATTGGATCAGATGGGTCAAGACCCTTCCCCATCCGATGAAGATGAATGAAAAGCCAAGGCAAGGTGGCGTTTGTCGTCTAACACTCAACAAAAATGAGCGGTTCTGAAGCAACCCGTCGCCAAAATAGTGACGGTGTGGGTACTCGCTCCTCTTGAAATATACACAGGGGGCATATTCCTCACTGGCTGAAGAATCTCTACATGAGATGGTTCTTTCTTCTCAAAGAACAGAAAAGATATCAAGGGACCTACAAGCGAGTCTTGCAATCAAGTGGAATATCCCACTTGAACCAAAAACCATGGGAGGGATGTGAAATCCATGTCCCACTCCGAATCAGACGATGAGAGGAAATGCCTCCAAATCAAGTTCATTCTTCCAAGGAAGAAGAAAACTCAGCAGAAGGAGTGACATGATATTTCGTTCCTTCGTATGTGAAGATACTTCGTCAGCGTCAGAAAGCGACATTGATGAAAATGGGGAATATGCTGTGTAAAGTGCCCTGTATTTCCCGTAAAAACAACCCGATTTGTACAATGATAAACGAAACAGTCCAAGAGGGTGAAAATAGCTTAAGGTGTGAAGTGTCCATACATACAATAGACAAGCATCAACACCTAAGCAAACAAGCTGTAGGGTTATTAGGCACTCTAATAAGGTTCTACAATGCATCAACCATGCCCGTTTAAAATTTTAGCCGTGCCGATAACCCTAAGCAAGATCGTTGCTAGAAAATTAGGGTTTCATATGCTAGTAAACTACGTTTACGACTAAGTGAATACGAAATACAACCTTTGTAGATCGGTCCTTCACTTCTATAGCTCCTTGTTGAAGTCCCTTCGCTGCGATCGTGGTTCTTCCAGACCCTTGCATGGCTTCACGAGGCGAAAGACGCGTCCTTGCTTGAAGTCTTCGAGGCCGAAGATGATCTACGTCGAGGGGATGCCAACTCAAGCTTCTACTTCACTAGAGAATTAGTGAAGCAAACACCCTAAACTAAAGTGCTAGTCTAGTAGAGAATGGAGAAATAGGAAGTGGGTTCTCTTTAGAATTTTATTTCTCACAATCTTTCTCACTTTGGATCAAACCCTAGCAAGCTTTTTCTTTTTAACAAATGAAGAAGTAGAAGAAAAGAAAGAGATGAGGATAATGATCAAGTGAGCAAGCTAACCATGGTGAGTGAGTATCATATACTAACTCTTGTAGAGACATAACCATGGCTAATGTTTATGGTTGGGTTAAGAAATATCCATGGTAAAAACAAACTTAGTGGACTTAGTCAATGCATCCATAAGCTTCCACAAGCTTCATGCATTGTGCTAATCCTCCACTAATTTTGTAATTACTTAAAATATAAAAACCCAACATAATATGTAGCATGGTGTAAGTCTCATACACCCTAGTCATGTGTATCATCAACCATGATACAATAAAAGAAAACACAATTTTAATATATATCACATATATATCAAAGTTGTGTACATGTGAGAAAAAACCTAAAGTGAACAAGTGTTAATGTAAACTAGTATATCAAATATACAATTATACAATAAATTATTAAATCAACACTTGACTTAATAATCCGGTCATATATCATATAACCGACTAACATCCATCGTATCGACTTATCGAATCAACACTTGATTCGATATCCCGGCTATATCACATATAACCTCGCGATACAAAAAGTAGCGAGAATAGAATACGGTATCACATACACGCATCATTCTCGGTCTCGCACATATCACATATGCGCTCCTATTTCGTTTTGCCTGAGCCAGTAAAACCTCTATGTAGGACTCTAAAGACTCGTCAATACGCCGGCAGTAGGTGATGATCACATCAAGCATCCACAAGCCGTCAGCAGTACTAGCTGGACGTAACGACTACTCGGGCATTGAGCGATCAGAAGATCAGCAAGCAAGCCCGCTCCAACTCCTGTAAAAGCCTGTCGGTAACACTTCCCGTACAGTCCGGTCTCCTCGTCTGATATGTCGCATATCAAGTCTAGGGGTGGTAAACGTCAGACCCCAATAACCGATAAGTCGTGCCGATGCGAGGCTCATAACGGGTCGAGAAACTACTGGTAACACTTATCAGTAAATCTCTAAATCAGCCCTGGCCAGGGACTTCCCTGTTACGGCCAATAGAGCACTGCGCAATATCAACCCCCAATACCGGGAGAGACGAAACCCCTCCTATCGCTTATTGCCTCCATGTGACTCGGGACTGTACCCAAAAACCACCGTTTTGCATGCCCTCATGGACGTGGTAAGGTGGAAATCAAAGCACAGTGGGAATCACACAAGACTCTATGACGATCTCGGGTCTACAGACTAACCTGCACAAGTGTCACCAGAGAACTGCCATCTGACGTGAGGTATAATACCATCTGGGAGTTCTCGGCGAGTCCGTCCAGTGTACCCAGTCTCCACTGAGCACCCGTATACCATCTCTGATGTCAAACACCAATGGATATGGGATCATCCATCGTCCATCTCAGGGGTCGAGAAGCGTATACGCTAGTCTACACTGGTATATCGATGTCCCGTCTCGATACACCCACGACTAGGGACCTTGAAGGATGTACTTATGGACTACCATGTCCCCACTAGTATGATCCGCATCATAGTCCAGGTAGTCAAGTACACATCCTAAGGGCTTTACCAACATGTAACTATAAAACAGTATAAAGAGACAAGTATACATGTTAAAGTAAAGTGCAACCAGATAGCATACTATCATATCGAGCAAGAAAGTCCTCTCTATATATGTCTAAGCATCCAATATAATATACATCATCTGTACAATACTGGCCTCTAGGGCATACATACAACTAACAATCTCCCACTTGCACTAGGGTCAGCTGCTGTAGTATCGCATACCAAGCATCCCGAAGAGTCTCTCAAACTGTATCTGGGGAATGGCCTTCGTGAGTGGATCCGCAGTGTTCTTCGTGTCAACCCTCCTGACCTCGATCTCCCGGCGATCAACTATCTCCCGGATCAGGTGATACCGCCTCAGAATATGCCTGGATCGCTGATGGAACCTGGGTTCCTTGGCCAAAGCCACCGCTCCATTGTTATCGTAATACAAAGGTATTGGATGCTCAATGGATGGAACCACTCCAAGTTCAACTTCTTGATCCAGATAGCCTCTTTGGCAGCATCGTTGGCAGCGATGTATTCAGCCTCCATCGTCGAGTCTGCCACGGTTTCCTGCTTGGAACTCATCCAGCTAACCGCCCCTCCGTAAAGGGTAAAGACAAATCCTGACTGCGACTTAGAGTCGTCCTTATCACTCTAGAAGCTCGAATTGGTAAAGGACTCCACTTGGAGTTCGCCGTTACCATACACCAATAACATCTCTTTAGTCCTTCGTAAGTACTTGAGAATGCTCTTCACAGCTGTCCAGTGATTCTCTCCAGGATCAGCTTGATACCTACTCACTACACTTAGTGAGTATGCTACATCGGGTCTGGTACATAGCATCGCGTACATGATAGAGCCTACAGCCGAAGCATAGGGTATCCCTTGTATGCGAGCTCTCTCCAAATCAGTCTTGGGAGACATCTCTTTGGAGAGAGTGAGCCCTGAGATCGTGGGTAAAAACCCACGTTTGGACTCTTCCATACTAAACCTCTTTAGTATGGTGTCAATGTACCTGGATTGGGACAATCCCAATATCCTTTTAGATCTATCTCTATAGATCATAATTCCCAATATGCAGGAGGCATCACCAAGATCTTTCATTGAGAATCTTTGTGATAAGAAGAGCTTGACCGATTGCAGAATAGGAATGTCATTTCCTATCAAGAGTATGTCGTCCACGTACAATACGAGGAAGACAACCTTACTCTCTGCCACCTTCTTGTAGATACAAGGTTCATCTACGTTTTTGACGAATCAAACTCTTTGATAACGACGTCAAAGCAGATGTTCCAACTCCGCGACGCTTGCTTCAATCCATAAATGAATTTAAGCAGCTTGCACACCTTCCCGCTGCTCCCACTATCTACGAAGCCCTCTGGCTGAGTCATGTACACGCACTCTTCTAAATCACCGTTTAGAAAGTCGGTCTTAACATCCATTTGCCAGATTTCGTAGTCATGATATGCAGCGATGGCAAGCATGATCCAGATGGATTTAAGCATAGCCACTGGAGAAAAGGTTTCGTCATAGTCCACACCTGGTCTTTGACGAAAACCCTTTGCAACAAGTCTAGCTTTGAAAGTCTCCACTTTCCCATACACCAAGTTTTTTCTTGAAGATCCACTTGCTCCCAATGGGTTTTACCCCTTCAGGAGCAACTTCCAAAGTCCATACTTTGTTGGTGTACATGGATTCTATCTCGGACCGCATTGCATCCAGCCATTTCACTGAGTCCCCACTCGTGATGGCCTGCTCGAAGCTAGTTGGGTCATCATCAACAATGATGCAATCCTCGTTCCCACCATCCATGAGAAAACCGTAGCATCTCTCAGGTGGGTGAGGAACCCTACTAGATCGGCGGAGTGGCTGGGGTTCATCGGGAACTACCGAATCCTCTGGTTCCACCAAATCTTCTGTTGTGGTTTGTACAGCTGGAACCTCTTCCAGTTCTACCTCAGAGCCACTAATCTCTTTTGCAAGAAATTCCTTTTCTAAAAAGGTGGCTTGTTGAGCAACAAACACCCTTTGTTCCTCACTGTGGTAGAAGATATACCCTCGCGAATGCTTGGGATATTCAACAAACTTACACAAAACAGATCTTGCCTCGAGTTTGTCCGGTTTTTGTCTTTTGACATAGGCCGGGCAACCCCATATCTTAATAAAATTAGGATATGGTCTCTTCCCTTTCCATATCTCATATGGGGTGGTAGGCATAGATTTGGTAGGAACCCTATTCAGTAGGTATGCTGCTGTCTCTAGTGCATATCCCAAAAAGGAAATAGGTAACTCAGCTATACTCATCATAGAGCGCACCATATCTAATAGGGTGCGGTTCCTCCCCGATACACCGTTGTGCTGTGGTGTATATGGAGGAGTTAGCTGAGAGAGAATCCCATTCTCTTTTAGGAAGTCTAGGAATTCATTGCTTAAGTATTCACCTCCTCGATCAGATCGAAGGATTTTAATACTTTTCCCGGTTTGGTTCTCGACTTCTTGTTTATATTCTCTAAATTTCTCAAAAGCTTCTGATTTGTGTTTCATCAGGAACACATATCCGAATCTAGAGAGATCGTCAGTGATTGCAATGAAGTACGAATAATCATTCCTGGCATGTGTAGACATGGGACCGCATACATCACTATGTATCAGTCCCAAGAGTTCGGTAACTCTTTCTCCGTGTTCCGTAAACGGAGTTTTGGTCATCTTGCCTTTGAGACATGACTGGCAAGTGTCATAAGATAAAAATTCAAATGGATTCAAATATCCATTTTTATGCAACTTAGCTAGTCGTGTCGCATTGATGTGACCCAGTCTACAATGCCACAAGAAGGATTCGTTCATTTCTGAACTCTTCCTCTTGTGTGTGTTTGTTATGCTCAGAACTGTTGATTGATTTAGAACATAAATGCCATTGCACATCGTGCCTGATCCAACCAACTTTTGGTTTAGAAAAAATGTTCATAACATTATCCTGTATACAAAATTATATCCGTATTTACTCAACAAAGAAACCGATATAATGTTGCATATCAGGTTCGGCATGTAATAGCATTCGTTCAGAATCAATGTATTACCAGTTGGCAATACAAGGTGATATTTCCCGACGGTTTTAGCTGCAACAATTGCACCATTTCCAACCCCTATGTCTTTATCACCTTCTCCAAGTTCTCTACCTTTCCTAAGCCTATGGGATCCTGACCCGGTATCTAATACCCAGGACGTAGAGGAAATGTAGAAACTGCTCTGTGTAACGAACACACCCGAAGAAAATGCATCAACATGTACTTTCTTCATTCGGGTGGCATGGGAATTCTGGTATTCCCTTATATCCTATTCAGTCTTATAACTCTTATAAGAAAGAACGGAACCAACGTTCCCCAGCACAGTATAACATACGGGTTCGGTCAATACATCCATATTATTATCTTAATTAAGGCATGATATGGTCGCTACCTGGAGAGAGAGAAGAAAACATTTTAGCGTATGCTCTTGCAAGATCAGATTGGTTATTATTTTATCTAATCAGGATGGCTCCCACTGTTTTTATCAAATCTTCCTTCAAACCCTAAAAGGAAAGACTAGCCGGGATTAATTACACTCTACAATTTCGTCAATCTTTCAGCCAGGCCAGTGTCGGTACTTTGAGGGAGGTTCCCCGTGCTTTCGCACGGACCTAATTAAAGCAAACCTCGTTTTCCCAGAGGCGTAACCCCGTTGACACCTTTCTAGACACCTACTTGATCGGCTAATTGTCCTGTGTAAAACTCTCCCAGGAGTAACAATTACTCGCAGTGGGTTTCGGGATCCAACTATCTCATAGAAGATATGCAATCTCATTGCAAATCTCAACACTTAAAATTCCCGATAATATTTTGCCCCAAGCATCCCATGACCTTGACGGAGGTCAACAAACCATAGGGTGCAAGTCAAGTTCAACCCGTCATTTCTTGATTGAATCAAACCCACCCGCACGACCCTTGACGGAGGTCAACAAAGTCGTACGACTACCCTAATCCAATCTGCATCATATGCATAAGCAGATAAATACTAGTTAGCTACCGCACACTACGTCTTGACGGAGGTCAACAAACGTAGCAAGGATACTAAGTAGGACTTATCTGAAATGACGGAGGGCTACGACAGGTTTTTCTGAAAAACCTATTGCGTAATAAACTTGATATCGTTGTAGAATCATGTGAATTTTGAAATGGAGTGATTTTGAGGCTTTTATTAGTTTTGCTAAAGAGGTCACTGCCGGTGAAGGGATCTCGGCTCTTTCGTTATGGAATAAGGTGCAGGATATATCATATACATCACTATGCAAAGCAAAACTCCAAAAGCAATAAAAAACAAACCGAGTGTTGTAGCATCTGCCAGTTTTGCTAAAGAGGTCACTCCCGGTGAAGGGATCTCGGCTCTTTCCTCATCGAATAAGGTGCGGGATATATCATATATATCGCTATGCAAAGCAAAACTGTAGCTACCCTTTTTGAAAAATTTGATTCTACAACATCTTTTAGGTTTCTTTTCTTTCATTATTCACATTAATGAAGTCCCATCATTTAAGTCACCTAAACATCACAGATAAATACGACGTACACTTATGCCATCCGCATTCGCCTCGATGTCCCCTCGTGCACCGTTAGGTTAGGTAACTAACGGCAGAGCGGGGCATGGCTAGCGCGGGTGTAAAACATAAGTAACGCCTATATAATATATCATATATATACTATATACAGTATTTATCACATCACATCACATGATCACATCACAGATATCGCAGCAGAAGAAACATATGAAACATTGGATATACTAGGACGTCCGTGTTTTATTTTGAGCCTCTATAAAACACGGATTTCACGGTCGCGATGAATAGCCAAACCCACACCCCTAGACCCCTACGAGAGCGGCAAGCAACCCTTCCAATTCTAGAGTTAGGAGACCCGGACTCGACTACTCGAGTTGGTCTCCCACTGGACTCCAGAACCCGGTTACTTGTGCTCTCCTCCTTGGGTCTATCCTAGTGTGGAAAAGTAAATAATATACAAATGGTGACATCGACCTCATCCTGGAAGTGCCCCAATAAAAGAATATTACATACATTTTATTTTACATGAATGAAAATAAAAACCCTCATCTCACATAAAACCCCCGGCTATTCAGAACGCGACGATCCAATATAACATATCCAGCAACATATAACATCACATGTCATCAACGTAAGTAAATATGCGCATCCCAATTGTCGTTGACATATAGCAACGAAACCGGCGATATCACATATTACACTTACGGTCACAGAAAAGAAAGTGTAAAACTACAACATTTGGAATCCACAATCTCTTTAGACATCGTAAATCCGAAATATCACATACTTCGCATTTCATGCCTATCTTTATGAATTCCACATATTGTATCACATTCCAGATAAATAGACAGTATTAAACTTTCCGATCGAATAATCAAATACCCAAGATTTCCTAAGTAGCTCAACACTTGAGCGGAGTTCAAAAATTCCAGAATACGTCACAGTAGCAACGGTCCAGCCGTAGAAGGGTCAAGCCAAAGCCTCACATGTGGCACGCCGTACTGTCTCAAACCCTAAGGTTCAAAAGGCAGTTCAAGACGGTCACATAATCGAGTTAAGGTTTGTTGTCTTCTAGAGGGTCCATCGCGTCACATGCACGTTTTTCCGAAAGATTTAAACCCGAGAAAAATTCAACACTTGAATGTTTTTCGTGCCGGGAAAAATTGAGTTAATGATATCCGTTCGAACATTTTAGTACTTTCTAAATTATCCGGAATAACATAACAAAATTAAATTCTCCGATCGAGTCGACGATTACAAAATAAACCCCAAAATACTCAACACTTGAGTCAGTTTAAAAATACCCAGAAGAATATAGGAATAGCTACGGAGGTTACTGCATAAAATACTATTCATGATTCACTTTACCTGCCGCGGAACCGCCGCCAATAGTGGGTTGGGGCCGCGGTTCCGCGGCGGTTGTACGGAATTATGATGTCGAATTTTATGGAAACTCTTAGAATTCCCTGCTGATTTTTTAGGTATTTTTAATTCAGAAAAAACCCAGTTTTTAAAAAATGTACAGAGAGGGGGTTATCTTGACGTGTTCGGGTTCGTTCGGAGTTTTAACTTCGTTAACACATCGCCTAATGTTCTAGCTAGGCTCTGATACCACTGTAGGGTTACTAGGCACTCTAATAAGGTTCTACAATGCATCAACCACGCCCGTTTAAAATTTTAGCCGTGCCGAATAACCCTAAGCAAGATCGTTGCTAGAAAATTAGGGTTTCATATGCTAGTAAACTACGTTTACGACTAAGTGAATACGAAATACAACCTTTGTAGATCGGTCCTTCACTTCTATAGCTCCTTGTTGAAGTCCCTTCGCTGCGATCGTGGTTCTCCCGGACCCTTGCATGGCTTTACGAGGCGAAAGACGCGTCCTTGCTTGAAGTCTTCGAGGCCGAAGATGATCTACGTCGAGGGGATGCCAACTCAAGTTTCGACTTCACTAACTTGAGAATTAGTGAAGCAAACACCCTAAACTAAAGTGCTAGTCTAGTAGAGGATGGAGAAATAGGAAGTGAGTTCTCTTTAGAATTTTATTTCTCACAATCTTTCTCACTTTGGATCAAACCCTAGCAAGCTTTTTCTTTTTAACAAATGAAGAAGAAGAAGAAAAGAAAGAGATGAGGATAATGATCAAGTGAGCAAGCTAACCATGGTGAGTGAGTATCATATACTAACTCTTGTAGAAACATAACCATGACTAATGTTTATGGTTGTGTTAAGAAATATCCATGGTAAAAACAAACTTAGTGGACTTAGTCAATGCATCCACAAGCTTCCACAAGCTTCATGCATTGTGCTAATCCTCCACTAATTTTGTAATTACTTAAAATATAAAAACCCAACATAATATGTAGCATGGTGTAAGTCTCATACACCCTAGTCATGTGTATCATCAACCATGATACAATAAAAGAAAACACAATTTTAATATATATCACATATATATCAAAGTTGTGTACATGTGAGAAAAAACCTAAAGTGAACAAGTGTTAGTTAATGTAAACTAGTATATCAAATATACAATTATACAATAAATTATTAAATCAACACTTGACTTAATAATCCGGTCATATATCATATAACCGATTAACATCCATCGTATCGACTTATCGAATCAACACTTGATTCAATATCCCGGCTATATCACATATAACCTCGCGATACAAAAAGTAGCGAGAATAGAATACGGTATCACATACACGCATCATTCTCGGTCTTGCACATATCACATATGCGCTCCTATTTCGTTTTGCCTGAGCCAGTAAAACCTCTATGTAGGACTCTAAAGGCTCGTCAATACGCCGGCAGTAGGTGATGATCACATCAAGCACCCACAAGCCGTCAGCGGTACTAGCTGGACGTAACGGCTACCCGGGTATTGAGCGATCAGAAGATCAGCAAGCAAGCCCGCTCCAACTCCTGTAAAAGCCTGCCGGTAACACTTCCCGTACAGTCCGGTCTCCTCGTCTGATATGTCGCATATCAAGTCTAGGGGTGGTAAACGTCAGACCCCAATAACCGATAAGTCGTGCCGATGCGAGGCTCATAACGGGTCGAGAAACTACTGGTAACACTTACCAGTAAATCTCTAAATCAGCCCTGGCCAGGGACTTCCCTGTTACGGCCAATAGAGCACTGCGCAACATCAACCCCCAATACCGGGAGAGACGAAACCCCTCCTATCGCTCATTGCCTCCATGTGACTCGGGACTGTACCCAAAAACCACCGTTTTGCACGCCCTCATGGACGTGGTAAGGTGGAAATCAAAGCACAGTGGGAATCACACAAGACTCTATGACGATCTCGGGTCTACAGACTAACCTGCACAAGTGTCACCAGAGAACTGCCATCTGACGTGAGGTATAATACCATCTGGGAGTTCTCGGCGAGTCCGTCCAGTGTACCCAGTCTCCACTGAGCACCCGTATACCATCTCTGATGTCAAACACCAATGGATATGGGATCATCCATCGCCCATCTCATGGGTCGAGAAGCGTATACGCTAGTCTACACTGGTATATCGATGCCCTGTCTCGATACACCCACGACTAGGGACCTTGAAGGATGTACTTATGGACTACCATGCCCCCACTAGTATGATCCGCATCATAGTCCAGGTAGTCAAGTACACATCCTAAGGGCTTTACCAACATGTAACTATAAAACAGTATAAAGAGACAAGTATACATGTTAAAGTAAAGTGCAACCAGATAGCATACTATCATATCGAGCAAGAAAGTCCTCTCTATATATGTCCAAGGATCCAATGTAATATACATCATCTGTACAATACTGGCCTCTAGGGCATACATACAACTAACACAAGCGTCGGTAGGAATGAGCTATGCAACTCCCTGACCAAAAGATGATAATGGCCCGAATCGTCTCTAAACTAGTGCGTCGCCTCAAACATGGCGTATCGTCTAAAAAACGGCGATACTGGACCGAAACGTCCCTAAATTAGTGTCGCCTCAAATACGGTGATAATGGACTGAAACGTCCCTAAGCTAATACGTCGTCTCAAACACGGTTTGTCGCCTAAAAAACGACGATACTGGACCGAAACGTCCCTAAACCAGTGCGTCCCCTCAAACATGGCAATAATGGACCGGAACGTCTCTAAACTAGTGCATCGCCTCAAATATGGTGATATGCTCTCTTGAGATGTATATTGCAATCGAAGTCCCAACGGCGAAGGTTGCAACTTAATTCTCACTGGCTACACAGCTACTCCAGCGATGAAGCCACCCCAGGCCCTACCGGCAAACAGATGGGTCGCCTGCGACAAAACTACTTTCAAGAGTTTCACCGTTAGCGAAAAAACGGTACGTCCACAAGCGAAATGAGTACGGATGAAAATACGAAAGGGAGCCGTGAGTAAAAACAACAGGGCTACTGGCGAGCTTGTGAAAACTCGGAAGGGTGCAAACTCGTTAAAAATAAAAATATATAAAAAACAAAAAACAAAAAAAACGGTACATCCACAAGCGAAATGGGAACAGATGAAAACCCGAAAGGGCGCCGTGAGTAAAAACAGCAGGGCTACGGGCGAGCTTGTGAAAACTCGGAAGGGCGCAAACTCGTTAAAAATAAAAAAAAATATAAAAAAACAAAACAAAAAACAAAAAAATGTACGTTCACAAGCGAAATGGGCACGGATGAAAACCTGAAAGGGCGCCGTGAGTAAAAACAGGAGGATTACCGACGAGTTTTTGAAAGCCCGAGAGGGCGCAATCCGGTGAAAATAAAAAATATACTTGCAGGGTCCTTTGTACGTTGTGAGGAGAAAATACCTGCGTGTAATCCTTACGAGTCACAAAGAAGCAACACATTTAGGAATCTCCACGATTCCTAAGAAGAAAATACACCTACGAGATTCTCTCGACTCGTAGGGAGAAATGTCTTTATGGGACCCTTACGGCTCATAAAGCTAAAAGCCTTGGCCGACAGGATCCTAACTCTGTTTGCTAAGCCACCTTTGTTCAAATCAACAAAGGCAAATGATAATTCGCTTCTGGCAACATCCCAGTTGTAGTGATGCTAATACTTAAACATGTGTCAAACTCCAAGTCCTCTCATGGCAAATGATCATTCGCTCTTAGCAATATTCCAGTCGTAGCGATACTGATGCTAAAGTTGGTATCAGGACCCAAGTTCCTGACTCGCAACAAAATCAGCGAGTACAAAAATGCATGTGAAATAGCCGAAATGATGGGGCAACTAGCAATAAAAATCAACGGGCAAAAAATATGCATATAAAAACAGTCGAAATGTTTGGGCAACTCGCAATAAAAAGCAGTGAGTAAAAATATAAAAAAATAGCCGAAATGATTGGACACCACGGATAAAAAGCCGAAATGATTGGGTGATCGCGACTTTCGTGATATGAAAAGCTGAAAAGAGAGTTTCGCGGAAATAAATAAAATAAAATAAAATTTTCTCTGCCCTGTAGGTAGGTTCATACCGACCCCTGTATACAATCCATGAGCACAAATAAAAGAAAGGGAACCATATTTTTCCATCAGGCTCCATCAAAGGGAGAGCCAGATCTCGACGGCAACATCTACAGCCTAGATATCAGCTCGACGTTCTTCTCATTCCAATAGGATGCAGACGTGACGTCAACAAAGCTCCAAGGAGCCAAATCAAAAAGGAGTAATAGCAAAATCCCAGCTCTATCTCAACGTTCCTTCTCGGTGCAGATGCAACGTCAACACCGAGAATCTTCGATTGACGGGTCAGACGGGTCAAATTGGTCATGCGAACCCAATGTGCAGTGAGTGTTTTGAAAGGGTTTTGGATATATCGGGGGCCTTGCAGAGTTTTACGGGGGTCCCGCTACTCGGATAACGGGCTGGGGGTCAAGGGGGCTGCTAGCCCCCTTGCGGAGTGCGGGGCAGCGCTCCATTAGAAAAATTTTCTAACGGGGGAAGTACATTTAGTGTGGAGTGCATATAAAATAGGGGAGGAGCGTCTTAAAGACGCGTGAATGGCTCGTGGGCGCTGGGCACCCATGGGTCACGTGCCTAGCGCTGGCGCCCGCGGGTCACGTGCCTGGCACACAAGCGCCTGCGGGTAACGTGCGCCGCGCAAGCGCTGGGCGCCCATGGGTCACGTGCGCAGCACGTGACCGCTGGGCGCCAGCGGGTCACGTGCGCTGCACGCGACTGCTGGGCGCTGAGCGCCCGCGGGTCGCGTGAGTTGCATGTGGGCGCTTAGCGCCCGTGGGCCACGTGCCTTGCACGCTACCGCGGGGCGCCCGTGGGCCACGTGCCTTGCACGCGACCGCTGGGCGCTGAGCGCCCGAGGGTCACGTGAGGCGCATGTGGGTGCTTTAGTGCCCGCGGGTCACGTGCGCCGCACGCGACCGCTGGGAACACCGGCTGGAAAGGGGCTTAGCCCCTGGGTTAGGAGTTAAACTTCCAAAGGGGGATTTTGGAGTTGAACTTCTAACAGGGATTATGTACAAAATTAGAGTTAAACTTCTAAAAAGGGGTTTGATTTATGGAGTTAAACTCCAACAGATCTTGAATGGAGTTAAACTCCTAAAGATCTTTGGATCTTATTTTGAGCCTTAGATCCTTCCGGAATGGGGTTTTTGGAGACGAGTCTCCTTCCTCTTTATGGGCTGGATCTTAGGGGGAAAAGAGGAGGTGAGACTTAAAATCTTCCATTTTCGGGATTTGATGGGAGATCCGAGCTTTTCTTTGTGGGTTTTATGGTGAAAAAACTATTTCTTTTTGGAAAAGGAAGAGTTAAACTCTTGATTTAATTCCAAAGGGGAAGAATGTATTAGAACCTTGAGGAAGGAGACACATACCCTAAATTTTTGTGGAGAATGAATTATATCTTTCATTTCATTTTCATGTTGCCTTTTATAGGCTTACAAATTTACATATAACCCATTGGGCTTTACAAAATGGCATTTTGCCCATATCATGCCTCATGTGCTCATTTATTTTGCACATGGGCCATGGACTTTACAAAAATTTGGCTTTATGCCCATTCATGCATAAAAAAATTACATCAAAATTATTTATTACATGATTTCATTTTGGAATGGGGGAGGCCGGCCGCGGGGCTCGATTTGGGCATGGGCCCACTTGACCTGGGCTTGGGTCCGCCTGGCTTGAGGTTGACTTTGACTTTGACTTGCTCAATCGGGGTGTAATTTTTGATCCCAACAGTATACTATCCATGGGCCATATTCTCCAAAGTCGCATACCGATGAGGAGAAGCCACCTACGCGTCCTCTCGACTCGTAAGAAAAAAAATTCTCTTGTAAGATCTTTACGACTTTCAAGAGAAAACGCACTTAGGAGTCCTCACGACTTTTAAGAAAAAAATACACTTACGAGATCCTTTCGACTCGTAGGGAGAAACGTCTTTATGAGACCTTCACGGCTCATAAAGTTGAAAAGGCTTAGACGACAGATCTAAATCTGTTTCCTAAGCCATCCTGCCCTATAAGGAGGTCCAAATTGACTCTTGTATACTAGCCACGAGCCACATTCGCCAATAAAGTGAAAAAGCCACTTACGGCTCTTCACGACTCGTAAGGAGAAAATACCCGAGTTAGATCCTTACGACTCACGAATGTGATGAACACTTAGGAATCCTCACGAGTGTTAGAGAGAATACGTACCTATGAGATCCTCACGACTCATAAGGAGAAAAACCTTCTTGAGACCCTTACGACTCATGAAGATGAAAAAGTCTTAGGCGACAGGGATCCTAAACTTGTCACCTAAGCTATCAGTTCTATGGCAATGCATTACTTTGCACTACTTAACCCACGTACAAACTTACGTGGCAAAGTAGTGGGGGCATTTGTTTCCGCAAAATTTTTGGCCCAGAGCTTGTTGTTGTTCCCTGATAAAAATAAAGGGAACCCCCACATGTTAAACACGTGCACCCACATGCAAAGCATGTAGGCACCGTCTCAGATATGATTAAATCTTATATTGGTTCCCACATGTTAAACACATGAGCGCCTCACGTGTTTCCCACGTGAGCGTCAGCACCAGCCTCTGTTAGGATTAAATCCTATAGTGGGCCTCACGTGCAACACACGTGAGTGTAGGCGTGCAAAGCACGCAAGTGACTATTTATAAAATAATTAAATTCTTAGATGGCATCCAAATTAAATGGTAGAATTAAAATTCTACATGGGGAATATTTCCCTAAAATCTGGGATATTCTATGTTAAACAGAGCCGTTGGATCAAAAGATCCAATGGTGATAATAAATCATGAAATGATAGAATTAAATTTTATTAGGAAAAAATATCTTTTTGATCAAATATTCTCTATTAAATAGAGAACCGTTGGATCAAGGATCCAATGATGATTAAAAATCATCAAAAGAGAGAACTAATTCTATTAGAGGAAAATATTCCCTGATCTTTCTAAATAAGGAAGATATTTTCTGTTGGATCAAATATCCAATATTAATTTAATTCTATGTGGAAAATATTTTTCAGATCTTTTTCAAACTAGAAAAATCCTCTCTGTTAAACAGAGGACCCTTGGATAAAAAATCCAACGGTGATTATAAAATCACCAATTAAACTATCTGATGGAATAACATTCTATGTTAGGAAAATATCTTCCTGATCTTCTTAAACTAACAAGATATTCATATGATAGAATAAAATTCTATCTTAGGATAATATTTCCTAATCTTATTAAACAAAGAGCCTTTGGATTAAAAATCCAACAGTGAATAAAATTCACCGGTTGATCTTTAAGATCATTTTGATTGATTATGAAATCAATCAAGATCTCTCAATGAGAGATTTTCTCAACAAATTGATTTCTCTTCTCTTATAAATAGAAACAAAGAGATCAAATGTAAAGGAAGGAGACCACCCCACAAGTTATACAGAAGGCTCTCAAAAGGTTCAACAAAAAACAATAAAGAATTTAATTCTCAGTAAAGAAGAAACATCTTCCTCCTCAAAACCCTAGGTAAAGAAAACATCGAGATCAAAATATCTCTTTTACCTAAAATATCTAAGGGTTTAACTTTTCTCAAAGAACTTAGTTCTTTCTCTGGATTTGAGATCCGCAAGACAAGTCTCTCACAAGTTGAGAATTTAATTCTAATCGGGAAGATCTTGTTCTTGAGAATCAAACATTCAGGGAAGAACATGGATACAAGAACATGAAGAATATGAAGCCCATAATACTTCAAGAACTTACTTCCTTCAAAGAACTTAGTTCTTAAAGAATCCGAGATCCACAAAATAGTGATTTTAGTGATTGTTAATGGTCAAAATATCATTAACAGAGGTTTAACTTCTCTGAAAACATAAACATGAGAACATGAATAAAAGAATATGGAGAATATGGAGTCCATAATACTCCAGAAATTTAGTTCTTTCAAATCAAGAACTTAGTCCTTAAAGAACTTGTTCACAGATCCTTAAAATAGTGATTTTGGTGATTGTTAATGGTCAAAATACCATCAACAAAGATTTAAGTTCTCTAAAAATATCAACAGAGATTAAATCTCCAGAGAACTTAGCGCCTCACGTGAAACACACGTGAGCATCCAGAACTTAGCGCCTCGCGTAAAATACACGTGAGCGCTCAAAAGAAATCAGCGCCTCACGTGAAACACACATGAGCGCCCGACGCTCAACACCTCACGTGAAAACACACGTAAACGCTAGAGAAAAATTAGTGTTCAACACTATTATAGCGCTTCACGTGATATATACGTGAGTACTATATGCAACTGAGTGCTTAGCACTGATGGGTGTTACAGAAACATAATCTTAGCCTAAATTGGCTAAGCTTATGTTCGTGATATCCAAACCGATCTTAGTCTCATACACGACCAACGATCTTTATCCCATATCTTCTAAGTTAATTTTAGTCTCTAACAAGACTAATGATTCTTGGATGATCCATCATAATCTTTTCCTTCAAATACGGGATTTGGTTCGAGGATACATCTTTCCACAGCTCTGATATATGTCGTAATTCCTCAACATCTTCAGAGAGGCGGCGGGTCCCAACAACCAACAACTCCTCTTCCTTCGTTCCAAATATGGGAATGCTGGACCGAAATGTCCTTAAACTAATATTCGTCTGCGATAATGGACCGAAATGTTCTTAAACTAATATTCATCCCAAACACGGCAATAATGAACCGAAATGTCCTTAAACTAACATTCGTCTCCAAAATGGGAATGCTGGACCGAGATGTCCTTAAGCTAGACATTCGCCCCAAATACGGTGATAATGGACCGAAATGTTTTTAAACTAACATTCGTCCCAAACAGGGAATGTTGGACCGTGATGTCCTTAAACTAAAATAATTGAGCCCATATGCTCATTTGTTTCTAAGTTGATCTTAGTCTCAAAAATGACTAACGATTCTTAGATCAAACCCAAATATCACATGAACTGATATACCTCATTTATATGAGATCTGCGTCCTAAGTTCATTCCTGTTAGCAAACCAAGCTACTAAAGTGGATCCCGTCAAGCAAATCCTTAACCCAAACCAAAATCTCAAATATACGGATTTGGATTAATCCGCGCCCCAACCGAAATAAACCAAACATAACACGACACGAAATGACCTACTGAAACAGGAGAAAGTGGTTATTGTAATTAACCGCAGGGGCTTGCGCAACACGACACGAAGTCACGATGGCGAAAAATATGTATTTTCTGTAGAAAACCCGATTTGGTCAAAAAATGCCAACTGTAATCAGATTGAAACAGGCAAGGTCAGATTTGAAGTATACCAGATTGGTCTTTCTTGTTCTACAATGATTGCATTCATCTGGGACCATTTGTTTTGTCGGAATGCATGCAGTCAAGGATTGATCATTTGGTTGTGGCAATGAAACAAATCATTTATATGCAAGCGCTCATCGGTGCATTTTCAAGGATCAATTAATAAATAAAAGATCACACACCTTACTACATGTAAATATTTTTTCACTAACAACTCCAAACGTTTAGAACTTGTCTTGTTAAGTTTATATAGCTTGTCTTATCAAATTTGAACTTCTCATAAGGACCCACAAATATCATATATGAGTTTGGACATGCATTGCCTTTTTTCTGTTCGTTATCCAAACATTTGTAGCAATCTTCCAATCCTTGTATGAAGTTTCTATACTTTAGACACACAAAAGGCATAGGATATCTCAGTGGAAGGGTATATTCATTCTACTTGTTATTGCAACCAATGAACCAGGAAGTATTGAAGATTAATAGAAATTTTATGTGACTTTTGAAGTTGAGCTATTATAAACATATGAACTATGTGCAAACCTTGAATTTTTCTATCTATTTCTCTGAATTCCAGATTCTTTATCCCTGATTATCTCACCTGTTACGACGTTAGTTATTCAATTCAACTTAATTATTTCATTTGGATATTGTATGTTTCCAAAATTCCCTGATCAGATCCACAGAAAATTTATAATGTGTTGTTTTATTGATCTATTTCCAAAATGTCTGGATCATGAATCTATGATTAAGTATGCAGAAGACTAATCTTCTTCTGTTGCTTTATGCTGATATGGTTTCAGCTTTCTCTGGCATTTCTTGCATGTCTAGTTTCTCTTCTCGCTGCATGCAATTTATTAATCACCTCTTCTATTAACTTTTTTAATCACATTTATCTATCGGAGACACAACTAAATTCATTTATTAAGATATATGTCATATCAACTGTCAGCCTTTCATGGTAGGCCCTGATACTTTTGTAAGAGCCCAACTTGTTTGTTGTTCATTACTAATATGATACATATATGATTTATGCAGGTTACACGTCTACGTGAGTATCAAGGTGTAGATGCACATTTTGATACTATTGCAAGACAGTACCATGATATTGTAAAGGTATGTACTTTCCTTGATGATTTCGATTAACCGGATTATCTTCCGTGACCGCCTGGCTTCAATTACTGATCTGCAGAAACTGGAGGGCATGCAATGGACCATTCACCAAGTTGAAATAGACCTAAAACACTCACTTGAACACTCGATGTCCTAATATTCATGTTCAATCAAGTAAGCCCTTTCATATGTGCACATGGTTGATTAATTCAAAAGAAATACTTGGGTAGTTCATAATAATGTGCAAGTTTCTCCATTTATTCCCTCAAAGCATCACGGGCGCTTACATTCTGACACACGATGCATGAACACACAACTCTAAAAGTGCATAGTAGTAAACATCAACAGAAGGCTTCATCATAGAGGTGTATGTGCTTCATATAGTTTTCATGATGAACCTCATGATCATCTCTGTTTCAATTTGAGGACGTCGGTATAGACCTGTTACAGCTAAATTGATTGAGTGCCTGCATTCAGTTTGCTCTGTGGTGAACAAAACAATCAGGTTGTGGTGGCTGAGGAAATGAACATCTGTATGCTTCTTTTGTCTACTGCTTATATCTTGTGTGCATACGTCTTGTTTTTAATTTTAGGTAAGCTGACACCTTATTTATGTATGATTTTTATCAGGCACTTTTCCTTGCTGATCTTTTAATTTCATGAAATCTCATTGCTCAGACCAAAACTGGCTGCTCGTTCAGATATAGACCGTTTTCCCTTCCCTCATGAGCATCGGGGAATTGTATATAAAATGGCATCCCCCCCCCCCCCCCCCAACAAAAAAGAAGAAAAACAAAGCTTAAGAGCTCTAGTCTAACTTTCATTATTGGCAAACCATATTCCTCTACTGGATTGTCCCGATACTCGTGGGCACTCTTCACACGAGCAGGATTTTTTTAGAATTGGCATATTAAACTTGACAACGCCTAATACCATTTGTGATGAGAAACTGTGCCCCTTCATATTTTTTACATGGATGGATGTCAAAGGGCTTACTTTTCTATTCTTAACAAGCACCCTTATTGTCTGTCTTCAGACACAAAAGCCTAAGCCTGGACTAGATTTTGATAGACACGGTCCTTGCTTTCTAGAGCAGATTTTTGATTATTGTATTTTTTAACCGTGTATGCATTTTATAGAATGAATCAATGTTCTGGAACCTTAACTTTAAGTCTAGATATTTTGAGTGGTGCCGAACTGGCTGCTTAAGGTTGCTTATGTTTGAGAGTGAATTTCACAACTTGCTTTTTGGGAATGTATGAACTCTACCGGTATCAAATATTGTTATAGCATTAAAATATCAATTTAGATTGTATCGATGTGTTAGACCAATATATCGCCGATATATACTGGTAATCAGTCTATTTGCGTGAATCCTATGTATACCATATCTTACACTTTTTTATGTTATTTAACTTTAGCTACTAGAAAAAATAAAACTCCACAACACACATTCGGATTGATCTTTTTTTATTTATCACCCCGAAAACTTAGACAGTTCTATATTTCACCCCCCAAAACTTAGATAGTTCTATATTTCACCCTCCAAAACTTCATATTTCTCTATTTCACCCCCAATTTGTTTGAGTCGACCAAATAACTTCTTATAGTTACTTTTGAGAGTATCAAAAACCTATGCCATTAGTGGTGTTAGTTTAAGTTTTAGGGAAGATTGTTTTTTTAATGTTCATCTTTAACCTCCCATCTCCTCTTTTGAATGGTTTATCACTGCCATATCTTATTTGTCCCATTAAAATTATGGTTTTCAAAATCAACAAATATCACATCTTATTTGGAAATTTCAAACACAATGTGTATTTGAACTAATCACATACATCATCTCATGCTTACCAAAATTCATGCCTTAAATTATTTCACACAAATCATTAAAGAAAAGGAATAGAGATGAAACTCCTTGTCAACTTCAACACAAGATTGCCAATTGAGATTCAATCTAATGATATTGTTGGAGATGCTTCACATACAAAACTCTTGGTCTATAAGATTACTTTTATATTTCAATATAGGGATATTTTCCAAAAACTACCGTGTGGTTTCACACTTTTACGAAAAACCCACATGTGGTTTATTTTTTGATAGAAAACCCCAATGTGGTTTGCTCTATCAGCAAAAAACCATCATGTGATTTCGGAAAAAACCCAATATTGTTAATTTTTAGAGTATTAGTGTATTACTGTACTCAAACTTTCTCACCCTCTTATAATAGCAACCAAACGAAAAGGTATTTTCAAAACAATGGATAAGAAGGGTATTTTGGGTATAAAAATACGTTTACAGGTCATGTAAATGTCATATATGGGTATGATTAAAAAAATTCCCAAAAAATTAACAGTATTGGTTTTTCCTAAAACCATGGCGTGGTTTTTTACTAATGGAGCAAATGGTGGTTTTTTGCAAGGTTCGAGAAGTCGGTTTCGGATTTGGTTTCGGTCTCTCAAAATTTTATTAGTTTTGGTGGGTTCGGTTAGTTTTGCTTATCTCGGTTCAAGTTTCGGTTTTGACGGTAATACATACATACATATATGTAGATATATTAAATTTATGATTAGTGTTAACAAATCCAGCCAAGACAAGACCTAATACAAAATACACTCAAAAGTGTATTTAGATAAGTATTAACATATGGTTTAGGTCTACTTTTGTGATCTTCTTGGATAAAAATAACCTGATCAGCTGTACCATAAATTAAAGGTATGGTTTCAATATTGGTTCTGCACTCGATCCACAAAAAATAATTGGGCAACCTTGAAAGCTTAAAAAATAGGAATAACCAGCCGTTTTCAATCCCTTCTCTCATATCTCTATCTCTATCAGCTCGATATTTTCTTTATCTTATAGTTTTCTCAATAGTCAAGATCAACCGTCTTTGGCGAGCAAGTAGCGATTACCCATCACGAAAATATCTCAAATCTAACGATAAAGGCATATAGTGATCACGATGATAGCAAAAACGGCAAAAAAAATTTAGTTATTTCACGTTTGCCAAAACCTGATTGTATGGTTGGTTTCGTATCGGTCTTCACCGAAATCTATACGAAATAATCACGTATCGGTAGTTTCGGACAAAACCTCGAACCTTGGTTTTTTGTCAAAAAATAAACCACATGGGTTTTTCCCCGTACGGTGAAACCACATGATTGTTTTTGGTAAATATCCCTTCAATATAATTGAGATGTTCCATTTTTTATCTCACTTTTATAAACAAATGTAGAAACAACGAGGCACAAAAACTTTAAGTGTGGACAATTAGGAAAGATAGAGGATGATGTTGATATCAAGATGAAGTTTGGTGAAAAGTTGGAATAGATGAACTTAAAAAGATTAAAAAAGGAAGAAGATGATGGTTATTTTGGCCTCCCCACTAACTTGCTTAGTTTAACCAAAGTTAGGCCAACTTACCTTAACAAATGACTAACATGGGTGTTTTTGGACAATAGAATCAGGTAGGGGTGTAATAGACATATTAAGTTTTGGGGTTGAAATATGAAGTAACTAAGTTTTGGGCGCGGAATGTAGAGGGAAAAACCCTTAACAATATGATTATATTAAAACTATTTTATTAAACAGGTCTCTATTATTTAATTAACTTATTTATGAACATCAGTTATTAATACTAATTTACTAATACTATATTAGATTTAATTTTAAAATACATGTTTACTATATAATAATAACAATATAATAGCTTCAATTTACTATCTTAATAATTAATTATTTAAGTAACAACCTACCAATTGTTCAATTGGTATACCAATACGAAACACATAACTTTGACTGATATATCAATGGTATATACATGGTGTACCACCTCTTTTTTTAATCCAAAAACATTCAATATAATCTTAAAATGTTAAATATTTACTAGTAAATTGGTCGTACTGGCCAGTCTATACTGGTATCAGTCCTTGACTGATATACCGATAATACCTGTATTCCAAACAAATTTTCTATGGATTTTTAAGAATGTTATTGTAAATTTATATACAAAGATCATTGTCTTGGAGGTCAAATCTCCCCTTCATAAAATGGCCCGTACTAAAAATTAATCTGTTGATGCACCTATGTTGATATTTCCTTGTTAAGATGCATTTGATATCACTTCCTCGTTATAATTCATGTATTTAATATTCTTCCATTAATGCTGTATGAAGTTTGACGGTTCTTCAACACGTATCTTTACATTGATGCTTTATCTCTGCTTTTTCATGATCACATATTGTAGAAGATTACATTGCTTTTGAAAGAAACATAATGTGATGATGCTCGATATCGGTGATCTCCCAGATCATGACACGTGGCAGATGACGTGTCCCAGAGCTCACAAAAAAGGACCTACAGTTGCCGACCAGGCCACTCCTGTGCCCGTTCCACAAACAAACGCGGGCTCACCTCCGAGCCCCTGCACAAGTGGCCTCCGGGCTACTGCAGAACCAAGATACCTCGGCTCTTTCGCTCGTCCGCGAGCTCTCCCGTTGAGGTCATCTTCCTCGGTCTTATCGACCGACCAACGGCACCGCTCACAGGCGTAACCGCCATACCGCGAATCTCGCCACGCGCGAGATATCGGCCGGCCACATCCCACGTTCCACGTCATCATGATCCCCAATTAACGAGCCTGTCTCACTATTAATGGAAGATCCCGCTCATCACGTGGGCGTGACGTCAGGAGCGTAACGGCCGGCGTTATTCTCGCGCCTGCCATGCCTGCTGCCACCGCTATATAATCCCCTTCTTCAGACGGTTCAAGTAAGCCATTTTTTCTCCACTAAGCCGTTACTCTGCTCGGATTTCCTCTCTAACTTGACCGTCAGAGAGTCCTCGGTGGTATAACCACCCTGGGACTTTCTTGCAGGTAGCTCGGCCCAACCAACCTCAAATCCATTGAGATCCACACGCTTCAGGAGCCTGCCTCCAGATCCAATCTCAGCCGTCTATCGCCGTCATCAGCCGATCAACGGAAGGTAACATCTTGGCGTGATCCAGGTCGTGTCAGCTGGCGCCGTCTGTGGGAACTCTTGATTCCACAAAAACAAAACTTCATCTTTCGATCTCAACTTAATGGTGAGCGATCATCACGACGATCCAAGCACTAACCGCCGCCTCCCCCTCAACGGAGGCGCGGACGAACCTCCTCCGCCGAACGCCATCAACGTCCTTGCCGGCCGAATAGACCGACTCGCGTCCTTCGTGGAGGCGCTCATCCGCGTCTAAACGGTAGGGCAAGATCCCCAGGTCTCCGCTCCCCCACCTTGGGACCGGGACCCCTACAGGGGGAGAGAAGACTCCGTTTGCGTCGGCACTGCCGACCACCACCTCGCTACCTCCCACGGCCGCAGATCTCCTGGGCCAATACGTTCTGAGACCCGCTGGGCGCCCTACAGTTCAACACTGAGGTCCGTCACCAGAGCGCCTCGCCCCGAGATCCTTCACGCACCTGTCCCTCCTCAGGAGATGTCGGTTAGCTCGCCTGTTACCAGGCATGACCGACACCCCCTCCCTCGACGGGGTCGCGCGGACGGGACTCGCCATGGCGGCTCGAGGACTACCTCGTCGGGGATCTAAACCTCATTGAGAGGAACCGGGGCCGCGGCCAAACGCAGGCCTTCAACAGCAGAGACCAGGGATCAGAATGTGCCGAATCGTCGGGGTACCGCGGCCGACTCGACGCCCTCGAGAAGAAGATCGACGGTATGCATCGGGAAGATCACCGCTCGAGCGACGGGGCTAAGTACGTCACCGACTCGCTACCAAACGTTCACCGAGGAGCTGCTCGCCGTCCACGTCTCCTCCTGCAACAAGCCCCCAAAGGTCTCCCTCTTCGACGACAAATCTGACTCGAAGGACCATTTGGATGCGTTCACTGCGGGGATGAGCTTCCAAGACAACTCCGACGCCGCCCAGTGCCGAGCTTTCCCGGCCACTCTCATCCGCTCCAGACAAGACTGGTTCCGAGGACTCGAGCCACGCTCGATCTCAACTTTCGACAAGCTGGCCACCTAATTCCTCGGACACTTCGTCGGGAACAGGCGGCAAAAATGCACAGTTGACCATCTCTTCACGATCAAGAGCGGGGACAAAGAGACGTTCAAAGCATACATCACCCGCTTCTACAACGCCCTTCTCGAGGTCCCAGATCACCGGGACGAGACGGTCATCACAGCACTGAGGTCTGGTCTTAGGCACAAGGAGTGGTTACGCTCATTTGCATTAGCGTAACCTAAGACCATGGCCGAAGTAAAGGCTTGGACCGAGCGCGAAATCTAGCTCGAGTCCGAGGTGAACGCCAACCTCCCCGGGGCAGAGCAAACCGACCAAAAGAAGAGGGCAAGGGATGAGAGAAGGGGACCTGAGCGGCCAAAGCCCTATCTCTCGAAGTTTCAGGAGTACACCCCGCTCAATGTCTCCCAGACGGTGTTACTAGAAGAGGCTAAGGGTGAGGGGTTCTTCAAGTTCCCCCCGCGGATGTCGGCATCGTGCCTCAATTGGTAGCACTCAAGGATGAGCGTCACCGAGCGATTTAGCCGACTCGCGGAGATCAGGCCGAAGCGCCTCAGAGACCTTAGCTTGCCTACGACCTCGTCTTTCAGCTGTTCGGATAAGGGGTTGTAGAGCCCCGGCGACGCCCTCCAGATGGAGTATATCAACGGCTGAAGTAGGGGGGAACGCTGGGGGAGCAATCGGCCAAAATGATTCTCGATCCGGCCTATCACAAACTGCACCGTGTCCCTCGGTACAATACTGATCGTCAATACGCCGGCAGTAGGTGATGATCATATCAAACACCCACAAGCTGCAAGCGGTCAGCTGAACGTAAAAGCTACCCAGGTATTGAGCGCTCAGAAGATCAACAAGCAAGCCTGTACATTCTCCTGTGAATCCAAACAGTAACACTCCCGTACAGTCCGGTCTCGTCGTCTGATATGTTGCATATCTCGCCTAGGGGTGGTAAACGTCAGACCCCAGTAGCTCGATAAGTCGTGTCGATATGAGGTCTATAACAGTTCGAGAAACTACTGATAACACTTACCAGTAAATCTCAGCAACCCTGGTCAGGGATTTTCGGTTATAGCCAATCGAACACAGCACAACATCAACTCCCTATACCGGGAGAGACGAATCCCCTCCTATCGCTCATTGCCTCCATGTGATTCGGGACTGTACCCAAAAGCCACCTTTTTGCACGCTCTCTTGGACGTGGTATGATGGAAATCAAAGCACAGTGGGAATCACACAAGACTCTATGACGATCTCGGGTCAACAGACTACTCTGTACCAGTGTCACCGGAGAACTGCCATCTGACGTGATGTATAATACCATCTGGGAGTTCTCGGCGAGTCCGTCCAGTGTACCCAGTCTCTACTGAGCACCCGTACACCATCCTTGATGTCAAACACCGATGGATATGGGATCATCCATCGCCCATCATATGGGTCAAGATGCGTATACGCTAGTCTACTCTGGTGTATCGATGCCCTGTCTCGATACACCCTCGACTAGGAACAGTTATAGGATGTACTCGTCGACTACCGTGGCCCCACTAGTATGATCTCATCATAGTCCCAGTAGTCGAGTACATATCCTAAGGGCTTTATCAACATGTAATATAGAGACAATCAGAGTACATGTTAAGATAAAGTACAACCAGATAGCATACTATCATGTCGAGCAAGAAAGTCCTCCCTATATATGTCCTAGCATCCACTACAATATACATCGTATGTACAGTAATGGCCTCTAGGGCATACATATAACTAACAATCTCCCACTTGCACTAGGGCCATCTGTTGTGGTATCGCATACCCAACAATTAGCTGCGGTTGAAGTATCTCATACTCAACCATCCCATAAAAGTCTCTACTGGGAAAAAAGCCTTTGTGAGTGGATCCGCGCTGTCGTCCTCTGTGTCTACTCTCCTAACCTCGATCTCCCTGGAGATCAACCATCTCCATGATCAGGTGATACTGCCTAAGAATTATATCTGGATTTCTGATGGGACGGTAGTTCCTTGGCCAAAGCCACAACTCCATTGTCACACAATGGTAGGAACGAAGTTCATCTTATGAACTTATATATATCCAGACTGCCTCTTTGGTAGCATCCTTGGTAACGATGTATCATGCCTTTAATCGTCTAGTATGTCACGGTATCTAGCTTGGAACTCTTCCAACATACCGTCCCTCCACTGAGGGTATAGACAAGCCTGCGACTGACATTCAGTCGTCTTTATCACCCTTGAACCATTCCAGTGATTCTCCCCAGGATTGATTTTTACCATCTCACTACAACCGTGAGAATCTTAACATCCAATCAGATCTATCTCATAGATCCAAAACCCAGGATTCAGGAGGTATTATTTTAATCCTATATGGAGAATCATTGTGATAAGCGGAAATTAACCGAGCGTAGCATAGGAAACTCCTTCCCTATCAAGAGTATGTCATCCACGTACTCTACGAGGATCACCACCATACTCTCTACTACCTTTTTGTATATACAAGGTTCATCTACCATTTTGATGAAGTCAAACTCTTTGACTACCACATCAAAACAGATGTTCCAACTCCGCGATGCCTGCTTTATTACATAAAACATCTTGCACACGTTTCCGCTGCTCCCACTGTCTACGAAGCCCTCTGGCTGTGTACTTATAGACGCTCATTTCTAAAACATCATTTGGAAAAGCAGTTATGACACCCAACCGCCAGATATCGTAGTCATGGTATGTAGCCGTGGCAAGTAGGATCTGGATGAACTTAAGCATAGCTCCTTAGAAAAGGTTTCATCATAATCCATACCTGGTAAATGATGCAAACCTTTAACAAGTCTAGCTTTGAAAGTCTCAACTTTTCCATGTACACCAAGCAATCTTCTCAAGATATACTTGCTCCTGATGGGGATTTAACCCTTCAGATAAAGCAACCAAAGTCCATACTTTGTTGGTGTATAAGGATTCCATCTCAGATCGATAAGCATCCAGCCATTCTTATAGAGTCCCACTCCTGATGGCCAGCTCGAAACTAGTTGGGTCATCATCTCATGATGCAATCCTCGCTCCCACTGTCATAAGAGAAACCGAAGTATCTCTCAGGTGGGTGAGGAACCGTACTAGATCGGCGGAGAGGCTGAGGTTCGTTGGAAACTATTGAATCCTTTGGTTCTACCAAATTATCAGTTGCAGTTTGTATAGCTGGAACCCTTCCAGTTCTACATAACAGACCTTGCCTCGAGCTTGTCCGGATTTTGCTTTTAAACATAGGCCGGACAACCCCAAATCTTAACAAACTTAAGATATGGGCTCTTCCCTTTCCATATCACATATGAAGTGGTAGGCAACTGATTTGATTTGAACCCTTATTCAATAGGTATGCAGCTTCTCAAGTGCATAACTCCCAAAAGGAAATAGGAAACTCAGTAGTACTCATCATAGAGCACACCATATCACATAGGGTGCTATTGCTCCGCCCCGATACACTGACGTGCTGTGGTGTATACGGAGGAGTAATGCTGAGAGAGAATCTCATTCTCCTTTAGAATAGTCCAGGAATTCCGTGCTCAAGTATTCTCCTCCTTGATCTCATCAAAGGACATAATACTTATACCCGTATTTGGTTCTCTACTTCTAACTTATATTCTATGAATATCTCAAAAGGTTCGGACTTGTGTTTCAACAGGAACATATGTCTGAATCTTGAGAGATTATCAGAGAATGTAATGAAGTACAAAGAACCGGTCTTGGCATGTGTAGACAGGGGACCTTCATACATCAGCATGTATCAATCCCAAGAGCTCACTAACTCTTTCTCTGTTTCCAATAAACAGAGCTGTGGTCATCTTATCTTTGTGACTTGACCGGCAAGTTTCACAAGATGTAAATTCAAACTAATTTAAATATGCATGTATATGTAACTTAGCTAGTCGGGTCGTATTGATATGACCTAGTCTACAATACCTCAAGAAGGATTCGTTCATTTCTGAACTCTTCCTCTTGTGTGTGTTCCGTATACTAAGAACTGTAGTTTGATTTAGAACGTCAATGCTTTTAGATAACGTGTCTGAACCGATCAACTCTTGATATAGGAAATGTTCAAAAATTATCCATCAATACAAAATTATATCCTTTCTTTACTAATAAAGAAACTGATATGATGTTGTATATCAGGTTCGGTATCTAATAACATTTGTTCAGAATCAATGTATTCTGATAATACAGGGTGATAGTGACCAACAGACTTGGCTGCAACACTTGCACCGTTTTCTATCTCATGAAACTTATCACCCGTTCTCAGTTCTCTACCTATCTGTAGCCCATGTAACAGATTACATATGTGGGATCCTATTCCGGTATCATATACCCAGGACGTAAAGGATACTGAGAAACAGTTCTCTATAATGAACACACCCGAAGAAGATGCATCAGCATGCACTTTCTTCGTTTGGGCAGCACGGGAAATCTGGTATTCCCTAATTTCCTGCTTTGTCTTATAACAATTATAAGTTGGAGCGGGACCAACGTTCCCCAGGTCAGTATAACAAGCGGGTTCGGTCAATATATCTGTATTATTATCTTGATTAAGGCGTGATATGGTCGCTACCTGGAGAGAGAGAGAGAAGAAAACACTCAGCGTATGCTCTTGCAAGATTAGATTGGTTATCTAATATATCTAATCAGGATGTCTCCCACTGTTTTAATCAAATCTTCCTTCAAACCTTAAAAGGAAAGACTAGCCGGGATTAATTACACGCTACAAGTTCGCCAATCTTTCAGCCAGGCCAGTGTCGGTACTTTGAGGGAGGTGCCCCGTGCTTTCGCACGGACCTAATTAATGTAAACCTTGTTTTCCCAGAGGCGTAACCTCGTTAACATCTTTCTAGACACCTACTTGATCGGCTAATTGTAATGTGTAAAACTCTCCCAGGAGTAACTCTTACTCGCAGCGGGTATCGGGATCCATCTATCTCATAGAAGGTATGCAATCTCATTGCAAATTTCAACACTTGAAATTCCCAATAATATTTTGCCCCTAGCAACTTATGACCTTGGCTAAGGTCAACAAATCATAAGTGCTAGCCAAGTTCAACCCGTCATTTCCCGATTGAATTAAACCCACCCGCACGACCCTTGGCTAAGGTCAACAAAGTCGCACGACTACCCTAACTCAATCGCATCATATGCTTATATAGATAAGCACTAATTAGCTACCGCACACTACGCCTTGGCTAAGGTCAACAAACGTAGCACGAATACTAACCAGTACTTATCTGAAATGACGGAGGGCTACGACGGGTTTTTCAGAAAACCCTTTGCGTAATGAACTTGATATCGTTGTAGAATCGAGTGATTTTAAATGGAGTGTTTTTGAGGCTTTTCTAGTTTTGCTAAAGGGGTCACTCCCGGTGAAGGGATCGTCGGCCCTTTCCTCATCGAATAAGGTGCAGGATATTTCACAAATACCACTATGCAAAGCAAAAACTATAGAAGCAATCAAAAGACAAACCGAGGGTTGTAGCATCTACCAGTCGTTGCTAAAGGAGTCACTCCCGGTGAAGGGATCCCGGTCCTTTCCTTATCGAATAAGGTGCTGGATGTTCTACAAGGAACACCGCTATGCAAAGCAAGAACTAGAGCTACCAGTTTTTAAACAAGTTTCTACAACATCTTAGGTTTCTTTTATTTCATTAATCTCATTAATGAAATCCCATTTTATTATGTTGGATATATATGCCCTAGAGGCCTATATTGTATAGGTTGCTTGGGATATGTATGTACATGACAGTCTTGCTTGATATGATAGTACACTATTTGGTTTGACTTTGTCTTAACGTATGATATATTTTACTTGGTATTTATATATATATGTTGATAAAGCCCATAGGGTGTTTGTCTGACTACCGGCGTTGTGATGGCAGTCATACTAGTGGGAGCTGGATAGTCAATAGGCACACCCTTAGATGTCCCTGATCGCAGGAGTATCGAGATTGGGCATCGATACTCCGGAGTAGACTAGTGTATACATATCTAGACCCTGACGAGGGGCGATGGATTGGTCCCGCAACCATTGGTGGTGTTCACCTAAGATTGTATACAGATGCTCACTGGGTGTGAGTACACCGGACAGGACTCGCCGAGAACTGACTGGATGATATTATACCTAACGTCAGATAGCAGTTCTCAGGTGACATGTGTGCAGATAGTCCGTTGACTTAAGGTCATCATTTGTCTCGTGTGAGTTCCCACTGTGCTTTGATTATTACCCTACCACGGCTCAAAGGAGTCGTGCAAACAGGTTTCAGTTGGGCACAGTCCCGAGCCACGTGGAGGCAGTGAGCGACTGTTAGGGATTCGTCTCTCCCGGTATAGGGAGTTGATATCGCACTGTGGTCGGTTGGTCATTACCATAAGTCCCTGGCCAGGGCTGATTGAGAATTACTGATAGGTTGATCAGTAGATTCTCGGATGGTGATAAAGCCATACCGACACGACTTGTATGGTTATTAGGGGTCTGACGTCCACCACCTCCCTAGACCGTACATGTGATACTCTCAGACGAACAGACCGGACTGCGCGGATATTGTCACAGACATGCTCAGTAGGATTTCAGATGGGTTACCTCATCAGCTTTCTTATCGACAACTACCTGGGGACCGTTACGTACAGCTAGTGCCGCTTGCGGTCTGTGGTTAAACCCACTGCCAGCGTAGTAGTCGAGTCTTTAGAGTCCCACACAGAGATATCCCAAACCCAGGCGAAAAGATATAGAGGTCGTATGGTTTTACGACAAAGGTTCGGACGCATACGTGTTTGATCGCACGTACGACATTCGGACAGTTTTTACTAGCCGGCTTTGGTTTAAGCCAGATTCTAGTATCAGGTTATTGGATTTATACAGTCTAAAGTTTTTCCGTGTTTTCACGGATGAGAGGGGCGTTCTCGTAATTTTCCGAGAAGCTTCTAGAAGGATGTGACATAAAGAGAGAGGTGGCATTTTCATTTAATGATTAAGTGACTCATTGTGAGTGATTCATCATATCATTAATGCATCATTAATTGCTTAATGACTCACATGATGAATCACCCACTTGATTTAATGAAACATGATGAATATTCTCTTATTATTCATTTCTTTTAATTCATTATGTTTCATATATATCAAGTGAGAAGCTTTTTTCATTATAATAATATCATTATCATCTTCTCACTCTCTCTCTTCAAGTTCTCTCTCCTTCACCAAACCCTAATCCTACCCTCATGAGTTGAGAACAAGGATTAGGAAAGACTAATTACTCCATAACCTATCTCTACATCACCTTAGCTACTCTATTTAGCAACTAGAGAAACTAAGTAACCTCAAGTTTAGAGGATAAAGCTTGGAATAGGGTTCTCGGGTGGATCGTCTATCACGGAAGAAAGCCGAAGAGGACGTGGAGATCCAAAGAGGCCGTAGACAAAATCAAGACGAAGGACTAGAACCGTTTGGTATAATCTCCTAGCATAGTAGTTTAAAACTCTATAGCTTTTGTTAAAACTTGTTTAGCAAACGATTCATACGGTTAATCGATGTTTGATCATAGAACTTGATTGTTATTCATATTTCCGCCTCCCCAAAAGTATTGGGGTGTTGAACATCGACTTACAGTGGTATCAGAGCCTAGCTAAACAAGATTTAACTTAATTGCAAATTTGTACGAATTTCGAACGGAAAAACGAAGCCGGAAAACCCTAAAAATATCAAGTTTCTGTCGAAATTTAAATGAAGTCCAAAAATTTTTCAGGGATGTTCAGAAAGCTTGTTATGACACCAGAAGAACACCCAAGAAATTTGGGGCCATGACTCGACCAAACGACCGCGGTTCCGTGGCGGATCCCACCGATCCGCCGCGCTTCCGCGGCGGATCCCACCGATCCGCCGCGCTTCCGCGGCCGAGTTGCCGAGTCATGATCCCAATTTTCTTGGGTGGGTTCTCTGTTAAATTTGGGATTTTCTGGAATATTTAATTTTTGCTCAGGTTTCAGTTTTACAGAGCAGTTTTTGGAGCAATATTAAAGATGTTTAATCGATCGAAATTGTACAGTATTTGCATATTGGATTATATCTGTGATTGATAAATGTGTTCGTAAACCTCCCCTAACTGCTAGTATGTCGGTTGGCAGGGGGTTGCACATTTCTGTAATGGTTTTATCTGTTTGTGCATATAAACTGTATTGGACTGTTGTGGTGATTAGCCGGGTTTTGTGATGGGTTTTTGTATTAATTCATTTGATGTAATTGTAACAAGTTGTAATATTATTTTGCGGGGCACATCCAGGTTGCGGTTGTAGCCACCCTTGTATTATTTCTTTTTACTGTTTTTGCTCCTAGGACAGATCCAAGGTGGGGTACACAAACTGCCGGGCGGGTAGTTTGCCGTACCCGTAGGGATCTTGGGTGGGGTAACGGCTATTCATCACAACTGTGTAATCTGTCTTTTCTTGCAGGCTCAAAAGAAATACAGATTGCTTGCAAATCCAATATTGTTTATCTGTGTTCTGGAATGCCTATTATTGCGTCTGACGAATGTACAATATCTATATATGATAGCTATTTAGACGTCGCTTATGTTTTACACCCGCGCTAGCCCAGCCCCCGCTCTGTCGTTAGTTAAGTAACCTAACGGGTGATGACGGGACCCCGTGGCGAATGCGGATGGCATAAGAGGACGTTGTATTTTCGTTGTTATCTGTAATGATAGGTTAAAGATGGGACGCATTATTATTAATGCAAAGAAAATAAAACCTAAACTGAATCGTTGGAACAATTTCTAAAAACCACTCGGTTTTCTTGAAAAAGCAAATTTTAAATGCGGAGCTTAAACCACTCCTTTTAATAAAAGCTATCTTAGTTCCTTCGATCAAATCAAGTTCATTACGTTAACGGTTTTTTGCCAAAAACCAGCCGTAACCCTCCGTCGTTTCAGATAGACAACACATCGTATTCATGCTATGCTTGTTGGCCTACGTCAAGGCATAGTGTATGGTAGCAGTGTGTGTGCCTATTTGTTGCATAGATAGATGCATTAGTTTAATACAGACGTACACCTTGTTGGCCTACGTCAAGGGCTTGTACGATGTATTTAAATTGATCAGGACAACGACGGGTAGAACTTGACTTGCGTCTTATGACTTGTTGGCCTACGTCAAGGTCTATAAGAGCTTGGGGTAAAAATCACATCGGGAGTTTCAAACATAAAGGAAACTTGCAGATTTAGCTTACCTTCTGGAGTGTGGTGACTAGAGTGGCTTCCATCTAGGGCATCATGCAATGATAGTTGGATCCCGATCCCACTGATGAGTAGGATTACTCTCGGGAATTTCTCTCACTTAACAATCAATGCTATAAACCAAGTAGGTGCCTAGAAAGGTGTTAGAGGGGCTACGCCTCCAGGGAAAAGAGGTTCTTTAATTAAGGAACTTCGCGAAAGCGTTGGAAAACCTCCCTCGAAGTACCAACACCAGCCTGGCTGAAAGGTTAAGCAAGTATTGTGACGTGTGATTAAATCCTGACTAGTTCTTCTTTTAGGTTTTGAAGAAGGATTTGAGGAAACAGTGGGAGCCATCCTGTTTAGATAAATTAATAAACCAATCTAAACTTGCAAGAGCATATGCTGAGTGTTTTCTTTTCTCTCTCTCTGGCAGCTACTATGACTGGACTAAAACTATTACTTGAAAAGAATATACTAACCGGGCAGAACTATAAAGACTGGCTAAGAAACGTCAATATTGCGCTGACTTATGACAAAGTTGCATATGTTACCACTGCTGTTCCTCCCCTTATCCCAGGACCGGATTCCTCAGTTGCGGACAAGGAAGTTCGTAAAACCTGGGATCTAGACTGTGAGCGAGCTAAGTGTATCGTGCTGGCGTCCATGAATAATGAACTCCAGAAACAGCACGAGAGTATGGATATTGCATCCATATTCCTCCATTGCAAGGAATTGTATGGTGAACACTCCCGTATCGCGAGGTACGAAACCTCAAGGAAGCTCTTCCAGATGAGGTTAGCTCCAGGATCGCCTGTTGGAGAGCACGTCCTCAAAATGATCACCCTCATTGAGGAACTCGCAAACCTGGGATGCGTGCTAGAGAATGATTTGTATATCGACTTAATTTTGCAGTCCCTTCCCCACACCTTCTCTCAGTTCGTGCTGAACTTCAACATGCACGAAATGGAAGCGGATCTTCCAAAGCTCCTCAATATGTTGAGGGTAGCAGAGACCTCCTTGAAAAAGGAGAAGACCCCCGTTCTGTATGTTGGCCAATCATCTTCTTCTAAAACTAAAGCGAAAGCTAAAGGGAAGAAGAAGATGAAAGCCACCAAACCGAAGGGTGGGGTCAAGAAGGTGCAGGGAACGAACAAGGCAGGAAGGGTGAAGGCAGAAAAGAACGAGTGCTTCTATTGTCACAAGCAGGGGCACTGGAAGAAGGATTGTCAGGCCTTCAAAGCCAAGGGCATGAAGCAAGCAGTTGCTTCTACTTCAGGTGTGTTCGTAATTGAAAATTGTCTTTCAGTAAACTCTACTTCATGGGTACTTGATACCGGTTCTGGTTCTCACATCTGTAATTCTTTGCAGGATTTGAGAAATAGTAGAGTACTGGGGGCAGGTGATATGACTCTCCGGATGGGCAATGGAATGCATGTAGATGCAGTTGCAATAGGGGAATATCACCTAGGGTTGAATAGTGGAAACATTTTGGTATTGTATAACTGTTTTTGTATTCCCAGTATGATGTGTAATATTATATCAGTATCTTTATTGTCTAATAAAGGATATAATTTTGTGCTTGAAAGAAATGTCATGAACATTCTCCTAAATCAAGAACTGATTGGGTTTGGCACACTGGAAAACGTCATATACATACTTAATCAACCACAAATTTTCAATATTCAAAACACGCGTAAAAGAATGGCTCCAGATTCGAATCAAGCCTTCCTATGGCATTGTAGACTTGGTCATATAAATGAAACAAGGTTGACTAAGTTACATAAAGATAGATATCTAGATTCGTTTGAATATTCATCATATGCAACTTGTCAATCATGTATCAAAGGAAAAATGACCAAATCTCCGTTCACCGGACACGGAGAAAGAGCCACCGAACTCTTGGGACTAGTACACAGTGATGTATGTGGTCCGATGTCTATACATGCACGAAGTGGTCACTCCTACTTCATCACTTTTACTGATGACTTCTCTAGGTATGGACATGTGTTCTTAATAAAGCATAAATCCGAGGCTTTTGAGAAGTTTAAGGAGTATAAAAATGAAGTAGAGAAACAAACTGGTAAAAGCATCAAGACACTTCGATCTGATCGAGGTAGAGAATACTTAAGTACCAGTTTCCTTGAATACTTGAAAGCGAATGGAATTCTTTCTCAGCTTACTCCACCTTATACACCTCAGCATAATGGTGTATCAGAAAGAAGGAATCGCACGCTATTAGAAATGGTGCGTTCGATGATGAGTAGTGCTGAGTTACCACTTTCCTTCTAGGGATTTGCTCTAGAATCAGCCGCATATCTATTAAATAGAGTTCCAACTAAGTCTGTACCTACCACTCCATATGAAATGTGGTGTGGGAAGAGACCATATCTCAAGTATATCAAGATATGGGGGTGTCCGGTATATGTTAAAAAGCATAATCCGGACAAGCTCGAGGCACGATCGGTTTTGTGCAAGTTTGTAGGATACCCCAAGCATTCAAGGGGGTACATGGTCTACCACACTGAAGAACAAAAGGTGTTTGTCGCTCGTCACATTGTCTTTTTAGAAAGCGAATTTCTTGCAAAAGAAATTAGTGGGAGCGCGGTAGAACTGGAAGAAATTCCAGAACCTCAAACTGTAACCGAAGACTTAGAAGAATCTCAGATTTCAATAGAACATGACGAACCAACGCCACTCCGCAGATCTAGTAGGCTTTCTCATCCTCCTGAAAGATACTATGGTTTTCTTCTTGATGGGGATCGAGAGGATTGCATCATCGATGATGATGAGCCTACTAGTTTTCAGCAGGCTATCACAAGTAGCGACTCAGTGAAGTGGCTGGATGCAATGAGATCCGAAATGGAATCCATGTATACCAATAAAGTATGGACTTTAGAAGTTGCTCCTCCTGGGGTAAAACCAGTTGGGTGCAAATGGATCTTCAAAAAGAAGATTGGTACATTTGGACAAGTGGAAACCTACAAAGCTAGACTAGTAGCAAAAGGTTTTCGTCACAGACCAGGATTGGACTATGATGAAACCTTTTCACCAGTAGCTATGCTTAAATCCATTCGGATCATGCTTGCCATTGCTGTTCCATGACTATGAAATCTGGCAAATGGATGTAAAAACAGCTTTTCTAAATGGACATCTAGAAGAAAGTGTTTACATGGATCAACCAGAAGGTTTCTTAGACAGTGGGAGCAGCGGAAGAGTGTGCAAGTTGCTTAAATCCATTTATGGGTTAAAGCAAGCATCGCGAAGTTGGAACATCTGTTTTGATGAAACAGTCAAGGAATTTGACTTTATCAAAAATGCAGATGAACCATGTATTTATAGGAAGATTGTAGAAGGAGCAGTAGTCTTCCTCGTTTTATACGTCGACGACATACTACTAATAGGGAATGATATCCCTATACTACAATCAGTAAAGCTCTTCTTGTCACAGAAATTCTCTATGAAAGACTTGGGAGATGCATCATACATTCTGGGCATTAAGATCTATCGAGATAGATCTAATAGAATATTGGGACTTTCACAGTCCAGGTATATAGACACTATACTAAAGAGATTTAGTATGGAAGATTCCAAGCGCGGCAATATGCCCGCTTGTCACAGAATCACCCTCTCCAAAGAGATATCTCCAAAGACTGATGAAGAGAGGGCTCGCATGGGCATTATACCCTACGCTTCGGCGGTAGGATCAATAATGTATGCGATGTTATGTACCAGACCAGATGTAGCTTACGCACTTAGTGTGGTAAGCAGGTATCAATCGGACCCAGGTGAGAAACATTGGATAGCGGTGAAGAACATTCTCAAGTACCTGAGAAGGACTAAGGAGATGTTCTTAATTTACGGCAATAAGGACCTCCAGGTAGAGGCTTTTACCGACTCCGGCTTCCAAAGTGACAAGGATGATTCTAAATCTATTTCGGGTTTTGTGTTTACCCTCAATGGAGGGGCGGTAAGTTGGAAGAGTTCCAAACAAGATACCGTCGCAGACTCAACTATGGAGGCTGAGTATATAGCTGCTAGTGAAGCCGCAAAAGAGGCTGTCTGGATAAGGAAGTTCATTTCTGAACTTCAGGTGGTTCCGTCCATTGCCAATCCAATACCTTTGTATTGCGATAACAATGGCGCTGTAGCTTTAGCGAAGGAACCAAGGTCCCATCAGAAAACCAGGCATATCTTAAGGCGGTTTCACCTGATCAGGGAGATCGTGGATCGTCGGGAGATCGAGATACGGAGAGTAGACACAAAAGACAACACGGCAGATCCATTCACCAAGGCCATTCCTCAAGTACAGTTCGAGAGACTTTTTGAGATGTTGGGCATGCGGTACGCAAGCAACTGGATCTGGTAGAGACAGTGGGTACTCATTGCGCCAATTATAGGCCTTAGTGCAAGTGGGAGATTGTTGGATATATATGCCCTAGAGGCCTACATTGTATAGGTTGCTTGGGATATGTATGTACATGACAGTCTTGCTTGATATGATAGTACGCTATTTGGTTTGACTTTGTCTTAACGTATGATATATTTTACTTGGTATTTATATATATATGTTGATAAAGCCCATAGGGTGTTTGTCTGACTACCGGCGTTGTGATGGCAGTCATACTAGTGGGAGCTGGATAGTCAATAGGCACACCCTTAGATGTCCCTGATCGCAGGAGTATCGAGATTGGGCATCGATACTCCGGAGTAGACTAGTGTATACATATCTAGACCCTGACGAGGGGTGATGGATTGGTCCCGCAACCATTGGTGGTGTTCACCTAAGATTGTATACAGATGCTCACTGGGTGTGAGTACACCGGACAGGACTCGCCGAGAACTGACTGGATGATATTATACCTAACGTCAGATAGCAGTTCTCAGGTGACATGTGTGCAGATAGTCCGTTGACTTAAGGTCATCATTTGTCTCGTGTGAGTTCCCACTGTGCTTTGATTATTACCCTACCACGGCTCAAAGGAGTCGTGCAAACAGGTTTCAGTTGGGCACAGTCCCGAGCCACGTGGAGGCAGTGAGCGACTGTTAGGGATTCGTCTCTCCCGGTATAGGGAGTTGATATCGCACTGTGGTCGGTTGGTCATTACCATAAGTCCCTGGCCAGGGCTGATTGAGAATTACTGATAGGTTGATCAGTAGATTCTCGGATGGTGATAAAGCCATACCGACACGACTTGTATGGTTATTAGGGGTCTGACGTCCACCACCTCCCTAGACCGTACATGTGATACTCTCAGACGAACAGACCGGACTGCGCGGATATTGTCACAGACATGCTCAGTAGGATTTCAGATGGGTTACCTCATCAGCTTTCTTATCGACAACTACCTGGGGACCGTTACGTACAGCTAGTGCCGCTTGCGGTCTGTGGTTAAACCCACTGCCAGCGTAGTAGTCGAGTCTTTAGAGTCCCACACAGAGATATCCCAAACCCAGGCGAAAAGATATAGAGGTCGTATGGTTTTACGACAAAGGTTCGGACGCATACGTGTTTGATCGCACGTACGACATTCGGACAGTTTTTACTAGCCGGCTTTGGTTTAAGCCAGATTCTAGTATCAGGTTATTGGATTTATACAGTCTAAAGTTTTTCCGTGTTTTCACGGATGAGAGGGGCGTTCTCGTAATTTTCCGAGAAGCTTCTAGAAGGATGTGACATAAAGAGAGAGGTGGCATTTTCATTTAATGATTAAGTGACTCATTGTGAGTGATTCATCATATCATTAATGCATCATTAATTGCTTAATGACTCACATGATGAATCACCCACTTGATTTAATGAAACATGATGAATATTCTCTTATTATTCATTTCTTTTAATTCATTATGTTTCATATATATCAAGTGAGAAGCTTTTTTCATTATAATAATATCATTATCATCTTCTCACTCTCTCTCTTCAAGTTCTCTCTCCTTCACCAAACCCTAATCCTACCCTCATGAGTTGAGAACAAGGATTAGGAAAGACTAATTACTCCATAACCTATCTCTACATCACCTTAGCTACTCTATTTAGCAACTAGAGAAACTAAGTAACCTCAAGTTTAGAGGATAAAGCTTGGATTAGGGTTCTCGGGTGGATCGTCTATCACGGAAGAAAGCCGAAGAGGACGTGGAGATCCAAAGAGGCCGTAGACAAAATCAAGACGAAGGACTAGAACCGTTTGGTATAATCTCCTAGCATAGTAGTTTAAAACTCTATAGCTTTTGTTAAAACTTGTTTAGCAAACGATTCATACGGTTAATCGATGTTTGATCATAGAACTTGATTGTTATTCATATTTCCGCCTCCCCAAAAGTATTGGGGTGTTGAACATCGACTTACATATTATGCTTCACAAGCATCATTTTTGAAACGAAATCTGCAATATAACATATATCTCATATATATAATATAAACATTCGTCTCAGGCAGTAATATGATCTCATCACAGAACAATGCAGCAGAAGAACATATATGAAATATTGGATATACTAGGACGTCCGTGTTTTCAATACGAGCCTGTATAAAACACGGATTCCACGGTCGCGATGAATAGCCAAACCCACATCCCTAGACCCCTACGAGAGCGACAAGTAACACTGCCAATTCTAGGGTTAGGAGACCCGGTATCGACTTCTCGAGATGGTCTTCCACTGGACTCTCGAACCCGGTTACTTGTGCTCCCCGCCTTGGGTCTACCTAATGCGGAAAAGTAAATAATATACAACGGTGACATCTTCCGCTACCTGGAAGTGCCCCAATAAAAGAATATTACATACAAATGAATTTTACATGAATGAAAAAGAAAAAACTCTCATCTCACATAAAACCCCCGGCTATTCCAAAGCGACGATCCAATACAACATATCACAGCAACACATAATATCTCATATCATCAACGTAAGCAAGTATGCGTATCCCGATTGTCGTTGATGTATAGCAACGAAGCCGGCGATACACCACATACTACGCTTACGGTCACAGAAAAGAAAGTGTAAAACTACAACAGTTGGAATCCGCAATCTCTTTAGACATCGCATGCCTAACCAAATGAATTCCTTAGACATCACATGCCTAACAATTATAAACCCCGCATTTTAGTCTCATTATCGAAAACTCTTTTCAATGTCAAGTCGGGCAATTCAACAAGATTCCCGACAACCTGATCGAATGCTCGTCGCAAACTTTAGTAGACGGCCGCACCCCCAGATGCCGTCGACGAAATGAACTAAGGCGGAACACCGCTGCCGCGAGCACCCGAACGGATGCTTTCGGCGACGGGGTTCTCCTACAGTCACTTTGTCGGGGCTAAGAGGTGTAGCTGTCTATTAAGTTTACCCGGCGAGTATCCGCATACACTACGTGATTGCGACGGACTTTTGATCACATCAAAATTCCGTGGCAACCGATCAAGTGAGACTAAAGTGCTGTGTTTATAACATTCATATTAGTTATCTCATAACTACCTGTGGATTCCAAATATTGTATCACATTCCAGATAAATAGACAAAGTTAAACTTTCCGATCGAATCATCAAACACCCATGATTTCCCCAATATATCTCAACTCTTGAAATCTGTTTAAAAACATCCATCACATGCCACAGTACCAATGGTCCAGCCGTAGAAGGGTCAAGCCAACGCCTCACATGTGGCACGCCGTACTGCCCCAAACCCTAAGGTTCAAAAGGCAGTTCAAGACGGTCACATAATCGAGTTAAGGTTTGTTGTCTTCTAGAGGGTCCACCGCGTTACTTGCACGACTTAGAACATTCTTAAACACGAGAAAAAATCCAACTTTTGAAAAATTTTCCGACAGGGGAAAAAGTGAGTTATTGATATCCGTTCGAACTTTTTAACAGTTTCTAAAATTATCCGGACAACACATAGACAAAATTAGACAATCCGATCGAATAATCGAATCCCCAAAACAACCCCAGAAAAACTCAACTGTTGAGTAAAATATAAAAATTTCCAGAAGACTCAGCACTTCAAGACAAGAATTACTGTGCAAGCCACATGGTGTAACTCAGCAAAGTGGCCGCGGAACCGCCGCGAAACTCAGGGTTGGGCCGCGGTTCCACGCCTCTTTTGTCGAGTTAGCATCACGTGCTTCACAGTAACTCATAGAATTCCCTGCTGAATTTTTTGGCAATTTTTAATTCACAAAAAAACAAAGTTTCAGAAAATTTCCAGAGAAGGGGTTATATCGGGTTTTCCGGGTTCGATCGGACTTTAAACTTCGTCTAGACTTCGCCTAAAGCTCTAGCTTGGCTCTGATACCACTGTAGGGTTTCTAGGCACGCGCACAAGGGTCTACGAGGCATCAACCATGCCCGATTTAAATTTTAGCCGTGCTGAACAAGCCGAATACGGATCTTTAAACTAGAGATTAGGCGAAAACATGCGTGTTAAACACTTTAACACTAAGTGAGAGGGATTACAACCTTTGTAGATCCGGTCCTTCACTTCTTAAGCTCCGTGTTGAGGTCCCTTCGCTGCGATCATTGTGTTGTGGACTCTCGAGAGGGTTCACGAAGAGAATGATGCAACCTTTGCTTCCGATCTTCGATACCAAGATGATCTACCTTGAAGTTTCGATAACACAAGCTAACACTCATAATATGAAGTGAACACCCTCATCTAAAAGGCAAGGATAGATGATGATGATGAAGTAGGATTTTTGCTCTCATTTATCATCTTTTTCTCACTCACTTTCATCACAAAAGAAAGCTTTTTCATCAAAGAACTCAAGCATGAAGAAGAAGAATGAAGAAGATAATCTAATTCCTTTTGTGATGAACAATGAATTATTGTAGTGGTTACAAATCTAACCAAGGGTTAAGCATGAGAAGAGTTAACCCTTGTAGAGAGTTAACTAAGGTTAATGGTTTGGATTGGGTTAACATAATATCTCACAAAAAATATCAAACAACCACAAAGTCAAAGCTTCATGAAGCTTCATGGAAGCTTCATGCAAAAGCTAACCTTAATCCAAACCCTAACCAAGTTTAAACCCTAAACCATAGTTAAATTTGTAACCCTAACATGTTACAATATTATTTATCACATATACAATATATTTTGTAACAATAGAAAATAATACAATTAACATATATCGCATATATATCAATGTATTATCCCGTGAGAAAATGAATCTTTTAGTGAGCTAATATTAGTTAATGTAATTTAATATATCATATATATTATTATACATTAAATTATCGAATCAACACTTGATCCGACAATCCGGCTATATCTCATATAACCGACTAATACTATGACCCGGCTATATCACATATACCCGGCCGATATCTCATATCGCGAGAATCCAATACGGTATCATATACCGCATTATCCTCGGTCCCGCACATATCACATATGTGCTCCTACTCCGTTTTGCCTGAGCCAAGAAACCTCTGTGTAGGACTATAAAGAATCGTCAATATGCCGGCAGTAGGTGATGATCATATCAAACACCCACAAGCTGCAAGCGGTCAGCTGAACGTAACAGCTACCCAGATATTGAGCGCTCAGAAGATCAACAAGCAAGCCTGTACATTCTCCTGTGAATCCAAATAGTAACACTCCCGTACAGTCCGGTCTCGTCGTCTGATATGTTGCATATCTCGCCTAGGGGTGGTAAACGTCAGACCCCAGTAGCTCGATAAGTCGTGTCGATATGAGGTCTATAACAGTTCGAGAAACTACAGATAACACTTACCAGTAAATCTCAGTAACCCTGGCCAGGGATTTCCGGTTATAGCCAATCGAACACAGCACAACATCAACTCCCTATACCGGGAGAGACGAATCCCCTCCTATCGCTCATTGCCTCCATGTGATTCGGGACTGTACCCAAAAGCCACCTTTTTGCACGCCCTCTTGGACGTGCTATGATGGAAATCAAAGCACAGTGGGAATCACACAAGACTCTATGACGATCTCGGGTCAACAGACTACTCTGTACCAGTGTCACCGGAGAACTGCCATCTGACGTGATGTATAATACCATCTGGGAGTTCTCGGCGAGTCCGTCCAGTGTACCCAGTCTCTACTGAGCACCCGTACACCATCCTTGATGTCAAACACCGATGGATATGGGATCATCCATCGCCCATCATATGGGTCAAGATGCGTATACGCTAGTCTACTCTGGTGTATCGATGCCCTCTCTCGATACACCCTCGACTAGGAACAGTTATAGGATGTACTCGTCGACTATTGTGGCCCCACTAGTATGATCTCATCATAGTCCCAGTAGTCGAGTACATATCCTAAGGGCTTTATCAACATGTAATATAGAGACAATCAGAGTACATGTTAAGATAAAGTACAACCAGATAGCATACTATCATGTCGAGCAAGAAAGTCCTCCCTATATATGTCCTAGCATCCACTACAATATACATCGTATGTACAGTAATGGCCTCTATGACATACATATAACTAACATAGCAGGCCTCCTACGGCCTCTCCAGCGCTAAGGATCCAAGCCCTCACTAAGAGGCAGCCCAGCAGCTATCCTGCTCGGCTATCCCTGGCTGGTAGCTCCCTACCCCACAACGCCAAGGATCAAAACCCTCGCCAAGAGGCAGCCGAGCAGCTACCCTGCTCGGCTATCCTTGGATGGTAGCTCCCTACACCATGACGCCAGGGATCAAAGTCCTTGCCAAGAGGCAATCGAGCGGCTACCCTGCTCGGTCCATCCTTAGCAGGCCTCCCACGGCCCTTCCAGTGCTAGGGATCTAAGCCCCCACTAAGAGGCAGCCCAGCAGCTACCCTGCTCGGCTATCCCTGGCTGGTAGCACCCTACCCCACAACGCCAAGGATCAAAGCCCTCGCCAAGAGGCAGCCGGGCGGCTACCCTGCTCCGCTATCCCTGGCTGGTAGCTTCCCTACCCCACAACGCCAAGGATCAAAGCCCTCGCCAAGAGGCAGCCGAGCGGTTACCCTGTTCGGCTATCCGTGGCTGGTAGCTTCCCTACCCCACAACGCCAGGGATCAAAGCCCTCGCCAAGAGGCAGCCGAGCGGCTATCCTGCTCGGCTATCCCTGGCTGGTAGCTCCCTACCCCACAGCGCCAAGGATCGAAGCCTTCGCCAAGAGGCACCGGGCAGCAACCCTGCTCGGCCATCCTTAAGGATCAAAGCCTTCGCCAAGAGGCACCGGGCAGCTACCCTGCTAGGCCCGTCCTTAGTAGGCCTCTTACGGCCCCTCCCGCGCTAAGGATCAAAGCCCTCGCAAGAGGCAACCGGGCCCGCCCTTGCTCGGTTATCCCTGGCTGGTAGCACCCTACCCCAACAAACCAGGGATCAAAGCCCTCGCCAAGAGGCACCGGGCAGCAACCCTGCCCGGCCTGTCCTTAAGGATCAAAAGCCCTCGCAAGAGGTAACAGGGCCCGCCCTTGCTCGGTTATCCCTGGCTGGTAGCTCCCTACCCCAACACACCAGGGATCAAAGCCTTCGCCAAGAGGCACCAGGCAGCAACCCTGCTCGGCCCGTCCTTAGTAGGCCTCTTACGGTTCCTCCCACGCTAAGGATCAAAAGCCCTCGCAAGAGGCAACCGGGCCCGCCTTTGCTCGGTTATCCCTGGCTGGTAGCACCCTACCCCAACAAACCAGGGATCAAAGCCCTCATCAAGAGGCACCGGGCAGCAACCCTGCCCGGCCTGTCCTTAAGGATCAAAAGCCCTCGCAAGAGGCAACCGGGCCCGCCCTTGCTCGGTTATCCCTGGCCGGTAGCTCCCTACCCCAACACACCAGGGATCAAAGCCCTCGCCAAGAGACACCGGGCAGCAACCCTGCTCGGCCCATCCTTAGTAGGCCTCTTACGGCCCCTCCCGCGCTAAGGATCAAAAGCCTTCGCAAGAGGCAACCGGGCCTGCCCTTGCTCGGTTATCCCTGGCTGGTAGCTCCCTACCCCAACACACCAGGGATCAAAGCCCTCGTCAAGAGGCACCGAGCAGCTACCCTGCTCGGCCCGTCCTTAGCAGGGCTCCCACGGCCCCTACAGCGCCAAGGATCGAAGCCCTCACCAAGAAGCAACCAGGACCGCACTTGCTCGGTTATCCCCGGCTGGTAACTCGTTACCCCAAAACGCCAGGGATCTAAGCCCTTGCCAAGAGGCAACTGAGCAGTTTCACTGCTCGGTCCATCCCTAGCAGGCCTTGTACGGCCCTTACAATGCCAGGGATCGAAGCCCTCGTCTAGAGGCACCGGGCAGCTATCCTGCTCGGTCCATCCTTAGCATGCCTCTCCTAGCCTTCCACGCTAAGGAACATGACCTCACCAAGAGGCACCCGGTCTATCTACGTCTGAGCAATCTCCACCTCGACTTCGGGTGTAACACCTTAGAATGTGTTTTGTAGCTAATTATATTTTAAAATGTGGTTTTTAATAAAAAGTTTACCAAATTAAGTTTTAAATATTTTATCTTATTTAATGTGTATTTTATTAGAATTTTATTAGGCACACACACACTTGTGCATGATAACTAGGGTTGTTTTTGGGGTTAAACCATGATTAGCAACCATGGTTAACCAACCTTTTTCTCTAACCTAGTTTTATTACTTGTTTATGTGTCATGATAGTTTTAAATGGGTTTTAATTTTGAATTGGTGTTTGGTGCATGGTTGACTTTGAGAGAGAGGGAGAGAGAGAGAGAGAGAGCATGGGGCATCATGGCCTTTGCCATGCCTCATTTAATGAGGAAAGAGAGAGTGAGAAGGGGTCTTTGGAGTGTGCTCTCATTTCTCCACCTCATTTTCTATCTCTCATTCTCTCACTCTCTCACAAACACACACACACACTTCCAGCAGCAACAGCTTCATCACAACACACTCACTCACTCTCAAACTCACACACACACACTGCAGAGAGAGAGAGAAGAAGCAGCAGCAGAAGCAGAAGAAGGAAGCAGCAGCAGCAACACAGGCAGCAGCAGCAGCAACAACATCAAGAGCATCTTCCTCACCATCATCAGCATCACTATCATCATCATTGCCATCAACAGCAGCAGCAGGAATAGAAGCAGCAGCAAGCAGCAGTGACAGCAGCAGCAACACTAGGAGCAGCAGCAACAGAGGCAAGCTCCAGCAACTGCAGCAGCCATCACCTCCTCCATACACCTCTTCACCTGCTCTCTAGGGTCCAATAGGGTATATTTCCGAACCCTATTGTTTGATTGTGCAGCTTGTGTGCTAATTAGCTTGTTTAGTGCTAAATTAGCTAGTTTAGTGCTAGTTTTGGTGATTTGTGAGGTATTGTGGTAATTTGTTGGATGTGTTGGATACCCTAGTTTACTTAAGTGCTAATAGGGACATTGCAACTGAGAAATCCCCAGATTACACTAAAATACCATATAGTTTGTGATTTGTGCAATTTGTGACTTTTGAGGTGATATTTGTGACTTTTGTGATCTGCTATAGACCCGATGCCTACAGAATAAAACTAGAGATGACTGGAGCATGTACACTAGGTATAGATAACACCCCCAGAAGACGAGCCCCTACCCCCTTTGTCTGGCCGCCAATTTCTCCATTCTGGCCGCAATTTGCGGCGAGGAAGAGGAATTGGGTGTTGAGGTTTTGTGTGGAGCTTTATTCTGGGTTGTATAGGTCCTTGGCATGTCTAGTTTTGTAATATCATGCCTGTAGGAAAATCTGGGACTGTATGTCGCTTTTGTGTTTAGTTGTGTTTGCGCGATACGCGAGTGGGTTCTGTGATCCAGCGTATCGCGGCGTGTCGCGATGGTTTTTAGACGCGTACACACACGATTCAGCGTATCGTGCACACGCGCGCTTGGTTCGCGACGCGAGTTTCTCGTTTCGATTCGATATCGCGTTTCGCGAGATATTTAGCTTATATGTGATTTCTTGTCGTATTTACAGGTTTGCAGGCAGGAGCTACGGACACACCTACAGGGAGAGCAGATTGTAGGATTCACCCCACGTGGAGTTTAGGTGAGTAGATATAACATCTACAGGGGAATCGCCCGCATGGCGTTATGCGTCTGGGCTAGGATTCAACTTCCTGTCGCACTTTCTACGTCATTGTAGAATTGCGTATTTACTGCATTTCCTAGATATAGCTATATACTGTGACTAGCAGCCGTAGGACACTGCACACATTATTGACGGTTCATGTTGCACGAGCACGGATTGCATGCTACACACACACCGTCAATAATTGCCATGTCACACACTACCCCTTACAGCTACCATTACTTGACCCACTTGACATCTAGTTTATCGGTATACCTATAGTGTATCATACCTTTAGTGATAGGTATATTTTCACTTTGCGATACAGCTACAGGTATACCTCTTACATATTTTACTTATACCGGGAGGGATTCCTACATATGTTACTATACCCAGGGGGGTATACGACATCAGTTCCTATAGGTAGATACCTATACTTTGCTACACCTGTATGTTAGATGCATATTTAGTTGTTGTCGCATATTCACATTTACTGATGTTACTTAGCTGTACCTTATCATGATTTCGCATACATCTGGTTCAGCTATATACTTGTGTTTACCTGCTCGCATTCAGATATATCGCATACGTCTATTCCTGTATTTATGCATTGTTTATCTGGATTTCATATGATGTTTTCGGGATTTGGGAACCGTGGGAGTTCATGAAATTATGCATACATGTAACAACCCGGTTTCCTTGATATGATATTTCGAGCGTCCCCCATGAGTTATCGGTGCTGATTACCTGCTCCATACGAGGTGTGGTTGCCGTATGAGAGTACATGGCGGGGCCCGGTATGGTTCCCCTCGGCAAGAAGATCGATGGGTTTGCCGATTGAGCCTGGAGGCGGGCGAGTACCTACCGGTGATTGTTTGGACCTGGCAGTTGTCTGGAGACTACTGGCCAGAGTGAGAGATGGATGCGGGATGACCTGTACTGTCGAGGCCGAGGGCCGACACTGCAGACGGACCCCGTGGGCTGTCCGGACTGACGGAGCCCCATATACGAGGATTTCTGTGTCGATGCTTGGCACACGGTTTCATGATATTTCTTTAACCCCCTTTTTGTATATATAACAGGGGATTTAGCCGTTGTTATATATACCCTTACACCAATATTAGTGGAATGGGACGCTAATATATGTGTATTGCCCCCATCATATTTATTTCTGTACATGTATATATATCTTTAGGATGTTAGATTCATATTGAGATTGGACTTGGGATACTAGGTGATTCATTGGGATTTGGACATTGGATATACCTATGTGATTGGTGACTTGTACATTCGGATATAGGAGATTACCTGATATTGTACATACGAGATATGTGAGATCCACTTGATGTTGTACATGTGATATATGTGAGATACACTGATATTGTACACACTAGATATGTGGGATATACTCGACATTGTACATTGAGGAGATGTGAGACTTATTGGATGTGAGTGCCCAATGTGGGGCCTGGTTTGAGGATTTGGGATTGGAGTATCTTAGTGGATTGTGATCCTGCCACGACGTCAGGTTTCCGTGGAAAGTGACATATTCCACCCTACACCTCACCATTACCTATCTTATGCACAGATTCATATATTGGTAGTACTTGTGGTGTACCCTTATGATAGTTGCATATTTGCTTTCCATATCTCTATTACACTGACATTGCATACCACTATCATGCCATCATTGCTTCACTTATTGATCGTACCTGCTAGTGTACTCTCTTTATCTCAGCATTTCATGACATATTGTTACTACTGTAATCGCATATCTTAGATTCATGCTGTACGTGCATTCCTGCGATTACCTGCATATGTTTTATACTATTCACGAGTTGGCAACTCACCCCCGTTGTGCCACAGGTGTTTCAGGTCTTTCCCCAGAGTAGTCGAGGCAGGCTATTCCCCTATCCAGCTATCCAGCTACCATCTTTTGCTACAGATACCGCATCAGCTCACAGTACCATTTTGCATAGGTGGGTTAGACGGTTATCTGTATTATATTTTGTACCTTCGTTGTATTGTACTCTCCATCTACTGTTGTATTATTGACATAGAGACTTGGTGAGGACGTTATGTGTATTATGGTGGATTTGGTGTCTTTATATATGCAGCTTTTTCTCTACTGTCCTTATTCTTCTGTTGTATTCATATTGACTAGTCTTTATAGAAAAAATTGGGGTGTTGCTAAAATTTTAAAGAAAGAAAGTGAGACTTTTAAAGAATTTGGGTTGTGATTTCAATTGTTTCTAAACTTGTATTATCTTTTCCGTATTTTTCTTGGTTTAGATTTCTGGGTTTTGGCTTTCTTTTACTACGTTGCGTCTTTAGGCGTTGCGTAGTATTAGGGCCGTCACGGGCCATTCTTGGGTCGTGACAAAGTTGGTATCAGAGCGTTAGGTTTTACCTTTCGGAGTGTAGGATGACCCTAGTATGATGGAGTAGGTAGCTTAAGCAGAGTAACGTAGTGTGTGTATGTCTGCAGCATACTCACAGCGCGGTACCTTGCATTAAGTGACCTAAGTACAAAATTGCTTGACATTCCTTCCTTGATGATTCAGATCCTTGAGATCCGATTTCCTCATTCTTATCGAATCTCATCTTATATCTATTTATAGCCTTGCCGCCGATGACTATGGGGACTCAGAGCGATGCAGCGAGGGCCGAGGTCAGGGTTAGCTCGGGTGAGCCGAGCACTGACCAGGATGGCACTCTAGTTGCACAGGTGCAGACGGATCAGCCTACGATCTATACTATGGATAGACTTTTGGTAGAGATGCAGGAGTTCCGCCAGACGATGAGTTCCTTGGTCGATGTCGTTCGGGAGCTACGACAGGAGGTTGTCACCCCTGTTACTCAGCTGTCCCTTACGATCAGCATGCAGCAGTCCGTCACTTACATAGCACCAGTGGTTGCAGCTCCAGTTGACGTGGCACATATTTCAGAGGCTCAGAGAGTTCCAGGACAGTGGAGGACTCGTACCAGCGTACCAGCCCAGAGGCAGAGGTTTGGTCGTCGAGACAGATTTCGTGGCCGTCGCGGGAGTAGCAGAGGCTTGGGACGAGGACAGTCGTTCAGCTCTCATCCCCAGGATGGTCAGCAGTCAGCACGTGGATGTTTTCGATGCGGAAGCCTTCAGCACTTCGTCAGGGATTGTTCCTTAGCACCTCGTCATGATCGTTTCCAGAGAGGCCGTGGACGTGGAAGATTTGCTCAGAGGGCTCAGGCTACCAGAGGAGTTCATCCAGCTGCGAGTAGGGGGAAAACACAGGAGTTTGCTTCTACTCATCGGGACGCGCAGACGTCCAATGTGGAGTTTTCAGGTACCCTTGATTTATTTTTTCTCTTGGTGTATTTGTTGTTTCTTACTTGTACCGTGGTTGGGTAGATTAGTCGTAGTTGTTTTAACTTCTGTCAGCGATTCTTTTGTTGCGCGACACGTATTCAGTTTTGTGCCAATCGGATAGGAGATAGAGTTTCGTCCGTCGTTTTGATCCATCTAGAGATGTTGGATTTGACGTTCTCCTGGGCACGGATTGGTTAACTACGTGTTAGGCGTCTGTGGACTACCGTGTGGGAACAAGTTAGGTTTTGTTTTCCCCGGCAAGTCAGTTCTTGTTGTGCAGGTGGATAGTTGTACCGCCTTTCACAGCTTGAATTCAGCCTTTTTCGCTAGTCGGCTACTGAGGAGATGGCGTGGATTCTTGGCGTTCATTCGTGATACCGGAGCCACCGTGGGATTGCTGGACCGGGTTCTTTTCGTGCGAGAGTTTTTCCGAAGTTGTTCCAGATGAGCCGGCGAAACTGAGGGAGCTTAAGGATCAGCTGCAGAGTTTTGGTTTGGGAAGTTTTGTGTGTCTGAGTGTTTCACTTTTGGAAACTCCTATTTCTGTTCGTCGAGGAGAAGGACGGAAGTTTGAGGTTGTGTATCGACGGATCGTCAATTGAACCGGCTTACGGTGCGGATAGGTATCCTTCACCTTGCCGTGGCGATTTCTTCGATCAGCTCCAGAGTGCGAGGCATTTTTCTAAGTTTGCTTGGGATCAGGTCATCATTATTGCGGATTCGGGATGATGGCATTTCGAAGACTGCCTTATGCGTGCTACGGGCTTTGTGTGTTTCGGTGAGTCGTTGGATTCCCTGATGCCCTAGCAGCATTCGTAGATATGATGAACCAGTTTTCTTCAGGCCGTTCCTCGACCAGTTTCTATTGTATTATTTACGACACTCTGGTCTATTTAATGTGTTTTGAGGGACAGGAGTAGCACTTGAGGATTTGTTATGCGGATGCTGGGAGAGCACCAGCAGTTGCTAAAACTCTCAGAGTGTTTCTTCAGGCTTGTTTGTGTTGACTCCTAGGTCTTGTAGTCGCGGGAGACGGTTTCGTATGGTTCCGAGGGAGATCGTGGCCGTACAGCTTAGGCCCAGACTTGTGTGCAGGACGGAGATCCGCGGATTGTTGGGCTTAGCAGGTTTTTGCCGCCGTTTCATGCAGGATTGCTAGAGTAATGCTGCACCGTCGACTGAATGGACCAGAAAGGAGGTTTCTTTTCTTTGGACTGAGGCATGTGTACGGAGTTTTCAGCAGTTGAAGATCCAGTTAGCAACTGCATCAGTCTTTCTTTGCTTTTGGTTCGGGCGACCTTGTTGTTTAACTGTAATGTTTCTTGAGTGGGCTCGAAGGTGTACTGAGGTGACACTATAGAGATATCGCTTTTGTTTTCCCTACATTTGGGGGAAGTACGAGGAGGATATTCGACTCATGATCTGGAGATGGCCGCGGTGGTTTTGCGTTGGATATTTGGAGACACTACTTGCTTGAGAGTCGTGTCAGACTTTCCACGGACCACTAGAGCTTAATGTATATCTTCCTGCAGCAGACTTGGTTGGTTGTGATGGTCTTCTGCAGATTTACAGTTCTTGTGTGATCGTTGAGTATAGCTTAGTTCGTCTCTACGGAGGGGACAGCTTGCTCATGTCCGCGCCCGACCACTTTCCTTAAATCGTTTTCGCGAGACACTGCCCGTCGAAGCTCGTACGTCAGAAATACTTGAGCATATTCGGCTGGATAATGATTCGGAGACCTTGATTGTGACAATGATGTGCTAAGTTAGGGACACGTTTGTGTACTTGCCATTATCAGGTAGAGACGTGTAATCCTAGAACATGCACATCTGTCAACTCCCTCTATGCATTCAAGTTCCACCAGCTTTGGCGTGACTTGTGAGATAGTTACATGTGGACAGGAATGTAAGGAGAAGTTTCAGGTTTCGTTTCCAGTGTCTGTCTTGTTGTGTGCTTTGGGTCGAGCATCTGAGGCCGGCTGGAGAATTGCAACCTTTTTACTGTTCCGAAGCAGGAATGGGAGCAGATCTCCATGAATTTCGTTATGGTTTCTACCCAGGTTTGGATAGGGTGTGATTCCATTCGGATTCTGGTCATCCGGTTATACTCAGCTTGCTCAGTGGTTTTGTTAAGTTTGTGTGTTTGTTGTTTTGTCTGGTCGTCAGCAGCTTGGGATCGTCACTCGCCATCGTTAGGGTTCTCCTTCGATAGCTGTTAACAGGAGACGCTCTAATTGGCCACCCTTAGGCTTAGGGATTAGGTCGTGTCGATCGCCAGCCTGTTGTTTTCTGACTCTGCGTAGGTAGGATTTTGGACCCAGCTATGTCTAGAGAATTCGGAGATAGTCCAGTTGTGTTCAGGTCAGGATGAGAACTGTCCATTGCAAACAGATGTTTTATGCGACTGTGTTGGTCGCAGGCTTGAGTGCGCAGTGGCAAATCATGGATTCCTATGGACTTTCCGATGAATGACGTGTTGGATTCTGGGAAGCTTATCCCAGGATTTTAGGTCCTTTTAGATCCTATTAGCGAGTTAGTTTCGTTGCCTTTAAATTGGCACTTCCGCCCAGATTATTGGATTTTCACCCCGTATTCCTTGTGATGATACTTTACAATTACCTTCTTGACCTTTCTCACATGTTTGCACCAGACCTTTTAGCTGGACGCGATCTTTCGTTCACCAACAGCCATGTGTGTTAATGGCTCGACAGGTGGAGAAACATCGGTCAAGAGTCTTGCCATCTGTGAAGGGTTTCCTTGGACGTAGCCGTATAGTGAGTTAGTCACTTGGGAGGCTGCGAACGAGATTTGAGGATTTTAATCTTCTCTTTGAAGGTACACGTAAAGGTATAATTTTTAAATTCGGGGACGAATTTCTTTTAAGGGGGGGAGATTGTAACACCTTAGAATGTGTTTTGTAGCTAATTATATTTTAAAATGTGGTTTTTAATAAAAAGTTTACCAAATTAAGTTTTAAATATTTTATCTTATTTAATGTGTATTTTATTAGAATTTTATTAGGCACACACACACTTGTGCATGATAACTAGGGTTGTTTTTGGGGTTAAACCATGATTAGCAACCATGGTTAACCAACCTTTTTCTCTAACCTAGTTTTATTACTTGTTTATGTGTCATGATAGTTTTAAATGGGTTTTAATTTTGAATTGGTGTTTGGTGCATGGTTGACTTTGAGAGAGAGGGAGAGAGAGAGAGAGAGAGCATGGGGCATCATGGCCTTTGCCATGCCTCATTTAATGAGGAAAGAGAGAGTGAGAAGGGGTCTTTGGAGTGTGCTCTCATTTCTCCACCTCATTTTCTATCTCTCATTCTCTCACTCTCTCACAAACACACACACACACTTCCAGCAGCAACAGCTTCATCACAACACACTCACTCACTCTCAAACTCACACACACACACTGCAGAGAGAGAGAGAAGAAGCAGCAGCAGAAGCAGAAGAAGGAAGCAGCAGCAGCAACACAGGCAGCAGCAGCAGCAACAACATCAAGAGCATCTTCCTCACCATCATCAGCATCACTATCATCATCATTGCCATCAACAGCAGCAGCAGGAATAGAAGCAGCAGCAAGCAGCAGTGACAGCAGCAGCAACACTAGGAGCAGCAGCAACAGAGGCAAGCTCCAGCAACTGCAGCAGCCATCACCTCCTCCATACACCTCTTCACCTGCTCTCTAGGGTCCAATAGGGTATATTTCCGAACCCTATTGTTTGATTGTGCAGCTTGTGTGCTAATTAGCTTGTTTAGTGCTAAATTAGCTAGTTTAGTGCTAGTTTTGGTGATTTGTGAGGTATTGTGGTAATTTGTTGGATGTGTTGGATACCCTAGTTTACTTAAGTGCTAATAGGGACATTGCAACTGAGAAATCCCCAGATTACACTAAAATACCATATAGTTTGTGATTTGTGCAATTTGTGACTTTTGAGGTGATATTTGTGACTTTTGTGATCTGCTATAGACCCGATGCCTACAGAATAAAACTAGAGATGACTGGAGCATGTACACTAGGTATAGATAACACCCCCAGAAGACGAGCCCCTACCCCCTTTGTCTGGCCGCCAATTTCTCCATTCTGGCCGCAATTTGCGGCGAGGAAGAGGAATTGGGTGTTGAGGTTTTGTGTGGAGCTTTATTCTGGGTTGTATAGGTCCTTGGCATGTCTAGTTTTGTAATATCATGCCTGTAGGAAAATCTGGGACTGTATGTCGCTTTTGTGTTTAGTTGTGTTTGCGCGATACGCGAGTGGGTTCTGTGATCCAGCGTATCGCGGCGTGTCGCGATGGTTTTTAGACGCGTACACACACGATTCAGCGTATCGTGCACACGCGCGCTTGGTTCGCGACGCGAGTTTCTCGTTTCGATTCGATATCGCGTTTCGCGAGATATTTAGCTTATATGTGATTTCTTGTCGTATTTACAGGTTTGCAGGCAGGAGCTACGGACACACCTACAGGGAGAGCAGATTGTAGGATTCACCCCACGTGGAGTTTAGGTGAGTAGATATAACATCTACAGGGGAATCGCCCGCATGGCGTTATGCGTCTGGGCTAGGATTCAACTTCCTGTCGCACTTTCTACGTCATTGTAGAATTGCGTATTTACTGCATTTCCTAGATATAGCTATATACTGTGACTAGCAGCCGTAGGACACTGCACACATTATTGACGGTTCATGTTGCACGAGCACGGATTGCATGCTACACACACACCGTCAATAATTGCCATGTCACACACTACCCCTTACAGCTACCATTACTTGACCCACTTGACATCTAGTTTATCGGTATACCTATAGTGTATCATACCTTTAGTGATAGGTATATTTTCACTTTGCGATACAGCTACAGGTATACCTCTTACATATTTTACTTATACCGGGAGGGATTCCTACATATGTTACTATACCCAGGGGGGTATACGACATCAGTTCCTATAGGTAGATACCTATACTTTGCTACACCTGTATGTTAGATGCATATTTAGTTGTTGTCGCATATTCACATTTACTGATGTTACTTAGCTGTACCTTATCATGATTTCGCATACATCTGGTTCAGCTATATACTTGTGTTTACCTGCTCGCATTCAGATATATCGCATACGTCTATTCCTGTATTTATGCATTGTTTATCTGGATTTCATATGATGTTTTCGGGATTTGGGAACCGTGGGAGTTCATGAAATTATGCATACATGTAACAACCCGGTTTCCTTGATATGATATTTCGAGCGTCCCCCATGAGTTATCGGTGCTGATTACCTGCTCCATACGAGGTGTGGTTGCCGTATGAGAGTACATGGCGGGGCCCGGTATGGTTCCCCTCGGCAAGAAGATCGATGGGTTTGCCGATTGAGCCTGGAGGCGGGCGAGTACCTACCGGTGATTGTTTGGACCTGGCAGTTGTCTGGAGACTACTGGCCAGAGTGAGAGATGGATGCGGGATGACCTGTACTGTCGAGGCCGAGGGCCGACACTGCAGACGGACCCCGTGGGCTGTCCGGACTGACGGAGCCCCATATACGAGGATTTCTGTGTCGATGCTTGGCACACGGTTTCATGATATTTCTTTAACCCCCTTTTTGTATATATAACAGGGGATTTAGCCGTTGTTATATATACCCTTACACCAATATTAGTGGAATGGGACGCTAATATATGTGTATTGCCCCCATCATATTTATTTCTGTACATGTATATATATCTTTAGGATGTTAGATTCATATTGAGATTGGACTTGGGATACTAGGTGATTCATTGGGATTTGGACATTGGATATACCTATGTGATTGGTGACTTGTACATTCGGATATAGGAGATTACCTGATATTGTACATACGAGATATGTGAGATCCACTTGATGTTGTACATGTGATATATGTGAGATACACTGATATTGTACACACTAGATATGTGGGATATACTCGACATTGTACATTGAGGAGATGTGAGACTTATTGGATGTGAGTGCCCAATGTGGGGCCTGGTTTGAGGATTTGGGATTGGAGTATCTTAGTGGATTGTGATCCTGCCACGACGTCAGGTTTCCGTGGAAAGTGACATATTCCACCCTACACCTCACCATTACCTATCTTATGCACAGATTCATATATTGGTAGTACTTGTGGTGTACCCTTATGATAGTTGCATATTTGCTTTCCATATCTCTATTACACTGACATTGCATACCACTATCATGCCATCATTGCTTCACTTATTGATCGTACCTGCTAGTGTACTCTCTTTATCTCAGCATTTCATGACATATTGTTACTACTGTAATCGCATATCTTAGATTCATGCCGTACGTGCATTCCTGCGATTACCTGCATATGTTTTATACTATTCACGAGTTGGCAACTCACCCCCGTTGTGCCACAGGTGTTTCAGGTCTTTCCCCAGAGTAGTCGAGGCAGGCTATTCCCCTATCCAGCTATCCAGCTACCATCTTTTGCTACAGATACCGCATCAGCTCACAGTACCATTTTGCATAGGTGGGTTAGACGGTTATCTGTATTATATTTTGTACCTTCGTTGTATTGTACTCTCCATCTACTGTTGTATTATTGACATAGAGACTTGGTGAGGACGTTATGTGTATTATGGTGGATTTGGTGTCTTTATATATGCAGCTTTTTCTCTACTGTCCTTATTCTTCTGTTGTATTCATATTGACTAGTCTTTATAGAAAAAATTGGGGTGTTGCTAAAATTTTAAAGAAAGAAAGTGAGACTTTTAAAGAATTTGGGTTGCGATTTCAATTGTTTCTAAACTTGTATTATCTTTTCCGTATTTTTCTTGGTTTAGATTTCTGGGTTTTGGCTTTCTTTTACTACGTTGCGTCTTTAGGCGTTGCGTAGTATTAGGGCCGTCACGGGCCATTCTTGGGTCGTGACATCGGGGCCATGGAGATACCGTCATCCCACCGGTCTTTACACACTTGGCAAATGAACGGATTCAACTCGACGCGTAATCGCTAGACGAAGAACCGACCTGACACGAAGGCAGAACCGTGCAAATACAAAGTGTTTACCGACAAAGGAAAATACGCGCGCAAATACTACTGCAAAAAGGATTTATTCCCAAAATCATAAGTCTTTACAAGGGTATTGGGGGCTCCCCACCCTTACAAAATGCCCGAAGGCTTACAAAATTCACGATGCAACAAAATAAAAGGAGACAAGAAGACGAGGGGCTTCAGGCCTCAGGGCCAGGCGCGACCCTGGGGAGCTCAATATCTACCACGACTCGAGCAACGTCTGGAGGATCAGCACCCGTCACAGGAGCCTCGGTGTCGCCCTCAGCCGGGAGTCCCTTCCTCGGCCTCGCCCCCGGGGCCGTCACCCTGCTCGTCATTCGTGCGAGGATATTCGGTTCGGAGCTCTGCGTCAGAGAACTCCGGCATCCGAGCCTTGACGGCGTCGAGGGCCTCATGCCAGATGGCGGTAGTGGCCGCTGTTAGGTCGGTGTAAAAAGGTTCCGACTTCTTGTAGTTCTCCACCGCTTTCGCCTCTGTGAGCTTGGATCGCTTCTTCCCCTCTACCGCCTCCTCCAGCTTCTTTCGGAGGGTGCCCGCCGACTTTCTCAGGGTGCCGACGAGCACCTTGGAGTTCTGAAGCTTGGCATGGGCGGCCTCGCGGTACCTGGCGACCTACTTCCCGGCCGCCACCTCGCCCTCGAGGGCGGCGACCCTCGCCATCGCCGCCTCCAGCTCCAACTTTGATCTCTCCAACAGTGAGGAGAGCTTGCCCGCGGCTCGTATCGCCGGGGTAATCTCCTCGTCCTCCATATTGACGATGAGGGCGGCGTGCTGAAGGACCTGGAGAAATCAGAGGGGGGGTCAACAAGAAAGGGACGCACCAAATCTCACGAATGATAGGATGCTAAGTGAAAAAGACAAGTAGGGGGCGAGCACTAACCTACACGGCCTCTTGGGCGATGGCCGCCATCTGCGCCCTGAGGGTCCCTCAAGGGATCTTGCCCCCGGCCGACCTCTCCATGTCCGCCAGCAAGCTGTCAGCAACAGAAAGTCCCGAGGGCATCGCAAAGCGGAGGTTCCCCTCGTCCACCAAGATCGGAGAGGCCGGGGTCCGCGGAACTGCCCGGGGGAACCTCTTGAGAGACGACCCCGGGGAGTCGATCTCTACGTCCGAAGCCTGGGCCTCTGGTTCCTGAGCCCGCTTATAGGCATTTTGGAGCACATTTACGTCCTTGGCCAGAGTAATAACCGTTGGTGGATGTGGGGTGTTGTAGGTATTTGAAGTTTACTAACTTCTTTCGCACAAAGATAATTTATCACACAAACAATTAGCTGTTGCTAGATAAAAGAGAGGCTTTTGTATTGGTTTCAAATGGCTTGATTTTTCATTCTCATATGAGACCCTTTATATAGGTCTTGTACAAATACGAGTCACATATGTCTTTAACATCATACAATCAAATAAAAGAAAACTTCTTGAGTTACTCAAACATCATATTTGCAACTCTTAAAGGTTATCCTTTTATTTTAGGCAAAAGAGCAACGTAGACTTGCTACTTATTTATTTCTAGATATTAATTCTTTAGGTTTGTGTAACTCCAACACGCCCCCTCAAACCTGAAGCGTCTTCATACCGAGCATATCTCGTAATCTGTTGAAAGTATCAGTTGGTAGTGGCTTGGTGAAAATTTCAACGACTTGCTCCGTAGTACTGTAGTACTCGAGTAGGATCGTCTTCTGCTTCGCATTGTCCCTTAGAAAGTGGAACCTCGTATCAATGTGCTTTCTTCTTCCGTGTTGCACCAGATTCTTTACTAGCTTGATAGCTGATTTACTGTCTACAAATATCTCAGTTTGCTCTTCCTCTGGATGTTCTAACTTTTGCAAAATATTTCGTAGCCATATCGCTTCGCAGACAGTAGATGATGCGGCTACATACTCGGCCTCACATGTCGATAACGTGACAACTCCCTGCTTCTCCGAGGTCCAAGTAAAAGCCGTCGAGCCGAGATAAAAGACATACCCTATGGTGCTCTTCTTCTTGTCCTGATCACCTCCCCAATCACTATCAGAGTAGCCGACTAGCTTTGCGTCTTCTCCATTAGCATAAAAGAGACTAAGGTTGATGGTGCCTTTGATATATCTTAGGATCCTCTTTGCGGCCATCCAGAGTAATTCTTTTAGCGTCTCCATGCACCTACTAACAAGTCCAACAGAATAGACTATGTCTAGACTTGTGATAGTCTGTAACGTTTTGAAAATCGTTTCGGTGAAATTTCGGAAAATCGGTAAAATAAAGGGGTTTTCTGTAAAAAGTCAAAATGCAAATATCTTATTATTAAAATTAAATATACATATTCTAGCTATGTAATTGCTATTATTTGGTGTTTATTGAGCCGCTGGTGAAATTTCAAATTTTCTGAAAAAAAATTATTTTATTATTATTTTAAGCCGTCACTAATACATTTAATTAGGGAAAATTACAAATTGGAATGAGTTGAAACAAATTTTGTGCATCATAAAACATTAAATAAAATTTTATCATGTGGTTTTTGGAACGAAATCATTTGCTAAAACGGTTTAGAAATTATTGAAGAAAAAAAGGCTTTTTTTTAGTGTAAATGGATGTTTGGGGTATTGTATTTATCATTTTTCATCACCCCACACCCGTACCCACACCCACACACCCCGATTCACTTATCCCCTTGAAGAATTCAACAGCCCCCTCTTTTGTCCCCACTTGGATTTTCAAAGGAAAAGAAATGAAAGAAAAGAAAAGAAAATGGATAAATGAGGTGGACTTTTGACTTTGGTTGACCTTGGCTTTCACCCCCACTTTCTCTACCTCCCTCTCTCTCCTCTCCCACTCCCATTCAGCCGACCCCCCTCCCTCCTACAGCAGCAACAGCCCCCCCATTCCCCTTCTCTTTTCTCTTCAAAACTTCTTCAAAAATTGCCCCAAAATCCATCAAAAAAATCCCAAAACCCAAATCCGACTCCTACCCCATTTTAGCTTAGCCAAAATTGCATGGATCTAGGGAACAAGATTCCAATTTGGGAGGCTGTGTGTGTGCTTGTGGATCTTCAATTCATTGGGTATAAATTCTAACCATTTTTGCTTAATTTGTTAGTTAATTTCTTAAAGCTAAGTTATTAAAGTGTTAATTTTGCTCTTGTTGCTAATTTGAGAATTCAAGAGTATGGTTTGAAGCTAATTTGGGTTTAACCATCACTAATAGGATAATCAAGTGTAGATTATCATCTTGTGGAAATGTAAAACCTAATCTAGTGGCTAGTTGCAATTTGTTAATTTAAAATTTGCAATAAATAAGCTTTTATGCAAACTAGGTTTTTATGAAATGCATTTATATGTGAGATTAAAAATATGGTTAGGGTTTTTATCATATTATTAACTTTATTAAGTGTGGTTTAATGCTTTAGATCATGGAAATCCAACCTAAATTGTAGTTTGTGCATTTTTGCTATGAAATTATTAAAAAGGGTATTTTGTAAATTAGAATATTAGGGTTTTTGGAATTTAATGAGATTAAATTCCGGAAATTGTTTCTATGACTTATTTAAGATATTTAATAAGTATATTGGCCGCTACATTCATTTAAACATCATGTTTTGTACAAAAACGGCGAATTGTGCTTGCTAGATTTACGGAAAAATGACCTTTTAAGTGAAATTGGGGTTTTTGCGAGTTTTAACCTAGTTTATATTAAAATTAGTGTTCGTGAATATGCAAATGAGTGTGATTGGATTTTTCTCGATGGTTTGACGTTTGTACATCGACATCGAGGGTTGGTTTGACTATTCTTGCATGCGTAGGCGATAGGTTTGGACCTATGCGTGATACGCGTGCCGATTTGATTTTCGTATGCCGTTTCGACTTCGAATTTAGTTTTAATACGATACGGTGCGTTATGATATGTAGGTACCCCATGTGGACTTCGAGGAGACAAGAAAGCGCGTGTCGACATCGGCACCGGCTAGCGAGGACCAGGTGAGTAGATTTATATCTACGGGGAGAAGTCGGGTGGATGGCGTATAGCACCCCCGCAGTCCGTGGTGGTGTATACGGATGCGTATACATACCAACAATTTTTTTATATGTTATTTGGGATTAATAACGATGCTTAGGATGGATATTGGTGTGTTGGATTATTTTAGCGTTGCGAACTCTAGGGTAGTGTTGCACTACACATACACACATACCTACTTGCATACTTTCCTATTGATATGTGCTCATGGGATTCTTTATTAGTTATGTGTTCATATGGGTACGGGACTATGTGTTCACATACGGATTGAGGATGATACTTGGGATTGAGCTGAGTCGATGAGTTTTGATTTGAGGCCGTGAGATCGGTGATATAGCAGGGTTCGTATTTGAGATACGACATGACGTTGTAGCGGGTCTTGACGTAGTGTTTCATACACGTCCATGCATACTTAGGCGGTATCAGTATGGTACTAGACGTAGATCAGTACCCCGATCATGATAATTGATAAAGAGGATACCAGGTGAATAGTTTGATGAATGTGATAATGACCCGTACCCAGATTTGGGGATGCCGTACGACGGATTTACGTACGAGCTATATTTTGATGATTGATCCACACTCTTGACTTGGGATGTCTGGTTATGGATATGATATTATTTAGGCGGGATCACCGACTGCATATATACATGTATGTATATGTATCGACTCAGATGATAGGCGGTTTCCTTACCTGTAGTTCAGCTTGTTAGTTCAGCCGCATAGTTTAGTGTAGTTGTTAGATTAGATTAGACTCCTACCTATTTCAAAACTAGTGGATCGCGGGTATTTTAAAAGACAGGTCAAGGGATCTACGGATATTTCAAAAGACGTATCCTTTCTTAAAAACCACCGTAGCCCTATTTTCAAAACCCCGCGGTTCGTGTTATTTCAAATGGCACCATTGTAGGACTTATATTAGATTATTACAGATTAGTTATCGTTGTGTCTAGTATTCAGCTCCCGCATATTATTGCTGTTCGCTCTGCCTCAGATACTTATTTTGCTGCATATTCAATTATCGATATCATGCTGTTAGGACACCAGCACCATTACCGATGATGCGTATGTACCACGTACACCTACTTGCCGGCTCACACACATCTTCATCGGTAATTGCCATGTCACGTACACTTTAGAGAATATATTTGCTTGACTTAGCTTGTTAGTTAGTAGTTTGATATGATATTAATGTACCTGCCTTACATGCCTAGTTTATTAATCCTACATTGCAACTTGGTTATTGATACCATATGCATTCATTATCATTGACATATGCACTTGTGATGATTTCTTGAGATTTATGATATTTCTGGATTTCGGGGAAAGCCGCAAAATTTACAACTTATGATCTTTTCAAATATAAAATGTTGCGGTTTTCGAGTGATGTAAAGTGTCGTCCACCATGAGTTTGCTGTGGTTTTCGAGATCCGTGTCGAGGAGTGGAGGAACCGTCACGGGTGCATGGTGGGCCCGGTACGGTACCCCGGGGCAAGAGGAATGTGGTGTTGACGTTGAGCCCGGCAGGGGAGCACTACCGACCGGTGATATTACCCGACGCGTCGGATATTCGGAGGATACCGTCGTGGTCTTGAGATGGATGATAGGGGCCGGTCTGGACTGACGGCACCCTAGATATTGAGATTGAGACATTGATATTTCGAGACAGTGAGATTTATATTTTGTGTCGATGCTAGATACTGTTGATACTGATTTCATTTATGATACCTCAGTTTAAAAATACGAAGGAAATCTCACTAATTTATGAAAACAGTTTCTTCATTTACATGTATTCTGTTTCATGCATGCATACCTCATTCATATGATATATTGCTACCTGAGGCACTGGCACGGGCACATGAGATTACACTCGGGTTAGATATTTACCCTAGCCTTGTTATAGGCTGCTGGTTATATATTTGAGAATATATTATGATCATTGACCCAGGTTGCGTTATTTATGCGATTTCTGTGCGTAGATGTTTTTCTATTCACGAGTTGGCAACTCACCCCCGTTGTGCCCCAGTTTCTTGCAGGTTTGCCGTACAGGTTTCTTTACGGCTTTGCGGGCTCAGTTTCATTCGGGTGACTTGCTAGTAGGTGGGTTTTTCTTGTATCATACCCATCATATTACCTTGTATAATATTATTCCGTTGTATCTAGTAAATTCCATCAACCAAACATGTATTTATTGAGATAGAGACCAGTGTTGTTTATTCTTTCGACCTTAGAGTCGCTCGTTATATTTCTGGTGGTTTTGAGTTCCTTTTGAGTTTTGATCCTCGCCGTTGGCGTTGTATATTATATTGCTTGTGTGGTTGTGACCGTCGATAGACGAAGAGCTAGCTCCCGCTTGGGGATGCCTTTTTATTGATTTCGTATACTATTCATGTTGTATCCCGTTTGGGGGTCAGTTTTTATAAAGGAGACTCTGCCGAAATTTTCAGGAAATACTTGATGTTTTTTTAAACCGCATAACTCGGCTTATGCTATTAAAACTACTTGATTTTAAATTGATTTTCCTTCACTCTACTACTTTTCTTGGTTTGGATTTCTGGGTTTTCGGTTTACTTAGATTACGTACGCCTCGAGACGTTCGTAGTTTAAGTGCCGGTCATGTTCCGTACTTTCGGGACGTGACATAGTCAAGTATTTTAAGCTTCCAACCAAGATCTTGTATCGAGTTGCTTCAATGACTCTGTCATCCTCTTCTTTGAATAGATTGCATCTTGGCATGATGGGTGTGTTGACAGGGTTGCAACTATCCACATCAAACTTCTCATGAATCTCCTTTGCGTACTTCTTCTGGGAAATAAAAATCCTATCAAGCTGTCGGTGTACTTCTATGCCCAGAAAGTAGGACATAAGTCCACAATCTGTCATTTCGAACTCATCAAACATAGCTTGTTTGAACTCTCGTTTCCTGTAAATAACAATTCATCGACATAAAGATATATGATAAGGATACGTCCATCATTGCCTTTTTTCATATAGAGTGCATGCTCAAATAGACATTTGGTAAACCCATTGACATGTTGATAGTTGTCAATGCGTTCATTCCATGCTCATGGTACCTGTTTTAAGCCGTACAGTGCCTTTTTCAGACGGTACACCTAATCTTCTTTACCTTTAACCTCGAAACCATCGGGTTGTTAGACATACACTTCTTCCTCAACCACATCATTGAGGAAATCCGACTTGACATTTAGTTGGTGTTGGATATGTATGTCGTAGAGGCTATTATTGTATGGTATAAGATTGTATATTATATATGGATACTTGGGATATATATGTTCTTTGCTTCAACATGTGTATATGTTTTATTTTATATTATGTATCGATCTTATATGTTGGTAAAGCCTATAAGATCTTTGCTTGACTACTAGAGTTGTAATGACGACCATACTCGTGGGGTCTTGGTGGTCTATAAGAACATCCTTAAATTGTCCCTAGTCGTTGGAGTTTCGAGACAGGGCATTGATACTCCGGAGCAGACTAGTATATACGTTTCTTATCCCTATGAGGGGAGGTGGCCTGTCCCATAGCTATTGGTGTCCGGTACCAAAGATTGTATACAGATGCTCATTAGCTTATGAGTTACACTGGACGGACTTGCCAGGAATCTGCTAGTTGGTATTATACCTATCGTCAGATAGAAGTTCTCATGCGACATGAGTAGAGGTAATCCACATGACCTAACATCATCATTCGTCTCAAATGTGTTCCCACTATACTTAGATTACTACCCTACCACGGCTTTAAAGAGCCGTGCAAATATGTAGTAGTTGGGTGCAGTCCCGAAACACTTGGAGGTAGTGAGTGACAGAAGGGATTTGTCTTTCCCAGCATAGGGAGTCGATGTCACGTAGTGTACGGTCGGCCAATACCATAAGACCTTGGTCAAGGCAGATGGGAATTACTGATGAGCCCACCAGTAGTTTCCCGGTTGGTATTGGGCTTTAGACCGACACGATTTATCATGTTATTAGTGGTCTGATATTTACCATCCTTTAGACTCGATATGCGATACTCTCAAACGAACGTACCAGACTGTATGGTGATTGTCACCGATAGGCCCAGTCAGGGGTTCGGACGGGTTTGCTTGTCGATCTTCCCTTCGACGGATACCTGGATAGCCGTTATGTACAGCTTGTGACGCTGACGTGCTTGTGGGTTTTTAGGGTTTCTTCAGTAACTCACTGCCAGCGTATTGTCGAGTCTTTAGAGTCCAACACAGAGGTTTTTCCGCTTTGGCGAAACAATGTAGTGGTCGTACTAGGTGTGTGCAGGGGTCCGATTAAAATGTGTGTATTGCATACACTGACGGTAATCATATATTTCAAAATACTAGCCAGTCTTGGGAAAAGACGGATATTAAATCTGATTTGGATTTTAATATAAAATACATGTATATGTATTTTCTAGTATTGTGTCACTTCACTCTTTATGTCTCTCTTTTGTATTTTAGATAAATAGAATAATGTATGTATAAATATATGTGTTTGTGTGTGTATTAATGTATTATCATTTATATATAGAGAATAATGGAGGAAAGAGGCCATAGGAGGGAATTTCCTCCTATGGCATTGAAAAAATACACGCTCTCTCATTTTTTCCGACGATCGGCACCTATCATCATCATCATCATCATCTAAGATGTGGGTACACCAAATTTCATGTGATTCTACAACTTTTTCACCGTTGATTTAGTGGGTTCAAAATTAATGGTTTACCGACAGCAGAACTTTTTACATTGCTAAATTAACGGGGAAAAAGTTGTAGAATCATATGAAATTTTGTGTACCCACATCTTAGATGATAACGATGAAGATGATGGGTGCCAATCGTTGGAAAAAATAAGGGAGGGTATACTTTTTCGACACCATAGGAGGAAATTCCCTCATATGACATCTTTCCTCCATTATTCTCTCTTATCTACACACACACACACACATATAACTTATTCTATTTTTCTAATTAGTTTTGTTTTCTTTAAGGGTTCTCTTTTAGTTAACTTGTGCCTTGAATAAGATTATCTATTCCTTCTCATTTCATGGTGACAAGTGGAGGGGAAAGAAGAGGATGGACACTTGGCATGGTAAGTGAGAATGGAAGGTTAGCATGTTGTAGAGAACATGGTTATATCTAACCATCTAGTTTTATTCTCTTGATACTTCTATCTCTATTCTCTTTCTTCATTTTTTACGAGAGTTCAAGCTTTCTCCTTTTTCCTCCTCTTGATTCCTAGAAATCCTAAAAGAAATCATAAATAAATTAGAGAGATAAAGAGATTAGTTGCTACATCACTTGAGACTTGGAATTAGCAACTTCAAGCTCAAGTTCTTTTCTTGAAGTGAAGCCAAAACTTGGAGCTCCTCAAGGTGGATCCTTCTTCGACAAAATGGAGATCTAGGAGTGATCAGTCGAAAATATTGCATTTTTAACACATCAATTTCCCTACAATTTGCACTCATCTATAGGTATTCGGTATAAGTATAGCACATATTAGCAAAACATCCGTAACATACCAAATAACTTGTGTTGTATACTAAAACCGACATTTTTGAGTGAAATTGAGTGTTTATCATTGCATCACATAATCTTTGTATAGCGCAACACTTGTCTCGAGAATCTGTGCAGGAAATTCCAGGAAAAGAGCCGAAATTGTCAAAAGTGCTGTTAAAAATACGCCAAGTCCAAGACTTGAGATCTGGCAGTGAGCAAGAAAGAATTATGAGATTCCACACATCAGGAAACAGCATTAAAGTCAACACAAACACACCCTGGAAATTCAGTGCAGAGAAGACAATAATGGGCCACGGATCCGCGGCCAAATGCCCATTCCCGCCGCGGATCCGCGGCCACGTCATGGTGACGTCAGCAGTTCGATGCTTCAGGTTTCTTAGTTAAAGGTGTACACTCATTCAAGCCACTTCCAAGTCTAGAGATCTCTGGAAGTTTCTGCCAGAACAACAAGGCTTATTGTTCAAGCTAAACACCCTCAAGTTTCCAAAGCAAGCTATATAACTACCTAAGCCTAGAAGCTTCTCCCTAACCTCCAAGCTTATGAAGGAAGCTAGCCCTAACTAACTAAGCCTAGAAGCTTCTACCTAACTACCAAGCTTACAAGAGAAGTTAATCCTAACCTAGCTTCTAAAGAAAGCCAAAGCTATTGAAGGCTATAAAAGGGACCCTAAAGTTTCTATCTAAAGGTGGTTGTTGATCCTTCCATCAATTCCCAACACAAGTTGAGTGACACAACTTGTAACCCTAACCCTAATCCAATCAAATCCAAGCCAAAAATCAAGAACACCGAGTACCAAATCAAGCAAGAAGCCTTCAATCCTTTAGAAAGCGATGCCGGACTTCATCGGATCAAGTGATCCACGGAGATCCGCGACTCAAGGAGACGAGCGAAGCCGAAATCAACGATCAAGTTCTTTCCTTTTGTAGATCTTGAGAGAATTGTAACAAAATTGTTGATAAATAAATGTGAAATTTCTATATCTTGCTTATCCTTCTATTTGAGCATTATGATTCGATCTAGATTCTTGAATGTGTTCTTTGTTATAATGCTCGAGTAAAACTCCGTTCGTGAAGGAGTCGAGAGAATCAATAGATGATGATGTTCACAATTCTTGAAACGATTCTTAATTCTTATAAGTTTTGTAAACTTTAGTAAATTGAAAAATCGGCAACCTAGTTTCGAGTGATGCTTTCTTGATTGTGTTCGCTCTTAATTAGTGATCCTCGATCGATTCTTGAATTTACTAGAGGCTAGAATTTGAATGAGATTCATCGAAAGGACAAATGATGAGATGAAGAAACCCTAGTTTCTTTGAAAGATCCTTAAATTTCGATTAATCGTCATCGATCTAATATCAAATCATTAATGGATAAGAAAACGTAATCACTAGATTTCATCACGTCTATAGATTCGATCGATTCCTACGAGCCTCACTTCGATTCTTGATTACTATTTGGATTGGATATCATCAATTCTTCATTCTTGATTTTAAATGTTTTCTTGATTTTAGATTTATTATAAATCTTGAATTGAATTGTCTTTTCTCTTTTCTTTAATTTTCAATTCATCTAATTCAAATTCGAACGGATCTCATTTTCCCTGTGGACGATCCGCACTCGCTAACGCGCTACATATGGCACCGTTATTGATTGCGGTCAAAAAAATTCTTTGGTTGTGATTTCTTACACTTTTCTTATATACACACCGGAAAACGAATCAATCAAATGGCGCCGTTGCCGGGGATCGTATGCTAATTTGTTCGTTTTTGAAATTTGAGTTGAAAAGTTTATTCCATCATAATTTTGAGATCAAAATTCGCACAAACACTAAACGATTCGTTGTGATTTGTTGCAAGGAAATCTGGAGTCTGCTGTGCAATTGGAAAAATATTTGGAATATTCCAGAGGACTCAGGGACTGAAAAGAAGCAGCACCAAGAACTTTTGTGCAGGTTTTCCTTTACCAGACCGCGGATCCGCGGCCTAAGGAGCTTCTCGCGGCGGAACCGCGGCGTCACTGTTCATTCGCTGCATGGAAATTTTTTCTGTAAAATCCTAACTTTCTTATCTCCTCCTCTGTCTGCTCCAATAACAAAGTTGCTGCAGGTTTCTTTGCAAAATTCGCAGCGCCGCAAAAAGCAATAAAAATTGTGCGTGTTTTGATTCTTGGTTGTTTTCATATTAATACGGAATTTAAGGGGCACGGCCAAATTCAGATTAGGTGGGGAGTTCATTACCCTTCCTAAACCCCAAAAATCACAAAAATTGCATCCGCATTACCCTCATTAACTAAAAAATATATGTAGACATGACTCTAAGGACCGTCGCGCTCACTTAGGACAGGAGAATGTCGTGGGTAATCTATTGCTTATCCGTGTTTCTTTTGTGGTGTCTAAGGCAAGTGCGTCTAAGGCAAGTGGTTACTTAATTAGGCCCACTACTTACGTAGTGGAGAACCTCCCACTTACCTGACCACAGGAGAGACAAATAGGCAGTGGAGGGTTGATCCTGCGACTTGTTTTTTGGCAGTTAGGAGCGGTCTAGTGGCTTGACCTAGGTGGCCATTAGACTTAGGGTTGTGTGCGCATTTTTTTTGTGATTTGCATTTTTTTCAAAAATCCGTATCTTTTTCAAAACAAACACCACATCATTTTCTCTAATTATATTAACGCTGCCACTTGTATTAAACCCTTTAGTGCAAGATAGGCTGGACACGGGATTCTAGTGCCCGTTTAGTCCGCGTTCCCCCGATCGACTCTGAAGTCGGTTATTCTACATCAACTTCTTCTTTACCCACCACCACACCTATTTCGATGGACGGTTCTCCATCGAACTTCTTTACCACTACTCTGCCGCCGTCCGTAGGTGTGCAGAATCCACCCCGCATCTCTCTTCAGGAGAGATGCTATCCTATGCGAGGTCCTCTTTCGACCTGTCTATCCATTCCACCAGCCAACGGGGACAATTTTGAAATAAAACCTCAATACATCAACCTTTTACCCAAATATCACGGTCTCGAGTCTGAAGACGCATATGTCTTTATCACCAAATTTGAAAATGTATGCACAATGATGGGTACTTCACAGCTTTCTGTGGATGCTATGCGTCTTCGTCTTCTCCTATTTACCTTGTGCGATATAGCCGAGAAGTGGCTGTATAACACAACCGCACATTCCATTTCTAACTGGGAAGAATTCGTCGCAGCTTTCCTTAAGAAATTCTACCATAATCCCAAGACAGCTCAAGTCCGTAGCGAACTAAATCAATTCACCCAGCTTCCAAATGAACCATTCTCGAAGTGTTTTGAACGCTTCAAGGATCTGTTGGTTCAATGTCCATATCACGGAATCCCGAGATGGGATCTGTGCCGAATCATATATGAGGGCATTAACCCTACCACTAAACAGAACCTTGAAGCCATGTGTTAAGGCAATTTTATGACCAAAGATGATGGGGAAGCTTGGAAATTTTTAGAAGAGTTCGCTGAAAAATCCTTACAGTGGGAGAGTGTAAACCAGTCATCGTCTAGGGGTGGCGTACACCAAGTTGATGTTTCTATAGGTGTTCGAGCTGAAATGGCAGCAATGCAAAAGAAGCTCGAGGCTATAGAACACAAATTTTTAGCAGCCTCCCTAAATCCGATGTCGCTCCCCAAAACTGTATGTGGATGCTGTTCTGATCCTTCTCATTTGACGGAAGAATGTCTACTAAATTCTCCGTTTCAAGGTCATGAGCATATCAATTCTGCTTTCCAACAACGACCTAGGAACGATCCATATTCTTCTACATATAATCAGGGTTGGAGGAATCACCCTAATTTTGCTTGGAACCAATCACAAAATCAAAACACGGTTCCAACCCAGAACAATTTCCAAAGGGCTCCTCCACCACAACAGCAACCACTTCAATTGAGTCAGCACCCCTTCCAAGCACAAAACTTTCAAAATCCGGTCAACACACCTGCACCGTCTAATCCTTTGCAGTTGACCGGGACTGATGAATCCTCTTCATTTGCACAATACATGAATTTGGTCCTAACAAATATCATGCAAGTTTCGGCTGAGATGAAGTCTTCTGTCGATGACATGAAAAGAAATACTGTCTCTCAAAATGAGACTATAAAATCGATGGAGGAAGAAATTGCACGATTAAAAGCTGAAATGAGTGCAAGAGAGAAAGCGAAACTTCCAGCTCAACCTTTGCCCAATCCTGGCTATTCACATCATGTGAATGCAATCACCACGTTGAGATCTGGAAGAGTACTTGACAATCACGTTGGGGAAGAGATTGATGATACTAAAAGATCTATCAATAACACCCCGGCTGAGACCTTTCCTTACACACACTTCTACTTCTGATCCTTGTTCTTCTACCCCACCGCCTTCTCACGAGCCTATTCTTCATTTCCCACCAGGCTCGACACCTCAGCCCACACCGAAAACGATCCCTACTCCTATTCTTAGATCGTTTCCACCCACACGATCTTCTCCAATGTTGGACCCCGACCTTATTGCTCAAGCCCCTTATCCTAATCGGTTAAGGGGAAACAGACCAAGTCCAAGAATGGAGAAGATCACGGAAATGTTTAAACAGGTTAACATCAACATCCCTCTTCTAGATGCAATATAACAAGTCCACGCTTATGCGAAAGTTCTTAAGGACTTGTGCACTAGAAAGAGGAAGACTCAAGTGCCCAAGAAGATATTCATGGCAAAGACAGTAGACACAGCCTTTCCCCAACAATTACCGAGGAAACGTAAGGATCCTGGCTATCCTATTATTTCCATTTCTATCGGGGAAAAACACATTAACCGTGCTCTACTTGACTTTGGCGCAAGTGTTAACCTGCTTCCTTTCTCGGTCTACGAGCAGTTAGGGATCAGAGAGTTGAAACCAGCCCATTGCACTCTCTAGATGGCTGACCGATCAAGCACCAAACCTACGGGTGAACTAGAGGATGTGTTAATAAAAATCGGGGAATTTGTATTCCCTGTGGACTTTATTGTACTTGATACACAGCCTGTAGCAAACCCACGGAATCTAATTCCGGTGATTCTTGGTCGCCCCTTTTTGGCCACTTCCAATGCTATCATCAACTGTCGTAATGGCTCTATGACCCTATCCTTCGGGAATAGGTCAATTGAGCTGAACATTTATAAGTTAGGAAGTGTACCCTCCGAACCTACTGCTCAGGTCTGTTCTGTCGAATTAATGGATGTCGACAGCAACGAATTTGACGATCCTCATGATACTGATCTAGACTTGTTTCATATGTTGTTGTTTGACCCAGCTATGTATCATACACATACGGACTCTTCCACCGAGTTGTCCGGGTCAACAACTAACACTGATTATGAACCGTTTTTAGAGTCTGAAAATCACCCCGCGCTTTGTGATGACATTATTCTTCGGGGTATTGATGAGACTTTTGAGGAGATCTTCGCTGATGAACTCGCATTTTTGAATGACACGGGTGTTGAGATGAATCATCTCCCAAACAATGAAATTGAATCTCCACCCCTTCTTCTGGACTGTAAAAAGAATGCGAGTAGTCCATCACAACCACTGAGTCGTCTCTCCAAAACGAGACGCAAACATATTCTTTTCCACCACTTACCTTTTCCCCACTTCTTTCTGGCTCCATTCAACTTGTTCTTCCACCAACCTGAGCATTACATTGACAAAATTTTCGAATGGTTGGTGTTGACCTTCGGTCTTTGCAAAGCTTGGCATCGACCAATAATTTTTGACCCCCTCATGTGATTTTTAAAGCATAACATGGTTTAACTCAAGTTTGGGGGGGGGGAATAATCTGGCTCTTGAAAAGAAAATTTTTACTCAAAAATGATGAGCCAAAAATAAGTTTGGGGGAGGATTTTCACGATCATATTTATTGCCCCCATTTAATAAATTTCCTCCTAGGCTTACAGGTTTGAGATTTAGCAGATGGCAACAGTGAGGACACTGTTGAAAACAAGTTTGGGGGATGTTTGTACTTATTTTCGCATCATTTGCATATACTTTGTATAAGCACAAAACATTTTTGAAAACCTATAAAAATTTCAAAAAAAAAATTAATTTTTTTTAACATAAATAAGAAAATAAAAGATTAGATAGTGAAAAATTTACATCCAAAAGATTGGAAAAATTTAAGAAAACCAAGAAAATTTGAAGTTTTCTTAAACGAACTAGTAATAAGTGGTTATGAGCCGTTGTCCCAAGGGTTAGTAAGATGAAGGATGTCACTAATCTGAGGATAAAAATAAGTCTGAAAAATAGTTCCTATTTTGGAAGCCAAACATTTGAACATGGATACCCTACTATTCGCACTTACACACGTCTTGAAACTCGGGATAGTAGAGGATACCTTGAAATGCTCTTGTCTAAAAGCCAAAGTATGAAGGAAATAAAAAAAATAATGAATAAAATATAAAATGGTGCAGAAAAATGAACACTGATTTTGTTATCGCCAAGGCAGCAATAAAAAAATATAGCGAGGGTGCCTCTTCACCCAGTGCTTTAGACCAACTGGTCTGGGAGTCACTGCTAAGCCTTAGGTGGTGCAAGACGAGGAAAAACACCGTATAAGAAAGCACATGAGTAATCGGTCGGTTAGTACCTCAAGAAGTATTAACGGTCGCATGAAAGTGTGTGAGCAATCTCATTTAAATATTCATCAAATTAAAAAGTACTGAGGCAGATGGACAAGAGTATGATAGCTTGAATTGAATTCTCTGGGTGTAGGGATATTCTTTACACACACGTAGGGGTATATGATCGATATTTGGAAGAAAGATAGGAATGAAGAATAAAGACGATGTTTTATTGAGGGATGATGTGATTTCTGACATCTTTTCATGACTATTAAGATATGGCTCATGACAACCGAAAAGCTAGCATCGTTGGAAACTCTAATTTTCAATGTCTTTCTTTTACAATTCTTATCTTTAAATGTAACTTTCACGGTCTTCTTTTTATTATTGGATTTTGTGGGTGCAATCCGCTGAAAACCCTCAGGAGACAACATTCCTCCTACTAGGGACACCTAGAGGTTTAAAGGCTTGTTGCACGTGCTCAGTGCAATCGTGTTGCCTACGAAAGTGTGTTAGTTAGTTTTTCTTTTTCTTTATTTTCTCCTTCTCTTTTTAATAAAACAGTTCGCTCGAGACGACCGAAAATAAGTTTGGGGGAATTTGATCAGTCGAAAATATTGCATTTTTAACACATCAATTTCCCTACCATTTGCATTCATCTATAGGTGTTCGGTATAAGTATAGCACATATTAGCAAAACATCCGTAAAATACCAAATAACTTGTGTTGTATACTAAAACCGGCATTTTTGAGGGAAATTGAGTGTTTATCATTGCATCGCATAATGTTTGTATAGCGCAACACTTGTCTCGAGAATCTGTGCAGGAAATTCCAGGAAAAGAGCCGAAATTGTCAAAAGTGCTGTTAAAAATACGCCAAGTCCAAGATTTGAGATCTGGCAGTGAGCAAGAAAGAATTATGAGATTCCACACATCAGGAAACAACATTAAAGTCAACACAAACACACCCTGGAAATTCAGTGCAGAGAAGACACTAATGGGCAAACGGATCCGCGGCCAAATGCCCATTCCCGCCGCGGATCCGCGACCACGTCATGGTGACGTCAGCAGTTCAATGCATTAGGTTTCTTAGTTAAAGGTGTACACTCATTCAAGCCACTTCCAAGTCCAGAGATCTCTGGAAGTTTCTGCCAGAACAACAAGGCTTATTGTTCAAGCTAAACACCCTCAAGCTTCCAAAGCAAGCTACATAACTACCTAAGCCTAGAAGCTTCTCCCTAACCTCCAAGCTTATGAAGGAAGCTAGTCCTAACTAACTAAGCCTAGAAGCTTCTACCTAACTACCAAGCTTACAAGAGAAACTAACCCTAACCTACCTTCTAAAGGAAGCCACAACTATTGAAGGCTATAAAAGGGACCCTAAAGCTTTTATCTAAAGGTTGTTGTTGATCCTTCCATCAATTCCCAACACAAGTTGAGTGACACAACTTGTAACCCTAATCCTAATCCAATCAAATCCAAGCCAAAAATCAAGAACACCGAGTACCAAATCAAGCAAGAAGCCTTCAATCCTTTAGAAAGCGACGCCGGACTTCATCGGAGCAAGTGATCCAAGGAGATCCGCGACTCAAGGAGACGAGCGAAGCCGAAATCAACGATCAAGTTCTTTCCTCTTGTAGATCTTGAGAGAATTGTAACAAAATTGTTGATAAATAAAGGTGAAATTTCTATAACTTGCTTATCCTTCTATTTGAGCATTATGATTCGATCAAGATTCTTGAATGTGTTCTTTGTTATAATGATCGAGTAAAACTCCGCTCGTGAAGGAGTCGAGAGAATCAATAGATGATGATGTTCACAATTCTTGAAACGATTCTTAATTCCTATAAGTTTTGTAAACTTTAGTAAATTGAAGAATCGGCAACCTAGTTTCGAGTGATGCTTTCTTGATTGTGTTCGCTCTTAATTAGTGATCCACGATCGATTCTTGAATTTACTAGAGGCTAGAATTTGAATGAGATTCATCGAAAGGACAAAGGATGAGAAGAAGAAACCCTAGTTTCTTTGAAAGATCCTTAAATCTCGATTAATCGTCATCGATCTAGTATCAAATCATTAATGGATAAGAAAACGTAATCACTAGATTTCATCACGTCTATAGATTCGATCGATTCCTACGAGCCTCACTTCGATTCTTGATTACTATTTGGATTGGATATCATCAATTCTTCATTCTTGATTTTAAAAGTTTTCTTGATTTTAGATTTAGATCTAGATAATTCTTGAACTTCAATTTTATAAATCTTGAATTGAATTGTCTTTTCTCTTTTCTTTAATTTTCAATTCATCTAATTCAAATTCGAACGGATCTCACTTTCCCTGTGGACGATCTGCACTCGCTAACGCGCTACATACGACACCGTTATTGATTGCGGTCAAAAAATTCTTTGGTTGTGATTTCTTACACTTTTTTTTATATACACACCGGAAAACGAATCAATCAAATGGCACCGTTGCCAGGGATCGTGTGCTAATTTGTTCGTTTTTGAAATTTGAGTTGAAAAGTTTATTCCATGCGAATTTTGAGATCAAAATTCGCACTTTAGGAGTCCAACTCAAGCACTTCCTCTTCTTAAAGAAAGCTTTTTAGGTTGTAAGCCTATTCTAAACCTTGTATGCAACTCCTATTGCTTTCTTTTGTTGTCAAGTTTAAAACTTTAGCTAGAATCCTTGCTTGTATGCTTTTGTAGCTCTCTTGTTTTTTAAATATACATGCTAGCCTTGCTTTAAAATTGTTAATGAGATCCCTTGGCATCCTTTCGTGGTATCATAGCCAAACTAAAGTATCAAATTTGTTGTTATAAATGTAGAACTCATAAAAATCTATTATTTCTAAAACTAGCTTTTAAAAATTGCCCAAATTCATGTCTATTGCACCATGAACATCCTAATTGGATTGTAATATTGTTTAGTGCCCCCAAAACATAATAAATGCGTCGATGGAGGGAATCGGGGGGTGGGGGTACCCCACCCAACCCGAGAGGGTGGTCTCGGGTTGGGTGGTACCCCCTACCCCCTCGAAATCCCTCCCCCCTTGGTACTTATTACGACGTATTTTTGGTATTTGGGGTGTTTTAAGGTGTTCGTATTTGGTTTCGAGTGCGATGGAATTGAATTTTTGGTTGCGGAAAGTTTTGATTTTTCATTGTTAAAATTTTTAAATTCCGCATTGTGGATTGTTAGTTCTATAGATTACTAGTGTGCTTTGTTCTACGACTGTAAGTATAAGTATGCGGTGGTAAACCCCAATCTCGTCGCTATATGTTCGACGAAATAGGGATTGCTCATATAAGACTTACTTTGATATTGTGTTGATGTTGTTTGGACTGGAATAGATGTGATCGTCGTGATGAATAGCTATGGGCGTTTTTGTGAGATGAACGTTTTTTTATTTCAATTCATGTAATAAATTTGTATGTAATATTATTTTATTGGAACACATCCACGGAGGGGATGGCATCGCCAGTTGATGTATATTATTTTATTTTCTGTACCTAGGATACACCCAATGTGGGGTGCACAAGTAGCCGAGCTCTTGAAATGTCGGGTGACCTACTTACATTGATGAGGGAGGTTGCCTCACTTCAATAATTGGTAGGGTTACTTTCCGCACTTATAGGGGTCTAGGGGTATGGGTTTAGACTATTCATCACGACCGTGGAACCTGTAGCTTCGCTTTTGGCTAAATTGAAACACCGGAATCCTAGTATATCCTCTATTTCATTTGTGATTTGCTTCCGCTTTTCTGTGATTGGATATTATTGCGTGATATATATATATATATATATATATATAAACGTTACCATCCGCGCTAGTCCTGTCCCCGTCCTGCTGTAAATTAAGTAACTTTACGGTGAAAACCCAGGACCCTGTGGCGAATGCGGATGACATAAACATACGTTCTATTTTCGTTTTTTCTGCAATGATAAGGTTAATTGATGGGTCCACATTAATCCTCATTAATGCAAGAAAACAAACCTAAAAATTGATGTTGTCAAAACCTCAGCTTAAAAACAAAAGTCATAATTTTTTACTTTGCATAGCGGTATTCATTTAGTAATATCCCGCATCTCATTTGAGGAGGCAAGAACCTAGATCCCTTTATGGGGAATGACCTCTTGAGCAAAATTTTGAGTTGCTATTTCCTACCCGGTTTACTTCAAACCCAGCGTTTTTAAAATAAGAAGCCAAAACCACTCCTTTTGAAAACTAATAGGTTCCTTCAACGATATCAAGTTCAATACGTTAAAAGTTTTTCGCCAAAAACCATTCATAGCCCTTCGTCGTTTTAGAAAGGTATCATTTAGTATTCATGCTATGTTTGTTGGCATCCATCAAAATATAGTGTGTGGTAGCTAAATGATACTTATCTGTTGCATGGATATGCATTAATTTAGAACAGGCGTACTGCTTTGTTGGCATCCGTCAAGGGCTAGTACGGGTAGGTCTAAATTAATCTAGATAATGACGGGTAGAACTTAACTTGCGATTTATGATTTGTTGGAATCCGTCAAGGTCATAAGCCGCTTGGGGAAACCACATCGTGAGTTTCAAACATACAGGAAATTTGCTAGTGTTGCATACCTTCTGGAGTGTGGTGACTAGAGTGGCTTCCATCTAGGTTATCACATGATGATGGTTGGGTCTCGATCCCACTATGAGTATTTTGTTAGGGTTTCTAGCGCTCTGGCCGTCGACCGCGGCCGTTGCGGAACGGAAAATTTTGGTGTTTAAAAACTTGGCGCTAGAAACAACTATCTAGAATCGAAACCAAACATGAAACTAGCAAGCTATGAAGAGGTTAACTACCGAGATAGAAGTGTTTTACCAAAAGATCCGTGTCTTTCGGTCTTCTACCCTCTTCCATAGCTCCTTGAGGTCTCCTTGATTGAGCTTGACCGCCGGTCTTCCTCCGTCGAAGATGATCCACCCGAGAGATGTGGTTCATGGCTCTAGCTCGACACTAAAAATCTAGTGGAGCAGCTAGGGACTCTAGGTTGCTAATCTAGAGTGTTTAGGATGTAGTGAGTTGTTCTTAGTGTATTTCTATCTCTCATCCACCCTTGGTTCTCAACACACGAGATGGTAGGATAGATGATCAAGAAGAAGAAGAAGGAGCTCAAAAAAGGCTAGTGAGAAGAGATGAGGCAAATGGTGAGAATGTTTTTCATAAAAAACAACCAAGTCTTCATCCAACCTCCAAAATGAGAGTATGATATGAAGCATGGTTTTGTAAAAACCATTTTTAAATAAAATAAAGTAACCATACTTGAATAGTTTGCACAAATGAATTTTCAATTCATTTGTCAATACTATTCAAGCACGGTTCTCACCATTCTCTCTTCACTATCTTTACACCTCATTTCCATTTAAATTAAGGTGTCCACCTTCTAGAATGTTTTCCGTATAAATACGGAATATACTCAACTGTATATACATACCCGTATTCGTATCAAAACACGAATACCCAAAGAGATAGAATAACACAAAGAACATAATACTAGAATATATATATCGAAATATATATACGTAAATTACTAAATCAATACCTAATTTAATAATCCGGCTCAATCCTAAGCCGGCTATTATTATCAACTGTCCGATAGAAAGTCCGGTTAACTGGTACAATCATTCGATTGGAGCCCTGCACGTATCAAAATACGACTACTACATCATTTCGCCTGAAACAGGGAAACCCTCTATGTGGGACTCTAAAGATTCGACAGTACGCCGACAGTGAGTTAATGGATAAATCCATAACCACAAGCACGTCAGCGGCACTAGCTGTACGTAACGGCTACCCAGGTACCTGTCGGAAAGGAAGGCCAGCGAGTAAACTCATCCGGATCCCTATCGAGCCTATCTGTGACAATCTCCATACAGCGGTCTCCTCGTCTAAGAGTATCGCATATCGGGTCTATGGGGTGGATAAAGTCAGACCCCTAATAACACGATATTTCGTGTCGGTGTGAATCCCATCACCCACTGAGAAACTATTGATCCAAATCAGTAATTCTCATCCACATTGGCCAAGGATTTCTGGTGATGGCCACCCATGCACAGCGTGACATTAACCCCCAATACCGGGAGAGACGAATCCCTGACTATCTGCTCACTACCTCCATATGGCTCGGGACTCTACCCAAATAAAACCTGTTTGCACGACTCTTTTGAGCCGTGGTAGGATAGTAATCAAAGCACAGTGGGAACTCATACGAGAAAAATTATGATCTCAGGACTAACCTGTACTCATGTCACCTGAAAACTGCTATCTGAAAATAGGTATAATACCATCTAGCATGTTCCCGGCGAGTCCATCCAGTGTACTCACCCCCAGTGAGCACCTGTATACGATCTTAGGTGCGAAAGACCAATGGTTATGGGACCAACCATCGCCCTTTGTCGGGGTATAAAAACGTATACAGCAGTCTGTAAGTCTACGGTAGCGCCCCGGCCGTCAATCTGAGGCCAAAATGCGGAAACAAAAACTTTTTCATGAACTTGAAACTGGCGCTAACGTATACTTTCACCCGGATCGAACCATTAACATCAACTAGCAACTAGAGAAGGGTTAGAAAAGCTATACCGATCGATCCGTGTCCTTCGGTCTTTAGCCACCATCCCTAGCTCCTCGCGGCATCTCCGATCTCAGGTCTCCTCATCGGAAGGGCACCACATCAATGGGTCTTTTTACAGGCTCCCGCTTCATCCGAAGCAACTCGAACATGAAGTTTGCTAGCCGACATGTCCAAGGCGATGTAGAGAATGTGTGTGATAATTTTGTCTCAAGCATCCATTGATTCTTAACACATGAGAGTGTATGGATGGAGGTTGAAGATGATGCCATGGTGGAGGTTGTGATCAAGAAGAAGAAAGAAAAGAGAAGAGCCCTTTTGTGTTATTGTGTTGAGATGATAAAATGAGAGCTAGCATGATAAACCAAGAGCAAACCCAAGCCTATATGGCTGCCCTCTCTCTCTCTCCATCCATCAATTCAACACAATAAACAAATACTAATGTGACATTAGCACAAATAAAAAGACCATGAGTCACTACCCATGTCCATGTCACATTAAAAGCTTCTCATGATCATTTCCACTCACAATTTCCACATGTAAACATTAATCCAAATGTTTACAACAAGAAAAAGATATGGCAACATCTAAAGTAAACTCGTGACGGATCACAAGGATACCCCTCATCTGTATATACATACCTGCATCCGCATTCCGACTGAATGCGAATGCGATGAGACTAAAGTAATCCAACAAATCTAATACTAGGATCCGGCTTAAACCAAAGCCCACTAGTATGATCCGTCCGATCATGATCCGTGCACAAGTGCACGTATATGATCGAACCCAGCCATAATACCACAAGACCTCTACAACGTTTCGCCCGAAACTTGAGAAACTGTCTGTGGGGGACTCTAAAGACTCATCAATACTTTGGCTGTGGATTTAACCACTAGCACGTCAGTGGTACTAGCTGTACGTAACGGGCTACCAGGTATTGACCAAAAGGGAGGTCGATGAGCGAACTCATCCTGACACCCTACTGAGCCTGTCAGTGATAATATCCGTACAGTCCGGTCCGTTCGTCTATGAGTATCGCATGTCGGGCTTAGGGGGCTGGTAAATATCAGACCCCCAAAAGCGGTACAAGTCGTGTCGGAGTGTAGCCCAGAACACCCTGAGATACTACTGGAATGCCTACCAGTAAATCTCCTGCCTTAGCCAAGGACTTCGTGTAATGGCTCTCCTAAACACAGCGTGATCTCACCCCTAATACCGGGAGAGACGAAACCCCTGCCGATCTGCTCACTGCCTCCATGTGGCTCGGGACTGTACCCAACTAAAACCTGTTTGCATGACTCCCTTGAGCCGTGGTAGGGTAGCAATCAAAGCACAGTGGGAACTCACACGAGACAAATGACGATCTCAGGTCGATGAACTAACCTGTAGACATGTCACCAGGGAACTGCTATCTGACGCTAGGTATAATACCAACTAGCATGTTCCCGGCGAGTCCTGTCCGGTGTACTCATAACCCAATGAGCACCTGTATACATCTTAGGTGATCCAACTGACACCAATGGCTTGTGAGACCGGCCACCGCCCCTAGTCGGGGTCTCGACTGTATACACTAGTCTACTAATGGAGTATCGATGCCCAGTCTCGAAACTCCCACGACTAGGGACCATTTTAAGTATGTTCTTATAGACTACCCAACTCTCACATATATGATCGCCATCATACTGCTGGTAGTCAAGCAAGAATCTTAAGGGCTCTATCAACGTGTAATAGTGATCTGTAATGTCACCTTAAACTGTACACGATGATAAAGATAAATTAGGTAGCATACTATTCTCTATCAATGTGTAATAGCGAACTGCAGTGTCACCCAAAGCATATACACGATGATAAAGACAAACCTTATGGTACACAATCCTCTCGAGTAAGACTGTCCTACCGGTATAGGTCCTCCCTCAATCATTGCAATCACATGCCTGCGATCCAATAATTGACTTTGGTTGCACTATATCCAACAATCTCCCACTTGCACTCAAGGCTAATTATTGCGGTGTCGCATACTCACAGCCCGTGTGATACCGAAACCCAACTTCTCTACTAATCAGATTCACAAATCTTGTTTGTGAAACTATTGCGTTCGAGAAATAGCCTCAGCTAGTGGATCCGCCCTGATGTTTCTTTCTATGTCTCTCTTAATTTCAAGTTCGCAGAGAAACCCATCTCCCGAATTGAGCAATACCTATCTTAGAATATGTCTGGATATCTGATGGGACCTAGTTCATAAATGAACTCCAAATCCAAACTACGTAGACTGTATCGTCAACTGAACTTAATCAGTATCCTGCTCCATGCCTTCCTCAGTATCCGCTTGGACCACCTGTCCAAACTACTGCCCCTCATCAGAGGGAAAACTATAACTCTGACAGTCACTTTGTCATTCAGGTCACCTTGGAAGCCTGGAATGATAACCGTCGTCTCCCGAAGGAGGCTGTGAATATCATATCCCCAGAACATCTGCTTATGTTCTAAAAAAACTACTTCCGAATGTTTTTCCAGGATTTGATTAATATCAACTTATTGCAGCTAGTGCAAAAACAAGATCTGGTATGGTACTTGACATCTCATGATTGACTCAATTGCCTAAGCAAGTGATATGTCAATCATGCACATCCCTCTCCTCTTTAGTCTGTAAGACACCTTTAGAGAGGGTGACTCCATCACCTGCAGGTACACCACCATGCCAGGAGTCGTCCATTCTAAAATACTTTTAGAATACTGTCTAAGTACCCAGATTGGGAAACTACCCAAATATAGATCTAGTAACCAGAATGTCGATATTATATCTATATCCTATGTGGAGAAACCACTATGTGACAACAAAAGTATAACCGATCGTAGTATAAGAATTTCATTTCCTACTTTGTGTATGTCATCCAAATACCAGGATATCACACCCTACTACCTTCTTAACAGATCCATCCCCTATCCTGATGAAGTCAAAGCCCATGACTGTCACATCAAAAATAGATGATCTATCTCCGCTATATCTACTTTAGTCTATAAATAGACACAAGCTACTTGTCCACTATGCTTCTAATGCTCCCACTGACTACGACAACCCTCTGGCAGAGTCATATACACGTGCACTTCTAAAGCTAGTTTAGAACGACGCTATACTCATCCTCCTTCCAGGTCCCACAGTCTGGAACAACAGCAATGGCAAGTCTGGGTAAACAAGAACCTCCCTGTCATCGTCCTTGAGGATACCGGAGTACCTCTCGGGTGCCTGAGGTGACCCACCATATCTGCGGAGTGGCTAATGGAAAGTCAATCCAGATTGAATCTTTAGGTCCTATTAAATTTTCAGTAATCGTTTGCGGTTCTGGAATTACTTCCAGTTCTACCATACTCCCACTACTGTTTTATGAAAAAATCCATTTTACTAAAACTGTGGCGAGTCAAGAACAATATCACTATTGGTCTTCCAGATGGTAGAAAATCAACCATCGTCATAGCCCGGGTCAACCCACAAACAACCATTACAGAAACGCGCCTTGAGTTATCCAGAGTCTGGTTTTAAGCATAAGCCGGACAACTCCCCGTACCTTAACATCGTTAAGATACGAACCATTCTATATACAATATAGAAACATAGGCACTGGTTTAATTGGAACCAGATTCAAATCATGCAGCTGTCTCCAGTGCATGTCTACTAAATGGAATGAGGCCGATCAGTGTTACTCAACTTAGGAATGCATCAAGATATGAATAACCTGAAAGAGAAACAGATTTCTCAAAACCATTACTATCAACTGAATACCAAACACAAGTATCTACATCTTCGATCACCTTGAAGAATCCTGATACTTGCAACACCTGGTTCTCTACTTTATTCTTGTACCTATAACTTCTCAAAACTTGGACCTTGTATTTCTATGAAACACATGTCTAAGAACTAGAGAAGTTACAAGTAAACAGAATATAGTACGATGACCAACTCCTCTGTCCTAATGGACACTGGACAACATACAATACTCTGTATAAGTCCCCTGAGTTGAATAACTCAAACCATGTGCGTCGTAGGTTGAAAACTGTACTATGGTTATGAAGAATTACACCGCTGTTGAATGCTCCTTACCTAACCATCAACCGGTATAGGTAAATGTCATGGACATAATTTCAAAAAGTTATATCTCACTTTATAAAAATAAACGTACAGATATATCAATTTGAAATTGGTGCATAACAACGGATATTCAAAACCAAATATTTGCCGTCCGGCAAACACCCAGGCGATTTCCTCAAATATCACCAATTACAACGAATTCCGATATAATGAGGACGATCACCTAATTCCCAATAACTTACTCCCACTCATCATCTGTAAAACCATACAGATGTGAGAATCATACCTGGTAAATACATACCCTGGAGCAAGGACCAATTGAGAAATCAGTTTTCAATTAACAATACACAGTGAAACTGAAACATGAAAATGTTTCGAAGGGGTATCCTCTTCTATTATCAGATTCACAACTGTAACCGTATATTTCTTTGCCATCTTTCCAAATCCCTTTATTTGTCTTTATTCATTACCTTCTGTACACCATTGTTAGGCTAAATGGTTTTCTTCCTTCCATACCGTTCGGCACCAGCCTATGGTTTGGAAGAAGACTATCCAATAAGCATAACAGGTGTACCCTCCTAATCCTAGGAGTACTCGCAACCTGAGAGAAGGTGATGATAAAAGACAACTGAATAAACCTTATTCATATTTCTCCTGAACCAGAATCCATCCTCGAAAAAGTTCCTTCGAGTTCGTATATAACCATATGATGGATTTATCCAATGGAATTGGATGTTCGTAGTGATACGGGGTGTTCTGGAGAAATCCAAAGGTGAAGTAGGAGTGGCGATGAAATACTTGGTTTGGTCGTGAATAGCAGTCGCAATTTACTTTGCCCTTTTTCTAATCCCTTTATTTGTCTTTACTTATTACCTTCTGTACACCACACTTAGGCTAATTGGTTTTCTTCATTCCCTACCTTTCAGCACCTGCTTATGGATTGGATGAAGACTATCCAATTAGCGTAATAGGTATACCCTCTCCTAATCCTAGGAGCCCTCACAACCTGAGAGAAGGTAAAAGGAAAAGACAACTGAATAGTCCTATTCATTTTCACCAGAACTGGAAACCATTCTCGAATCTGGAACAAGTTCCTTCGAGTTCGTATATAACCATACGATGGTTTTATCCAATGGAAGTGGATGTTCGTAGTGATACGAAATGTTCTAGAGAAAAGGGTAAAAGAAGGAGTGGAAATGATGTATGTAACTCTGACAATCCAAAAGCCAGTATTTTAAGAAGGTTCGGTCAACTTGGTCACTGAGTCATAGTCTAGGGTCGGGCCATGGTCGCTGCCAAAGAGAGAGAGAAAAGAAACACTCTGTGTGCACTCTAACCTAGATTAGAATGGTTATCACTTTATCTAATCAGGAAACCTCCCACTGTATCCTCAAATTCTCCTCTAAACCTGAAAGAAGAATTAGTCGGGATCACCCGAGGAGTAAACCAACTCATCAGTGGGAATCGGGATCCAACTATCATCGCATGATAACGTGATGGAATCCACTCACGTTATCACACTCCAGAAGGTATGCGCATATCTGGCAAGTTTCAGTTTCTTTAGAAACCCCTGATGTGATTTTTACCCCATGCTCTTATGACCTTGACGAAGGTCAACAAATCATAAGTCACATGTCAAGTTCTACCCGTCATTGTCCAGGTTAATTTGAACCCACCCGTACAAGCCCTTGACGAAGGTCAACAAGGCCGTACGACTGTCCTAAACCAACGCATCTATCTATGCAACAGAAAAGTAACAAATAGCTACCATACACTATGCCACGACGAAGGTCAACAAACATAGCATGAATACTAAGTGCTACTCGTCTGAAATGACGGAGGGCTACGAATGGTTTTTGGCGAAAAACCTTTAACGTATTGAACTTGATATCGTTGAAGGAACCGGATAGCTTTTTATAAATATAGTGGCGAAAACCTTTGCTAAAGAGGTCACTCCCGGTGAAGGGATCTCGGCTCTTTCCCCGTAGAATGAGGTGCAGGATATTCCAACTGAATACCGCGATGCAAAGCAAAAATTAATTGATTATAGTGAAGTTATTATCCTGACGCAAACTTCTGCCCAAGGGGTCACTCCCGGTGAAGGGATCTCGGCCCTTGCCTCGTCGACTGAAGTGCTGGATATTCATAACCGAATACCACTGTGCAAAACAAAAGAGAAACGTCCTTGCAATAACAACTTTTTGAAAATTGCTCTAACAACGTCAAACAGGTTTGTTTAGCTTGCATTGATCCAAATCAATGCAGTCCCATCAATTAATCACACCAGAAAAGAACGAAAATAAAATGTACGTATATGCCATCCGCATTCGCCACTGGGTCCCGTCATCACCCGTTAGGTTACTTAACTAACGACAGAGCGGGGACTGGACTAGTGCGGGTGTAAAACATATACAACATCTACTAGTATATATATTTCAATATACAATAATCGCTCCAGGCGTGATAAAAATGAAACATCACAGAAATGTAATAAGCATCACAGAACAATACAGATAATCTGGGATCCCCGGGTTTCATTGAGCCGCAACTGAAACCCGACATTTCCCTGGTCGTGTGGATAGCTTGTGCAATGAAAACCTACCCCTACGAGCGCGGCAAGTTACCCGCCAAAACCAGAAGCGAGGTAGCCCCGTTCAACAAAGTGAATGGGCCATCCAGCACTTCACGGAATCCGGTAACTTGAGCACCCCACCTTGGGTCAACCTGTACCCCCTACGAGTGCGGCGAACAGCCCGCCAATTCCAGAGTGAAGCCCCCTCCGTCTCAAAACCATGAGATGCGGGCCCGTTGCCCTCTAGAATCCGGCTATCCGTGCACTCCACCGCGGGGTAATCCTAGTACAAAAAATAAAATATGTACAACGGGTACATCGACCTCAACCCGGTCGTGCCCCAAAAGAATAATATACAAACAGGCAGTGACGGCAGTCCACATGTCGGACGCTCGCCCCGCAATATCAAATGTACAAATATAACCAAACTGTACTAATATTGCACCAAGCTATCCACCACGACAAATCCGCAACATCACAGCACAACACAGAACATCAACGTGAATGTCACGTTCGCAAATCTGTCTAAAAGGGTTATAGCGATTAGACAAGATTTACCGATCAAATGACATTCACGGTCGCAGATATAATGTAAGCACTGTGAACTAACTTGTTTAAATTTTCGATCGACAAAATTTCCCGAAGTGGGCCCCAAGTACTAATCCAGTACTCAAACAAAATCTGGGCCAAAACTAAAAATTCCAGAAACCACAATTCTACACACCCAGAAGAAAAATGGTACACTGTTGCTCCAAAACTGCGGCGAACCGCAGCCAACATAAGGTTTGTGCGGCGGTTCCGCGGCGGTCTTGTGGGTTCAGTCGACCAAATTTCTTCCAGAGACTTAAAAGCCTGCATGATTTTTTGACATACCCAAAAAAATTTTTAGACGACAAAAAAAATTCGACAGAAACTTTAACATTGAAAATGCGGTTTTGGAAATTTCGTTCGATCGATATTTTAAACACGTTAGAACAAGTTAGTAAAGGTTAATGGCGTGGCTCTGATACCATGTAAGTCTACGGTAGCGCCCCGGCCGTCAATCCGAGGCCAAAATACGGAAACAATTTTTTTTTCATGAACTTGAAACTGGCGCTAACGTATACTTTCACCCGGATCGAACCATTAACATAAACTAGCAACTAGAGAAGGGTTAGAAAAGTTATACCGATTGATCCGTGTCCTTCGTTCTTTAGCCACCATCCTTAGCTCCTCGCGGCATCTCCGATCTCCGGTCTCCTCGTCGGAAGGGCACCACATCAATGGGTCTTTTTACGGGCTCCCGCTTCATCCGAAGCAACTCGAATATGAAGTTTGCTAGCCGACATGTCCAAGGCGATGTAGAGAATGTATGTGATAACTTTGTCTCAAGCATCCATTGATTCTTAACACATGAAAGTGTATGGATGGAGGTTGAAGATGATGCCATGGTGGAGGTTGTGAGCAAGAAGAAGAAAGAAAAGAGAAGAGCCCTTTTGTGTTATTGTGTTGAGATGATAAAATGAGAGCTAGCATGATAAACCAAGAGCAAACCCAAGCCTATATGGCTGCCCTCTCTTTCTCCATCCATCAATTCACAATAAACAAATACTAATGTGACATTAGCACAAATAAAGAGACCATGAGTCACTACCCATGTCCATGTCACATTAAAAGCTTCTCATGATCATTTCCACTCACAATTTCCACATGTAAACATTAATCCAAATGTTTACAACAATAAAAAGATATGTCAACATCTAAAGTAAACTCGTGACGGATCACAAGGATACCCCTCACCTGTATATACATACCTGCATCCGCATTCCGACTGAATGCGAATACGATGAGACTAAAGTAAACCAACAAATCTAATACTAGGATCCGGCTTAAACCAAAGCCCACTAGTATGATCCGTCCGATCATAATCCGTGCACAAGTGCACGTATATGATCGAACCCTGCCATAATACCATACGACCTCTACAACGTTTCGCCCGAAACTTGAGAAACTGTCTGTGGGGGACTCTAAAGACTCATCAATACTTTGGCTGTGGATTTAACCACTAGCATGTCAGTGGTACTAGCTGTACGTAACGGGCTACCAGGTATTGACCAAAAGGGAGGTCGATGAGCGAACTCATCCTGACACCCTACTGAGCCTGTCAGTGACAATATCCGTACAGTCCGGTCCGTTCGTCTATGAGTATCGCATGTCGGGCCTAAGGGGATGGTAAACGTCAGACCCCCAAAAGCGGTACAAGTCGTGTCGGAGTGTAGCCCAGAACATCCTGAGATACTACTGGAATGCCTACCAGTAAATCTCCTGCCTTGGCCAAGGACTTCGTGTAATGGCTTTCCTAGACACAGCGTGATCTCACCCCCAATACCGGGAGAGACGAAACCCCTGCCGATCCGCTCACTGCCTCCATGTGGCTCGGGACTGTACCCAACTAAAACCTGTTTGCATGACTCCTTTGAGCCGTGGTAGGGTAGCAATCAAAGCACAATGGTAACTCACACGAGACAAATGACGATCTCAGGTCGATGAACTAACCTGTAGATATGTCACCAGGGAACTGCTATCTGACGCTAGGTATAATACCAACTAGCATGTTCCCGGCGAGTCCTGTCCGGTGTACTCATAACCCAATGAGCACCTGTATACATCTTAGGTGATCCAACTGACACGAATGGCTTGTGAGACCGGCCACCGCCCCTAGTCGGGGTCTCGACTGTATACACTAGTCTACTAATGGAGTATCGATGTCCAGTCTCGAAACTCCCACGACTAGGGACCACTTTAAGGATGTGCTTATAGACTACCCAACTCTCACGTATATGATCGCCATCATACTGCTGGTAGTCAAGCAAGAATCCTAAGGGCTCTATCAATGTGTAATAGTGATCTGTAATGTCACCTAAAGCTGTACACGATAATGAAGATAAACCAGGAAGCATACTATTCTCTATCAATGTATAATAGCGAACAGCGGTGTCACCCAAAGCATATACACGATGATAAAGACAAACCTTATAGTATACAATCCTCTTGAGTTAGACTGTCCTACCGGTATAGGTCCTCCCTTAATCATTGCAATCACGTGCCTGCGATCCAATAATTGACTATGAGGTCACTATATCCAACACAGTCTACTGTGGAATATCAATGCCCAGACTCGATACTCCCACGACTAGGAACATTTAAGGATATGCTTATGGACAACCCAACCCCCATATGTATGATCGCTATCCTAACGCTGGTAGTCAAGTAAGAATCCTATGAGCTCTATCAACATGTAATAGTGATATGTAATACCACATAATGCATGTACATGATGATAAAGACAAACCAGATAGCATACTATCATTTTGAGTAAGACCGTTCTACCCGTATAGGTCCTCCCTCAATCATCACAATCGCGTGCCTGCGATTACAATATTTGACTTAAGGGCACTATATCCAACAATCTCCCACTTGCACTTAAGGATAATTATTGCGGTGTCGTATACTCACAGCCCGTGTGATACCGAACACCCAACTTCTCTACTAATCAGTCTCGCAAAGCACGTTTGTGAAACTATTGCGTTTGAGAAATAGCCTCAGTGAGTGGATCTGCTCCAATATTTCTATCTTTATCTCTCTATATCTCAACTTTGCGGAGAAAGACTATCTCCCGAAATGAGAGATATATGTCTTAGAATTTGTCTGGATATCTGATGGGACCCAGTTCACAAATGAACTCAAAATCCAAAAAACTTCTAAGACCGTATCTTCCACTGAATTTAATCAGTATTCTGCGCCATGCCTTCCTCAGTATCCGTTTGGACCACTTGTCCAACATGCTGCCCCTCAAAAGAGGGAAAACTATTAACTCTGACAGCCACTCTGTCATCTAGGTCACCTTGGAAGCCTGAAATGATAACCGCCTCCTGAAGGAGGCTGCCGTTACTATATACCAAGAACATCCAGTTATGTTTACAACTGCTTCCTAATGTTTCTCCAGGATAGGATTAATATATGCTTATTGCATCCAGAGAAAAAGCAATATCTGGTGTGGTACTTGACATCTAATGATTTACTCAATTGCCTAAGCAGGTGATATGTCAATCATGCAAATCCTTCTTCTCATCAGTCTGAAAGACATCTCTTTAGGGAGGGTGACACCATCACCTGCGGGTACACCACCACGGCAGGAGTCGTCCATTCTTAAACACTTTAGAATAGTGTCAAAGTACCCAAATTGGGACACTTTCCAAATCTAGATCTAAAACTATAAATTTAATGACCAGAATCCCTGATATTTTATCCAGATCCTGTAGGGTTCCTAGGCACTCTAATGGAGTCTCACAAGGCATCAACCATGCCAATTTTAAATTTTACGGGTGCCGAGAAACCCTAATACGGATCGTTAACTAGAAATTTAGGCGATAAACGAAACTAGTTAGCAACTTAACTAAAGGAGAGAGGCTACAACCATTGTAGATCCGGTTCTCCACTTCCTTATCTCCACGTAGGCGTCCTCTCGCTGTCCATCTCGAATCCTAGACTCAATCGTCGGCTTCATCGGAAAAACGAGCGGAATAGGTCGTCGGCTTCGTGCCGAAGATGATCTACGTCGAGGTTGCACAAGTTCAAGCTCCAACTTCACCAAGTTGTGAAACTTGTGAAGAAAACACCCAAAACAACTTGGCAAGAGGTAGAGGGTGAAGAAATAGGAGGTGGGTTCACTTTAGAATTGGATTTCACTCACTTTTTCTCAAGTTGCCGTTGATGGCATCAAGATTTCTTTCTTGAAGAAGAAGATGATCAAGAAGGAAATTGTCACGACCCGCAGGGTACGGAACGTGACTGGCACTTAAGTTTACGAAACGTCTAAAGACGTCCGTAAAAGTAAGTAAGCCAAAGCCCAGAAAACAAAACCAATTAAGCAAAAGAGTGAAGAAAACCCAAACATTTGAAAGCAAGTTTATCAAATAAGTCATGTAAAACCCTTTTTAAAAACAATACCAATTTTTCCGAAAATTTCGGCAGAGTCTCCTTTGTAAATACTGGCCCCCAAAAATGGGTACAACAAGAATATATGTAAAACCAACAAATAAGGCATCCCCAAGCGGGAGCTAGCTCTTCGCCATAAGGCGGTCACAAATCCCACGCAATATAAATGACAACAAGCATAATAATCATAAGAAAGCATGAAAAAAAAGCATGTCGGCTCAAGTGAGCTCGACCCTAAAATACAGCATAAAATCCACAAACCTCACAGTCTCATCTCTAGGTCAATATACAATAATCTGGTGGAAACAGTAGATGGAGTACACTAGATACAAGAATATACAAGGTGGTACAAAAATGGTAACATAACCCACCTATGAGCAAATCTCGAGCTCAGGCAAAAGAGGCAAAAGACAAGTGCGCCCGCCGCTACTGAACTGACGGAGCGGACCTGCAAAAGACTGTGGCACAACGGGGGTGAGTTTCCAACTCGTGAGTAATAAATAACATCTACAAAGGCTATCGTATGCATGCACACAAGCATCCTAGCATCTAAAATACAGGTATGACTGGATGCACTAGCAGGTGTGTATACAACATCAGTGTGCTAATATGTATGCAACATGGAGATCTGAGGTCTCAATGGTATATATAAGAAATATTTTATTTTCTTTTTGTTTTTGAAACTCTTTTAGAATGCCAGCATAATGTCAATGAATCGATGAAAATCGGTGTCCAGCAACGACACCCAAAAGCTGTCTCAAATCTCATAAATCCATGTCATAGTGTCTCTGGCCTCAGCCATCCGGCTGACCCATCCAGTATCAATATATCATCTTCTCGCGGCCCCGGTCGGTATCCTCTGGATATCCGCCGTGCCCAATGAAATCACCGGTAGGTAATCCGTCCCCTGCCAGGCTCATCGTCAACACCACGAGCTTCTTGCCTCGGGGTACCCTACCGGGCCCACCATGTACCCGAAACGGTTCATCCAACTCCTCGAAACGGGTCTCCAAAAACCACAGCAAACTCATGGTGGACGACACTTACATCATTAGAAAACCGCAATTTACATGTTTTAAAAATATCATAAGTTTGGAAATTTTGCGGCTTTCCCCCGAAATCCAGCAATATCATAAAATCTCAAGAAAATCCTCATAAGTGCATATATCAGTGATAATGAATGCATATGGTATCAATAATCAAGTTGCGATGTGTGATTAATGGATTAAGCATGAACAATTAATATGATGAAGTACATGCACATGAATAGCAATTCTACGGTTTCATTTTAAGGAATTAAAGGCAATAGCACCAGTTTAAGTATCAATTAGTAAAAGGTTTAAATTTAAATGTTATCTAGTGTGGTGGCATGGTAACTACCAGGGTGTGTGTGTAAGCATGAATAGTGCTCGTGCTGCATATAAAAACCTGGTAATGGTGCATGTGTCCTACAATTGAGTTTGCGTATAAGGGTATAACACAATGATCTAATTGCAGCAATTATCATGCCAGTAATATTATTCAAATGTCACAAGTGGTTATCCAGTTTACTATTTTTTTCAGTTTACTAAATCTATCGGGCGACTTGCGCCATCCAAACGATCGTCCCCCGTAGATGTTAAATCTACTCACCGGGATCCCTGGCTAGCTGTGTCCAATCACCGTCTTTCCCTTTCGCGCCGCGTCTGACGTTTCCGCGACCGAACCTGGAATTTACACCAATACCAAATATAAGGTTACATATCAAGAACGACGCAAAACCCCAACGAAACTACTAAGGTTCGCTAGCTAGGTACAACGTGCACAAAGTGCGCGGACACACGCGAAAATCGCAAAAACTGCCGAAAAACCCCGATTTGGTCGCCCGGCAAAACTAAAACCCGACTACCCAAAAATCCACACTCACGCATCCTAAAAGTCATAGGACATGCCAATACAATCATCAAGATGTCGAAAATAATCCATCACATAATTTATATACAAATCTAGTAAGCATTTGCATTCCAAAAATCGGTGCAACAATCGCCGATTTGCGACAAAACGACTACAATAAAGCATAATTACCCAAGCACACTACAAGCAATCTACAAACACTAATTACAACACAATAGCCATGATTCCAATCCTATTTTCCATAACCACCAATTCTTGAATTTATAACCTAGTAAGCTAGAAATTGCAATTTGATGCAAACATCGACAATTTAGCGACAAAGTCAACACCACCCAACACCAACATCCAAACTAACCAAATAGCTAGCCAATACACTAATTTTAAACCATCAACTATGCTTAAAAAACCTAATTTCCATAAACAAAACCTTCTCTTGATTTTTGTAATTAGCAAACATAAATCAAACTATATATGAAAAACCTTAATTTAACACTAGATTTTAGCCTAATAAGCAAGTTAACCACTTAGATTAAGGTTAGCAAAACACTAGATAGCAAATTAGGTTTAATCAATTAAATAATGCTTTCTAAAACTTAATCCACTCACTAATCAAGCTTCACAAACCAATTCCATACAAAAACCCTCTCTTGAAAATCCTAAAAAAGCAATTTCACACTTCTAAATTTAATCAAATTAGCATAATTGAAAACTACATCAACAAGATAACTATATGGATTAGTTAATTAACCACTAGATTAACTATAAAACAATCTAATTAAGTATTATGGCTTCAAAACCCTAGCTAAAATTTTTAAGCAAAACCTAAGAAAACTAGATTAAACTACACTAAACCAACACTAAACCATACAACATAAGAAACTTAAACAAAAGAATTTAATTAGCAAGGGATTATACCTCACTTTGGGATCTAGAAAGACTGGATTTTTGCTCCAAGTGATGGCCTCAAGCACCAAGATCCAAGCAAGAATGGCTAAGGAAAGGATAGCATAAGGATTTTGTTTGGATTTTTGAATTAAATCATGGATTTTGATGTATTTTCTTGAAGAAATTGAAGAAAAATGAAAAGAAAAGAGAGGAAGAAGAGGGTGTGCAGGTTTTCGGCCAGAGGAGGGATGGGGGAGGGTGTGGGCAAGTGGGGAAGGTCATGGGTCAAGTCCACAAAGTCAAATGCACCTTACTTTATTCATTTTAATTAAAATAAATCCAAAAAACCCCTTAAATCAACTCAAGAAAGCAACTAAAGAAAAGAGATCAGAATTTTCTGGACTTGGTCAGGGTTGGGCTGTCCTAGGGCTGAGAGAAAAGAGAAAGGGGTTTTACAAAAGAAATTTTATGCAAAAAGGCCCCCTACAACTCAAAAATTGCAAGTTTTAGTCCAAAATTCAATAAATTCGTTTCAAATCATAAAAATTTGTTAAAAATCAAAATAAATTACTAAAAATTCATGTTATCACTAGATTATAATTATCATAATTTTAGAGATTAAAATTAGCCCGGAAAAATTTGTATTTATCGCTTATTTAATGTATTTTCTTACCGGCTTAAAATAATATTAAAAAAATTGAAAAATAGGGAAAAAATTTTAAATGACCAAAATTTCATAATTAACTCATTATCTACTAAAAACAAGCAATTACCTATCCATTTTAGGTATAATTAGCCCTAAACTGCAAAATATCGAGAAAGACGGTTTTCGGAAAAATACCGAATTTTCACCGAATTTCAAGAAAACACCAAAACGACTTTTCAAGACGCTACAATCTTCCCCCCTTAAAGAAATTCGGTCCCCGAATTTAAAAATATAGCTACGCGTACCTTTGAAGAGATGGGGATATTTCTTCCTCATCTCGCCCTCGGTCTCCCAGGTAACCTCCTCGTTGCTCGGGCTACGCCAAAGGACCTTGACGGTTGGTATAATCTTCGACCTCAACTTCTTCACCTGCCGATCCAGGATGGCCACCGGCTGCTCTGCAAAAGAAAGGTCGCTCTCTAGCTGGACTGTCGGGTGCTGAATCGCTTGCGAAGGGTCATGAAGGTACTTGCGGAGTATCGAAACATGGAAGACGGGGTGAACATTGGGAAAGCTGGGAGGAAGAGCCAAACGATATGCAACTGCGCCGACACGCTCGAGGATCTCGAAGGGACCTACGAATCTAGGGCTAAGCTTCCCCTTTCGCCCAAAACGCATCACGCCCTTCATCGGAGAGACCCTCAGAAAAACATGGTCGCCAACTGCGAACTCTAATCTGCAACGGCGCCTGTCTGCATACGATTTCTGCCTGCTCTGAGCCGCTCTCATCCGGTCTCGGATCAACTGGATCTTCGATGTCGTCTCCTCAACAAGCTGCGGCCCTAAAATGCTGCTCTCGCTGAGCTCTGTCCAACAAACGGGCGATCTGCATCTCCTCCCATACAATGCCTCGAAAGGTGCCATCTGAATAGTATCCTGGAAGCTGTTGTTGTAGGAGAACTCCACTAGAGGTAAATGACGATCCCAGCTACCACCAAAGTCTAAAACGCACGCTCTGAGCATGTCCTCGAGAGTCTGAATGGTCCGCTCTGACTGTCCGTCTGTCTGCGGATGAAACGCTGTGCTGAAGCTCAAACGAGTGCCCAAGGCCTCCTGAAGTCTCTGCCAAAGTCGGCTGGTGAACTGAGTGCCTCGATCTGACACGATACAAGTCGGTACGCCATGTAGTCGCACGATCTCGTCAATATAGAGCTGAGCATACTGAGCGAAGCTGAAAGTCGTCTTCACTGGAAGGAAGTGAGCCGCTTTCGTCAATCTATCCACGATCACCCAGATGGAGTCGTACCCTCGACTGGTTCTGGGTAGACCCACAACAAAGTCCATCGAAATCTGTTCCCATTTCCACTGTGGAATGGGTAACGGCTGTAGCTCTCCTGCGGGCCTCTGGTTCTCGGTCTTGACTTGCTGACAAGTCAGGCATCTCGAAACGAACTCCGCAATGTCCCTCTTCATCCCGTCCCACCAGTAGGTCTCTCTCATATCATGGTACATCTTGGTGGAACCGGGGTGGACACTATACACTGATCGGTGTGCCTCCTCGAGAATGTCGCGCCGTAATCCATCAGCATCTGGTACGCACAGTCTAGCTCCATATCGTAAAACCCCCTGATCGTCAATCACAAACTCGGAAAATCTGCCCTGTCCCATCTATGCCATGATCTCTGAGCAACGGTCGTCACTGCGCTGTGCCTCATATATACGGTCAAGCAACTGTGGGCGTGCACGAACATGCGCGAGCTGTCCCCCTGTCTGAGTGAACTCGAACTCAACTCGGCTGTCGCATAACATCTGCCAATCTGCTGACGACTGCCTCTGCACTGCGCGCAAAAAGGATAGACTACCCCCGGGCCTCCTACTCAACGCATCTGCCACCACATTCGCCTTGCCAGGGTGATATAAGATCTCGCAGTCGTAGTCTTTCACCAACTCTATCCAACGACGCTGTCTGAGGTTCAGGTCTCGCTGCTGAAATATGTACTTTAAGCTCTTGTGATCGGTGAATATCTGACATGACTCGCCGTAAAGGTAATGTCGCCAAATCTTCAGTGCAAAGACCACTGCAGCCATCTCCAAATCATGAGTGGGGTAGTTCTGTTCATGCTTCTTCAACTGCCGAGAAGCGTAAGCGATCACCCGGCCATGCTGCATCAAAACGCATCCTAATCCCACTCGCGAAGCATCACAGTAGACAACAAATCCGCCTGATCCCGAAGGCAAAGATAATACCGGCGCCGTAGTCAAACAAGTCCGTAGCTGCTGAAAACTGCGCTCGCACTCCTCTGTCCAGACGAAAGGAACTCCCTTCCGGGTCAAACCGGTCAACGGTGCAGCTATACGGGAGAAGTCCTGAACAAAACGCCTATAGTAGCCCGCCAAGCCTAGAAAACTACGGATCTCAGTAACCGATGTAGGTCGGGGCCACTGCTGAACAGCCTCAATCTTCTTCGGGTCCACACAAATGCCGTCTCTCGTAACCACGTGACCTAAGAATCCGACGCTGTCCAGCCAGAAAGCACACTTGGAGAACTTCGCGAACAGCTGATGCTCCCTCAGAGTCGGTAACGTAATCCGCAAGTGCTGCTCGTGCTCCTCCCTGCTCCGAGAGTACACCAAGATATCGTCGATAAACACGATGATGAACAAGTCAAGATACGGCCTGAAAGTACGGTTCATCAAATCCATAAATGCTGCTGGGGCGTTGGTGAGTCCGAACGACATCACCAAAAACTCGTAGTGGCCATAGCGTGTACGGAAAGCTGTCCTCGGTATATCCTCCTGTCGAACTCGCAGCTGATGGTATCCTGATCGCAAGTCGATCCTCGAAAAATACCCCGTACCCTGAAGCTGGTCGAACAAATCATCAATGCGCGGCAACGGATATCTGTTCCGAACGGTAACTTTGTTCAGCTGGCGGTAGTCGATACATAAGCGCAAACTTCCATCCTTCTTCTTGACAAACAGGACCGGAGCACCCTACGGAGAAACACTCGGTCGAATAAGCCCCTTATCCAACAAATCCTGCAACTGATCCTTCAGCTCTCGCAGCTCTGCCGGGGCCATCCGATAAGGTGGTATAGAAATAGGCCCCGAACCGGGAATCAAATCAATGCATAACTCAACCTCGCGCTCAGGCGGTAGCCCAGGTAGCTTATCAGGGAAAATATCAGGGAACTCACAAACTACCGGGACCCGGTCCAACGGAACCTCTGCAGCTCGCGTATCAAAAACAAACGCTAAGAATCCCTGACATCCCTTCCGCAAGAGCTGACACGCGCGAAGAGACAAAATTAAGCTGGGAAGGGCGACACTGCGGTCTCCCTGAATAACAAGGACTGGCTCTCCTGGAAAGCTAAATCTGACTGCCTTCTCACGGCAGTCCACCGAAGCATAACAAGTGGCTAGCCAATCCATGCCCAGAAGCACATCAAAGTCCAACATATCGAGGAGTATCAAATCAACTGATGAATCCCTCTCCCCGATACGAACGGAACACAAATGAAATACAAACCGAGCGACAAACGACTCGCCTATCGGAGTAACAACAACAAGCGGCTGATCTAACGACGACGACTCACGGCCCAACATCGGTGCAAAGTGTGTAGATACGTACGAATGTGTGGAACCTGGGTCGAATAATACCCGTGCGTCGAAAGAACAAACTGGAAAAGTACCTGTCACAACGGCATTGGATGCCTGCGCATCCTGCGGTGTCAAAGCAAATACTCGGGCCTGTCCTCCACCGATAGCGGGCTGACCTCGACCTCGGCCTCTGCCTCCTCGTCCTCTCTGAACAGGACCGCCACGTCCACGGCCTCTCGGTGCACCTAACTGGCGTGGAGCATCGCCTGGGGTAGGAAGTAGGGCTCTCTGAGGAGGGGGTGGTGATGGTGGTAGGGTCACGTGCGGAACTGTCGCTGCTCCCTGTCGTCTCACCGGACAGTCTCTGACAAGATGGTGCAAACTCCCGCACCCAAAACATCCTGGCGACGGCTGCTGCCCCTGGGGATAAGAACCATATAACTGTCCCCGCCCAAATCCTCTGCCAGGCCTATCTCTCGGAAAGAATCTGGCGCGCTGCCTCTGAGGCGGTACATCGGTGCGCATCCTCTTCGGCCCAGAAACGGCCGAAGTCCGTGATATGCGTGCCTCCATCCGCAATGCCGTATCCATAGCAGCTGAATAAGTGTCGTAGTGCTGGGCGCCAATGGCAAGATATAGCTGGGCATCAAGTCCCTGTACGAACCTCTTCACCATCTTCTCTTCGGTATCCACCAAATACTGAGCATATCGGGATAACTGTGTAAACTGGATGTCATACTCAGACACCGTCATCCCAGGTGTCTTGACTAAGGCCTCGAAGCTACGAGCTCTGGCGTCACGAACGCTCTCTGGAAGGAAACGGGCTAGAAAGACCGCTGTAAACTCGGCCCAAGTCATAGGCGGTAGACCTGCAGCTCGACCTCTCAAGACTGACTCCCACCATGTCTGCGCGAGACCCTCTAGTCGGAAACTCGCAAGCTCTACCCATCGATCATCCGAACATCTCAGCGAACGGCAGATCCTGGCTAAACTGTCAAGGAACGTCTGTGGGTCCTCCGCTGCCTCGGTGCCGGTGAATACTGGAGGTCTCAGCCTCATGAAATCCTGTAGTGAAACCGGAATGGCCACGGTGGTAGTAGTAGGAGCAGGTATCATGGTCGTCTGTGATGTAGTAGGTACGTCATCTGGCCTCGGCGTACGACTGGCTGCAACTAGGGATCCTACCATCTGACGTAGCTCCTGCATGCCTCCCATCATCTGTCGCAACTCCTCCATACCGGTATCGAGCCTATCTATACGGCCTGGGGAAGGTGGATCGGTCTGTCCCTGCGGCGTAGGCATACCACCCTGCTCAGTCCTAGTCTCGGACGAGCCAGCTCGAATCTCGTCTCTGGCGGCAGCCCTCTGTGCCCTCGTAGCCTTCGGCGGCATAGTGGCTGTTACAGGAAAACGGATAGTAAGGACAGTGCAATAGGATCATAGGATACACGGAATTGAAGAAGGAAATTTCTAAGCAAGTATCCTAAAGTCACTTAGGCGGAGTACCGTATCGTAAGTATGCCGCGGACATACGCACGCTACGTTACCCTGCTTAAGTCACTTACTCAATCTACCAAGGGTCATCCTACACTCACAAAGGTAAAACCTATCACTCTGATACCAACTTTGTCACGACCCGCAGGGTACGGAACGTGACTGGCACTTAAGTTTACGAAACGTCTAAAGACGTCCGTAAAAGTAAGTAAGCCAAAGCCCAGAAAACAAAAACAATTAAGCAAAAGAGTGAAGAAAACCCAAACATTTGAAAGCAAGTTTATCAAATAAGTCATGTAAAACCCTTTTTAAAAACAATACCAATTTTTCCGAAAATTTCGGCAGAGTCTCCTTTGTAAATACTGGCCCCCAAAAATGGGTACAACAAGAATATATGTAAAACCAACAAATAAGGCATCCCCAAGCGGGAGCTAGCTCTTCGCCATAAGGCGGTCACAAATCCCACGCAATATAAATGACAACAAGCATAATAATCATAAGGAAGCATGAAAAAAAAAGCATGTCGGCTCAAGTGAGCTCGACCCCAAAATACAGCATAAAATCCACAAACCTCACAGTCTCATCTCTAGGTCAATATACAATAATCTGGTGGAAACAGTAGATGGAGTACACTAGATACAAGAATATACAAGGTGGTACAAAAATGGTAACATAACCCACCTATGAGCAAATCTCGAGCTCAGGCAAAAGAGGCAAAAGACAAGTGCGCCCGCCGCTACTGAACTGACGGAGCGGACCTGCAAAAGACTGTGGCACAACGGGGGTGAGTTGCCAACTCGTGAGTAATAAATAACATCTACAAAGGCTATCGTATGCATGCACACAAGCAGCCTAGCATCTAAAATACAGGTATGACTGGATGCACTAGCAGGTGTGTATACAACATCAGTGTGCTAATATGTATGCAACATGGAGATCTGAGGTCTCAATGGTATATATAAGAAATCTTTTATCTTCTTTTTGTTTTTGAAACTCTTTTAGAATGCCAGCATAATGTCAATGAATCGACGAAAATCGGTGTCCAGCAACGACACCCAAAAGCTGTCTCAAATCTCATAAATCCATGTCATAGTGTCTCTGGCCTCAGCCATCCGGCTGACCCATCCAGTATCAATATATCATCCTCTCGCGGCCCCGGTCGGTATCCTCTGGATATCCGCCGTGCCCAATGAAATCACCGGTAGGTAATCCGTCCCCTGCCAGGCTCATCGTCAACACCACGAGCTTCTTGCCCCGGGGTACCCTACCGGGCCCACCATGTACCCGAAACGGTTCATCCAACTCCTCGAAACGGGTCTCCAAAAACCACAGCAAACTCATGGTGGACGACACTTACATCATTAGAAAACCGCAATTTACATGTTTTAAAAATATCATAAGTTTGGAAATTTTGCGGCTTTCCCCCGAAATCCAGCAATATCATAAAATCTCAAGAAAATCCTCATAAGTGCATATATCAGTGATAATGAATGCATATGGTATCAATAATCAAGTTGCGATGTGTGATTAATGGATTAAGCATGAACAATTAATATGATGAAGTACATGCACATGAATAGCAATTCTACGGTTTCATTTTAAGGAATTAAAGGCAATAGCACCAGTTTAAGTATCAATTAGTAAAAGGTTTAAATTTAAATGTTATCTAGTGTGGTGGCATGGTAACTACCAGGGTGTGTGTGTAAGCATGAATAGTGCTCGTGCTGCATATAAAAACCTGGTAATGGTGCATGTGTCCTACAATTGAGTTTGCGTATAAGGGTATAACACAATGATCTAATTGCAGCAATTATCATGCCAGTAATATTATTCAAATGTCACAAGTGGTTATCCAGTTTACTATTTTTTTCAGTTTACTAAATCTATCGGGCGACTTGCGCCATCCAAACGATCGTCCCCCGTAGATGTTAAATCTACTCACCGGGATCCCTGGCTAGCTGTGTCCAATCACCGTCTTTCCCTTTCGCGCCGCGTCTGACGTTTCCGCGACCGAACCTGGAATTTACACCAATACCAAATATAAGGTTACATATCAAGAACGACGCAAAACCCCAACGAAACTACTAAGGTTCGCTAGCTAGGTACAACGTGCACAAAGTGCGCGGACACACGCGAAAATCGCAAAAACTGCCGAAAAACCCCGATTTGGTCGCCCGGCAAAACTAAAACCCGACTACCCAAAAATCCACACTCACGCATCCTAAAAGTCATAGGACATGCCAATACAATCATCAAGATGTCGAAAATAATCCATCACATAATTTATATACAAATCTAGTAAGCATTTGCATTCCAAAAATCGGTGCAACAATCGCCGATTTGCGACAAAACGACTACAATAAAGCATAATTACCCAAGCATACTACAAGCAATCTACAAACACTAATTACAACACAATAGCCATGATTCCAATCCTATTTTCCATAACCACCAATTCTTGAATTTATAACCTAGTAAGCTAGAAATTGCAATTTGATGCAAACATCGACAATTTAGCGACAAAGTCAACACCACCCAACACCAACATCCAAACTAACCAAATAGCTAGCCAATACACTAATTTTAAACCATCAACTATGCTTAAAAAACCTAATTTCCATAAACAAAACCTTCTCTTGATTTTTGTAATTAGCAAACATAAATCAAACTATATATGAAAAACCTTAATTTAACACTAGATTTTAGCCTAATAAGCAAGTTAACCACTTAGATTAAGGTTAGCAAAACACTAGATAGCAAATTAGGTTTAATCAATTAAATAATGCTTTCTAAAACTTAATCCACTCACTAATCAAGCTTCACAAACCAATTCCATACAAAAACCCTCTCTTGAAAATCCTAAAAAAGCAATTTCACACTTCTAAATTTAATCAAATTAGCATAATTGAAAACTACATCAACAAGATAACTATATGGATTAGTTAATTAACCACTAGATTAACTATAAAACAATCTAATTAAGTATTATGGCTTCAAAACCCTAGCTAAAATTTTTAAGCAAAACCTAAGAAAACTAGATTAAACTACACTAAACCAACACTAAACCATACAACATAAGAAACTTAAACAAAAGAATTTAATTAGCAAGGGATTATACCTCACTTTGGGATCTAGAAAGAGTGGATTTTTGCTCCAAGTGATGGCCTCAAGCACCAAGATCCAAGCAAGAATGGCTAAGGAAAGGATAGCATAAGGATTTTGTTTGGATTTTTGAATTAAATCATGGATTTTGATGTATTTTCTTGAAGAAATTGAAGAAAAATGAAAAGAAAAGAGAGGAAGAAGAGGGTGTGCAGGTTTTCGGCCAGAGGAGGGATGGGGGAGGGTGTGGGCAAGTGGGGAAGGTCATGGGTCAAGTCCACAAAGTCAAATGCACCTTACTTTATTCATTTTAATTAAAATAAATCCAAAAAACCCCTTAAATCAACTCAAGAAAGCAACTAAAGAAAAGAGATCAGAATTTTCTGGACTTGGTCAGGGTTGGTCTGTCCTAGGGCTGAGGGAAAACAGAGAGGGGTTTTACAAAAGAAATTTTATGCAAAAAGGCCCCCTACAACTCAAAAATTGCAAGTTTTAGTCCAAAATTCAATAAATTCGTTTCAAATCATAAAAATTTGTTAAAAATCAAAATAAATTACTAAAAATTCATGTTATCACTAGATTATAATTATCATAATTTTAGAGATTAAAATTAGCCCGGAAAAATTTGTATTTATCGCTTATTTAATGTATTTTCTTACCGGCTTAAAATAATATTAAAAAAATTGAAAAATAGGGAAAAAATTTTAAATGACCAAAATTTCATAATTAACTCATTAGCTACTAAAAAAAAGCAATTACCTATCCATTTTAGGTATAATTAGCCCTAAACTGCAAAATATCGAGAAAGACGGTTTTCGGAAAAATACCGAATTTTCACCGAATTTCAAGAAAACACCAAAACGACTTTTCAAGACGCTACAGAAATATTATGATAAGTTATTTAAAATGAAAAGAAAATAAATACTTATCATAATGTAAACCATGGTCAAGTGTAGAGATTAAACTAAGGTTAGTTGGAATGGTTAAGGTTAAGGAAGAGATAAGAATGGTGGACTGTTTCAAAGCTTCTTGAAGCTTCAACATAAAACAAAATAAGCCACCATACTTAACTATTTCCAAAATGAATAAATAAATAAATAACTAAGTAAATAATCAAAACCCTAACCATTCATATAACCATGGTTTAATCTTTACACAAACCCAAGTGAGCAAGTATCATCAAACATGATACAAACAAGTGCACAAAAAATATATCACATATACAATGTGCATCAAGTGAGAAAATCCTTTTAAAATGAACCAATACTAGTTAATGCAAAGTAATATATCAAATATATAATTATACATTAAATCATTAAATCAACATTTGATTCAATGATCCGGTCATGTCGCATATAACCGACTAGTATCCAATGTATCGATTTATCGAATCAATGACTCGATAACTAGGTCATATCGAATATAACCAATCGAAACATTCATCGCGAGAATGAAATGCGGTATCACATACACGCATTATTCTCGGTCCCGCATATATCTCATATGCGCTCCTATTTCGTTTCGCTTGAGCCAGGAAACCTCTGTGTAGGACTCTAAAGACTCGTCAAAACGCTGGTAGCAGATGATGATCATATCAAGCACCCATAAGCCGCAAGCGGTCTGCTAAACGTAACGGCCATCCGGGTATTGAGCGATCAGAAGATCGACGAGCCAGCCCGCTCACACTCCTGTGAATCCTACCAGTAACACTTACCATACAGTCCGGTCCGTTCGTCTGATATGTCGCATATCAAGTCTAGGGGTGGTAAACGTCAGACCCCAATAACCGATAAGTCATGCCGATGTGAGGCTCATAACGAGTCGAGAAACTACTGGTAACACTTACCAGCAAATCTCTGATCAGCCCTGGCCAGGGACTTCCCTGTTACGGCCAATCGAGCACAGCGCAACATCAACCCCCAATACCGGGAGAGACGAAACCCCTCCTATCGCTCATTGCCTCCATGAGACTCGGGACTGTACCCAAAGACCACCGTTTTGCACGCCCTCATGGACGTGGTAAGGTGGAGATCAAAGCACAGTGGGAATCACATAAGACTCTATGACGATCTCGGGTCTACAGACTAACCTGCACAAGTGTCACCTGAGAACTGCCGTCTGACGTGAGGTATAATACCATCTGGGAGTTCTCGGCGAGTCCGTCCAGTGTACCCAGTCTCCACTGAGCACCCGCATACCATCTTTGATGTCAAACACCAATGGATATGGGATCATCCATCGCCCATCTCATGGGTCAGGAAGCGTATACGCTAGTCTACACTGGTATATCGATGCCCCGTCTCGATACACCCATGACTAGGGACCTTGAAGGATGTACCTATGGACTACCATGTCCCCACTAGTATGATCTACATCATAGTCCAGGTAGTCAAGTACGCATCCTAAGGGCTTTACCAACATGTAACTATAAGACAGTTTAAAGAGACAAGTGTACATGTTAAGATAAAGAGTAACCAGATAACATACTATCATATCGAGCAAGAAAGTCATCTCTATATATGTCCAAGCATCCAATATAATATACATCATCTGTACAATACTGGCCTCTAGGGCATACATACAACTAACAATCTCCCACTTGCACTAGGGCCAGCTGCTGTAGTATCGCATATCGAGCATCCCGAAGAGTCTCTCAAACTGTATCTGGGGAATGGCCTTCGTGAGTGGATCCACCGTGTTGTTCTTCGTGTCAACCCTCCTGACCTCGATCTCCTGGCGATCAACTATCTCCCGGATCAGGTGATACCGCCTCAGAATATGCCTGGATCGCTGATGGGACCTGGGTTCCTTGGCCAAAGCCACCGCTCCATTGTTATCGCAATACAAAGGTATTGGATGCTCAATGGATGGAACCACTCCAAGTTCAGCAATGAACTTCTTGATCCAGACAGCCTCTTTGGCAGCATCGTTGGCAGCGATGTATTCAGCCTCCATCGTCGAGTCTGCCACGGTTTCCTGCTTGGAACTCTTCCAGCTAACCGCCCCTCCGTAAAGGGTAAAGACAAAGCCCGACTGCGACTTAGAGTCGTCCTTATCACTCTGGAAGCTCGAATCGGTAAAGGACTCCACTTGGAGTTCTCCGTTACCATACACCAAGAGCATCTCTTTAGTCCTTCGCAAGTACTTGAGAATGCTCTTCACAGCTGTCCAGTGATTCTCTCCAGGATCAGCTTGATACCTGCTCACTACACTTAGTGAGTATGCAACATCGGGTCTGGTACATAGCATCGCGTACATGATAGGGCCTACAGCCGAAGCATAGGGTATCCCTTGCATGCGAGCTCTCTCCAAATCAGTCTTGGGAGACATCTCTTTGGAGAGATTGACTCTAGAGATCGTGGGTAAGTTCCCACGCTTGGATTCTTCCATACTAAACCTCTTTAGTATGGTGTCAATGTACCTGGATTGGGACAATCCCAATATCCGTTTGGATCTATCTCTATAGATCCTAATTCCCAATATGCAGGAGGCATCACCAAGATCTTTCATTGAGAATCTTTGTGATAAGAAGAGCTTGACCGCTTGCAGCATATGAATATCATTTCCTATCAAGAGTATGTCGTCCACGTACAATACGAGGAAGACAACCTTACTCTCTGCTACCTTCTTGTAGATACAAGGTTCATCTGGGTTTTTGACGAAATCAAACTCTTTGATAACGACGTCAAAGCAGATGTTCCAACTCCGCGATGCTTGCTTTAATCCATAAATGGATTTAAGCAGCTTGCACACCTTCCCGCTGCTCCCACTGTCTACGAAGCCCTCTGGCTGAGTCATGTACACGCACTCTTCTAAATCACCGTTTAGAAAGGCGGTCTTAACATTCATTTGCCAGATTTCGTAATCATGATATGCAGCGATGGCAAGCATGATCAGGATGGATTTAAGCATAGCCACTGGAGAAAAGGTTTCGTCATAGTCCACACCTGGTCTTTGGCGAAAACCTTTTGCAACAAGTCTAGCTTTGAAAGTCTCCACTTTCCCATCTACACCAAGTTTCTTCTTGAAGATCCACTTGCTCCCAATGGGTTTTACCCCTTCAGGAGCAACTTCCAAAGTCCATACTTTGTTGGTGTACATGGATTCCATCTCAGACCGCATAGCATCCAACCATTTCACTGAGTCCCTACTCGTGATGGCCTGCTCGAAGCTAGTTGGGTCATCATCCTCCATGATCAATCAGGTGGACGAGATACCCTACTAGATCGGCGGAGAGGCTGGGGTTCGTCGAGTTCTACTGAATCCTCTGGTTCTACCAAGTCTTCTGTTGCAGTTTGTGTTGCTGGAACCTCTTTCAGTTCTACCTCAATGCCGCTAATCTGTTTCATAAGATAACCTTTTTCTAAGAAAGTGGCATGTCGAGAAACAAACACCTTTTGTTCCTCGGGGTGGTAGAAGATATACCCTTGTGAATTTTTGGGATATCCTACAAACTTACATAAGATAGATCTTGCTTCGAGTTTGTCCGGATTTTGTCTTTTGACATAGGCTGGACAACCCCATATCTTAACATACTTAAGAGATGGTCTCTTCCCTTTCCATATCTCATATGGAGTGGTAGGCACTGATTTGGTAGGAACCATATTCAATAGGTGTATGGCTGTCTCAAGCGCATACCCCCAGAAGGAAATAGGTAACTCAGCTGTGCTCATCATTGAACGCACCATATCTAATAGGGTGCGATTCCTTCGTTCCGATACACCGTTGTGCTGTGGTGTATAAGGTGGAGTAAGCTGAGAGAGAATACCATTCTCTTTTAGATAATCTTGGAACTCATTGCTCAAGTATTCTCCTCCTCGATCAGATCGAAGGATCTTAATACTTTTGCCCGTTTGGTTCTCTACTTCGTGCTTATATTCTCTGAATTTCTCAAAAGCTTCAGACTTGTGTTTCAGTAGGAACACATGCCCGTATCTAGAGAGATCGTCAGTGAATGTAATGAAGTAGGAAGATCCGTTCCTGGCAAGGGTAGACATGGGACCGCATACATCACTATGTACCAGTCCTAAGAGTTCAGTAACTCTTTCTCCGTGTCCACTAAACGGAGCTTTGGTCATTTTTCCTTTGAGACATGAATGGCAAGTATCATAAGATGATAATTCGAACGGATTCAAATAACCATCCTTATGTAACTTAGCCAGTCGTGTCACATTGATATGACCAAGTCTACAATGCCACAAGAAGGATTCGTTCATTTCTGAACTTTTCCTCTTGTGCGTGTTTTGTATATTGAGGACTGTATTTTGATTTAGAATGAATATGCCATTATGTAGCGAGCCTGATGAAATCAACTTTTGATCTAGGAATATGTTCATAACATTATCCTTTACTACAAAATTATATCCTTCTTTACTCAATAAAGAAACTGATATAATGTTGCACATCATGTTTGGTATATAATAACACTCATTCAGAATTATTGTATCACCACTTGGTAATACTAGGTGATATTCGCCAACTGCTTTGGTTGCAACATTTGCACCGTTCCCTACTTGAACGGAATGATCACCTTTTCCCAGTTCTCTACCTTTTCGCAGCCCATGTAACATCTTACATATGTGGGATCCTGATCCGGTATCTAATACCCAGGACGTAGGGTGAACTGAGAAACAGTTCTCAATGACAAACACACCCGAAGATGATGCATCAACATGCATGTTCTCCGTTTGGGCGGTGTGAGAATCCAGATATTCTCCTGTTTCCTGTTCATTCTTATAACACTTATAAGATAGAACGGGTTCAACGTTCCCCTGCACAGTATAACATGCGGGTTCGGTCAATACATCCATATTATTATCTTGATTAAGGCATGAAATGGTCGCTACCTGGAGAGAGAGAGAAGAAAACACTTTAGCGTATGCTCGTGCAAGATCAGATTGGTTATTATCTTATCTAATCAGGATGGCTCCCACTGGTTTTTATCAAATCTTCCTTTAAACCCAAAAAGGAAAGATTAGCCGGGATTAATTACACACTACAAGTTCGCCAATCTTTCAGCCAGGCCAGTGTCGGTACTTTGAGGGAGGTCCCCCGTGCTTTCGCACGAACCTAATTAATGTAAACCTCGTTTTCCCAGAGGCGTAACCTCGTTAACACCTTTCTAGACACCTACTTGATCGGCTAATTGTAATGTGTAAAACTCTCCCAGGAGTAACTCTTACTCGCATCGGGTATCGGGATCCAACTATCTCATAGAAGGTATGCAATCTCATTGCAAATTTCAACACTTGAAATTCCCGATAATATTTTACCCCTAGTGTTCTATGACCTTGACGAATGCCAAACAACCCATAGTCCACTAGTCAAGTTCAACCCGTACATTTCTTGATTGAATTAAACCCACCCGCACGACCCTTGACGAATGCCAAACAACGCCGTACGAATACCCTAATCCAATCTACATCATATGCATAAGCAGATAAACACTAGTTAGCTACCGTACACTACGCCTTGACGAATGCCAAACTACCGTAGCACGAATACTAAGTAGTACTTATCTGAAATTGCGGAGGGCTACGCAGGTTTTCATAAAACCATGAGCGTAATGAACTTGATATCGTTGTAGAATCAAATGAAGTTTTGAAATGGAGTGATTTTGAGGCTTTTCTAGTTTTGCTAAAGGGGTCACTCCCGGTGAAGGGATCGTCGGCCCTTTCCTCGTCGAATGTGGTGCGGGATATATCATATATATCACAGTGCAAAGCAAAAACTCTTAAAAGCAATCAAAGCCAAACCGAGTGTGTAGCATCTGCCAGTTACTGCTAAAGGAGTCACTCCCGGTGAAGGGATCTCGGTCCTTTGCTCATCGAATAAGGTGCAGGGTATATCATATATACCGCTATGCAAAGCAAGAACTGTAGCTACCTGTTTCGTTTAAAATTTGATTCTACAACATCTTAGGTTTCTTTTCTTTCATTAATCACATTAATGAAGTCCCATCATTTAAGTACCTAAACATCACAGATAGATATGACGTACACTTATGCCATCCGCATTCGCCTCAATGTCCCCTCGTGCACCGTTAGGTTAGGTAACTAACGACAGAGCAGGGCAGGGCTAGTGCGGGTGCAAAACATAAGTAACGTCTATATAATATATCATATATACTATATAAAGTATCTATCAAAGAACATCACATGATCGCATCACAGATATCGCAGCAGAAGAAACATATGAAACATTGGATATACTAGGACGTCCGTGTTTTTAATACGAGCCAGTATAAAACACGGATTCCACGGTCGTGATGAATAGCCAATCCCACACCCCTAGACCCCTACGAGAGCGGCAAGCAACCCTGTCAATTCTAGGGTTAGGAGACCCGGACTCGACTCCTCGAGTTGGTCTCCCACTGGACCCCAGAACCCGGTTACTTGTGCTCCCCTCCTTGGGTCTATCCTAATGCAGAAAAGTAAATAATATACAAAAGGTGACAACTTCCGCAACCTGGAAGTGCCCCAAATAAAAGAATATTACATACAAGTTTTTACATGAATGAAAATGAAAAACACTCATCTCACATAAAAACCCCTGGCTATTCAAACACGACAATCCAATATAACATATCCAGCAACACATAACATCACATGTCATCAACGTAAGTAAATATGCGCATCCCAATTGTCGTTGGCATATAGCAACGAAACCGGCGATATCATATATTACACTTACGGTCACAGAAAAGAAAGTGTAAAACTACAACAATTGGAATCCGCAACTTCTTTAGACATCGCATGCCTAATCAAATGAAATACTTAGACATCACATGCCTAACAGTTATAAACCCCGCATTTTAGTCTCATTATCGAAAACTCTTTTCAATATCAAATGAAACTAAACTGCTAGATTTATAACATTCATTCAGTTATCACATAACTGTTTATGAATTCCAATTATTGTATCCCATTCCGGATAAATAGAAAATATTAAACTTTCCGATCGAACATTCGAACACCCAAGTTTTCCCGAAACCGTCCAACACATGAAATAAGTTCAAAGACATTCACTTCATGCCTCAGTACCAACGGTCCAGCCGTAGAAGGGTCAAGCCAACGCCTCACATGTGGCACGCCGTACTGCCCCAAACCCGAAGGTTCAAAGGGCAGTTCAAGACGGTCACATAATCGAGTTAAGGTTTGTTGTCTTCTAGAGGGACCATCGTGTTACTTGCACTACTCAGAACGTCCTTAAACCACACAAAAATCCAACACTTGGATATTTTCCGGCAGGGGAAAAGTTGGGTATTTTCATTCGGTCGAAACTTTTAACATATTCTAAACATCCGGAAAACCACATCAACAAAATCTGATAATCCGATCGAATCAGCGAACTCCCAAAACACCCCAGAAAATTCAACTCTTGAATAAATATTAAAAATTCCCAGGAAAACCACCACTGGAAACTAAGAATTACTGTGCAGAATTCTTTGTTTAATGAGGCCGTACGGCCGCGGAACCGCCGCATGAGCCATGCTCATGCCGCGGAACCGCGGCGACTTGGTGGATTTGGGCTGTCGAATTTCACAGTAACTCTTAGATCTTCCTGCTGTTTTTTCTGCATATTTTTAATTTGGAAAAATCCCAGATTTTAGAAAATGTACAGAGAGCATTTTGGAAATGGGGTTTCGGTTCGATCGGACTTCAAACTCCGTCTACGCTTCGCCTAAGGCTCTAGCTAGGCTCTAATACCACTGTAGGGTTCCTAGGCACTCTAATGGAGTCTCACAAGACATCAACCATGCCAATTTCAAATTTTACGGGTGCCGAGAAACCCTAATACGGATCGTTAACTAGAAATTTAGGCGATAAACGAAACTAGTTAACAACTTAACTAAAGGAGAGAGGCTACAACCTTTGTAGATCCGGTTCTCCACTTCCTTAGCTCCACGCAGGCGTCTTCTCGCTGTCCATCTCGAATCCTAGACTCAATCGTCGGCTTCATCGGAAAAACGAGCGGAATAGGTCGTCGGCTTCGTGCCGAAGATGATCTACGTCGAGGTTGCACAAGTTCAAGCTCCAACTTCACCAAGTTGTGAAACTTATGAAGAAAACACCCAAAACAACTTGGCAAGAGGTAGAGGGTGAAGAAATAGGAGGTGGGTTCACTTTAGAATTGGATTTCACTCACTTTTACTCAAGTTGCCATTGATGGCATCAAGCTTTCTTTCTTGAAGAAGAAGATGATCAAGAAGGAAATATTATGATAAGTTATTTAAAATGAAAAGAAAATGAATACTTATCATAATGTAAACCATGGTCAAGTGTAGAGATTAAACTAAGGTTAGTTGGAATGGTTAAGGTTAAGGAAGAGATAAGAATGGTGGACTTTTTCAAAGCTTCTTGAAGCTTCAACATAAAACAAAATAAGCCACCATACTTAACTATTTCCAAAATGAATAAATAAATAAATAACTAAGTAAATAATCAAAACCCTAACCATTCATATAACCATGGTTTAATCTTTACACAAACCCAAGTGAGCAAGTATCATCAAACATGATACAAACAAGTGCACAAAAAATATATCACATATACAATGTGCATCAAGTGAGAAAATCCTTTTAAAATGAACCAATACTAGTTAATGCAAAGTAATATATCAAATATATAATTATACATTAAATCATTAAATCAACATTTGATTCAATGATCCGGTCATGTCGCATATAACCGACTAGTATCCAATGTATCGATTTATCGAATCAATGATTCGATAACTAGGTCATATCGAATATAACCAATCGAAACATTCATCGTGAGAATGAAATGCGGTATCACATACACGCATTATTCTCGGTCCCGCACATATCTCATATGCGCTCCTATTTCGTTTCGCTTGAGCCAGGAAACCTCTGTGTAGGACTCTAAAGACTCGTCAATACGCCGGTAGCAGATGATGATCATATCAAGCACCCACAAGCCGCAAGCGGTCTGCTAAACGTAACGGCCATCCGGGTATTGAGCGATCAGAAGATCGACGAGCCAGCCCGCTCACACTCCTGTGAATCCAACCAGTAACACTTACCGTACAGTCCGGTCCGTTCGTCTGATATGTCGCATATCAAGTCTAGGGGTGGTAAACGTCAGACCCCAATAACCGATAAGTCGTGCCGATGTGAGGCTCATAACGGGTCGAGAAACTACTGGTAACACTTACCAGCAAATCTCTGATCAGCCCTGGCCAGGGACTTCCCTGTTACGGCCAATCGAGCACAGCGCAACATCAACCCCCAATACCGGGAGAGACGAAACCCCTCCTATCGCTCATTGCCTCCATGTGACTCGGGACTGTACCCAAAGACCACCGTTTTGCACGCCCTCATGGACGTGGTAAGGTGGAGATCAAAGCACAGTGGGAATCATATAAGACTCTATGACGATCTCGGGTCTACAGACTAACCTGCACAAGTGTCACCTGAGAACTGCCATCTGACGTGAGGTATAATACCATCTGGGAGTTCTCGGCGAGTCCGTCCAGTGTACCCAGTCTCCACTGAGCACCCGCATACCATCTCTGATGTCAAACACCAATGGATATGGGATCATCCATCGCCCATCTCATGGGTCGGGAAGCGTATACGCTAGTCTACACTGGTATATCGATGCCCCGTCTCGATACACCCATGACTAGGGACCTTGAAGGATGTACCTATGGACTACCATGTCCCCACTAGTATGATCTACATCATAGTCCAGGTAGTCAAGTACGCATCCTAAGGGCTTTACCAACATGTAACTATAAGACAGTTTAAAGAGACAAGTGTACATGTTAAGATAAAGAGTAACCAGATAGCATACTATCATATCGAGCAAGAATGTCATCTCTATATATATCCAAGCATCCAATATAATATACATCATCTGTACAATACTGGCCTCTAGGGCATACATACAACTAACAGATCCTATATGGAGAAACATCTTGTGACAACCATAATATAACCGATCGTAGTATAGGAATATCACTTCCTATAAGGAGTACGTCATCCAAATACATGACATCACTCCCTTCTCCCTTTTTACCAAGTCCATCTATTGTTCTAATGAAGTCAAACTCTATGACTGCCACATCAAAAATATATGATCTATCTCCGCTATACTTGCTTTAGTCTATGAATATACATAAGCTACTGGCCCACCACGCTTCCGCTACTCCCACTGACTACAACAACCCTCTAGTAGAGTCATATACACGTGCACTTCTAAAGCTAATTTAGAACGACGTTATATTCATCCACCTGCCAGATCTCATAGTCTAGGACAACAGTAGTGGCAAACTTGGGTCATCAAAAACCTCCATGTTACCGTCTTTGAGGAGACCGAAATACCTCTCGCGTGGCTGAGGTTACCCACCAAATCTGCAGAGTGGCTAATGGATTGTTGAATCCAATTGAATCTTTAGATTCTACTAAATTTTCAGCAATCATTTATGGTTCTAGAATCACTTCCAGTTCTATCATACTCCTACTTGTGTTTTCTGAAAAGAATTCATTTTACTAAAGAGGTAACGAGTCAAGAACAATATAACTATTGATCCTCCAAATGGTAGAATGTTAACCCTCGTCAAAACATGGGATAACCCACAAACTGCCATTACTGAAATGTGCCTTGAGTTTATCCAGATTATGGTTTTAAGCATAAGCCGGACTACTCCATACACCTTAATTTCGTTAAGATATGAATCTATTCTATATCCAATATAGAAACAAAGACACTAATTTAATTGGAACCAGATTCAAAATAAATGCAGCCGTTTCCAGTGCATATCGACTAAATGGAAGAAGGCCAAACAACATTACACATCAAGGAGCGTACTCACGAATGAGTAACCTGAGAGAGAAGAAAGTTCTCAAATATATTACTTACGAAGGAATACCTAGCAAAAGTATCTACAACTTCGATCGCCTCGAAGAATCCTGATACTTGCAACATATAGTTCTCTACTTTATTCTTATATCTATAACTTCTCAAAATTTGGACCTTGTATTTCAACGAAATGCATGTCTAAAACTAGATAAGTCATAAGTAAACGGAATATAGTACGAGTATCAAACCCCTTGTCCTAATGGACACCGGACAACATACAATGCTTTGTATAAGTCCTTTGAGTTTAATAACTCAAACCCTGTGCGTCGTAAGTTGAAAACTGTGTCATGGTTAAGAAGAATTACACCGTTATTGAATGCACCTTACCTAACCATCAACTGATACAGATAAACGTCATAAACATAATTTCAAAAAGTTATATCTCACTTTATAAAATAAACGTACAGATATATCAGTTTGAAATTGGTGCACAACAACGGATATTTAAAACCAAATATTTGCCGTTAGGAAAATCCCAGGCGATTTCCTCAAATATCACCAATTACAAAGAATTCTGATATCGAGGATCTAATCACTCAATTCCCAATGTTCCACTCCCACTCAGCATCTGCAATGCCATACATATGCGAGAATAAAGTCTGGTAAATACATACCCTGGAGTCAGAATCTAATTGGGAAATCAATTTTCAATTAACACCGCACAGTAAGACTGAAACATGAAAATGTTTCGTCGGGATGGCCGGGTATTCCTAGTAATGCCTCTTCCACCATCCAGATTCATGACCGTAGTCATAATTTTCCTTGCCCTCACTCCAATCCCTTTATATGTCTTTACTTCTTTACCTTCTGTACACCACACTCAGGCTAATTGATTTTCTTCCTTCTCTACATTTTGGCACCTGCCTAAGGTTTGTAAGAAGACCATCCAATAAGCATAATAGGTGTACTCTCCTAATACTAGGAGCCCTCGTAACCTGAGAGAAGGTAAACAGAAAATACAACCGAATAATTTATTCAATTTCTCCACAACCGAAAACCATTCTCGAACTGAAACAAGTTTCTTCGAGTTCGTATCTAACTATACGATGGCATATCCTAACAATATGGATCTTCGTAGTGATACAGAGTGTTCTGGAGAAATACAAAGGGGAAGTAGGAGTGGCAGGGATATATGCTGCTTCGTTGTGAATGATAGTAGCCACAATATTCTTTGCCCTCACTCTAATCCCTTTATATGTCTTTACTTTTTACCTTCTGTACACCATAATTAAGCTAATTGGTTTTCTTCCTTCCCTACCTTTTGGCACCTGCCTATGGTTTGGAAGAAGATTATCCAATAAGCGTAATAGGTGTACTCTCCTAATACCAGGAGCCCTCGCAACCTGAGAGAAGGTAAAGAGAAAAGACAACCGAATAATCATATTCAATTTTCCTAGAACCGGAAACCATTCTCGAACTGAAACAAGTTTCTTCGAGTTCGTATGTAACTATACGATGGCATACCCAAGCAATATGGACCTTTGTAGTGATACAGAGTGTTCTAGAGAAATGCAAAGGGAAAGTAGGAGCGACAGGGATACATGCGACTTTTATCGTGAATCATGACAATCCAAAAGCCAAAGTGCTTAAGAAGGTTCGGTTAACTTGGTTTATGAGTTTTAGTTTAATGTCAGGTCATGGTCGCTGCCAAAGAGAGAGAGAAAAGAAACACTCAGCGTGCACTCTAATCTAAATTAGATTGGTTAATCACTTTATCTAATTAGGATGGCTCCCACTATTTTCTCGAATTCTCCTTCAAACCTTAAAAGGAGAATTAGCTGGGATCATTAACACCGTACAAGTTCGCTAACCGTTCAGCCAGGTTGGTGTTGGTACTCCGAGGGAGGTTCCTTGTGCTTTCGCACGGACTTAATTAAAATAAACCTCGTTTTCGCAGAGGCGTAACCCCATTAACAACTTTCTAGACAGCTAATAGGTCAGCTAATTGTGAAGTGAAAAATATCTCCCAAGAGTAATCCTACTTATCAGTGGATCGGGATCCAACTATCATTGCGTGATAAACTAGATGGAAGCCACTCTAGTCACCACACTTCAGAAGGTATGCAACGTTAGCAAGTTTTCTGTATATTTGAAACTCCCGATGTGGTTTTTACCCCTAGAACCCAAGTGACCTTGACACAGTCAACAAATCAAATGGTTCTAGTCAAGTTCAACCCGTCATTATCTTGATTTCATTAAACCCACCTGCAAGAGCCCTTGACATAGCCAACAAGGCCGCACGACTGTCATAACCAATCACATTGCATGCTACAAACAAGCACCACTTAGCTACCGCATACTACGCCTTGACACAGTTAACAAACGCAGCACGAATACTAAGTACTACTAGTAGGAAATGACGGAGGGCTACGACAGGTTTTTGGCGAAAAACCCTTTTAACATAATGAACTTGATATCGTTGAAGGAACCGAATAGTTTTGAAAAGGAGCGGATTAGGCTCCACTTTTAAAAACAAGTGGTTTTGAAGAAAACTGAGTAATATACAGTATCATAAACTTTTGCTCAAGAGGTCACTCCCCGTGAAGGGATCTAGGATCTTGCCTCCTAGAATTAGGTGCTGGATATTCCTGAACGAACACCACTACGCAAAGAAAAAGAATACAACTATAGTTTTTCGAAATTTGTTCCGGCAACATCTTTAGGTTTATTTTCCTTGCATTAATTAAAATTAATGCGGTCCCATCAATTAATCCCTATCACACCAGAAAAGAACGAAAATACAATGTACGTATATGCCATATGCATTTTCCACGGGGCCCCGTCATGCACTGTTATGATAATTAACTAACGGCAGAGCGGGGGCTGGACTAGCGCGGGTGAAAAACATACACAACATCTATTAGTGTGTGTGTGTGTGTGTGTGTGTGTGACATTTGTCCCAGGCATGATATAAGCAACATCACAAACAAGCGATAAGCAACACAGAATAACGGATAATCTAGGAGCCCTGGTTTTCATTTGAGCCGCAAATGAGACCCGACGTTCCCCAGTCGTGTGGATAGCCTGTGCAATGTATAACTTAGACACCTACGAGTGCTGCAAGTTACCCATCAATTCCAGAAGTGAGACAACCCTAATCAACAAAGTGAACGGGCCACCCAGCACTTCACGGAATCTGCTAACTTGAGTACCCCTCTGTGGGTCATCCTATACCCTCTACGAGTATGGCGAATAGCCCGCCAATTCTAGAGTGAGGCCCCCTCCGTCTCAACGCAATGAGATGTTGTCTTGTTGCCCTCTAGAACCTGGCTACTCAAGCACTCCACCGCGGCGTAATCCTCGTACAGAAAAGAAAAACATATATACAAAGGTGATATCGACCTCAACCCGGTCGTGCCCCAATAAAAGAATATACAAACTGGCGGAAACGACAGTCCACAAGTAGGGCACTCGCCCCGCAATAATAAATATATAAATGAGTCTAAACTGTAGAACTACCATTGCACTAGAGGCTATCTCACACGACAATCTGAACATTCCATCACAAATATCAACATCACAGCAGTATAAGCAAGTATGTGCAACCACGTCTAAATGACATATAGCAAATAGACGACCTTTGAAAAACACATACACCACATCACAGATATAAATGATGCAAAATTTCAACTTTTGAAACTTTCCAAGTTTCCCCCAAAGCAAAGACAACACTAAGTGAAATCTGAGGAAATCAAACAAGACCAAAAACACCAACTTACAAAACCCAAGACACTGGATGAAAACGGGGCCCAGAGGTGAATAGTAAAAAGGCAGAAACGGGAATTTTAGGGTTTTAGCCGGTCAAGTATTGATGGAATGCCCTCGTTTTCACCGTGTGTCACATACATGTCTAGACTAAGTCTCTGCAATTGTTTAAAAAAAATTTAGAGACCAAAAAAATTTCAGAACAGAGAGCGGGTTTTGAAATCAGAATTTTTCGGTTTTGAAACTAATTCATCGTCTATTACTACTTTCTAAAATTTGGGTGGCTCTGATACCTTGTTGGGATTCCTAGCGTTCCGGCCGTCGATCGCGGCTATTGCGGAATGAAAATTTTGGTGTTTAAAAACTTGGCGCTAGAAACAACTATCTAGAATCGAAACCAAACATGAAACTAGCAAGCTGCAAAGAGGTTAACTACCGAGATAGAAGTGTTTTACCAAAAGATCCGTGTCCTTCGGTCTTCTACCCTCTTTCTTAGCTCCTTGAGGTCTCCTTGATCGAGCTTGACCGCCGGTCTTCCTCCGTCGAAGATGATCCACCCGAGAGATGTGGTTCATGGCTCTAGCTCAACACTAAAAATCTAGTAGAGCAACTAGGGACTCTAGGTTTGTAATCTAGAGTGTCTAGGATGTAATGAGTTGTTCTTAGTATATTTCTATCTCTCATCCACCCTTGGTTCTCAACACATGAGATGGTATGATAGATGATCAAGAAGGAGGAGGAGGAGCTCAAGAAAGGCTAGTGAGAAGAGATGAGGCAAATGGTGAGTATGTTTTTCATCAAAAACAACCAAGTCTTCATCCAACCTCCAAAATGAAAGTATGATATGAAGCATGGTTTCGTAAAAATGATTTTTCAAATAAAATAAAGCAACCATGCTAGAATAGTTTGCACAAATGAATTTTCAATTCATTTGTCAACACTATTCAAGCATGGTTCTCACCATTCTCTCTTCACTATCTTTACACCTCATTTCCATTTAAATTAATAAATGGATAAACCAAAATGAGGTGTCCGTCTTCTAGAATGTTTCCCGTATAAAAACGGAATACACTCAACTGTATATACATACCCGTATTCGTATCGAATACGAATACCCAAAGAGATAGAATAACACAAAGAACATAATACTAGAATATACATATCGAAATATATATACATAAATTATTAAATCAATACCTGATTTAATAATCTGGCTCAATCCTAAGCCGTCCAGTATTATCAACTGTCCGATCGAAAGTTCGGTAACTAGTACAATCATTCGATCAGAATCCTGCACGTATCAAAATACGGCTACTATATCATTTCGTCTGAACTAGGAAAATCCTCTATGTGGGACTCTAAAGACCCGACGGTACGCCGGCAGTAAGTTACTGGATAAATTCATAACCATAAGCACGTCAGCGGCACTATCTGTACGTAACGGCTATCCAGGTACCTGTCGAAAAGGAAGGCCGATGAGCAAACTCATCCGGATCCCTACCGAGCCTATCTGTGACAATCTCCATACAGTCCGGTCTCTTTATCTAAGAGTATCGCATATCGGGTCTAGGGGATCGATAAAGTCAGACCCCTAATAACACAATATTTCATGTCGGTGTGAATCCCATCACCCACTGAGAAACTATTGATCCAAATCAGTAATTCTCATCCACCTTGGCCAAGGATTTTTGGTGATGGCCACCCGTGCACAGCGCGACATCAACCCCCAATACCGGGAGAGACGAATCCCCGACGATCCACTCACTGCCTCCATGTGGCTCGGGACTGTACCCAACTAAAACCTGTTTGCACGACTCCTTTGAGCCGTGGTAGGGTAGTAATCAAAGAACAATGGGAACTCACACGAGAAAAATGATGAACTCAGGTCGAAGGACTAACCTGTACTCATGTTACTTGAAAACTGCTATCTGACAATAAGTATAATACCATCTAGCATATTCCCGGCGAGTTCGTCCAGTATACTCACTCCTAGTGAGCACCTGTATACGATCTTAGGTGCGAAAGACCAATGGCTGTGGGACCAATAATCGCCCCTCGTCGGGGTCTAGAAACGTATACACAAGTCTACTCCGGAATATCGATGCCCAGTCTTGATACCCCCACGACTAGGGACATTTAAGGATGTGCTTATGGACTAGCCAGCCCCCACATGTATGATCGCCATCATAACGCTGGTAGTCAAGCAAGAATCCTATGGGCTCTATCAACATGTAATAGTGATCTGTAATACCACATAATACATGTACATGATGATAAAGACAAACAAGATAACATACTATCATTTTGAGTAAGAATGTTCTATCCGTATAGGTCCTTACTCAATCATCACAATCGCGTTCCTGCGATTACAATATTTGACTTAAGGGCACTATATCCAACATATTTAGTACTCTTCGGGAGAGTTTTTCGCTTTACAATTATGCAAAAACCTGGTAGGTGTCTAGAAAGGTGTGTAAAGACCCTAATGCTTGCACCATATGACTCGCAGCGAAGGCAAAAGTTATTTTTTTTTATAGCGAGCACTAGCGACCAATACCCTTGAATCGATTCCAAACACTAAACTAGATAACTAAACATACAAGAGTAGGGGGCTAGCTACCTTTGTAGCATGTCCGCTCAATTGTGGAAGACCTCTACACCTCTCTATAGACTCTATCAAGGCTCCGAAGTCGTCGGGAACGAGCTTGGACGCCGATCTTCCTCGTCGAAGATGATCCGCCTGAAGGAGTTTGAATCAAGCTATAGCTTCACACCTAGTGATCAAATGAAGCAACTTACAATCAAAACTTTCTAAGAATTGATTGTGAGGGAGATGCAGTGGTGGTTCTCAAGCTTTCTCTCTTTTCAAATTTTCCTCTCAAATTTGAAGCTAACCTTAAGAAGAAGAGAAGAAGAAGAAAATGAATAATCATCATCATTTCTTTTCTTTTTCCCTCTTCTTTAAATTGTGGAGAGTGGGTGGATGAGTGACTCACCCCAATGATTCACTCATCCACTCTCTTCACAAAGCTTCTAAAGGTGAGTGTGAAAGGTGTGTACAAATACACGCGCGCGCGCACACACATATACACATAACCAAATATGTATCAAAATACATATACCCGTATTCATATCAAAATACGAATACCGTATTCGTATAAAAATCTGAATACCCATATTCGTATTGCGATAAAAATACCCGTATTCGTATTAAGATACAAATCCCTAAATTTATACAAATACTCGTATTCGTATAAATACCGTATTTATGTCAAAATACAAATACTGTATTCATATAAAAATACGAATGCCAAAAGAGAGATAATGAGAGAGATATAATACCGTCTCATAATGATCAGGCTATTTTTCAAACTTTCTAGTATTATCAAAATGCCCGATTAAAGTACGTGCACTATGTACACGTATTTAATCGAACCTGTTTGCGTTTCAAAATATGCACATACTATATTGTTTGTCCTGAACCGGGAAACCCTCTGTGTGGGACTCTAAAAACTCAACAATGTTAGATATAGTGCCCTCAAGGCAATTATTGTAATTAAAGATAGGCGATTATGATAATTGAAGAAAGGCCTATACAGGTAGAACAATCTTACTCGAGATGATAATATGCTATCTGGTTTGTCTTTATCATTAATGTGTATACGTTTTACTTGTTATTACGTGTCGCTAATACATAATGATTAAGTCCGTAGGATTCTTGCTTGACCACCAGCATTATGATGGCAATTATATACGTGAGAGCTGGGTAGTTCATAAGCACATCCTTAAATGTTCTTAGTCGTGGGAGTATCGAGACTAGGCATCGATATTCCGGAGTAGACTAGTATATACATTTTAAGACCCCGACGAGGGGCAGTGGTCGGTCTCACAAGTCATTTGTGTTGTGTCACCTAAGATAGTATACAGGTGCTCACTGGAGGTGAGTACACCGGACGGACTTGCCGAGAACTTCTAGATGGTATTATATCTATCGCCAGATGGAAGTTCTTTAGTGGCATGAGTACAAATTAGTCTTTTGACCTGAGATCGTCATTTGGCTCGTGTGAGTTCCCACTGTACTTAGATTACTACCCTACCACGGCTCAAGAGGATTCGTGCAAACAGGTTTTAGTTGGGTATAGTCCCGAGCCACATGGAGGCAGTGAGCGATTGTCGGGGATTCGTCTCTCCTGATATTAGGAGTCGATTTCGCACTGTGTTTGGTTGGTCATCACCCTAAATCCGTGGCCATGGTGGATGAGATTTACTGATAGGAGTTCAGTAGTTTCTCGGTTGGTGATGAGCTTGACTCTATCACGACTTATCGGGTTATTAGGGGTCTGACGTTATCCACCCCCTAGACCTGGTATGCGATACTCTTAGACGAAGAGACCAGACTGTATGGAGATTGTCATATTCAGGCTCAGTAGGGTACGTACGGACTTGATTGTCGACCTTCCTTTCGGCATATATCTGGGTAGCTGCTACGTACAGCTAGGGCCGTTGACGTGCTTGTAATTATGGATTTATCCAGTAATCATTGCTAGCGTATTGTCGAATCTTTAGAGTCCCACACAGAGAGTTTTTCACGGTTCAGGCGATATGATGTAGATGACGTATGTTGGTTCATACAAATATCTGATTAAATATGTGTACAGGTTCCACGAACTTTAATCGGACGGTTGATAATACTAGCCGGCTTAGGATTAAGCCGGATTATTAAATCAGGTTTTGATTTAATAATATATATATATATATATATATATATAAAATATATATTCTAGTATTATTGTTCACTATTCATTTTCTCTCTTTTGGCTATTCGTATTTTTATACGGATACGCGTATATTTATTTCGATATGCACACCAGGTTGTATTCCGTATTTATACGGAATATGTTCAAGAAGGAGGACACCTTATTTGTTGGTTTTCTTTTTTAAGAAAATCAAAAATGAAGTGGAGTGTGAGGTGTCTCTGAGCATGGTTGTAGACATCTAGAGAGGAATGAGCTTCATTTGTTTATTAGAAAATGGTTATGATTTTTTATTGCATGGTTGAAAATGATGAAGCCATTCTTTTATCTCATTCATACAACCCTTAGTTCATTTTTGATGGCTAGCCTCTTCACCTCCTCCTTCTTCTTCATAGCTCTCTTGAGCTTTGGTGTTTGAGAGAAAAATGATAGTGGAAAATTTCTACATCCCCACTCTCCATTCTTAGCGAGTTTGGAGTGTCGGTTGCTTCACTAAGTGATGCTGGAGCTTGGATCGGTTCTCTCGTATGGATCATCTTCGGCAAGTGAGGTCATCTCTCAGTCTTGTTCCCGACGGCTTACGAGGTGCTTGGAGGGGTCTTTCACGATTGGGTAGACATACATCAAAGGTTGTAATCCATAAACCTTATATGCTTACTTTCTAGTTTTAGTGTTTGGATCGATCACTAGGGATTTGTTTTTAGTGTCCTCTTGAAAATTTTCGTTTTTCGGTTCCGCATTGGCCGTAGTTGCCGCGGCGAGGGCACTAGGAACCAACAATGGTATCAGAGCCAACCCAAACACTAGAACTAGTTTAGACAATGTGATGGTTTCGAAGCCAAAATTTTCCTGTAACTAATTCCACGCATTCAAGTTTCTGTTGGATTTTTCAAACTCTTTTAAAAAAAAATTTAAACAAGTGCGGAGGACTCCTCTTGATGTCTAAAGTACCCTGAGAAAAAACGAGACCAAACCAACATATAAAAACCGCTAGAATCTCCAAAATCCCCGACCCGGTCGGTTGTTTTGGTTTGGTTTGGCTCCAGTTTGCTTCAGTCGCTTGGATATGTGGAATTATGATTTTTAGACTTGTTTGATTTTGCCCCAAATTTTGTTTTGTGATGTTTTTAAATTTGGGCAATCACGGAAAAACTTTCGATCGAAATTTTAGCATTGTTTATCGATCCGTAGTTTGTATGCGTTATTAAATTTCATATAATTGCAATATTTTCATTTAGACGGGATTGCACACTCGCTTGTGTTACTTGTTTCTGTGATATATATATATATATATATATATATATATATATATATATATATATACCTGTGATGGTTTAGCTGGATTGTCATGTTAGATAGCCTATCGTGCGTTTGCTTGTATAGTTTTTGATTTATTATGTTGTTTTCATTTGTTCGGGGCGAGCTCCAACATGTGGCCACTGTTTCCGTATTATGCATATTCTTTTATTGGGGCTCGACCAGGATGTGGTCGTTGTCACCTTTGTATATATATTTCTTTTCTATACTAGGATTAACTCAGGAGAGGTGCTCGAGTAGCCGGGTTCTAGAGTACAGCAGGTTGCCATCTCATGGAGTTAAGACCGAGCCACCTCGCTCTAGAATTGGCGGGTTGCTCGCCGCACTTTTAGGGTTATAGGATTGACCCACGGAGGAGTGCCTAAGTTACCGGATTCTATAAAGTGACGGGTGACCGACTCATGTTATTGAGGACGAGTTACCCAGTTTCTAGAATTGGCAGGTGGCTTTCCACACTCATAGGGGTCTAGGATCGATGATTTACGGGCTATCCACACGACCGGAGAACGTCGCTTTTTATTTGCGGCTCAAATGAAATGCATGACTCCTAGTTTATCCGCTATTCCATATTTGTTGTTCTGCATGCCTGTGATGTTATTACATGCCTGTGATGTTGATATATATATATATATATAATATTTTGTAGATGCTTCTATATGTTTTGCATCTACGCTAGCCTTGTCCCCGCTTTGCCGTAAGTTAAGTAACCTTACGGTGAAGACCCGGGACCCCGTGGCGAATACAGATAGAATATATAATAGCATGCTATTTTGGTTGTTTCTGGTGTGGCTTAGAAACTTAATTTGATGGGACTGTATTATATCTTTAATGCAAGGAAAACAAACCTATTTGATGTTGTCGGAACCAATTTTTAAAACTACTCGGTTTTCTTCAAAACAATAGCCATATTCCTTTACTTTGCATAGTTGTATTCGATTAGGAATATCCTGCATCTCATTGTATAAGGAAAGATCCTTGATCCCTTCATGGGAAGTTCGCTCTTAAGCAAAAGTTTATGTTACTAGTATTAAAAGCAGAGCCTAAACCACTCTACTTCAAAGCCACTCGAGTTCCATCAACGATATCAAGTTCATTACCTTAAAGGTTTTTTGCCAAAAACCAACCGTAGCCCTCCGTCATTTCAGATTAGTATTGCTTAGTATTCGTGCTACGTATGTCGTGCTCAGCCGAGACGTAGTGTTCTGTAGTTATGTAGTGCTTTTCTGTTGCACGGTGATGCGATTGGTTAGGACCGTTGTACGGTCATTTTGGCTCAGTCAAGGACTCGTACGGGTGGCTTTAATGCAATCAAGATAATGATGGGTTGAACTTGAGTAGGACCCTTTGATATGTTGGTTCAGTTAATGTCACTTGGGTCCTAGGGGAAAAAACCATATCGGGAGTTTCAAAGATAAGGGAAACTTACTAAGTTTGCGCATACCTTTTAGAGTGTGGTAATTTTGGTCGGCTTCCCTCAAAGTTATCATACAATGATAGTTGGGTCTCGATTCCCACTGATGAGTAGGTATTACTCCTCGGGAGATTTTCACTTCACAATTAGCTAAGCTATTAGGTGTCTAGAAAGTTTTAACGAGATTACGCCTCTGGGGAAACGGGGTTATTTAATTGGGTCTATGCGAAAGCATGGGGGACCTCTCTTGGAGTACCAACCTGGCCTGGATGAACGGTTAGCAAACTTGTAAGGTGTATATAATCCTGAATAGTTCTCCTTTTAGGGTTTGAAGGAGAATTCGAGGAAACAGTGGGAGCCTTCCTGATTAGATAAAGTGATAACCAATCTAATCTTGATAGAGTGCGTGCTGAGTATTTCTTTTCTCTCTCTGGTTACAGCGACCCATGACTTGTCTTAAACTAAAACTCATTAACCAAGTTAACCGAACCTTCTTACACATTTTGGCTTTGAATTGTCATGATTCACAACTAAGTCGCATATTTCCTTACTACTCCTACTTTCCATTTGCTTTTTCTCCAGAACACTCCATATCACCACGATGATCCATATTGCTTGGAAAGTCCATCGTATAGTTATATACGAACTCGAAGAAGTAATTTCAGTCAAGGATGGCCACTGGTTTTAGAGAAATTGAATATGATTATTCAGTTGTCTTTTCCCTTTACATTCTCTCAGGTTGCGAGAGCTCTTTGTATTAGGAGAGTACACCTATTACACTTATTGGACCGTCTTCTTCCAAACCTTAGGCTGGTGCCGAAAGGTAGGAAAAGAAGAAAACCAATTAGCCTAGGTATGGTGTACAGAAGGTAAGATGTAGAGACATATAAAGGGGTTGAAATGAGGCCAAAGGAAATTGCGACTACTGTCATAAATATGGATAATGGAAGAGGCATTATTAAGAATACCCGGCCACCCCCTTGAAATATTTTCATGTTTCAGTATTTCTGTGTACTTGTAAATGAGAATTCTTTTCCCAATTAATTCTGACTCCAGGGTATGTATGTACCGGTTTTGGATCTCACATATGTGTAACGCTTTGAAAATCGTTTCGGTGAAATTTCGAAATATCGGTAAAATAAGGGGGTTTTCAGTAAAAAGTCAAAATACAAATATCTTATTATAAAAATTAAATATACATATTCTAGCTATGTAATTGCTATTATTTGGTGTTTATTGAGCCGCTGGTGAAATTTCAAATTTTATGAAAAAAATATTATTTTATTATTATTTTAAGCCGTCACTAATACATTTAATTAGGGAAAATTACAAATTGGAATGAGTTGAAACAAATTTTGTGCATCATAAAACATTAAATAAAATTTTATCATGTGGTTTTTGGAACGAAATCATTTGCCAAAACGGTTTAGAAATTATTGAAGAAAAAATGCTTTTTTTTAGCGTAAATGGATGTTTGGGGTATTGTATTTATCATTTTTCATCACCCCACACCCGTACCCACACCCACACACCCCCATTTACTTCTCCCCTAGGCTGAATTCAGCAGCCCCCTCTCTTGTCCCCACTTGGATTGCAAAAGAAAAGAAAAGAAAGAAAACAAAGGAAATGAAAGGAAATTGTAAAATGAGTTGGACCTTTGACTTTATGCCTTGACTTGGACTATTTTCCTCACCTCCCTCTCTCTCCTCTCCCCTCCATTTTCAGCCGAGCCCCCCCCTTTGTGCAGCCCCAATTTTCCCCCTCTCTTTTCCTCATCAAAAAAGACTTCAAAATCCATCAAATTTCCATCAAAAATTACACCAAAACTCAAATCTAACTCCTACCCATTTTTCATTAGCTATTCTTGCATGGATCTAGGGAGCAAGTTGGCATTTTAGAGGCTTTGAATTTCATGTTTGATCTCTTGATGATGAGGTATAAATTCTAACCTTTTCTTAAATTGTGTTAATTGTTTCATGTTAGCTTAATTAGTTTTTTTTAATTAGTTCTAGGTGCTTGAATTAAAATTCAAGAGAAGGGTTTTGAATTAATGATTAGGGTTGTGATCAAGTGAGGTTTTTATCAATTGGTTATGGGTGTAATGAGGAGATTAACATGTGGTTGTATGCAAAATCTAAGTTAGTTGCTATTTACTAATTTGTTATTTTAAAATTGTGATAACTTTGCTAATTGCTAACTAGGTTTTTATAATTAGTCTAATAATTAGGTTTAAAAATCTAATTATGGTTTCATAGAATTATTAACATTATAATGAGTGGTTTAATACCTTAGGTTATGCAAATCTAAGCTTAATTCTTAAATCGAGAATTTTTTTGCTTGAAAATTGGATAATTTGTAAACTAGGTTTTGCGGGTTTATGGAATTTAATGAGATTAAATTATGGGAATCATTTTTATGACTTATTTAAGATATTTAGTGAATCTTGTGGCCTCTAAATTCGTCTATACATCGAGTTTTGTACAAAAACGGTGATTTGTACTTGTTAGATTTTCGGAAAAATGACTTTTTAAGTGAAATTGGGGTTTTCGTGAATTTTAAGCTATTTTATATTATAATTGTGCTTGTAATTGTACAAATTAGTGTGTTGGGAGCTTTCTCGATGGTTTGGCGTTTGTACGCCGACATCGAGGGTTTTTGGGTCGATTTGTGAAGCAACCATAGGTTTTGACCTATGTGAGATTCGTGCATCGTTTTGGTCATGAGGCGGATTTTAATGCGATATGGTGCGTTATGATATGTAGGTACCCCATGTGGACTTCGAGACGACAAGCAAGCGCATGGCGACCTCGGCACCGGCAAGCGAGGACCAGGTGAGTAGATTTATATCTACGGGGAGAAGTTGGGTGGATGGCGTATAGCACCCCCGCAGTTCGTGGTGATGTATACGAATACGTATGCACACACATATATATATTGTTTATATATTGTTTTAGATTATTGATGATAGAGATGGATCCTTGGTGTGATTGGATTGGTTTAGTGTTGCGAAACCCTAGAGTAGTGGTTGCACCACAAATACACACACACCCATATTTGCATACATTCTTCTTTCATATGTGCGTACATGGGATTATATATTGATGTGTATATTTACACATGGGTATGGGACTATGTGTTTATATACTGGATTTAAGGATAGTAATTGGGATTTAAGATGAGTCGATGATATTGGGCTTGAGGCCAGAAGATCCGTGATGTGTTTTGGTTCGTATTGAGATACGACATGATGTTTTAGCGGGTCTTTTGACGTAGTGATTCTTATACATGCATGCGTACATAGATGGTATCAATATTGTACTAGACGTAGATCAGTACCCCGATCATGATATTTGATAGAGAGGATATCAGATGAATAATATAATGAATGTGATATTGACCCGTACCCAGATTTGGGATGCCGTACGACGGATTTACGTACGAGCTATATATTGATGATTGATCCGCACTCTTGACTTGGGATTCCTGATTATAGATATGGTATCGGATATGATATTATTGAGACGGGATCACCGACTATACATATACAGGTATGTATATGTATCGACTCAGATGATAGGCGGTTTCCTTACCTGTAGTTCAGCCGTATAGTTTAGTGTAGTTGTTAGATTAGATTAGACTCCCACCTATTTCAAACTAGCGGGTCGTGGGTATTTTAAAAGACAGGTCAAGGGATCCTACGGATATTTCAAAGGACGTATCTTTTCATAAAAACACCGTAGCCCCTATTTTCAAAACCCCATGATTCGTGTTATTTCAAAAGGCATCATTTGTAGGACTTATATTAGATTAATGCAGATTAGTTATAGTTGCGTCTAGTTTTTAGCTCCCGCTCCTTATTGTGGTTCGCTTCGCATCGCATGCTTATAATATGTTTCATACTCCATTATTGATATCATGCTGTTAGGACACCAGCACCATTACCGATGATGCGTATGTACCACGTACACTTACTTGCCGGCTCACACACATCTTCATCGGTAATTGCCATGTCACGTACACCTTAGAAAATATTATTGCTTGACATAGCATGTTAACTAATAGTTTAGACATTGTAGTTATTACCTGCTACTTCATGCATACTGTTATTCATTGTTATGCCGTATTCATGGATTCTCATGCTTATATTCATGGTTTTACATGCTATTGATGATTCGGATTCCCATGATATTTTATGGATTTGGAGGGAAACCGCAAAACATATATAAACTGCTTTCTTTCTTTTTAAATAAAAAGTGCGGTTTTCCTATGATGTATGAGTCGTCCACCATGAGTTTGCTGATGGATTTCGAGACCCGATTCGAGGAGTGGAGGAACCGTTTTGGGTACATGGTAGGCCCGGTATGGTACCCCGGGGCAAGAGGAATGTGGTGTTGACGTTGAGCCTGGCTGGGGAGCACTACCTACCGGTGATATTACCCGACGCGTCGGATATCCGGAGGATACCGTCGTGGTCTTGAGATGGATGGTAGGGGCCGGTCTGGACTGACGGCGCACTAGATATTGAGATTGAGACATTGATATTTCGAGACAGTGAGATTTATGTTTTGTGTCGATGCTAGACACTGTTGATACTGATTTCATTTATGATACCTCAGTTTAAAAATACGAAGGAAATCTCACTAATTTATGAAAACAGTTTCTTCATTTACATGTATTCTGTTTTCATGCATGCATACCTCATTCATATGATATATTGCTACCTGAGGCACTGACACAGGCACATGAGATTATACTCGGGTTAGATATTTACCCTAGCCTTGTTATAGGTTGCTGGTTATATATTTGAGGATATATTATGATCATTGACCCAGGTTGCGTTATTTATGCGATTTCTGTGCGTAGATGTTTTTCTATTCACGAGTTGGCAACTCACCCCCGTTGTGCCCCAGTTTTCTTGCAGGTTTGCCGTACAGGTTTCATTACGGCTTTGCGGGCTCAGTTTCATTCGGGTGACTTGCTAGTAGGTGGGTTTTTCTTGTATCGTACTCATCATATTACCTTGTATAATATTATTCCGTTGTATCTAGAAGTTCCATCAACCAAACATGTATTTATTGAGATAGAGACCAATGTTGTTTATTCTTTCGACCTTAGAGTCGCTCGTTTTATTTCTGGTGGTTTTGAGTTCCCTTTTGAGATTTTAATCCTCGCCGTTGGCGTTGTATATTATATTGCTTGTGTGGTTGTGACCGTCGATTGACGAAGAGCTAGCTCCCGCTTGGGGATGCCTTTTATTGATTTCGTATACTATTCATGTTGTATCCCGTTTGGGGGCCAGTATTTACAAAGGAGACTCTGCCGAAATTTTCAGTAAATTTTGATGTTCTTAAAAACCGCATAATTCGGCTTATGCTATTAAAACTACTTGTTTTAAATTGGTTTTCCTTCACTCTACTTCTTTTCTTGGTTTGGATTTCTGGGTTTTCGGTTTACTTAGATTACGTACGCCTCAAGAGGTTTCGTAGTTTAAGTGCCGGTCATGTTCCGTACTTTCGGGACGTGACAAAGTTGGTATCAAAGCGTTAGGTTTTACCTTCGGAGCGTAGGATGACCCTTGGTTGATGGAATAGGTCACTAAAGTAGAGTGACGTACCGTTGATATGTTCCGCGGCATATTTACGACACGCTACTCCACTTATGAAGCCTTAGGATGTACATTTCCTTGTTCAGTATTATATTCCTTCCTGATCTAGCCTCATTGGTACCAGTTTGGTTTTGCTGCTACGGTTACGGGCAGGGAGAGCTACTGCTAGAGTTGCGGTCAGCACGAGCTCGTCACGAACGAGGACTGACCAAGGCGAAATTCCGGCAACACACGATTGCAGAGATGTGTCTTTTTACTGTGTTTCCGCACCACGAGCGTTTGGCGGATCGCCTTTATGAGGTTACTCGGAGGTGCTGATCGACACTAGAGAATTGAGCTAATGATGGAGGCCAGCCAGATTTTGATGACCGTTGGTGTGTTGCTTACTCCTGATGATCGAGGCACTGTTCAGCGTGCAGACGAGCGAGCCAGTTATTACCGCGAACGACGAGGTATTGCCCCAGATGCTGGAGTTAGTGCAGAATGAGTTGTACTAAGAGATGATAGAAGGTCTCTAGTCATCGAGGATGAATGACTAGGACATGTGGATCGTTCGCCTACCCCGATGCGAGGTCATCAGATAGATCGATTCCAGCTAGAGACGACTTCACGCGGAGACGTTGGGAGTCGACAGAGACGATCGAATGTCAGAAACCTATTATTCCAAGTTTAAAGTAGTCGGAAAGACATGCAGGCAATTCTATGGTCCCTCTAGAAGAATGAAACCCTAACTCGACTTAATGACCGTGTGAAAGCCTTTGAACCTTCGGGTTTGCGGCAGTTCTACGGCGCCATTAGTGAGGCTTGGGTTTGCCCTTCTACGGCTGGACCACCGATGCTGTGGTATGTACTCGATACTATTAAACTGTGCCCAAGATGTTGAGCTCTTGGGGGATTATGAGGTTTTGACGACTCGATCGGATGGCTCGACTTAATTCGGATGCTAGGTGGTGAGATGCATTCTTGGGAGACTCCAGATACGAGGATAGTCGTTAGAGCTCAATCCATGCAGCCACGACGAGATGAGTCCAAAGCAGACGACATTAGAGAAAAGTGAAGTAGGAGGTTCGTACCAGATCTAGATGAGATGACGTTCCACTCCGCCGACATCAGAGATGCGATGCGCATGCCGAGGCATGGTACTTGGATATACCTTCCAGAAGAGTCGTGATGAGAATGCAGTCGTTCCAGAGCAAGACGCAGATATAGTAAAGGACGATGACTTCCGGACAGTTGGCAGAGACGAAACATGGAAGAGACCGTGAGCAGGATTCCTTCCAGGACACTGCTGCAATGATACTTGCACCAGGATCAGAGGTGTCACGTACATTCAGAGAACCAGAGGCCGACGCCAGTGATATGCTGTCTTACGAGTGGTCGCGATGATGGACCGAGAGATTGGTAATTCACAGTGAAGACCTTGACCCAGGAGTGGTCATGGTTACGCACATCAGCAGGACAGAGTTCATGATCATCGACGAGACGTCCCACTAGTGACCGCGACAGTTGGCCGAGATTCTTAGAGGATACGCTTGAGCGGTACTGTTCTGCCATTTTTGATTTCGATGTTTTGGGTGATTTATTCGTATGATTTGATTTTGATGATTGAGGATTTACGATCTTTGCACAGTGTTACACTTGATATCGTTTTCGTGCTTTAGTTTCACATGTTTGTGATTTTACGGTTTTAAACAGTTGAGTTGATTTTGCGCGTATGCACGCACGCGATTTGGTTCCTGCACTCTGTATAGTTTATATATGCCGGCAGTGCAGTGACATGTATTTTGTGCACTTGGATACACTGGATTTCGATTTCGAGGGTGATGCTCGACATTTGTTTTGTGCATTTTATGCACCGGATTGGATTTTTAGCGCCTGTTGGGCGCCTGTTACGAGATGCGATTTGGTGCACACCAGATGCACTAATTCGAGATTTTTCGTGCATGTCAGATGCACCTAATTTTGCTGTCAGGCACACTTGTTGCCTACGACAGATGTTTCGTGCACACCCGATGCACTTAGATGTTGTTTCTGTGCGCATGTATGGCACATTCATGGATTTTGATTTCCGTGCGCACCAGACGCACGCAGCATTCATGTGCATATTTTGGGATTGATTTCGTATAGAGCAGTACGTTTTTATGATATTGCTATGTGTTTTCGTACTGAGCAGGACTAGTCAGAGGACAGTACCTGAATATATTTTTGCATGCATTGATAGTTATTGAAGGGATTTCCAAAAAGTGAGCTATAGCCTCCGTATTTACCTACGTGTTTGATATGACACGAAATGTTTAAAACAAGGAGACCCTTCTAAATTGTTTCCAAAACGGCGGAACGTACATTTCAAACAAAGGTATATATGTATATAGTTATTTTCTTATGATAGACGTCCGCCACTGTGCAGTGTTATACGCGTTGCACAGCGACTTAAAGAGATTTGGCATGCATTTCCTTCAGATACTTACAGATATAGATTCGATATTTACATGTATAGTTTCCAGTTATGTCATATCGGTTTTGATTTGGATTTGGCATTGATGTCTTCTCTATGACTCCGATGATTGCGGGATGCTTGACGGAGTTTTGATTTGAGTTATATGCTCATTTTTCAAGCGCATGCGCTGCGCTACGATTTGTTTTAAGTATTTACAGTTTCGGAGCCTCGACGACTAGATGGTTTTTCTTAGATATTTTAGTATTTGGGGGAGTTTGAATTTAAATTCGGGGACCGAATTTCTTTAAGGGGGGAAGATTGTAACGTTTTGAAAATCGTTTCGGTGAACTTTCGAAATATCGGTAAAATAAGGGGGTTTTCAGTAAAAAGTCAAAATACAAATATCTTATTATAAAAATTAAATATACATATTCTAGCTATGTAATTGCTATTATTTGGTGTTTATTGAGCCGCTGGTGAAATTTCAAATTTTCTGAAAAAAATATTATTTTATTATTATTTTAAGCCGTCACTAATACATTTAATTAGGGAAAATTACAAATTGGAATGAGTTGAAACAAATTTTGTGCATCATAAAACATTAAATAAAATTTTATCATGTAGTTTTTGGAACGAAATCATTTGCCAAAATGGTTTAGAAATTATTGAAGAAAAAAGGCTTTTTTTAAGCGTAAATGGATGTTTGGGGTATTGTATTTATCATTTTTCATCACCCCACACCCGTACCCACACCCACACACCCCCATTTACTTCTCCCCTTGGCTGAATTCAGCAGCCCCCTCTCTTGTCCCCACTTGGTTTGCAAAAGAAAAGAAAGAAAACAAAGGAAATGAAAGGAAATTGTAAAATGAGTTGGACCTTTGACTTTATGCCTTGACTTGGACTATTTTCCTCACCTCCCTCTCTCTCCTCTCCCCTCCATTTTCAGCCGAGCCCCCCCTTTGTGTAGCCCCAATTTTCCCCCTCTCTTTTCCTCATCAAAAAAGACTTCAAAATCCATCAAATTTCCATCAAAAATTAAACCAAAACTCAAATCTAACTCCTACCCATTTTTCATTAGCTATTCTTGCATGGATCTAGGGAGCAAGTTGGCATTTTAGAGGCTTTGAATTTCATGTTTGATCTCTTGATCATGAGGTATAAATTCTAACCTTTTCTTAAATTGTGTTAATTGTTTCATGTTAGCTTAATTAGTTTTTTTTAATTAGTTCTAGGTGCTTGAATTAAAATTCAAGAGAAGGGTTTTGAATTAATGATTAGGGTTGTGATCAAGTGAGGTTTTTATCAATTGGTTATGGGTGTAATAAGGAGATTAACATGTGGTTGTATGCAAAATCTAAGTTAGTTGCTATTTACTAATTTGTTATTTTAAAATTGTGATAACTTTGCTAATTGCTAACTAGGTTTTTATAATTAGTCTAATAATTAGGTTTAAAAATCTAATTATGGTTTCATAGAATTATTAACATTATAATGAGTGGTTTAATACCTTAGGTTATGCAAATCTAAGCTTAATTCTTAAATCGAGAATTTTTTTGCTTGAAAATTGTTAAAATTGGATAATTTGTAAACTAGGTTTTGGGGGTTTATGGAATTTAATGAGATTAAATTATGGGAATCATTTTTATGACTTATTTAAGATATTTTGTGAATATTGTGGCCTCTAGATTCGTCTATACATCGAGTTTTGTACAAAAACGGTGATTTGTGCTTGTTAGATTTTCGGAAAAATGACTTTTTAAGTGAAATTGGGGTTTTCGTGAATTTTAAGCTATTTTATATTATAATTAGTGCTTGTAATTGTACAAATTAGTGTGTTGGGAGCTTTCTCGATGGTTTGGCGTTTGTACGCCGATATCGAGGGTTTTTGGGTCGATTTGTGAAGCAACCATAGGTTTTGACCTATGTGAGATTCGTGCGTCGTTTTGGTCATGAGGCGGATTTTAATGCGATATGGTGCGTTATGATATGTAGGTACCCCATGTGGACTTCGAGACGACAAGCAAGCGCATGGCGATGTCGGCACCGGCAAGCGAGGACCAGGTGAGTAGATTTATATCTACGGGGAGAAGTCGGGTGGATGGCGTATATCACCCCCGCAGTTCGTGGTGATGTATACGAATACGTATGCACACACATATATATATATATTGTTTATATATTGTTTGAGATTATTGATGATAGAGATGGATCCTTGGTATGATTGGATGGTTTAGTGTTGCGAAACCCTAGAGTAGTGGTTGCACCACACATACACACACACCTATATTTGCATACATTCTTCTTTCATATGTGCGTACATGGGATTATATATTGATGTGTATATTTACACATGGGTATGGGACTATGTGTTTATATACTGGATTTGAGGATAGTAATTGGGATTTAAGATGAGTCGATGATATTGGGCTTGAGGCCAGAAGATCCGTGATGTGTTTTGGTTCGTATTGAGATACGACATGATGTTTTAGCGGGTCTTTTGACGTAGTGATTCTTATACATGCATGCGTACATAGATGGTATCCATATTGTACTAGACGTAGATCAGTACCCCGATCATGATATTTGATAGAGAGGATATCAGATGAATAGTATAATGAATGTGATATTGACCCGTACCCAGATTTGGGATGCCGTACGACGGATTTACGTACGAGCTATATATTGATGATTGATCCGCACTCTTGACTTGGGATTCCTGATTATAGATATGGTATCGGATATGATATTATTGAGGCGGGATCACCGACTATACATATACAGGTATGTATATGTATCGACTGAGATGATAGGCGGTTTCCTTACCTGTAGTTCAGCCGTATAGTTTAGTGTAGTTGTTAGATTAGATTAGACTCCCACCTATTTCAAACTAGCGGGTCGTGGGTATTTTAAAAGATAGGTCAAGGGATCCTACGGATATTTCAAAGGACGTATCTTTTCATAATAACACCGTAGCCCCTATTTTCAAAACCCCATGATTCGTGTTATTTCAAAAGGCATCATTCGTAGGACTTATATTAGATTAATGCAGATTAGTTATAGTTGCGTCTAGTTTTCAGCTCCCGCTCCTTATTGTGGTTCGCTTCGCATCGCATACTTATAATATGTTTCATATTCCATTATTGATATCATGCTGTTAGGACACCAGCACCATTACCGATGATGCGTATATACTACGTACACTTACTTGCCGGCTCACACACATCTTCATCGGTAATTGCCATGTCACGTACACCTTAGAAAATATTATTGCTTGACATAGCATGTTAACTAATAGTTTAGACATTGTAGTTATTACCTGCTACTTCATGCATACTGTTATTCATTGTTATGCCGTATTCATGGATTCTCATGCTTATATTCATGGTTTTACATGCTATTGATGATTCAGATTCCCATGATATTTTATGGATTTGGAGGAAAACCGCAAAACATATATAAACTGCTTTCTTTCTTTTTAAATAAAAAGTGTGGTTTTCCTATGATGTATGAGTCGTCCACCATGAGTTTGCTGATGGATTTCGAGACCCGATTCGAAGAGTGGAGGAACCGTTTCGGGTACATGGTGGGCCCGGTATGGTACCCCGGGGCAAGAGGAATGTGGTGTTGACGTTGAGCCTGGCTGGGGAGCACTACCTACCGGTGATATTACCCGACGCGTCGGATATCCGGAGGATACCGTCATGGTCTTGAGATGGATGGTAGGGGCCGGTCTGGACTGACGGCGCCCTAGATATTGAGATTGAGACATTGATATTTCGAGACAGTGAGATTTATGTTTTGTGTCGATACTAGACACTGTTGATACTGATTTCATTTATGATACCTCAGTTTAAAAATACGAAGGAAATCTCACTAATTTATGAAAACAGTTTCTTCATTTACATGTATTCTGTTTTCATGCATTCATACCTCATTCATATGATATATTGCTACCTGAGGCACTGATACAGGCACATGAGATTATACTCGGGTTAGATATTTACCCTAGCCTTGTTATAGGCTGCTGGTTATATATTTGAGGATATATTATGATCATTGACCCAGGTTGCGTTATTTATGCGATTTCTGTGCGTAGATGTTTTTTTATTCACGAGTTGGCAACTCAGCCCCGTTGTGCCCCAGTTTTCTTGCAGGTTTGCCGTACAGGTTTCATTACGGCTTTGCGGGCTCAGTTTCATTCGGGTGACTTGCTAGTAGGTGGGTTTTTCTTGTATCGTACCCATCATATTACCTTGTATAATATTATTCCGTTGTATCTAGAAGTTCCATCAACCAAACATGTATTTATTGAGATAGAGACCAGTGTTGTTTATTCTTTCGACCTTAGAGTCGCTCGTTTTATTTCTGGTGGTTTTGAGTTCCCTTTTGAGATTTTGATCCGCGCCGTTGGCGTTGTATATTATATTGCTTGTGTGGTTGTGACCGTCGATTGACGAAGAGCTAGCTCCCGCTTGGGGATGCCTTTTATTGATTTCGTATACTATTCATGTTGTATCCCGTTTGGGGGCCAGTATTTACAAAGGAGACTCTGCCGAAATTTTCAGTAAATTTTGATGTTCTTAAAAACCGCATAATTCGGCTTATGCTATTAAAACTACTTGTTTTAAATTGGTTTTCCTTCACTCTACTTCTTTTCTTGGTTTGGATTTCTGGGTTTTCGGTTTACTTAGATTACGTACGCCTCGAGACGTTTCGTAGTTTAAGTGCCGGTCATGTTCCGTACTTTCGGGACGTGACAATATGTATGGCGTTATAGATGCTAAGTAGGAGTAGAATATTAGAAAATGGGCGATTTGATCCTTAACATCGGAATTCATAGCAATTGGTGATATTGGATTAAATCGCTTGGTTTTACCTAACGATAAATATTTAGTTTTGAATAACCGTTGATATGCACCAATTTTTAAAGTTGAATATCTGTATCTTTATTTTATAAAGTGAGATATAAATTTTGAAAATTGTGTTCCAAACATTTACCTTTATCTGTTGAGGATAAGGTAAGGTGTATTGAATAACGGTCTAAGACATTCTTAACCAAAATACATTTTTCAACCTACGACACACGGAATTTGAGTTAGTATACTGTTGGGATTTATACATGGTAATGTATATTGTCCGGTGTCCTTAAGGACAAGGAGTTGGTACTCTTGCTTCATTCAGTTTACCTATAAGTTCTCTGGTTTTAGACACGCATTCATTATAATTTAAGGTCCAAAGATTTCGAGAAGTTTATAGATATAAGAATAAAGTAGAGAACTATACATTGGAAGTATCAAGATTCTTCAAACTGATCGAAAATATAAATACTTATGCTAGGTATTCCGTCATAGTAATATTGAGAACTTAATTCTCTCGCGGGTTAATCATCCGTGGGTTCGCTCCTTGATGAGTAACGTTGTATGACCTTTTTCCATATGATGATATGCACTGGAAACTGCTGCATGACTTTTGAATCTGGTTCCATCTAAATTAGTACCTCTGATTCAATATTGACATAGATTAGTTGCATATCTTGAGATTATTAAGATATAGAGTTATCCGGTTTCTGTTTAAAAAAAGAATCCGGACAAACTCAAGATACGCTTCGGTAATGGCAGTTTGTGGATTATCCTAAGCATTCGCTAGGGTTTTGCTTCTACCATTTTCAAGATCAATAGTTACATTGTTCTTGGCTCGCCACCTTTTTATAAAAAGAATCTTTTTGCAAAAGAAACTAGTGGGAGTATGGTAGAACTGGAAGTGATTCCAGAACCACAAACGGTTACTGAAAATTTAGTAGAATATGGAGATTCAATTGGACTCGACAAAGCTTAGCCACTCCGCAGATTTAGTAGGTGGCCTCAGCCACCGGAGAGATACTTCAGTTTTCTCGTAGATGGTGAAATGGAGGTCAGCATCATTGTGATGATGACCCTACTAGTTATCTACAGGTCATAGGAAGTGGTAACTTCCAGGTGACCAGATACTTTATATCCAAGTTGGACTTCACGCACTTCAGCAAATTATGGATTTTGGAATTTGTTGGGTACTCCTGAAGAGATAAAATCCATTAGGAGCAAGTAAATCTTTCAAGATCTTTGCAAATGGAAAGGTATTAACTTAATAAGTCTAGACCAGTTGTAAAGATTCTCATCAAATACCCGTTGTGTATTGTGATGAGACTTTTACTTCAGTGTCTTCGCTAAAGTACATACGAATATGACTTGCCACTGTTGCTATTCAAGACTATGATATCTGGCAAGAGGATGACTATAACGTCTTTCTAAATGGAAATTTAGAAGTGCATATGTATATGACTCTACCAGGGGGTTATCGTAGTCAGTGGGAGCAGTGGAAGGTGTGCAAGTTGCTTATGTCTATTCGTAAACTAAAGCATGCATAGCGGAAACGGATCATCTGTTTTGATGTAACTGTAAAGTTGATTGACTTCATCAAAACAACAGATGGACCTAGTACGAAGGGTGTAGGGAGTACTGTCCTGAGATTTGGATGACATACTCCTGATAGGAAGTGATGTTTCTATACTGCAATCGGTCAAACTTTGGTTGTCATAGATATTTCTCCACATAGGATCTGGATAAGATATCAGGAATTCTGGTGACTAGATTTATGGTTTTAGATCTAGATTTAGAAAGTGTCCTAATCCAGATACTTAGACAGCATTCTAAAAGTATTTTAGAATGGAAGACTCCTGGCGTGGTAGTGTACCCGCAGGTAATGGAGTCACCCTCTCTAAAGAGATGTCTTTTAGACTGATGAGGAGAGGGACTGGTATGAATGACATATCATTTGTTTAGGCAATTGAGTCAATCATGCAATATCTTATACTAAACCAGATGTTGCTTCTGCACTTATTGTAGTGAGCAGATATTAATCCAATCCTGGAGAAACAAAGGGAAGCAATTATGAACATAGGAGAATGTTCTTGGTATATGATAACGACAACCTCCTTTAGAAGGAGGTTATCGGTTCAGGCTTCCAAGGTGACCTAGATGACAGTTATGCTGTCAGAGTTTTGAGTTTACCCTCTTTTGAGAAGTAGTATATTGATGGGGTTCCAATAGGGATACTGAGATAGGCATGGTGCAGGATACTGGTTATGACTCAACGGAGGATACAACCCAAGATGTTTGTTGGATAAAATTGTTCATTTATGAACTTGGTCCTATCAAGTATCTAGACAAATTCTTGAGGCATGGTATCGCTTAGTTCGGAAGATTATTGATCTCCGTGAAATTGAGACATAGAGAGAGGAATTTGGAACATTGTAGCGGATCCACTCACTGAGGTTATTTCTTGAAAAGGGATGTTTCTCAAACGAGCTTTGCAAAACTGATTAGTAGAGAAATTGGGTATTCGGTAGCATACGGGATGTGGGTATGCAATACCGCAATAATCGGCCTTAAGTGCAAATGGGAGATTGTTGGATATAATGCCCTCAAGGAAATTATTGTAATTGCAGGTAGGCGATTATGATAATTGAAGGAGAACTTATACAGATAGAACAATCTTGCTCGAGATGATAGTATGCTATCTGGTTTGTCTTTATCATTGATGTGTATACGTTTTAATTGTTATTACGTGTTGGTAATACATAATGATAATGCCCGTAGGATTCTTACTCGACTACCAGCATTATGATGGCGATCATCTGGGTAGTCTATAAGCATATCCTTATGTCCCTAGTCGTGGAGTATCCAGACTGGGCATCGATATTCCGGAGTAGACTAGTGTATATGTTTTGAGACCTCGATGAGGGGCGGTGGCCGGTCTCACAAGCCATTGGTTGTGTGTCATCTAAGGTAGTATACAGGTTCTCATTGGAGGTGAGTACACCAGACGGACTCGCCGAGAAATTCTAGATGGTATTATATCTATCGTCAGATGGAAGTTCTCTAGTGGCATGAGTACAGGTTAGTCTTTTGACCTGAGATCGTCATTTGTATCGTTTGAGTTCCCACTGTACTTAGATTACTACCCTAGCACGGCTCAAGAGGATTCGTGCAAACAGGTTTTAGTTGGGTACAGTCCCGAGCCATATGGAGGAAGTGAGCGATTGTCGGGGATTCGTCTATCCTGGTATTAGGAGTCGATGTCGCACCGTGTTTGGTTGGCCATCACTCTAAATCTGTGGCCATGGTGGATGAGATTTTCTAATAGGAGTTCAGTAGTTTCTCGGTTGGTGATGAGCTTGACTCTGTCACAACTTATCGAGTTATTAGGGGTCTGACATTATCCACTCCTAGACCCGGTATGAGATACTCTTAGACGAAGATATCGGACTGTATGAAGATTGTGACATTCATGCTCAGTAGGGTATGTGTAGACTTGATTGTCGAGCTCTTTTCGGCATATACCTGGATAGCCGTTACGTACAGCTAGTGCCGCTGACGTGCTTGTGGTTATGGATTTATCCAGTAATCACTGCCAGCGTATTGTCGAGTCTTTAGAGTCCCACACAGAGGGTTTTTCCCGGTTCTGACGATATGATGTAGATGACGTATATTGGTACATACTGGTGTCCGATTAAATATGTGTACAGGCTATACGGACTTTAATCGGACGGTTGATAATACCAGCCGGCTTAGGATTAAGCCGGATAATTAAATCAGTTTTTGATTTAATAATTTATATATATACATATATTTAATATATATATTCTAGTATTATTGTTCACTATCTATTTTCTCTTTCTTGGTTATTCATATTTTTATACGAATACTCGTATATGTATTTCGATACGTATACCGAGTTGTATTCCGTATTTATATGGAATATGTTCTAGAAAGAGGACACCTCATTTGTTGGTTTTCTTTTTTAGGAAAATCAAAAATGAGGTGGAGGGTAAGGTGGCTTTGAGCATGCTTGTAGACATGTAGAGAGGAATGGGTTTTATTTGTTTATTAGCAAATGATTATGATTTTTTATTGCATGGTTGAAAATGATGGATGGCTAGCCTCTTCATCACCTCCTTCTTCTTCATAGATCTTTTGAGCTTTGGTGTTTGAGAGAAAAATGATAGTAGAAAATTCCTACATTACCACTCTCCATTCCTAGCGAGCTTAGAGTGTCGATTGCTTCACTAGATGAAGCTGGAGCTTGGATCGGTTCCCTCGGGTGGATCATCTTCGGTAAGGTCGGCTGTCTCTCAAGCTTGTTCCCGACGGCCTATGAGGAGCTTAGAGGGTTTTCCATGATTGGGTGGACACGCATCAAAGGTTGTAATCTCTAAACCTTGCATACTTTCTTTCTAGTTTTATTGTTTGGATCGATCGCTAGGGATTTTTTTATAGTGTCCTCTTGAAAATTTCCGTTTTTCGGTTCTGCATCGGCCGTGGTTGCCGCGGCGAAGGCACTAGAAACCAACAGACAATATGATGGCAGTGGATTTAACAATAAGCATGTTAGTGGCACTGGCTGTACGTAACGACTACCCAGGTATTGAACGAAAGAAAAGTTGACAAGCAAACTCTTGCATACCCCTACTGAGCCTATAAGTGACAATCTCCATACAGTCCGGTCTTTTTGTCGGAGAGTATCACATACCAGGTCTAAGGGGTGGATAACGTCAGACCCCTAATATCCCGATAAGTCGTGTCGGTGTAAAGCTTATCACCCACCAAGAAACTACTGATCTATAATCAGTAAATTTTATCTATCCTGGTCAGAGATTTATGGTGATAGCCAACCGAACACTACGCGAAATCGACTCCCTATACAGAGAGACAAATCCCTGACAACCGCTTACTGCCTCCATGTGGCTCAGGACTGTACCCAACTAAAACCTGTTTGTATAACTCAGTAGAGCCATAGTAGGGTAGTGATCTAAGTACAGTGGGAACTCACACGACACAAATGACGATCTCAGGTCAATAGATTACCTATACTCATGTCACCTGAGAACTGCTGTCTAACGATAGGTATAGTACTATCTAGAAGTTCTCGGTGAGTCTGTCCAGTGTACTCACCTCCAGTGAGCACCTTTATACAATCTTAGGTGCAACACACCAATGGCTATAAGACCTGCCACCGTCCCTTGTCGGGATCAAGAAACGTATACACTAGTCTACTCTGGAATATCGATACATAGTCTTGATACTCCCACGACTAAGGAAATTTAAGGATGTGCCTATGGACTACCAAGCTCCTACAATTATGATCGCCATCATAACTCTGGTAGTCTAGAAAAGATCCTACAGGTTTTATCATTATGTATTATCGACACGTAATTTTTTACCACAGAAAACTGGAAAAACAAATGTCTTGCCTGAATTTAGGGGCAGATACTATATGGAATATATCCATCCACCTCTCCGAAGATACCAAGTTGATTTATGGCACCGTTTATCGGAGGTTTGGATAGGTACAACCGTTTTAGCAGACTTATCATATTCCTCCTCATTTGTGAGGTTTTTTTTATTGTGGGGACGCTTTTCCTTGCAGGCGGAAGCCCTGTGCAGTTTATTATGTTATTACAACGTGATAACAACTTTCACCTTCTCCATGTGCATCACTTTGTGTCGTGATATATATTGTTTATTTTGGGGTTGCCCTTGTATTGTATACGGAGACTAATATGGTCGCCTGTAGGGCGCGGATTAGTCAAAATCCGTAAATCATAGATTTGGGATGAACTTAGGCAATTTCTACCATCGGTTCGAGGGTTTAAGGATCGTTTATCTTGCTTTAGATTAAGATCGACTTAAAATATATTTAAGAACCGTTAATCTTGTTTTAGATTAAGGTCGACTTAAAATTTATGAACATGGTTGATTTTTTTTTAAAGTTTGAAACTTCGTGGGGGGCTCAGTCTATTTTTAGACTAAACGTTGGGTTTTGTGTTATCCAACAGTGCTAAGAACTAGGCCATACATTTTATTTTGGGCTTTACATATCCCAACAATGCTGAGCACTGGGCCTAGAAGCTTAAGCTTCATTATAGGATATAATATCCTTCCCGTTTCAGTGTTCCAGTAGATATCATATGAGTATCTATGGTTCTTGGTGTTCACGTGCCTTTCAGGTGAGTAGTGCTAAGCATTCATTCATATAGCGTTCATGTGAGTGTCATGTAGACCGCTGTCTTCATAATCGATCACGTTTCTTTCATGTGAGTAGTGCTAAGCACCCAATCATCTAGCGATCACGTGAGTGTCACATGAAGCACTGTCTTCATGGTCGCTCACGTGTCTTTCATGTGAAGCACTTTGGTTTGCTTTTCTTTCCAGCGCTCACGTGTCTTTCTTGTGACGCGTTGTCTTCATGGACGCTCATATGATTTTCACATGAGACTTTAAGTCTCAGTGCCCACGTTCCTTTCACGTGAGTCTTTATGTCTCAGATGGCTTCTTTTGAGTGTTCATGTGGATATCACATGAGACACTGTTGCATATTTTCTCTTGACTGCTTACGTGCCTTTCATGTGAAGCGTTGTCTCCTTGGATGTTCATGTGAATATCATGTGCAACATCGTTTCTTTAGGTTTTCACGTTTCTTTCACGTGAGCCTTTGTTTTCTTAGGATGTTCACGTGTCTTTCACATGGTCCTTTCCATGTTCATGCAGAGATTAACTCCGAAAATTAGAGTTAAACTCTAAAATCTGCAAATCTTGTTCATTCAAGAACTAAGTTTTTTTTATGAGAACTAAGTTCTTATCGGAATAAAACCTATCTTTAGGTAAAATCGCATCTTGAAGGAACTAAGTTCCTAGAATATAAATTCCGTCTCTTCTTTCTTTCTTCTAGGTCCTTTTTTTGTTCATGTGGGGAGGTCAAATATCATAGTTCTCCCATGGATTTTGAGTCTGAAGAACAAGATCTTCCTGACAAGAATTAGATTCTCATTTTTATGGGAGATTTGTCTTGTGGATCTCAGATCCCGAGGAAGAAATAAGTTCTTTTTAAAGGGTTAAACCCTTATATCATATATGAAAGTAGGCAAGAGGGAAGATAATTTTATCTCTTTTTTTACTTAGGGTTTGAACATGGTGGCGATCTTCTTCAAAAAGAGAATTAAATTCTCGGTTGTTTTTGTGAAAGCTTATAGGGGGTACCTCGTAGGAGCTTACAGAGGGTTTTTTCCTCGAAGTTTATGGAGGGTATTGTATATATATGACTTGAAGTCTCGAGTCCTTTACATAGGAGAGGAAAACTATCAATTAGTTTGAGAAAATCTCTCATTGAGATATATCAATCGACTTAATTGATCTTAAAGATCACTTGGGGAATTTTATCCACCGTTGGATTAAAGATCCAGTGACCTTCTGTTTAACAGAAGATACTTGTTAGTTTTAACAAGATTAGGAAAATATTTTCCTAACATAGAATTTAATTTTATCTTCTGATTTGATCGGTGATATTATAATCATTGTTGGATGTTAAAACCAAAGGTTTATGTTTAACAAAGAAATTTTTCTATATTAGAAAGATCAGGGGAAATATTTCCCAAATAGAATTTAATTCTATTATTTAGAATTTAATTCTATTGGAAGCTAGCGCTTCAAGATGGTGCACTCACGTAGATATCACATGAGTGCTGCCATATATATATGACAGCAGCACTAACGTACTTTGCACATAAGCGCTCACGTGTTTAACACGTGGGGTCTTTATGGGTTTTATTCCTATTTGAAGCCAGGATTCACATGCCTTGCATGTGAGCGCTTACGTGGATATCATGTGGGGGCTATCATACTATTTAATCCTATCTAATCCCAGTACTTACATGCTTTATATGTGAGCGCTCACGTGTTTAACACGTGGGGGCTGTCATAGGATTTAATTCTATCTGAAGCCAATGCTCACATGCTTTGCATGTAAGCGCTCACGTGTATAACACGTGGGGGCGTCCTTCTGTTTTTTGTTGTTCTTTTTTGTTATAAGGGAACAATAATAAAACGTATACACATACATGATAAAGACAAACCAGATAGCAAACTATCATATCGAGTAAAACTGTTTTACCTATACAGGTTCTCCTTCAATTATCATAATCACCTACTTTCAATTACAATAATTGCCTTGAGGGCACTATAACCAACAATCTCCCACTTGCACTTTAAAACCAGTTATTATGGTACCGATACCCACAGCTCGTGTGCTACCGAATACCCAACTTCTCTACTAACAGTTCGTGTGTTCGAGAAATAGCCTTAGTGAGTGGATCCGCTACAATGCTTCTAATTTTCTCTCTCTATATCTCATCTTCGCGGAGATCAAATATCTCCCGAACTAAGTGATACCCTGCCTTAGAATTTGTCTGGATACCTGATGGGACCAAGTTCATAAATGAACAACTTTATCCAACAAACTTCTTGGGCCGTATCATCCGCTGATCATAATCAGCAACCCGTGCCATGTCTACCTTAGTATTCTGTTTGGAGCTCCGTCCAACATACTGCTCCTCGGAAGAGGATAAATTTATAACTCTGATGGCCACTCTGTCATCCAGGTCACCTTGGAAGCTAGAACCGGTAATCGCCTCTTGAAGGAGGCAGCTATTACTACATCCTAAGAACATCCTGACATGTTCTTCACGGCTTCTTTTTGTTTCTCCAGGATTAATATCTGTATACTACACTAAGTGCAAAAGTAACTTCTGGTCTGGTACTTAACATTGCATGTTGACCCAATTGGCAAAGTAATAAGTATATCATTCATACGAGTCCCTCTCCTCATCAGTCTAGAAGACATCTCTTTGGAGAGGGTGACTCCATCACTTGCGGGAACACCACCATGCTAGGAGTCATCCATTCTAAAATCCTTTAGAATGGTGTCCAAATACCCAAATTAGGATACTTTCCAAATCTAGATCTATCGACATAGACCTAGTTACCAGAATCCCTGATATATTATCCAGATTCTATATAGAGAAACTTTTGTGACAATCCACAGTTTAACCGATTGTACTTAGGAACACCACTTCTTATTAGGAGTATGTCATCCAAATACCTGGATAGTTCACCCTACATCCTTCTTACCAGGTGTAACACTTTGAAATTCGTTTAGGATGTTTTCGTGATAATTAGAAATTTTGCGTGTTTTTCATAAAAGAACCCGAACATCTTATTTTCCTTTTTAATTAGTGATAATTGTGTTGTGAAGTGTTATATATATATATATATATATATATTTAAATGTATATATATATATATATAGGGTTTACTAATTATATTTTAGTTGTGTTTACCCTAATTGGGAATTTTTGTGTTAAGTGCACACATGCACACCTAGCACAATTCTTTTGACTTAAGTTTTAAGTGTTGCAAGTAACCATTTTCTTCTTGCATGGTTGTTAATTATCCTCACCATCTTCAAAGCAAGTCAAACCTTTTTTGAATATCAAAATTCAAATAAAAAAATGAAAGCATGGTGTTAGGTGAGAACACTTGACTTTTGACCCATTTTTCCTTCTCTCTCTTTTCTCATTTCTGGATATTCTGCAGAGAGGTAGCAGCAACATCAGAAATCCATCACCTTTTCATTCCATTTTCACTTCTCTTTGATCTCTACACAAAACCCTACCCAAAATCCCTTTTCCCTTCACAAAAAACATGGAAAAATGACCTTTTGGGGGAGTTTGATGGCAAATCTGGACACTTGAGGCTAGAGCTGGGGATTTTGGTGTTTCTTAAGGTCTTTTGAAGGTATTAACTCATGTTTAACACCCTTTTCCTATATCTTGTAGTATTTTTATCAAAATATCACTTTCTTGTGCATTTTTAGTGCTAACTAAGGGATTTAGTGAAGATATGTTAAAATTATCATTTTTATGGCTTGATTAGCTTGGTAATAAGTTGTTAGGGTGAATTTAAACATGGGTTTGCTACAGGTTTCACAAAATACCCTAAAGTATCATTTTAGTGCTAAAATGTGGTTTTTAACTAGAAATAGGGCTCTGTTGAATCTGCTGCAACCCGAGTTGTTTTAAATTAAATCTGTAATTACTGTAGGGTGTACATGGGGTATAGAGTGCACACACAAAACCTGGGAGCCCACCTCCCTACCCAGGACGCCGAAAAATACATTCTGGCCGCAATTTGCGGCCAGATGGGGGTTTTGTGGGTTGTGGTTTGGGTGATAGGTGTCTGCTGCTATGTGTAATCCTATGATATATATAGTTTTGTAAAACTCTGGCTGTATCAAAATCTGGAGTTAAATACCTATTTATCGTATTTTTTAAACCTTCGCGACACGCGTGATACGTGTGTGGGTTTGGGGTTTCTGCGTATCGCGACGCGTCGGGGTAGATTCATGCACGTAATCACACGTTTTAGCGTATCGCGCACACGCGCGCTTGGTTTGCGACACGGGTTTCTAGTTTGACTTTTAATGTCGTGTTTGTGTGGCTTTGAGCTTATGTGCGATATATTGTGTAATTCTAGGTTCGCAGGAGAATACGACGGACGCCGCGAAGAAGGGGAAACAAGTCGTCGGCTATACCTAGCGCGAGACTACGGTGGGTAGATTTAACATCTACGGGGATATCGCCCGCATGGAGTTATGCGTCAGGGCTGATAGGACCTTATAGCTACATATTGCATTTACCTACATGGCTACTGTTGTTGCATCCCGCATTCCCTGCTATATGTACATGAAAATAGAATTGATAGAACACCGCACTGTTACTAACGGTTCATGTTGCACGAGCACTAATTTGCATGTTACACCCACACCGTTAGTAACTGCCATGATACTCACAGTGTAGAATTGCCATGATCATTATACTGTAGTTCATCTCACATATGATTCGATATGCTATTCATACTTGTGCACTTACTCATTTACATACTTAAGCATATTCAAACTGTACCTACCTGGATATGCTGATTTGGTAGAAACCGGGAGCCGCATGATGCCTTTTGAAAAACCGAAACTATTTTAAAGAGCGGTTTCTCCCTTTTACTTATAGTATGACTTGATGTATATATCACATCGCATTGACTTGCATATTGGTTTTGGATTCCATGTGATTTCTGGTTTTTGAGGACCGTAGGGTTATTGTAGAAAAGACACACTGTTTTTGAAAACCCGGTCCCTCTTGATATGATATTTCAGTGCGTCCACCATGTGTTTTCTCGATGCTAGAGTGACATATGAAACCCGATTCGAGGAGTGGACGGGGCCGATTGCGGGTACATGGTGGACCCGGTATGGTACCCGGGGCGAGAACGGATCGCTGTGCAGTACACGGTGAGCCTGGCAGAGGGACTACTACCTACCGATGATTGGTTGGATCTGGAGGTTATCCGGAGGATACTGACCAGAGTTGATGGATGGATATGGGATGACCCGTACTGCCGGGGCCGAGGGCCGATACCGCAGACGGAGCCCATGGGCTGACCCGGACTGACGGATGTCCGATATATGAGGATTTGCATGTCGATGCTGGACACGAGTATTTCATGATATTTTGAGTGCCGATGTTGGGCACTCGTGATTTTCAGAGATTTACAGGATTTGAGGGCCGATGAGAGTGCCGGCGCCTGAGTTTATTGGGATTTGGGTGCATTGATGGGCACCGATTATTTTTCCACGTTGACATTCCGTGTAGATGTTATATTTCCTATGCTCAGTATTCATTATTTTGTATCTCATCCTGTAGTTATATTACCTGTTAGAGCACTTGCATGATTATTGCACATACTGCTTATCGCATATTAATATCATCTGCTGGCATATGATAGAGTAGCGCAGTACGTGCATGCTCGCGATTACCTTTACATGTTATCTCTATTCACGAGTTGGCAACTCACCCCCGTTGTGCCACAGTATTTGCAGGTTTCCCCTCAGAGTAGTCACGGCAGGCTGCTTTCTTACGTCTTTTGGCTACAGATACCACTACCGTTGGTGCGAGAGCTGTTTTGCTGATAGGTGGGTTGTGGTATCTGGTTACTTCTATTGTACACACTTTTGTATCTAGTATTCTCCATCTACTTATATATGTATTGGACTTAGAGACATTGTGAGGACGATGATGTATTGTATTTGTTTCTGGTGTCGAGCTCGTGTGAGCCGACTTTTACTTATGCAGTTATCATTCTGAGAGGTTTTTACTTATTGTTCATTTCTTCGCTTCGGCGTCGTATATTACTCTGGTAGTGTTGGTTTCCGCCGTTGGGTGTTATTGCTCCCCTTTGGGATGCCTTATTATATTGCATATCATCTTTACTCATATCTTGTTTTGTACCCGATTTCGGGGTTAGATTTTACAAAGGAAATGCTGCCAAAATTATTAAGATGATAACTTAACTTTAAAGAACTTTATTAAATTACTTAAGGTTTTCTAATTGTTTTAATCAAATGTTTTCAGCACTCTCTACTTTTAAATAGTTTTGATTTCAGGGATCGGCTTACTTAGTCGCGTTACGCCTGTAGACGTTGCGTGGTTAAGTGCCGGTCTCGAGTCGAATTTCAGGTCGTGACAAAGTTGGTATCAGAGCGTAGGTTTTACCTTTCGGAGTGTAGGATGACCCTGGTATGATGGAGTAGGCAGCTGAAGCAGAGTGGCGTAGTGTGCGTATGTTCCGCGGCATACTCACGACACGGTACTCCGCCAAAGCGACCTTATGACTTATTGATTTAAATTCCTTCTTGAGTATATACATTCTTATGATTCGATTTCCGTATCCTTATCGAATCCTACTTTTCCTTTCAGCCATTATGCCGCCAAAGACTACGAGGGCGCAGAGAGCGGTCGCGAGGGCCGAGATTCGAGTTGACTCGTCCCAGACGAGGACTGATCCGGGTAGTACACCGGTTGTGCCCGAGCAGGCTGTTCCTCCCGTGACAGATCAGATTGCCATGTTAGGGGCTGGTATGCAGGAGATGCGCCAGACGGTGGGATCCAGTATGCAGGAGATGCGCCAGATGATGGGATCTCTAGTTGAGACACTTCGAGCGCAGCGACCAGAGGTAGTTCCACCCGTTGTAGAGACCGCGGTGGTACCCACAGCACAGGCAGTTGCCCCTAAAGCTACAGAAGTCATTACGGTATCGCTGTCAGAGTTTATGAGGCTGAAGCCTCCGGTCTTCACAGGCACCGATGCAGCCGAGGACCCACAGTCTTGTTAGTTATATGTATGCCCTAGAGGCCATTACTATACATGAGATGTATATTGTAGTGGATGCTTGGACATATATAGGGAGGACTTTCTTGCTCGACATGATAGTATACTATCTGGTTACTCTTTACCTTAACGTGTACACTGATTGTTTCTCTGCTACATGTTGGTAAAGCCCTTAGGATGTATACTTGACTACCTGGACTATGATGCGGATCATACTAGTGGGGACATGGTAGTCCATAAGTACATCCTTCAAGGTCCCTAGTCGTGGGTGTATCGAGACGGGACATCGATATACCAGAGTAGACTAGCGTATAGCTTCTCGACCCATATAGATGGGCGATGGATGATCCCATATCCATTGGTGTTTGACATCAGAGATGGTATACGGGTGCTCAGTGGAGACTGGGTATACTGGACGGACTCGCCGAGAATTCCCAGATGGTATTATACCTCACGTCAGATGGTAGTTCTCTGGTGACACTGGTGCAGATTAGTCTGTAGACCAGAGATCGTCATAGAGTCTTGTGTGATTCCCACTGTGCTTTGATTTCCACCTTACCACGTCCAAGAGGGCGTGAAAAACGGTGGTTTTTGGGTACAGTCCCGAGTCGCATGGAGGCAATGAGCGATAGGAGGGGTTTCGTCTCTCCCGGTATTGGGTGTTGATGTTGCGCCGTGCTCGATTATCCATAACAGGGAAGTCCCTGGCCAGGGCTGGTTTAGAGATTTACTGGTAAGTGTTACCAGTAGTTTCTCGACCCGTTATGAGCCTCATATCGGCACGACTTATCGATTATTGGGGTCTGACGTTTACCACCCCTAGACTTGATATGCGACATATCAGACGAGGAGACCGGATTGTACGGTAGTGTCACTGTCAGGCTTTTTGCAGGAGTTGGAGCGGGCTTGCTTGCTGATCTTCTGATCGCTCAATACCCGGGTAGCCGTTACGTCCATCTAATACCGCTGACGGCTTGTGGGTACTTGATATGATCATCACCTAGTGCCGGCGTATTGACGAGTCTTTAGAGTCCTACATAGAGGCTTTACTGGCTCAGGCGAAACGAAATAGGAGCGCATATGTGATATGTGCGGGACCGAGAATAATGCGTGTATGTGATACCGTATTCTATTCTCGCGACTTTTGTATCGGCCGGTTATATGTGATATAGCCGGGTTATCGAATCAAGTATTGATTCGATAAGTTGGTACATTATGTGTTAGTTGGTTATATGTGATATAACCGGATTATTAAGTCAAGTGATTGATTTAATAATTTAGTGTATAATTGTATATTAGATATACTAATTTACATTAACTAACATTGGTTCACTTAAGCATTTGTTTTTCTCACTTGTGCACAACTTAATATATATATGTGATATATATTTATTTGTATTCATTTTGTATCATGGTTGTTGATACACTCTACATGGGTGTATGAGACATATACCATTATAATTATATTGGTGGGGGTTTTAATATACAAAGTAAATACAAAATTAGTGGATAATTATTCAAGTGCATGAAGCTTCATGAAGCTTGTGAGTGCATTGACCAAAGTCCACTAGTTTTGTTTTACTTAGGATATTTATAACTTAACCACTATAATTAGCCATGGTTATGTCTCTACATGAGTTAGTATATGATACTCACTCACCCATGGTTAGCTCTCTCTCTTGATTAGTTTTCATTCTCATTTTTGAGCTCATCTTCTTCCTCCTTCAAATGCTTTCTAGGGTTTGATAAAGAGAGAGAAATAAAGTGAGAAAAGAAATTCTAAAGTGTACCCATTTCCTATTTCATCATCCTCTACTAGACTAGCACTTTAGTTTAGGGTGTTTGCTTCACTAATTCTCTAGTTAGTGAATTGAAGCTTGAGTTCGTATTCCCTCGACGTAGATCATTTTCGGCCTCGAAGACTTCAAGCAATACCGTTGCCCTCTTCTCATGGAGCCGTCTGAGAGTCCGAGAGTTCGATGATCGCAGCGAAGGGACTACTACAAGGAGCTTATGAAGTGAAGGACCGATCTATAAAGGTTGTATTTCGTATTCACTTAGTGTTAAAGAGTTTAACTTGCTAGTTTTCGCCTAATCTCTAGTTTAAAGATCTTGTTTAGGGTTGTTCGGCACGGCTAAAATTTTAACCGGGCATGGTTGATGCCTTGTAGAACCTTGTTAGAGTGCCTAGTAACCCTACAAGTCTTTCATTGATAGGATGGCTCGGATATGCCGTTTCTTCAGATGCGCAGATGCGAGATGGGTTGAGTTCACGAGCTTTCTCCTGGAAGGTCTTGCGCAGAAATGGTGCGAATCAGTCGAGAAGGGTAGAGCAGCAGGTCTTCCTCCTATGACCTGGACAGAGTTCGTGGCGCTATTCCTTGCCCGCTTTATGTAAGTCTACGCTAGCGCCCCGGCAGTCTAAAGATGCCAAATGCGGAACAAAAACTTTTTAACTGGCGCTATCGTATACTTTAACCCGGATCTGCCATTATTGCTCAACTAACAATCTGTAAAGAGTGTAGAAAGGTTATACCGAACGATCCGAGTCCTTCGTTCTTCAACCATCATCCCACGCTCCGTTGCGGTTGCTCCGATCTCGTCGATCTCCGATCTCCTCATCGAGGTGGCACCACATGATCGGTTCATTAAACGGGCTCCCGCCTCTGACTCGAGGCAACTCGATCGTCAAGTTTGCTAAAAGAGGCGACCAAGATTGATGTAGAGAATGAGTAGATGACTTTGTCTCACTTCGTCCAAATCCGTGGACGATCGGTTAATTAAGTTGCCGTGGAAATCGGGTGATGGAATGAACTGTAAAATTCCATGCACCCCAAATACTATCATATCTTTTCTAACCGAAAATGAAAACTCAAGTAAGTGAGAGAGAGAGAGGGGCCGGCCTCTTATAGTGAAGAGGGAGGTGACCGTAGGAGAGGGGGGGTGACCACAAGCAAAAGATATTATGAACAAATATCTTAACCAATCCAAAACACATTAAAGCAAATGGTGATTCATATAAACACCTCATCTAGCCATTAATGAAACCATTAATGCACTAATGAGTCATATGCCTCATCATCACTTCTAGAAGCTTCTAGAATGATGACTCACCTTATCTGAAGAAAAGATAAATCCGTCTTTAACAGAATGTTAAAAGACGGCTGATAGAAAACTGGAAACTGGCAACTTCCAAAAGTGATCCTGAAACAACTTTCAGGATAACCCCGAAACTGTATAAATATACCCGCATTTGTATTACGACCGAATACAAATGCAACTGAGACAAAGATATTATACCTACTCAATATAATACTCGGATCCGGCTTAAACCAAAGCCGACCAGTATCATCTGTCCGAAAATCGACACGTGCGTAAACGCACGTGCATTTTCCGAACCCTGCCATAAAACCATACGGCCTCTACAACGTTTCGCCCGAACTTGGGAAACTGTCTGTGGGGGACTCTAATGACTCGTCAGTACCCTGGCAGTGGGTTTAACCACAAACCGTCAGCGGCACTAGCTATGCGTAACGGCTGCCCATGGACTGACCTCAAGGGTGGCCGAGGAGCGAACTCAAGGGAGACCGATGAGCGAACTCCTCCGAAAACCCTACTGAGCCTAACAGTGACAATGTATATACAGTCCGGTCCGTTCGTCAATGAGTATCGCATATCTGCCTAGGGGGCTAGTAACGTCAGACCCCCAATAGCAGTATAAGTCGTGTCGGAGTGAAGCCTCAATACACCCTGAGATACTACTGGAGTACTTACCAGTAAATCTCCTACCATGGCCATGGATTTGTGTAATGGCTCTCCTAGACACAGCACGATCTCGCCCCCAATACCGGGAGAGACGAATCCCCTGCCGATCCGCTCACGTGCCTCCATATGGCTCGGGACTGTACCCAAAAGCTACCTGTTTGCACGACTCCTTTGAGACGTGGTAGGGTAGAAATCAAAGCACAGTGGGAACTCACACGAGACAAATGACGACCTCAGGTCGATGAACTAACCTGTACACATGTCACCAGGGAACTGCTATCTGACGGTAGATATAATACTAACTAGCAGATTCCCGGCGAGTCCTGTCCGGTGTACTCATAACCTAATGAGCACCTGTATACATCTTAGGTGATCCAACTGACACCAATGGCTTGTGAGACCGGCCACCGCCCCTCGTCGGCGTCTCGACTGTACACACTAGTCTACTCCGGAGTATCGATGCCCTGTCTCGAAACTCCCACGACTAGGGACCATAATTAAGGATATGCATATAAACTACCCAACTCTCACGTATATGATCGCCATCATACTGTTGGTAGTAAAGCAAGATCCTAAGGGCTCTATCAAAGTGTAACATGCAATCAGTCACCTGAACATGTACACGACTGATAAAGGCAAACCAGATAGCATACTATCATCTCGAGTAAGACTGTCCTACCGGGATAGGTCCTCCGCAATCATTGCAATCACGTACCTGCGATCCAATAATTGACTATGAGGGCACTATCTCCAACAATCTCCCACTTGCACTCAAGGCTAATATTGCGATGTCGACTACTCACAGCCCGTGTGAAACCGAACATCCAACTCCTCTACTAATCAGTTTCACAAAGCCCGTTTGTAAAACTATTGTGTTCGAGAAATAGCCTCAGTGAGTGGATCCGCCTAGAAGTATCTTTCTATATCTCTCTTAATCTCAAGTTCGCGGAGAAAACCATCTCCCGAATTGAGTAATACCTGTCTTAGAACATGTCTGGATATCTGATGGGACCTTAGTTCATAAATGAACTCCATATCCAAACTACTTAGACAGAATCGATCACTGAACCTAATCAGTATCGGGCACCTTGCTTCCCACAGTATCCTCTTGGACCACCTGTCCATAATACTGTCCCTCTTCGTCAGAGGGAAAAACTATAACTCTGACAATCACTCTGTCAACCACGTCACCTTTGAAGCCTGGAATGATAACCGTCTCCCGAAAGAGGCTGCCGTCATCAAATCCGTAGAACATGTACCAATGTTCTAAAACTGCTTCCTTATGTTTCTCCACGATTGGATTAATACAAACTTATTGCATCTAGTGCAAAACCAACATTTGGTGTGGTACTTGACATCACATGATTGACTCAATTGCCTAAGCAAGTGATCTGCCAATCATGCACATCCCTCTCCCCTTTAGTCTGTACGACACCTTTAGAGAGGGTGACTCCATCACCTGCAGGTACACCACCATGCTAGGAGTCAACTATTCCAAAAACCATTAGAATATCTGTCAAAGTACCCACATTGGGAAACTACCCAAATCCAGATCTAAAACCATAGATCTAGAAACCATAATGTCAAATATTATATCCATATCCTGTCTGGAGAAACAACTGTGCGACGACCACAGTCCAACCGATCGTAGTATAGGAATTTTACTTCCCACTCTGTGTATGTCATCCAGATACCATGACATCACACCCTACTACCTTCTTAACTGATCCATCCCTTTTTTCTGATTGAAGTCAAACCCATGACTGTCATATCAAAATTCGATGATCTATCTCCGCTATAACTGCTCAAGTCTATAAATAGACATAAGCTTCTTGCCCACTATGCTTCCGTTGCTCCCACTGACTACGACAACCCTCCTACCGGGTCTCATATCCTGGAACAACAGTAGTGTCAAGTCTGGGTAGATAAGAACCTCCCTGTCACCGTCCTTGAGGCTACCGAAGTACCTCTCGGGTGTCTGAGGTTACCTATCATACCTGCGGAGTGGCTATTGGAATGTCAAACCTGATTGAATGTATAGGTCCTATTAAATTTTTCCGTAATCGTTCGCGGTTCTGGAATCACTTCCAGTTCTACCATACTCCCACTACTGTTTTCTGAAAAAGATCCATTTTTACTAAAACTGTGGCGAGTCAAGAACAATATCACTATTGATCTTCTAAATGGTAGAATATCAACCCTCGTCATAGCCAGGGTCAACCCACAAACAGCCATTACAGAAACGTGCCCTGAGTTATCCAGTGTCTGGTTTTAATCATAAGCTGGACAGCTCCCCGTACCTTAATTTCTTTTAAGGTACGAACTATTCTATATCCAATATAGAAACTTTGGCACTTATTTAATTGGAACCAAGATTCAATCTATGCAGCTGTCTCCAGGGCATATTAACTTAATGAAAAAAGGCTAATCAGCATTACTCAACTTAGGAATCCATCCAATTATGAGTAACCTGAAAGAGAAACACGTTTCTCAAAAACCATCACTATCATCTGAATACCAATCACAAGAATCTACATCTTCGATCTCTTTGAAGAATCCCGATACTTGTGATACCCGGTTCTCTACTTTATTCTTATACCCACAACTTCTCAAAACTTAGACCTTGTATTTCTACGAAACACTCGTCTAAATACTAGAGAAGTTATAAGTAAATAGAACATAGTACTAGGACCTACCCCTTTGTCCTAATGGACACTTGGACAACATACAATACTCTGTATAAGTCCACTGAGTTGAACAACTCAAAACCTGTGCGTTGTAGGTGGAAAACTGTACCCTGGCGATTTCCTCAAATATCACCAATTACAACGAATTCCGATATAATGAGGATGATCACCTAATTCCCAATATCTTACTCCCACTCATCATCTGTAAAACCATACAGATATGAGAATGAAACCTGGTAAATACATACCCTTGGAGTAAGTGTCTAATCGGGAAAAACAGTTTTTCCTTAACAATGCACTGAAACATGAAAATGTTTCGTAGGGGTATCCTGGTATTCATAGCAATGCCTCTTCCATAATCCAATTCATGACTTCAACCGTATATTTTATTGCCCTTTCTCCAAATCCCCTTTATATGTCTTTAGTCGTTACCTTCTGTACACCATCGTTAGGCTAACTGGTTTTCTTCCTTCCCTACCGTTCGGCACCAGCCTATGGTTTGGAAGAAGACTATCCAGTAAGCATAATAGGTGTACCCTCCTAAACCAAGGAGTACTCGCAACTGAGAGAAGGTGACGATAAAAGACAACTGAATAATACCTTATTCTTATTAAAGGTGAAATAGGAGTGGCGATGAAGTACGCGGTTTTGGTCGTGAATGATATCAGTCGCAATTTACTTTGCCCTCTATCTAATCCCTTTATTTTGTCTTTACATATTACCTTCTGCACACCCTACTTAGGCTAATTGGTTTTCTTCATTCCCTACCTTTCGGCACCAGCCTATGGTTTGGAATAAGACTATCCAATAGGCGTAATAGGTGTACTCTCCTAAACCAAGGAGCTCTCGCAACCTGAGAGAAGGTGATAATAAAAGACAACAGAATAAACCAATTCTATTTCTCCTGAACCTTGATCCATCCTCGAAGAAGTCCCTTCGAGTTCGTATATAACCATACGATGGCTCTATCCAATGGAAGTGGATATCCGTAGTAATACGGGTGTTCTGAGAAATTCAAAGGGTAAAAGAAGGAGTGGCAATGACTTATGCAACTCAGACAATCCAAAAGCCAGTATTTTAAGAAGGTTCGGTCAACCTGGTCACTGAGTCATAGTCTAGGGTCGGTCAAAGGTCGCTTCCAAAGAGAGAGAGAGAAAAGAAACACTCTGCGTGCACTCTAACCTAGATCAGAATGGTCATCACTTTATCTAATCCGGAAACCTCCCACTGTCCTGTCAAATTCTCCTCCAAACCTAAAGAAGAATCAATCGGGATCACCCGAAGAGTAAACCAACTCATCAGTGGGAATCAGGATCCAACTCTCATCGCATGATAACGTGATGGAATGCATCCACGTTACTCATACTCCAGAAGGTATGCGTATACTCGGCAAGTTTCAGTTTCTTTAGAAACTCCTGATATTATTTTTGCCCCATGCTCTTATAACCTTGGCTTTGGTCAAAATGTCATAAGTCACATGCCAAGTTCTACCCATCACTATCTTGTCAATTTGAACCCACCCGTACATGCCCCTGACTTTGGCCAATCAGCAGAACGACTGTCCCAAACTAACTCATCTATCTATGCAACAATTGAATACCCAGCAGCTACCAAACACTATGCCTTAACTTTGGCTAAAATGCATAGCTTGAATACTACTGAATACCCAAAAGAAGTGACGGAGGGCTACGGCTGGTTTTTGGCGAAAAACCTTTAGCGTAGTGAACTTGATATCGCTGAAGGAACCTGATAGCTTTTTAAAATATAGTGGCGAAAACCTTTTGCTAAAGAGGTCACTCCCGGTAAAGGGATCTCGGCTCTTTCCTCGTGGAATGAGGTGCAGGATATTCCACTGAATACCGCTATGCAAAGCAACATGTAATCGACTATAGTGAAGTTATTACCCTGACGCAAACTTCTGCCCAAGGGGTCAGTCCCGGTGAAGGGATATCAACCCTTGCCCCGTCGAATGAGGTGCTGGATATTCCACTGAATACCGCTATGCATAACAAAAGAAAACGTCTTTGCAATAACACTTTTTAAATTGTTCCAACAACTGTATACAGGTTTGTTTAACTTTGCATTGATCAGAATCAACGCAGTCCCATCAAATAATCACACCAGAAAAGAACGAAAATAAAATGTACGTATATGCCATCCGCATTCGTCACTGGGTCCCGTCATCACCCGTTAGGTTACTTAACTAACGACAGAGCGGGGACTGGACTAGCGCGGGTGTAAAACATATACAACATCTAATAGTATATAAACCAATATACATAATCGCTCCAGGCGTGATAATATGCAACATTACAGAAAAGTAATAAGCATCACAGAACAATACAGATATCTGGGATCCCCGAGTTTCACAGAGCCGCTGCTGAAACTCGACGTTCCCCTGTCGTGTGGATAGCCTGTGCAATGAAAACTAGACCCCTATGGGTGCGGCAAGTTACCCGCCAAGACCTGAAGCGAGGCAGCCCCTTACAGCATAGTGAATGGACCATCCAGCACTCCACGGAATCCGGTAAGCTTAGGCACCCCTCCTTGGGTCAACCTGTACCCCCTACGAGTGCGGCGAATAGTCTGCCAATTCTGAAGTGGGGCCCCTCTGCCTCTCAAAGCCATGAGCTGCGGACCCGTTGCCCCCCAGAACCCGGCTATCCGTGCACTCCGTCTCGGGGTAAAACCTAGTACAGTAATGAAAAATAGTACAATAGGTACATCGACCGCAACCTGGTCGTGCCCAAAATAATATTATACAACAGGCAGTGACGGCTGTCCACAAGTTGGACGCTCGCCCCGCAATATCAAATGTACAAATAAACTCAAACTGTACTATCATTGCACACTGCTATCCACCACGACAAATCCGCAAAATTACAGCACAACACAGAACATCAACACGAATGTCACGTTCGCAAACCCGTCTAAAAGAACTATAGCAGTTAAACGCGGTTTACCGATCAAATGACATTCCCGGTCGGAGATATAATGTAAGCACTGTAAACTAACGTGTTTAAATTTCGATCGACCAAAGACCAAATATCAAAAAGTGGGCCCCACTTCTTACTGGTGAACAGTAACAAAATCTGGGCCAAAACTTTATATTCCAAAAACCCCAAAATCAATCAAAGAACCCACTGTCCAAATTTGGGAGCACGTGCTCCCCACGTGGCCGCGGTTGCGCGGCCAAACCATGGGTTTGGCCGCCCTTCCGCGGCAGCCTGGAGGGATCACGACCCCAAATTTGGTCGTGGTTCTTAGAATTCCCTGCACGGATTTTTAAGACATCCAGAAATAAATTTTGAGACCGTTTAAAATTAACAGAAACTGTCGGGATAAGAAATTGCGATTTTTGCGATTTTTGATTTCCGGTCGGATCGATGTTTTAAACGCGTTAGCACAAGTTAGTATAGCAAAATGGTTAGTCTCTGATACCAATGTAAGTCTACGCTAGCGCCCCGGCAGTCTAAAGATGCCAAATGCGGAACAAAAACTTTTTAACTGGCGCTATCGTATACTTTAACCCGGATCTGCCATTATTGCTCAACTAACAATCTGTAAAGAGTGTAGAAAGGTTATACCGAACGATCCGAGTCCTTCGTTCTTCAACCATCATCCCACGCTCCGTTGCGGTTGCTCCGATCTCGTCGATCTCCGATCTCCTCGTCGAGGTGGCACCACATGATCGGTTCTTTAAACGGGCTCCCGCCTCTGACTCGAGGCAACTCGATCGTCAAGTTTGCTAAAAGAGGCGACCAAGATTGATGTAGAGAATGAGTAGATGACTTTGTCTCACTTCGTCCAAATCCGTGGACGATCGGTTAATTAAGTTGCCGTGGAAATCGGGTGATGGAATGAACTATAAAATTCCATGCACCCCAAATACTATCATATCTTTTCTAACCGAAAATGAAAACTCAAGTAAGTGAGAGAGAGAGAGGGGCCGGCCTCTTATAGTGAAGAGGGAGGTGACCGTAGGAGAGGGGGGGTGACCACAAGCAAAAGATATTATGAACAAATATCTTAACCAATCCAAAACACATTAAAGCAAATGGTGATTCATATAAACACCTCATCTAGCCATTAATGAAACCATTAATGCACTAATGAGTCATATGCCTCATCATCACTTCTAGAAGCTTCTAGAATGATGACTCACCTTATCTGAAGAAAAGATAAATCCGTCTTTAACAGAATGTTAAAAGACGGCTGATAGAAAACTGGAAACTGGCAACTTCCAAAAGTGATCCTGAAACAACTTTCAGGATAACCCCGAAACTGTATAAATATACCCGCATTTGTATTACGACCGAATACAAATGCAACTGAGACAAAGATATTATACCTACTCAATATAATACTCGGATCCGGCTTAAACCAAAGCCGACCAGTATCATCTGTCCGAAAATCGACACGTGCGTAAACGCACGTGCATTTTCCGAACCCTGCCATAAAACCATACGGCCTCTACAACGTTTCGCCCGAACTTGGGAAACTGTCTGTGGGGGACTCTAATGACTCGTCAGTACCCTGGCAGTGGGTTTAACCACAAACCGTCAGCGGCACTAGCTATGCGTAACGGCTGCCCATGGACTGACCTCAAGGGTGGCCGAGGAGCGAACTCAAGGGAGACCGATGAGCGAACTCCTCCGAAAACCCTACTGAGCCTAACAGTGACAATGTATATACAGTCCGGTCCGTTCGTCAATGAGTATCGCATATCTGCCTAGGGGGCTAGTAACGTCAGACCCCCAATAGCAGTATAAGTCGTGTCGGAGTGAAGCCTCAATACACCCTGAGATACTACTGGAGTACTTACCAGTAAATCTCCTACCATGGCCATGGATTTGTGTAATGGCTCTCCTAGACACAGCACGATCTCGCCCCCAATACCGGGAGAGACGAATCCCCTGCCGATCCGCTCACGTGCCTCCATATGGCTCGGGACTGTACCCAAAAGCTACCTGTTTGCACGACTCCTTTGAGACGTGGTAGGGTAGAAATCAAAGCACAGTGGGAACTCACACGAGACAAATGACGACCTCAGGTCGATGAACTAACCTGTACACATGTCACCAGGGAACTGCTATCTGACGGTAGATATAATACTAACTAGCAGATTCCCGGCGAGTCCTGTCCGGTGTACTCATAACCTAATGAGCACCTGTATACATCTTAGGTGATCCAACTGACAACAATGGCTTGTGAGACCGGCCACCGCCCCTCGTCGGGGTCTCGACTGTACACACTAGTCTACTCCGGAGTATCGATGCCCTGTCTCGAAACTCCCACGACTAGGGACCATAATTAAGGATATGCATATAAACTACCCAACTCTCACGTATATGATCGCCATCATACTGTTGGTAGTAAAGCAAGATCCTAAGGGCTCTATCAAAGTGTAACATGCAATCAGTCACCTGAACATGTACACGACTGATAAAGGCAAACCAGATAGCATACTATCATCTCGAGTAAGACTGTCCTACCGGGATAGGTCCTCCGCAATCATTGCAATCACGTACCTGCGATCCAATAATTGACTATGAGGGCACTATCTCCAACACTTTATTCCACTGAGTGTCAGAGATGCTAGAGCACGGAGGTTCGAGTCCTTATGCCAGACTCCGGAGATGTCAGTGGCAGAGTATGATGTGCTGTTCACCGAGCTATCAATTTATGCTCCGTACCTAGTGGCTACTGAGGAGTTGCGAGTCAAGAGATTTGTCCGAGACTTGCTTACACCACTGTTCCTTGCGATCAGCGCACAGCATTACGAGACATATGCAACAGCTGTGGACGCAGCCCTATTAGTCGAGGAGCGCCTTGCTGAGACTTCGGTAGTTCCAGAGCCGAAGAGAGTTCGTGCGGATACATCAGCGCAGAGACAGCCTTTTCGGCGCCGTGACAGGCACCTTACAGGTGGAAGAGATTTGTGGCGAGGCCGGTTGTTCAGCTCCTATCCCCAGGAGGGTCAGCGGCCATCGTCGGGATGTTTCCATTGTGCGAGTTCTTATCATCGTGTACGAGATTGTCCTGAGATACCCCTGAGGGAGGCAGCAGCACCGCATGTCACATTACCACCTTCACCACCCCAGAGGGCGTTGCCTATTGTACCTACTGTTACTCCACGTCAGACTCATGCACGGAGAGGTCATGGTCACGGAGGATTTGTTCATAGAGGACGAGGTGATCGAGGCAGAGGACAGCCAGCTGCCGGCAGGGGACAATCAGTCACAGGTGGAGGACAGGCGCGAGTTTTTGCATTGATGCATCAGGACGCCCAGGCGTCCAATGCGGTGGTCTCAGGTATCCTTCCAGTATGTTCTGTTGATGCACACGTGTTGTTCGATCCCGGATCCACGCACTCGTACGTATCCACACACTTTGTGCCGAGTTTGGGTAGAGAGTCCGGTTTTCTTGATCAGCCGCTTGTTGTGACTACTCCTGTGGGAGAGTCGTTTGTTGCTAAGCACGTGTTCCGATCCTGTACCGTCCGTATTGGCGAGAGAGAGTTTCCTGTCGACCTGATCCTTCTTGAGATGTTGGACTTCGACGTTCTTCTGGGCATGGATTGGTTAGCCACGTGCTATGCTTCTATGGACTGCCGTGAGAAGACAGTTATATTTTGTTTTCCCGGCGAGTCGGTTTTTGTTGTGTTGGGGGACCGTGGTGCCGCCCCTCACAGTGTGATTTCTTCTTTTCGCGCTGGACAGCTTTTGAGGAAGGGATGTCAGGGATTTCTCGCCTATGTTTGCGATACTAGAGCTACAGAGGTTCTGTTGGATCAGGTTCCGGTTGTTAGCGAGTTCCCCGATGTGTTCCCTGACTAGCTTCTTGGGCTACCGCCCGAGCGTGATATTTCTTTCTGTATTGATTTGGTTTCTAGCACGGGGCCTATTTCTGTACCGCCTTATCGGATGGCCCCGGCGGAACTTAGAGAATTGAAGGGTCAGTTGCAAGATTTGCTGGATAAGGGACTTATTAAATCTAGTGTTTCTCCTTGGGGTGCTCCAGTCCTGTTTGTCAAGAAGAAGGACGGCAGTTTGCGTCTGTGTATCGACTACCGCCAGCTGAACAGGGTTACAGTGCGGAACAGGTATCCTTTGCCACGCATCGACGATTTGTTCGACCAGCTTCAGGGGGAAAGATACTTTTCGAGGATCGATTTGCGATCAGGCTACCATCAGCTGCGGGTTCGACAGGAGGACATTCCTAGGACGGCTTTCCGCACGCGCTACGGCTATTATGAGTTTTTGGTGATGTCGTTCGGACTCACTAGCGCGCCAGCAGCATTCATGGACTTGATGAACCGTATTTTCCGGCCGTATCTTGATCTGTTCATCATCATATTCATTGAAGATATCCTGGTGTATTCCCGGACTAGAGAGGAGCACGAGCAGCACCTGCGGATTACACTGCAGACCTTGAGGGAGCATCGGCTTTTCGCCAAATTTTCTAAGTGTGCTTTCTGGCTGGACAACATAGACTTCTTGGGCCACGTGATTACACGAGATGGTTTATGTGTAGACCTTAGGAAGATCGAGGCCGTCCGGAGTTGGCCCAGACCCACATCAGTTACAGAGATTCGCAGCTTTCTAGGGCTGGCCGGCTACTACAGGCGATTCGTGCAGGACTTCTCCCGTATTGCTACACCTTTGACCGGGTTGATTCGGAAGGGAGTTCCTTTCGATTGGACGGAGGAGTGTGAGCACAGTTTTCAGCAGTTACGGACTCGACTGACTACGACGCCGGTGTTATCGTTGCCTTCAGGATCAAGCGGATTTGTGGTCTATTGTGATGCTTCTCGAGTGGGGCTAGGGTGCGTATTGATGCAGCATGACAGGGTGATCGCGTATGCTTCGCGGCAATTGAAGAAACATGAACAGAACTACCCCACTCACGATTTGGAGATGGCTTAGTGGTCTTTGCACTTAAGATCTGGCGACATTACCTATACGGCGGGTCGTGCCAGATATTCACTGATCACAAGAGTTTAAAGTATATATTTCAGCAAAGAGACCTGAACCTTAGACAGCGCCGATGGATGGAGTTAGTGAAGGACTGCGATTGCGAGATCTTGTACCACTCGGGCAAGGCTAATGTAGTGGCGGATGCTTTGAGCAGGAGGTCCGGGGGTAGTCTATCTTGTTTGAGCGCAGTACAGAGGCAGTCATCGGCAGATTGGCAGATCTTATGTGACAGCCGGGTACAGTTCGAGTTTACGCCGATTGGGGGACAGATTGCGCATGTTCGTGCATGCCCACAGTTGCTCGACCGTATACATGAGGCACAGCACAGTGATGACCGATGTTCAGAGATCAGGGCACAGATTGGACATGGCAGATTTTCCGAGTTCGTGATCGATGATCAGGGGATACTACGATTTGGGACTAGACTGTGCGTACCAGATGCTGAGGGACTGCGGCGTGAGATTCTTGAGGAGGTACATCGATCGGTGTATAGTGTTCATCCAGGTTCCACCAAGATGTACCATGATATGAGAGATGTTTACTGGTGGGACGGAATGAAGAGGGACATCACAGATTTCGTGTCGAGATGCCTGACTTTTCAGCAAGTCAAGGCCGAGCATCAGAGGCCCGCGGGAGAGCTACAGCCGTTACCCATTCCAGAGTGGAAATAGGAACAGATTTCTATGGACTTTATTGTGGGTCTATCCAGGACTAGTCGAGGGTATGACTCCATCTGGGTGATCGTGGATCGTTTGACGAAAGCGGCTCACTTCCTACCGGTGAAGACGACTTTTGGATTTGCTCAGTATGCCCAGATATTCATCAACGAGATTGTACGACTGCACGGAGTTCCGACATGTATCGTGTCCGACAGAGGCATCCAGTTTACCAGCCGACTATGGCAGAAGCTTCAGGAGGCTTTGGGCACCCGCTTGAGTTTCAGCACAGCATTTCATCCGCAGACCGACGGAAAGTCAGAGCGGACTATTCAGACTCTCGAGGACATGCTCAGAGCATGCGTATTAGACTTCGGAGGTAGCTGGGATCATCATTTACCCTTAGTAGAGTTCTCCTACAACAACAGCTACCAGGAGACCATTCAGATGGCACCATTTGAGGCTTTTTATGGGAGGAGATGCAGATCGCCCACCTGTTGGACAGAGCTCAGTGAGAGCAGTATCTTAGGGCCACAGATTGTTGAGAAGACGACCGCGAAGATCCAGTTGATTCGCGATAGGATGAGAGCAGCCCAGAGTAGGCAGAGATCATATGCGGACCGTCGTCGGCGCAGACTTGAGTTTTCTGTTGGTGATCATGTTTTCTTGAGGGTCTCCCCAATGAAAGGTGTGATGAGATTTAGGAAGAAGGGGAAGCTTAGCCCCAGATATGTGGGCCCCTTCGAGATCCTCGAGCGTGTTGGTGCAGTTGCGTATCGGTTAGCCCTTCCGCCCAGTTTTCCAGATGTGCATCCCGTATTTCACGTTTCGATGCTCCACAAGTATCTTCATGATCCTTTGCATGCGATTCAGCACCCGACGATCCAGCTTGAGCGCGACCTTTCCTATGCAGAGCAGCCGATGATCATCTTGGATCGACAAGTGAAGAAAATGAGATCAAAAGAGATACCGTCCGTCAAGGTACTTTGGCGTGGTCAGAGCAGCGAGGAGGTCACTTGGGAGACCGAGAGCGAGATGAGAAAGAAGTATCCCCATATTTTTGAAGGTACGTGTAGTTAGATTTTTAAATTCGGGGACCGAATTTCTTTAAGGGGGGTAGATTGTAACACTTTGAAATTCGTTTAGGATGTTTTCCCGATAATTAGCAATTTTGCGTGTTTTTCATAAACAACCCGAACATCTTATTTTCCTTTTTAATTAGTGATAATTGTGTTGTGAAGTGTTATATATATATTTAAATGTATATATATATAGGGTTTACTAATTATATTTTAGTTGTGTTTACCCTAATTAGAAATTTTTGTGTTAAGTGCACACATGCACACCTAGCACAATTCTTTTGACTTAAGTTTTAAGTGTTGCAAGTAACCATTTTCTTCTTGCATGGTTGTTAATTATCCCCACCATATTAAAAGCAAGTCAAACCCTTTTTGAATATCAAAATTCAAATAAAAAAATGAAAGCATGGTGTTAGGTGAGAACACTTGACTTTTGACCCATTTTTCCTTCTCTCTTCTCTCTCTTTTCTCATTTCTGGAAATTCTGCAGAGAGGCAGCAGCAACATCAGAAATTCATCACATTTTCATTCCATTTTCACTTCTCTTTGATCTCTACACAAAACCCTACCCAAAACCCTACCCAAAATCCCTTTTCCCTTCACAAAAACCATGGAAAAATGACCTTTTGGGGGAGTTTGATGGCAAATCTGGACACTTGAGGCTAGTGCTAGGGATTTTGGTGTTTCTTAAGGTCTTTTGAAGGTATTAACTCATGTTTAACACCCTTTTCCCATATCTTGTAGTATTTTTAGCAAAATATCACTTTCTTGTGCATTTTTAGTGCTAACTAAGGGATTTAGTGAAGATATGTTAAAATTAACATTTTTATGGCTTGATTAGCTTGGTAATAAGTTGTTAGGGTGAATTTAAACATGGGTTTGGTACAGGTTTCAAAAAATACCCTAAAGTATCATTTTAGTGCTAAAATGTGGTTTTTAACAAGAAATAGGGCTTTGTTGAATCTGCTGCAACCCGAGTTGTTTTAAATTAAATCTTTAATTACTGTATGGTGTACATGGGGTATAGAGTGCACACACAAAACCTGGGAGCCCACCTCCCTACCCAGGCCGCCGAAAAATACATTCTGGCCGCAATTTGCGGCCAGATGGGGTTTTTGTAGGTTGGGGTTTGGGTGATAGGTGTCTGCTCCTATGTGTAATCCTATGATATATATAGTTTTGTAAAACTCTGGTCGTATCAAAATCTGGAGTTAAATACCTATTTCTCGTATTTTTAAACCTTCGCGACACGCGTGATACGTGTGTGTGTATGGGGTTTCTGCGTATCGCGACGCGTCGGGGTAGATTCAGGCGCGTAATCACACGTTTTAGCGTATCGCGCACACGCGCGCTTGGTTTGCGACACGAGTTTCTAGTTGGACTTTTAATGTCGTGTTTGTGTGGCTTTGAGCTTATGTGCGATATATTGTGTAATTCTTGGTTCGCAGGCGAGTACGACAGAAGCCACGAAGAAGGGGAAACAAGTCGTCGGCTATACCTAGCGCGAGACTACGGTGAGTAGATTTAACATCTACGGGGATATCGCCCGCATGGCGTTATGCGTCAGGGCTGATAGGACCTTATAGATACATATTGCATTTACCTACATGGCTACTGTTGTTGTATCCCGCATTCCTGTAGGGTTCCTAGGCACACTCATGAGGTTCTACAAGGCATCAACCATGCTAAAATTAAATTTTTATGTGCCGAACAACCCTATGCAAGATCGTATACTAGAGGTAAGGCGAAACTATAAGCAAGTAAACTATTTTACTACTAAGTGAAAGGGATTACAACCTTTGTAGATCCGGTCCTTCACTTCTAAAGCTCCGTGTTGACGTCCCTTCGCTGCGATCATTGGGATCCCGGACCCTAGCGTTGGTTTCTTTGAAGAAATGAGCGGGCTAGGTCGTTGACTTCGAGGCCGAAGATGATCTACGTCGGGGAGACTCAAACTCAAGCTATTCCTTCACTTGGTCAAGAACTTTGTGAAGAGAACACCCTATACTACATGACAAGTAGTAGAGGATGAAGAAATAGGAAGTGGGCTCACTTTAGAATTGTTTTTCTCGCACTTTTTCTCAACCCACCATTGGAGCTAGCAAGCTTTTGATGGAGCTTGATGAAGAAGAAGAAGAAAAAGAATAAAATGAATAATATCCAAATGAAACTTATCCTTTTAATTATAGCACCATGGTTGAGTTAAGCCCTCATGCTTAACTCATGTAGAGAATTAACCAAGGTTTTAGGTTAAGGGTTAGGTTAAAGTATATCAAGAGAAATGACAAAAGAGTGGACTTTGTCAAAGTTTCTCCAAGCTTCTTCAAGCTTGCCAACTTTGACTAAGTTCAACTCTTTTGTTAAATCTCTTGATAAAACAATAACCCTAATCTTAAACCTAATCTTGATACAAGTCTCATACACCCAACTTGTGTGTATCATCAAGTATGACACAAACATATGTACACAAATATATATCATATATACAATTATGCACAAACTAGTGAGAAAACAAATCTTAAGTGAGATAATACTAGCTAATGTAAAGTAATATATCAAATATATAATTATACATTAAATCATTAAATCAACACTTGATTTAATGATCCGGTCATAATGCATATAACCGACTAATAACTAGTGTATCAATGTATCGAATCAACACTTGATTCGGTAACCCGGCTATATCTCATATAACCGTCCGATAATACAAATCGCGAGAATAGAATACAGTATCACATACTGGTATTATTCTCGGTCCCGCACATATCTCATATGCGCTCCTATTTCGTTTCGCTTGAGCCAGGAAGCCCCTGTGTAGGACTCTAAAGACTCGTCAATACGCCGACAGCAGGTGATGATCATATCAAACACCCACAAGCCGCAAGCGGTCTGCTAAACGTAACGGCCACCCGGGTCTTGAGCGATCAGAAGATCAACGAGCAAGCCCGCTCACACTCTTGTGAATCCAATCAGTAACATTTACCGCACAGTCCGGTCTGTTCGTCTGATATGTCGCATATCTCGCCTAGGGGTGGTAAACGTCAGACCCCAGTAGCTTGATAAGTCATGCCGATATAAGGTCCACAACGAGCGTGAAACTACTGATAACACTTACCAGTAAATCACTGCAACCCTGGCCAGGGATTTCCAGTTATGGCCAGTCGAGCATAGCGCAACATCAACCCCCAATACCGGGAGAGACGAATCCCCTCCTATCGCTCATTGCCTCCATGTGAATCGGGACTGTACCTAAAAACCACCTGTTTGCATGACTCAGTAGAGCCGTGGTAGGGTGGAAATCAAAGCACAGTGGGAGACACACAAGCCTCTATGACGATCTCGGGTCAACAGACTAAGCTGTACCAGTGTCACCAGAGAACTGCCATCTGACGTGAGGTATAATACCATCTGGGAGTTCTCGGCGAGTCCGTTCAGCGTACCCAGTCTCCACTGAGCACCCGCATACCGTCTCTGATGTCAAACACCAATGGATATGGGATCATCCATCGCCCATCACATGGGTCGAGAAGATATACGCTAGTCTACTCTGGAATATCGATGCCCCGTATCGATATTCCCACGACTAGGAACATTGAAGGATGTACTCATGGACTACCCAGGCCCCACTAGTATGATCTACATCATAGTCTTGCAAGTTGAGTACACATCCTAAGGGCTTTATCAACATGTAACATAGAGACAGTAAGTATACATGTTAAGATAAAGAGCAACCAGATAGCGTACTATCATGTCGAGCAAGAAAGTCCTACCTATATAAGTCCCAGCATCCACTACAATATACATCTCATGTACAGTAATGGCCTCTAGGGCATACATATAACTAACAATCTCCCACTTGCACTAGGGCCTACTGTAGCAGTGGTTGTAGTATCTCATACTCAACCATCCCATAATAGTCTCTCTCTGGGAAAAGGCCTTTGTGAGTGGATCCGCCGTGTTGTCCTCTGTAGTCTACTCTCCTAACCTCGATCACCCTGGAGATCAACTATCTCCATGATTAGGTGATGCTGCCTCAGAATATGTCTGGGTCACTGATGGGACTGGGGTTCCTAGGCCAAAGCCACACTTCCATTGTCACACAATGGTAGGAACCTAGTTCATCTCATGAACTAATATACACCCAAACTGCCTCTTTGGTAGTATCTTTGATAGTGATGTCACCAGCCTTTATCGTCTAGTTTTCCACGGTATCTCGCTTGGAACTCTTCCAACATACCGTCCCTCTACTGAGGGTAAAGACAATGCCTGCAACTGACATTCAGTCGTCCTTATCACCCTGGAACATTTCCAGTGATTCTCCCCAGGATTTAGGAGGTATCACCTTTATCCTATTTGGAGAATTCTTGTGATAAGAGGAGATTGACCGTGCGTAGCATAGGAAACTCTTTCCCTATCAAGAGTATGTCAACCACGCACAATACGAGGATCACCACCATACTCCCTACTACCCTTTTGTATATACAAGGTTCATCTACCATTTTGATGAAGTCAAATACTTTGACTACCACATCAAAACAGACATTCCAACTCCGCGATGCTTGCTTTAATCTGTAAAGCAACTTGCACACGTTTCCGCTGCTCCCACTGTTTACGAAGCCCTCTGGATGTGTACTTATAGACGTTCTCTTCTAAATCAGTATTTAGAAAAATAGTCACGACACCAAACCACCAGATATCGTAGTCATGGTATGTAGCAATAGCAAGTAGGATCTGGATGGACTTAAGCATAGCCAATGGAAAAGGTTTCATCATTATCCACGCTTGGTCGATGACGAAAACCTTTAACAAGTCTAGCTTTGAAACTCTCAACCTTTCCATCTTTACCAAGTAATCTTCTTAAGATATACTTGCTCCTGATGGGGATTTAACCCTTCAGATCTTGCAACCAAAGTCCATACTTTGTTGGTGTACATGGATTCCATCTCAGATCGCTAAGCATCCAGCCATTCTTACAGAGTCCCTACTCTCGATGGCCTACTCAAAACTAGTTGGGTCATCATCTCATGATGCATTCTTCGCTCCCACTGTTATCGAAAAACCGAAGTATCTCTCAGGCGGATGAGGAACCCTACTAGATCGGCGGAGAGGCTGAGGTTCGTCGGGGACTATAGAATCCTTTGGTTCTGTCAAATCATCAGCTGTAGTTTGTATAGCTGGAACTCCTTCCAGTTCTACAGAACTGACCTTGACTCGATCTTGTCCGGATTTTGCTTTTGACATAGGCCAGACAACCTCAAATCTTAAATTGCTTAAGAGATGGGTTCTTCCCACACCATATCTTATATGGAGTGGTAGGCACTGATTTGATTCGAACCCAATTCAATAGGTATGCAGCTTCTCAAGTGCATAACCCCCAAAAGGAAATAGGTAACTCAGTAGTACTCATCATAGAGCACACCATATCACGTAGGGTGTGATTGCTCCGCCCCGATACACTGACGTGCTGTGGTGTATACGGAGGAGTAATGCTGAGAGAGAATCTTATTCTCCTTTATTATAGTCAAGGAATCCCGTGCACAAGTATTCTCCTCCCTGATCTCATCATAGGACATAATACTTATACCTGTATTGGTTCTCTACTTCTAACTTATATTCTTTGAATTTCTCAAAAGCTTTAGACATGTGTTTTAACAGGAACATGTGTCCGAATCTTGAGAGATCATCAGTCAATGTAAGGAAGTACAAAGAACCAGTCATGGCATATGTAGACTGGGGACCTTTATACATCACTATGTATCAGTCCCAAGAGTTCACTGACTCTTTCTCTGTTTCCAGTAAACGGAGCTATGGTCATCTTATCTTTGTGACATGACTGGCAAGTTTCATAAGATGTAAATTTAAACTGTTTTAAATATGCATCTAAATGTAACTTAGCTAGTCGGGTCGCATTGATATGACCTAGTCTACAATGCTTCAAGAAGAATTCATTCATTTCTGAACTCTTCCTCTCGTGTGTGTTCTGTATACTAAGAACTGTAGTTTGATTTAGAACGTCAATGCTTTTAGATAACGTGCCTGAACCGATCAACTCTTGATATAGGAAATGTTCAAAACATTATCCAACAATACAAAATTATATCCTTCTTTAGTAAATAAAGAGACTGATATGATGTTGTATATCAGGTTCGGTATCTAATAACATTCGTTCAGAATCAGTGTATTCTGGTAATACAGGATGATAGTGACCAACAGACTTGGCTGCAACACTTGCACCGTTTTCTGTCTCATGAAACTTATCACCCGTTCTCAGTTCTTTACCTTTCTGTAGCCCTATGTAACAGATTACATATCTGGGATCCTGATCTGGTATCAAATACCCAGGACGCAGAGGATACTGAGAAACAGTTCTTTGTAATGAACGCACCCGAAGGAGATGCATCTCATGCACTTTCTTCGTTTGGACGGCATGGGAATCCTGGTATTCCCCTATTTCCTACTCTGTCTTATAACAATTATAAGTTGGAGCGGGACCAACGTTCCCCAGCTCAGTATAATAAGCGGGTTCGGTCAATACATCCATATTATTATCTTGATTAAGGCGTGACATGGTCGCTACCTGGAGAGAGAGAGAAGAAAACACTCTGCGTGCGCTCTTGCAAGATTAGATTGGTAATATATTTTATCTAATCAGGATGGCTCCCACTGTTTTTATCAAATCTTCCTTCAAACCCCAAAAGGAAAGACTAGCCGGGATTAATTACACTCTACAAGTTCGCCAATCTTTCAGCCAGGCCAGTGCCGGTACATTGAGGGAGGTTCCCCGTGCTTTCGCACGGACCTAATTAAAGTAAACCTCATTTTTCCAGGGGCGTAACCCCGTTGACACCTTTCTAGACACCTACTTGATCGGCTAATTGTAAAGTGCAAAACTCTCCCAGGAGTAACAATTACTCGCAGTGGGTATCGGGATCCAGCTATTATATAGAAGGTATGCAATCTCATTGCAAATTTCAACACTTGAAACTCCCGATAAAGGTTTTTACCCCTAGCACTTATGACCTTAACTATGGTCAACAAATCATAAGCACTAGTAAAGTTTTACCCGTCATTTCGTGATTAATTAGACCCACCCACATGACCCTTAACAAAGGTCAACAAAGTCACGCGACTGTCCTAACTAATCGCATCATATGCGGTGTAGGAAGTCATCACTTAGCTACCGTACACTGTGCCTTGACTATGGTCAACAAACACAGCACGAATACTAAGTACTCTACTTCCTAAAATGATGGAGGGTTGCGGATGGTTTTTAATAAAACCTTTAACGCTTTGAACTTGATCTCGCTGCAGAATCAAATAGTTTTTAAATGGAGTGTTTTTTAGGCTTTTGCTAGTTTCGCTAAAGAGGTCACTCCCGGTGAAGGGATCTCGGCTCTTTCCTCGTTGAATGAGGTGCAGGATATACACAATACCACTATGCAAAGCAAGAACTAGAAAAGCAGTCAAAAGACAAACCGAAGGTTGTAGCATCTGCTAGTTATTGTTAAAGAGGTCACTCCCGGTGAAGGGATCTCGGCTCTTTCCTTATCGAATAAGGTGCTGGATTTTCTACAAGGAACACCGCTATGCAAAGCAACAACTAGAGCTACCTTAATTTTTGAAATTCGATTCCACAACTTCTTTTAGGTTTATTTTCTTTCATTAATCTCATTAATGAATGCCCCATCATTTAAGTCCACCTAAACATCACAGATAAATATAACGTACACTTATGCCATCCGCATTCGCCTCGATGTCCCGTCTGCACCGTTAGGTTAGGTAACTAACGGTAGAGCGGGGCAGGGCTACCGCGGGTGTAAAACATAAGCAACGTCTATATAATATATCATATATACTATATACAATATCTATCTGAACAAATCACATGATCACATCACAGATAACGCAGCAGAAAATATCATATGAAATATTGGATATACTAGGACGTCCGTGTTTTATTTTGAGCCTGTATAAAACACGGATTCCACGGTCGAGATGAATAGCCAATCCCACACCCCTAGACCCCTACGAGAGCGGAAAGCAACCCTACCAATTCTAGAGTTAGGAGACCCAGACTCGACTCCTCGAGATGGTCTCCCACTAGACCCTAGAACCCGGTTACTTGTGCTCCCCGTCTTGGATCTATCCTAATGCGGAAAAGTAAATAATATACAATGGTGACATCATTCTCAACCCGGAAGTGCCCCAATAAAAGAACATTACATACAATGAATTTTACATGAATGAAAAATGAAAAACACTCATCTCACATAAAAAAAACCCTGGCATTCAAACACGACGATCCAATATAACATATCCAGCAACTCATAACATCACATATCATCAACGTAAGTAAATATGCACATCCCAATTGTCGTTGACATATAGCAACGAAACCGGCGATATCACATATTACACTTACGGTCGCAGAAAATAAAGTGTAAAACTATAACAGTTGGAATCCGCAACCTGCATAGACATCGCATGCTTAACCAAATGAATTCCTTAGACATCGCATGCTTAACAATTATAAACCCCGCATTTTAGTCTCATTATCGAAAACTCTTTTCAATATCAAGTCGGGCAATTCAACAAGATTCCCGACATCCTGAATGAATGCTCGTCGCAAACTTTAGTAGACGACCGCACCCCAGATACCGTCGACGAAGTGCACTAAGGCGGAACACCGCTGCCGCGAGCACCCGAACGGATGCTTTTGGCGACGGGGTTCTCCTACAGTCACTTGGTCGGGGCTATGGGGCGTGGCTATCTATTAAGTTTACCCGGCGAGTATCCGCGTACGCAACGTGATTGCGACGGAGTTTCGATCACATCAAAATTCCGTGGCAACCGATCAAGTGAGACTAAACTGCTAGATTTATAGCATTCAAATTAGTTATCTCTTAACTACTTGTGAATTCCAAATATTGTATCACATTCCAGATAAATAGACAATGTTAAACTTTCCGATCGAATAATCAAACACCCAAGGTTTCCCAAATAGTTCAACACTTGAGGAGAGTTTAAAAACATCCATTTCATGCCACAGTACCAACGGTCCAGCCGTAAAAGGGTCAAGCCAACGCCTCACATGTGGCACGCCGTACTGGCCTAAACCCTAAGGTTCAAAAGGCAGTTCAAGACGGTCACATAATCGAGTTAAGGTTTGTTGTCTTCTAGAGGGTCTATCGCGTTACTTGCACTACTTAGACGTTCTTAAACTACGGAAAAATCCAACACTTGGAAATTTTCCGGGTCTGGAAAAAGTGAGTTGTTGATATCCGGTCGAACTTTTTAACACTTTCTAAAATTACCCGGAAAGAATAAACAAAGTTAAATATTCCGATCGAATCATCGAGTCCCCAAAACAACCCAGAAAACTCAATTGTTGAGTAGAAATTAAAAATTCCCATAAAACACAGGAATTAAATAAAGACATTACTATGCAAACAGTGAAGTAAGAAGCCACTGTATGGCCGCGGAACCGCCGCGTGACCTAGGGTACGGCCGCGGTTCCGCGGCGCCTTGATCTAATTGGGGTCACGTGCTGCACAGTAATTCTTAGAAAACCCTGCTGAATTTTTTCAGTATTTTTAATTCACAAAAATTCACAGTTTCAAAAAATGTACAGAGAAGGGTATCGATTAGGATTTCGGGGTTCGATCGGGTTTCTAACTTCGTCTACACTTCGCCTAAAGCTCTAGCTAGGCTCTGATACCACTGTAGGGTTCCTAGACACACTCATGAGGTTCTACAAGGCATCAACCATGCCAAAATTAAATTTTTATGTGCCAAACAACCCTATGCAAGATCGTATACTAGAGGTAAGGCGAAACTATAAGCAAGTAAACTATTTTACTACTAAGTGAAAGGGATTACAACCTTTGTAGATCCGGTCCTTTACTTCTAAAGCTCCATGTTGATGTCCCTTCGCTGCGATCATTGGGATCCTGGACCCTAGCGTTGTCTTCTTCGAAGAAATGAGCGAGCTAGGTCGTTGACTTCGAGGCCGAAAATGATCTACGTCGGGGAGACTCAAACTCAAGCTATTCCTTCACTTGGTCAAGAACTTTGTGAAGAGAACACCCTATACTACATGAAAAGTAGTAGAGGATGAAGAAATAGGAAGTGGGCTCACTTTAGAATTGTTTTTCTCACACTTTTTCTTATGGCACCATTGGAGCTAGCAAGCTTTTGATGGAGCTTGATGAAGAAGAACAAGAAAAAGAAGAAGAAGAAGAAGAAGAAGAAGAAAGAGAATAAAATGAATAATATCCAAATGAAACTTATCCTTTTAATTATAGCACCATGGTTGAGTTAAGCCCTCATGCTTAACTCATGTAGAGAATTAACCAAGGTTTTAGGTTAAGGGTTAGGTTAAAGTATATCAGGAGAAATGACAAAAGAGTGGACTTTGTCAAAGTTTCTCCAAGCTTCTTCAAGCTTGACAACTTTGACTAAGTTCAACTCTTTTGTTAAATCTATTGATAAAACAATAACCCTAATCTTAAACCTAGTCTTGATACAAGTGTCATACACCCATCTTGAATGTATCATCAAGTATGACACAAACATATGTACACAAATATATATCATATATACACTTATGCACAAACTAGTGAGAAAACAAATCTTAAGTGAGATAATACTAGCTAATGAAAATTAATATATCAAATATATAATTACACATTAAATCATTAAATCAACACTTGATTTAACGATTCGGTCATAATGCATATAACCGACTAATATCTAGTGTATCAATGTATCGAATCAACACTTGATTCGGTAACCTGGCTATATCTCATATAACCGTCCGATGATACATATCGCGAGAATAGAATACAGTATCACATACTGGTATTATTCTCGGTCCCGCACATATCTCATATGCGCTCCTATTTCGTTTCGCTTGAGCCAGGAAGCCCCTGTGTAGGACTCTAAAGACTCGTCAATACACCGGCAGTAGGTGATGATCATATCAAACACCCACAAGCCGCAAGCGGTCTGCTAAACGTAACGGCCACCCTGGTATTGAGCGATCAGAAGATCAACGAGCAAGCCCGCTCACACTCCTGTGAATCCAATCGGTAACACTTACCGCACAGTCCGGTCTGTTCGTCTGATATGTCGCATATCTCGCCTAGGGGTGGTAAACGTCAGACCCCAGTAGCTTGATAAGTCATGCCGATATAAGGTCCACAACGAGCGTGAAACTACTGATAACACTTACCAGTAAATCACTGCAACCCTGGCCAGGGATTTCCAGTTATGGCCAGTCGAGCATAGCGCAACATCAACCCCCAATACCGGGAGAGACGAATCCCCTCCTATCGCTCATTGCCTCCATGTGAATCGGGACTGTACCCAAAAACCACCTGTTTGCATGACTCAGTAGAGCCGTGGTAGGGTGGAAATCAAAGCACAGTGGGAGACACACAAGCCTCTATGACGATCTCGGGTCAACAGACTAAGCTGTACCAGTGTCACCAGAGAACTGCCATCTGACGTGAGATATAATACCATCTGGGAGTTCTCGGCGAGTCCGTTCAGTATACCCAGTCTCCACTGAGCACTTGCATACCATCTCTGATGTCAAACACCAATGGATATGGGATCATCCATCGCCCATCACATGGGTCGAGAAGATATACGCTAGTTTACTATGGAATATCGATGCCCCGTCTCGATATTCCCACGACTAGGAACATTGAAGGATGTACTCATGGACTACCCAGGCCCCACTAGTATGATCTACATCATAGTCCTGCAAGTCGAGTACACATCCTAAGGGCTTTATCAACATGTAACAGAGAAACACCAAGTATACATGTTAAGATAATGAGCAACCAGATAGCGTACTATCATGTCGAGCAAGAAAGTCCTACCTATATATGTCCCAGCATCCACTACAATATACATCTCATGTACAGTAATGGCCTCTAGGGCATACATATAACTAACAATTCCCTGCTATATGTATATGAAATTAGAATTGATAGAACACCGCACTGTTACTAACGGTTCATGTTGCACGAGCACTAATTTACATGTTACACCCACACCGTTAGTAACTGCCATGACACTCAAACTGTAGAATTGCCATGATCATTATACTGTAGTTCATCTCACATATGATTCGATATGCTATTCATACTTGTGCACTTACTCATTTACATACTTAAGCATATTCAAACTGTACGTACCTGGATATGCTGATTTGGTAGAAACCGGGAGCCGCATGATGCCTTTTGAAAAACTGAAACTATTTTAAAGAGCGGTTTCTCCCTTTTACTTATAGTATGACTTGATGCATATATCACATCGCATTGACTTGCATATTGGTTTTGGATTCCATGTGATTTCTTGTTTTTGAGGACCGTTGGGTTATTTTAGAAAAGACGCACTGTTTTTGAAAACCCGGTCCCTCTTGATATGATATTTCAGTGCGTCCACCATGTGTTTTTTCGGTGCTAGAGTGACATATGAAACCCGATTCGAGGAGTGTACGATGCCGATTGCGGGTACATGGTGGACCCGGTATGGTACCCCGGGGCGAGAACGGATCGCTGTGCAGTAGACGGTGAGCCTGGCAGAGGGACTACTACCTACCGGTGATTGGTTGGACCTGGAGGTTATCCGGAGGATACTGACCAGAGTCGATGGATGGATATGGGATGACCCGTACTGCCGGGGCCAAGGGACGATACCGCAGACGGAGCCCATGGGCTGACCCGGATTGACGTATGCCCGATATATGAGGATTTGCGTGTCGATGCTGGACACGAGTATTTCATGATATTTTGAGTGCCGATGTTGGGCACTCGTGATTTTAAGAGATTTATAGGATTTGAGGGCCGATGAGAGTGCTGACGCCTGAGTTTATTGGGATTTGGGTGCATTGATGGGCACCGATTATTTTTCCACGTTGACATTCCGTGTAGATGTTATATTTCCCATGCTCAGTATTCATTATTTTGTATCTCATCCTGTAGTTATATTGCTTGATAGAGCACTTGCATGATTATTGCACATACTGCTTATCGCATATTAATATCATCTGCTGGCCTATGATAGAGTAGCGCAGTACGTGCATGCTCGCGATTACCTTTACATGTTATCTCTATTCACGAGTTGGCAACTCACCCCTGTTGTGCCACAGTATTTGCAGGTTGCCCCTCAGAGTAGTCGCGGCAGGCTGCCTTCTTATGTCTTTTGGCTACAGATACCACTACCGTTGGTGCGAGAGCTGTTTTGCTGATAGGTTGGTTGTGGTATCTGGTTACTTCTATTGTACACACTTTTGTATCTAGTATTCTTCATCTACCTATATATGTATTTGACTTAGAGACATTGTGAGGACGATGATGTATTGTATTTGTTTCTGGTGTCGAGCTTGTGTGAGCCGACTTTTACTTATGCAGTTATCATTTTGAGATGTTTTTACTTATTGTTCATTACTTCGCTTCGGCGTCGTATATTACTCTGGTAGTGTTGGTTTCCGCCGTTGGGTATGATTTCTCCCCTTTGGGATGCCTTATTATATTGTATATCATCTTTACTCATATCTTGTCTTGTACCCGATTTCGGGGTTAGATTTTACAAAGGAAATGCTGCCAAAATTATTAAGATGATAACTTAACTTTAAAGAACTTTATTAAATTACTTAAGGTTTTCTAAATGTTTTAATCAAATGTTTTCAGCACTCGCTACTTTTAAATGGTTTTGATTTCTGGGATCGGCTTACTTAGTCGCGTTACGCCTGTAGACGTTGCGTGGTTAAATGCCGGTCACGAGTCGAATTTCGGGTCGTGACACCAGGTTCATCTGTTATTTTGATGAAGTTAAACATCTTGACTTTTACATCAAAACAGATGATCCACCTTCACAATACATGCTTTAGTCTATAAATAGACATAAGCAACTTGCATACCTTCTACTGCTCCCACTGACTATGACAACCCTCTGGCAGAGTCATATACACGTGCACTTCTAAATTTCCATTTAGAAAAACGTTATAGTCATCCACCTGCTAGATCTCATAATCATGAATAGTAGTAGTGACAAGTAATATCCGTATGGACTTCAGCACAGACGTTGAAGAAAAAGTTTTGTCACAATCCATAGTTAGTATTTGATGAAAACTTTGTTGGTATTCCATAGCACCTAGCCTAGGGTTTGCAAGTGTTAGTTATATGTATGCCCTAGAGGCCATTACTGTACATGAGATGTATATTGTAGTGGATGCTGGAACATATATAGGTAGGACTTTCTTGCTTGACATGATAGTACGCTATCTGGTTGCTCTTTATCTTAACATGTATACTTGATGTCTCTCTGTTACATGTTGATAAAGCCCTTAGGATGTGTACTCGACTTCCAGGACTATGATGTAGATCATACTAGTGGGGCCTGGGTAGTCCATGAGTACATCCTTCATTGTTCCTAGTCGTGGGAATATCGAGACGGGGCATCGATATTCCAGAGTAGACTAGCGTATATCTTCTTGACCCATGTGATGGGCGATGGATGATCCCATATCCATTGGTGTTTGACATCAGAGATGGTATGCGGGTGCTCAGTGGTGACTGGGTACACTGAACGGACTCGCCGAGAACTCCCAGATGGTATTATACCTCACGTCAGATGGCAGTTCTCTGGTGACACTGGTACAGCTTATTCTGTTCACCCGAGATCGTCATAGAGTCTTGTGTGTCTCCCACTCTGCTTTGATTTCCACCCTACCACGGCTCTACTGAGTCGTGCAAACAGGTGATTTTTGGGTACAGTCCCGATTCACATGGAGGCAATGAGCGATAGGAGGGGATTCGTCTCTCCCGGTATTGGGGGTTGATGTTGCGCTATGCTCGACTGGCCATAACTGGAAATCCCTGGCCAGGGTTGCACTGATTTACTGGTAAGTGTTATCAGTAGTTTCGTGCTTGTTATGGACCTTACATTGGCATGACTTATCAAGCTACTGGGGTCTGACGTTTACCATCCCTAGGCGAGATATGCGACATATCAGACGAACAAACCGGACTGTGCGGTAAGTGTTACTGGTTGGATTCACAGGAGTGGGAGCAGGCTTGCTCGTTGATCTTCTGATCGCTCAATACCCGGGTGGCCATTACGTTTAGCAGACCGCTTGCGGCTTGTGGGTGTTTGATATGATCATCACCTACTGCCGGCGTATTGACGAGTCTTTAGAGTCCTATATAGGGGTTTCCTAGCTCAAGCGAAATGAAATAGGAGCGCATATGAGATATGTGCGGGACCGAGAATAATACCAGTATGTGATACTGTATTCTATTGTCGCGATTTGTATCATTGAACGGTTATTTGTGATATGGCCGGGTTACCGAATCAAGTGTTGATTCGATACATTGATACACTAGATATTAGTCGGTTATATGCAATATGACCGGATCGTTAAATCAAGTGTTGATTTAATGATTTAATGTATAATTATATATTTGATATATTACTTTACATTAACTAGTATTGGTTCACTTAAGATTGATTTTCTCACTAGATTGTGCACATTGTTTATATGTGATATATGTAAGTGTACATGTTTGTATCATATTTGATGATACATACAAGATGTGTGTATGAGACTTATACCAAGATTAATTTTAAGATTAGGGTTATTGATTTATCTTAAGATTTAACAAAAGAATTAAACTTGGTCAAAGTTGTCAAGCTTGAAGAAGCTTGGAGAAATTTTGACAAAGTCTACTCTTTTGTCATTTCTTTTGATAATTCTTTAACCTAACCCTTAACCTAATGCCTTAGTCAATTCTCTACATGAGTTAAGCATGAGGGCTTAACTCAACCATGGTGCCATAATTAAAAGGATAAGTTTCATTCTTTATTCATGATTATTATTCATTATTCTTTCTTCTTCTTCTTCTTCAAGAAGAAGAAAGCTTGCTACCTCCAATGGTGCCATGAGAAAAAGAGTGAGAAATCCAAATCTAAAGTGAACCCACTTCCTATTTCTTCATCCTCTACCACTTGCCATGTTGTATAGGGTGTTCTCTTCACAAAGTTCTTGACCAAATGAAGGAATAGCTTGAGTTTGAGTCTCCCCGACGTAGATCATCTTCGGCCTCGAAGTCAACGACCTAGCCCGCTCTTTTCTCCGATGAAACCAACGCTAGGGTTCGGGATCCCGATGATCGCAGTGAAGGGATGTCAACACGGAGCATTATAAGTGAAGGACCGAATCTACAAAGGTTGTTATCCCATTCACTTAGTAGTAAAGTAGTTTACTAGCTTATAGTTTCGCCTAATCTCTAGTTAATGATCTTGCATAGAGTTGTTAGGCACATAAAAATTTGATTTTGGAATGGTTGATGGCTTGTGGAACCTCATGAGTGTGCCTAGTAACCCTACAGTGGTATCAGAGCCTAGCTAGAGCTTTAGGAGAAATGTAGACGATGTTAGAAATCCGATCGATCCCCGAAACCCTAATTCAAACCCTTCTCTGGACATTTTCTG